>JAAONU010000014.1:40357321-41651955 GCA_012932295.1 Cyclina sinensis
TAAACTCAAACAGATTGATTGTTAATTGTTATGAAATCCACAGGCATAGTTGTTACAGGGGAGCAAAACATGAATATTACAAGTTCAATTCAACTCCATTCCTTCTCTCAGCACAGTCATGTACTAGAAAACAAAAAGTTACCTAGCTAGAGTCTGAGAAGTACCCCATGAGCAACAAGAATTTTAAACCATTAAACAGTGTTAGTTATCTAGAAACTGGAAACAGAAACACTTGCCTTCAGTTAACCTTGTTAATTTGATATTGCCATCAGCAATTAAAATTTCACATACTAAAGAAAAGCCAGCAAAAACATCTGACTGAGTTTAAATTGAAAAGATTATACAGAAAGCCAGCAATGATTCTTCCTGCGGTCTTCCGGATACTAAGAAATTTTGTTTTGGTTTCTTTGACACCAGGAGTTAAAATCTTGCCAAGGTACACTCCACATAAAAATTGTGATGGAATTATTTTTTTTATGAAATCTATTTGTTTTTCTTTTCTTTAAAGCATAATATGTACCATTCTTCAGTAGTACTGTACTGCTTACCTCCCTTGCATAATTATGGGTGAAAAGATAACTGTATCAATTTAAGACTGATTACCTCCCTTTTGTTGTAAAATCTTCAATTGCATTAACTTTTACACATTTATGTCAAAGACTGTGAAGTGGACAATCCAGGTCTGTAGGACCTTCTTATTAATTTGTAAATAAAGGAAGAACAGTAACTGTGAAAAACATTGAAATATTAATATTTGATTGTCTCCCTTAGTTTTAAAAATTATCCTCAACACAACTGAACTCAATATATTTAGTCAGTATGACTGATTAATTCCAAAAATAAGCCAGAAGGCTTAAAATCAGACAATATAAGCCATCGTAAGTGCACAAACAGGAAGTTCTTGGGCAACCTATCACATGTCACAAAATGGTGTCACCTTAAAAAAAAGAAGCTTAAAAACACAGGAAATATTATCTACAATTTCAAAGCTGTTTTCACACTCCCTAGTGACAGTTGTGGGTTAAAAAGTCATTGGTATTCAAGAAAAATTCACTTCAGAGGCTTTTAAAATTACCCAGAATGGCTCACAACCTTAATGCAGCACTTTGACATTTTCAATATTTTACAGACAGACTTTGCAGATAATATTCCACCAGTTTTATGATTACTTTGCTTCAGAAAGATGGCAGTAACTATTAAATTAAAGTCTACTGAGAGAAAGAGAAATAACTGAGTAATAACCTTACTGAAACAAAAGCAACAGTTAACAAATATATCAGCAAGACCTACTTTGGAAAATACAAAACATATTAATAATCTATGATGTATGTTCTTCTTTGATATACCTAATCAAATTGTAATAACAGTTTTTGAAAAGAAACTTGCTAGCCACAAGCCTACAGTTAAACTGTAACTTTGTGTCAGTAAACTGCTGAGTTTTGGAGAAAAAGGAGTATCATCATCTTTCTCATCATCACCACCACCACCATCATCATCACCACCACCAACACCATCATCATCATTATCACTGAAACCATCTACTAGAATGCCCATGGGCAGCATGTTGAGCCCGCCAATGGAAAGCCGCCTATGGGGGTGGGACAGTGAAATGGAAACTGTGGGAAGATGATGATGGAAGAACAAGGCAAGCTTATATGATCTCTCTTTCATGGAGCATAACAAATGTATCACAGTATTTTCAAATTCTTCTATGCAGGGAGAAGTTATGGCCCGGACAAGGTCTATCATCAACATTTTGGACCTTTGAGCTGTCACTGTGACCTTGACCTCTGAGCTAGGAATCTGGGTCTTGCATGCGACACACCATCTCATCAAGGCAAACAAATGTGCCAAGGTATTTTAAAATCCTTCCATGCATTGGAAGTTATGGCCCGAACAAGGTCTAACATCAAAATTCAGGACCTTTGACCTAGCACTGTGACCTTGACCTTTGAGCTGGGAACTTGGGTCTTGCATGAGACAAACTGTCTCATCAAGGAGAACAAATGTGCCACTGTATTTCAAAATCCTTCCATGCACAGAGAAGTTATGGCCTGGACAAGGCAAACTGGACGGATACACGCATGCATGCACACACGTGCATACACAGAACTGTGGTACCCAATGTGACAACTATGTCAAGCTGTCTACAAGCAGGCTAGACAACAAAATAACTGTATTAATCATCATTGTTACACTAGTTCCATCAATATCATCAAATTCATCATAACAAATAATACCACTGTAATGATCATCATCAACAAAACATCATCATCATCATAACTGTTATCAGCATCATCATCAATATAATAATACTGATATCACCATTATCAACATCATCGACACACTATACCACCATCATCATCCTCAACAACAACAACATTTATTTACTCTTTAAGAACAAACATAGGTAGACAATACTACTCATGGTTGACAAACAAAATTAGTAGCATTTCAAACTACAAAGATACATTAATAATAGATAAAATTCTCACACATTGTTTTGGACAGTATAGATGACTAACCAGATTCTAGATCTATCAAAAAGGAAATAAATGTTCATTTTAATGTATATTTCATCAGTATGCAAGTCACAATTATGTAACAAGATCATATTTGATATGCCCTTTTCTTCTTGACATCTGATGTGCACATCGTCTTTATTCCAGACTCCTCAGAGAGAAAATAATGCGACAATAAACAGTCGTGAAAAAATGCCTCACGACAAGTTATAGACCTTTTATTGCAGAGCAAAGACTATAAAGTGATCAACAAATGCAAATAAACAGTGAAAATATATAATATATGTATTATAAAGAATTTACTTATCAGGCAGTGTGGTTGTAACTTAATTTATCAAACCAAAGGAATTTAAAGACACTACCAGGTGAATCAACACTAAATAAACAAGAATATATTTTGTCTAAGATGATGATAATGATGATGGTGATGAGGATGATGGCAGATAACCATTTTGATGACAATGATAAAATTTTATATAGATTCCAACATGAACATTCAATTGTTAAAAATAAATCATATTCCAAGAGATATTTGTGCTTTGATATACGTAACACAGCGGAGGAGGTGGAGGAAATACCATCAATCTTTCTCCACTAATAAGATAGACTCTCATTTCCAGTTAAAAAAAGTCTTCATTCAGCCTGCAATCATTGTGACAGTAAATGAAGATTGACCTATCTTAACCTTGTATTAAAACCTGTCCCGCTAAACCTTTCTTTACTTGGAATTGATACCGACATTGCTTAATAGACTACACAAGTCGACACTGGTAATTTGATTTACTCCGCTGCAACTGATCAAATAAAAGAGCTGGTATCAGTAATTGAAACTGTCTCAGTAATACGATTACTTTTACTGTACAGAATCTGTAATAAGCAATCGCAAGCCATGATGGATACTCGCTGTTGAACTGAGGTGTACTGTTGAACTCAAACAAGACAAGAGAGAAAATCTGTAATGTGGAACTGGCTCATGTTCCTGAATTTTCTATATCCCCTCCCCCCCCCCCCCCCACCCCAGTCCCCCTTGCCCTGAAAATAAGCAATCTGGTAAACATTCTAAATGTATAATACTTTCTTCACAGACATAATCATTATCCTTTAAATTTTTTTTTTTTTCATTCACTCATAGAAAGATATTTTGAAAACATTATCTTTTAATACTGCCTTAAACATCAATACTGCAGTTAATCAATTTATCCTGTCAATTTACCCAATATGCCATTCTCTTGTTACATCAACATGTTAATACATAACCAATCATATCAATGTAACACAACTATGTCATTTTTATCATGTTAAATTTATAAACAACATAACAGTTTACTGCTTTAAAATCAAAATACTAACATGGTATCATATATTTTTTGAGATTAAATGCTGCTAAATGTAATCAACTTACCCATTCTGTTCTCACTCATTCTATCATACAATTAGTTTTTCATAATGTTGTGTGATGTCATGTCATGTTATTCCTTTCTGAATCTTTCTTTTTTGTTCTGCTTTTAAATACTGTTTACAATTACTCTGTCATATCATTACATTACTGTTGCTGTATGACATTGTAAATGTCAACTATTATGATGTATTTTGTACAATATCTCCAGGGATATATTCTGACTACTCCATAATGATTAGATCTCCTTATGACATAACCGAAATGCCAATGAAAAATAAAACACTTCTGAAAAAACTAACAGGCATTTCATCTTGAAAAACACTAATCTTTTTTGTCAGAAACCCCTTAAACCTTTTTTAAAAAGGACCCTTAGCATCAGGAACAAAACAGTTGTTTCTACTTCCCACTACTAAAGAAGGGTTTCCCTTAATTCTCTGAAACACATGGGTTGCCTCTTAAAACATCATAAAAAAACATGAAAAACCATTAACACCACAGAAAAAAAACTGAGAGTTAAAAGTTGAAATGAAGCATGCCATTGCATACATCAACTGTTAAACCAACAAAAACCATTGGAAGCCCAGCAATATTATGGCTAAGATCAAAACAAAGCTTTATTTGTCTGTTTTAAAGCCCCACATGGTGCAGCCATGTTGTTTTTGGTGTTGGCAAACAAATGCAAGATGATTTATTGCAGAAATGCATTGTTCAATTAAAGACCTTCGTTACTTTTCTTTCTATTTCATTAATTTGTTAAAGTGGCTGTTATTATCTGTTTACTGCTTTAATATATCCCACACAAAGAGAATGTTGCGGGGAATGGGCGTGTGAAACAAAGACGTATAATACTTTTAAAGAATGTCTATATTACATACTGTCAGACAACAAATAAAAACACATTTAAAACATTTTAAACAGGCTATAAGATATATGTTTAACTGCTTCCCTTCAATTAAACATAATTTAGGACTGTGTTTTACCTAACTGCACAGACATTCCCCAAAGCAGCAGGCAGCAAAAGAACATCTGCCTCTCCTCATTCCTCCATAATTTTCTGTCATAACTGCACTTAGAAAATCCATAATTTATAAACTTCTCATTTTTCTAGAAGACTGTTACAAGAATATAACATGTAAATTGCAGGCTTTTTTTTCTACAATGTGTCTATTTTACAATCATCTTTTCAAATGCATTCAAGATATTTTTCCAGGACAATAACAGTTTCTTTCAGGTACTAGTTTTTACTGAATCTGAACACAATCTTGTTTGTCATAAACTGTTTAGATACAAAATTAATGTTTACAGACATTTTCTAAAAGGCTTAAACTGAATTCAATTGAAGTGTCACATGAAAAGTCTTCAATTGTCTTTAAAAGGTAGTAATGATGCTATAATTTAACAACAGTAGACAAGAAACCACAACATTTCCTTTATGACAGGATGTGATATGACAGGGTAGTGAAAAAAAAAGATAATAAAAACATGATATAATGAGACAAACATATCATTGAAGGACAAGACATTATTGCTGTAAACGATTCAAGAAAATGACATAATGAAATAATGCAAGATGTAACATGAAATGAAACAGGATGGAATATCACTGAGACATGACATTACAAGATATGATGAGACATGATATGACAGTGGGCAAGAAGTCAAGGATATGATAGGAAAGGATATTATGCGACTGCGAAACCAGATATTAATTGCTATTCAAAGAAGCAACAGGTTCAAATCTTGACTTAAATAAACACATTCCTCCATTTTATTTTTGTTACACCATGTTATAATCATTAGACAACATTGCATTTCCATCCCTATATACCAGTAACCTGTCACTCTCCCTGCCAAAGAAAATATTATTTACATAGACAAAGAAAGTCTTAAATAAGATCACGAAAAACAGAAACTGCAGAAAATTAGATGAGCTCAAGATACTTCATTAAGTGCAATGAAGCGTTGCCTTCATGGTATTAGACAAAACTGGGAACTTCACTGGAGATGAGACATAAAAATAAAACAGAGCTTCAGACTAAATTTGAATTGAAGATAGCAGTAATTTGACAGAACTTTCTAAGCAAGTGCATTAAAGATATGCATGAACTGGATCTACAAAACATTTCCAAAGGAATACATGTGTAAATTGACTCCTAGAAACTTTAGATTTCAAAAAAAAAAAAAATAGTGTTCCAGTAGTGCATAATACAGAGATCGAGAACTTTGAGGGCTGAATGCAAAAAAAGTTCTAAATGCTATAAAATAAACAAGCCGATAGCACTTTTTTGTAGGGATGGGAACGAATACTAATATCAATATTCAAATATTCGCTTTGCCATATTCGAATTCTCATATTCCCTTTTTCAGTTCAGTCAGTTACCTGAATTTTGGTATCAGAACATTGGTACTGTTTTATCACCAGTAGGTTGTCAAGGGGGGGGGGTGGGGGGGGGGGGGGGGGGGGGGGGGGGGGGGTTTATGGAAGTTTTAAATACTTATTAAGTGATTGGCAAAACATAATATATTCCGTTCATTAAAACCGCTAAAATAAGTCCAAAAACGAGAACAGTGCATGTTGTTGTTTTTTTTCCATACAGCTTATTTCAATATTGTTAAGCGATGATCAAACATAAAGCGAGGATAATTTCTGTTTCAAATATGCTTATAAGAGGAAAATATTTGGGCTATTCTACTGATTGGGCAACTAAAAAGTAATATCAATAGAGATATAAGCGTGACTGAAATTTCGTTTTCGTAAAACTTGATGTTAATCCTTGAATATTGTGAGACAAACAACCTTCTAAAATTTGTGAAATAAACGGGCGCCAATTAAAATGAACAAAATATTAAAAGGTATCACAATAATGCCTGTGGTAAACTGTTAATCCGTAACGATTGCCCCTGCCAATTATGCATTGCAATTTTATTGTTAATTGGATCATTTTTGACATGCTATTAAAAAAAACACAATACCAAACAGATTGGGGTTTTTGCATAATCAGAATGCATACATTTATAAAAATCAACGATGCTTTATTTGAAAAAGAAATCATTTTAGAATATTCGAAATTGATTTTCAGATTCGAATATTCGGTGGATTTTCGAATATTCGAACATTTGTTCCCATCCCTACTTTTTTGGCATTCGTCCCTCTATTAAGTCATTGTAAAGAGCTTATCTGCTACATCACTTTTGCATTACCCGTATACTGTGACTTTGTACCATAGACTGTTGGTTCATTTGCATGTAAACAAATACTGGCTGTGTTTCTCATTCTTTCTTGACACTGTCATAACATGGTAACTTATCTTGGTTGGCCACACATGATTAATTACTGTCAAAAGAATTTTTCTGCATGTTTTTTAAATTTTAGGCATCATTTACAGAGTTGAAGATAACACCTTACCCAGAAAACATTCAAAATGATAGCACTTGCAGAATTGCTCCCTGGGGAACCCTTTAATATAATGACCACAAATTGTATGCATATCAATGTGTCTGACACTGACAATAAAGCTCTCTATTTCTAACATTAAAATGGTACCAAGATGAGAATTCATTCATCATAATGTATTTTTAAAGCACCTAAAGGGTAAATGATACAGTTAAAGGCTTCATAATTGTTGCAGAACTGTTTCTAGAATGACAAGTCATTACAGATGCACAATAAAGCCAAAGCATTAAGATAATGATGATTATGCATGATAATATCTATTTGTAGCAAAAATTAAAATGCCAGTCACATGACCATGCATGCAGGTAGCTTGTCTTGCATGACTTGAACCCTCCCTCTCTCCTCTCTCTCTCTCTCTCTCTCTCTCTAAATAATTTCATTCATCAAGATATAAAAAAATGAACATACAATATTAATTTTCCTAGCAAGGCTCTGAAATGGTCAAATCTCAGACCTTTATTTCAAAGTACAAAATGAATGTCTGTGGTGAAGAAAGCTTTACTACCTACCTATACAGTTAGTAAGGTAAGTGGGAAAGTTAGCATTTCAAATATACATTTTCACAGCCCATTATTTCAGGCTTAAGAAAATAACTGTAACAATTTCAGATTTCTCTTACATCAAGGAAAAAAATAAACAAGATTATACTAATAGACAAGGCAGCTGGTTTTTCTATCAAAACAAAAGATAATCTTGAAAAAAACCTTAAGATACCACCTTGGAAAAAGAGCAGCATCCATCTTCAAAGTGAGAAAAAAAGATCATCAAAATGAGTAACAGGTTATCTGTTTCTTTCATTTCTCAATTGTAACAACTTACAGATCTATTTAGACGCTGGATACCTGTAACCTTACAAGCTCAAATGTCCTCCATGGAGTCAAAATACAGAATTTCAAGGTGCTGATTAAAATTATGGACATGTATGGTTTTTCCAATGAAATAATTTAATAATTTCATTGAATCTAGCTTATTTCTGATAAAACTACAAAACTACTCTTGAGACACAATCCATGACTGAACCACTTCTAATGAGCTATAAAGGAAAAGTCCAGCCATTACAACAAGGGTCTGTTAGCAGTCTAATGGGCATTCACACAAAAGACACTGGATGCCTTTCTTATAAAAATACATGCATATTCCTCAACTTGAAATGCAAGAACGAAAATGACATCATGAGTGTTCTCAAAAGTTAGCACTGACCAAATAACGGCATTAGATTCTGGTTTTCAAGTCATGTCCATAACTATTTAAAGCCAGTTAAGACATGATCTAAGCAACCTGTTTCCACAGAAAAAAGTAATAATTCTTACCTCTAAGATTAAAAAATCTCAATTTTTTTATGTTAACAAAAACTCTTCCAGAGGAAAATATCTATCACTGCCTCGAAATGTGATAATATTATATTATTCTTCTGCAAAGACAAGACCACTAACTCTTTATGCTTCGTGAACCAAACGGCAACACAAAATAACACTCCTCTAAAAGTCATTAAGGAATAATTACAATATAAACCAACTGAGATTTGCGGGGTACCTTTTTTTGACAAATTTAATCAAACAACCTCTTTCCCAAATGTGTGAGAATCTGGATAAAAGTGAACCTACTCAAAATCCCACTTAATTTGATGTCATTACTGCATAATAACATCATAACGTGTAAGAAAAATAAATCTGTAAGTGTATCCAGATTTACTTAATCATGGCAATCGTATGTTATATAGAAATATTTATAGCAAGAAAATTAATCTACTTGAAGTACTATATCTATTTTATGGTATAATATGCAAAGTATTATTCTTGAAACTCAGTTCATGGCAGATATATTCACAGTTATTAACTACAAAGAAAACGCAACTATTAATACAACAATTAACTGAAATGTACGTGCGAGTAATTACCTTAATATCAAAAGCACTGTTAGATAATAGAAGTATTCTTAATAATTTGCTAAATCCATTACTTCACTCTCATTTTCCCTAACATATATTCACAATTTCCTTTCCTCATTTCTATGTAACTTCAAACACAAGTGGCAACGACAATAAAAACCTTTACACCAAAATAAAACAGTTATCGCAGTTACTCTCGTACAAATTTTACTGATGCTGAACTGGTCTTGTGCTCTGAGTTCATGATGTCTGGCAGTACAAACATGATGTAAAACAAGTTCATTAACACTTCATTAGGCCTTTTTTTTGTTGACCACAACACTAATTGGACACACATTTTTTGCTCTCTGGACTGAATAATAACTAGTCCATGACAAAAATAACAAATACATATTATCTTAATGGTAATTTTTCTTCTGAATTTTGAAAATGGCTGCTTGAAGTGCTACATAAATTTCTCTCTCTCTCTCTCTCTCTCTCTCTCTCTCTCTCTCTCTGTCTCTCTCGAAAAAGCTTTCTGTATTAAAAGACAAACAAGTCCCTTTGACCCAATGATGTGACACTGACCAACTGTAAATTGCTGTTATTGTCTGTTCCAATTGAAACATGTTTCGATCACTATCAAGAGAAAATGGAGGTAGTGACACAGGAAAAACACCTAATTATGTCACAAAGATGTCAAACAATGTGGACAAAGAAGATCTTAATCTCACCTCGAAATCCCTGACTAAACACTTAGAGTCCAACATGCTAATTTCAATATAAATAATAGATGATATTCTAGGACGACAGGGAATTGACTGCCAACACATGTGACACACACTGTTTTGAAACATGAACAAATTCTGTAGATGTATCAGAGATTCCACTAACGTAAGATTCAGTCAACAATTTTTCAAATAAATTTGATAAATAGACAGGAACATGTAAATTTAACAAAGGCACATCCTTATAATATCCATTATATTCTGTTTCAAATATAAAATAATCATTCCAATATTGAAAAAAAGGTAAAATAATAAAAAAAAATATCTTGAAAAGAGTTTCTAGAAATTGAAATGAGAGAAAAGCAGAGTGACTGAAAAAAAATCCAGATCACAAATGGACATGTTTTGTGCTCATGACAATTGTCAGAAAATGTTCTTAATTTTTTTGGACTGTACAGAATTGCTGAAACATAACTGAACATTATTTTTACTTGACCTCATTTTTTTGTGGGAAAATTTTTCCTTTTTTTAAATAAAAGAAAAAGAATGAAATAAAAAAACCCCACTAAAATATGATATAATGATAAACAGTTATGGTAAACACAATGTTTCATGAGCTTTACTTGAACACTCTGATAGTAATAAATTTTGCCAGTTCCTACTCTACTTAAAATTGTACTCAAACTGTCAGCTCTTTGAAACAGTAGCTTTTCCTAATTGAAATAAGTTTAATATTTCAGAAAACATACCTGTTCTTAGGAAATTTCTAATAAGTTTATATTCCCTTGCCACACTAACTTTTTCTCCAATTTTTTTTTTTCCATAATTTCTCACTTCCATACAGACTCCATGGGGGCTGTTATAGGGTTTGCAGACAATTCATGAATGAAAAGTTATTTATTACTCTATCCATGCTTTTCATGTAATACTGTCAGTCATTCTGTTCAAATTACAGAGTAACAGGATAAATTTATCTTCTAATGACCACAGGAACAGTGATATCAATTAGTATGAAATGCTTAATTTTAATTGGCATCATTAAAGTGTCAAACCATACACCTGGTCAAGCTGCCCATAAAATCAGCTTCCATTGTTTGCATAGCTAACAGTTACAACATGTGGAAGCCGAAAGCCCCTTATAATAAACTGCTTCTGAACACTCTAATGTGCCAAGACATTCTAAAGGCCTTGTTTACACTATGCAGAATCAATGGAAAACCCTGCTCAAATCAATACATTAAACTGCCAACAACCAGCAAGTATTTTTCTGCATATCCTAAATATCATATACTGATTGGATGTCTAGTTATTTCATAACAAAACATCATTTAAAAACCATTTTTTGAAATTCAACGTATGCTAAATTTCAATGCACCAGACAAGACAACAAGCTCAAAATAGCAGATTATATTAATTTCCTGTGACATTAAGTAAATCTTCATTTAAACTTAATGCAAGTAAGTATTTTCTGTTCTATCATAACTATATGTGGCAATTAACCCTCAATAAAGGCAGAGTGAAGTAACAACATCATATTGTACATTTGCACAAAATCTCATATGAAACAGTCATTTTCTCTGAAAGAATTTGTTGTAAACCAGGCCTCAGATAGTGTATATATATACGTTTCTTACTGTTACAAAAATGCCTGCAATAAATTCACTAAATACCAGACCTGCTGACAAAACAAATACCCCTAATACCTTTCACATCATTGGTGATTACTTGAGGGGACTCTTGGAATTACTGTCACAGTCTGGGGCCAATTGACTCTCATTAAGCCAGTGTGACAGAAGCTTAGCTATGTAAGTCAACTAATCTACTATACGTTTAGATCATCCGGTTTTTTTTTTTTTCCAGGAAAGGATAAGCCATAAGGGTTGGCTTTGACCTAATAACTAATATTGTGAGATGAAGAAATCATTTTATTGATGTTCAATGATCTAATTTTTTTATTACAATATATTTTCAAATAAGAAGAATACAAAGAATATATTAGCTTGATAATTGGAAATAAGCCTTCTTTACTTTTTTAATGCTACTGGTAAAATAATATTTGCCATAATGAATAATACCTTTATATTATATTGTCTTTAATACCTTTATATCTTGTCAACCTTTTTATTATGAAAGCTTATTTACTTTGTTATACTTACAAAATAACAGCATTTAGCATACAATGAACAAGTTACTGAAATAAAGCACTAATTCGGGTCTGAACTTTACCTAAAGTTTACTGAGGTGAGAACAGTTCATTCAAAATTAGATTGCTTCCTACCTTAATGAGAGATAATTGTTCTCACATGAGTTCCCTGACGAATTGCTGATCACCAATAAAAGCCTTTCACCTTCTAATAACCAGATAATGTAGAGACAATGAGTGTGGCAACACATTAGCCATTACCTTTGCATTTATTGTATCTACCATCTTTCCTCCTGGGTTACCTCCCCTTTATTGCCACTACTGAAAGAACTCTTCAATGGGAAGAGGCAAAAAAGTGCTATCTCAAATGAAAATAACAAGCAAATACTGACATCTGCTTTCTTGTGTCATTTTCCAGTTTATCCAGAATTACCATTGTGGAAGGGCACAGAATTCAGTAATTAATAGTTACTAACATGCAACACACTGGAACAACATTATCAAACATAATGGAAATAAGAATAAAAGAAATGGGAAATTCATTGACAGTTTTCATTTAAAACATATAAATTAGTGTAGGCATGGTGATTAGCATTTCTGCTGTGTTTAAAAGCTCTTCATTTGAATTCAGCAACATTTTTTGTTGCCAGGTAACATCTTTCTGGCAAAATTTATTTTGTGTTTTACAATAAAACACATTTCTTTGAAAAATTATCATTTCTGTTTTAATTCCAAATTTTGTCAACATGAAAATCTTTTTTCAACATAAAGTTCTTAATACTTCTGTTTAATAAATTGCGAAACTGGCTTGAAATAAAGGTAACTAAGCGTTTTTGTTTTGTTGTTGTTGCAAGGGGCTTTCAAGGGTAGAGTTACTGCATCGATGCCATCATTATTTTGAAAGGAACTTATTTCAGTGACAAAAATACTATCAGTTTATTTTTTATAACAAACTTTATTTTTAACGTTCATTCGCTCAAGTTGTCTGCGTCAATATGATGACAGCAGATGCAGATAGGATACCTATAATTTAATGCCATAATGTTCACATTCTATGAAGAATACTATTCCACATGGTTGGTTACAAAACTGCACGAAAAATTATTATGCTAATCTAATACAGTGCAGAACTATTGCTCAGATGGTAAGGCATTGCATTACATGCTTGTGCAAGATATATTACCCGGTAGTCTGAAATAAAAAGTTCTAATAAGAGATCAACAAGAAATGCAGGAATAAGTTGTGTAAGTTGATACATTTTAAAACCTGCTGAATCACTTAATGAGAAAGAAGTTGTAACAATTGATTATCATCAAGTCACAAACAGTCCACAATTTCACATCTTGTTTGTATCATTTTGTTCCTTTAGTTGAAGCTGTATCAATATTTTCATAGCTATATTAAAACCACTATTCTTAATTTTTGTAGTATCATAATTTTCTCTAAAAATCTTCTTTCAGCTGCGTACTTTATATACACTGACTTTCAGCGAGACAACAGTTACCTTGAATACTTAAAAAACAAAGGAAATAGCTCTATTAAAAATCGTAGTTTTACAAAAAAAAAAGCAGCATGCTTTGGAATTGTAAATGGTGTTATTTTGGTGGAGTATTACTCAGCAGCCTGGTGTAAGTTATCAAAGCACGAAACTATAGTACCTTACAACAAAACTAACAAACAAAAAAACAACATTTTTTTTCAGACTGTCCATACACCTTCTAGCTAATTACCCGTCATGTCATTTCTAACTTCAGAAAAGATGTGGTACAATCATTAGGAACTTGTTTTATTTTGACATCTTGTAATTCTATTCTACTTGCTAGAACTCTTTCTTGACGGTTTTCTCACCAATTTACACCTATGTTACCAAGAACTACCCTGGACTGGTTTCAAAACTCATGTCAAAGTTCAGGTACCAGTCAGGATTGACAGGCAATTAGTTTCACAGAAACACTGAGTACCAGAAGAGAAATAATCAGTTCTGAAATGTTGAAAAATTTTATATAATTAAGTAATATTACCAGTAGCCAAAAAAAAACCCATTTTCTACTAGAATTTCTATATTATTGATACTATCTTTAAGATTTCTTATAATATTATCTAAAATTACATGTACTTTTTGTAAAACATTACTAGTAATTTAGCAACTAAGTTTTTATTTCTTAAAGCAAACCAGGAACAATGTTTTATTGCTTTTAATGTTCATTACAGTCTTGGTTGCAACATTCGAATTTTAATGTATCTTAAACAATGTGTATTTTTGAATTTGCAGTGTAAAACCCAATACAATATATTAGTTAAAATTCTGAGTAAGTACAATTAATTTCAATTTTCTATAGTCATGTACAAGTTTTTAAACTTTTTATTCCCACAAAAAAAAAACACTAAAAACTTCCCTACTTCTGTAACTTAATGAAAAGGAACTCTTCCAGAGCAATACATAGTACTTCTTTTTTAAGATAAAAATACTAAAATTTAACATCATATCAAAGATTTGATACTGAAATCAGTGACAGAATACTCAAATCAATTGCAAGTACATCGTTACAGTCATACCTTTACATTTCACACTGACCCATTCAAGAAAAGATATTTGCTCCAAGAATATGTCTTATCAATATGTAAAACTCATTTGTTCTCACCATGAACAAGCATTCAGCACAAGTTACATATAATATTCCCAATTCTGATATTTATCCCAGGAAAAAATGTCATTTATATCATGGCAAATTCTGGAATGAAACAATTATCTAATTACCAACACTATTTGCCAGATATAATTCTTCACTTACTACCCAGATATTGACCAATTATCAAACAGACAAAACCTTGATTAGATAAACTTAGTTCCACAGAATATAATATAGACTGTGATCTACACTTATATAGTCTTACCGTACAGAAATAAAACCTAGTCTAGCAGATTGAGATGTGAGACCTGCATCTGAAACAAGAAGCATTTTAATTGGTTGATACAGACAGTCTAAGATGGGACAAATTGAAACTGACCAATTATTGCCTCAGGTGTAAGAAATTTAAATTACTGGTTTCACACTATTATTTAATTTACTTACAGCAGTTATAATTAATAAGGTACACTGGTAAATTTGAGGATGAAGACATTTAATTGAAGTTTAGGGGAAATATATAGCAAAGATGAAAGGGGAAAGGTGTTTAAGGGCTTTTTTAAATTGACCAGTCAACATTTAGAACCATTTAATGATAACCAGTATATGTCTATTAATCCAACTGGTTTGGAAAACACCACTTAAACAGTGTAATATTAGGTAAATGCACATTATTATTATTATATTATTAAAAGTTCTCTGTAGCCTGAGGTACTCTTGACAACAAAAACAAAGGTTTCGAAAGTAACTTAACTGTCCTTTAAAATTGTTCAAGAAAATGTCAAATCAGAAAATTTCAAAAGTTTCGGGTTTGAGCAAAACATGCTTACAATGTTGACTACAGGATTTATCGTTTTATGATGTATTATGTATGGTCCTAATAACTACAAAGGCAATAACTGATGACATCATTTCAAACTATTTTATTTGACTACTTAATTGTCACAATACAGAGATAAGGATCTGTAACCAGTAATATTTTAATGGTAACAGTGAACTAAATTGATTTTCAAAGTTGGTGACATCTATTTTCAATTATGACACATGTAACTCTCAACAGAGACATAAAAGGAACGAAACAGAGGCCAAACATACATATTATTTCTGGCTTTTATCCACTGGGAACCAGTAATGCCTGGAAACAGGGTATCAGCCATCTAGGAATGGGAAACATTTTAACTGTTTGCATTGTTCAATCAAAAATTATCTGTCTTCCATGTTCCATTCATATATTGTCTCTAAAATACCACTGAGACGTACTGGCATAAATATCTGAACAACAACAAAAGCAACATTGACTGCAAGGAACAAAAAGCATGTCAAGACAAAAAAGTAAGTTCAATATTAACAGAATTAGCATTTAAAATTTCAACTTAGTAGCAGGTGTATATTGTGTAATCACACTGTAGTGGAAGATGAAGTTCATTTCAATACTGCAATTTACTTTTTAAATCTGAATCAAACTGCAACTATTTACAATTAAAAAGTTTTGCTAGATATTTTTTTTGTAAGTTTACATGTTTTCATTCTATCAAATTCAAGATTGGTATCCGTTATTATTTGATACAGTAGAAGGCACCTTTAAATTCTTTTTATATCTTTAAAAATTACTTCATCATAATTGTTTCACTAATGGTTAAAGTATAAACCAACTGGAGATAATGGTATTGGTTACATTCAAAACCCTTTGCTAAGTTAACTTGTATAACGTTTCAGAACTTTTCGTTTTCTGTCTTGCATTTCAAGAGATTCAATATCCATAGACACAAATTATTTCTAAATTCCAGAATACTGCACCTGATCCAGGTCTTGGGACACAAACCTTAGATTTTCAATTCAGCACAGTTCGGCACATAATTGAATCTATTTTCAATTAAAAGCTGTAAACTTATTAAGTAAGATATAATGGTCTAGAACTTTTCATATTATTGAATGGTAAATTCTAGAATGATGATAATTCCAAAATCGGCTAATCCATCATCTTTCGGAAGTAAACTGCTGTGAAGTGAAGACAGAAATAGCTCAATTATTGTCAAAATGCACACTTCTTCGGTATGTACTGACTTCTCTTATAGGTAGAAGAACGTAATACATCACTCAAAAATATGATAAGGACAAAATTCATATGATTTGGTGAAAAATGATAGATAGATGCTGAAACTCAAGAAGAGTGGGTCAGATATCTTAGTGACGTCAGTCAAAAGAAAGGTATTCAAATGACCTCAAAAAAAGGAGAATTAAATAAATTCATCCCTATAACTTCTGTTTGTAAATAGTAGTCATATTCTAACATTTAAATTTACTCAAAATATTGTACAAGGAAAATTAATGCTCTCAACAGTGTCAGCAAAATCTTTTTATAACATTTTATACCAAAGTAAGTTTGTAAAACAAGAAAGAATTTTTTCCAATTACTCTTTCAAAGAAAAGTCTAGACTTGGTAACAATGGAGCAAAACTATATAAGGATGGTCAAGAGTAGGTGTGAGGAAACATTATTTATTGACCTGGTGAGATTTCTTTCATTGACCACTTTAACAAACACAAAGCCATAAATATTAAACTCCCTTTTAAAAAATAACTCTTTAAGTTGTTAGGGTCTAGTGCATACCTTCCTATAATTGTATAAATACAACCTCTGACAATGCGTCAGGGAATCGATTCTTTAGCTCAGTGGTTGGTGTTTGTCTTCAATGTGCTAAGATCCAAGTTCGAATCCCACTCTTGGTTATGTATTCTAAGATGCACTGCATCTTTCTGTTAATGAGTTTCATGTTGGTTAGATGGGAGCTTGTCCAGGAAGACCCCTCCTGGACTTAGTTGTGAAATTAAATAAAAAAGAATCTTTCAAGATCTCTGTCTGATCTTCTGATCTAAAAATACACAACACCAATCGTAATCATAAATGATGACTTTCTCAAGAGGGGATGTGTTACGGTCTAGTGCATACCTTCCTATAATTGTATAAATACAACCACTGACAATTGCGTCAAGGAACCATTAAGAGTATTGGTCTTCAATGTGTTAAGATCAGAGTTTGAATCCCACTCTAGGTTTTGTATTCTAAGATGCATTCCATCTTTCTGTTACAGACTTTCTTGTTCGTAAGAATGTAAGGCATATGATTTGAAGCCCAGGAGTCAATTATGACATTTAAGTGAACAAAAAATCTACCAAAATATCATCTAATAAAGGGAGATGAAAAATGCAAGTAAGCAGTTGAATAAATGCTGTTAAGGAAGTTCTCTTTATTCCTTTATATTTCATGACATATCTGCATCTGAAATACCCAATTACCAATTAAAACTCATCATCTGAAATTTAACACATGTCATAAAACCAATAGATGCAAAATTCATTCAAAGAAAAAACAAGTTCTGCATATGATACCCAACAATGGAGTATTTTATTGGTAGTGAAAAATCACAAAGAGGCAGTTTCTGCCAGAAGTTTATCTTTATTAATCTGACAGATATTAAAGCAATACAGGGACATTTAAATAAAGGGTATCAACAATAAACAGCTATAGCCAAAATACCCACTGCTGATTGTACCATAAAACACATGTATTTTGTAAGGTGACTTTTTCACATTTCATTTTGAAATGATATTCTGTCTATTTCTTTCAACTTTCATACTGTTATTATAAATCTTAAGACCTGAGGCAAATCAGCTTACATCAAAAATGAAACAAAAAGACAGAAAAGGACAGAAGGAAAGAACACAAATATTGTGTAGTCAATTTAAAAAAATGAATTTATGTCCATTAAAAGATAACACTATACTTCTGTGAAAGTTATATTGGTCAGCTGACTGCTCAACCTTAAAGAGAACTTGGGATGCTTGATCATTGGGTCAGGGAGAGAACTTGGGATGCAGGATGACTGGGCCGGGGAGAGAACTTGGGATGCCTAATGATTGGGTCAGGGAGAGAACTTGGAATGCAGGATGATTGGATCGGGGACTGAGAAAAAGGGGTTCAGATATAATGCAACTGATGTTGAAACCAAGTGACAGAAATGCAAACACTGATCCATTTTTAAACACTGTCTTTGTGAAAAAAATCTTTTCCAACAAAATCTGTCTTCTCTACAGTACTGGTTAGTGATTTTGAGATTCAAAACATCAAAATGGTATCTGATTATTAATAGCCAGATTCAGATAAAACTTTATTGTCTTTTCCATTTTCTTGTCAAATGAAGTCTTGAATTTCTGGGCAAAATGACATTTACTACCAATCATAAAACCCCTTGTCTTTTATTATGAAAATCAGGATGCAGTACCAGCACAACTAATGTCCATTTAATGGGCATTTGGTCACTTCAATATACTGTTTAAGTACAAAATAAAATCAAAGAAAACACATGTATCAAAAATGACCAGTAACCAAGGTTACTGACCCCTCACCGGAATAATAAAAAAAAGGGTCATCATAAAAAGCAGCAACAGCAGACGGCAATTATTTAGATATAATAATTTTCTGACATTCAAATCAAGAAATAGTTGCATGCAGTTTCTTTAATTTTTTTATGGGAACTGTTCTTTAAAAACATTAAAACTAATTATGAGCAGAACAATTTCAATCTAAAATTTCCTTCCTTTAGAAGTCCTGTTAGTGATATGGTATCATTTACCTTTTGTGATAATGCTTGAAAATAAAAGTCTAGCCCAGCCTTTTAAGATCAACTGTAAACAATTGATTTATCTAGGTAAAAAAGATCATCTCAAAGTTCATACAATTTATTCTGTTTTACTTAATTTCAAATTTGATATCCCATAATTCTAAATTTGATTGACAGTTCCATCTGTGTTTTACCCATGATCCTCAGTTTTATGTATATTTCTCCCATAATGCATCTCTGAAGCAACATACTGAAGTCGGTAATGAAAAGGAGTTTGGACATTTTATGACAAAATGAACAGAAGGTCGAAAAACATGACCATAAAAGGTAATTTAAATCCTGGGGTTTATTACATAAATAGGGGTTTAGTGGTTTAAACCTGAATAAATTTGAAGCAATTAAAAGAAATAAAATAACTAATGAATAAACGTAGCTTAAAAGAATTACTCTGATTTTATGGGAGAGGAATTCGATATTGCTATGACACTGCAGATAAAAATGAAACTGTATTCTATCAAACTCTTCTACTTTACACTTATTTTGCAGGTTTTGGGTTGCTTTTTTATCTAGGTTTCCATTACAGACTCATATGTGATAAGTTTGTAGACATTTATCACACAATTTTTGCATGCCTAATATAGATACTGTTACATATCTTGTGCATGAATTATGAATGCAATAATTAATACCTCATTTTCACATGCTGGTAAAATTAAAGATAATCAGGCGAAAAACGTCATAATGCAATAGCTGTAATTAGGTGACACTGAGTCCCTGTTTAAACTTATTTATTTTACATAGGCAGGGAAACAAATTCTTACACCTTGTATCAATCTTGCTGGATGACTGCAACCTGATTTTAAACCAGTCTTTAAGCCAAAAAAGTGAAATGCCAAAAAGTCACCCAACCTGCAACCACTCGACTGAAACTCCAGTATTTTGTTTCAATAAGATTGTTGTTTTACTTACATCAGAACACAATTAAACCTGAGTCTATGAATTGCTTAGAAAGTAAGTAAAATACACAATTTGCTATGAGTGTATTAGGCCATATCAATGAAAAAAAGAAAAGTCCTCTTGTATCTTAAACTGAACTTCAGAATATTAAATTAGAGTGACTTTTGCATTCTTTTCTCTCAGAAATACTTACCGGAAGCCTTGATGCTAGACAATAACAAGTATTCACTTTGGAAAAAGCAAATGCTATCTTAGTCTCAATATTTCGACTGCAAGACCGACCGATTTACAAACTGATATTACATAGATGTCGGCCTTTACGTCTCAACCAGTTAGATTCAAAACTGTGTCGGAAATCGAGGTTTAAAAATATAACTGATCGATAAACTGCCGTCAGGTAGAGTTTTAGCGGTGTCCAACAAAAACATGTTGACATGTGTAGAGTTTATAAGTGTAATGCATAAAAAACATAAAATTTTCTTATCTATTTTCTCTTATATTGATTCAGTTTGGATTAAGCTTTACAGATATGTATTAATTTTTTTCAAGAAATATTGAGTGCAAATATATATCTGAAGTTGTCAAAGTTAGCGACGAGATTCTGGTTGCTGGCATATACACATAGAAGAAAAACTTTCAGCATTGTTTTGAATCGTAAGTGGGTTGTGCGCGAAGGGAGACCATCATCCTTTGTTGGGCTAGTGCTATCTATAATGTATTTATGAATTTATATATAAGTCATTAAAAACTATATATCAGTTTGAAACTAAGAAAGAGATCATTTTGAAGTAACACTGGCAATACTTATCACTACAGTACTTCTTGTAATTCTGAAGGCTTTTTGACAGATTTATTAATTCTGAATGATGTACTGTACAATCTTACCATGCTGAACAGAACAGAATAGAACATGGTTATGTATTTGTAAGGATTTACATATACCTTTGTTAACATAAAATAATTTTTCAGTTATTATCTGAACTTTTAGATGATCACAATTTTGCCCACTATTCAGCAAACTAAGTTTTAGTTAAAGCACAATGTCACACTACAATATTCTGTGCAGACATTGCGGCATCTTAGTAATAAATGGTTCATGCAATTTATCAATTTATACAAATCATTTACAATTCACTCTGTGCACAATAATATCTGCATATAATTCAGCATCTCATTAATAAATGGTCCATGCAATTAAATAATAAATTATTACAAAGCATTTTCATGCAGTTCTGTTATTAAAAGGGCATACCCTACAAATTGAATAACCATTTTATTGGTAGATTGTCTTTAAAATTTAAAATGATTGATAATACAAAGAATAACATCAGTTCAAAAATCTCTCCATTATGCACAGACTATAGTCAAAATAATTCATGTGACGTCTTGAGCAAATTCTGAGATATTTTTGTTACGGGTCAGAATCTCGCAGAGGCGAGGCATTGACCCATACAAAAAATTACACAATATCTCGACATGCTTACAATTACTTGGACTAACATAGACTATAGACTTTCAGAAAGTGTTCTTTTCGAATAAATTATGGCAATCCACCCAAATACGGTACAACAACAACTCTGTAACAATCTGTTGCAGTTAGAATTCTCTACTAGTTGATACCTAGACATTGAATAATGATTTATTAAATTTCATACATTTTTACATGACTTTAAAGGGAACAGTACCCTCTAAATTTTAGGATATATATGCTTCTTAACCTGCAGAATTTTTGTAATGGATTTGTCCAGCTTTGAATTTGGAATAGGCCATTCAAAATTTAAGGGATTAATTTTTGAATATCAAAATAAAAATTGAACTACCAACAGTATAGACACTGGTTAGCCCAACAAATTGTGCGCCAGGGCTCTTTATTGTATTGACGATGGTCGCTTTGCGCAGTAAAGGCCGACATCTAGCTATGTAATATCAGTTTGTAAATCGGTCGGTCTTGCAGTCGAAATATTGAGACTAAGAGACTGGTCAGACTGCACGGATATGCAGGCTGGCCTGGCTCTATACTGGTGGCAAAGGCTAATCACTTTAATGGTTCCATCAGATTAAAGGTTAAATTACAAGTGAAACACTCAAATAAAATCTTAGTTGTTTAAATTTTCTTTTTTTTCTCTCAACTAATATGAGTCTGTACACCAACAGATTCAATTTATTTTAAGAAATATAAAATCTTGAAAATATATATTGCTGTCTCCTGATGTTACTTTCACTCATATACTTTCCAGAATTATGAAAAAGTAAGCTTGTTAAACTTTCCAAAATATCTTTGAGCCTATTTTCTCTGAAACTTAATAATAACTAGCAAAGTCAAAAACTAAGTTTCAAACACCCCTTGAACTAATTTAGTACACTGTCACTTTCGATAAAATTAAGTCACAAGAGTATGTAAAAAATCACAACATTGAAAAAAAATCAATTTTAATGAGCACTTTCCAAAATAGTGCCTGATAGAATTTTCACCAGCATACAATTAATTATTCATACTCGCTCAAAATATCACAGAAAATGTTCAATCAAGAAAAATAAACAACAGAGTAAACACCAGACAAAAAACACACACTTTTTTTAGTAAAACATAAAATCTAAAACAAATATTTACAGTAAATAATTAAACAGACACTGTCAAAACATACCTGTTATAATATAGAGAAATTCTGACATCCATCAAGTTTTCAAAGCTGTGTTAACATTGCAGCTTTTTCTGTAATATCTCAGAGGTATCAAAGATGTCTGTCTCTCCTTCCCTCCTGAAAATGCAAACTATCCAATTAATCAGATTTAACAAGCATCTATCATGTTTCTGGTATCAGAATTATTGTAGATTTATCAAATGTAAATTTGTGGAATCAAATATAACACAGGAATAATCGCACCTCCTCCACTAAAAGCAGCGGGACTGTGAAACTGTAATCATTGGAAAACCATGAGAATCTCTGCTACGAGAGTCAACGAGTTTATAATGAGGCTGTGGCTAACTAACGGTTAGATTCCCCTGCCAGTGGTTTATAAAGAGGTGTAAGAAGCTTGGGTAAGCTACATCAGATCCCTTATCTAGAAGGGTTTACAAAAGGGTCCTTTTGAGGTAGTAAGCTGCTGTAGACAAGCCGCTGTAGACAAGCTGTGCTTTATCTAGATGTTAAGGGTATAAGGATCGAGAGACCTTTTTTTTATTCCTGAGAGTTGCCTCTAGAGTCTTTAGTTAATATTATCTTTGATGTGACAAGATTATGTCCTCATTTGCATATTTTAGATATGTAGAATTAAAAGTCTCTTCTCTGAGACCAGAAGTTCCTTGCCGAAATAAATAATTGTACTTTTACTATTACAGACTGTACAAATTGTTTCGAGAGAAGTCTTAATTTTATGACTTGTGATTTTTTAGATGTATTAAATAGAGGATATTTGTTTGTTTTTGTGGAAGATGAGAATTTATTTCATCGAGTGAACACCATATGTAATATTTTCACGAGTGGCGCAGCCACGAGTGAAAATATAAACATATGGTGTTCACGAGATGAAATAAATTCCCATCTTCCACTAAAAAACAAACAAATTTTCTTTTTATTTTATGCCAACACGTCAAAAATGGGTTTTTTAATGATATTTTTAATCAGGGCCTTCAATAAATTCCCCATGGTTAGCCCCAAATCAGTTAATGCGTACTTTGGTTACTCCGCACAAAAAAAGTGCAGACAATCTCTAATACATATGATAACTTTACTTCTGCTGAAATAAACTGAATACACTTTCATCAAATAACATTTATTTTTGTCTACACAGTCTATCAATATTTATTGATTTTTTGCCATACATACTATAATTATAAAAGCGGATTAATACCGAGTAATATTCAATCAATTGAATTGAAAGTCGGCCATATTGGATATTGTCCATGTGAGTTATGTAAACAAATCAGACATTTTAAATAATTTATGGCGAATTTCATCAATGTTCACAACTAGTTAGGCTCAGGAATTCAATATTATAATTGGATTTAACAAGGTAAATAAATTTCGATCGCTGTCACAGTCTGAAATACAGCGGATTCTCTTGTGTTGGGGAAATTCCTGAAGTTTCATCAAGCAGTAGTTCCAGCACAAACAGTGTATTATCAAAATGGTAATTAACTGATTCAAAACAGTGTATTATCACTTTTATCTCACTGATATTTCCCTATATTTCATTGGTAGGCATAAAATAAATGGTCTTAATTTTGTTAATCAGACATTACAGATTGATTACTTCCTTACTAGAATAAAAGTTTTTTTTCTGTTGTCTATATTTTCATCCTCGTGTAAATTACAAAAGGCAAGGGTAACACTGAAGATTTATTTTAGCAAACTCTCCAAAAATTTCACAGGAATTTCAAATTATCATTCTAAGGAAACTCATCCAATATACCAATGAAGTTCCTATGGAAATTTAAATGGAATATAAAATTCTGAAACTGCAGGGAGGAAAAAAAAAAGAAAAAAACCATACAGATAACTATGACTTAGTACAAAATAACTAAACTAATGAGTACAAATTTCTTAGATGCAAGCAATTCATAATAAATGGGTTAAGATTATGTACCAGCTATTACCTGAGAAACAAAAGGTGCAAATCAAATAAAAGGGTTATATGTGTTTTGCTTTGTGTATGTTAGCCTTTATAACCATGTTTATAAACACTGTATAATCACATCAAACTTTGGCTCTGATACTAATAATGTTAATTACTGTGTTACCTCCCTTTGTAACTATTCAGCCATTTGTAAGGTGGTGTTTAAGAACTGATTAACATGCCTAGGACAGTTGCTTTGAGGAAATCTCATTTTCTGGCAAAACACAGACACAATTTCAACAACACAGTTGTGTTTATTTTTAATTATTTTATGGCAACAGATCAAACAATTTTGAAAATGAAGGTTGAGGAGAATTTATTTTTAGGATGGTTTCATAAAACAGATATTAGAAGAGAGAATGAATCAAAAGTGCATGTAACATGCATCTGAAGCTGTTTTCATAGCTGTGATTAGCAGTAACAAAATACATTTTAAATATCAAAGTGTGCACTTTATCTTTCTTTTTTTCTGTAAGTCAGAAACTGTTTTTTCCCCATCATCATTTTTATAAAAAAAATCTTGCTAAGGAAATTTTGAACTGGACAATTTTGGGTATGGGTGGGTCCTTATGGGAAAAGGGCAATGATTTAAAGGTATAGAGGTATTCAATACAATATCTTAACAACTACCAGGTATGATGCCATGTACGAAGGTTATTCCTGCAGCTTCACTGAATCCACCAATTTACTGATGTGATGTTGTAAACAAACACATCTCAACGTAACTTCCTTAAAACAGGACCAGGGCAGATGAGATTAGGGCAGCAGGCATGAATTTGAGAGTTTTAGGTAACCTGACTGTACAAGAAGCAAAGAATAAATGCTGCAGAGATTTAGCCATCACATTAAAAGCTTCTGGAATTATTTGAAGGACAGAGAATGGTTAATAGCCAGCAGAGTCATAACATTTATTTGATAGCTAGCAATTGGTATGACAGATCATTATTGTCTCAATGTTTGATTTCATTCTCTCCACACAGAAAGAAAAAACTGTAACCATTAAACACCACTAGCTTTGATAGGGAAAAAACACCAGAAAGAAATGTTCACAAGCTTTGATAGAGAAAAATCAAAGGACAAAATTTGATGATATTTTCAAACATAGAAAGATTCAAATTATGTTTAAATACTTGAAAACCCCTTGCTAGCTATTATGCATTGTAAGTGATGCTAACATATTTCATGTTGTATTTATATAGATTCATAATAAATCTGATCCTATTATGGTAAAGTCAACCTCTATTAAAAAGCATAATCAAGTTTGTTCTCCTGAAAAAGGCCAGCACTAAATAAAACCTGTGAAGAAAGGTCAACATTTCATTTTGTGAAGAAAGGCAAACCATTTCTGCATGACGGTGTTTGCTGACACAATCATAGGTCACAGCAGATTTAAAAGAATATATAAAGAAAGAGACTAATAAAAGATTCAGGAATACTTTGTCGCAAAATTTTAAACATAGAACCATCCTGATGAAGAATATTCTACAGAAACCAGTTATCTGAGACAAGACAGCTTCAGGAACTTATGACATATGATGCATGGAAACTGCGCATGTTTGAACAAACACTAAAACGAAGAAATATCTTCCATTCTATTTTACTGACACATGAGTGTGAAAGTGTGAAACTGGTAAACTGTCAGGCCAATGCAACTGCATGATACTGACACTTCTGAAACCAAACTCTGAAATTCAGCAAGTTTATTCATGAAGCATACATTAACTAAACAAAACAAAAAACAAAACAAAAATTGTATTTATATTTTATATCCGTGCAACTGCCATCATTTGCAGTAACAAAACTTAAGTCATGCAACTGTTTGGCGTCTCTCAGGAATAAGATGCCAGAATTGTCATATAAAATAGAGATTGTTACTTAACTACTGCTATTGATTCCTACTAACCAGACTGAACGATCACAAATTTTATTTCCTCCCATTTAACTGATACACTAGATTGAGGTCCAACCTCAGTAGAATTACATCATTAATAATCTGCCTATCTCCATCTGAATTTGTAACAAAATAAGATATAAATTTCATGAAATTGAAACACAATTCTGAGCTGCTTAGTCAATATCAAAGCACTGAAAGAACAGTAAGACAATATTTTGTAAATACTCATCGATTTAAGCCTGCCTAGCCAGGATTAAGTTTTATTAAATGAAAATCTATTCACCATACAATTTAGGGCAATGTTTATCTCCTTTTGTTCCTCTTTTAGCTAACATTTACCATTTTATTCTGAAGCAAAGAGCAATTATATATATTTCCTTTTTAAATGGAAGGGAGGTAATCTTAGCACTGAAACACTGTCACATGGCCTAAGTACTATCTTTTAACAAGAAAATGTAGCCTTGAACAGTGAAAACAGTTTCTGCTTTATATTCTAGAGCTAAAGTGAATTTATACTTATTTTCAAATATCAAGAAAAACTTATATTATTAACAAAACAATTAAGCACACTCCTCGGTGACTGAAATTTAAACAGTTTATTAAATTTATTTACCTTTGAACATAATTTGCGAGTGAAATCCAGTTAACGATAATTTTTCCACATTCAATTCTTCAAAAATAACTTGAGATTCTTTGAAATGTATATAATCAAGTATCTATAAAGTAGTAATATGAGCAAAATCTATTAAAAGAAATCAGTTAAAGACATGAGTGACTGAATTTTACTAGAAAACAAACCATCTTTAGAAATCTACAAGCATACTGTGATGATACATTACCCACTCTTTACAGCCAAAATTTCATTACTTGATTTCCAAAAAAAATTATCTAATGTACCTTAAAATTGATACAAAATTTAGACACAGCATATAGAATCTAGTTGAAATACCATAAAAACAGGTAAGTCCTGCTAATAAGACTGAGATTATTTCAAAATAATTTAAAATTTGGCCAATTGAAAGAACTTAAGTGTGCAAGCTTGAACAATCTAGAACAGAATCGAATAGAATGAAACATATGATGTTTGTTATAGATTTGTACATTGTACATCATCCTGATAACATCGTATTTACAAACACTTTACCAATGAGATAATAGGTAGAGTGTTCATATAATAAGGTTTGTTATTTAAGACTGATTCTGTAATAAGATCACTTTTTAACAGGTCTTATAAAGACCTGATATTTACTGTATGCAAGCATAAACTAAGTGCGACTCAATTTTGTTACAAGATTAATTCCATGTGTACTATCCCCTATATTATTCTATATATACATGTATCTATACAATATACTCAAATAACATTAATGTCTTTTATAATATTCAATTTATATATTTTTAATTAAATTGTTGATATTTCATTTTTCATGTTATATTTTTATTGTGTTATGACATGCTGTGAGCATTAGGTATTTCCTTATATAGTAAATTTCAACATACCATCATACACACTTCTTAACATTTTCATTTTACTGGTATATTTAGTCTCTCTGTTTATTATCCACACTGTTAAATTAAAGCCACTATATTTACAAACACAATATGATATTAAATAACACAACACAAAATGTTCTCCAAACAGAATAGAGAGAGCAAATTTATCTACATATTTTTTTCTTTTCTTTTACTTAACATGATGTAAAAATAGACTTAAAATATGTTACTGTTCATTCATAAAATGACCCATTTAATCTGTTCAAATGTGGAAAACAGTGAATTGTTGCCTATAATATATGGTTTCCTAGCAACTTTAAAAAAGACCTTAAAGAAATTTTGTCAAAGTGTGATGTAACTGTAATTTCATAGCTGAAATCATCTATCGTTGCTCATGTAGAAATCTCATTACCACTTGAAAATGTGAAAAACTTTCAAATTAAATGTAAACACACTCCTCTCTTCTGTACATGCCAACTGGTTCAGGCTCCTATCTTTTATTTTCTGCTGAAAGCATATTATTAACTTGGCTCAAATTATTATCAAAAAGCATAAATTGTTTCTCAAATTGTTACAAAGCCTGGAGAAAAGGTTACTGAAGCAAAAACAATAATCTGGGGGTTCTGCAGACTTGATTGGCAGGAGTAAGGGGCTGGCAAAACATGCTGGAACATATTCTGCTAATTTGCTGGAATCCTTTTAGGTGTTGAGATGTTACGAATGATCTGATTTCAAACATTCTCTTCTCTGCCAAAATCAGAAACTCGTAACTGACATGAATAACTAATTGTTTTGTTGCAAAAAAATAATCATTTCTGAAAAAAAAAACTGTTCCTCTGAGAGTAAAAGGGTGGCAGTGAAAGAGCGAATGTTAACAAAAAAACATGGCAAGAATTTCTATAAGAATAACAATAAATTAAAATGTTGACAGAAACTGTCAGTCAAACCCTATTTCCTCATTAGTGGAGAATTTCAGGAGCAAAAACAACAAGGATTTATTGCGTAACATTTTCACGATAATGTATGAACGCACAAATTGCCATAATTCAACAAACAATATGGTAACAGTCTTTGTCTTACAAATAAACAAACTTGACAAGCCAGAAGCTTTGTTTCCTAATGGTTGACATGGTAATGATCAAGTATTTGTTTGCCTTCATGACTCGCCTGCTATCAAAGAGGAGTTTCAGCCTCTCACTGTTCTAAGAGAATCAGGAACACCAATATAAACAGTGGATATATGTGTGTCTGGAAATATGACTGCTTTCTAATGATTAAGATATATTTGCCTTGGTGTACAGTTTTAAGAAGCAGTTTTACAGATTTTTAAATGGTCAAAATGTTACAATACACATGACATTTTAAGATATAGTACCCTAGGAGACGGCACTAAAGGAAGCTTTAAGCCAGCAGTCATGTCAGAATTTTATCATATTAAGAATGTCTCTGAAGACTTAAATTCATTGAAAATATTATATATATGAGAAATTTCTGAATAATGTTTGAAAAACCTAAATCAAATAAGGTTTATATTTCTTTGAAGACATGACTGTAGCAAACTAACAGCCATGAATATTTCTATAGTTTTAAGATATGCTTGGATTTGAGAAAGCCTTGTGAAAATAGCTCACATTCTGGTACTTAACAAAACAAGTTTATGTTCTCTATAAACTATAGAATGTTCTACTGCCGATTAACTATATTTCCCTTTAATGCGTTGATTGGTACTTGGGTGAAGAAAGTATCGCAACCAACCCTGCAATCTCCATAGAAAACCGCTCAAAATTTGGCATCAACGACAAAAAATGAGAGCCGACATGCGACAAACACTTTCACACTTCCGAGAAAATGCACATTTTATGAGCTTAAAGCATGTAAAGTTTGTGCTAATACTGAGAAATAAATTATTTTAGTTAGTCGAGGTATTGATGCTATCCTGCTATTAAGTTGTTCACGGGGAATAATTTCTCTATCATCCAATCCATGCTAATTTGGCTGGAAAAAGAAAAGCACTAAAATCAAAATTGCTTCAAGTTTAAGTGGGAAGTTTTTCTCAGAACAGATCAAAATTAAGAAATATTCATTTCAAAAATTCAGAATCACTTTCTAATGCATCTTTCCTAATGCATCTTTTTTTTTCTTGCATTAATTTTCATCTTTGGAGACTTGAACTGTCTTGAGAAATCTCTGTCTATTTTTTTATGATTAAAAAGATAATAATTTTAACATTTTACCGAAATTATGACTGGTAAAAAATGTATCGATGAAAAGGAAAGGGAGGGGACAATCGAGCAAACAAAAATCTAGTAAAAACTATGACAATATTTTTAGCAATTGAACACACAAGTATGAGGACTGGAACGGTCAATGAGCAGCATGTCATATCAAACCAAATGTTAAAAAATGTCTGTATAGTAAACACTTTAACTAAAATTAATCATCTTTACAATTTACTATGCCTTGAAAAAATAAAACTCAGCAGGCTTATCTCCTTGGTGTTAGCAAAATGCAGGCTAACATAATCAAACAAAAAACTGTAGTCATTACAACCTTTTGCAAACTTTTCTGTCCATTTTTGTGTTGGTTACCTGTGAATCTAATATAATGAGTCAAACTTACATGACATGATCCTAGGAAATACTGATTTCACCTTGGGGACTACTCAGTATCTTTTATGAGGCTAGCTCTGATTGGCTGTAATCATACATAACAGCAGGATGCATCTTAATAGTGTGCCTACCTGATTGGAAGCTACAGCTGCGACAGACTGACAGATGGCAGGCTGCCTTACCTTTGATGCCACAGAACATACATTGCAGAAACTGAACTGAGGTGATTCAATGTCACAGGGCATAATGACAAATAATCTAAATTTTATTGGATAGTACTTTTAAGTGAGGCATTTTATGACTACCAAAGTTTTAAATATTAAAAGAATTGAGTCTATCCTTTACTCTGTGGTTGAAAAATAGCCTGTTAATTGTAAAATCATAACAACCAAACTGAAAGGTAATTATTACAGTTTTCATAATTATAAACTTTCATGAATATTGCAGCTCAAGTCAATTATTTAGCTGTGGTCTAAACTACCTAAAGTGTAGACTTTAATTGACTCATCTGAATATGACTCTGATCTCCTGTTGTTGTTGTAGTTGTTTTAAAAGCTAGCCCTGATTGCAGATTTGGAATATATGGCAAACATAGTAACCCTCTTTAACTAGGGCTTTGCATGACAGTGAAATATCCTTACAAGAATAATGCTCTTTATTGGTACAGTCAGACAAATTGTAAATTTATATCCAATATGGAAAACAACCCATTATACGATATTTTCAAATCATCCAGATTTGTTCCACTTTCGTAGCTTGGTTTATACCACCCTTTTTTTCAGTATTATTAGAAAGTCAAATATCAGCATTATGGAGTTGATTATGGACCACTAGACAGTAATGAAGATAATGAACTGTTCTATGAAACAAACCCAGAGGACATGAATCATACTGAACTTCAATTTATTCCAATCAAGCAGATTTCTCTTCAAGTAAAACCAGAGGGCCACAATCGTTTACTATACTCATCTACAGACACCCAGTGTTAACAAAAAGGTTCAAATAAAAAAATCTGTCGGAGAGACTAAACATGGAAAAAGAAAAGACTTTGAGCTAACTTCAAACATCCAGGCATGAAACTGAAAGGATCACACTAAGAAAATGCTTTGGTAATATTTGAAAATAAGACAGCAACAACAGTTGAAAATTCAACAAATTATGTTTGGAGCTGAAATACAATTCTTCAAACTGTCAATGCATGGATCTGATCAGTTTTTTTTTTCTGAAGGACTGCACATTTTTTTAAACACCTTGTAATTCTTCATGCCAAGCTACAGGTACTGTAGAAACTGAAGCGTTTCAAGCTACAGGTACTGTAGAAACTGAAGCGTTTCAAGCTACAGGTACTGTAGAAACTGAAGCGTTTCAAGCTACAGGTACTGTAGAAACTGAAGCGTTTCAAGCTACACAGGTACTGTAGAACATCTTCATACTTCATGTACACCATAGCTTCTTTCAATCATGATACATTTGACTACATTTCAGTTTATTGAAATTGAAATAGAACTATGGTTTGCTTTAATTTTGGCAAAGAATGTCAGATCAAAGCAGGATAGCTATGCTATTTCCATTTGATTACTTTTTTACCACTAGAATATTTTCTGCCAACAGATTACATGGAATGCACTATCACTGCATGTTTATTTTGATTGAAACACATTAATCAAACACTGAGTCAATAGAAAATAATTGTATTTCCCATGATAAACAATTCATTACGACCTTCTTGTACTGAATTTACCAGAATGAGTCATGATTTCTTCATTAAGGATTTCTTGTACCCTTGGTCAACCTCAGTGACATTCAATTAACATGGCAAATTAATATTACAAAATGACAAGAAGACTCATAAGCATGAACAAACTCAGAAATTTCATTTCCCATAATTCCCTGGTACAATATCCCAGAATTCTCTTGTAACAAGTCTCTTTTTTTGCCCATTTTTAGGCCAAGGGGAATTTTCATAAACATTTGCATATACTCAAATATTCTTGATATTTTCTAATAGCAAACTGTAATGAGCTTCAATAACCTTAGAGGAAAGACTAATTTATTAAATGACTCATTTATTAGGAGAGAGGAAGCTACCAACCTACGTAATGTTTTTGAAACACCACCTGAAAAGTCCAATTATGACAAAAGGCCATGTGTGACAAAAGCCCAATTATGACAAAAGTCCAAATATGACAAAAATCCAGTAATAACAAAAGTCCGCTTATAACAATGGATGTGACTGGGCCAACACAATTTTTACTTTCACTGAAATATTTAAAAAAAAAAATAAAAAAAAACTTGTAATGTATTACTTAAATGAGACAATTAATAAAAAGTCTGTTTTCAAATTGCATTCATTCATTGTTAAGCATTGATTTAATTAACAGATTTTTAAAGAGCTTTTGCAACTCAGACCTCAAAAGAAAAGAGAAAAATTAATTCTAAAAATAGAACCTCAGGATCATTTTGTTGTTTTTTTGGTGGACGTCTGATTGCTTCTCTGTTAACTTCATACAACTGCTCATTTTATGGTTTGCTGCTGTAACATTGCCTAGCACAGTTACTTCAAAAGGCATAAAGACTTTACAATTCCATGTACCTCAGCACCATTTCTGCTTGTAAAACCACCACAGACACTGTGTCATTCACTGTTTGATCTTTTGCCTACAAGATGCTCTTGACTCATTAATAGAACACTTTCAGCAATTATCTCACTAACAGTTTTCCAAGCAAAGTTTGGTACCATTGTGCACTTTGCAATACTATGGAGACAAAGGGGAGACATATTGCAAAGTGTACTCCTATCATTTTTTGGCTCTTCCTTGACACCTTACTCCCTATTTATTTCCATTAACACTTCTTTGACCAGTTTTCAATCAATATCTGGTCAGTTTTTGGCAGTATTTTGGTCTCCCTTAGGACTGAGGGCAGATGTTGGTCACTTGTGTAGGTGTGTCCAATATGAATTAGACTGACCACTGCCAACGGCAAAAGTCATCAAGGACTGGTGCTTTGTGATGGGGTATTACAGTCTAATGAAGTTATAAATAATCATGGAATAATTAATAGGCAGGGTGACTTAGTAATTGGGGGTAAATTAATGAAGAGCCCTTGCAAGCTAACATCAGAAGACTTTGCTGCATGGAATTTGTCTTCAATGTCACAATATGTACATGTGACACATGTTTACTCAAGTAGAAAATAATGTCTAGATGTCTGTCTACAGATAGCTAAATTAACTTTCTGTCCTATGGTCAAGATATTTAGGACAGTGTATAAGACATAATAACTTGATATAAATTTGATATTTTATGTTTTAGATTTTATACTTCATGACAATAACTGATCACATGTGATGTTTGCTGTTTTTTGAAATCAATATAAATATTACACTTTTCTGGTTTAATTTGTTTAATTGAGATTGATACTCTCTTACAGATCAAGTCATATCAGGAAGGCAGTTTACCTTCTAAACTTTTCTGGGAATGACCAGTATGAGACACACACTAATTCTCAAGAAACAGGCAAACTTTTTACTTAAATGGTAATGCTTGGCAGTGGGGTTCAAACCCATGACATTTAATCAGTGAGAAGTTATGTGATGTTAAATGAGCAACTTAACCACTCAAACATGGAGACTTTTGTAACTGCAGTTTTCTGTTTGATTGATGACCATTTTAAACTCTATTTACAGATATTTGAGCACACTACTACAAAAAAATTCTGGGTTACTTAAAGAAAAGGGAGCTAGTGGAGTAGTGGGATTGTGGGAGGGAGGAGGGGTTTGGTAGGGGGGGGAATGTTCAGAAGGCATTTCAAAGGAGAAACATAACACAACAATTTATTACCTCTTACATCCTGCAGTCTTTCTTTGCATGGGGCTTGACTCCTGAGAAAATGTAGCCAGGTAACTGCTCAACATGCAAGCTAGCCAAGTTCTATACCTAGTGCATGACACATTTGAGGTATGCTCCAAGAGGTACCTGTGATAATCCTTTTTAACCAAGAATGCCAATTTTCTTGTACATTCTAGTATTAAACATTTAAACTGCATAAATAATGACAAGTACAGCCATGTTAAGATGCTCTGAAACTGTGCATAATTGGAACAAATTACCCTGCATTCCAATTTTAATGACTATTAAAATCAAATTTTCGAAAATTATGTCTTAATCTTAAGAAAATGAATTTTAGAATAAAATGCCAAGTATTAAATGAGAACAAATCTCCTACAGAATTTCAGACTGTCTCTCCCATTAGTGTCATTTATTTCAATCAGTGGTATATAATTGTCCAGATTTTTCTTTAATTATTCCGAATGGGACTGAAGTGCCATATTTAGTGAATAAATCTATTGTAAAATTGGTAGATTTTGCAGCTCTGTGATTTCCATGCATGTTAATGTATCAGTTCTAGTCTCTTGACTTTCATTTTCATTTATGACATCATTAAGTCGCCCATGTGAAAATCATGTGACATCATCCACAGAGTTAGAATGACCTCAGAGGGTGGGGCTGACATTTATGGGGTTACATACATCTTACATGATTCTGCTGTATGTATGGAAATCCAATTCTAATAAAAATGAATGAAAATATATATCAATAATATACTGAAGTTAAACCTGCAATTCAATTGTAAAGTACCATGAAACAGATACGTACCATCAAACAGACTGTGCCAAAGTTGTTTTTCTTAATGTTTTTTTTCTTTCTGTTTTTTTCATTGTTCTTTACATATTATGTTTTAATCATGAATCATTTACAATGATTTTTTTTTTACAAAAATCTAGATTCTTTCATAAATACTTACTGAAACCATTATGACAGCAAAATTATGACCGTGTAATTTATAATCGCTCATGCAAACCATACAATATCAAGGATTCAGCACATTCAATTAACTTCTCTTACTTTCAAAAAATAGTTGCTGTATTTGTTTTAAAATTCTTCTCCAAGAACAAGAAAACACTTTTTATTTGGCCAGTCTGAATGTCCATATGAATACCAATTGACGTTATTGTCTTTCTCATGGTCTAGACACTACAGCCATTTATTATCCTTTGGGAATAATATTTCTCCAAGTCAACGCCTTGTGAAATTAAATCTTAAAAAATACACCATGCCTTGTGGTTAATGCAAAGGAATCTGTCTCTCTCATACCACACGCTTGTCAATTCTGAAAATGAACATACTGCTAAATTTTCTTGTAATGTGCAAAAATGGTGTTGGTCAGAGTTTCCATCTTCTACAAATGTCTGACCATAGGACGATTTATTTATCATGCCTTACAGATGAATAGAGGAAATCTGTGAATTGCTAAAGTCTGCAAATACATTTTGTATAAGTTGCTTTGCATTGTAGATTAACCCCAGACCAATTTACAAGAGGTTTAACGTAGTTTATGATTTAAGTATTAGCTTGTTTTAAGTATCTTACTCAGTTTTCAAAAGTTTCTGCTCCCGTTTTAAGTGTAACAGACTGTTTAAAGAAATCAGGGTAACTTTGCCTGGAAGGGAAATTCTTCTCAAAGACAACACTAGACTATTATGAGATAGTAATTGCAAATGTGAGTTGATTTTCAGGGAAATTTACCTCATAGTATCTAATTTGAAACTAAATTATCTTCTTTACCTTTTTCTCTATGTGTCTGCAATTATATCTTCATTAGTCAAAATAGTCCACATTGTCACATTTACAGTTTTAATAGAGCTGGTTAGCAGGGTAAGTCGGTAAAAAAAAGATTCAGGAAGTTCCAACTTAAATTTTAATTACTGCCACAATTCAAAAATTGCGTCTAGTTAATGATACGGATGAAAAGAGGTAACTTTGAAATAATTCTTTAAAATGGTGCAAATTATGTCTTAAGTTTTAATTATAGTCTGCACAAAGCTATAAGAGCTTGAAAAGGATTTCTTAAACTTCAGTCTTAAATTTTAATCATTTTCCAACATAATCAGTTTTAATTTCAGTATGTGGTGAAGCTAGTACTGAAAAGTATAAATTACTTCTAAGTTTTGCCTCTGGTTACAGCAGAAAAATTGCTTAACAGAAGAATGAAAGTAAATGATGCATTACAGAGAAAGACTTGCAAAATGCCAGTCTAAATTGTTCTTACTTAATGAGTTACAGCTAAAATGCCATCAGGTAAGCCATGACAGAATGAAGTTGTATAATGTGACATGAATATAGTCTTTGGTCACTACAATACTTTTAGCAAGAAACCAATGATGCAATACAATAAAATTAAGCCATTTAAAGAAAACAAGAGGGCAATGATGGCCCTAAAACACTCACCTGATTTTCACTGCTAAAGTTACAAGTAATGTTACTGGTTGTTAAATTTGGGTGTTCGTTGTTCGCAAGTTTGAATATTAGTTTGCAATAAATTTGAAGACTCTGGGTGTAATGGTACTCAAATTTTTGAGCAGAAATAGTTTTATTCTCTGTGAACTTTACCTTTGACCTACAGATCCCAAAAACAATACGGCTCTTCTAATATAGTTACCCTATGAAGTTGGAAGGCTCTGGGTGAAATGGGGCGGGGTAGAGGTCTTCTACATACAATATATCTTTAAAGCTCTATGCCATTTGGTTTCTGATGTGAACATTTTTAAACTTTTTCCTATATAACACTATGTAAACAAGTGACCCCCAGGGCAGGGCCTATTTTGACCCAGTTGCTATGATTTGAACAAACTTAGTAGAGATCCACTAGACAATGCTACACACCAAATATCTAATCTCTATAAGCCTTGGGGTTTCTGACAAGAAGATTTTTAAAGTTTTACCTAAATAACTCCATGTAAAACATGTGACCCCTGGGTCAGGGCCCTTTTTAACCCAGGGGCCATGATTTGAACCAGCTTGGTAGAGGTCCACTAGACAATGCTGCACACCAAATATCTTAACTCTAGGCCTTGTGGTTTCTGACAAGAAGATTTTTAAGTTTTCCCTATATAAATCTATGTAATATCAACTGACCCCTGTGGTGGGGCAATTCTGACCCCAAGGCCATCATTTGAACAAACTTGGTAGAGGTCCACTAGATGATGCTTCATACCAAATATCTAAGCTCCAGACCTTGAGGTTTCAGAGAAGAAAATAACTTTTAAAATCTATTTTTAGCTCCAGTGACCCAGAAATGCAATGGACCAGAACTATTTGAACACTCTTGGTAAAGCTTCATGCAAGGAACATCTCAGGCAAGTTTCATTAAATTTGGCCCCGTGGTTTGAGAGGTTATGTTATTTGAATGAAAAGTTGATGACGGACGGACGGACGGATGGACAGACAAAGACCAATAACAAAAGCTCACCTTGTGCACATTGTACTCAGGTCAGTTAAAAATGCTTAGGAAAATCAAAGACTCACAGGAAAGCATTTTGACAGTACAGACCTGTCACTCTATATATTGGCTAATATAGACCTTAGCTAGATAAATCAAAACAAAAAACATTCAGTTGAATGCCATGCTCCCTCCCCCACCAGGTGGGAAGGGGGGAAAGTACTGACCTTTGACCCCATGACCTCTAAGCAGGTCTGCAGTGTAGAGTTTATCAAGGTGCAGTTAATGGAGGCTGTAGGTGGAAGGACTTCCGTGTTATGGTTCAAGTTAAAGTAATGTGACAACCAAACAAACAGACAATTAAACAGACAGACAGACCAAAAACAATATGCTCCCTCTGGGGGCATTAAACACATAAGCTAAACTGGAATTTTGGCAACTTTTGAATTATCAGAGTAGCATTTTTACTCTGTAAGAGGGACTCGAACAGTCAGTAATATTACAGTGAAGCATAAGGAATATTTTATCATGGTAACAAGACAATTGAATTCCCAGGTATTCCTAAGTTTTTCATTTTTGAGCATCATCAAACAAGTAACATTTTGCAAAAAAAACAAAACAACAACATTGGAAGAAACATACAGCAAGTTAAATGAATTGTGACTGAGCATTTTGAAAAACTAAATAGAGGAAATAGCAAGCCAAACATAGGCTATATAAAGCCTCGTGGGGCAATGAAAGACCATTATAAAATACTTTAAATTTAATATTGCAGAAATATTCTCTTCCTTATCTTTTGATGTAACTGATAATCATCAAAATGATGTCCATAGCCTCTTTAAAAATACCAACCCTCATTTTAATATAACAATGAGATGAAACAATCGTACTTGTGACATTTCATGAAATGGCATATGGGCCTCTGCTACACACTGCTGCTGCCATAACACTTTGCTAATGTTTGTGGTATTTATGGTGATTTATTTCCTTTGTCATTTTTGAACATTATCAATTTGATTGGCAAAACCAACCTGTCTACAACAAGAGAGTAGACCATGAACTAACTGCATAGTCTACACTGACCAATCATTGTCCTATTGGTCCATAATGGTATGATGTAAAAAAAGCAAGGTTGTTAAGTACAAGCTAAAACAAAAACCTATCATTTGCTGAACATAATTTGCTGAACATAATTTACCAAATTATTGTAATCTATGTGAAGTGTTGATTCCATAAAATTTTCAAGACTTAGATTTTTTACATGAACTTTAACTATATATACAGATATTTGAAATAGTTTAAAGCATGCTTAAACTCTGCACAATGTTGATATCAAAGCTGTGCTCTTCTAGAAAACAATTAATGTAAAACTTTCATGGCATTTTAATTAATCGAGGCCCTTCTTATCAGGTAAACATTCTCAACATATAATGAGGGCACAAGGGGTCAGTGGGTATCAACCCATTTTCCAGATAAGAACTAGATAAAGGGGAGATTTAGGGGCAACACATGTGACCATAAGTTGGGGTTTATCTGGACAGAAAGGTCTAGAATTACAAACATTTAATTGGATTTGAAGTATGCACATATGGTGTATACTTAGGAACAAATAAATGTATTTGCAACAGAAAAAGAAGGCCAACCACAAGCCATAAACGTATCTGACAATAGAGGGATATATTTAAACTTGAAATTTATTTGCAGTCTTTGTACTGATTTATTTTTTTATGCTTATTTCTATTTATTGATACTTGTATATTTCAGACAAAGTTCAAGAAAAATATGAAGTAAAGTTACGCTATTAAGACTACTTCAATATTTCAAAATCATATAACATTAGTAATTTTAAAGAACCAAAGCTTCAAATTCAGAACAAAAAAGGGTCTGCTATTATACTGACAGATTTGTAGTGAAGACCACTTTTTTCTGGATTTTTTTTTTCAGCTGAATGTTTTGTTTTTTTGTTTTTTTCAAAAATCAAGAATCAGACCCAAATATTTCTGAAAGTTTTCTCTTTAACATTTAAAATGGAACAAATTATAGTTTTACAAAATAACTATTTCATGGTAGAGAATTAATTAAGTCATTCAAAATCTGGTGACATTTAAAGAAAAAACCAAAAAAAAAACAATATTTTACAACCACCATATAAACATGTCTAGTGCAGGCAATGGCTAGCACAATATTAACCAAGAATATTCATCTGACTGCTTCAGTCAGTTTCCCATAAACCTTTCCACTACTGTCTGTCATCCCCAAGAGTGATAGGCACAAAACTATACATTGCCCACATTTCCCTGGACAATAACTCAGGCTTCACACTCCATACTGACAGGAACAAAATTATTCCAAACATGTTTTGTCCTTCAAAATGTGACTGGTCATAATGGAAAAATACTTGATCCCTAAAACTGACCACATAAACATGTCAGAACATTGCTGAATTCACAGAGCCCTCATACTGAATATATTTTGCACATTTTGGAAACCCATTTGTCAATAGTTTTGACAAATGATAGCAAGTACAGGAAATGACAACATTCAAGCCCAACAGCAACAGGCTATATTATATCTATTTCCAATCAAATAATTCTTTTGATCTTGTATGTTTAAAAAAAAAATTAAACAATTTTCTTTTACCTTAATGCCTCATATGTAATGGATATAGAAATTCTGTTTGGCAGAAATGGTTTCAATTCATCAGACATATATGTATGCTACTGAATTTTCAATTCAAATATTCACTCTCCCACTGAGGAAACTATACATCATATCTTTACCCCAAAAAAATCAGTTATAAATACTTGTGCAGAAAGTGCTTTTTTTTTTCTTCTTTTTTTCAGCCTGAAGAGCTACAAGAATACTCTTCAATGAAGGAGACAAAAAAAACTTTGCATATGCATCCTGATGACAATAAGGATGACAGCAATGGGAATAAATATATCTCTTGCCGCTGATTACATGCCTTTTATCTTGATAAAAGGTCTGTTATCTTCTAAATATCTAAAATACACCAACAATATTCTACTGTATATCATTCTGATTATTGCAGATAGCAAATGGCCCATGTGAACACATAAGTAAATTTCCAAGGCATACAATCTGGGTAAATATTTACCTCAGAACTTAAGAGTGAATCTGATTCCAGAAATACACTCAATTCTGTTTCACTGCTAGTTAATTCTGTCTTGCAATTTTTATCAGAAACTTTTTTTTTTTTTAAAATTTAAGTGTTAAAAGAGAAATATATATGCAATTCAATGACACATTCAATAGCAGAAATAGATTAAGCCATGACTACAATTATTGCAACATGAAAGTCTAAACATTATTTTACTGAATACTTTATAGATCAACATTGGATACAATTGTGCAAGCTTTCATTTTTCTACACAGTAAAGATATCACTTTAATTGTTGATTCTTTAGGTGCACAGAAAGCATAAGATAGTAAAAATGTCAACTTTGTACTAAACTTACTGGGATGATGAATATCACTTCTAGAAAGGCAGACTATCAAATCACCAAGACTTTAATGGAAGTATATAGACTCTGTTACAACTTGATATATTTGCTTCAAGACTTTCCTCACTGTTAATCTTCTATGTGTCTGTTTAAAGCTGAAAAAACAACAACAGCACATTTTCAAATATTTACCATAAGTATCCTAAGTAACTAATAAGTTATATTTTCTTTTGACATTTCTAAGAACAGTTCTGTAATTGTATTACATTGCTTTTAACATTTAAAAAGAGTAATATTTAGAAATTACATTACAGCAATTAAACAAATTCATTTGAACATTTGAACACATGAACATCTGAACACATGAACATTTGAATAACATCATCATCATCAAGTTCAACAATACATCAAGCAAAACTAATACAATTAAACCTATATTACATTTGAACAAGAACTGTCACTGTAAGATGATTATGCCCCCGAAAGTGGTGCTTTGACCTTTGAGCTGAGAACCAGTCATTAAGGGGTCAAGGTCAAATAAATATAGGTCAGTGGGAAGGTCTTGTCCAAAGGGGTGTTGTGTCCAAGTATGAAGTAAATCCAGTTACTAATAAGGAAGTTATGGGCAATGTTAGAGTTTTTGGACAATTGAATCTTCAAGGTGAAGGTCATTCAGGGGTCAAGGTCAAATAAATATACTTCTTTGGGAAGGTCTTGTCCAAAGGGGTGTTGTGTCCAAGTTTGAAGTAAATCCACTTACTAATAAAGAAGTTATTCCCAATGTTAAAGTTTTTGGACAATTGGATCTTCAAGGTAAAGGTCAATTAGGAGTAGAGGTCAAATAAGTATAGGTCAGTGGAAAGGTCTTGTCCAAAGGGGTGTTGTGTCCAAGTATGAAGTAAATCCACTCACTAGTAAGGAAGTTATCGCCAATGTTAAAGTTTTCGGACGGACTGAAGGACTGACAGAGGGACAGTTCAAAAACTATATGCCTCCTTTCGGGGGGGCATATATATATATATATATATATATATATATATATATATATATATATATATATATATATATATATATATGAAAAAATAAAAACATCACATGGGTTTTTGAATATGTAATTGCCAACCGGTTTCTTTTATCATCAGGGCAATAAAACAAAATGTCCTGATGATAAAAGAAACCGGTTGGCAATTACATATTCAAAAACCCATGTGATGTTTTTATTTTTTCATATTTAATTACTTGCCCGGCACTTTTATAAACTTTATTATATATATATATATATATATATATATATATATATATATATATATATATATATATATATATATATATATAAATGCAGTTGTTTTTTTTTACTCTCTAATAATTAAGTATTGCATCTGGACATTTACGCATGAATAATATAAGAACAGAGAAGCATGAACAGCAAAATATAGAAATTACTTTTGCGTAGCTATGCATATATTGAATTTAAAAAGGTCAGCATGGATTAAATTCTGATTACTTTAGGACAAGAGGCTTTAAACAACATTTTATAGGAACTTTTAGTTTAAAACTTATCATTTTACACTGACTGGGAAACAGTTCTTTTCATCTTACATTCATACCACTTGATAACTGCTCTCTGGGTTCAAACCAGTATTTGCACAAAAAGGATGGCATGTGTAAAGTCACATGAGGCCCTCAACTCTAAAGGTATTGAACCTGAACTCTCTAGACTGTGTCTGGCCTTTTACTTTTGACCACAGTTCTCCATCTGAGATAAATCACACCAAACTGAATACCGTACTTGAACAGCTAGTCTGCATTTAATTTGAAACAATGAAATACCTAAGTCTGCTCAATAAAAGGCAACCAATATCTGGGATTGCGAGAAAAAACAAAAGAACACTGTTTGTGTTTCCTTTCCAGATAGCAGTGGAAGAAATTTGTCAAAGTCTCTATCTGTCTAACCACTAAGATACAAGGGAGCTTTATGAAGATAAGGAAATATAATATACCACAATATGAGTAATGACACGTACCTTGGAGATATGGCACAGACTGAAACAGACACTGGAAATGCTCAAATATGCAACGCCCTAAATGAATTACTCATGAAAATGAGGTGCCCTGCGTGGATATGTTGTCTAACAATAATCTATCAATTAAATTTGTTTACTATATTTACATAATCGTGTACAGTTTCCATAGATGAGAGCTGTGGAAATTGATTATTTCACAGCCCTCCCTTTAATTCATCAAGGAAACATAGATTGTGGGGGCAATGTCTTGGAAATAACAGCACAGTGAATTGAAGTTTGGTTAATTTTGTATGGTACTATCTTCAGGTAATTGGCAATTTCCTTAAACTGAATACTATTTAGAAGGTTAAAAAATTCAAAGGCTATTGATAATAAAACATCAGAATAATCTTCACCCCTGTTGGTTATTTAAATTTCAGCTTGCAAAAAAGCTTGCAAAAGAGGCTGGTTATAGCAAAGCCAGAGTACAAATGATTAAAAGCGACAATTCATATTGTTCCTTTAGAATTTACTTAAAGTGATGTCTTTTACTCAATGCACTTAGCATTAGTGAAAAGTCTTTGCATTTTGTTAATCATTTATTACTGACAAGGACTGAAGATGCAACATGACCAGCATTGCTTTTGTCAACTTTCCATTTAAATGCGGCCAGCAGACAGCACCTCCATTGAAACTAAAGACACATGCTAAAATTCAAAAAGACCTGCCATCTCCTTTCCCAGAACAATACCTCCATAAAAGCTCAAGGTAAAAGCTTTTTATACATCATAAATCTCACTATTGCCTTTCTTCCATCATAAATCTTTCTATTTCATTTACACAAGCCACTTGCAGCATCACAATAAACACACTTGACATGAATAACACACAAAATGTAGCAAAAGCCATGTCTCTCCTAATTTACTTGGATACACCAAGGTTAGCTTTTTTTTTCTCCCGCTCTTATAGGACTATCTCAATCAAAGCAATTCTGATTTTATTACAGCATTAAATGAAAAGACATCCAACTCACGGTGTTCCTCAAGAATGCAAGTATATAATCAAGTGGATAGCAATACTCCTCTGCAATCCCCAAGCTATTGTCTTCGTTTTGACATTTACAGGATCATTTGCTCAAATCTGCATTGTTTTCCAGGAAAAAAATTGCTATTACTTGGCGGTCGAGGACCAATTGAGATGGAATATTATCATATCAACTCAATTACTGCTACGTGTTTCAGAGTCCAATATCACTCCTTGTTTTTGTTATTGCAGGAAAATCGAAAAAGGCATGCAAGCATTTCCAATGGCATACAGTTCTTCAGGTAATAGAACTCATGACCCAAGAAAATTACTTCGGCAAGTTAGAACCAATGTGCAAGCCTGGGAATCCAATCATAAGCATTTTTTTTTGTTTTCTAAGAGAAAACGTGATAAGAAATGAGTAACAGTATGTTTTCTTCTTCTCATATACATTGAAACTCTGTTACACAAATGTAGAATTACGTCATTTTCATGATGAATATAATTCTTAACAAGTCCGACATTCCTTAACATTACCAAATGAAGAGTACCAAAATCACTTAAAATTTCAGTTGTGGAACAGACTTCTAATCTGACTTCTCAAGTGCCAAAGTTTCAAGTGACGGCACTGTTGAAATTTACCACAGGCACACAAAAATATGCACTTAACATACATGTGAAGAAAACATTTCTCTTCTATAGCCTTGGCAAGACAGATTTATATATGTGATTCAATGTATCCCTATTTTTGGATAATAACAGGCATTCTGATAGAACCAGCAATTGTCTATAAATGGCAATATTTTGGTGCACCCAATTTTGTTCCGACAAAACCAATATTTAGTGCAGTGTACGACTATTAGATAAAAGTTATTAGAAAGTCCTCGAATAGTCTGATAATGATATTACACAAAGACTCCTAAGGCTAAACAATGTCTTATCCCCTCAAAAGTTTTGTAATTTTGTTGCAACAAAAAATCTTTTTGATCGTAAAAAGTATCATCAGGATATCTATCAGTTTAATTGACAGACGGATATCTGCTACGTTTTATTGGGTTTGTCTACAACGTCACTTAGCCCAGACGAAAAAGGACAACTCGGAAGCAGACAATTTCTACAGAATTAAATTATGGAAGTGTGATTGTCACACAAACGAAATCAAACAAATAATATCTAGTCGCTGAATGTTATATATCTTTTGCTTTAATTTGATCTTGACTAGGAAAATCTTGAGAAGTGCAGGTTGATATCTACATATAGACAATGATTCATTTTTCTTGATCAAAAGAAGACTGTTTCAAGATTATACTGTCAAACTTTGATAGAGCCAACATATCTTCAAAACACATTTTCTACCAATTATTTTTGTTAGCTGGCACTTCAATGTTGTTGTCGAAGTTTTCAAATTACAGCTTCTTTAAATAAATAAAAATTACTCTGATCCTTATAAATTCTACAATGGACTTTTCCATCATTTAATTTAAATAAACCCATTTATCATTCATGGGGGTATCAACTGAAAATATTGACTGATTTGAAAACAATGCAGACCATGATCAGACTACATTAAAATCTCACTATTCATGGTCTTCCATGATCCAAGATGTAAAAACAATGTTCCCTGAAACACCCTCACATGAAGGTTTTTTTACACATCCCTGTTGCCTTGGAACATACAGGGTACTTATCTCTTCTAGCCTTGGAACATATAGGGTACTTATCTCTTCAACTGCTTGAATCTGGCTTCATATTGCATGCCAAAGTTGACAGTGTGATCAAGATTGGCCCCAGTGAAATAAATGGAAGCTGTCATTCAGTGGGGTACATACACTTATACACTCATTAACATTTTGAGATATATTGATAAATCCAAGAACCACTTAAGTTGGAAAGGCATAATCAAAATGCCATGATAAACATTTATATGTGAGAAATGGGACAGAGATATATACCTCCAAATGCATGTTCTTCGTTCTGTGGTATGAATATCACATAAAATTAATACATTTTTTTTCCAGGAAAAATTAATTTCTTATGTATATGATAATACTGAAGAATAATATATTCAGCTGTAAACACTAGTAAATGCTCTGAACAGAAATGTCTGCTGAGATTGTATCAATAGTAAGAGATTATAATTATGGATTATTAAATGAAAGCTTTCAAACAAAATCTGCAAAAAAACACATCCCTTTGTTGATATCAACCAGTCTTAAAATTATTTATTATGTTGACATCAAAAACACACACAAAAACAAATAAATAACACCACTCTGAATATTTCAAAACCGAAACATGGCCATTTAAAATGAAGCAAAGTCTAAAATTTAGAACAAAAAAGACTTGCTATTTCAACAAAGTCACTAATAAGATCACCTATTTATTGGTCTTATAAGTGGGTCTTTATTACAAAACCTGCTGAAAGGTCCACCTGCTAACAAGTTTTACTATGATTTGAACTACAACAGTCACATAATTCAATTAAAAGGATTATCATAACCATAATATAACCAAAATATAACCATATATTTCATCATGACTAAGCATCCAGATTCTATGGTAAGGGTTTATCTCTTAGTATTATTATTTTTTTAATCAGAGCTTAAAAATCATGATCAAGTATAACATATAAATCCACATATCTATACTAAAATAATACAGTTACAGAAAATTATATAACTACAGAAACTATAGTTTCACTCTATACTTTAGACAAAAAAAGCAGCTACTTACACCTGATTATTTCCAAAATATTGTTAACATGATACATATACCAACAGTATAGTGTAAAATTTCATATAGGAAAAAAAACCCTCTATCCAATATCGTTTAGAAGCAACTGTCAAAATAAAATACAACAGAAATTACAGCTGCTGTCAAAGGAACTGTCTTAAACAGTGAATGAGACGTCCAAAATTTCATTAAGCTATCGCTATAGTTAATGTAGATTATAGTATTTACGTAGAAATAAATTTCTCTAATAGATCATAAAACCAGTATAAGTCCCATGGAGAAAATGACTGACAACTTGCGAAAAGTCGTTCAGCTCCCCACTGAATAAATTGCTACCCCTAAAATAAAGACGGGTACAATATTTACAACAACCCCTTAACGTCTGAAGGATCTTATATAACGTAATAACTGGGTAGTTTATGTCACAGATTGCGTTTGAATAGAAGACAAAATAAACAGGTTATTAACGTAACACCATAACAGCAGAAGACAATGTAAAAGCAATTGAAAAAGAAATAATGAAACCTTATAGTAGCTGTCATGGCCTATGTATTGTTCCCTGTTGAAAAAATGGGACCTCATTTCCTGTTTGTAAAACAAAAGATCAACGGGAAATGAAATCTTAGTAAAAGTAAAAAAAACACATGCAAGAACTTAACGAGTAAAATTTACTCAGCTTACAAACAAAACTAAACAGAGATAGCATTTTCAGACCTTGTGAAATGAATATGTCTATTTGTGTTGTACTGTAATTTAGAGGTTTAGACAAATACTAGACTGATCGCAGGCAGAAAATATACCAGACTTCTGCCCTGCAGTTATCAATTGTTTACTTTCTGAGATAAATAAAACAATGACAGTTACCTACCTTAGACAATAAGAAATAACCACAGAGTCATACACCATCAAGAACAATTGAGTGTTTCTGAACTTAATAGAATAAAATGTACCAAAAAATTACCTAAAATGCTAAATATTTTCTAAAAGGCTAGCCATACACAATGATAAACAGATTTTTAGTATTCTTATAAAAATTTAAGTAAGAAACTGTTTGAAAATCTTTTATTTTGAGACTATTTTGACGACAACATTTTTTTTATACTTCAAACCTAAACCCTGAACATTTTTTTTCTCCTTTGCATTTGATGTTATATTTTATAACAATTAAAATTTAACCTTCAGTGATATGTGGAAAAAGTGGTTAAACAAGCGTTTGACATCATAATAAGTTTGCACCTACGCCTTTTGTGGCTACATACAATCTTTCTGACAATTATATGAAATACAATATGGTCGAAACAAGTTCTTATATGATTTATTGATAACTTGATAATTATGACACAAAAACTGTCACCGGGAAAGAAGTGATAAGTAATATCTAAAGAATTCCATTTAATCCCATATTACAAGGCATGGACTTTTTTTCTAATATAAGGATAATCAAAAACACTTATTGTATTTCTAATGTCTTTCTCATGTTTAAGCTACTTGATTTTACATTTTTAATAACCGATTTTAAAATTGAAAAGTACCTTGTACATCCTGTTTTTTACAGTCACTCTTAATGTTCCTATGCCCTAAAAACTTCAAAAAGTACTAATTACTTATCATAGGAAGTTATTATTGCTGCACAATCATCTCTCAACAGGTTTTGGGATAAGGAAGGGAAATAACTCAATATACAATAAAATCCAAGTAATCTTTCCTGAATTCACAAAGCATCTTCTATGTTTGAGTGGATAGGTGAACTCCTCTTTAACGCCCCTTAGAACAACTAAGATCATACTAGGACAGGCTCAACTAGGCATCAAACTTACACTTCTTGATCATCAGATGTGCTAACCACATCTGAAAAGTCACTGTAGACTTTAACACCTAATGGGATTCAAGCCATTTACATTTGGACTGGAAGTCCCGTATACAATCCAGCTTGTTCTATCCTAACTTTTCAGTTAGGTTACCTCACAGTAACTTATTTACAGTACATGAGTACTCGATCACTATGAACTGACAAGTGTTTCATCAATGGAGACATTGAGCCAGTGGCAAGGTTTTTACCCATGACCTTCAGTGAAAGGTTAAACTGGTTCAGAAGACAAAATAATCATTTCTAGTTTGTATCCTCTGTGAAATACTTACAGCCACTGCAAAATTTATACCTGAAGTCACAAAATCTTTAATAATGTACATTCTAAAATGTTAAAACAGTGCATTCTGTCTTTCGATTTGGCAAACATTTTCAAGAAAATTCTAAATATTTTGAAACGTCAAGCAATTATTTTCCTGTTTTTTCTAAATACACATCTGCTAATTTTAACTTTCACTGGGCCAATATTTACTTTCAAAACAAAATGAAGTCAATTAAAAAAATATTAGTTTTGCAGAAACAGTCAAAACTTTTACGAAAGAGTTGGAATTTCTTAAAAGCATTTGCTAATTCAATTACGCACTATACGTAATAAGAACTTCCTTTTCACATTATGCGGAAACGTTTTTTATTAAAATGTCTGTCTTCTATGAAGTACGGGAGACCTACACATCTGTTGAGATTACAATTTTCAGAAAATGATGAAAAACAAACATTGCCGCCGCCACTGGAAGATGAAACAGGCCCTGTATCATTAAAGCGTGTATAAGTTACGTAAATATTTTCACAACAAAAAATATCATTACCACAGCTCAATCGCTCAAATTTTCTCAATAGCAAACAGCTGAACAACATAAACTTTTCCAAGTGTTGCAACATTTTCTGTAATTTCAGAGAAGTGTGTTTTAACGATAAGTTTGTACAGAAGAAACGAATAAAAGAGATGCAGATGCCGGAATCCTTTTTTTCAGCTTGAAGATACTTATAAAAGACTCAGTCGGTCCTGGCTTTTTTTTAATTAACAACTAATGGAACACTTACGTTAAGTGTTTGAGCAGAAATGTAATAACTAATGTTATAATTGATAAAACGATGCAACATTTTGCCGCTAAAATTCAAAGATGAATGTCATGAAATTATTATTTCAATCAAATTCCCGACTGTCTGAAAGTAGTATAAGAAGAGGATGGCATGTTCCTTGCTTCCAGAACACTTATGTCATATATATAAGTGGAAATGGGTATACTTGATAACTAAAACTTCAGGTTTAGAGTACAGTAATATTGTGTTGACCTGTTAACTGTTTTACCCAACCCAAAGTTATTTATATATTATTAGTATTACCACAACTATTACCTATTAACTATTTATTATTACCTTACATTCCTGTAAAGAATTAGTTATGCTGTATTATTTTCTTTTTAATTTTCTATTTTTGCTATTCTGTATTTGTTATCCATGTCTGATTCATTCATTCATTTATTCATTCATTCATTCATTCATTCATTCATTCATTCATTCACTTATTCTCCATCTTTACTATGATCTTTCTATCTTTCCTTTCTCCTTTCTCTTTCTTTCTTTCTCATTTTTTGTCAATTTCTTCCCTATATTAATCCACTGAAAACAGAGTTATATACAGATAATGATCTATTATGTAACATTAATTTGAAACAATCAGGAACAGAAGAAGTTAGATCTACTGTAATTTCAATGACAGGCAATGAATCATAAACATAAAAAGAAATGATTTGAAATATTAAATTCTGCGATAAAAACTATGATTCATTTATAAAGAAAACTGATAACATTTCAAAAAAGTTCCAAACTCAGAATAAATGCAGAAAATTACATGTTTTCAAACTTCTGAAATCTCTTAAATCAATGACCAATTTATGAAGAAGGAATCGGTGTCATGCAATATTTCATGTTGGGCACATATTTAGAAGTAAAACTCATATTTTTATCACACTTCTGCATCTTGTTAATAAATCAAAAAGTTACAAAATGCAATTATACAGAAAAGGGAAATAACATGCCTACTTAATACTTAGATAGTATCATAATGAACTCAAGACTTTCAGATAAATTAACAACAACAATAGCAACAACAACAACAAAATCTACTGCGCCAAATCAATGAAAGAACAATTACTAAACAAACCTCATTTTCACAATATTTTTTTCAAAATCAACTTACAATTAGAGTTGCCTTGATCCTTTCAATTTAATTTCCAGGGCAAGTTTAAGAAAATGCTTGACTTCTAATTTCAGTACACCAAGTTTACTGTAATGTTAAAGTAAGTAATAATCCTCGGAAAACAAATGCTGTCATGTTCAATTGATTAGAGAAAAATTGAGAAATCAGTAAAAGTTAAAAGTAGTAGTCAGTGCCATTCAATTTTGTTTTAAAATTTTTATCTCGCAATTAACTATGGTTAATGTCAGGTTGGACATTGCCATTACAGATCTGACATGTATTGTGGACTGTTAAAAAGAGGTGGAGTCTCTTGTAACCTTTTGTCAAATTTAACTCATGTTTATCGAGCCAGCTTTTGTCCCACAGTGTCATTTGGGTGAGGGGCACTTGTTTCTTCGATGCTTAAGAAACAAGATTTATAAACAAATACAGCTACACACATCATTGGGTTGTAATGGACTTCTCTGACACGATACTGAAAATTACCCACAATGCATCTAACAGAAATCTGAGATTTTTTTCCATCAATAATCAAACTTTAAACTAATGGTTTCTTTGTTTTTTGTAACGTGATTAGTGGTCCCAACTTCAAGTCATCAAAATGCACTTCAAAGAGACCTTGTATGGAAGTAACGGAGATCGCTGATAAAATCTTATCTTATTTACACGTCAAAATGTGTCAATAAATACTTTAATACTTCAACATTGAGCTAAAACCGCTCTAAAGAGATGTTCACGATAAGATATGAATCATTCCCAAAACAATATATTCGCGCTCAACTTGTGACCTCGACTTCAGTTCTTAAGACCAAATTTGTAAGTGCATCGAAAATGTCATCTAACAGTGACAAATCGTAACTCTGACAATTTACAGTTTTCATTTGTATCTTTTTTGAGTGTCCATTTATTTATTAGTAGCGTCTTACTATAAGATTAATAAGATAAATTCAAAAGGGTGAGACACTGCATTTGAAATAAACAAAAAGAGGAGCTGTGATTAAAAAAAGGACAAGATGTTTATCAAATTAACAGGTGTGAGAACAAGTCTTGTGCTTCATGAAATTTGTTTGATATCAGCTAATTTCAAGGATTAATGTCTGTAAATATTTGTCAAATCTTAATGAATGATCTGTTTCACAAATTTGCATGTGAGGTTGTTACATTTAAACAAAAAGAGATTTGATTAATATCTTTTACTGTGCTTTGTTTTGAAATAAGAAATAATATGTGCTTTATCACTTCTCTCCAAAACAGTCTTACTTTTTCATAAGGTTTGCTACACATACTCAACAATATTATCATTTCCCATTCCCACTCCCCTCAAGAAAAAAAAATCGGGAAAACATTAAATTATAAATACTTTTTGATAAAAAGTCATTCAAAGTAAAATAATACATAAAGACTTGCCATTCAGTTAAAATAACTAAAAAAGCCCCAAAACACACACATAAAAAGAGATGTAAGGCAACAACTAGGCAGCAGACAGGATATGGGATATGTCAAACTATTTACCCACTAAATCAAAATGTCATCATCATCTATACCTGATTGAGACCCAATGATATGGAAGAAATAATCATGCACTTATTTCAAAGAGAGTAACATTTTTTTTAACTTGAGACTAAAATTTGAAAATTTACAAAAAAAGACTGACAAGGCATCTGTAGGTGATTTATTAATGCATCAAAAGCATGGTGGTACAAATGTATAGATCAAAATGTAGCTAATTTTTGCTGGTCAATTTAAGGCATGTTGGAAACTAGATACCACTGGGCTGTAGTAATAATAAAAGTGCTTCCTCCACAGGACTTTACTTGAAATAATTTACTGTAATTTACTAAATTTTACTTGCAAATGTTCTGAACAGGTGAAGACATTTATTTTTCACAGTGAAACAGTAGGGTCTAAAAAATCATAACCACCCTTTATAGTTGTCCACTTTGATCAAATTTAAGGGTTTACTGTTTTATTCAGTGTCTAAAGAAACAAAGTCAGTTTCATTTTGCATGGTGTGATCTGGACCATAAGAGTATTTTATGTCTATACCAAGTTGTTACAACAGAAAAATTATATATCATTGTCTTCAAAACATAAAATCATCTTATCAATAATACATGTACTTCTTAGTCATGTCAGTTTTTTTTTGTTTTCATGGTCATAAAGTCACTTTTTGTTTTCATTGTCATAAAGTCACTTTCTGTTTTCATGGTCATAAATTCAGTTTTTGTTTTCATGGTTGGTCATAAAGTCAGTTTTGTTTTCATGGTCATAATGTCAGTTTTGTTTTCATGGCCATAAAGTCACTTTTTGTTTTCATGGTCATAAAGTCACTTTTTGTTTTCATGGTCATAAAGTCAGTTTTTTTTTTTTTCATGGTCATAAAGTCAGTTTTTTTTTGTTTTCATGGTCATAAAGTCAGTTTTGTTTTCATGGTCATAAAGTCACTTTTTTGTTTTCATGGTCATAAAGTCACTTTTTGTTTTCATGGTCATAAAGTCACTTTTTGTTTTCATGGTCATAAAGTCATTTTTTGTTTTCATGGTCATAAAGTCACTTTTTGTTTTCATGGTCATAAAGTCACTTTTTGTTTTCATGGTCATAAAGTCACTTTTTGTTTTCATGGTCATAAAGTCAGTTTTTTTTCATGCTCATAAAGTCGGTTTTTGTTTTCATGGTCATAAAGTCACTTTTTGTTTTCATGGTCATAAAGACACTTTTTGTTTTCATGGTCTTGAAGTCACTTGTTGTTTTCATGGTCATAAAGTCAGTTTTTTTTCATGGTCATAAAGTCACTTTTTGTTTTCATGGTCAAGAGACTTTTTATCTCCATGTTCATAGCCAAGTCACATTTAGCTTCCATTGTCAGAGTTGAGTCACTTTTTCTCCATGGTTAAGTAGAATAGGTGGTCTACCATGGTGACAGGTCACAGTTTAAAGGCTTACTGGTACAAAAATTTACCTTGTTGTTAAATAACAGACTCATCTAGCCTTTCATCATCAAATGTGACGAAGTCCTATATGGTCAGTGCAGACAAAAGCTTTGGAAAGAAAAAAGAAACAATTACCACAGATCAGACTGCAAACTGTCAGCATGAGTCTCAATCCTGGTGAACCCTCATAACTCTTGGTAGTAAGTGAAGAATGTATACGCCACCATATTGTTCTTGACATGAAAAAAATCTGTGAGACCAAATTTGGACGGAAGTTTGTCACTGTTCAGAACTGAGACTGCTTTTTGTCTGAACCATCTCTAGGGGGAAGTGTGTTGAAGATCTGATATAAATGCTGGCACTTTGTGACTGCTCTGAGACTCAAGCTCCAATAATCGTGTCCAAATAAGTGATGATTTGCGTCAATAATTGAATAAGCTCTGAGATCAACATGGGTACTTGTAGACTGCATAGCAGACAGTCACCTTAAAGTATGAATATTGAAAAGGTATTGTCTAATTTCAAATACCAAGTAATGCAATTAAATACAAATTATTCTTTCATCTTTAAAAACCTAAAAAAATGATCCACATTAAAAAAATGTGGTTTTGCTTCAAGACAATTTAAGCATGTAGATAACACACTTGGCCACAATAATACTGCTGTAATCTCCCAAATAACAACCAAACCTCAACATTTTTCAATTAAGTGTAAGCCTAAGATATAACAACAGTTTTATATTAACAAAATGAACCTTGACATGGTCAACACTGACCTGTAGAGAGAACAGATATCTACATGAAGAAGAAGTTTGACCTTGACCTTTGTAAAGACAAATTAAGATTGTCCTTGTAACCATTGCAGACAATAATCACCCTGCATATCTTTGAAGTCTTACCATGGTCTGCACTGTTGATAATATTTCACATAACGCACCTACAAATCATAAATAGCTGAAAGACAGACTAGTCCATTTCCAAAATTAAGCAGGGTAAGTAAGCAATAAATCCTGTCCCACTGTGACTGGTCAGTACTTACCTGTATTTTAGGATAATTGGCTCCACATATCTTCAGTACAGGTTAGCTCCCTTCAATCAATAACCAATAAATTACTTCAGACTCTGTAAAATAGTTAACTTAAAACTTATCCAGTTTTTTCATTTTTTTTCTTTTTAAAAACAAAAATTTCTTTATCATTGTGTCAGTATGAAATGCATATAACTTGTAAATACAATATACATTAATTTTATTATTAAAGTCTACTCTTTTTCAGTTCGCCAAGTTTCACCAAGTCTTACAACTAATTTACCAGAATCTAGACAGAAAAAAAAATCAAAAGTTAGCATAATTTTGTCACTTAAGTTAAAAACTCAGCTTTACTGTTTGATACATGAAGATTCTGAAAGTTTACTGACAAATATCTCAACTTTGTATGAACATATTGTCAGTCATAACAGTTTAACACTATTCACAGCAACTCTTTTTATTCTGTCTCTCTGACCATTTGCCTGTAATATCTCCACAAAAGTTAAGGTAAAAATACTGCTCTCCACAACCAATTCAAAATGGAACTATTTTTGCAAAACTGAAGCGGAAAATGTGAGCACTGTTGTAGTCTTTTTTCCTTTTTTTATCACAAGAATCTTGATTTCAAATAAAACATTTCTATAGATACACCATAATACATGTTTATCACTCACTTGATGCTAAGATTACAATTCAAAATTCTGATACAAGTTTATACTGTTATGCCAATTTGAAAAAGCTTTCAATATTTAAGTAAAAACTATTATAGAGTTAGAGGTAGAATAAGGCACTCATATTCTCTTCCTAGTAAGCTGGAATACCTGGTGACATTGCCGGCTAAGAAAACTGAATGGCCTGGATTAAAGAGCAGCAACCATACTGAAGCAGTGGGCAAGGGGTTAGAATGCCACACTCCCACTGTTGCTGGTTCAAATCAGACTAGGGCAGAGATTCTCCAGTGACTTCTGGCATTCCATACTTTCAGTGCCAGGAAGCAATCATTTAGCAGGACTTATATTAAAATGCAAGACTGTATATCACAGAGTTTGGGATGTTATTTTTTTTTCAGAATCATAATCAAAGGAATTAGAAGTTCTATCAGTCTGAAAATGTACAAATCAAGTGTTGATCTCCAGAAGCACATAGAAAAAATAACAAGTGTTTTTCTATATGCTTGGTTAGGTAAATGCCTACCTGTGTGTGTTTTGACTGATGCAATTTCTGATTCCTGTGATCATAATTATATACCTATTTTTTTTCAGTTTCCTTACCTACTTACCTTTCGACATGAAAAACTAAGATTTTGGACTTCCAGGTAATTCTGGCAGCATTCTGATGTCCAAGACACACAACAACTCACCCTTTTACCACATTGCATAGAGTAATGGCGACGTTTACTATGACAAATCTGAATGATAATCGTACAAACATTTCTGCGACCTTTTGAACTTCATTACAATTAATAATTATGTCTTAATTGTTAAAATGATTAATACAAAAGAGTGATATTTTATGTGGTATGACCAATGGCAAGTCCAAATAGGGCTAGCCTCATCAACCAAATAAATTAAGGTGTCATAATATAAGCTTCGAGGGTGAAATAAACAACGCCAATGTCATTGATAAATACTCACGTCATGTGACGGTAGCTGTTTGTCACTCAAAAACTCTGTAGCATATGTTATGGTCAGTGAGTTGTTTTTTTATTCTATTTATTCCTTGGTTTATTCATTAAACAAATTATATATTTTGAGCCATATCAATCAAAATAAGGTTCCAAATAGCACAAATTACAGGCGTCAATAATCTGTTATCTTGGTATGATTCTGAATACATGAACTTGGAAAAGTACTCTTCTGGATGTAAAATGGAAGCTGTAGTGGACATCAGTTAGATATGGCATTTCCAACAGCCCCACTCAGACTAGCTCTTTAGCAACATGGTTAGAGTGTCTGGAACCTATGGTTAGTACTTTGAATGGGTGTCAGCAATTGATCTCATTTGCCAGGTTACTATAAAGCAAATGACCTGACAGCATAGAATGTTTGAAACGTTTTCCTTACTTATATGAAGTCATTTTTGATTAATGTGAAGAACTTACAAAAACTCTGTAGAAATAAAGAAAGAAAACGTACCTTTTCTTAAAGAAGTGGTAAGTTCATTTCGCTTAAGTAAATGGTGGAAATGGAATAAAGGGACGTAACTTTTACAAATCAAATATGTATCTAATACTTTAAAGTATGTTGCATAGGTATTTAATACTAATGAAATGCTTAAAATAAGTTAGGTATTTTAAACAATCATTAAAAAAAATGAAAAACGTTTTTGGGAGTAAAAAAAAAAAGACAGAGAGATTTTTTTCTAGAACATTTTTTGCATTCTGTACTGTTTAAGAAAAGTCATTTAGCCACCTTAATATTTTTGGTAATAGCTAATAGTTTAAGACCAATAATCAGACTAGATGGAAGTTCAAACTGATGTCTGCCTGTACTGGGTGCAATGGCAAAAGAGGTAAAGGATAAAAGAAGTACTCATTTTAAATCTACGATTGGTTTATTATGAATTTAGAACAAATAAGAATTATTGCTGGTTTAGGTGTACTGACTGTTGATTCACTGCTCAGTTGATTACCAGTATACTTAAATATTATATCTGCAATTCAAACTGCTGTAGCACAAAAAAAGTCAGACTGTACAAAGAATGATGCATTTACTAAAAGACATATTCTCTGGCCTACTTACATGCACACCCCACACATTATGGAAATTCAATTACTGGCCAACAGCCTTAATTCTGTTTACATAATTATGTGTGAGTTTGCTGGACAAACATATGTTGGTCAAGTGGTCAATTAGCAATATAGTTAGTACATCAAAGTAACCAACTGGACATTCATGGACAGTAAAATGTTGCTCAGTGTCACACTGATCCCCTGGCATCCCGCAAGGTGTCCTGACATTTAAAACATTTGCTTTGTTTGGTCCATAGTGACAAATTGTTGTACTTTGAACTTTCGGTCATATCAGCCCAAGTTTTCTTTAATCCAAAGTCATTTAATGAAATTTGGTAGTTGAATTATTTTTGTGTTCAACTATGATTTATGAGTCCTCTTACCCAGTGTTACACCAATAAAGAGTTTTAGAAGTAACAATTTATTTACAATCCCTTTGACATATTTGATATCCTCCCCCTGATTCCAGTTTTTTCAAAAGTATAGTAAACATAGCTTTTATTTTAAACCATGTTCAAAACTGACAGATATCAGTTCTCATCAATACATGATTTACAGGTCACTATTATTTACTATAACATCAGTAAATCAATACAATAAAATCTGAAGCATCAATTTGTACCATAACTGAGGCAGTTTATCTCTTTTCAAGAGAATTGTTAGTACAACAGCAAGATAATAATACAAATACAAAACTTTATTGTCTAAAGCTTTGTTTGAAATCTTATGTCAAGAATTGTATGAACACCTACCCTTTACACATCTTGAAATGCATAACAAAAGTCTTCATATTACTTTCATAAAACAGAAATACAGTATTAGCAGTATGTTTCCAGCTTACACAACTTTATTTCAAAACTTAAAAGAAACCTTTCTATTCGTGACACCCGTATGCAATTCAAACTTTGTGAGGTAGTCAAACTCATTCAGCTGCTCTAAGTAAAAAAGTCAAGATTTTGACTGTGTGTGACCTTGACCTTGGCCACAGGGACGTGAATTTTGCACTTGACACTCAGCCTTACAATGGTGAACATTTGTGCCAAGTTATATTAAAATCCCTAAATGCATGTAGAAGTTTTGCTCCAGACAAGCATTTTTCTCTGACTCGAAAGTGTGACCTTGACCTTTGACTTAGATACCTCGTTCATGCGTGAAAAACTACCCCCTATGATGTTGAACGTTGGTAGTAAGTATTATCCATCCATGCACATTGAAGATGTGCTCTGGACAAAACTGGATGCTGCTTGTCCGCCATGGGCGTTCCTATAATACGTCCCGTTTTTCAAACGAGAATATAAAAAGTAATGTCAGTGTATTAACTATGAATTCTATTGGTAAAATTTAATGAAGCAACAGTATTTTATATATATATGATAAACAAGAAGTATGAAGTCTTCAAAGAAAAACAGGACTTGACCTAGAATGTCACAGTAACTAGTATCATGATGTATGAAACAAATATCCGAGGTGAAAAATGCCTCCTTCATTATGGTCAAAATATATGAGTAAGCTTGACCAGGATAGTGACACAGAACATTAATCATTGACGGAATAAACCTTTCGTAAAATCTAATAATTTCATGTCTAGACAATTCAATTTATCTTCAATGCCAAATGTAATATCATTTATTAAATATTGAATCTGCATGTGATGGCTACTTTTAACTACTGACCAGATTACAGGAGGGTCAGTTTTTGAAACGGGGAGAACATTTAACATGCCACTGCTGTCCAACCTGACCATTAGCTGCAATTTATCCTGCACGATGTGACCAACGGCAGACTACACCATTAAACTCTATTTTTGGTCAATTTAAGCTGAAAAGAACATTAATTTGGTCATTGAAGTTTAAAAGAAAACAAGTCCTTTTGGTGCTTCTTGGTCAATTGAATTCTGTACACCATTATTTCCAACTGTCAAGTTTCAAACAAAGATGTGTCAAAAAGTCAAATTTTTGTACTCGCATGTGACAGTAACACCAAAAGTGATTGAAAAAACACTTGCTACCGAAATATTTTATTACCAACATATTATCCCCGACATGCTTTGACACTGCATATTTACAGGTGTACAGTTGCAAAGGGGGACAGTGTGAAACAATTTTGTGAAGCACTTTGTGCCATTCATACACTTTTTGACAAGTCCCTTCTCATTCTTTGACGTCTTCATTAAAAGCAGTTTCATCCTGTAAAAATAAGTTAAATGATGACAGAACATTGAAAGAAAGTTTATTCATCTGGGGCCTCAATTAAGGCTCTGATTCATCCTACGAATTCAAATAAAACTATAGACTTTAAATTTTTTTTTCAGGTACTTCACAACCTTAACAACCCTTAAATTGACTTCAGATGACATGAAGCTATTCAAATAATTTCACTGCAATAAACAACAACTTCCCTATCACCTGTTAAAAAAGGCCTACTTTTAAGGCCACTAATTATCTTAAAAGTAATCCTTAAGTCAAAAGATCATTGCAATGACACATAATCATTTGCTCCTATATGGCTTGAAAATGGAAGAAAAGATCATGTTGGTAGCTTGATTCGAACCAATGACCCTCAGTTATGTAAAAAGATAAATGACAAGCTAATCAACTGTCCCACTGTGGCTTCTCTTATTGGTGAACTTAAGCTACACTATAAAGTAACTCTCTTCCCCATTACTAACTGAGTAAAATATTAACTGATAAAAATATGGAAAAAACTATTCACTCTGATGTTTGTTTGGAAAAAAAACCCCACAAAAACAACAACAACAAGTAAACAAGTAAGTAAGTTTTGAAGTGTTCTTCACAAACAGAATTATAATTTCTATATGTATAAAACATTTTCTTATTACTGCATTGGCAAATGATGTGCAGGTCAGTCATATGGCTAAAACATAACATATTGGTGTCTGATATTACTTGTTGTGGTCTGACATTAATTCAACTTGACATTGGGAGTAATGATAATTTTTATTAGTCTGAGGATAGTCTGTACATTTCTAAGTGACCAGAGGAGTGCTCCAATAATAAAGCTTCCATATGCTCTACCTATACAACCTGATTACCTATTTTCACACCCCTCCATTATGGGATGGAGGGAACATGGTTGGATGGGTATGACTGCAGGCATAGGTCTGATATTCAATATTGAACTCCAAAATAAATCAGTCCACCTTCCTTCTTTTTTTTTTCAAATCATGCAAAAATACAGCAATTTCTTCAGCAATTCAAACTCTGTAATTTGAAACAAGTGTGTAACTGATTTTCTACTGTTTGGCTCTTCTTATAAATGGAACTTTACTATATTATAAAATATTCAATAAGATTCATATAAAACATAATGAATTTTGTAGTAATTTGAATCATTTTGAATATCTTCATGAGAATCTTTAACTGCAATGTCAAACAGTACCCCAAAAAGTTATAAACAAAGTAAGATTCTGTCATAATGCCATAGCAGAGAAATGCTTCAGTTGAGAAAAGAAATGTCATAGAACTTGGCACCTTGGTTCTTTTCATAGTGGCTATTTGCACATTGCCAGTGCCCTCAAAACCCTGATTCACAAATCTCATGTTATGAGCAATGTCAAAAATGTAGTTGCGGTCAATGAAAAAGAAAGCTTGGCAATCAGCCTTATAGCCTTAGGTATTTGCAGTGACCTGTCCTAACAAGGCTGTCAACTACTACCCACTGCGTTGACCAACCATCCGCATTATTACCTATTTTAACGTTGTTTACATAGGGCTCCATACACTGTTTATCAACCTGCTTGGTGCTTTTCAAACTCAGTGAATCCTATTTACGCATCGTTCAAGCATTTTTCACTTAATTTGGAAAAGAAAAGAGTAATTAAGCATGAGTAATAGACGTGTAACAATCGTATACAGTATTATGAGTGTGTCAATCACGCGCAAGTTGATCCCTGCATGTCATGAATGGGTTTGATTTCAATAAAAACATACCTGCTTAATATGACAGGACACATGAGAAACATGTGAAAGTTCACCAACAGTGAAGCTGATAGTTTCAAAACTCCTGAAAGTAACCAAGATAGATCTGTGTCATGCCTTTCAGATGATAAAATAATACTGTAAATTATGATTATGAAATCCTATCATTACACTTCTGTCTCTGCTTGTGATGAAATTTTTAATGAAAGAAATCCCCTTTAGTTTTTGGAAATATTTTAAGAATACTTAAATAAAGCTTTTTGGGTGGGCTAAACAGCAATGCTGAGAAGGAGTGGTTTATGCCAGGGTTTTACAGAAATAATCATAGTAATGCAAGTTTAAGTTCCGTGTCTTCACTTACAATACTCGTGGTCTTTCAAATGAACCTATCTATTTGAGCTTATTTACCGTCGGTACCGGTTGCCCATATGACCGACGCCCCCTGAAGAGATTAGTTATTTTATGTTATGGGGGTAGTGCAAGATACAGAAAGCATCCCATTCCAGAGACACCCCTGGTTCTTTTACATGCTCAGTGTATAGCACTGATACATGGGACCTCGGTTTAACATCTCATCCCAAAGACTATTAGTAATGTTAGTGGAGGAGCGGGGGATCGAACTCGGGACCCCTGGTATACCAGTCCAGCAAGTTACCACTGGACCACATCCGCTCCTTTCAAATGAACCCTTAAACTACAGTCTTTACGTACCAGTTCCAAAAACTGATCACTGGTTTCAAAGAACTTAATAAATGAAGTGTAAAGACAGTAACCTTACATTTGCTGTTGAACAAGACCAAGATGGCACATATAAAAGATAGCTTTTGCTTTTTAAATAAATCTGTGATATCTTTTAATGCCTTGTAATGAAAATGTTTTTTCAAATTAGTCCCCTACAACTGATACGGAGTAAGGATGCCAAAACATTTCCTGTCTTGACTGTATTATTTTGATTTTTTTAAACTGTTCTGCCAAAGTTAAAAGGCTTCAATTTGTAAAAAAATGGGGCAAAATTAGATGATTTTATTTGACAAAATTTTCTGAGTCATTAAACTCAAACAAATCGTTTTGTTCAAAATTTAATGAAAGGTGTCTCCATGTTTAGAAAAGGCCTGATATAATCTTCACGTCGAAGGAAATAATACAGAACGCCCAGCTCTTTCATCACTACAAACACTAGGCGACTGTGGTTTGTTATTTTTTCTTCTCTTCACACAAATCACCCTTGTTAGAAACATTGTTATCCTTCCATCATTTTAAACAAAATTTTACTTATCGAGTGCAATTAACTTAATTAACGTCTTGGACAAAAGAGATTTTTGTGTGAGCAATCAGCAAACTGCACAATTTGTGCAATTTTCTTTTCAAATATTTATGTTGCAGTTATAATTATTTTCTTCAAAAGATTGAACAAAAAAGTCATGATGATCAGGGGATAAAATTGAACCGATTGTGCCAGAAGATAGCAAGTCGTCAGACAGATTGCGTGCCCTTAACAAGAGTAAATGGCTTTTAAATGCGTTCATTCAAACCCCATGCTAAGTCGCCCTGCATCCACTTATTTCTGATGCAGGCTGAAATATGAAGTTGAAGCTAATTGGATTTCTGTAGGCATCTTCATGATAGTCAATATGTTCTTGCTTCAAGTCTATTTAATTACAATTTACTCAAGCGAAAAACACAAATTACAATACAAGAGTGCTTCAATTCGGACAATACGTATTTGAGAAACATTGTTAAAGGAAGTGAATTTTCAAGTGCTGCCTCATTCTTGTTCAATAATTGGATGATTCTTTTTGTCAACAGTGGGTGGGGTGAATCGCCTCAAGGGTTTGCTGAAGGGAGGTAACCATTCTTTGAAATCTGAAAGGGGCAGGTGCAGGCGATTGTTACTCAAACAGAAATGTTAGCAAACAATTGTGATCAAAGCTTGTCGCTGTGACTTTATATCGGTGATAAAACACTTTGGTTCCCTATTCACTATCAAAATGACAGTTTTTTTTAAAGTTCAACAACTTCTTAACACTGAAGTCATTAAAAATATTTGCATTTAATGAAAGAAAGTAACCCACAGATAATGTAGAAGCAAATGTTTCAAAGAACAACAGTACTTAATTGGTTTCAGTATCAGTTTTGAAACACTATCCAAACATGATTTTAAATCCAAACACTTTCCAATTAAATTTAAGATAGTTCTGTTTGAATTGAAAACACTTGAAAAATGAATGAAAATGTTTGGGGTTTAGTTATTGAAATACCAGCCTAGCAATCACGTACTTATATTTTATATAAATGTTTGCATAGCGGTAACTTTTCATCACTTGAATTTTCATTTTCATCCTGAATTATCAGCTTGTATTTTGTAATACATTGACTCATCTACCAATTCAAAAGCAATGCACAAGAGGAGTATTGGTTGAGGGGTACAGTGTCAGACTTGACGTTTCTGAGGTGGCTGGTACAATATACATTGATTTTTATATTCTACACTTCAGGCACAGGTACTGGTTTGAATACAGGAGGTGGTCATTTAGCAGGATAAATAACCATTAAGTTTTTCCTCCTTTATGGAAGCAACATAAATAAGTCCAATAGTTTTAATCTTAAAATTATAGTAATGGGGTATTCATACATAGGACCAGGGCTTTCAAATATCAGTCTGTCTGAGACGCCCCCTCCCAGAATGAAAATAAATCGGCCAAAAACAATCTTTAATGCTAGTATGCCCAATATTATAAGCTTTAAAACATACATTCTACAGTCAATTTGTTATAGTCTGTCATTTTTTTCTGCACTAAGTGAAATTTTCCAAATGATATTACAGGGCAGTAACCTATGGAAACAGGAATGTAGAAAAAAACAACAACTTTGATCTCAATATCAATTTTTTTAATGTTTTGTATCAGTTAACATTCAAAACATACTGTACATGTATAAAATAATGATAAAAAAGAACAGGTTCACACAATTTTTAATGAAAGAACAACTTTCTGTAATAACATTTCCATCAACAGTATGTCATCTTAGAAACTGACACACACAAAATGGAAATACATGTATTAAGAGAAATATTTCATTTATATTCATTTATTGCACAATACAGCAACAGTAAAAATTTCAACAGCTAACTACCACCACATCAGAACAATTGCATCAAAATTATTCATACTAAAATTGTAGACAGAAAGATAAGAATTTTCTTATAAACTTCAAGCATAAAAAAATGGGGCAAAAAGCACCCTTAATCAACATGCAATATAATTTCTTACACAGTCTATCATTATGTGATATATTTTTCAACAATCTTGGTATATCTCTTTTTTTACTTAACTCATTATAACTATTAATACAGATATAATGTAGACCAGTTTCTATCAAGCAGACAATAGATCATAAAATAATACAGCTTAATTAATCAGTATTAACAAGGTGTATAGATCAATATAACTGACAGGTTGCCTTCAAAAAGGTGTTCAAACACTTTGATTTTCTTGTAGACCAGTAATATTTGCAACAGTAGCTATAAATGTTCTGTGTCACTGTGACTACTGTGCATCATTCTTTTTATGTAAAGTGGCAAAATATTAAAATGTGGTACACTTATAAATATCATCAATTAAAATGTACAACAAATGAAAGAATTTTTTCTTAAATCGATAGAAAACTTAATGCTGAGATTAAGTGACTAGAAATAAAAAATGTTTTTCATAAATATGCAAATAGCTATTTTTTTGTCTTAAAAATCACCAAATCACAGATGTTTTTCTTCAAAAGATGACAGAAAAATCCTACTTGTAAGTAAACAGAGTAGCTTAAAAGCCTCCTAAAGTGAATTTCTATGTATCTTGAACAGGGGAAAATGTTGGTTGAATTTAAAGTGTCATGACAAACAATTAAAGCCTGGACATTGGTGTATAAAAATTATAAGAACTATAGTACTGTTAAGGAATGACAAAAACCTTAAGATCTGTGATCATGCAGCCTGGTGAGAAGTCAAACATGCCAACAGACAGTAATAGGGCCGATTGTTTTATTTTTGTCTAAATATTAGAGTAAGCACTATCAAGTGTTGCAAAACCTGTTAACATTATCAAAAGTTGTAGCAAAAACTAATATTACACAGAGTTTTCAAACTTGTGTTCCTATTTTAGTGCTTCAGTTTAAATGCTTAGAAATATGTCTCTGAAACCAGATTAAGATCAAATGCATCTGACTGGTCAATTTTTACACTCAACAAACTTTTAGCCACTCAGATAATAAAGAATTCAGACTGGTTTCTGTAAAATGTTTCATCTTGAGACAAAATTTTATGTTTTTGTCCATCTGTGTCTAAATAAAATTTATGAAAGGGTCTTTTTGTGATAGCATTTTATCATCTTTATTTCACTTGGGAATCTATTCCAATGCAGCTGTCTTTGTGACCAAATTAGAAACATTGACCACTGATTTCTTGCAGAGGAGACAAAATATTGTCATCTTACAGAGATCTAACACAGATCCAAGAAAGTTTGCAAAGCAAAAACATTTCTACTAAACGCAAATTTGTTGAAACTTTTAAGCCCATTTTATAACAAACAGTTGAAATGTCTTACCATCTATCTGTAGTATAAGTGACCATTAATGTTTAGATGCACTCAAGTGAATGCACATGGAGTGAGTCAATACTTGAATCGTGCTTGGAAATGCTCACAAAAATTTAATGCATCTACCCTGCATGGGGTGTCCCTTAATGAGGAAATGTACTTAATGAATTGACCATAAAAATTTCTTCTTAGTAGGATTTCATTAGATTTAATGATGAAACAAGGATGTGGTGAGCTTATGGGAACAAAATGAGTCTCCAATGAATAACAAGGACAAATTGCAAATGATAATTACCGAATTTATAATGCAGAAATCAGCAAAAAACACAAAATCTTTGGCAATATTTTTTTTTAGTTTTGTGAAGAAATTGTTATTTAATCTTTTCTTTGAAGATACATATAGCAAGCTTATAAACAAATGGGAAATCAGACACTGATATAGCAAAATTTAATTGGCCCAGAAATAGATTGTTTTAATGTTACAGAAATTCTATTCGTTTTACTTTTTAAATATAGAGACTTTGCCATTCATTTCAATTATCTACAGCTAAAGAAAAAAAAACACTCATTATTTACAATTATTACGAATTTTTCTGTCTAAAATAAATATTCTTAAAAAGTTAAAATTATATTCTGAAAGTCTTTAAAACAACTGACTTCCAGATAAGTAAACTTTAACACACACACTTTTTGCTCGTGGTTTTGAAAAAAAAAAAAAGAAAAAGAAAAAAAAGAAAAATGAAATATTAAGTTTATAAGTTATGAAAGTTCATGTGAATTTAAATGCAGTTAAAATGTGACTGAATGAATCAGGAAAGAAAATAATTTAAGTGCACTATGTATCCATTTTTTTGGTCCCTTCAGTAGCTGTAGCTAGGAACATAAGATGCCTTACAATCCGAAAATGTGTCTTTACGAGAAAAAAAAAATCAGATTCTGTCAGTAGTTGGAATAATTATAACAGCATTTTTACTATACAAATTTAGTTTAATTACCAAGTTATAATACCATTTGATAAATATAAGTGAACTACCAGTATTGCCAAGTATGGAAAACAATGACTTTAGTTTAATGGTAGGCATATACCTTAAAAGAGGTGAAAAAAAATCTTTCATTTATGTTATATTAATAGAATAAAGAGGAAAATACAAAAAGTTTTATTAAAGAACATGTCAATTATCACTCACGTACAGAAGGCAGTTAATGCATTTGTGCAACAAACAGTTTTTATTTACTTTGAAATACAAATAATGATCCTTGTGCAACCTGCAAAACATGGTATGTTCACATGCTCTTGTAAACATAATTATTTCATGTTAGCACAAGATAAAATATGTGGAATAAATATTTAGATCTTAGCTTATCACAGTTAAATAGCATTTTGCATAGCTGAAATTTGTTCACTGCCACCCATAGCAAAATTTCTTTGGAATTTGATTTCCATCAAATTTAAATAAAGTTTGAGCATTTTATCAAGGGCATTCTAAATACTTCAGGGACTGACATTATTTTCAATTTTCCTATACAATTAGTATTTTGAACTGGGAAACTTTTAAAGGTTAATACACTGTAAATAATTAACAGTGTTAAACCACTCTAATTTTCTTGATTAGATTTCTTGATATTATGACTTCTTTAACAGAAGAATTTGTTTTCCGAAATTGTTCTGCATTTTGCAAGGTCAGACTAAGTATATTTTCTCGGAGCAGATTTTTTCCGACTGACCACAATTTACAGTTTGCTTACAGATCTCAATGACTTATAAGACACCACAAGCCTATCGAGATTATATAAGATATTGGAATAATCAGTTTTGGCTTCATGGAGCTTGATGGATTTGTCCATATTGTAACGTCTGAGCCAAAATGCGGAGATTTATCATTGATTAGATGACAAAAGAATAAGTCTGTAATACCAATGTTACACCTTTGTTACAAGAAAATACCATTCTTTAATGAAAAATAAACAATCATCTGAGAAGATTTTCTATATAACCAAAGTATATCCCAAAGTTTTCCCACCATGAAACCTGGCTTTTAGGCAGTTCAGAATATATGAAGCTATCATGCAAGCCATTTTCCATTATGTTCCAGCCAAATATGCTTTCACTTGCTTATTCTGGTGGTAAAGGAGTTCAAATATTTGCTGGGCGGCAATAAACAAATTACAAAATCTCATGTCTTTTTGATTATTATTTCCTATAAAAAAAAATTGACAGCACTACAGTATATGTATAAACAAAACTGTACATGTACACCATGTCAATATTCATCGGCAGTTGTTCAAAAACACAAAATCACTATTGCGTTGGTATGAAAATGTCAGTTAAACTTTACGCACTACACAATTCCAGGAAAAAAGGATTTCCATAAATAGTATACAATAGACAAACATTTAAATTTTCCAGCAGCACCAATGATTTTTATGTTTCTTCTGGTTGGTGACTGTCTTTGAAAAGACTGTCTTTGACACAAAATACCCAGTCTAAACTCAACCACTCCCTTTCAAACTGAAAATTCTACTTCATATGTGTTAACACTGGAGTCCAGTCTAAAGTTCCATTTCCAATTATGACTGTTCATTGGCTATGGCACCTTGTTCTCAGACTAATTTGATACTCTACACACACTACACATATGACGGTACCCAGCTTTCAGATTTCTTGTCTCTTTGTTCTCTTTCAATGTATGGTTTCCGCACAGTAAATTTTGGTTTCTCTCCTTCTACCAAGTTTGACAAAGATCTTTCCATAGGAATTTTCTGACTTGGAATTCTTTCAGTGAGATCTGTGGATTGAGGTCTGGAATTTCTCTTTGGTGGTAGTGAACAGTTTTGTGCAGAAGTGAGTGAATAGTTTTGAGTTCCCACATTTGGGGGTACAGATTTACTGTATGAATGTTTGTTTGGTAGTGAACACTTCAAAAACTGTGCACTACCATTGCTACTGGCTAAATGAGGATCTTTCTCATCTGAAAAAGGAAATGAAATATAAAATAATTATTTTATTTCTTATATTTTCTAGTAAGACAAAATTATCTTCTGACAAAACAATGATCGTGTTTACCCCCTTCTTTTTTATAAAACTTACAAGATAGCATATTCCAACTTCTATGAAAACTGCTTTGGATTGGAAAATGAAAGACAGACATCAAATAGCCTGTTCTATGCCTATTTTTTTCTCTAACTGTCTACATTTCTTACAGGGCTGTCCTAATTGTGGCTTGATTCCAAAAACTAGAAAAGAAACTAAATAAACAAGAAAAAATAAATATTGGCTTTAAGCTGTGGCAAATTCCCCTTCATTGCATCTAAAGCCATCACTATCAACACTAACAACAGATTTCTCTATTTAACTTAGTATTGGCAAAGAATGCCTGTATTTAGTATTGGAAACCAATAGGAATCATTGCCGCTTAAGGAAAAACAAGCTTCCAAAGGAAGGGAGACAAGAATGCGTCAAACATGATATTTGGAAGTAGTACGCATATCTTCTCTTGGATCAAATTCTTGTCAAATTCGAATCGAGGAAATGTCGGAACAATTTCTCAGTAGCTATTTAAGGAAGACATACAACTGGTGACATATTCCAGCAATAAAAGCAGGGTAATACTGAATGACTGCCTAAAACTAAGCTTCTAGTAACAGAATCCTTATCACATAGGAAACATAATTTGAAATGCTCGCTTAAAGTTTTCCCTCAGTCCATGGAAACTTTCAGTCACAATTAAAATGTATAGAGATTTGCAGTTCTCTTATGAACAGTCTCCTTGCAAAGAGTGTTTGTAAAATGGCTTATCTTTTTTTGTACCATAAAAAGCCCTCTCATAGTATTTCAAATTATATAACCATATAATCATACCATAGTTCCTGCCAAGTACCATAATAGACCCATTTTTACTGTCAGAACTGATGACTTCTTCTACAGATTCCTGTCTTTTTTTTTTTTGGAGTGGATGGGTGGGGGTGGGGGGTAAGCACATGAATAAATGGACATTGGTCAACATATATACCATTGACCAAAGAGGTTGTAGACTTATGAACTGCTGTTTCAAACTATACCTTTACTACTGTTATGTGATAAAGGGAGATCATCCTCACTGCCTCCTCTTCCACTGTCACTTGTTACCGTCTCTCGTGACGTGTCACTGTTATTATCCTTTTCATGTGTAGTACCCTGAAACAGTAATTCTATATAATCTACTGGCTCAACATTTTAAATATCTGTGAAATTCTATTTTGTACAAAAACAAGTCAGAAAAAAATCCCGAATTCTCTAAGTGTATACTTTCAAAGGTAAAAGAACAACATTCTTCTTTCAATCTTGTTCTTTCAAATATCTCTTTACAGAAGGAATGTTGTAATGCATACCCAAACAAGTTAATTTTCAGTGATTAATGTTTAATCTGAGAGGAAAACAAAAGCTTTTGAGCTAATGCCCAATTTAAAGATGCTGATCTGGTGTGCTAATGGTATGGTAGTCAATTTTGGTAAACACACTGAACAGTTTCTTATTCCTCGATTTGGTCAGATTAAAGTGCAAAGGCTTCCAGCTTTACAAAATTACATATAACAAATGCATACTGTATGTAAATAACATGTGGAAAAAGGGCCTCCTAGTGGCCCTTTTAATTGATATGAATGCTTTAATACCCTGCAAAATTCTATCAATAACTACCAAACAACTGGTCCCTTTGACATGATTAAACTGTTTAACATCGAAATTAGGGGACTTTCAAAATAAGGGACTAAATCAGCTTTGATTAAAGGGAGCCTGATGAAGCATTAGAAGGGAGAAAAATATCAAGCACGGCACGACGACAAAAAATGCAGCGCTTCCTCTATTGTCATTAAAATAATCATCACTGAGTTTACAAGGAAAAGCTGTAAATTTTATACCTGGCTAGTGACAAAGTCGTGTCACCTTAATCACCAGCTTTTGTATGATACTGAAACCATTAGCAACACACAATAAAAATTCTCAGTTTTCAAACACTTTGCAATAATTTCATCAATTTTGAACAATGACCTGAAATCAGATTCCAACAGAGGACCTGTAATTTACAGGTGCTTTACTGCAATGGAGAGATTAACCAAAATTTAGCTGGTGATCATGATCCCGCCTAAAGTCCATTTCTTTCACATTAACATTTTAAAGTTTTTTCCCAATTTGATAACAGAGGGAATTTTTTTATCCTTCAAAACTCATGAATGAAAACTGAGTAAGTTGTGTTGTATTTAAAAAAAAAAAAAAGAAAGAAAAAAAAGAAATTCCTTAACCATGTACAAGTGTGATGTAATTTGCATCAATAAAACATTTTCTAAATAATTGCAGAGAAAAGAACACAATCATGTATTGAGAAAGATGAAATTTCAATAAGTAATGGTGAACTAATTGTCTTTAAACTGTCTGTCCTAATAACTGATGATTTCTGAACTTTTATAACTTCGTCCCTTGCAGAGATTAGTTATTTTATGTCTTGGGGATAGTGCAAGATACAGAAAGCATCCCATTCCAGAGACCCCTGGTTCTTTTGCATGCTCAGTGTACAGCACTGATACATGGGACCTCGGTTTAATGTCTCATCCAAAAGACAGTAATGTTAGTGGAGGAGCTGGGGATCGATGTCGTGACCCCTGGGCAATCAGTCCAGCGTCTTACCACTAGACCACTGATCTGCTCCAACTCTGCTTGCAAATGAGTCCTGTGTTTAAATGGTCAGAATTACATTTGGTTCAATCACACTGCAGTATTTTTCCAAAGACATTGACAGTTTGTTCGCATTAGTCAAAAAACAACGGATCAAATTTAGTCAGTAGACAAAATACACTTTTAACTACTAAGCCAATTAGTAACTTTTATTAACTACTAAACAAATTAAGTTTTTGTAAGTATGCATTAATAAAATTTCATTTCAATTCATATGTGATACCTGTGTAGATTTATGTCCATCTGGGTGTATCCAGGGTTTGGTCTGGGAGTTGAGTAGAGCTTGCTGTAACTGGAAAGTCTTCATCTGGTTACTGTGTTGTCGCTCATGATGGGGCACCTGAAAGACAGGTGTCATGGTATTACATAACTGGTGTTACAATTATAAAATGTTTCATCATGATTATTAAAATTACAGAATGCACCATTTGAACAAGAAAAAGGTGTGTCATAATTGCATAACCAGTATCCACTATTATAAATATTGTTTACATTAATTTTGTTAAGAACTGTCACAAATGTATGGAAATATGTGTGACTTTCATATACAGTTGAAACATGACTGAAACACTCACAACAGAATGAAATTATTACTTAATTACTAGAACAGACTTAGGTGCCATAAGTACATTCTGCTGGGAACAAAAGATGCAATTCAAAGAAGACTGTGATTCTACGGATCAGTTCTGTCGCCAGTTTGAAGAATCATGTTTCAATATATAACAGGTGATGCAAATGCACAATAGTGTAAGACAGTATGTAACAAATCTCCATGAAAAAGGGTACCTATATTAACGAACTGGCATCATACAGTCAAAAATATTAAATGTTGCATCACATTTTGAAAGAACTGTAAGTGACAGTGACAATAAATGTCATATAGATTTACTCTTCTGATACAATCAGTACAAAGAATGTGATATGATAAATAATGTCCCATTTTCTATCAAATGATAAAAAGCATGCTATTCTTGCATCAGCTGATGAGAAATGATCAAAATTAAGCATAATTTGGAGTGATAATGTGGGCGAAAAATATTTCTAAAGAGTCATCCCTTATGATAGTGTTACTAAAATTGTCAGCAAATAAGTGTCGCTTTGTGATTTTTCCCCCTTAATAATTTTGTTCTACCTAATGAATCTTCATTAATGCACTTTGATTTGTCTGAAACTGCAATCGAAGGCACAGACAAAGTAAATATCAATATTGATAGAAATAAATTGTTAACATTTTGCTATCTCTAGTCTATTGTCATAATATATTTAATTCTGTACACCTTTTGATGTAGATAACTTTGTCTTTTCACAATAATTTATCTAAATAATCCAATTAAATAAGCACCTGTCGACTAAATTGCTACCGATTGCGTCTGATTTCTCGCCATCTTATCTTATATTGACAGAAAATATTATAAATTCTTTAATAAAGGCTGTGGCATAGTCAATAAGGACTGCAGAGATAAAATAACTTGGGTACTAGGTCCATCAAAACTTGACAGCTAATTAAAGCGAAATTGTAACAACTGCAATGTAAATATTGAACCGAAATAAGATAAAACGCCTTTTTCGATCAAAGTGATCTAGCGATACAGACTGAAACAAACATCTACTCAATGCCATCTGTAATGAAAGTCTGGTACGTAGCGTCTAAGCAAATAATAATTTGTCTAAATATAATTGACTACAAAGAAAAATATAGCACATGTGCAATAAACAAAACAGAGAAATAAAAAACGAGAGAGAGAAAAAAATGGCAGAGCAAATAACCTTGTTACTGAAACTGTCTGACATTAGGAATTGCTTATAACAACTTTCAGCCAAACTGGTCAATACTGAAACACTGCCGTTAGTGAAAATATAACAATATATAAGGATTGATGTCTACTGGTACAAGTATCATCTCATTCTTTGTTTGTGACTTTAACCCTGAACCTGCTGAATTTTTGTAATGGATTTGTCCAGCTTTGAATTTGGAACAGTCCATTTAAAGTTTAAGGGATTTCAATATCAAAATACAAAAATTGAGCTACCAACAGTATAGAGCCTGGACAGACTGCACGGATGTGCAGGCTGGCCTGGCTTAATACTGGTGGCAAAGGCTAATCAATTTCGGTTCCAGCAGGTTAAAGGTTAAACTGTTACAACTTATATAGACCCCACTTGATGACTGCTCCCTTTATTCACATCAGTACGTAGACCGAATCTGGATTGTGCAAAATCACTGAAGACTTTAAGTTGAACCAGTGAACTCTGGACTCGGAGTCCAATCTAATATACCTTTTGGCCAATGTCTTTACTAGTAACACCCCTTGCTCTCTCTAAGCAAGGCAACTACATCTGGTTTGAATCCTCTGAGTGGTTAATAAATTGTAGTTGCTCATTCCCTTATCAGAAACTGATTTAATTTTCAAATATTTCTTGAGACTACCCATTTCCTAGTTGAGCCAAAATCAAGCTTAAAAGAAACAAGTGCCTTCTTAAATATATTTTTTTTTATTCCTAAGCATTCTCTAAGGATAAAAGAAATGTGAAAAGGAATATAAAAAATACACAAATTCGGACTAATTTTTCATCATCACTGAGCTGCAGTACAGTAAACCAACCCATCAAGAAATTAATGAACACTTACAGATAAACAAAACAATAGTTATAGTAAGATAATCAGTACTTTTACAATATCACTAGAAAATGTATCATACAAAAAACACTGTAATAACTTAAGCAACAATATATAATTATCAGGGATAGAAAAATGACTGACAATGCAAATATAGGCTACAAAATTACCCCATTCAGATATAGTACTCCTTAAACTGTTTCAAATGAATGCGCTGGGTAAAAACAAATATACAAATTTTTATAACGCCACAATGAATGAAATCAATAAATGGTTTAAAAAAATTATTTCTATGCAATATTGCTTCAAGATACAAATCTGAATTGGTTTTATGTGACATGAAAATGCAAATTTCAAACATCATTTAAGAAAACATTAATTACCATATTCACCAATAAACACATTTTGTATTATCCAATACCAGTCACTGTGTTTTTCAATCATATTTTGTAAAAAGCTGATTTTGCATGAATCTAGACCATGCCAGTTTCGAAAAGTCTTCTTTCACAGCTAAATCATTTAGAAACAACTTGTGATGCAATAGGGATGTCTAATTATAAGGGAGTGTTTATTAGATTAAACATGGTAAAAATGTACAAATTTAGAACAGATCAGGGGGCATGTACTATAGAATTGATGTGTCAAATTAACTAAGGGTATATGAAAAGCAGTGATTTTACCAAATTAAGCAATACATGGTAAGACAGTAAGTTGACAACAGAAGGACATTTACTAGGTGTAATATGGTATCTTTTAAGTTTTCAAATTTGCACTTGATACAAAAATTCAATATATAGTTCTTTTACTCAATTTATAATTTTCTATTTACATAGTTGAATCAAAGAATTAAACACTTTATTTTACATTTTCATTTGGCCCAGAGTTAATCATTATTACAAGAAAAGTCACAGACAAGGCATTATCAAGTTTAAAGATTTTTAGATGGCATTCTCCATTTGCACTTCCTTTTTATAAAAGAACATTTCCTCATGGGCGTAACACTTTTGTTTCTGATAAAATGATTTATATTTTTTTCTTTAGTTTAATCATATAGCCGTTATTTTAACAATATATTCCACTATTACTTTCTCTCTCCCTTTTTTCACCCGCAAATACAGAATAACAGCTCTTATCCTTTATGTGTTACCTGGAATTCAGATGGCTTTATTGATTAACTGCATGAGAAAAATTCAAAGTGCCTTTATAATGCTCAATTGATTAATAAATGTATGAGTAAAGTCCTATATTCATGTAGGAATGGAAATGAGGAATCTCTTTATTTGGATATTTGAATACATCTCTGAGAGGTGCGAAGTTAAGCCCAGTATAACTGTGTTCAAATTCTTTTTCACTTACTATACATTTAAAGATGAATGACCAGAAGCTTAATAATAAATCGATAAAACCTTGATAAAATGTAAAATTAATGTATATAAAACCCCCATGAGTAAAAACACTACAACAAAATATCCTTAAAATAAAACAAATGCTGATAAAAATTTGAGACTCTCCAGCAGTAATTAATGGACCAAGCTCTATCATACCTTTGAATCATTTCATTTGAATACCTCTGCTTTTTTTATTAACATTTTAAAACTCGATTGTCATGTTTTCCTTAGGGTTTTTAAGTGAAGGAAAATGAGCTGTTTGTTTTTTTTTTCTCTCTTAAATACAGTCATGAAATGTTCATGAATTTAAGACGCGTTTTTATGCTCCAGGAAATAACTCCGTCTAAAATATGCACTCATCAATTCTAAAACATCACTTATGTTTGAGTTTGCAAGGAACTTTTAAACTCTACTACATTTTTATAGCATTTTTTTTAATCATTTGTATGGTAATGAAAATTTTAAATATTAAACATTTTTTCTCCATACCATCTGCTCTCCAAAGCAATTAGTACAAACATAAATGGTCAAAGTTGATTGTACAGATTACAGAAGTATTGACCCGACACTCGACTCTTATTTGCTTTCAGTTTGTTACTACAATAACCAGCTTGTGTGGTGCGTTTTAGTTAAAAATCCCTTTTATTTAACTGGTAATTAGGAACAGGTTACTTTCATTTGCTTTCGACTGCAGTTTATTCAATCTTGTAATTAATGGTCAAATAGTCCACAAACTGTCAATAATGGCTCCACAGCCGTGAACAGTATTATTATACCTACTTGCAATATTTAATGATAAAGTGACAAACACAAAACAATTATGTGTCATTATTTGTGACCACTTACAACAAACATGTCAATTACTGCTAAAAACATAATGCAAAATCGGCAAACTGTGCTGTGATCAAAAATCAATCATTGATTTAAAGATCTGGAAACCTAACGCCTCATTAACAATTAATTCGTCATCTGTCAACCATTGGGTTTTTTTATCTTTGCTGACACTCAAACATTGCTGGGGGTTTCATTTAGTCTGAAATCAGAATTTTTTATTTTCGAACATTTCCTGTGAGAGAATGATACATAAGTGTGGGGGTGGGGTGATTTTGGTATGGTCATACAGACAGAGTTCCTGCTGATGACATCACACATGCAAATTAAAATGCATTATATCAATGTTTTGTATTTTACTGAAAACACAAAACTTTTCACAATTTCTTCCTTAAAAACTGTAATAACTATTGAAAAACACAGTAATATGTATTGGAAAGCACTGTACTAACTTTCTGAAAGCACTGCACTAACTTTTAGAAAGCACTGTAATTACTTTTCTGATGGTACTGTACTGACTGTTGAAAAACACTCAAACTTTTGGAAAGCACTGTACAAACTTTCTGAAAGCGCTGCACTACTTTTTGGGAAGTACTGTACTAACCTGGAAAGCACTGTACTAACTTTCTGAAAGCATTGTACTTCTTTTTGGAAAGAAGTGTACGGTACTTTGAAAAGCACTGTACAAGTCTTCAGAAAGCACTCAACTAACTTCTGCAAAGCACTTAATTATTTTTAGGAAAGCAATCTACTAACTTTGGACTTCTAAAAAGCATTATACTTAAAACCTTTCTAAATGCACTGTAATAACTTTTGGAGAGTACTGTACAAACAAGGAAATGCACTATACTAATTCATAGTAATCTCCATACTCCATACTTCATAATCATAATTTCCAATGTTTTGTAAAGTTGCGTATTTTACTTCCTACACACAACATTAAGAAGTTTTCACAAAATATTAATTATATTTATGTTATAATTCATAATTAAGCAAATTTCCATAGATTTTGATTAACTTTTCCACGATAGTCAAAGTTTGGGGTTGTGAAGAAAATGTTGCCGGTATTTATATTATAAATTCTACTTAAACATGACAAAAAGGTCTGCCTGTAAATATGTTCTAATTCCAAGAGGAACGATGAATGTGTATTAAAGTCTGATAGCCAATTTGTACCGAAAATTTGCTGTCAACATCTAGGGAACTTTGGTGCAAGCAGTTTGATAAACTAGATTACAGGATTTTTTGTTGTTGTTAAGTTTAATGTTAGTGAAGTATTATTTAACACAATGAATGTTCTCCTATATTACAACTATATCAGTCAAGGTAATAGATATTCCACCAGAGTTTTCAGCAAGATTTATAAAAGCCATTACTGCAGTGCACTTCAATAACAAAAGCATTTCAATAGTTAATCATTGTGTCTATCATGAAGAAAAAAAATCTGTTTTACAATTAGGTGTAAAACAATAAACTGCACTACGTATCTGAACTACACAGTAGCTTTTTTTCTTAATTTCCCCAATTAGTATATACCAGGTAACACCAAGAATATCTGCAATATGCCCTTAAACTCTTAGTAATCTAGATTTAAAACATTTACTTATATCTTCATTTTTACTAATTTCTTTTGGAAAAAATAAAGTTTGTTCAGGTTTTTTTCTGACATTTTGTTCACCTCAAGCAATCTAACCTTTTATTTTTTCAGACATTTATGGCAGAAAAATTTATCAAGTATCTAAGGTTGAATTTTTTTTAACCTTCAATTTAATAATACCTGGAGAAAAACATTTACAGATGTCACACCTGCTGTGTCCTGTGATATTTTCAATCTGTGATTGTTTGAACTAGCTGGAACATCTTAGACTTGATTTCTTTAACTGCTATTTACAAACAATTTTTTCCACAATTTATATCATTTGTAAAATGTCCATACTGCTGTTGCCAGGTAGGAAGGTTTGCAGAGGAATTTGGTTGAACAATTCACATGAAAGCATGTAGGTTTGAGTCCCACTCCGAGTTAGTAATTTTTCTGAAGTCTATGACATCTTAAACATTATTTAAATACAAGACAGTCAGTAAATCCCCGCTTCATGACAATACCAAAACTGGATAACTGTCATCTCTTACTGCCAGCTTTCTATAACAAAGAATATATCAGGCTCACTCTTACATATGACTGCGTACCTAGTGCCACTGGCTTACTAGTCATGACTAACCATCTGACCACAGAGGTGGACAAGTTTAAAATGATTCTGTACCTTACATTTCTTACAGTATTATCTACTTTGTCAATATCATTGACAGCATAGTACACAGAGCAGGCATTTAACCGCATTTAACCGGGAAGCTTGTATCAGTTACGGTTAAACAAAAGCATTTAAGTGCTCTGACCACAAAAGATTTCAGTATGTAATAAAATTTGACAATTCTCCATTTTTCTTAAATGAAACCACGATGATAATGAGCATTCATATATCCATGAAGGAACTCAATGGGCATTTATTGTGGTCCCTAATTAGGGTAACTATCACCTGTCAGCCCTTAATTATGCCCTGATTTACTGAGACCACCCATTATCATGCTCAGGTAAGTATGACTGGACATGTCACATTTTAAATTTTATAAAATTCAACCTCACAGGGATTATTCATTTTTTTTCAAACCATACCCTGAAAGATCAAACCTCTCAGATGACTTTAACTTCAAACCTCTGGCAAAGCTTGTATCTCTGTACAATCATCAGTCTGTTCCGAAATCTAAGTACTATAGTTAAGACTTTTTACTGGGATGCAAATGTAGTTTCGGGTACTTAACACTTTTAGAATAAAGCTGTCTGACACTGCCTTAGGTTAGCTTTTCAGTAGGTGAGTTTAAGTGAAATTCTGACCGTAACTCACACAAGACCGAGACTGGGGTTATATATAATGTAGGGGTGTAGGTGTCTGATGAGCCTGGCTTGATTTATCTTAATCATGTAAAGGTAGATTTGAAAGCTACATTCAAAAGTACATCCGACGGGAAGGATTTTGCTGTAAATATGTTATCAGATCATTAAAAACTTTATCAAATAAACACAGCATGCAATGTTTTTGAAGATGTGAGCTTTCTTTTTCTCCTTCGCCTGTTTTGTTTACTTTTTCTACATACAGAAGCCATTGTTTAATTATACTGATTTAATCTCATTTTGAATGATTTATGCCATCATTTCTTTTTATTTAATTTTGATGAAAATGATTGACTTACGCAATATAATAAAAGAAAGCTTTTTAACTGGATGGGAGTTTTCTTTGTAGATTTTAACATAAACAGGCTCATTTTCTTAATATTTATATAAACAGGATTAGCACTTATGAAGAAAGAGAAGTTAACAGTGGGATTTTTTAAAGGAAACAAAAATTTGCAAAATACTTCAAAGATAATTTTTAAAATTATAAAACCCTGCTAACTTTCCCAGAATTTTACAAATTTTATGGGAGTCACATTGAAGATATCACATCATGTAAGTGAGGACACAGTCACAAATCGCAATCATACATAAACAGTGACTAGCGAAAGGCAGTAAGTCCCGCAGTATTACAGAGTCAAAACAGACAATCTGGGGAAAAAACTAAATAAAAAAATAACATAGCTTTATCATTGGTTAGCAGACAGTCTGACCACAGTCATATATCAACTTTTCTGAAAATACTCTCTAAATTCTATTAATTAATTTGATACCTCCTATAATCTCTAAACATGAGATTTACATGGTGCAGATTTTCTCAAGGGACTTTTTGAAATTATTTTTGCAACATGCAAATTGGGTAAAATCCAATTTCTCGGCAGTCACTCAAAGTTTAAATGAACTGGAAAAGTTTATCTTGTGAAAGTTTTGATGTTAGTTCACTTAAATGTTTGAACAAAAAAAAAACCACCTTAAACAAGGAAAGCATGATGTTTTCCACTGTTCTACAATCTGGATATTCAACGAAGAGTGAAAAATGGCTACCATTAAGTCAGCGAAAACTAAATTCACATGTTGCAATTTCACGCTACACTAGCATTTGACAAAACAAAAACAAGCAGGTTAACTGAAGATTTTCTTAATGATGCCTGTACATGTTTAGTGCCAATTTGCATTCTCAGTCAGTTCAAAATGAACCCACCCTCTACACTACAAATACATGACATGATAGTCAAATAATATTCATTACCAAATTTTTTTAGAAAGATATTTCATTTTTCATTCCATCAAATGACAAATTAATTTGTTTTTGGATAATATTTCATATTACTATAGTAGTAAGTATTCATACTAAAAACACAAAAGTTATGGCTTAGTGACTTTCGATATTATCCAGGTTCACAAAATTCTTATGCATGACTCTATCAGATCAAGCACCCACTTTCTCAAGTTTCTTAGCTATAAATTAAGAGATGGTCTTTTTTATTTTTCCCTCAAAAATTCTATTATCTTCGGTTAAAAAAAATGTCAATTTTTACATCTGAAATTACAGTTATATCTGAAATTTAATCTATGGAATGGAAACATTATCAGAATCGGGGAAAACAAAATCATGAGAGCCGCTAACTTAAGTCTCCACTGAGGAAGTGATAATCTATATTGCGTGAATTTGGATAATATCAAAACGTAAAGCTAATAATTGCTTCCAGTGAAATATTGTGTACAATTAGCATATATGAGCATATCTGTCAGCAATTCCATAATGAGTTAATAAAGCTCTTTTAAATGTCTTTGGCATTAGTACAAAAATTCAGAAAATAATAATGTTCAGAAGGGGTCAAAAACTACCCAGACAATCTTTCACCATAATGGCTTTGACAACATTTGTGCTGAGAAATTGCTGTGAAAACTGAGCTCACATTGGTATGAATCTACAAACAACAATGCAGCCAGTGACCAGAGCTGTACATTGTAAGAACAGATGACTTGGTTAACAAAATATTGTCATTTTGACTTCCGAACTGACCTTTATAATTAGAATTGCACTGGTAACCTATATACACTGTTTGAAAACAAACAGTTTGGAAAATCTGTTTGCATAATTTCACCTTGATCTTGACTCAGGTTTATTTTATGAATCAGATTTTTAATTTTGTACAATTTGCTACCAGTTCAACCTTGTTTTGTCATTAATAAGGCTCTATTCAGTCTAGAAGTTTTTGTTATCGAGAAGCCAAATAAACCAATTGAATTTTTTTTTTCTTTAATTTCTGGTGATCAAATGGAGAAATCATATCCAACACAGGCCATGAAAAATTTGAATAACTGGATTTTAACAATTTAATCAAATATAATGACGAAAAATCCTCACCTCAGCAACTGGCTCTGTGAACACAGAATTGTTTGAGAAACTTAGTTCATGGTCTTGTATTCCATCTAGGTCATCTTCAAAAGAAAAACTAACTTCCTTTTTCTTCTTTAGAGAGTCTATTTTGTCGTATGGCCTTGACATAATTGCACCATTTGCTGTATTGTCTCTAATCTCAGTCATGTTATTTGGAAGCTTGTTAATCTGAATATTTTGGCTCTTCATTCTGTCTCTGTCAAACTTCCGGATAACACAGATCACTATTATAATTGCTAATGACAAAAAGAACGTTAATAGTATAACTACAACCACTATAACAATATTAGTGTTTGGACCAGATGTTACGGGTGCAATGGCTTTTGTTGTCTCATTCGTATATTTAATTATGATGTTTAATTCACCCCTTTCCGATCTTTGTGGAATTCCTCCATCATGAACTGCGACAACAAGTGTAAACTTTTCTTCCTCGTTTTCTTCAACTTCATATGCCTGAGCCATTGAAAGAATTCCCGATTTCAGATTTAACGAAAATAGTCTGTCTCCATTACCTTCCTCAATGACAAAAGACAGTTTACTATTATCACCTTCATCTTGATCATATGCTTCAATTTTTGTTACAAAACTTCCGCTTGGCTTCAAATGATTAATCGTGACAGTATCATTTCCTTCTTTCGGAAATACAATTTTTGGAGATTCATCGTTTACATCAGCCACTTTAACAACAACATTAGCACTGCTTGTTCTCTTTGGAACACCTTTATCGATTGCTATTACAGTAAATTCGTAAGTGGGTTTAGCCTCTCTGTCTAATTCCATGGTGGTTTTGATTACTCCATCTGGGAACAACAGGAATGGCAACTTGGTTTCTTTTGTATCAGAAATTGCATAAGTGAACATTCCATTTTCATTAGTATCATTATCTTCGGCTTTTAATCTATCCACAACTGACCCAGATGGGAGGTTTTCTTGGATGGAAAAGAAGAATGTAGAATTTGAAAACTTTGGTGCATTATCATTTCTGTCTTTTATACGAACACTGACAGTTGCATTGCCAGTAAGAGGAGGTTTACCAAAATCATGAGCAAACACTTTAAAAGTCCAAACGCTTCTCTCTTCTCGATCAAATTTCGCAAGAGCTCTTATGGTTCCAGTGCTCGCATCAATGGCAAAGTAGTCCCTCACAGCAGGTTCTAAATAATATTCAATTTTTGAGTTATTAGTTTTACTTTTATCTGCATCTGTTGCCCTGACTGTGATTACCAGGTCACCTCTATCATTGTTTTCATAGAAGTCTTCGAAATAATTTATTTTTGAAAATTTAGGTGTGCAATCATTTTCATCAGTGACCCTGACCATGAATTTATCTGAAGAACTTAGGACGGGAACGCCCTTATCCTCACAGGTAACGACAACTGTATGAAGATCTTGTGTTTCACTGTCCAATTGTTTAGCTACAATAACTTTAAATCCTTTATTTGTCAGTGGTTCAAGAGTAAAATGTGGATCTTCAACATAACAGCCTACTTCACCATTTTTGCCAGTGTCTTTATCTTGTACTTCAACATGAGCAACAAAAGTCCCAGTGGTTGAAAATTCTGAAACATTTACCACACGCCCACTTCCGCTGGACAATAAATTAATCTTAACGGTTGGTGGATTGTTCCCAGTGTCTTCAATATAAACAGTCACCTCAGCCTGATTGGTTGACAAGAGTGAAGGGTTGCCCCTATCAACAGCTTCAACGATTATTTTGTAAGATTTTCCTGGCTCATAAACCAACTGACCAATAACACTTAGAACACCAGTATGTTCATTTATATAAAATAATGATTTAAGAACCTCTAAATCTGACTGATGTGGACTTAGACGATACAATAACCAACTATTTTCATTAATGTCATTGTCAGTAGCACTTATTTGTAAAATACCTGATCCGTCTGCTACATCTTCTTTCACTGTAATGTTATACTTTGTTTTAGTGAAGAAAGGTGCATTGTCATTTTCATCAGTGATCGTAATATTCAGTTCCATTGTTCCAGATCTCTGAGGCTTCCCGCCATCCTTGGCAATAACTGTGCAAGTAAAAGCATCTTTACGTTCACGATCTAACTTTCCAATTACAAGAAGTTTAACTGAAAGACTTCGATCAAGTTTACGTTCTACATCTAAAGCGAAGAGGTTTTTATCCCCAATAAGTTCGTAATACTGAATAGAATTATTGGCACCTGTGTCGTTGTCATTTGCACTTTCGATCAAATATGATGATCCATTAACAGCTGCCTCTGATATGGCAATGGCCTGAGTATCTCTAGGGAATGTTGGAGAATTATCATTTATATCATTTATAATAACATTGACCGAAATAATCTCAAACAAAGAACTGTCCCTTCTACTTGATGTTGCCGCAATGTCAAAAGAAAGAACACACGGAGCTGGTACTCTGCACTCTGGAATGGACTCCCTATCTATTACAACTGTAGTATACAGGGAACCAGTCTCATCATGAATACTGAGCATAGAGTTTATCATTGTTTGCTCCAAGAAATGAAATAACAGATTTCCTTGGTCTGCAGCCGGAATGGAATTCATAAATCCAGGTGCATCCGAAACATTTCCAACGAAAGTCCATTTTGGCATTTCCTCATCTTTAGTGAAAGTAACTTTATACTCCTGGGCTGTGACTGTGCTAACTGCACCCAAAATCAAAAGAAATCGTGGAAGTGCCATTTTGCAGATCCTCTCTGAAGCTAGTTTTAAGCAGTTTATTTACCTTCAATTTGTTTTATGAGCTGTCTCTGTTGTCTTCTAATCATGTCATCTGGATGTGCTTTCCTGAAACTAGATAAAAAAAAATCGATTCAGTTTCTGAATTTTCGGTGAAAAAAGTTTTTTGAAAAATGCAGAAGTGATGTTATGATGATATAAACTTGTTACCCATTACTTTATAATGGCAATATGGACCTCTGACTGGTTTCCTATTTTAAGCTGTTATATATTACTGATAGTTACTTTTTTTTTATTGTTAAGTGTTTCTTTTCTTAAGGTTTCCACAGAGGAAGAAAAAAAAATAAGTAGACATATGAAAAATTTTAGATAATCATCCATTATGTGTTACTGGTGATCACCAAATTTTTTTTCGATGAAAACTGTAACCAAATTAATCAGGGAGACTTCTGTGCACACACACACAAAAACGCCTATACATAACTATCATGCTTCTGGAAAGCAAAGCGCACCATGAACATTCTCTATCTAACTTTATTAGTACGTGTGGCCAGCCCAATACAGGATGACAAGTGTGAGGAAAAATTGTCCTTTCTTCCACAAGCACAATCACATCTTCTCAATTTCTTACATTATCCCTCAAAGAATGAGACATTGTAAGAGGTGATACAAACCATTTATAACCAATTTGTTCGACAAAAAAAGATTCCTTACGGAAATTTGTACCAACTGGGATTTAATCTTTGTCAACTAGTCTTTTCTATGTGACATACGAAGTCCATACAAAACTACTTTATCTATTCTTTCGTTTTCCTTAGGGATACAGCATCACTGCATTTATAATTCCCTTCAATAATCTAAGTAATCTTATCAGTCGCAGAATGCCGTATTTGCAAAGAAACAAGAATTTATTCTTATGCTGTTCATTTTGTATTATTTATAGAAGCCTAACTCGGAAAATATCTAATATGTGCCTTAAGGAGACATTGGTTTTTGTAAATTCTAAATTGGAAACAACAGGAATAGGAAGTTATTAGTAAGACATGTTCAGATTCCAAATACAGTAGATGCAATTATTACAGAGTGGATAGATAGTAACAAACAATTTGTACATAAGAAAAAAACAAAAACTTTTGTGTAAATTGCAGTTTCTAATTTTGAACTGAAACAGTGTAGAAAGAATATAAGCATAAGTAACAATTATTCTTGTCACGAATGACCTATCTGACATTCCTTTCCTTTTTGTGTAAGTCTAAAAACTGGAATTACTTCTGCAATATAAGGTCTGAAAACTGGAAGTAATGTAACTTCTGCAATATAAGGTCTGAAAACTGGAAGTAATGTAACTTCTGCAATATAAGGTCTGAAAACTGGAAGTAATGTAACTTCTGCAATATAAGGTCTGAAAACTGGAAGTAATGTAACTTCTGCAATATAAGGTCTAAAAACTGGAAGTAATGTAACTTCTGCAATATAAGGTCTGAAAACTGGAAGTAATGTAACTTCTGCAATATAAGGTCCCAATATAATATTTCATACATACTGCTTCAGCTGCCCAAACAGTTACTGAAATCTCCAAATTCCTTGAGAAAAATATTTATCTTGTTAAATCTACACTTTATAATAAAAATCCTTGAAATTTTTCTTTATTATATTTAGGCTGCTTCAGTTCTTTGCCATCAAATAAATACTACAGACAATACTGAGACAATTCTCCAAAGTTCTGGACAGACACTTTATTAGCAGGTCTATAAAACTGTTATGTAAGTTCTCCATCGAAACCAGACCTGTCACTTTTCACAGCTCGTAAAAGACACTAAAAGGCACAGCAAACCCTTTCCATCCGAAATAGTGTGACAAAAAGACTTTATTTGTGCAGTAAATATTTATTATAGCAAAACATTCTAGTGCCCAAAACCACAGAAAAAGCCAACATGATTAGCAAACAAGAGGTACATAAGCAAAAACCTTTGAACAAGCTCATATAAATTGCCAACAATCAATGGCCATCCAAAGAGCAAACAAGACTGGCTTAGTTTAATGTTGGTCTATCATCTTGAGATGGATTGTACCCCATTGTTTTGTATCAATAATGGCCGCATTTATTTATCTTTCAGATTTTAAACAAAATTTATACTTAAAGTATTCAGGTATTTGATACAGTGTGTTTTCTTAGCCATTAATACCTTGTTTTAAGCACTCTCTGCTCTGTATTTGAACAGATTTAAGAACTAATTCTCATCATCATTAACAGGGACTTTCCAAATCTACTCTGTTAGTACCCTTAACTGTGTAAGCTTTCAATTCCTTAGAAGAAACTTGCATCCATTTTATATGATCTATTATTACCATATTCACATCAGCATAATTATTCCTTTACATATTTCATATAATATTTTATTTATCAGTGAAAAAATTTAACATTTCAATTTTATGTTTTACATTGCTTCCCTGAAACAGAAAAGCAGGTTTCATGCTGTAAATATTTCCCTTTCACATTCTCTCACGTTTGACTTTTAATAAAGCTTATATTCGTGATATAAAATAAATTCTTGATACAAAATAGTGCATTGGTTATAACATTTTAAGATAATAAAGCCATGTGACAAACACCACTGTTAGAGTCTTCAGTCATGTCAAATTAGCCACTCGCACTGGCCCCTATTACTAGCAATGAAAAGTGTATATAATTTGGTCAAAAATAATCGACAAGAATTACTAAGGCCAGAAGCTGTAATAACTTAGTCTGCCAGAAACTCTGACACCATGAGTTAATCTAAACGCAATTTATGTGCACAATGATTCCACTGCAGGTCATATTTTCTGGCACTGTTTAATAATGTACGAAAACTTATTCCATTTTCTTAATAAACGCTAGACAAGAAAATGAGACCTGTCATGGCTGACTGAAGATATGCGGACAACATTTGCCTAAAGATATCATAAAACGATATATAAATTCGGTAATTTTGGGAAGCAAATAAACTAAGGAAAATGAAATAAGAAAACAAAAATCAACTGAAGTATTTGTTCTATTGACTGAAGCCATCATTACAAGGGCTGACATCTCCTACAAAAACATCCCAAAAGGTGTAACTTGGCAATCAGCCAATTGCTACAAATTATCCATAATTCCTACCAATTTGTCAGAAGCTGTCAATCAAAACAAAGCAAATTGAAAATGAAACAATTTCGGATGCTATGAGAATGATCAAGACATTTCACTCAGACATATGGGCCGATATTGATCCAGTAATGGGGACAATATCCGGAGGATATCTGCCGTTAACAGCAACATTAGTATGGACAATCAGTATTCTATTTCTTGTTCATCTTGTAATCTAACTAGCCATATGTAGTAAATGTTTGTCGAAGAAATTTCTACAATGACAAATTGCCAGCTGCCTAAAGAAGATAAGCTACCAGTTTACTTTAGCTTCCGTCATTACTTCAAAGTGACATCGTAGCATCAAGAGAACTTTTCTGGACAGCGCAAAATCAATTGTTCTTATACTATCTGTTGTGAAAAAAGTACGATCAAGTGCAACTGTGCAAAATATTTGCCTACCAAGTAGTATTAAATAGTAACATTGTCAAGTAGAAAAAAAAAGCATTTTGCAGAAGTTTTAACAAGAATTATACCTGTAGTTAGAAATTTCCTTTTTTTATCATTCCTACATGTCTGGCCAAAACTTAAGTTACTTTACAAGCTTCTTGAACATTTTTAAAATCTGGGCTATGTTCAAAATCCAAATGTATACTTGACCATAGTCGAGTATCTGATCTAAATAGGCCTATCTTAATATCTAATTGGGATTTTAAATTGTAACGGAACTATTTGAACAGGAGAAAGTTGCTCTTTCAATGCTTTTCATTATCCAGTGTAATTTACACAAGTCATTCTTCCTGTATCAAGCAGGGGGTTTGTTAGCATAAGCACGGGTCTTTAAACATGTAAATATTGTAGGCAATTACTGACATAACATCAACAAAACATCAAAAATATTGAAACAAGTTTTCAACAATCACCTTCATAAAGCATTTGTGTTTGAACAAACTTGCATTAGAAAGAAAATATTGTGAGAAAAGCTTTTAATTCTCAAACTTGACAGAATATTTTGCTAGTGACAAAATCACACTGTTTATAGACAAAATCCACTTCAATGCATGAATAGTTGATCGACACACAGATTCTAAGTCAAAAAAATTCATCAACGCATACTGTAGAGTTAAATATGAGCATTTTTAAGCTCACAACCTGAAAATCAATGTATTAGTATTACTTCTTGCAAAATGTTTAAAAAAATGACCATAGCCATTTATTTCAGGGTGATGCATATAACAAACATACCAGCTATCTTCTGAAAATGAATTTGTCTATTTAAATTGAACAATTATGTTTGAATTATTAATAGAATCTTCCTACTAGCCAACCATGTTGACCACAGCCCACCACTGGACCACTCCAGATAAAGGTTCATATATGGTTTTAAGGTAAATGACTATTTGGATAACAAATTCTTAAGGTAAATGGCTTATTAAAATGGTGGCTGGAAAAGTGGTAATCTCAATAACGGTGAAAAATAAAGAAAAACAAAACAGGAAATATTTGTTTTTAATCAAAGAACTCAGTAATTATTTAGAACTGCTTCTGTCAAAAAATAATCGAAAAATGTGTTTTCCAATTTAAACACCAAAAAACGATTTTCAAATTTAAATCCAAATAACTTATCCCCCTGTAGGAGAAAAACTTAATTAAAAATACTTAAAATCCATGGAACTGACTCTTGTATTAACTTCTAGAACACTTTAATGAACTATAATGGTCCACTGAGTATTAGAATTTTAGGTGTGGATTGCCTTTAAGAGGAAAATGATTTTTTTTTTTTTTTTTTTTTTGGGGGGGGGGGGATTAGCGATTAGCAGGAGTGAAACAGCACAGAAGAAATAAAAATATGAAAATTTTTTTTAGCCTCTTCTAACCATTCGCTATCGTCTTCATTATATATCTGAATTTTAACCTTGACCCTGCTCAACAAATCAAATAGTCAGCATCAAAATTCATTTTTAATTGTTAGTGACAATATATTTTTCAATAAGAGAAAAGGCTTATATTAGGCATACTAATGTCAAACAGTTTTTTTGGCCAATTAATTTTTATTCAGGAGAAGAGGGGGAGGGTCTCGCACCAACTGACATTTGAAAATTTCTAGAGCCCTGGTTAATATCATTACAAACTTAAAACTTAGTTAAGCTGAAAAAAATTGTCCAATTTTTGGTTTTTTAAAATCTTCACTCAAAATGATATGAAATCTAATTAAAAGTGACTTACAAAATGTCTTCATGTAGTAAAGTCCATCTGATTTTTATGTATAAGCCTCAGAAAAATGATAGGAAATTCTGCTGGTTAAAATTATTACAGTACCATTAATGCCTGGGTATTGATAGTTTAAATCACAGAACAAATTTTATTATCAGAAGACTTGAAATGGCCGGATTAACCAAACTCATTGATGGGCTTATCTTTGATCAGACAAGATTATCTGTCAATTCTCCCACCCTTTGACATAGTCACGCCTTGGAGTATGATGTTGACAGCTGAAGTGTCCAATATCTACCCAAACTGACTGTTCTATTGTTATACATATCTACCACCATACTGTTATCTTAGTCAACTGCAGTGTTAACACATTGTTCCACTGTATTAAATGTAGTCTGTATCAACTTTTGGCCGTAAATCATTTTGAAACATGAAATAAACTCGGGATGTTTTAAACTATTATTACATTAATGACAAATGGCGATTTGGCCACTTCACATGCGCCTGTTAGGCTAAACTTTGATATCAGAGATCAATTAATAGTGAAAACTTTCACTGTTAAACAGACCAAACTAAAACATTAGCTTTTACAGATAAGCAGAGTTTTAATTTTCATGACCAGAAATTAAATTGAACTCAAATGCTTTTTTGTCAAGATAACAGTTTTATAGCTTCACAAAAACTTCTGAAACATACATCAATGAGAGAATAGTGAAGAAAGAGAGACCTAAATTACAATGTATCTGTGAAATTGCTTTTTATGGGAATTTTAATTGTACCGTATTTATTTCATACACAGCCCTAGAGTGACAAACATTCAAACCTACACAAATCCTCAGAACTTTTGTTCACAAATTGGCTGTTATCTAATAGTATTTAAATTTACAATATTATATACATTAAATCTCTTATATTTCTGTTTAACAGGAACAATTCTAAACTGCTTTAAATTTCACTTACAATATACCAATTTTTAAGCATTTATCTGTAGGTGCATTTTTTGGACTGTTAATAGTATTACTTCCATAAATGAAAGAAGTCACTTAAAATTCTAAAAACTGCTTTAAATTTCACTAATACCATATCCAATTTTTAAGCATTTATCTGTAGGTGCATTTTTTTGACTGTTAATGGTATTACTTCCATAAATGAAAGAAGTCACTTAATTACAATTGAATGAAAGCACCACATGCTTGATACATTGGCACACTTACAGACAGAGTCTGCTGAATCCAAATAGCTTTAACCTTAAAAAAACAGAGAACATTCAGATTAAAATATTAAATCCATTTGCATTGAAGTTCATTATTTGGAGATACAGAGACACAATTTCCCTTTTCTAAACATTAAAGTCAATAAAGTCAATTATAGATACACCATCTTAGATTTAAAGAGGACAACAAATCCTTCTAGAGCTATACAGTGATATTAAAATAAACCAAGAGAATGAATATAAAATCTAATCACAGAAAGAATGACTGAAATATAAGTGCTATGGTGATGTTATATGTTTTCACACAGCAAAGCCCAAAATGTAAGTGCTATGGTGTGTAACCTGTTTTTCACATGGCAAGGCTCAAAATGTAAATTAATGCTTTGGTGATATAAGAAGAAAAGCCACAGAAGTCTCAAAGGCATTTCCATGGAAAATATCAAGGAAAATTTCCCTGCAGCTACACTAGATATAACTCCTGGCTTTTTCTGTGGACAAAATGTAACTGTGCAAGAAAATACCAGGTTTATTTTACTGCTTTTAAAATTTCCAAGTTTTTATGAAATCAAAAAGACAATATGAACTGCATTAAAGCTGAACAGACAGTAAAACTTACAATTAAATCCCTTGAATTACAATATTCCATTTCAACCATCACTGTTTCACCCTTGAGATCAATTCTGCGAAATAACTAAATCACCGCTTGTGATGTTTTCCCCTTGTTTTCTAAAACCCTATCTGGTGATAAATTAGTGGTCACTATAAAAATTATCAGAATTCCATATCACTGTCATGCATTTATCACAGATAAAAGCATGTCTCCACACTTCTGAGTACAAAAATGTGTTTGACCATTTACAACAATTAGTGATATTTTGCTCTTGAACACTACCAGCTAAATCCAGACTGCATTTGGCATTTCATGTAAACATCATTTTCTGTTGATAATTCTCTGTAAACTAATCCTATTTCAACCACTCATTTTGTTCTAATTTCCATAATAATTTTACGATTTCTCACCCTAAACCTCAGGGAATACATTGATCCAATGAAATTCTACATTCTAATTATTATACGACCCTATGCATGTAAAACATGCTGATGGAAATTAGTGTCCCTGTATTTTTCATTATTAGCAGGACCTTTGTGATGCAGTGGTCACTGTAGAGCTGTCCAGTCTAATCCGAAGTTGACCCTTCAAATCTCCGAGGGTGATGATGTAAAAGGAAGAATCTGATATTGCTCAAAGCTCGGACACCATAAAAGCACGTCCCAGCATACAAATACAGTAATTAACTGAATAGCACATATTGTTAATGGTTCAGTTTGATTAGTTTTCCAGGCTTTAGTTTGCTTTCGAAAATACCAGCAGGAAATATTTTAACCACCAGGAATCCACAATCTGTGTCCAGCCACTTTGATATCCTGTTTCGACCATAAAAATTCCAGCTGGAGGTTTTTATAGCTACTGACAGTAAAAACCAAAATGAAAAGGACAGAAAAATAAAAAAAACTGGAATTTGAGAAATAAATGCCAAATCACTCACCTTACTTTATTTGTAATCCATGAAACAGTAGTTAAACTTTACTGCACTTTAAATCTGAACATTCTTTCGGAGAAATCCTCATAAAAGTTTAAATCATTGCAATTATTCCATCCAGTAAAGTAATTACAATTTCATCCACTTCACTGCCAAAAATGACTCAAGGTGCTTTGCTTATCAAGTAGCAATTAAAATCTTTCCAGTTGTTAAACTTAAATCACGGCCAAAAAAAAAAAAAATATCCTAGACCTCTCATTACAGGGGTGATGATTTGTTAGAGTTCACAATTAACTATTTATTCCTCTAAAAAAAATACGAGAAAAAAATTAATAGGGCATAAGCCTTATCATACAGTTATTACAAATTAACCAACAGTAGCCACGAACTATTCCCATAACAATTTAAATTATCTCCTTGAATCATTAGAAACTATGAAGTGTATCATTAAATCATTGCCCATTAACGTTTGGAAGTCCGATAGTAGCACCTTACCAGTGATATGTAAATTAATCTCTAACCTTTTTAACCAATTTTAATTCCTTGCATCATTGCGTATGCTCCATTGTTCACAAATAGCATTAGCTGATAGGTTTTCAGCTGCTCGAGATCTCCATTTATAAAGGAATCATCGCTTATCTTGTCCGAATTGATTCTTTGTTGACAAAATCCACACAAAAAATCAGTAAGAAAATACCACTGATAAAAAAAGGGCATAATCAGCCTATCTCAGATCTAACCTGTAGCTTTACTGTATCCTAAAGGTTGCTATTATTTCGTTCGGGATCAAACTGTTTTATAACAATCCGACTGATAAGTAAACTATCATTGTTATTTTATGAACAGGTAACTCTAGCAAATAGGTAGCAATTTAGCAGACGGAAAATCATTCCTATCTACTGCTGTAATTCGTATTTTATATGTATCAAATTGTTCGAGATAAGATTATCGCATGACTGTTTTATATTCAAAACAGGGCTTATCTAACATCAATCATATTTAGAGTGTTAATCTTATGTCACCGTATAGCATAAGGAACACTGACTTTAGCGACAAGCTGTTAATGATAATAAATGAGCTTTTCTAAATCAGTTCCACACTTTGCCGCCTTTTTTCTGTCTGTTTGCTTTAAAAATGACTCAGTAGTTAATATTTGATATTTCTCACACTACATTCTATAAAATGACTTGATAGCTGGACTTTTTAAGTGAACACACGTTATCTGGGATAATTCAAAACATAAGAAGACCACAAAATTAAGGTCAGCTTCGTACTTTCCTAAAAGTGAGGATTTTAGATCAAAGTGATTTTTGAAACCTTGCCTGTGTTTCATACTAGGCCCAAAAGACAATAAGAAAATGAACAAACAGATTGAGATTTTAAACGAAAGTAATGCCAGTTAAAATCTAGCAAAAGGCTCAGAAATCCGTAATTTCCGAAGAAGAGAGGTTAGGTAAATTGCCAACTAAAGCAATATTTTCCTGTACAATATAGCTATGTTAACAAAACAAAACCAAAATCTAATTCAGTTGCCCTTATTTTGTCTTCAGTCAAGTTTTAAACAATCAATTTTTGCACTGATCAAGAGCCAATGAACAATCAACCAACTTGAAGCATTTTTATATTTACACAGATTTACTCAGATACAGTAAAAGGCAGGAGGTCTTGATTAAGTCAATTACTCAACGATTTGCTGTTATCACAGAAATCCGTTTTCGTACAATCAATGATATGTTTATCCCATCTCAAACAGAAATACCAAACACACTTTTAAATATCCTTAGTCTTTTGGCGGTATTTTGGACCAGATCACCACTCATCGTAAGAACAGCAGATTTTATGTCAAAGTCATCGGAAACCTTGTTGAAAATCATTAGAATATCAATCATCTTGCTAAACTACCCTGGCATTATAATGTCATAATTTTTCTGTGCCATAATCCGTCAAAAGACGATACCAAAATACAAAATTCTTAAGTAAATGTTGACCAGTCGACTTCAAGATGCATGTTTATTGACTTGTACCAGTCTCAAGTGTTGAGGAATTTAGCAGGCCGTCCCCTATCTTAGCATTTGTCTGACATTTGTGCTAAATGTATCAAAAAGGGGATCACGAAATCATAACAGTTAGATCAAGGAATTCTGCAATCACATTAGGGTACAGGAAACTAAGCCGAAACATCTTGAAATATTTTAGGTCACCTAGATTATTAGGATTAAAAGATTCAAGGCAATTAAACAACTGTATTTGAATGTTTTTCATCTTGCTGACGATATTCGATGCAGTTTAGTGACTTTGTTTTCTTTCTCAAGAACCATTATTAAACACTTCGTACAATGCAAATACAATAATCTGCAGTAAGTAAGTCTTAATTATACAGTTTAGTTTAAAGAGAATTCAATAAAAACATAAACGTCTCTTTCAATATTCTTTCCAGAATTGAGTTGTCATTTTACCAACTCATAAAATAATACATTCTATTTCTACTAGATCTAACACTCTCAGAAGAAAACTAAAATTCATCTTTTCCGAATTTCCCTCAGAAATCACGATTTCACCTTTTATGACTTCTCTCCTATAACAATCAAAACAAAATCTTATAAACGTTTAATTTAATACTACTAAAAGCTGTCTTTCGATAAATTTCTCAATTTCTCTCTGATAGCATTAATAAAGTTTTACGTTATTACACTCCCCGTTATTACACTCCCCGCGTGTATAAATCATATTATAAATAGAAGATCATGCAAAAGCTATAAGATATCTTAATTGTGAAATCTTATTAATAATATAACAGCGTGTGGCCCTGCGATAAAAATTTTATAGGAATCCACAAAAATATTACCATGCATTATACACATTACAGGATCATTTGTTTAATCTGAAAATTGTATGGGGGTACCTTTAATTGTTATCGCTTTTACATGCAATTCCCCAAAATCGTCTTTATTCCCAAAATGAATAATGCAATAGGTCATGGACATTGAAATGAAAAGACAAGAAAAAAAATTGTATTAGTACCGGTATATGATGACCTTATTTGATGCCTTATCATTTTGACCTTTTAATAAATTTTAAGAAGTTTTTATAAATGGAGATATTTAATTAATGTATTTTTACTTAAAACTGTTTTATAGATGCTTGTAAATTTATAAGAAATATTGCAGTTTTTTTAAGTTGAATATTTTATAATTTGAATTTGAAATAATGATACATTTGGCATTTGACTCATTCCTAATTATCTTGTCTGATTTTAAGATATTATACAGACAGCGTACTGGTAAACCTTACCCTGCCAGATTTTTAAACTTGAAATTCTCATTCATAGGAGTAAGGTATTAACTGAAAATACATAACTGGATTAAAAAATACTTTTGAAAGGAAAGTGAACAGTGTAGACTATAAACAGACTATAAAGAACAAGCAGACTCATCATGGTCTACAGTGTTGCAGTTTAAGATAAAAATCTAATGAGAAAATTAGGATGCATTACATGAAAGAAGTTCTACACATACTTCATCACCTCTGCATACTTCAGTCAGTGGAAAACTGAAAAACTTGAAGTTTTGTATTGCAAGTGATTGAATCAAATTCTATTTTTAGTTTTAATAGAGTTTAACTCTCTTAAACAGTCAGAGTCATACCAAGCAGGAAGTTTTACCTAACCATCATTCATGAGAAGGGCCAGACCAAGACTTCATTTCTCCATAAGGAACTGCCAAGTCTGTACATGTTCAGTAGAAGAGGTGAACCCATGACTTTCCATCAGTTAGAGGTTTAGTGATTTCAAGTATGGTCTAACCATTAAGCCACAGAAGCTGGTTATGCTAGATAAAACATTCTTCACTTTCTTTTTTGGAGTGCTGGCACCCTAGAAATCCTAAGGTAAGCAGAAGTATCCTTTTTTTCTGTACCATTCATTCAGAACAAGCAGGCAATTTAACAGACTTTTGACACAAAATAACTTTAATGAAGTATCCTTCAAGGCAGAACACTGAAAGAAAATTAATCATTCTTCTTGCATAAAAAATACAAAATCAGTTTGCATTCAAGTTCATTTGTGGGCATCATTATTTCCATTATGTATAATTACAATCATAAAATATCGTATTACAGTAAAATACCTTGGAAGCATGCATCTTTATAACTCAGATCAATCTCATCATGTTCTTCCAACTGCTTGCTGTCACATGCCTCTGAAAGTACAAAATGCAAAAAATATACATTATCGTCACTTTCACTCATAACAATTGCTGCATAACGACTTTGCTGCCACCAACAAAAGTAAAACAAAGGTAAATATTTAATAAGGTTGGTGCGATGTGGAGATTATGGCAGCTTCTAATCTCAAGTTCTGTCTCAAATACAGCCGCTTGAATCAATGGCACTCAGAATTCTCAACAATTTCTTTATCAATTATGAATGCTGGGAACTTGGGAAACAGGCAATATCAGCCCGTGAAAAGTTCCCAAGGAGGAATTGTAATAGAAACACCTTACTATTTAGCTACACTAAAATGTCGCACTTGTATTATTCAAAGACATCAAACAAATTCAAATAAAACTTTTTCTTCCAATTAAGTGAGCTTGGAGGAAGTGTTTAAATGGAAACTGTATGAGTCATTCCTTGAGTGCATGTTTGCAACGAAGCCTGAAATTGCATGAGATTATGTAAACACTTATAAAAATGCAAGTTTATTTCAGTGACATAGACCATAGGAACACTATTTCCTTTAAAGGATCAGCTTCTTTACATTTACAAATGTGTTGCAAGCTAATAGACCCATCACTTCAACCAGAGAGAAGTCTGTAGCAGTAGTTCACACTATCTCAGTGAACCACACTAGCAATTCTACCACTGGGGTAGCCAAAAGTCACAGGTATACCCCAGGAACTACCTTATTCTCAAAATTCATCTTTAAATATATGGAACAGTTCTCTTTCTGAGTATAAGAGAAATTTCCTTATGTATGTTCGTAAAATGACAAAAACAAATATCTGTAAATGATTAAGCAATTTCTTCTAAGGCTAGTGAGAGAGTATAGATGTGACAAACTAAATTGCTGGAAGCCATTGTTGTAAGCAATGAGGTTGAAAGAACACAATTTAGTTCTTTCTTGCCACAAGGTTATGTCTTCCAAACATCAATACACAATATTCATTATAGGCATCTGGTGCCTAAGAAGTTTGGATACTGAAACATGCCTATATATATAAACATTGTTTTAATACTGTAACATGCCTAGCAAACATATACCTAGTGTTTTAATACTGTAATATGCCTAGCAAATGTATACCTTGTTTTAATACTGTAACAAGCCTAGCAAATGTATACCTTGTTTTAATACTGTAACAAGCCTAGCAAACATATACCTAGTGTTTTAATACTGTAACATGCCTAGCAAATGTATACCTAGTGTTTTAATACTGTAACAAGCCTAGCAAACATATACCTAGTGTTTTAATACTGTAACATGCTTAGCAAACATATACCTAGTGTTAATACTGTAACATGCCTAGCAAATGTATACCTTGTTTTAATACTGTAACAAGCCTAGCAAACGTATACCTTGTTTTAATACTGTAACATGCCTAGCAAACATATGCCTAGTGTTTTAATACTGTAACAAGCCTAGCAAACATATACCTTGTTTTAATACTGTAACATGCCTAGCAAACATATACCTTGTTTTAATACTTTAACATGCCTAGCAAACATATACCTAGTGCTTTAATACTGTAACAAGCCTAGCAAACATACTTTGTTTTAATACTGTAACAAGCCTAGCAAACGTATACCTTTCTTGGATACTGTAAAATGACTAGTAAATGTATACCTTGTTGTAATACTGCAACATTACAATTATCAGTATCAGAGCAAAGATAAAGCCGATTACAGGCGGTTAGTTTACCAAAAGAAAAACAAAAAAAAACATATTTCAGACACTGAAGTACTTGTGAGTAAAAATTGTAAGTGATATTACCTGAATTGCATACTTATATGCGAGTCTAAGACATTAATACCTGAACTGGATAATTAACCCAAATATTGAAAAAGCTTATCACAACTGTTTAGAAATGTTTAAACTTTATAAGTTTTTCTTTTTTTTTCAAAATCACTAAACCAAGTCTGCACTTACACAATAATTTCATACTGTTTGTTATTATTGACAAACTGCTGTGAAACACAGCAAATTATCAAGGATACTTTCAATTTTGCAGTATTGAGCCAAGAGTATAAATCATAAATTTTGTTTGCTTACAGTCCCCATTAACAGCAGAACAAATCTGAAGCTTTTTTAAAACATTATCCCAGTGATCAATCGATCTAAAGATTCTGTGCCACGACAGAAATTTTAAATAACGTTTCCAAAACCTGGATTAATGTAGCTATTCTATTTAAACCTCAACAAACTGACAAAATTTATTTATATGTATTTTCAAACTATGATATAAGAGCGTTACTTGACTCCTGTTAATTTTCGTAAAATTCTCTGTAGACTTGGGAGGCGGTAATCCTACTTGATAGATGAACTGCCGTTCTAAGACGATTCCAGCATGAATAATGTAAGTGAACGACAGGCTTAACTTAAATGGTCTTAAAGCTGATCAATGAACATGGGCTTCAGAATAAAAAAAAAAATCATGTTTCGATGGAAGTTTAACTGCAGACATTAAAATTAACAAATGTTTTCCTAACATATTGCTGCATTAAGTTAGGCGAGGTACTCAATGCAATAAATTATCCAGTTTTTCTCCAAGGAGGAAAAATTCAATGTCAATGAGCTAATAATAACTTTGATAAATGGCTCAAATTCACAGATTTATCCAAATGAACCAAGTCTTGCTGAGGTTTGAAAGTCTTGATGGTTAACCACTAAATGTTAACTGTTTTATACCTGCTAAATTTCAAAGGAGAAAAAGTTTCAAAGTTTATTAGGGAAAACTAAGGGTTGATTTATGAAAGCTTTCAAATATTACCATCTTCAATTGTCTACTTATAATCACTGACAATGGTGACCTGATATACTAAAATCTCATTCAAGCAAGGAGCAAATGAAAGCACAAAATGAAAGATGTTGCCAGCTAAACTTGCACAGAAATACATGTTGAAATCTTAGTTCAACAAAATTGTGAAATATTTTACAAATACAGGGAAATAATTAAAAATTTTCTATCCTATTATATGGTAATGACATGGCCAAAATAGCCAACAAGACAGCCACAGAAACCCCTGCATCACATCAATAACCCTTCCAAATGTCCATATCGAGAAAAATTACTGATTATGTATTAAAAAATTTTGCACAAATCACATTATCTATTCAAGTAGAACATATAATTTCATTATACTAGAAATAACTTATTTTAGTACTGGAAACCATAAAAAAATGTGAAATTTTCCTCATAATAAGATAAGAATATAATTCAATGTCCTGCTTCATTACATTTATTTCAAATGATTTTGTTGGTTATCAATTTAATTATTCCACATCTGTTTGCCTCTTGGGTGAAAATAAAATGCCGTATGCAATACACATTATCAAAATTCTGTTAGGTTAAACAAAGATTCATAATGAAAAATTCTATTGCATTAGAACAAACTTGTCGACAGTAATATCCGAAACCTGTCTATGATGGTAATGGATGCGCTAGAATAATGTTTTTAATTGACGATGGCTGCCAAATGGATTTTTCAGAAACACTGAATAAGAAGAAAGTGAAATGGAGCCTCACAAAGAAATATATTTCATTTTTAAGGTACATTTAGTTAACGATTGGATATATCAGATCCAATCATTTTACTGCTGATACCTGTACTGTTGATGTTGGTAATGCAGAATTTGTTAATCAATTTAGGTGCAGCAAACAAACCAACTGGGCAAACTTTCAAAGTTTCCTTAACCAATTGCTGTATGATTAAACATGTCCCACTTAAAACTAATTGGCAACATGATGGCATGTTCCAAAATTTAATGGTCCCTGACTTTCTAAAAATAAATCCAATTTCATAGTGCTGACTCTCTGAATATCTGTAACTTTTCAAAACTTTTCATTACAACATCTAGACATTGAAAAATTGTTGTACAGGTATCTTGTAAGTTCAATCTATTTCATCTAACTCACCTCATCAATTCCTAAACATCCAAAATACAATAATTCATTAACACTCCTGTTCATTCTTCAAATATAAACTAAATCCACTATTAATTTCTGTTCTACTATACTGCAACTGAATTCCAGTCTCTTTTTCCCCAAAGGAATATTAAAAACTTTTTCTCCCAAGTATTCACTTTCTAACAATTTTCAATAAATAATTTCCTTTGACAGAAGTGACACATAAAACACCACTGACCATCAAGCTAAAACACTGAAACTACTATGTGGTCAATCACTGAAAAGCCCCTAATTCATTACAAAGGGGCAGTAAAAAGCAATAAAACACTTACAACTGACAGTAAATGGTCCAGACTGACCAATGAAAACCCTGTTGTAAGGCCATTAAAAATGTTTTCACAGCTCACGCCTGTCTTTGAGGCCCTACATGTGTCATGGGCAGATGGACTCAATGATAAAAGTGCACTTACTGCTGGACAACATTAATGCTTCTATTTCCACATTAATAACATTCCAAATTAAATTCTAAAGACTTTCTATTTCTATATAATGAATTATTTATGTTCTGATTAAAATACACGTCAAAGAAAAGTCACAGACACTGTGTATTATTTTAATCAATGCTGCTGGCTGACTTATAACTCTTAGAGAACTATAATGTAAGTATACATTTTACATATTCCGCACCCCCCCCCCAAAAAAAAAAAAAGTACTAAGATTGAAATAAGATATTCTGTACTATACTGAAAACTGTCAGAAGAGCTTGGTTAAAATTTTATCAAGTCTTAATTTCTTATATACCTATGTTCAATTTTGTCACATGTGTATTACAAAATATAAAATTAATAAATATAAAATATATAAACAAAGAAATGAGTAAATAAATAAACAAATATAGGATTAAATAAATTAAAAATATATCTCTTACAAAGCAGTTTTCTTCCTAATTACATCCAGTATTTAAGCTGTCCAAGGTTATATGTTCTCATATAAGCTTGCTTAATTGAAATGATATTACCCAAGTCACCATTTTTGTTTGTATTTCTCATGTCCTAAATATCTGTGAAATTATACAGTAAAATTAAATGAAAACTTCCATGGTTTGTTTGTTTTTTATTACATTATCTTTAACATCTAAGATAGCAATCTTATTAAAGATAGAACATGTAGTTAACTTTTCAACATTTTCCCCCTGTCAATACAATATAGATGTAACAAGGTGATAATGTTCCTATTTGACTGTAAGTACCCCAACAATTAGCAACTGTGATTGATTTATGACCTTTCACAATGCCATATGAGGGAGAAACTGCAATATTTCAAGGTAAAAAAGATCCAATATTTCATATTTCAAGATCAGATATATGGTCAAATGGAAATGCACATATAATGGTGAAATAATTACAAGCTAATAGGATATGCTAGTGGTTGCAGGTTTGACCTTGCACTTTTCAAGAAAGTGTCAAAGATATGCAATAATTTCTAAATTTCTTACAATTATCATGCAACTCTAACTTATGGTTCAACAAGTTTTTGAAGACCACAGTAGATTTTGTGATGTAAACTTAATGAAATACATCATTTTGATAAAAATCTTGAGGTGAACTGAAAGTTTCTTGTTAAAAGAAAATCTGACATCAGTTAGGCTACAATACCCAATTTATAAGCTGCACAATAGGGCACAAATGTCAAAACATTCCGTAGAGTAAATGGAGCACAGTTTTATACAGTGGACAGTCTATACTTTTTTACAGCCACAACAAATCATCTTCAAAATATTTTGACATTTCTTTAAAGAATGCTTTTTCTGTCAGTTTTTTTTTCTCTATCAAAACAGAGCCTTTGGCAGAAGCCAGTTAATAAAAATGCATGCTACTCTTGCACAGCTGTATTCAATAAAATGTATAGACAAGCTTTTCTTCTTCTTCTATTTGAGCTTATTTTTATGGTACCACTGGTTGCCCATATGACCGACGCCCCCTGAAGAGATTAGTTATTTTATGTTATGGGGGTAGTGCAAGATACAGAGAGCATCCCATTCCAGAGACACCCCTGGTTCTTTTACATGCTCAGTGTATAGCACTGATACATGGGACCTCGGTTTAACGTCTCATCCGAAAGACTATTAGTAATGTTAGTGGAGGAGCAGGGGATAAAACCCTGGTATACCAATCCAGCGCGTTACCACTGGACCACATCCGCTCCTAAACAAGCTTTTAAGTTAAAACTTTTGCTTTATTTGGTGTAATATAATTGGTACAGTCTGATGGGATGGTTCATTGTTGTAATTGTAAAGAGTAGGACTTGTAATGCAGGAGTTGTGGCTTCAATCCTCCACTCCTCCACAAACACTACTAATTGTTTTTCAGATGAGATTTTAACTAAAGGTCCAATATGTTAAATTGAGGACTGTCACTGGAATGGGCTGCTTTCTGTATCTTGCAATATCCCCCACCATATAAAATGACAGGACATTGGCCATAATGGCAACAAGTACCAATGATAAATCTCAGACAGACTGATGTGTTTATATACTGAATTAATCTAGCTAGCTGTTTCATATCAAAATGCATCACAAAGTAATCTAACATCAAGTAAATCAACTCCCACCCCTATTTCTATCTCTGTGTTTATTTTTGTTTCCATACAATCTCATCAACAGCAACTTCAATGATCATTACCATGTAGTTGTTTACATGCAATATTCTTTAAAGGAAAAATTTCATTACCAAATGTCACCATAATTACAAAAATTGAATATTTTTTTAATTTTTTTTTTTTTCATACTTTTGTTACAGCAATGGTTTAAAACATTTATCAAATATCTTTCCCAACTCTTTAATAAAGGCAGTCTATCTAAACATATATCAAATTATTGATGCATTTTAATGCAGCCTGCAAACTTGACTTTTTCTGTAGACTTACAATCTTTAAATAATTTGTACTGGAACCCTTTATATGATTTCAAATGCTGAAAAATATTACAGAGAAATTGCAGAACTCAATCTAACAACTACAAGACAGTTCTACATATCCGCTTCAAAAACACAAAATTGAATTCTGTAACCAAAGTCATCATGATCTTCCAGTGGCTTTTAAATCTAATTTACATATTTAGCAATTCACTATAGAATGGTTTTCCATTCTCCATAAACAATAGTTTCATTTACTGAATTATTACTGGCCGCTAAGTTTTTACACTTCAGGAACTGTTGCTGTTAATTTCATGCAAATTTGAAACAGTTAAGTTCTCTATAATAGCATGCAAATAAACTCCCTGTAATAAGAAAATCACACCATTACTTGTTCTCCTTTTTTGTTTACAAGAAAGAAGTCTGCTGATTACAAATTAAGAAAAATCACCCACCTTTATTTCTAAAGAGGTGGCGCCCTTTTTCTCCATTAAATCTGGTGAACATGTATAGAACATATTCTGTAGTACATAAAACTTTAATATCCATGCAGAAGTTAATCAAGCAAGCTCATTTATGTGATTCTAAATTAAATGGACCATGCTGCAAATAAAGAACATGCCAATTCATTTTCCTCTTTGATGGGTTCAAATTCAGTTTTTTTTACCAGATAAGTCTTCCCAAAACTCATTGCTACTGGGAAAAAAATGGATAGTTTTAATTCTTTGATCCAATTTAATGTTACCGAAAAATTACCACTGTTTGTTGAACCTCACTACTGTGATTTTAAAGATAAAAGAAACATAAAAAGGCCCTCTCCCACAGGGCAAACATCCATAATTCATCATTAAATACCAATCAAGACTGTTTCTAAAACATATTTCTTTCTATTACACTGGGTTTCAAGCAACCAGGTTTTACTATCAAAAACAGAAGAAAACAATGGAGTCTGGATAAGAAGTCAGATAAAACATTATAAGCAGATTCACCTCCATTGAATATCAAGATTGATAGATTTTTGCCCCTATCAAATCTTATGTTCCCTGGCAAAATACAACTAACACTTAAACATGCTGAGAAAAAAACTGGGCTTAAACTTGAGTCAATTTTTAAAAAAAGTTTCCCAGGGTATGTGGGTAAAAAAGCAATCATTTTCGATGATTTACCACGACTTTTTGGTGTGAGGGTATTAATTAAGGACAGTTCAATAAGATTGGAGTCTGCCTGTTGCCTTGCATAATTTAAAGGTTGGAAATTGATTAAGTTTGCAACAGTTTTGAAGAGTTGCAAGATTAAATTAAAAATGTGTAAAATTTAAAGTGAACCCCAAATATACAAGAAAACAATTTAGACAAGAAGTAAATTCATTATTGACTTACACTGCAAAAAAAAACCCCATAGAAAATGCAACCTGTGCACAGCATGGTAAATTAAAAGAGTATATGAATAGTAATTAAAAAATCCTCTTTCTTAGTTATGAGTGCTTTAAAATTAAGCATACTGTATTTTAACTATATTTCTGTCAGCTGGAAAGATTCACAAAAGTGTGCTGCTGCAGGACATTTTTTGCATGTGGAAAAGTTTGCAAATTTTTTTTAGTGTTATATACCTATATATACAGTATATCTGTTTTTCAAATTCACCTAACCTTTTTCGTGTTTTATAATTTTTTGGATAAAACTTTTGCAGGTCATTCTGTAGAAGATGCAAAGACTTTCCATTTTTACACAAATAAAACCTTATGCAGTAAATTACCTTGGTATGGACCAATAAAACTGAAAAAGCCACAAGGTTTATTTCTATCATTATTTTGTAGTCTGTCTCCAGTGCAATTTCATATGGCTAGAAGCCTGCCTAAAAGGCTATAAAATGTATCAGAAAGCCACAATGCAACTACTACCAAGTATAAGATTTGTAAGCAGTACTCAAGTGTCTTCTCGCAAACAACTACATATCCTAAAAGGCTGTATTTTAGTAAGGTTTCAGTAATTGAGGAAACTTGTACTGCAAACAGAATGATTATATTGGCACTAGTTTTTCATTGAATAAGCTAAATAATCTCTCCGCCAAAAATGTAATAAAAATCTAACATAACTAGCACAATATGAGACAACATGCTTTGCACACTAATTCACACTTTGCTAAGTTTAAAAGGCAGTAACAATCACAGATTCAACTTCCATATGCCTACAGCAAATTATGAATATGATTATCATAATGAAAAAGGCGGAAGGAGTGAATTACGAGGTAATTACGGGTAATGTCTGGAATGGTGTCGAATGGCGCAATTTCCAGTTCCTGGCAACAGTGGGGCATCATGCCTTCTGCCATAATTTAAAAATTAAACATGCACTTTGATGAATATATGGTGTAACACTGAAGCAATTTTTCATGTGTAAGGCTTGTTAAGATTTAACTTTTCATAAAAGCTGGCAACATGCAATGAATTCCAGATGTCTGACACTCGTAAATTCTCAAAACACCCAAGAATGATGGTTAACAGTATCACCTTGCATATTTTGCACAACCACAATGCCTTGTATTAATACTGTATATTGCACAACCAGAATGCCTTGTATTAATACTGTAAATTGCACAACCAGAATGCCTTGTATTAATACTGCATATTGCACAACCAGAATGCCATGTATTAATACTGTATACTGCACAACCAGAATGCCTTGTATTACTACTGTATATTGCACAGCCAGAATGCCTTGTATTAATACTGTATTTTGCACAACAGTATATTTTGTATTAATACTGTATATTGCACAACCAGAATGCCTTGTATTAATACTGTATATTGCACAGCCAGAATGCCTTGTATTAATACTGTATATATTGCACAACCAGAATGCCTTGTATTAATAATTTATTTTTCACAACCATAATGCCTTGTATTAATACTGTATTTTGCACATTCTTAGTAGTTTTTGATATCGTTTTTTCTGCACAACTAGAATGACTTGTATTTAAACCGTACTTGCACAACCATTATGGCTTGTATTAATACCATATTTTGCACAACCAGAATTACTTGAGTAAATGATGTATTTTTGTACATCCAGATTTGCTTGTATCAATTAGGTACATAGCAAAACAGTTTCAATACTGTATTGCAAAATCCAGTGCAAATGATTATATAAAGACAGACAAAACTGAGGATAACCACTGAGACCAGACTGTAGAAAAATTTATTGTTGTTTCTTTTCCTAAATGTAGAAACAATCATCTTTTGCCCAGCAGAAATTTTCTGCCCACAACAGTGAACACATGCATAACATGGTATTTAAATAAACACTAAATCTGGAGAAACTTATATATGTAAAATCTCAACGATATTGTTACAGTTATCATCAATGAATTATAGTATCATTTTCGGTTTTAACATCTGAAATATTTACCGTGTGACTAACAAATAATTTTTAAAGAGTTTTTCTCCTCGAACAATAATTTTCCTAGGAATTTATTTAATTACTGAGAAGACTGTGCGTTATAAGTCAAGACTGCATTACTGACAGAAATACTGTTTATTATTTATGAATGCAATATTTATCATTACGATTCGTAGAAAATTGAATACAAATTCATAGAGGAAAATCACAAAATTTACTAAAATCAAACAAATGCACAGTGACAACTTGAAAATTGTCTGGCACCCAAACATTTCACCCTGATGAATAAAAGATGCATCAGAGGGCTCTTAGTAATATGAATTTGCAAGATATGTAGGAGGTGGCGTTAAGGGGTAATTGCTTACATTCTTTCTTGATAATATAAAATTAACAGATTTTGAGACCCAGGAGGGTTCAAGGATTTTCTTAGCAGTTTCAGAGCACTTAAAGAAACAGTGTTAGCAAAGTTAGTGTTTAGCAAAGGTAAGTGAAGACAGTGGAGTGAGGTTTTAAATTACTGAAAGGACTGGGTCCAGGTAAAGTCTAGCTCAAACTTAATTTCACAACATCTACTGACCATTAGTTTGCACAAGGTCTGGAAATCACAGTTGGGCTGAACAGATCCAATTTTCATCAGCCCTAATTTGAGTTAATGCAAGCAGAAAGAAAATAAGACAAACTGTATTGACTGCATAAAGTTGTGTGTGGAAGAAGCATCACCTTTACATGCTGATGGGGTTCTAACATAGCATGGCAGGCCTAAGTAAGCAATGAGACAAGTCTAAGCATAAGCAAGTGGAAACACATCTATTTAGACTAACTGTACAATTCTAAAAGAAGTTTAGGAGACAAAAAAGAATCAAAGTGACTCTGGTATGACTTTTGGTTTAATATGGCAACTGGATCAGGGTAGGGTTTTGAGTAGAAAGTATAACCAGGATTCATTATGACTTCATCATGTTTATTTCATGCAAAGTCTTTTTATCTCCACCATAAAACTGTGTCTGGAAAACTAAGTTATTACATCATGCAGTTGGTAAATCAAATTTTCTGACAAAAAACTGTTTTAATGCGCGAGATCAGGCACTGATTAAACATGACTGATTTGGTGAAATCACAATATTGTGGCACTCATTACACCCTCCACACTTGGTGCATGCCATAAAAAGGCAATTGTATCAAAACACGGGAGGCAGCCGTTAGTTACTTCAATCCCATACACCATGTCTGCAATAGAGGATGCATAACAGGCACAGTAATTGTTTCATTTTTAACAACTTTGCTTACAAAAATTCCACAGATGTAGTCAAGTTATTTCCATATTCATGAGCTTTCCCTATAAAATAGGAAAGGAAACCCCTAAGTCTGGAAGAGCAAAATTGTTAGAATGGTTGGCTGATGAATGATAAACCAATTAGCACCATTCAGCAGCTAGTACCTACTGTATGTCAATCATTTTCTAGGAGCAGTGCAGGAATGAGAAAAGCTTCTGTTTTTACAGGAATTAGTCCTCTCATCTTTCATAATATGAAACTGGCTTTTCTGCCAATGAAAAAAAAACAAAACAAAAAACAACAAAAACTTGAAAGATTTTCAAGAAAATGCCAGAATGTCAAGTTACCATTATAAGCAATTTTTGAAACTTTAAAGATTGAAATTTCTTCATTCCAATGTCTTATCCCAGGTTGGTTCTCTTCATTTCTATAAAGGCTTCAATCGCATTTTTTCTGACTTAAGATATGATTAAAATCCTAATAACATATCTCATTCAATAGACTAGAAGCTAACTTAGTCATGCTCTAACCATGCTTTCAGTACTTCCTGATTCTACTTGGCTTTCAAATACATAAGGACCTATGTTTTTTTTTTTTAATTTTTCTAGAAAACTCAGTCCCTTACCTCTGAAAGAATTAAATATGAGAATGCAGTTCTTGAGTGATGTTTCAACTGTCAGCTTCTGTGCTATTGCTACCTGTAGTTACTCACCTTTTTCTTTATGAGGTAAGAACATTTTTACGACTTAATCTATTTAGCAGACTGCCCTTCAAAGCAGAAGAAGAATTAAAATAATAAATACAACTATAAACAAAAAAACATAATTTCTTAGAACCCATATTTAATGACAAATATTTCACCTTTCAAGTATTTGAAACACTTTCTCTTAAAACACATACAAGGTCCTGTTTTGAAAATTCAGTAATACAAAGTCATAAATAACTTTAAATATTTCAGAATAGACATTATACATACAGAGGGGGAAGCTGAAGGTATTTTTAAAAGGTTTCACTAATTTATTTCATGTGAAAGAGTTTTTTCCCCCCAATTCTTTTGTTTCAGTTGTAGAGCTTCCTCCCTTGGTCATGCGGTTAAAATAACTGGATGCTTGAAATCACTGTCTCAATACACTGACAGTGAAATTCTGCTACTTTGATTTTTAAAGACAGAAAACATTCAGTTTCATGAAGATGCGAGTCAAACGTATGGGTCCTTCTCAGAAAACTATGCCCACCTTTACAGGAATCAAAAACTGTGAAGACAGACATTTTAAGCCACATGCGATCCAATACCTTGCAGCTATGAAAGTAGATGAGCAAATGATTTGGCACTGTCTGGAACAACAACATGGTAAGTTTTCTATACAGACATTTTGATGGCATTTGTACATTGCCAAATATAAGACCTTTATTCACACTCTGACATTAGAACAAGAGGAATGTTGTTCATACTGTGACACAAGGACTTGCAGACAATAAATGAGCTTCAATAAAATCAGAGTGCAGAAAGCCATCACTAATACAGTTATTGGAATTGTCTCCATACAGACACTGTAAGCTCAGCTTAAAACAATAGTACAGCAGAGGAAATTCAAGATATACTAAAAGGACAATACAAGTCCTGAGGGAAAGCTACCAGTAATACTGTTGCAGAAACATTCCAACATTGCAAAACAAGTTGTACACATTCTGAACCAAAGAGGCAAACTTGCTCTTAAACTGAGTAAGCACCTTTAACTTCTCTAGCATAATGTAAAATCTTAGTTAAAAAGCATTAAATAAAGGAGCAGTGGTCAAGGATTATAGCACTGAATTCATGATCCAGAGGTATCTGGTTCAAATCCTACCTGAGGTCAGAGTCTCCCCAGGCTTTCCTTGCACACTGTCAAACTGCTGGCTAATGGTGCCAATACTGGTTTGAACCAAGGAAGCAGCCTTCAAGTGGGATTCAGTAAGTTGCAAGAGCTTGTTTTCAAAGAAAAGTTAAGTTCAAACTAAACGGAGTTTTCTTTTCACTATCAATTATGTCACAATTTCTTTTTTCTTTAAAAGATCATTTTGGGCTTAACCCTACAATTTAATATTATATAGCTTTAAAAATTTTCAGGCACTGTGTCAAGCATTTGCCAAGCAAATATTGAAGTTTGATACAAAGGTTTTGAAGACATGAAAACTCCTGAAAATACACAGAAACACTGCAAATGTACTCTCATGAAAAGGTTAAAGACTTGTTTATTTGCTTACTTTTCAAGTGAAGGATGAAATGAAGCTAGTGTGTTTTAGAAACCAAAGTATTCTGCTTGCCAAATGAATTCTCGTTAAAGCAATGCGAAGCCAATAAAATGCTTTCTTGAAATATGCAGCCTGTTATTTACAGTCATGCAAAAGGAATTACCAAATGGTGTTTGTGTAAGAAATTTGTGAGGTAATCCATTACACTGTTTTTCTTCCCCAGGATTTTCGGTCTGAATTATTTCACCTCACGTGAAAACAATTCTTTAAAATACAAATGCTGTGCAATTTGAAAGGTATTTATTTATCTTTGCACTGTGAAAATTAATTACAATTTCTTTGTTTGCATCTGCACTGTATAAATTAACAAATTTAATTTCTGGTTCTGAAATTAAGAGTAATTTTCTTATAATTTGTAGGCTTGTAATTAATGAACTGCACAATAGTTATCTCAAATATATTATTGACTGTAATTTCTCGAAAAAATGTCCCCTGACAAAAATACCCTATCCAAATGTTGACCATGATGTCAAAATTCTTATGGAGTATATTTGTCAGTGGAATCATGTGCACCTATATTTATATTTTGGCTTTTAACACAGGAAAGGTACAGACATTTATACAAAATAGGTGCAATACTAGAAAAAGTAAAACAAAAACCTGTTGCAAAATGCATTGCTTTCATTAACATATAAACCCATTTCATTGAGAGTTCTCAGTCAGATGTTCAGGTTTATAAAATCAGAATCAATTGTTTTTTTTTTTAATGTATGTTTAAAAGCATCTCTTTGCATAGTCAGTTTTATTTAAGAAGATTTATTTTATTTTTTTCGCCAATTTTCTCTTAAGAACAAAAGGAGATAATCAGTTAAATTATTCACCTACTCTTTTAAGTTTTAAACCATGCCTTAGGCATACCTTGTTAGTTACTTGCAAAATCTGTCAAAGTGTATTTTTTAATGAAATGATTTATTTCAGTGTTTTAAGCCTGGCATATGTATTATTTTATTACACAAACTGCTTCCTGGCATTTTAATTGCAACAGAGCAGGAAATTTTCACACCAGCAGTGTGACAGAGGCAGCCATAAACTTCAAAATTCTTGTAATAAAACATGTGTCACTAGTCAATCAAACAATCAATACTAGTAGTTAACTTTAAATAGTGACCATTCACTAGCCTGTCATTTGTGACCATTAAATACAAAGTGTTGACATTTTATTCATGTCATTTATGACTTTACTTATTCATTTATATGTAACACGAGTATTTCTTTTTTTTTTATCTTACTTCTTTTAGAATTATACCCATATTTTAGTAAAACAATAGGCTTTCATGTAAATATTACCTGCCAACAAGGGACACAACTCTTTCAAGTTCCATTCTTCAGAAAGATATAATCTCACAGGCAAACCAGGTCTTTGATGAAGGTGATGAATGAGGAAAGTGATCACTGTAGACTCTCACCCCTGATGGGATTCATCCCAGCGACCTCTGGATCGGGAGTCCGGTGATCTAACCCTCGACCACTGCACCTCCTAATAAATATCGACCACTGCACCTCCTAATAATTATCTAGATATTTCTTTGTAAATACTTTGGATTTTAGAAGCTGAATTTAATTTACATTAGCCTTTGATATTTTTAAGGCCTAACCTAGTGGGGGTTTCACTTTAGCATGTTTACAAGAAAATGTGACAGAGAACGGCTGTTAGAACAGCTAATTTTATTCTGTAAATCATAAGAGCTCTTCACAGTCCCCAAAGGAGGTAGAAAAGACATGGCAGTCTCAGCAAATTTTAGCCAATTAGACGACAGTATTTCTTTAAATATCCCAAGAGGTTTATGCTGCTGGACAACACTGATTAATACCGAGACAGTATACATAAATTTGATTAATTGGTAAGAAAATTATTTAGAGTACTTTAGACTTACACTGCCTTGTATTAGATACAGGTACTGTGAACCTATATTTTTTTTTTTAGTTTCTGTTAAAAAAATTGTCCCGTGGCAATTACCCCTCCCTCTGAAACTTGAGAGTGATTCAATATACTAGTACCTACTTTCCTGTTTTGAATGATGTAAATTGTTTTCTGTCTGAAAGAATTTAGAAATAATTCAAAAGCAAAGATTTGATAAAATCCTGTCAGAAGAAATTTGACTTTCCAGGCCTCTCCTACAGTCCTTTTTTCTTTTTTTTAGCTTGCGTACCAATTCCATAAGAAGTAAATGCACACACTTATTACATAAGTAAAATGATCTTGATTCTTCAACCCATCATTAAAGAAACATACTGTATTAAATTTGAATTAAAGTTGTCTACTTGTCTATTTTTAAAGCGACTGACTCACAGACGATGATAAAAAGAAAATGTTTATACATCTTGAAATTCTTGCTGTAATCGTGAAGAACATATTTAAATTAAGTTACTGACTCAGCTTTTGTTACAGAAAAACATCAAAATATAAAGTTTTACACACTTTTATCAGTAAAAAATTTACCCCGTTAGTCACGGGGTAGATACTTTATTTATAAAATTAATTTTGAGGCAATCTAAGAACTAGATGCCGTGGCTCAGTGGTCTAAGTCGTCGCACTATATTTTACTGACCGAAAGGTCGTGGGTTCGAATCCTGGTTCAGTCAAAACTTTTTTTTTTCAGTTTTCATGGTGTATAGAAGCATAATATTATATTTTTCCCATGGTATATTAAATTCTCCTAGATTTGAAAGAATAAAAAATTTCAGCAAACTTTTGTGAGTCAGTCGCTTTAATACTTAAATTTAAAGTTTACTGAGCTCCCTTATTTGGCTTTCATCTAAATGGTTTTTGAGTGAATGATTTTTCGGTTTTAAGCAAAGCAATTTAAAACAGAATGGTTTTAAAACCTATATGATATTTCTATATTATCAGCTTAGAGCAGCAATTTAAAATTAACAGAAACTCAGAGGAACAAAACATGGATCACCCCTGTGAGAGTATGTGCAGAGCAAAATGCTTGCTTTCAATGAATACCGCTTTAAAGTATTCTGTGTGAAGTTGATTTTCTGATGCACTTAACTCATGAGCTTGCAATAAAATTATAGTCTCTTGTAATGGAAGAGGTGAATTACGGAGTCTTTGACAAATCTTTGTGCATGAGAAAATTTAATGAAACCCGCCTGACTGGGGACCGATTTCCATTAAAAACACTTCACATTTAAAATGTCTCCGATGACCAGCATTTAAACCAATTACAGTAATGGAATCAAAGACATTAAGCAGCATGAATTATATATTTTTTAACTTAATTTTCCATAAAATGTTAAGTCATGAATATGTAGATGACATTTATTTTCAAAATTTCACATCTTAATTTATTTCTAAAAGCTAATTAGAGAATACAGTGTCAGACATTTTTGTTGCATAACATTGACTGAAATGAGATAGCAACTGACAAATGAATGGGAAACAGTATTTCTTGAAAATAGATTGTATATTTTACTGGAAAGTTCTTGTTGCTCAATACCATAAGGAGGTCTGTCAAATTTTTTAGAAAGTTTGAACCTGTCATATGACTTGATTGTTGATGACTGTGTCAGTCAGACAACTGTAAAACCTGAGTGAGACTAGCTGAAAGATGTGTTTCCATTCCTCTGCAAATATCTCTATTGACTATGTAATCTAAACCAGTCTGACCTGTATTTTCATGAAAAAATTACTTAGTCACACCCAGATGTTAGGTAATAGTTAACTAATGGAATCTCATATACTGAATGCAAATGTTTTTTTTTTCTATCTTAGTTCACAACAACAATCTATAATGCCCATCGCTTGTTTCCAATCCATTCCATCCAACCTAGATTCCTGCACTTCCTTTTTCTCACTGTCTATAAAAGCAAATTACTTTTGTATAGAAGTCATAAAAATTGGATTGGAAAACCCATTTTTCTTCAGCAACAGAAACAAAATGGCTGACAATTGCCAAACAATGGCCAATTAGTCAATATGTAGATGCTCTGTTATATTTCTCTTTGCCCTGGCCCTTTTATAATCTTTTTAGTGTTGAAATTAGGTCAATATGTCTATTCATTTGTTCCACCATGATATATTGCAAGGTTTAGTAGAAATAACATGGAAAGCTTTTTTTTTTTTTTTCTAGAGAAGAAGACTGCGATGTAATTTTGCCTTAAGTAAGACGATTCTTTATAGATTTGATTATCAGCTTCATTCTTATTGTCTTATGTGGAAAAAAAGACGTAAAGCGAAAAAAAAAAAAAAATGCTGAAAAGGCAAATATCAAGCCTTGGTTACCATTATTACAGGACTAGAATCATATCTAATGTGAGGACTTGCAAAACACACTTACAATAAAACATTTCACTGGTCTAACCATTGTAACGTTGTGTTACTTATATTATTTAATGTCTCTTTTGCCTCCTAAACATAAGACCTTAAGCTTCTGTCTGAACCTTTATAATGTTCAATTGGAAAAACGTTTTCTGTCTGTCTTGTATCTATTTATCAGATTTAGTCCTTCACTGAGAAATCTTTATTAGAATTTTTCCTTAAATGATAAATTTCCCTTACTGATGTGGGTCTCTCCACAAAAAAGTAAATAAATAAAGAAATAATTGGTTAGACTGGTTTCTCAATAAAAAAAAAAGTTCGATTAATGCTCTCTTTACTTACAACTGACTGTGCTGTCCTCCATCATAGTAAAAAATACTGTGGATTGTTACCTCTTTTTGAGAAATTTCAAGCTGATGTTAATGGTCAAACTTTTTATTTGCAGTCTGTGTCTTCCTGATAAATAGCAGCAAAACTACAGTAGACTATATATAACAGAAGACTGTCAACCTAACAGAATCAAACCATCAGCATAGGTGTAAATCTTGAAAACATGGTTATAATGATTATCTCTTTCTTTAACAGAAATTTTATATCGAACATGAACTACCATACTATTAAGATAATTATTTTCCTGAGTAGTCATCTTTAACCTGATAAAAGTTGTTTTTCAATAGCTCTTTAGGACCTGAGGATTCTAACTTAGACACATTTTAGCTGTCACTTATCACTGTAATTAACATACTAAGCAACATGTTAACATAATGTCCATTTCTATAACCCATGCTATATATCTAAATGAGGTTGCAGACAGCTATAATGTACATTATTTTGACAAGATGCACCCTCACACCTCTTTCATTACTATCATCTGCAATTAGCAGAAATACTGCATCTTTACACACCAAAACAGAAAAGGCAAAACCAAGTTGTTGTTACAACACATGTATGGAATGCTGTAATATTTCGCATCTTTAGGTTATTTGTCCCTAACCTCTGAATCAAGTAAGCAAGTAGTCAGTCACTTGTGGAGAAATTGGTAAGTTAGACTGGTTGGATACCCAGGAACACTTGTTAGGTGGACTGATTGCCAGGATATGCGACAGCTGTTAAAACTGCCATAAAACCCTAATAAACTAAACCAAACCTGTAATCTTTCAAACAATGAAGGTCTAGGGTTCGAACCCTGTTAACACACCAGTCCTCTCCATGAAAGGAAGTCATTCTGCACAAACAAAACAAGGAGACACACCCAGCTGCACTATATAGAGCATCAGTCTAAAAATACTGTAAACGAGAACTAATAACAGTCAGATAAGTATTTCATGTGAGTATATTAAAAAAAAAACACACAGAACTTGGCAGCTTCCTTTGAAGAACAGCAGTCTGGTCATGGTATGTTCAAGAGAAAGGTAGTGGTGAAAATGCAGGACTAAAGAAGTTCATACTGTCAAATGGTGTTAACAATAGCTTAACCATGTCAAAAATACACCAGAAATCTAAGGTACCAGCTATCAGAGTAAGGTAATGGAAGTTACATACATATAGATAATGAACATGCTCCCTTTGATATTTTACAAAAAAAGGTTTTACCAAAGATTTAAAGTAACCAGTTAACATAGAGGCAGAGGCAGACTGTCATTTATGTTATGTGACCCTTTTGTAATGTCCAGTTAAGTGTTTTACACTTACTGGCCAGGTGATGTTTATGGTCAAACTGACCACATGTCAGGTAATTATATACTAGGCAAGAAAGTACAGAAACACACTTTTCATTTTTGAAATGACCCTTAATAGACTAAACTTTATTATGCATGTTATGCCAGATTACTTCACTAAAAAGCCAAGACTCATTAAATTGATCTTGTATCAGTTGAGTTTGAAATTGGATTTCAAGCCTTTGGGCATGGACTGTTTAAAAACATTATGACCCTATAAAAGGTGATTAAAGTTAGGGATTTAGGAAGATTTTTGTATCAAACAATAATATGACAACAAGGTAGGCAAAGGCTTTTGCCAAATTACAGGTTGTAAATATTCACATTAAGATGACATTTATACTTGTACATATATAAAGCAACAACAACAACAACAACTACAGTGAAGTATTTATTGCGAGGGACTTTCTTGCTCTGGAAAGTGGTTATCATAAGTCCTTGAACTTTGTCACTTTTCTAGTCCTTGGAAAATGCATACTGGTATCCAAAACACTGTTTGTGACAGTCTCTTTTGAATATGATGATAATTCTGTTCTATCTGAAACCATTTATATCTTTCAATCTAACTGAACATTGTGTAAGACCATAACAAGGGGTGAATACAAACAAGTGCTGTCTGCTTCTTTAGCTTACAGCACTTAAAACTTTTTCAGTCACCCCTCAAAATTCAGTTCTCAGAGTTAGCCATATCTGCCATCTGACAGACAATGCATATATATTATACATGTATACACAAGACCATGTTAGCACAATTTCAGCCTCTAACACTCTCTTAATTACCAAATCCGCAAATAGTCTGTATAAATCTGTATAAAATGACTGGCGCATTAATTTTTTACACCCTTCTCAGAGAACAGAAAAATAGTTCCCGACTGGTCAACCAACTTATTACTGCCAAAAGTCAATACTGACTAAAAAATTAAAGATTCCTAATATTGTGCAATTCTTTACACTTCAGCAAATTATCGGTAATATATTCAAACAATTTTGATTATTAACATGTCGATTTCGTACTCTTGAATGAAAAGGCGTTCGTTTACATGAAATTACGCATTAATTTGTAAGGTGACCAAGCCTCGCCGAAAGTAAACAGAAGAGATTACCAGGCTCATGAAAAGTTTGTAGATTGTTTTCATGTAACTTTATTTGTACATAACCATATGGTGTTTTCTTAACGATAGAGATAAAAGTTGAGGTTGACTGATTATTAAAAACGAGTTTGAAACAGTTATAACCTTGAGAAAAGCGCATATATTTTAATTAGGTCACGGTTCCTCTGTTTATTACTTACGAATGAGGAAGTCCAGATCTGTGGGCAGGTGTAAAACCTGGACAACCCGGAAAAAAACATCAATTTTCTGGAATTCATTTTTGACCAAAAATAACAAAGATAAATGTCTGAAAATACTATATATGCTTTGTTTTCCTTTAAAAATCAAACATTTATAAGGAAAATAAACTTGATTTAATGACGCTCAGTAAGTTTAAATTGATGAGGAAAAAGCCCCATTCAACGGAAAACGCGGAAAGAAATACTGAATTTCCAGAAATCATTCAAGATGCTCTTGGTAAAAAGTAGAAAAGATAGACCAGAGAAAATACCACATGTATTTAAATTACGTTTCAATATGAAACATTTAGGAAATTTAGCTTGATTAAATGACGTGAAGTAAGTTTAATTTGATAAAGAAGTGACCCGACTCTACAGAAAACCTGGAAAACATTGATTTTCTGGAAATCATTTTAAATAAGTTTAGATTAATAAAGAATATGCACGATAAGCAGACAGCAGTTATGGTTAAATTTACTAGTAAAAGTAAGAAAGATATCTATCTATTTCAGCTTATTTATCGTCAGTACTGGTTGCCAATATGACCGACGCCCCCTGAAGAGATTAGTTATTTTCATTTGTGGGGGTAGTGCAAGATACAGATAGCATCCCATTCCAGAGACACCCCTGGTTCTTTTGCATGCTCAGTGTACACAGGGCCTCAATTAAGCCCCTGGTGTACAGTACTGATACCTCGGTTTAACGTCTCTGGAAAACAGACTCGCGTCTGATCAGAATTATATGTATTGACCGACCAAAAATCCATTAATACAACATTCACTAGGTGTAATTTGGTTACTTATAGATACTGATTTGCACACTAACACTAAATGTCTAGTATTTCAACTTCATACACCTGATCTAAGGCAATTACAACTTGGATTTCATTTCCAATTTCATTATACCCCCTGCCAACCTCCCACACAGAGAAGGGAGGGCGGCAGAGGGAGGATATTGGAATCAAATTGACCAGCTAACTGCCTGGTTTGGTTATTTGTCGAGAGCATTATTCAAAAAGTATTGGCAGTATCAGTTTGAAACTTCTTTGATGAAATGACATATGGATAGACCTCATAGGGAAAATATAGATCTCTTTTGTATAATTTTACAGTTATTGCCATTTGTAATGTATCAAACTTGCCTACATAGATGGACAGATCTTACTGAACAGTGTCCAAGAACCACAACTTTCTTATGCATAATTTTGCAGTTATTGTCCTTTGTGATTTTTCATCCTTAATTAATGGCCAGTGAATCACTCAATAGTATTGGATATATCAACTTGAAACTTCACTCTTTGATAATTTTCATTGATAAAGTGCAGTGCCATATGAACCATGAAGTTCTTATGCATAATTTTGCAATTAATGTCCGTTGTAAGTTTTCATATTTGATTATTGTTCATAACTTTAAAGGCAATATCACTTTACTGACAAAGTGACATATGGGAGTATTTTCGACATGACAGTGGTTTTCAAAGTTTAATACCGAGAACACTGGTGCAGCATGCAGAGGAGTATTCAGTCTCTTATAGGATCAGCCAATAATATTATGAGATATGAACACTTTTAAACAACCTTTCTGCAAAATGGAAGGAAAAGAAAATATTGGCAACACTGATAACCGGTTCTGTGACCCAAACAAATTCAGTTCCTTCAGTGCTTTGATTTGAAATGAAGCTACAATGACTTCATGGTGCTTGACTGAAAATGCCCAATGGAAACTCTGAGTACAATTCACATAAAATTCAAAAATTTTAGGAGAATGACATCTGACACAATAAAGGAAACAGGTTAAAAAACCTTATAAAAAGAATTGTGATGTGGATTTAAATGAGTTGTGTTATACACATGGGTCATTCCCTGAGGCTGGACTTACAGATTTAAAATAAATGTATATATAAGATCATCATTGTACCCATAAAACACATTTATAATGTAATCTAACTTTAGGGCATGTTAAATATTCTGAATTAACAGAGCAAGACTGGGACCTGAAGCTAATCTTTAGGCCACAAAACTTAAAAAAAAAATATATCTGAAACCAGTCTAAAACTATCCTGAATCCAACTGGCTAGATATTAGCACTAATTAAAAACCTGACCAATCGGAACTGAGATATCTGATTGGTCTTAGTTTAACTTTTCAAAACACAGTGACACAATTTTCTAAGTCTATAAACCTCTGTACAGCCCAAATGTCTCAGATGTTAAGGATATCTTCAGACTGAAATAGGAAAGAAATCCTAACATCTTATGTCATCTTAACTGCCATATTGCATGAAAATATTTCATTTTTATTCCTAGACATGTCATATTGTTATTTTTTCAAAGCATCTAAGATAGAAATCTGAAGGCAGCAGTCTAAGGAAATGAAGCCGATAAAAACAAAGGATGTAAATTATTGAGGACAGAGGTATTACTCTTGATAGGAAGACAGCCAACTCATGAGAACTTATCATAAATTGTACATGCACCAAATTTCATCAAATATTCATCAACAACTTCCTTGGAATCTCTTTATATGAAAGCTTTAAACAAGACTTACAAATGATGTGAGGCAGTTATGAGACTAGATTGTTACTGGATATACAATCACTTTAGTTGAAGACATTTTAATAATTTATATTGTTCCATAAAGCTGACAGCAAAAACTTTTAAGATGAAAATGTTCTCTACAAAATAGCACCAATGTCAGTACAATTATGAGTTCAAATGCAACCATAGGCTGAATACTTTTTTCTTCCTTCATGTATAACAAGCACCCTATTACCGGTAACTCAAAGGAGGTGACAAAGGTCTGGCTCCATTTGAGTTTATTTACCCTGTTGCCCATATGATCGATGTCCCCCTGCAGCAGTTAGATATTTTAGGTTGTAGGGGTTCTTTCCATGCTCAGTGTATAGCACTGATAAAGACCTCAGTTTTAAAGTCTAATCCAAAAGACAGTTAGTAACGTTACTGGAGGAGTGGAGGATTGAACTTGTGACCTCTGGAATACTAGTCCAGTGCGTCACCACTGGACCATTGAAGGTCTAAAAGTTCCTGCTTAAAATAAGGCCAAATACTAAAAATCAGAGTTATTTAATTGAACAACTTAAAATAATCATCCACGCATAAATGCATCTTTCATGGAAAATGTTTTTTTTATGAGCAGACTCTCTGAAGCTGTAAAACTAAAAAAAAAAGGAATTTAGTTAATTCTTTGTGTTTGCTAGAATAATTGACAAAAAGTCTTAGAGAATCTTCTCATGCCTAGTCTGACATTTCAGATTTTAATAATCACCTTGTTAACATTTGTTATTTCCCTTAAATGCACAACATCAAAGGGTTTTCATGAAAGAGAGTTAATGACAAGAGACCAAATGTTTCCAAATGGTTCAATGTCAAAATTATCAATTTACAATTTTTCAAAGAAAAATCTTGAAGCATATCATAATTCTTTATCTTGGATATGTAACTCTCCCCATGCAATACAGACATGAAAATTTCTATTAAGCTTCAGATAATAAATAAGGATTAACTGTATTATAACATTATCAGATTTTTTATGAAATCTCAGTCAAAACCTCTCTGTAATAAAGAAAACAATCAAATCTCCCATCTAGTTTAATCACTGAAGAATATTAAAATCTTTTAATATTTATTCTGCAATTATTTCCTAATTAAATAGTTATATTCTAATTACAAGGCAGCTTTGATAATAAATGTTTTAAAATATGATATGTATTATTAATTTAGACACAGGAGAGCAATGATGGCCCTGAACCACTCAACTGAGTAAGTGAAAGCTTTTGTTCACAATTCAATACAAATATACAAAGAATTCTAATAAACTCTCAGCATACTTTAACACAATGTATTAGAAATAGCAGTTTTGTAGAAAAACAAAAATACAGTCAAAATTCCAATCAGCTTATTATCTGAGAGCAAAATTATTTTGTAGAGTAAAAAGAGTCATTCTTCTGTTCTTCTTGGCTAAGACTGAGAGACAGGAATGAACAACAACAACAACAAAACAAAAAAAAACCTACAAAAAACCCAACTCCAAGCAAGTGGGTCTTAAGCTTGAAAAATCATGCATGTTTGGCCTGTACAAAAGTCATATACAGAAGAGACAATGTGGATGTTGGTCTCATGTTGCAGAGGTCTCCTTATGATTAGTGCAGAGGTCTCCTTTAAAAGCCTCATTTCAAGGAATGAATGCAAAAACAAACTGTGATATCTGCTTCTTTATTTTAGTGCACTAATTAAGAACTTTTTTGCATTCAACCCTTGATTTGTTCCATCATCAGTTTGAAACAATACCATGCACACTTTCAAAGAGTATAGGTTTCTAATTCAGCAAGACCTAATTTATATTCTTTATAGTCTTTGAAAACATATAAAGTAATCTGCATCCCAAACTAAGACAATCTGTGTTATTAATGTACATAAAGATATTTCTGTTTTCTTTCAAATACAATAAGGGTTTATAATGCCTGTTTTTATACTGTTTTCTAACAATTTACCTTGTAAAATTTAAACTATCTAGATTTGGGTCTGAAAGGCTCATTTTTTTTACACAAAGTATGAAAAAAAGATTCTGGTCCACTAAAATTATAGAAAAATACGATTTAAGAATGAAATAAAGTACAAACTTAACCTAAAAAATAAAAATGCTACAAAATACTTTGAAATCTCAAGGAAACTACACTTTATCAATTTACTGAGTTTCAAAATTCATAAAATCTAAAGGTCAAAATGCTAACCAGTTTCTAATTCTAAATCACGTCAGCGGATAATTTCATTAATATAAATTACATTATCGAAAGTAAAATCTCTATTCAAGAACGAATATTATTTTTCAATGACAAACAACACAAAAAAGTCAATTAATATGTCAAAATTAAGAAATCGCCATGAAATTATCTGAAATGAATAGGAGAAAAAGCTTAACCTTGCCTTATACCTATGCTAAATGTCGACTTTCTAATTTTGTAAAATGATACACAATTATTCAACAATTACTCCCCAGGTACCAGGACACAAATAAATTAATAAACTAATTATAATAAATTAAACTGCATCTGAGGAACCATTCAATGTCATAAACTGTAAAGAAATACTGAAAGACGATTGAACAGAAAGTCCCACAAGAAACTTTTAAAGTTTTGTTTTGTGACCGGTAACAGAACTCTGTGTCATTAGCTTTAAACTCTTGCCTAAATTCTAAAAAAAAAAGGGCTTTTTTTTTCAATACAGTCAAAATGCAACTGAAGATAGAAACATAAAGGAACACATTTCTGGTGTACTATGAAACTATTCTTTGGTAATTCAGTACAGCTTCAATGAAAGATGAGATCAAACAAAGTATGTAATATTAGGAAAAAATAATCATGGCCAATTTGAAGAAAGGCATATCAACTATATGTGGCTTTAACCATGAAATATTGAGAAATTTGGAAATATATATACAATTCTATTCAGCAAATGTTCTAAATAATGCTTAAAGCCTCATGGAAACAAAAAAAACAACTGCAGATTAAACAGGATAAAACAGCAATCAGTAGGCATCATAATTATGATATTAAAGAGAAAATATAGCATTTTAATTGATGTTTATCCTAAAATGACATGAAATATGGGGGCACTTCAGAGAAAATTGCTCATGGTGACAATAAGTCTGTAAGTTTTTCTGAAAGTCATCCAAAATAAAATTCTGTGCATATCATCTTAAGAGAATAAATACCTTTACTCTGGCAAAACCTGGACAAAAAATATTCCTTGACTGCCGCAAGCAAGGAAACCACTTGTACAGAACCCTTGTTTATTATAATGTCCACTTGAGAAACAAGCGATGTGCCAAAACAACACAAGGATGTTAATGAGTACACTTATGTCAAAACATCTTCTGTTGTTAAGTGTTTCCAAATGGAAATGAAATTATTACTTATGAGATAACATAACTGCATTTCAAACCTTTGAAAATGGCAAGTACTGAAAACGAGCCTGTTTCACATATCCTCTCTGAATAACCATGAGAAGTGGTGTATGAATTGCTGGGCAATAAAAAAAGCCTGGCTTCTTACTATGAAGTTTATTGTTATTCCCCAAAAAGTACAAAGTTATTGAAAATCGCATTTGTTTATGTGTAAATGAGCTAATATTTTACATAAAATGTATCATGTGTGACACTTGAACAATTTGTTATATTTTTTCCCACAATGCATTTTTTTTACTAACTCTTGAGGTAATGGTAAAAGTACTTCATAGAACTTACGTTCTTGATGTTTTATTTTATTTAGCATTGTTCTCTTCTGTATGAGCTTTTACAATAAGGATCTGAATCATCCAATCAAATATGAATTAGGTCACATGCATGAGCCATATATGCTACTTTAAAATATTTCACTCACAACAATTCCTCAAAATTCCTCTTATGTAGGTCTGCATACATTTAACTACATGAAGCAATTAATGACAGATAATGCATGTATCTAAAAGAATAAATATCTTAGCTGCAAAGCTTAATTACATTGGAGTACAACCATTTCTTGGCAGTGCACCTCAAAGACGGCAAGTACACTAAAACTGTACACTAATGAACATCCAGCAGGTCGACCATCACAGGTTAGCCTGTACTTTCCTTCTATCTGATTGACTGTTGGGGCATAGTGTACAATTATCTCTGAGAAATTACCAAACTGATGCAAAATGACATTATAATTATCCCCATACCCAGTAAATGAGCGAAGATTTGGAGGCCAAGACCCACAATTATTCTTCCATAGCGTACAAGCTAGGCTCGTTCCCAACAATTACAGGGCTTCAGAAATGACAGAGACAGATTCCTGTATACTGTCAGAGTAATCCTCTAAGACTATAGTGTAAGATTCTATGGTTGTTTAGCAGTGGTCAGAGTTTATAAAATGTGCAGGTTTCAAATCCATCACAAATATCCAAGACTTAGAATACTATATATTTAGCAAAAAGGAAGTCATTCATTTTGATTCCCCAAAACAATACTATTAAGGAGAGTCAGGTAAGTCTGGATTGCCTGCCCCTTTCCACTATCATTCTTTTACGTAGCAAAGTACGACCAGGAACCAGACAAGAGTCAGGTATGCAAAAGAATTCAACTGCTTATTTATCTATCAGTAACATCTGATCAGGCCTCATGGTCAACTCTATTATTAATGTACATTTTCTTAGTATAATCTGATCACAATTCATGCAATAGTACTGAAAATTTTTGAAGCTGATCTTTAATGATATACCCGATGCCGTATTCATTAAGCAATTTAAAGGGACAGACTCACAGATGGGTCGATGATGCATAAAAAAGAAAATGTTTATACATGTAGAAAATCTAGTAGTAATTGTAGATAGTGTATCTTATTAGTAAAATGAAATTAAACAAAGGTTTTTTATTTATTTTTTTTAAAGATTTATCAATATAAATTACATTTTTAATCAATATGTAACTTTTAAATACTAATGTAATGGTGTAGTTCATAATCTTTACAAATTTTGCAATTTTAATACTGTCTTGTTTTTATAAATGATATGTGGTATGTTTAATATATGTTTTATATAAATAAATAATATAAATAAACCATATGTATGGTGCTATCCTGCTTTACAACAAAATATTGGCAAAATATGTTCATATTTCCGAATTCTGTAGAGACTGTTCACAGTGACTCCCTGTCTATAATGACCTTTTCTCTTTTCTCCCATTGAAGGTCACTGTAAACAGTTTTTACTGATATTTTACTTATATTCATAATATCATCCTGTTGTCTTATCTTTGTTGTTGTTGTCATTTTTCTTTTACAGAAAAAAGTAAGTAATTCAGCTTATTTTGAAGCAATTATTTTGAAGAGTATTCAATGAACAGTAACTCCTGCACTAACTTAAACATTCAATATACTGGCAAATCTGTTGCTTCAATGATATGAATAAGATTGCATGTTTAAAAGTTCTAGTAAAGATTTAACTGTCAAGGGACATATCAAAATACAATAAAATATTCATAGCATTTGAAGATCTATTTAAATAGCAATAATATTTCAATTGTCTGTTTATACATTTTACACAATCAGCAAAAAGGGATTTATAAAATATGATATCAAACTGTTTCAGAAGAATTACTGAAAACAGATAAATGTTTTCTTTTCAGTTATTGTAGGGTCGCTTTGAATGCTTTTTGAATTCTTTTTCTTCCAAAGCCACAGCAAAACTTACTGCTTTTCATCATTTTAGTGACCTTGACCTTTAACACTGGTTCAGTTCTGACTAAGTGTAAACCTTGTCTCTCAGAAGTTTTATTTAGCAGTATCGGTTACATTTTGCACAACATTTGTATTATTCGATTAAATGCTGAGGTATATTTCCCACTTTCCGGTGAGGAAATTTGACTTTTATTGCAACCTGAAGTCTGGCACTTCTGACCGCTGGAGAATATGTACTATTTCCGTATGGAAATACATTAACACATAGCATCATGCAATTATCAAAGTAACAGACTGACTTCACCACTAACAGACATATAAACAATGAATGTGATGCAAAAGAATCTAAAAACATTGCCAGAAACCATTATTATCCAATTAGTGTGAGTAAATTAGTTAACTGGGCAGTCGCCATCTATTGTTTTATGGTTAATTGTTTTAGAGGCTTCAACAGTACGGCAATCGCCAAGCAGAAATAATGGCTCCGGATGTTTAATGTACTGTGACATTTAGAATGAAAAAATAATTTCCAGGGTTTGTCCCTGATTTTTACGGCTTTAAGGAAAAGCTTTCGTGTAGGTGGAACTGAAAATGATTAAAAGTTATTGAATTGAAACAGGTAAAAATTGCAATAAAAGGAAATGTGCCACTGAAGCACTCGAACATTTCAACAAGAGGATGCCATGCTTGCCTGCTTTTCCTGTAAATATTGAAATATTCACATAAGCAAGCAAACACAACAATGACAGGTTTCAGAAATACCTAGTCTTAAATGTTTCAGATAAGTCGAATGGCTTACTATATAAAATGATCTGAATCAATACATTCAATCAAGTTAAAAAGAAAAAACTTGTAGAAACTCTCACAGAAAGTCTACCAAAATTCAAATTGTAAAAAAAACCTGGTAATAATGACATAAAAGTAACATATGAGTAAGGATATAATTCTTGGACAATTGCCCATCCCTAAAATCAAGGTCAAAAACACACAGTGAAATGAAACAGCTAAATAAAACAGACAGACAGACACATAACTGTAATGCATGACAGTCTAACAGACATTATTATATCTAAGCTTTATTACCAAAGTAAATGGGACACTCATTATAGTGAAAGAAATAAACCTTTCTCATTTCTGGCGTATTAACGGAGCCATAATTGTTGTCTTTAATACTTCTAAGAAGCCATTTCATCTGTTGACCGGTAATTAAATCCTTTCGAAGGACTTATTTTCCATCAGAGAATGGTTGGCAACCATGTGTTATTAAAGACAGAAATGATTTTAAGTTCACATAATGACACAGATTATCTTACGTTTTGTCTGCGATGCTATTTTCACTGGGGCTGCATTGTCTTTCACCTGACTTGTATGTCACAATTAAGGTCTTTAGGGATTTAAGTTAGCTTTAACAGACCAAATTGGTTTTTCGAATTTTCTATTCTGAGATCACTGCATATTTTCTCAATCAGTTTCAATGCATTGAAAATAATACAGAGTTACCGATAAGATGGAGTTGGATGAATTTTTTTGGAGTAGCCTTTGATAATGAAATAACATTCCAACTAAAGAAAGCAATTATAAATCTAAATGCTTTCTTGCTGCTCTGGGATTCTGATCAATAATAGTTCTTATATGAAATACTTATACAATGTTATTATCCCTTACCATGATGCTAAATACCTAAAATGGACTTGTCCATCTTTCAATTTGGACAGATCCATTAATTGTTTATGGGGGTACTTAATGATAAGCATTTAATTTAAAATGGAATGAAAACCCACCTCAATTCAAGTACAAAAGAAAAATTTCATGTCCATTATCTTCTTTTTCATTTCAGCTTAACTAAAAAGAGGGACAACTCTTACACAAGACATTATTTCTTTGAAAATATCAGTTTCAACAACAGCAACTTTGATACACATACAACTCTGACACACATACAACTCCGACACGCATACAACTCCGACACATATACAACTTAGAGTCTTACCAAAAGTTTTTAAGAAAGAAACCGTTTGGCTTGGTAGCTCAGTTGGTAGAGTGTCCTGGGTTCGAGTCCCAGTCGAGCCACGATTTCTCACCACCTGTTACAAATGTTTTAAAAACAAATTTCTTTTGAAATTTTCTAGACATTTCAGGTGCACAGCTTCTCTCTTGAGATAAACAAAAATCAAATCCAATGGCAGACACATTTGCAAAGCACCAAGTGCGAATTCTAGATTAGTAATTCTTTCAGGGGGAAAATTTACCTTTTTTTCACGAGTTTAATCCAGATGAACGTCCCTTCTACAACGCCTGTCATGCAATCTGCAAGTAAAAAAAAACAACAAAGATTGAGATTACTTCTAAATTAGTTTCAGAGATATGGTATCTGGTGATATCGTACCTCTGGTACAAGCAACTTAACTTTCCATTTACCAATAAAGGATTTTTGTTGGTTTTCTTTTCCTTTTTACATTTCCTTGGAACACAGGTGCTGGTATAAGATTGGTCAAAAACATCAATTTGATCGAAAAAATTCATATTTACTTTTTACTATCATTTAAATATGAATTTTTTTTTCCGATCAAATTTACGTTTTTCGGCAATCTGTTACTAGCATCTGTGGTTTGGAAGTATATGAACATTCAAAACAGTATAATCTCAATATAACCAGTTTCTCTGGTCAATGCTTCTTGCTTCCTTTAAGTAACTAGAGACAATTCTAATACAGGGCAGTAGCTGCTTTAATTTTTCTCCTTTAGTGATTGGTTAATCATTTATTACCTGAAGTATAATCTTAAGGAGTTTCATGACTCTTCTAGACTACTGAAGAAAATAATGTAACAGTTAAAACCAGCAAGCAGAGATATATTGCGTAAAATGGCAAACTATTTCAGAGCTTATTTTTGTCAAAAAGTAAGCAATAATGGCTGGAAGTTTCTCTTCCTATTATGAATTTAATTCGAAGAATTAGTGTTGTATTTTTTTAAAATTCTGAATAGACTTAAATTAAATGAGAAACGGTTTGAAAATTGTACACATTTCAGCAATGAAACTGTCAGCAAAACAATGAAAAAAACAATAATTCAAACTCATCACCAGAAGACAATTATGAGCTTGTGTTCTATTGTAAGCATATTTAACTAGGCTTCTGAGAATTGCCTTCATGCATAATTGCTAAATCAGAAAATGCATCTACTGCTGTCTTCTCTTTTAATATCGTAGTCCTTTAAAAGGTGCTGTTTTTTACAGTAACAAAAGATTTCAACAGAACTTAGGAATATTAAAGTAAATGAATATGTCAAGAGGTCAAGACCAATTTGAGCTTCTGGGTTTTGTTTCGAAAAACCCCGGAAGCATAGATCAAGCAAGATTAATGTAAGTTGCTAAAACTTGTTTCCAAATCAATGTAAAGCAAAATAGGTGTAAAATAAATGAAATAAAGAGCTAAAATATATTGAAATTGTTTATAAATAATATCTATCATATCCACTGATTATAGCATAACTTAAAGCTACTCCTTGTCAACCACTTTCTTACATTTTCAGAATAAGCCATTTTGGCTGGGCATAAATACACATATTAAATTACTGTCAGCCACTTAAGCATTTTAAGTAATGTTTAATAAGTCATTTTTGGCTGGGCATATAAATGCACATATGCAAAACTATAATCCTTATTTGCAAGTTAATCCCACAATACATTGTATTATTATTATTTATTTATTTTTTTTAGCAAAATCCATTTCCATTACATTACTGAATTAACTTTAAATATCATTTACCATCTTGTTACTATTTTACTATAAAATAAACTATTTTCATGATGTATTTCAAAAATAAGGAAACATTAATCTATCATGTTATTATTTTAGTAATATTATACTGCATTTTGACTTTATTTAGCAGTTTATTGCATGCAAACTTTTATCACTAATCACCCTTAAACGGTTTCCCCAAAGTACCTTATAAAGAATTTCTCATAAATAATTAAACAGGTTTGAATACAATCAAGTACTGCAATTAAACAAATTTCATGAATTATTGAGATAAATCATTGTTTACCTGTTTCAATGAAACTTCTCCAATAGAAATCCAATCAATGATCAGAATATAATAGTACTGGTTCTCCCTTCACAGTGCTTTTCAATGTGATGTTTGCTAAGATTATCATAAATGCAACCGTGATTAAATTATCATGATCAAAAACTTAAAACTTAAATGTTATGAAATAGTCCACTCAAACCTCTCCTCAAATTAAATTCGCTAATTCTTTTATTAGCGGTTAAATCAAAACTTTTAACTGTATCAAAATGTTAATTTGAATTAAAGAAGCTGATTATGTTTCACTTTCACCGCGTCCTGTATTAATTAACTGTTGTAAACCACACTTTCACTGAAAACAATAGTTTACCCTCTTCAAGCCTGGAAGACTGAGAGAACCCAGATATTCCCACACAGACTTGAGTTGATTTCCAATGAAATTACGAGTGCGGAAAAAAAATACCATCTAGATAGTTAAATGTCAATACATGTGTCAATTGCATGTTACAGTCTGCAAGACGGCTCTAAAATCCTCACATTAATGGTGCTATATACTTTTAACACATCTTTCCTCGCAATCACAAATACAAAAATCAGAGACATTAACGGCACAGGATTTCTCATTTTGTATTAAATACTGTAACTGAAAACGCTAAATGACTCCCCGATCCACAAACGTTAGACACTCAGATAACAATATACACAGAAAATATAGGATTAACTATTTAAATAGTAAAAAGTAATGCTTTCACTACTACCTCAGGATGCAGTTGACTGCCCTAACCAATTCAATGACAGCAGCCCTCTATCGCCACTATTAACTGAACAGGTTGTTACAAAGATACCTGTATGAAATACTACAGTAGTGGTATCTGACAACAGCCTGTTAGTTTGACTGACAGCTAAGCCACTATTTATAGGTTTTCGTTATTTAAAATATCCTACTGAAAGTCAGAAGATGTAAATTTCTTAGATGGTTTTATGGTTTCAAACTTTCTGAATAAAACAGATTAAATTACTTCTGTTAAATATCAAAATGTGATTCTTTGATTATTTAGGTACCAAGTTCTCAATTTAAGGAATATTATGTTCATTTAATGTGTTTGCTAATTTTTGCATTTAGTTTTGGATTAAGTTCCATGACAGTATTCTAAAATATGAAGCAAAATAATTCCAAATACTGTAATAATTAAATTGATAAATCGTATCTCAATTATATTTAAGATTATCTTATAGACAGAACGTTGATGATAAATACATATAACTGATTCTCTGTACTTCTAAACAAACTATTTTCTATGATAACAAGTAATTTTCCAGCACCAGTAACAATTTAAAGACTGCTTACATACTTTTTTTCCTAGTTTTGCTGTAACACTTATGGAAAAAAATCAAGCTCTTAAGGCAATCTCCGGCCCTGTCAATAAAACGGCTCAATTAATTGCTGGGAATATATTGATGTGTGATCGTCAACCACTACAATAGGTGATATCGAAGCCGATCAATTAAAAGGTAGAAGAGTATTTTCTCTGATTAATTTCAAGTGGTCCATTCTTTGATAGTTGTTTGTTTATACTGGAATACCTTGCCATAGAATAACGGACATATTCTATCTATGAATGACAAAATACATATAACAACATGCATGGCTGCTTCTTAACAAAGTGATTTATTCAATAAATTTTATAATTACATTAATTCAAGCTTGTACTTCTACGCCTTATGCTAGGACTACTGCTTCTGTTGCCATTGTTACTTCTGTCACTTCTGCCACTTATACTGCAATTTTTATCATCATTTCTGTTACTGCTGCTGCTGTTACTGCTAGTTCTACTGCTGATCCTGTAGGTAATATCATCAACAGTTTTATCAGTTATACTTCAAACTAAAGCTTTCCTTACAATGAAGATGATAATGCTGAGAATGATGACAATGATAATAATGATGATAATGAACACACTGATGATACTGCTGAGAATCTGTTTTGCACGTCTGACTTGTATCTAAGGGCACTTCTCCGCCAAGCATTTTTTCGAATTCAGTATAAGCAATCCTGTTGTCGAATTCAGTATAAGCAATCCTGTTATGCATTATGTCAGATCAACTTGAACAAGTCTTTCCTTTCTTACTCGACTTTTCCACAAACAACCGAACAGACTTTCAAATATTAGATAGCAGAACTGTTCCTTTTTAACTACAGCAGAGGGGCTTATTTTTTTATGCAATAAGTTTTATCATCACTAGCGACAAAAGCATTTAACAACATAATGTTGACAGCTGGACGAATACTTTTTCCCAACACTGCAGGATGGGAAATTATTAAATATTAATCAAATTGCTGCCACCTTCGCATATAGCACTGTATCTTTTGTTACTTTTACCTTCATATGCATTATTTATAAAACTTAAACAGCATTCATTCAAGCTACCTTTGAAAAAAAACATGATACATCATAATATGGAATTAATATTTTTCCTGAAAACCCCATGCAAATCTGTAAACACACTGACCCTTGGGAACAGGATGGTTTATCAAAAATCTCTATGAAAGTAACCACTCCTGATCAAGGGATGTTGCCACTATGAAAATACATGCTGTATGCATTTCAAAATGACTTGTGTATCATGTATCAGGCCTTATTATTTCAGAACTTTCTGAAACCCCACCCTTGTTTTCTTAATATCTAAATCTAATTTAGATTGGCTAAAGATATGCATGCATCAACTATTTCAAATTCTACCCAGACTTTGTAATAAAATTGACCTGTTGACCTTCATTTAAAATTTTGTCTATGTTATTTTAACAGGACACCCACAAAACATTCCAAAAAGAGAACACATGGTGAGGGAGACAGTAACTGTTGTTTTTCAAGAGGATGAATAAAAAAAAATGTATCATTATAATTTATATTCAACTATAAGTTCAAAAGTTCTCAAGTGAGAAGGCAATGAAAATTATGCATATTCTTTTAAGAAATATTAACACAAAACAACACACACTGACAAATCTGGTTCTTCCTATCATCTCCTTAATTTCTGAACTCTTTCATTAATTTTGTTTCATAGATTAGCTTAGCAAGATTTTAAGTTCTTTCTGTCCTTTGATTTCCTCTGTGGAACATCCTCAGACAATAACTGGCCAAGCATAAATGATCATACATAATTATGTCTGTCTGTGTGTATGAGCAAGGAAGAAAAAGCAGAGTGAAAACAGATGTACAGTCCAAACTGAGCAACATTAAAAACACATTCATAGACTGAAAACAGATCCTGTTTCAAATTTTATGAGGGGTGTTAGTAAAGTTGGTTCCTAGAAAGTTACTGCTGTTACATTATTTTAAGTAATGAATATAAATAAAGTTCTTTACTATTTTATGACTTGTTTCAACTTTTATAATACTTCTTTACTACTTGCCAGAAGTTATAAATTTAGAATAAAGGGGAAAAAGAGCAGTAAAAAGCAATGACACATGTAAAATTGAGCCAGAATGCCAGGAAGACACTGAAATCAATCGTACACAGGTCTAGACAATATGTTTCCTTCTGTAAATGTAGGCCTGACATGCTAACAATAATGGTTTCATGTAGAAACTGTGACACTATGCAGGTTTAAATTTGCATTTTCATGTAATAAATGCGTAATAATTGCCTCTTCGTGATTATAATTGCCGTTAAACTTTTTCAGTTATTACAGATGTCATTGTTATAATGGATTTGTTGTGTAAAATATTTTCCCTACAGTAAAATGGTCACATGCAATTTTTTTTTTCATAGCTCATCAGTTACTGACTTTGGAACAGATTTTTTTAGAAATCAGTAAAAAGCATTTTACCATAAATGTTACAGAAAATATATTGTGATGTGTCTATTAAATCAAAATCTTTTGTAACTTTTTTGTTGTGTATTTTGCCTTACCGTATCATATAATATTACATCATATTATATCTGCACTTATTGATTAGTACTTAAGAGAGCGGATGTGGTCCAGTGGTAACGCGCTGGACTGGTATACCAGGGGTTCCGAGTTCGATCCCCCGCTCCTCCACTAACATTACTAATAGTCTTTCTGATGAGACGTTAAACCGAGGTCCCATGTATCAGTGCTATACACTGAGCATGTTAAAGAACCAGGGGTGTCTCTGGAATGGGATGCTTTCTGTATCTTGCACTACCCCCATAACATAAAATAACTAATATCTTCAGGGGGCGTCGGTCATATGGGCAACTGGTACCGATGGTAAATAAGCTCAAATAGATGGATAGATTAGTACTTTTAGCTTAAATACGACAAGGTTAACCCATTAATGCCTAGCATCTTAAGCAGACATAGGCAAACACTGTGCAGACCCAAGATCAGGGTCTTCACTGTTTGCATGTAGGACTTTCTTCCTTAAATAGAATGAAATTGAAAATTTAAACCAGAAATGCTTTCAACTGAAAATGGACTCTTCCAGCTGACAAGGATGGCATACTCCAATAGGCATAAATGGGTTAACTTTTCTACAGTCTGGACTGCTCGGTCATATGGCTTCAGCTGGTACTGAGGAAAAATAAACTCAAATCTCTCTCACAGTCTGGCCCATAACTAGTGAATACATCCTTATTAATTTTAGAGTTATCTAACATTTGTCGCTAAATACTGTGAACATAAAAAATGGTTAAACAACCACCCTCTACATTATGATTTAAAGAGTTAAGCAAAATTTACTTCATTTTGTGTTTATTTCTTCCCAGAAGGTAAAATGTCAAGGCAAATAGTTTGTCTCTTTGGTCAAAAAAGAAAAACATTCATGCCCTTAAGGCTTGGACCTTACGTCCTTACATGGTACATTATAAAGCCATGCTGCCTGTCACAAATAATTAGTTGTTTAGGGTACAAAGGTGATGCTACTGTTAATTAAAGTAATTTATTGTGACAGCAACATCATAAAAACAGTGGTTACAGATACAGTTTGTCACCATTGTATTAGTACATCACAGATTTTACTCCCTTTCAAACATAAAATGAAGTTAAAAAACAAAGAGTTTAAAATATATTATTTAAAATGCACTTTTCCAAACTTCATAACAAAAATATTGAGACTAGAAAATCTTTTAGACAACTAAGGTTTTAAAAAGCTACATCCTCCTGACTGCTCACAAGCTTACTGTCACATGTTTTGATATGATCTTTGAAAAGCTTTACTTCAGTCTGCCAAAGCAACTCCAGTTCTGCAACCAAATAACCTTCTTTGTAATATTATTAAAAAGTAGCCTAAAGATTTTGGAAGAAATGTAGAATCGCAATACTGGGCATGGGTGCTCCCATTTTGCACCTCTGTCAATATGCTAGCCCTTGTATGGTGTAGGGTAGTGGGCAGCAAGTGGGTAAGTTTGTAAGTACTGGGTGACAGGTAGCAGGTAGGTGACGTATCTGCCAATCCAAACATATGTGTTTGGTAGGGGTACATTATAAGTGTGTGTGTGGAGGGGGCGGGGGGCATGCTTAACTAAGGAAGGGGATGTGAAAACTCAGAATTTCAAATGTTTACATAATTTAAACTTCTCCAAAGTTTCATAACCTAGGGTGAAATAGCTTTCCCAGCATGAAAAACAAGATCAAACATACCCTTTTTCAATCATTCAAGGGCTAGAACTCTTTTATTCCTCTACAGAGTCGGCGAGCTGGAAATGAAATCCCAGGTACATATTCTCACAAGTACACACAAAAGCAAATCTAAGCTACTCCCTTATGAGGACACAAGAAATATATAATTCATTGAAGAATTACTAATGACACACAGGGATAATTTTTCCTGATACAATAAATAATTTAGCTAAAAGTCTGTTCTGGTCAATTAAAAGTGACCATTGCAAAAATAACCTAATTTTGTCTTTCCTTGACAAATTTCTTCCATATCACTTAGTGCCATAATAGGCCTTTCAGTCCTTTGATTGCATTCTGAATTCCTTATTTATTGCCATCTTAAATTTACAGAATCTTCCTATATCAATTTACAAATTTATTGTCTGGACAGAATTTATAAACTATTCTTTACTTAAGCTTCTAAAGTCTGCAGCACATTATATATTGGAGTATGTTTTTTTTTCTTAGATAATTTCAAAGAAAAATGTATATAAAATGCAAATATAATTTTCAGTTTGTCTCTCAAAATTTTGTCTGACGAGAAAATGGGTTTCCTATAAGCATCTTCTCAGAACAAAATATGTATTGCTTATACAGTTCATTTCTATTTATCTATTTATTTGCATTTATTTAGCCTAGGTACTGGTCGCCCAGATAACTAATGCCCCTTGAAGAGCTTAGTTATTTTAGAATGTTGGGATAATACAAATGACAGAAAGCATCCCATTCCAGAGACTTCTACATCTTTGGTGTAAAGCACTGATACAATCATTAGGGACCTCAATTTAACATCCCATCAAAACAACAAGTTAGTGTTAGTGGAGGATCAAACTGACAACCCCTGAATTACATTAGTCCCATGTTTTGCCAACGAACCATTGATACTCTGCCCTTTGCCAATACAGTTCATTTGGAGTCTATCTGAGTTTATTTATTGTCCATTTGACCCAGGCCCCTTGCAGAGGTTAGTTATTTTAGCTTGTAGGGGATAGTGCAAGATACAGAAAGAATACCATTCCAGAGACACCCATTGGATCTTTTCCATGCTCAGTGTACATGGGACCTAGGTATCACATCTCAACTGAAATACAATCAGTAATATTAGTGGAGGAGCAGGGGATCAAACTTGCAAACCAAGGATAACCACGAGGGCAGTCCAGCGCATTAACACTCATTTGGAGTACCTATGTTTTCATCTTTTGTAGCCCTATCTGAAATACTTCTGTCATTATCTATAACAATCTTACATAAAATACTAATGTTTTCATTAAGTCCATCCAGAAGGTTTCCTTCAATGCATACTAGTAACAAAGGCTGTTACACTTCTGGACATGTGAAGCAGTCATATCAGTGGTTTTTTCTTTGTGGGCTGTAAGGAAAAAACCTTTTAAGTTTTATCAAAGAATAAATTACAACTAAACAGAGTTAAAAGACAAGCTTTTTTTACAAGAGCAAAAACTAACAACAAAATAAAACCAATTTTGATCAGAAGATGTAGTGCATGGAATGACTTAAATAAAACTGACAACCTAAGCAAAGCTTTATATTTTCATGTTTCCTTTGACAAGTTAATAGCCATTTAAATTGTCAGCACAGGAGACTATTTGACACAGATCAGAAACATAAATTATACAAGTTTCAGAACTACCTGTCATAACATATATTTTCAATGTTACCTTGAAAAAATAGAAATGCATATGAAGGGGTGAATGCAAAAACTTTCTAAGTGCTATATAATACAGAAGCAGATAGGACATTTACATATTCACCCCTACAATTAGTCTTAAGAAGACAACTGCCATTGATTAATATTCAAACAAATAAAAAATAACAAGCAAAACACAAGTAAAATTTCACATAAATTGCATAATGTTTCATGACAACTCAATTATAGAAACAACTTTTCAATATTTTATGTAAAAAGTAAAATGTCAACTAACAACTACCTTGTACAATTCTATCTTTCTTCATTTACACCCTCATTCCTTTAAAACTCTTTGCATTTGTTGTTATTTTCTGCACATATTTTTTATTATGTTTTACAAGACAGATTATTTTGAAAATATGTCATTTTGACCTAATAATCTTAGAATACAAGGTTTTCTTTTTCAGCCTGAAAGCTCTTAACCATGAGTAAAACAATAAATTCATTTAAAACATCTGAAGTTGTGTAAAGTGAAATTACTTTTTTCCGACAGTCAGTGATTTTTATGAAGTCCTCAAAGTTCTCTACAGTCTTTCCTCTTGTAACTGTACTTTTTAGGTCAAATTACAGTCTGCGACATGGCTAGTAGAATTTGGGTTGAGCCTGTAAAATTTCCCAAGTCACTAGCCCGACTGGCCTGTGAAAAATTAGCAGCCAATTACCTTTTTTTCTGAAAATGAAAGGACTGAATTTCAAATGAAACAACTCATTTATCCTCGATCCTGGGAATAAAATTACAAAACAAGAAACATGGCAATGCCACGAAACCAGGTTTTCAAAAATGTTGTTCTGATTCTATACTATAGTATGAATTTTGGAATGAAGATTGCTATGAATATTCAAAAGATTATAACATGACATGAAGGAAAAGATAATATTCATGAGAATACATGATAATGAGTAGGATGTAAATTTCGGCTAACAATACTGTCTGCAAGGAGTATACTTAATAATGAGACAACAATTTCTGCACGTCATCTTGATGTGGTAAACATTTGTCTGAAGTTTCATCAAAATTCTTCAAAGGGTTGAAGAGTTACAGAGCGGACAGGATTTTCAATGTTAATGTCACTGTGACCTTGACCTTGGAGCCATCAAAATTCTTCAAAGGGTTGAAGAGTTACAGAGCGGACAGGATTTTCAATGTTAATGTCACTGTGACCTTGACCTTGGAGCCAGCCATGCGGAACATGCGTTCTGCACGTCATCTTGATGTGGTAAACATTTGTCTGAAGTTTCATCAAAATTCTTCAAAGGGTTGAAGAGTTACAGAGCGGACAGGATTTTCAATGTTAATGTCACTGTGACCTTGACCTTGGAGCCAGCCATGCGGAACATGCGTTCTGCACGTCATCTTGATGTGGTAAACATTTGTCTGAAGTTTCATCAAAATTCTTCAAAGGGTTGAAGAGTTACAGAGCGGACAGGATTTTCAATGTTAATGTCACTGTGACCTTGACCTTGGAGCCAGCCATGCGGAACATGCGTTCTGCACGTCATCTTGATGTGGTAAACATTTGTCTGAAGTTTCATCAAAATTCTTCAAAGGGTTGAAGAGTTACAGAGCGGACAGGATTTTCAATGTTAATGTCACTGTGACCTTGACCTTGGAGCCAGCCATGCGGAACATGCGTTCTGCACGTCATCTTGATGTGGTAAACATTTGTCTGAAGTTTCATCAAAATTCTTCAAAGGGTTGAAGAGTTACAGAGCGGACAGGATTTTCAATGTTAATGTCACTGTGACCTTGACCTTGGAGCCAGCCATGCGGAACATGCGTTCTGCACGTCATCTTGATGTGGTAAACATTTGTCTGAAGTTTCATCAAAATTCTTCAAAGGGTTGAAGAGTTACAGAGCGGACAGGATTTTCAATGTTAATGTCACTGTGACCTTGACCTTGGAGCCAGCCATGCGGAACATGCGTTCTGCACGTCATCTTGATGTGGTAAACATTTGTCTGAAGTTTCATCAAAATTCTTCAAAGGGTTGAAGAGTTACAGAGCGGACAGGATTTTCAATGTTAATGTCACTGTGACCTTGACCTTGGAGCCAGCCATGCGGAACATGCGTTCTGCACGTCATCTTGATGTGGTAAACATTTGTCTGAAGTTTCATCAAAATTCTTCAAAGGGTTGAAGAGTTACAGAGCGGACAGGATTTTCAATGTTAATGTCACTGTGACCTTGACCTTGGAGCCAGCCATGCGGAACATGCGTTCTGCACGTCATCTTGATGTGGTAAACATTTGTCTGAAGTTTCATCAAAATTCTTCAAAGGGTTGAAGAGTTACAGAGCGGACAGGATTTTCAATGTTAATGTCACTGTGACCTTGACCTTGGAGCCAGCCATGCGGAACATGCGTTCTGCACGTCATCTTGATGTGGTAAACATTTGTCTGAAGTTTCATCAAAATTCTTCAAAGGGTTGAAGAGTTACAGAGCGGACAGGATTTTCAATGTTAATGTCACTGTGACCTTGACCTTGGAGCCAGCCATGCGGAACATGCGTTCTGCACGTCATCTTGATGTGGTAAACATTTGTCTGAAGTTTCATCAAAATTCTTCAAAGGGTTGAAGAGTTACAGAGCGGACAGGATTTTCAATGTTAATGTCACTGTGACCTTGACCTTGGAGCCAGCCATGCGGAACATGCGTTCTGCACGTCATCTTGATGTGGTAAACATTTGTCTGAAGTTTCATCAAAATTCTTCAAAGGGTTGAAGAGTTACAGAGCGGACACAATTTCGTTTGACGCCCGCCCATCCGCCCATCCGCCCGCCATACCCCAATCTAATAACCAGGATTTTCAAAATTGAAAACCTGGTTAATAACTGTATTAATCATTATTCTTACTTTGCTCTCCTCTTTAAAAAATAAACATCTCTGGGCTTGTAAAAACCTATTCTGGCTAGTAGATATTGCCAACCACTTGGCCAAATGGCTATTGGTTTTCTGGCCATAAATTCTTCTACTGAAATTATGTACAAGAGACTTCGCTTTTACTATAATTATTTTACTTTCAATTAAAAAAACAATTCAACCATGAGTTTTCTGATATTTTCCCACCTTAAAAATCATTATTTTTTTCTAATTTTCTCTCCTCTTTTAATCTCCCATTCCAAAGGAAAGGAAATTTTCCTAAGCTGAAATGTTTAAACATAATTTACTTAATATTAAATCTTTGTTATTAACCTTGCGGCTCATTATGTTATGACAGAGGAAAAATCTGTCCCAGTTTAAAAGTAAACATTGAAGTATTTGCCATGTAATGTGGTACTGTATTATTACAAACATTCAAAATATTTGTTGAAAGATTTCAGTATATCAAAGTCTCAATGTAACAATTATGTTTTCCACACAGGAGTTCACAAATAAACACAATAACCTCTATACCACAAAAATAAAATAAAAATAGACTTTTGAATTACTTTTTGTACCACTAATTTATCAATCTGAAGTTTTGGAGTTCTAGCTGAGCAAAAGGAAGAAGTGACAAATTTCATCCACCCAGGTTTAATACATCATTGGATAATCATGTATAGTATTAAAACATTAAAAGAACACACAAGGGATGGTAAAAAAGTGGTCTCAAATACTTAAATACAGGTAAGACAACATAAATTGTGTTTGAATCACTTCATATGAATGAAATCTCTCTATTACCACTTCAGAAAGATGCTGGACTTCAGTGGCCTCGTAGTTAGCTCCATTGTCTACGAAACAGGAGATTGCAGTTTAATCCCCTGACCAGAGGTGTTGAAAGGAACGTTAAACCTGAGTTCACTCACTCACCTGAGAAAGACTGACTGTTTAATGATGATCAGATTCCATGAATTAAACTACAAGTTCAATAAATCATGTCTTCAAATTTAAATGTCACATTAATTCTGAGGCCAAAAGAATTAATGAAAGGTCCAATCATATGTTCATCATGTATTTCAAGGAGAGCTTGACTCTTGTTTAGAGTTATCTGTCCCTTTTAGCATAGCGGTTTCTTCTTTCTCTATTAGACTTATTATTACCTCTCAATTACAGTTTTGTTCAAAACTAAAATTCTTCCAGAACGAGTTGATTAACTGTACTTGGCTCAGACAAGACTAATTAGATGTTGATACTGAGATCAACAGTTATAGCAGTTCATAGATATAAATAGTTATAATCACAGGGAACCAAACAGTTTCAAAATACTCTTAATATTTTTTTTCCCCCCAGAATCATATTAGGTCAGGACGGCTTGCCTCAGGACAGTATACCTATACTTCTACTCATCTCCAGTTTCTGTCCTGCTGTCTTAAATAAACACTTAATTACATTCATCAACTTTTGTTCCTAATAAATCAAAATAAGCCAGTTACCTTGTTTACTTACAACTTCTTTATTGAGAAAAAATGTTATCTTTCTATTCCATAATAGATAAGATTTTCAGAGAAGATGGTAAAAATCACAATGTCATCTTAAAAGAAACATTAAGCCCTCAATCAGACATCCTCCTAAATACTGCAAACCCCCACACTTGTACATAATCGATGATACTGGGAAATTTTAATATACTTTTAGGTGACATTTACACATTTCTAGTTACAGGAACATTACCAAAATGTATCACTAAATTGTGAGACATTGTATACACTTCTTAAAATTTGAATGCAAGAAGTAACAAATGACTTACACATGTTTATAGGAATGGAATGCATATTCAGTCTCAGACCAAAAGATCAAAGGCTGACAATCGAGTCGCGTCTGAAGAGTGAATAGCAGAAGGATTAGCCTTGATGCGCTAATGTTCCGAAGTATTCAGTTGTTGTCGCCAAATCGCCATCGAAGCTGACAAAGTGTCATTTACAATAACAGAAATTGTCAGTGACCTAGAAATCAATACTAATTGTTTCTACCAACTCATGGTGAATCTTTTGTTTGTTTTATGGCTGTTTTAAGCCTGTCTTTAATAGATGGATTCTTTGCTTTATTGGTATTACACCTTTCTCCAATAGATGGTTTCTCAGTTTTATTGGGTTTAGCCTTTTTTTTACTGTCACTTACTTCCCTTGTTTATGACTTCCAATGATTTCCCAAAGCAGAAACTTGGAAGCTGCTGTGATATATTTAGACAAAAAAGTACTAGAGAGCAGACACACTGAATATTGCTCACCTGAGTATTACTGTACATCATAAAATTGAGGTCAAGGTCAAAAATTGCAAAACAGATTACAGACAAAGATGGTTTGAACAAGCAAATTCATTGAAATGATATCCCCCACCGAATGATACAAATCACTGGAATGAGGCTGTTAAGTTATTATCAACTTTTTAACAGGATCTTTGACCTTGGAATTTGAGTGACAAATCAATTTGATATCTTTATCGCCCATAATGTTTGAGTTGTGCCAAGCAGAAATAGCTCTTATAGTAAATGACGTCGTTTCAGAGAAATGATGTCAAAACAAAGCAGTGGAACAACAGCAATGTTTGGTCTGAACAAGTGAAGAATTAAGTTCCTATGCACTACATGACTCCTTAATGACACATATGCACCTATGAAGTTCAATTTTGATAACTCAATTACTTTTTAAGTTATGTTCCAAACACTCATTAAGTATTAAAAATAACAAAGGGGGATAACTCTAACATTATGAAGTGATGAGTTACACTTTCTATGCACTGCACTTTTTACTCACTGAAATCTAACTACACAAAAAGTTTTAGATTTATAACTTCAAAATGTTGATATCTCAAATAATGTTTTGAGTTATGGTCCAAACAAAAATTAAATATAAATAAAAAAATACAAAGGGGAATAACTCCAAAATTATGAAGTGAAGATATATGTTATCTATTCAGTGCACTTCTATTCAATTTCTAATAACATACATCGTATGAAGTTTAAGGTTCACAATTAGAATAGCTTTTGAGCTTTGTTCTACAGACGGAAGGATGAACAGTCAGACAGACAATTCCAAATCTATATCCCTTCTCCTTCCAAAGAGGATAATTAATCATTTTCTTTCTGTCAAAGAAACCAAACCTTTGAATGAGAATGACGAAGTCTCAGCCACAGCGACTATTGCAAGGAACTACTTTCTACAAATTTTTTTCAAATTACGTGTTTATTTTTCTGGCTTTAGTTGTCTAATTTTCAATAATCATGATAGAAACTTATGACATACTTTCTAATCATTGAATTTTAAACGCATCTCATAATGAAGTGAACAGTGACCGTACCTGTGCACTGCATTCAATCTCAATGAGATTTATCCACCTGTGAAGTTTCAAGTCAATAGCTGTGATAATGTCGGAGTTATGCTCTGGACAAGAAATTTAAACAAAGGGGCATAACTCCAAAATCATGAAGTAAAGAGTTATGGTTCCTGTGCATTGCACTTCATCTCAATAAGACCTATTAATGTATTAAGTTTCAAGTCAATAGCTTTTATAATATAGTAGTTATGCTCCGGAAAAGAAAATTAAACAAAGAGAAATAACTCCAAAATCATGAAATGCATAGCGATAATTCTTAGACATTGCACTACAACTCAATGAGTATATCATCCTAGGAAGTTTCAAGTCAATAGCTTTGATAGTGTTGGAGTTATGCTCCAGACAAGAAAATTAAACAAAGGGAATAACTCCAAAATCATGAACTGCAGAGTGCTGGTTCTTGAGCACTGCACTCCGTCTAAATGAGATCTACTGACCTATGAAGTTTAAAGTCAATAGCTTTGATAGTGTTGGAGTTATGTTCCAGACAAGAAAATGAAACAAAGGGGAATTACTCTAAAATCAAGAAGTGCAGAGTGATGGTTCTTAATGAGATCTATCAATCTATGAAGTTTCAATTCAATAGCTTTGATAATGTTGGAATTATGTGCGGACAAGAAAATTTAACAAAGGGGAATAACTCCAAAATCAAAAAGTGCAGAGTGATGGTTCTGAATGAGATCTATCCATCTATGAAGTTTCAAGTCAATAGCTTCGTCAGTGTTGGAGTTATGCTCTGGACAAAAAAATGAAACAAAGGGGAATAACTCCAAAATCAAGAAGTGCAGAGTGATGGTTCTTAATGAGATCTATCCATCTATGAAGTTTCAAGTCAATAGCTTCGAAAGTGTTGGAATTATGCTCCGGTTGAGAAAATTAAACAAAGGGGAATAACTCCAAAATCATGACATGCAGAGTGATAATTCTTGTGCAATGCACCCTGTCTCAATGAGATTTATCCACCTATGAAGCTTCAAGTCAATAGCTTTGATAGTATTGGAGTTATGCTTTAGACAAGAAAATGAAACAAAAGGGGATTAACGCCAAAATCAAGAGGTGCAGAGTGATGGTTCTTAATGAGATCTATCCACCTATAAAGTTTTAAGTCAATAGCTTCCTTAGTGTTGGAGTTATGCTCTGGACAAGAAAATTAAACAAAGGCAATTAACTCCAAAATCAAGAAGTGCAGAGTGATGGTTTTTGTGCACTGCACTCTGTCTCAATGAGATCTATCCACCTATGAAGTTTCAAGTCAATAGCTTTTATAGTGTTGGAGTTAAGCTCCGGACAAGAAAATTAAACAACGGGGAATAACTCCAAAATCAAGAAGTGCAGAGTGATGGTTCTTGTACAATGCACTCCCTCTCAATGAGAACTATCCACCTATGAAGTTTTAAGTCAATAGCTTTGATAGTGTAGGAGTTATGCTCCAGACAAACATCTGGACGCTGCTTATCTGCCCACCCACCCACCATGGGTGATCCCATAATATGTCCTGTCTTTGACAGGTGTTTAAAAAGTGGAAAAAAAACACATATCAGGAATAACCGCAGTCAGAAAACACAGTCTCCAGTAACACAGTCACAAGTTGAGGAACAAGCCAAGGATATATGCATCTCCTTTTGGTATTGAAAGTTCCCACAAAGTTTCGTTGAAATCCTTTCAGTAGTTGCAGAGAAATAGCATGGAAATGAAATACTATTCTCGGGCTATAACTCTGTGTTAAATGGTCTGACGAAGACTTGCCAGTGATATTCGCATCTCCTTTTAGTATTGATGATTCCCATAAAGTTTCATTGAAATCCAGTAAAAAGTTGCCGAGAAATTGTGCAGAAACAAATCTTACTCTGAACTAATCAAGGACCATAACTCTGTGTTGAAGGGTCCAACTGAAACATGCCGAGGATATGCACATCTCCTTTTGGTATTTGAAGTTCCCACAAGGTTTCAATGAAATCCAGCAGTTTCCAAGAAATTGCATGGAAACAAAATTCGGATGGACGGACGGACAGACAGACGGACGACAATGCCAAAAACAATATCCCCCTCCCGATTCCATCGGAAGGAGATAACAAATCTCAAAAAAATGAACTCATAGTGTACCTCTTAATATACTTTGTTCTTTATATACTTTAGTATACTTTGGAAGGAAGATGAAATATAGGAAATGCTGTGAGAAGAAAAGCTACCCCAAAACATTAGTTTTAATGCTGATTCCAATTGTGTTTCAGCTGTGTTTGTTGTTAGGTTTGTGAAAAACTGTATTCTTGTAACATACTACTTTAAGATGTTTTCTTTTGATTTTTTTTTCTGCATACTGTGCCCTATATTTTTACCACCTGTTCTGACCTTGACATTACATAATAAGAGCTTCTTCTAGTGTTGATGTTTTAACTTGGAACAGAGAAAGTATTTGCACACCAGCAATAGAATGGTTAAATTAAAAAAAAATCATTTATTGGGAAATAGAACATGACCCTATTTTAATTCCATATTATAAATCAATACTATGTTTGCATACCCTAAATTCTGAACAATCAGATTTCCATTAAGAAGTGATTTAAAATTCTGGCTTACAGACATTCCAGTAGTTCAGTAAGTAAAAGAAGAACATTAATTCTGATCTTGGAATTCAATTATGTATAGAGTTCTTAAGCCACTGATTCTTCAGGGCAAACTTATATATCATGAAAATGAAAACTGACAGAAGAAACTGGGTGTTGTAAATCACATTTTAATTTTCCAAAATAATTTTGCAGATCTACCAAATTTTCACCAAAATCGGTGATTTATTAGACTGGTATATGGTATTTTTTTTCAAGTTAGTCTTAAAAAGGACATGCCAGTCTGCAACTGGGTCATTCTGAAGAAATCAGACCTTAAACCTGATAAATTTATACTCTTACTTATGTTTCTGAAAGTTTTTTAAGCATCTGCTGCATGTAAATCAGTGAGTAACATGAGGGCTTAAACTGTTGAAAAAGAGTCAATAAATATCTAAAATGCTTATTACAAACTTCAGGTGTTTCTAATGTGAGAAACAGGTCTTCTTCTTCTGCCAGTCTTCTGAATAATAATATCTGAGAATAGTGGAAACTGGATAAAATAAATTGAATTAATCACAATACCATGAAATTGTGCTCTACTGAATTCTACTTTTTGCAAATATGAACCTACAATGTAGATATGATATAATGAATAATGTACTGCTAGATCCTGACTCGAAGATTTTCATTTCACTTCTGTACATTACGAAATTTTTAGGGAAAAATGTTTTTGACTGTAAACTAGTTTTTAAACTGCAAAACAATTTAATGATTTAAAGTATCTATTTCCAACAGAAAATTCCTTATTTGGAAGAAAGTACTTTTTATTTTCCATGTTCTTTCTACTTCAATCAAGAAACCACAATTCATGACAATGTGCCGTAACTTATAGCAATATTAATTAAGCAGGAAATGGAATGGATAAGCCCACAGTAATGAGTTTCCAACACCAACCCCATTCTTTGGAACAAAAGTTTTCACTAAATTACATTTCACAAATTTTTTTCCTCTCTTTTTCAAAGTTTATCCTACTCTTGCATGCACACATCCTTAAATCTGGAAAATACAGTAGTTTCTGGGAAATACATTGCTACAATTTCAGAGCAAAATTTTATAATTCAGTTACATGAGCAATTTCTAGTTGAACTGTAAATTACAAGATTTTTTTGTACTTACACTTTTAGAACATAATGTAGCTATCTTTCCAAAGGAAACCAGAACATGGGTAACACAAAATGTAAAGCACTGATGTTAGCTGTCCAAGACTTATGAGAAGGAGTGTGATTTGCATGCAGCAGGAAATTATCACACTTATGACACAATAAGTTTAGCTAAAGTCTCACATGATCAATTAAAAACTTTATCACAGCAATGCTGAAAATGTCCAGTTCATGTCTTGAATGGATCCTAGTTCCTATTTAACCCTTGCAGTGACCCCATACCATGTCTTAGATAAGGGGCCATTAGCAGAGATTTAATGTCCAATAAAACACTGATTTGACACAAGATAAAACTCACTTCTCACTGACCATGGAGCATCAATTTGTTCTGGAACTGATATTCAAATATTCTATGACCACTTCCTTTCTCCTCCCTATCATGTGATATAACCAGGCCATGGGAAATTAAATATCCAGTTCTCTCCATCCATCCACCCAATACAATTTTCTAACTAGACCTTCTCAAAATAAGAATTTAACAATGCTCTTTGCCTTCCACATTACCAGTGGATCAGTGGTCTTATGTAGTGAACAGGTATTGTAATGCATGGTCCTATACTAGTGAACAGGTCTTGTAATGCATGGTCCTATACTAGTGAACAGGTCTTGTAATGCATAGTCTTGTAGTAGTGAACAGTTCTTGTTATGCATGGTCTTATAGTAATGAACAGGACTTGTAATGCATGGTCTAACAGTAATGAACAGGTCTTGTAATGCATGGTCTCATTGTAATGAACAGGTCTTGTAATGCATGGTCTATTTGTAATGAACAGGTCTTGTAATGCATGGTCTTACAGTAGTGAATAGGACTTGTAATGCATGGTCTTACAGTAGTCAGGACTTGTAATGCATGGTATTACAATAGTGAACAGGACTTGTAATGCATGGTCTCTCAGTAGTGAACAGGACTTGTAATGCATGGTCTTACAGTAGTGAACAGGACTTGTAATGCATGGTCTTACAGTAGTGAACAGGACTTGTAATTCATGGTCTTACAGTAGTGAACAGGACTTGTAATGCATGGTTTTAAAGTAGTGAACAGGACTTGTAATGCATGCTCTAACAGTAGTGAACAGGACTTGTAATGCATGCTCTAACAGTAGTAAACAGGACTTGAAATGCATGATCTTACAGTAGTGAACAGGACTTGTAATGCATGGTCTTACAGTAGTGAACAGGACTTGTAATGCATGGTTTTATAGTAACGAACAGGACTTGTAATGCATGGTCTTACAGTAATTAACAGGCCTTGTAATGCATGGTCTTACATTAATGAACAGGTCTTGTAATGCATGGTCTTACAGTAATGAACAGGTCTTGTAATGCATGGTCTTACAGTAATGAACAGGTCTTGTAATGCATGGTCTTACAGTAATGAACAGGACTTGTAATGCCTGGTCTTACAGAAATGAACAGGTCTTGTAATGCATGGTCTTACAGTAATGAACAGGTCTTGTAATGCATGCTCTTATAATAATGAACAGGACTAAATTTCCAGGGCCCAGGACACTATAAACTGAGCATATAGAAGTCAGCCAGACGTGTCTCTTCTATATCTTGCACTAATCCCCCACCCCATATGGATAAAATAGTATTTGTTACAAGATCTCACCTTGAGCTTCTGTTGATACTGGCCCAAGCAAGAGCATATAAAAACTCAGTTGTATTAGTGATAGCTCAAGGAATCTAGCATCAAACTAAATTTTACTGATATTTATCTACATACATTAAGTAGGGTTTATTGCTGAACATGCTTTGACTTGAAAAAAATTCTGCCTTCAAAGACTGACCTGCAAATAAAGGAATAGGAAACTTTCTCATGCAGGTACCAGTCAAATCATTCCCTCTGTCAAGATTAAAAAAAAAAATCAAGGCAGACCAATTAATTATGAGCGAAAATACATTTTGTGTTTTCTTCATACGGGTTTCCAGAACAAAGAATTCTATTACCCCAAATCTAATCAGACAGGCAAATAGAATACAGACAACAACATGTCCACCCTTTGTGACAGATACATATCAGCAATATTGGATAAAGAACAAAGTATGTCTTAATAAATCAATTTCTATTCAACCATGTAAAAACACATACGTTTCCAGTCTTTGTGACAGTTGGCAATTTTTTTCAAGAAAATCCATGGTTATGACTTTACGAAATGAGAAATATACCACAATACATCACACAAAATGTCTGTTCTACTTTTCTTAGAATTCTTCCTTGATACACAAAGAAATGAGACAACACAGTGACAACATATTTGATCTAATATATCATAGTCTGTCAGATGGTAAGTTAAGTTACGGTAAACCCTTTCATTTTTTATTCAATGTTTTTTTGGTTTTTTGTTTTGTTGTTTGCTTTTTGTTTTCATTTGATAAGTACAGGAAAGCAATGATTCACAAACCTGTCTTAGATTTCAAAATGCTTTTGTAACTAAATTCTATCAAAATTAATAGAGATTATAACAATGTCACTATTTTAAAAATTTTACAAAAATGACCACATGTGACCATAATGTTAAATCTCATTGATTACAGTTCAGTAAGATTTGCAGAAGTTTGTTGCCCAAACATCAAACATTGGCCCATTGACCAAAACTGTCTGCTTCTTATCTTCAAATCATAAAATCTTCTAGCCATGCTTTTTAGAGAAACTACTCATCTCTGATAAATGCTGCGGAAACCAAGACATTTTACCAGGGAAGCTTACCTAATTTGGACACTATTATTGATGACATGTTTCCCCAAACGACCCCAGCTGGTAGCTAGACAATGTGACAAGTGGTCTGTAATATATGAAAAATATAATACAAATATTTATACTTATATACTTGATATAGCACAACATAAACTCATATCAGTGTAAACTATTTTAATACACAACAGATGTTTTTGTCAAGAAATGTGAATATAAATTCTAGTACATACAATTAGTTTGGCATTGTGCTCAGTGGATACTAATGAAAGGAATGACAGTGGTCAGCATTTATAGGGACATTGTCTAAAATCATGAGAAATCATAGAAAAAAACTGTCATTAAGCTGTCTGTTAAAAGTGGTCCCCTGCTAATATGTCCATTAGGCTGAGCTCTTGGTCACCATAGGAGTGGTACAGTGAAAGCTGTACAGGAAATGTGGCATTTTATATACTAATATAACTTGTTATGTGTAGACTATCATATATTATTTTATTATCACATACTTTTTTACGATACAGGCTTTTACCCTCTTTAAAAAAAGCATTTCCTTCCAAGACACATTACTGCCTCTGCAATAGCTCCTGGAATTCCAATTATTCTTCTATATATCATCTCCAACAATTCTGCACATGTTACCTGTCTTATGCCCTTTCAATGACATTGGAAGAATACTATTCTTGGTCATTTATAAACAGCTTCTCAAGCTTACATTACACTGGTAGCATGGAATGCCATCTGAACTTCAATCTGCAATGGAAAAGTGCAATGCATGGTAAAAATAACAGCCCCTACAGGATACAAACCTTAGCCTTCTCGGCTATGTATTACTTGTGAAACCAATTTCAATACAAGTAACAACTAAGTCAAAGAATCCATCCCTTGATGCAGTTGTCTGAGAGGCTGGATTTATAAAACCAATGAAGCGTGCTGCTAGCACTAGACCAGAACAGATTCCCTCAAAATGTCATCATTTAACAAGATAAAATGAAATTTTACCTTATTAACCAAGGCAGGTTTTTAAGTCAAGAAGTGGGCATCATGCAGTGAAGTCATCATCTTCTGAACTCTGTAACAAAAGAGACAATGCATCAGAGAAACTGCAGTTCCTGCAAGATTGGAACCTGCATGTGTTGGGTCATAATTAACCTAAGAAACCAACAATCTAGACCACAGAGCCATGGAATTAATTTTTATCTGAGAGAGAAAATTAGCAGTTCACATTCACACTTATGACAACAGCTCCTTCATTTTGCAAATTCTCTTTAGGCACATGTATGCAAAAAGCATAAGAATGATAAGAATTCAAATTAAAATGTTCATGTTATGTAGTAGTTTACCATTTTATTCTAACACAAACTGTATAATTAATAAATTATGTTTGTCAGAGACCTTGTGTACCTATTATGTTCTAGGAAACAAAAAAAATCACATTGCATGCAAGTAGAGACAAGTTAAAATAACCTCCTAACATCAGATAAGAATTCTGAAATGTCTTATCTTTAATACAAATGTGGACTTTCTGAACAAATTAATGTTACAAACACCAGACTCCAGACACCATGGTATCACATGCCAGGTTATCTATTATCTCTATAATTGGTCATATGATATGCTTTAACACAAGCAAACATAATAGACACCAGTGGTGTAAATTTACTCTCAAATTAGCTTTTATTTGGGCTAATATTTTGAGCTGTATTGCAAAACAAGTTATTTCAAGTGAACTCAGTTTATGACTCCCCAGACCCCCTTCCTAACTCTCATAATGGAATCTATCTCAGAGAGAGAAAGCAGTAACATTCATCACTGTCCCAAATTACAACTGGATGAGCTGAGACAGGAGCAGAATCGAAGGTATCTGGTAACACACACATGTAGCTCCCTGACTGGGACTCTAACTCTGGACATAGCAACCCAGGTCCCACTAAGCAGGAGGCCCGAAATTCAATTATTAGTTCCTATTTGTGTTTGCTGTGCCAAATGGTAAGCTTTCTAAAGTTTTATCAAAGTGACAGACCTCAAACCACTTCTGATGGAACCAAAAAATAAATTTAAGAATGAGCTCACTGTCTTTTACTTACAGCTTGGTCAAACAAGAGATGTGCAAGATGCATCTTTGCCATAGAACACACTTAAAATACTTCAGGCCTAAGACTAACCAAGTCAGAGAAAAAAACAGTAACTCTGATATATGTATGTATATTTCTCATTCATAAAACATTTAAGTCGATTGAGAAAGAATATATAACATATATATGAACATATACACACTACTTATACCACATATTGTTCCCAAAATTTATCAAAATGACAGCATAAAATAGCATTTTTAATTTAATACAAATCCAGCTGTAAGTCTGACTTAAGGAGATAATCTTTACCAAAACTTTTTGTATTCCCATGGTACTTTAAAGATCTGTAGGCAAACAAAAGCACTGTTTTCTTGTGATATATTAAGATGGAAAAAGGAAGGTTAATGAATTTCGTTTTCAATTACAGTATGACAAAGATAACACAAATCAGACATTCACATCTCACAGGTAGTGAGTGTAGAGATTTGCACTCACACAATGGTTAATTAGTCCTGGCACTGACTGAGGCCATCACCACCTACATGCCAGGGCCTCTGGTTAGCATCATATCTTAATGAATCTGACATCAGAAAACATGGCTACAGTCATATTTACACTCCAAATGATGGGATCTACAACACAGTAGAAGAAAAGAAGGTTTTTTTGTCTATTTTTTGTTGAAGATTCTGGTCATTGGCCAAGACTGATAGACAGTTGTAATTGTTTGCCTGTATAGATTAAAGATAGAGATTATTTTCGACAGGGGTGGTGTGCATGGTTGTAAATGTGAAAAAGACATGACAGAACATAAGATTAAATTCCAAACCCGAACATAAACTTTCTTGATTTTTCATAATAACAATGATGATGATGATGATGATGATAAAAGCCATAATGATTATACAACAGTAAGCAACACTTTGCTTTGTTTCAGTACAAAGCATGTTTACCAAGCTGTGCTATAGCTGCATGATTCTTCAGTTAAAGTCAGGGAATTGGTTTCAGACCTTTACTTAGGTCACTACTTTACCCTATGCTATAAATCATTTACAGCATTTTTTCTGGTATATGCAATTACACTGCCTACTCAAGTCTACTGCCCTTATGCATGAATATATTGCATATTCTAAAAAAATAAAATCGTAAATATATGTTATGAAATACATGTGTAAAGAAAATAACACAGTAATTACATCTGTACTTTCGGTAACACAGCTTTAAAGGAAAGCAATAGAAACAGATTTTCCTTCACCATAAACAATCAGCAATTTGAACCATTTGGTACACTAGTAACAAAAATATTGTTACGGAATCACTAATTTGAGCAAAATCATTATTAATTGGTTGCCAATCGAGGTAAATCAGTAAACTAACCTCACCTGTTATCGTTAATGAGGACAAGAAAGATGCAAGACTGGAATGTAAAATACCACTAAAGGGTTACTCCTGCAAAATAAATAGAGAAATTGCATGCTACCTGGTCTTTCAGGAAGTTATTAATACCAGCAAAGATGCTAAATTAAGAGCCTGCCCACACCCACACTTTACTGGTAGAAATATTCAGAAATTTGCCAATAGCCGCCTTTGATATAAGTCCTTGTTTTTATACATGTCCTTTAAATGCACCCATATGCTAAGGTCACTTGAAGTGAATTTTACTGCTCTGTTCTTTTCTGTTGGTTTTATAAAAGCTTTATTCATCATCTTTCATTTTCACCAGTTCCGTACTAAAATACAGGTTCATTCTGACCTTAATGAATCTGCACTATAAAACAATGAGCAAGTAGGTGTTAATAACTTATAACTTATAATAACATCATGGAGTTAGTAAATCATAGCAACATGCTTTTCAAAAGACACATGCCTTTGATTCTCAAGGTAATGTCTCCAGTACAAACAGGTATCTGTCATAATTATGCCAGTGTTCAAATAAAATGCTGCTTTTAATAATTTTCTGAACACCAGTTTCTATGGTTACACACTGATGATGTCATCAAATGATGTCATAAAAAGTGTCAGCAGGTTTAATTGATGGTTGTACTGTCTGCTATCTGTGCAGTTCATTTTTAATGTCAATAATAACAAAGGTTACTTTCATATTATATAATTATATAACTGGTACCTGATTTTGTTATTTTGATTGTTTCCACAGAGGAAGTGTTGATGTATATTGTAGTGTCTTTTTGTACCAAATGATTTCACCTTATATAGGTCCATATAGCCTTTCAGCATGAGAAACAGTTACTGGACCCTGACATGATTCCCAGCATGTCTTACAGTGTAGTTTTGAGTTTGAAAATGGGAGAAGTGTTTGCAGAGCTAATTTTCTCACCCAGCATATTGACCTTAAATCTGATTGGTTGCCAAAAATTAGGTCAGCCAAATGACTGAGGTCTAAAGGAGTTTGACCTAGTTTGTCTTTAGTTTACTGAAATTCTTGAAAATTAATAATCACATCACTCATGTTACTATAAACAGGTTTATGAAGAAGAGCAAAAAGAGCTGAACTGCTTAAAATGTGAGCATAGCTTCATCTTTTTATTAGCAAATTAATATAACAAGTCTTCAAAAAGTGAGTGCCAAAAAAATCATTTTGTTCAGTTAAAGTACACAGTTGTCCAATCTCACTTAGAAAAACAAGAGGGCCAAGTTGCCCTGGTTCACTCACCTGAAATGTGTGCTACAGAGTCCAAAGAAGCACATAGCCACAGAACAAATTTATCAAAGTAATATTCAGACTAATTCACATAAAGAAAAATGTGACTTCTAGAATACTAACAAGGTTTTCCTTTGATTTGACCTGGTGACCTAGTTTCTGACCCCACATGACTCAGTTTCAAATTACTTAAATAATTCATCAAGGCGAAGTGCCATTCTGACTAATTTTAATTAAGACTGGAAGAAAATATGATCTCCATAATATCAATTATGTTTTCTTTGATATAACCCCATGTGACCCAGTTTAGAATAAGCCCAAGAATCAATCAAAGCAACATTCGAATACATTTTTCAATCAGATCTGATAAAAAAAATGTGACCTCTTGAGTGTTAAAAAATGAGTGAGGGATGTTAGAATTTATCATGGCATTATTCTGACCAAGTTTCATTTAAAAAATGGGTCAAAAATATGACCTCTTGAGTGTCAAAAAGGTTTTCCTATGATTTTTATCCAGTGACAGTGACTCCACATGTTCCAAATTTTGTACTCCTCCAATATTTCATTGAGAAGATAATACAGGTCAAGTTTCATGAAGATCCGAGAAAATATATTGTATCTACTGTGAAAAATATTTTTTTCATTATCTGACCCAGTGACCTAGTTTTAAACCCCATGTCACCCAGTTTCAAACTCATTCAAGATTTTATTAAGTCTAACATTCTGATAAAGTTTCATTAAGATCCAACTGAAATTGTATACCTCTAGAGTGTTTACAAGCAAACTGTGAACGGATGGACAATGGATGCTAGAAAAAATAGCATACTCAAAGCTCACCCTGGCTCTTCATGCCAGATGAGCTAAAAAAACTAACCACAGTAATTATCTGGGAAATAACCAATCAACATCACTTGGGTAATTAAAAAGCTCATTTTTTATTTAACACCTTTATCACTGTATATAATCTGTGGGTCTGCATTGGTGATGGTTCCCCCTTGAGAAAACAGTAGTCATGCACATTTCAAGTGGCTTTGTTTTAAAAAGGAAAACATTCCTCAGAAAGGTTTACTAAATAGTCATTCTAAATATACCCTAACATTTTAACAAACTTTCTGGATTCTAAATTAAATTTATATTTTCCCTCACTAATCAACTTAAACAAGGAACCTGTATGAACAATTTGAACAAATAAATGTATTATTATATCTTGCATATTCTCTTGAAAAGAATCTGCATTGGAAGAATTCCCTTTTTATTCTTCAAAATATTACATACCAGACTAATATGATTCAGGCTTGGTACCAAAAACTGCTCTGTCATCTCTTAAGTACCAATTTGACCTGATTCAGACTTGGTACCAAATACTTTTCTGTCATGTCTAAAGTACCAATCTGACCTGATTCAGGCTTGGTACCAAGAACTGTCCTATCATGCCTTAAGTACCAGTCTGACCTGATTCAGGCTGGGTACCAAGAACTGTCCTATCATGCCTTAAGTACCAGTCTGACCTGATTCAGGCTGGGTACCAAGAACTGTCCTGCCATGCCTTAAGTACCAATCTGACCTGATTCAGGCTTTGTACAAAACAAATGCTCTGTAATGTCTACAGATACCAATCTGACTTGATTCAGGCTTGGTACCAAGAACTGTCATATCATACCTTAAGTACCTGTCTGACCTGATTCACTGTATTCTTTTCATTCTCAGGTGTCTTTTAGCCCTAAATATTTAGAAGAAAAAATGAATCAGTTGCTTACATCCTAATCAATAATATACTCAGTCATTGTTTTAGAGGAAGTCCAGTACTAGCATGCATTTAGTAAAAAGTTGTAGCAGATTGTAGCACTTCAAGGTAAGTACACAGTGCTGTCACAATGAACAACATAGGGCAACAGGCAGTCCTTATTCTGGTTTGGTAGCAAGAACTGCAAGCTAATTCTTGGCACCAGGCAGTCCAGATGCAAACTCAATAAGAAACCTGCTGTCAATGAACAGCCTAAATTTCATGCAGTGGTTACCTCCCCATCCTTTACAACAATCATTGCCACCAGGCATGTCACATGATGACAAAAGAAAGTAAATGAAATATTTTTTAAAATCAAAACAAAGACCAAAATTAATTTCTTTAAAAAGTGCATATACATCTTCAAAGCTAGTAACGACCTTAATAAACTGCAGTGGCAGTGATCAGAGGAAATCACTATAGAGGAGAATGTGAACAACCTTTAGCATCTGGCAGTCATGATTCAAGCCTTATCAAGAATGAAGAATGGGCACCATGCAGAGTTTTTTCCATTCCATCAGTTCTTCTTTCATACCAAAAGAGCAGAAAAGTAAAATATCTAGCTTCTTTGGTACCAGATAGTCTAGAGTCTGACTGGTATCATCAATTTTTTCTGCCACTTGATCAAAAATAACTGAGAACCAGTCTACAATTATCTAATGCTTAATCACAAAGACCTATCACTCAGAAGCTTTTTCAAGCCTTCCTGGACTGGTTATTTTGCTCATCAGCTACTAAATAATGCATCAATCAACTGTTTTCCAATGGGGAATAGATGTGATTTTTTTTCTCTAATAGAAACAATACAGTTCCTGAATGTGCCTGTCTATTACGAGCTTTAACTGAACTGGGGTTAATTGATGAGGAATGCATTTTCTGCTTGTCAATGTAAATGTCCTTTGGACTATCATGTTTAACAGCTTCTACTCACTGATGTCGAAACTGTAGCAAAATATGCCTGAAAAAGAAACACATTTTCTGCCTTACCCTGAAAAAATTGATGAGGCATTTTTTTCCATACAAAAGTGGATTTGATGTCCTTGAAAGGTTGATTTTCATAAAAGAACTTGTTAAAAAAATGAAAGAAAGGGACATTCAAGAATCACTCTCACCTGAAATAAAATAGAACACTGTCTCATTTTCATGACATTTTATTTCATATAAAAAATTTTCAGGCATCTGCTGGACTCCCAAGTGCTGAATATGCACACTATAATCATCTAGAATAAAGTACAACATTATACAAATGTTGAACAATGCATCTACAAGATCAAGCCACTGTGACACTTCTTTACACATTTGTTTAAATAAATGCCGATCATGCTGACAATATTTCCTGTGCTTCCCATAATCCTTTTACTTTCAATTAATTTTCAATTATATGTGTATTGACAGCTGCCATTCAAGCAGGACCAGTTACAGGCTATGCAGATGCTCCCTTTTGTTATTTGTCTACACTAAGATAGAACTTCCTGTTTAATCAGGAGCTGCTTGATTTATGTAAAGCACCATTCTAATTTAATCCCTTCCCTTGGTCCTTTTTCTGTTATAAAGCCTCCACTCAATGGAATCACCACAATATTCAGCCATGTAACTATGTGAATACTATACATTATTAATTATAACTCCAAAACTTGACCAATTTGAATTTTACATTATGGAGGCAAACCTGTCAAACATAATTAAGTTTAGTTTAAACTAATTTATTTAACATTGTTGGGAGGCAAGTTCTTGTAACTTATATTTATCTCTTTAGATGTCTGCTTCTGTTCAAACCTGTACTTATGCCAAAAGTGAGGAATGCACTAAGTCACTGTAGACTTTATCTCTGGTTGGATTCAAACCTGCAACCTCTGGACTGGGAGTACAGAGCTCTATGTAAGAAGATACAAAAATCAATTAAACCAAATCCATAAAAGCATAGAATTTTGACTTCTCATTTAGAAAACTAATTGTTTGTGTAAAGCATTTAAGCTAATACTTTTGGGAAACTTTTCTGAGTGTATGACATTTAACAAGTTACATTTTTTTCCACAGCCTCATTTAGCAAATGCTCGTAAAAACATTTCTTAATGATCTGATTATTACAGTTGCAATGTTGCAAAGAAAACTCAATAACCCTATGTCTCCAATTATTCAGGAATGGAACCTTTTATAACATTTCAATCAAACAATATCAACTTATTTCCATGTTTCTCCAGGGATAAGAGATGTGCAGATTTTAGCTTCAATTCTCAACCTGTATTTTACTCTATTTTGCAGCTATTGAAATAATTCATGTGTCAATTCTATGGAGACTCAATAAATTGAGTGACAGTCACCACGTTTTGATGATTAGATGATTTTATCTTGTGATAATTGGATTAGTTCTGATGAAAGCCTTTCTCTAAATATTTGCCGAGTCCATTTTTTCAATACAGTATATGAGTTTTCCTAATGAAATTGTCAAAAAATGTCATTTTATCTGTCATAGGTACAACAGTGTTTCTGAAAACAATTTATTGTTTATTACAGTAACAAACCTTTCAAAAGGCAGTCCCAACAGCGTATTCAGAATTAACTTATCTGAAATAAAAGTAAAATTTTCACTTTACAGGCACTGTGAAATTTCTCAATAAGTAAGCCCTCTAAAACTTACATAAAACTAGATGGTCTTAAACTATTATTCATTTCTTTACCTTTTATTTTTTTTGAATTTTTTTTGCAATGATATGACTGATTCCCTGAAATCTTTGCTATTTGGCAATGTGTGAAAAGCATGTGTCACTGAAATACGGCCTTATTTTCAAACACAAAAAAATACCAGCTGGAACTATGGAGATGAAAGCTATATATCTTTTTAATCCCCTTCTGCAAAGCTGGGAGGGGATTATAGGAATGGCCTCCGTCCGTCCGTCTTTCCGTCCGTAACACTTTCGTGTTCGCTCCATAACTTTTAAACTGCTGAAAATTTTTTGAAATAACTTGGCACAAGTGATCACCATTATGAGACGATGTGCAGAGCGCAATTATTGGGTTGCTACCCCCAAGGTCAAGGTCACACTTAAAGGTCAAGTGTTAAAAAGTCTACATTTCGTGTCCGCTCCATAACTTTTAAACCGCTGAAAAATTTAAAAAATAACTTGGAACAAGTGATCACAATTATGAGATGATGTGCAGAGCACAATAATTGGGTTGCTACCCTGTCTGTCCATCCGTCTTTCCATCCGTTATATGTTCGTGTCTGCTCCATAACTTTTAAACTGCTAAAATGTTTTTGAAATAACTTGGCACAAGTGATCACCATTAAGAGACGATGTGCAGAGCGCAGTTATTGGGTTGCTACCCCCAAGGTCAAGGTCACATTTAAAGTTCAAGTGTTAAAAAGTCTACATTTTGTGTCTGCTCCATAACTTTTAAACCGCTGAAAATTTTTTCAAATAACTTGGCACAAGTGATTACAATTATAAGACGATGTGCAGAGCGCAATAATAGGGTTGCTACCCACAAGGTCAAAGTCACAGTTAAAGGTCAAATATCCACATTTCACGTCTGCTCTATAACTTACTAACTTGGCTTATGAAAAGTTTTTTAATTACTTTGCACAAACGATCACCACTATGATATATATACATAACTTTTTGACTTTATGGAAGAATATAAATAACTTGGCACAAATAATTACTATCATGAGACTATGTGTTTATAATATGCATGGCACAACATCAAGGTCATGGTTGGTTAAAGGTCAAGAAGTACACATTCATATCCACTGCGGAAGGGGATTTAGCTGTCCTTCAGACTTGTATAACTAGGATCAGTCACATGTTTCAGATGAAAACAAATCAAGAGAAAAAGGTTGTTTTTTTCATAAAATGATGAAGAGAAAAAATCTTGTCTCCAACCATGATGTTTTTCTTATAATTTTGTATGATCAGGGACAAAATGTTTCCTGATGAGGAAAAAATAATTCATTAAGTGATAATTTTTGATAGATGAAATATTTCAACATGTAAATACATTATTGTCCAAACCTGATTCTTTGAATTAGTGATGGGCCTCCTCCTTTTTTGTAGACTTGCATTTTTCTTGTTATCCCATCTTTCATTCATAGCAACAACTACTGAAATGAATGAACAAAGCTTTTATGAATTTGCTGTACCAAATGGAATTATGACCACGGAAGTGTAGACTTGGTGTAGTTGCTGTAAGATCAGATATTTTCACAGTTGAAAATAGGGTGAATGATAAAAACACTGTTGGTTTATGATAAGTTTTTACATAAAGTCCCATAACTGCTGCAAAAATCAGTCAAGCAGAAAATCATGAAATATGCACAACTACACTAGGTACTGAACATTTCTGGACAGTTATATCAAAATCTGAAAATCTGATAATGAATGTAGGACCAGTAGTGCTGACAAAAGATAAATATCAAAATCTATAATGTCCCATAACTCCTGCAAAAATCAGTCAAGCAGAAAATCATGACTATATGTACAACTTGCTGAATATTTCTGTAAGGTTTCATCAAAATCCAATCCTGCTTGTAGGAGTAATTGTGCTGACAAACTTTGTGACAGACTGACAGACAGACAGACAGGCATGGATAAAGCATTTTCTTCACCTTACATTAGCATTGTTAAAATAATTGAGCCATTAAAGTATACATCAACTGTTTTACCTCTGTTATGAAAACTGAATCATAGAACTAAAGAAAACATAAATGAATCACAAGAAATCAGTATTACTGTATACTACAAAACCTGTCCTGGAAATGAGAAGATATGAAACGATAAAACATGCTATTCTTTAGAAAAGTAATAAGGTCTTATAAAAAATGATTTGAATTTACCATGTTTCTAATGTATTTCTTTGTAGGTGAACTGCAATTTTATTAAGATAAAGTGAGTAATTCTATCATTTTTGTTTCACTCAGATAATAACAATAAACAATATTTTTTCCCTAGCCCCAGGTCAAAAAAGTGAGCCAAAAACCTAACCAGCTGGTCACTCAATATAGAAGGAGTCTCAAAACTGACAAATTACTGAAGCAAATTAATTAATATTTTGTATAATTATACTAGGAGGGAGGCCAGACGCCCAAGTGTCAAACTGAATTATCTTCACCAGACTGACCAAGCAACCTTTGACCTTGAATATAATAACAGAATAAACCAACCACTGTCATGACCTGGTCATCTGAAGTTAGTCCACCACTTTTATAAACAACACTGTTTTCTTAACTCATATGGCCAAAGATAGTAATTTTGGATAATATTACCACTGACTGGTCATCCAAGAAAATACAAACATAGATCACCTTCTAAGATGACTATGAATAATTATGTATTCACTTTTCATAAAAGCAACATTGATAGAGCTAAGCATATCACGAAATTAACATTACGTACCACTTATAAATCATAATTAACTTCAATGTAAAGAAAGCCATGGTCGCCTAATTTCTTTTAACATGTTTTATTACATACTTAAAAACAATTATGTCACCTTTTGTGTCGCTATTTGTAAAATTAAACAGATTGAGACAAGTAAAGTTGTAAGTTATGCACTGTTAATGTTTAACATTTATCAAAATGATTTTTCTAAAAAACAGCTAGCATAATTAATCAAAAGTAATGACAGGACGCTTAATCATGACAAACTTTTTGCAGCATCTTTTGCATGACAGATGTATTTCCACCTGAATGTGGGCAAAAATTTACATGTTATATTGACATTTGGTCTAAATGTGCATTTAGTTGGCTAATGCAAATACTAAAACTTTCCCCACTTAAGCAAATATTTCAACTTTTGCAACCAGTAGGGTATAAATTGACCATGACTGGCACTGAAATTCTTTTCTTCTTCAAATTTCAAAGTAAAAACCCTTAAACAATGAACTGTACTGTACCAGACTGGAAAACTTGTATATCAGGCAGGTTAAGGGTTGGGCTGTTTGTGGGGCATACCAGGGGTCAGTACTATATAGTGACAAGATGGACTGGTAATCATGGCATCATGAGTTCAATCCCCACTACTCTGCAAACACTACTAATCATCTTATAGAGGTGATAAACAAATGTCCCAAGTATCGGTGATTTCAACTGAGCAAAGAACCAGGAGTGCTTCTGGAAAGGGATGCTTTCTATATCTTGCACTTGTCTCCCACAACCTAACATACCTCTTAAAACACTTTGGTCATATGAACAAACGTTACTGGTATTACCAAGCAAAACAGAAGATCAACTGACTGACCGACTGACAGACAGACTGACAGAGGTAGTTGTCTAAAGCAAATGCATTTGAATTGTGTTGTCATGGCCTAAGTGACAATGACTGCAACTCATATGCCTTCTGGAGAAAAGGATACAGATCACAGAAGAAGCCATCTTGAAATAAACTTTTCACAGTACCACAATTACTGGGTTTATCATTGCTAAACTGGAGCCAGGATGTAAAACAGAAAAAAAATGCAGATGTATGGTTTGCAAAATCAATTGAAAACAATCAGGCATTTGATAATTTTTTGATAAAATCTAAAAATCACATTTCGAATCTGTTAAACTGGCAAACAAATAGTACATTTTCATGGCGAATGTTTTCATTGCATGACACAGGTCAATTACATCAGAAAACTGATGGATCATTTGCTCACTAAAGAATTTTTTTTACTTTTCCATTTCATAATCTAAAGGAAAAAGCAATTAAACTACAAACAGTAAGTTATTTCAAGTATACACGTAACTGAAGAATCCATAGTTTGTGAGTGATTGGTATAGTGGTAAGGTGTTGATCAAAGTTGCTTCCCCTAGATCAGCAAGATAGCAAATACTTGTCAGAGATGCTTATTTATGCTCTGAGAGTACCATTCAGTAGCACAAATACTTTATTAAACCTTAAGAATACTTTTTTAACTGAGGCATAATTCTGTTTCAATAAAGTCATTTGTCTTTTGAGACTACCGGTAATGTTTTACCAGCATTAAACCATGCATCATTATAGACTGCAAAGACCACAACTGACCCACAATAACCACCTAGCACTGTACAAATCCTTCCAGTGTTTTATTCTAAAAAAGAAAATTTCTTGTTAACAAAGCTATGTATTAAAATGCTAAATGAAAGATATTTCAAAATGTTTGAAACTGTATTATATTACTGTTACATTACACTTCTAATGATGATGGTGATGATAATGATAAACATTACTACAACAACAACTGAAATAATATTATCTAAAAAGACCCTCGTTCCTTTTTTTTTTTTTTTTCAAAAAGACAATTAACATTTATCTGAATCAAATCAAACCCTCATGTCTATGATTTGAACAAAGCCATTACTGAAGGTGCACAGTCTAGTAACATATATTTTATGTACCAAGAGAGATAACTCCGTATGGAATATTTCATAGATTGACTTTCATAAACAAACATAACAAAAGTGTCATTGTGTAACAGGATGTATGGTCTGTCTTCTGTATGAGGCTTGTAGATCCCATTGCACATGGTTGCCATTAATACCTCTTGGACACAGTGGAGTTCTTTAGGGCATAAGAGGGGAGCTCCTGCATGTTTTTATAATACAGCCTCACCAGTACATCATTCTTTTAAATGATGTAACCAAAATTCATTGTACAAAAAGACTAAAAATATAATGATTCTATTTTCCTTTTTATTAACTCATTTGACATTATTTTTTACGATCATTATTTTGTGGGGTGGGGATGGAGGGTGGGGAGAGGGGGGGAGGGGGGTGGGGGTAAAGGTTAACCATAGTTGTTTCTCTTCAAACATGATAAGACTTCAACTCCTGAATAGGTTATGTTTCTAACAATATTATTATTCATTATTTGTAAACAGTCACACATGCTCTTCGCCTCATCATGAAGACTTTCTTCATACATTGTCTTATTGTCAGGTGTACGCTTAAAATGTGGAAATACGTTTAGATTCTGAGATACTGAGGACAAGAAACAAAATTTTGTTTTAATAGAAATGATATATCCGCACCATCTTTTCCTATCCTATTGAATATTTTAGTGGAAAAAAATAGTGCATGTTATCCCACACACAATACGAAAGGCTAAACAGGGATCACATATTAGGATAAAAGACATGCTGATATCGATGTCATGGAATTTTACATTTTACGAAAATCATTATCATTCAGGTGTTTCATTTCTTATTTTCTTTTGTTCAGAAACATGCAATTTGTGCATTATTACGAATAACACACTGGTTAGAATTAATTACCTGTGTGTCAAGAAAGATAATACAATAGAGTTCAACAAAAAATTCATAGTGTCATAAAGTAATGCGGATTGAAAATCTATATGTTATGCCAGTGGTGCATCATTTTAGACGTGTTTTTGCTTGTTGGTTTGTTTGTTTCAAAGTAGGTATTATGGAAAGCAAATCAAGGAAGACTTCAGAATCATTATACTGTACTTCTGAAGGGAACAGGTTGACCAGAACACTACAATGTAATGTGATGGTTAAGTAAGGTCATTGCAACCTTAAGCTTTTGTACAGACATCTTTTGTGGCCAGGAAAAGACAGAAAGCAACGAACAGAGGTTTAACTTGTTTGTTTGTTACTTTTTTCTTTCATGCTAGTTTTCTATCTTAAAGCCTTTAATATTTTATCCTTATTATGATGATGATTATAATAATAACAAGAGCACTGCTGGGCGGAGTGATATATGCCAGAGGGGTTTCTAAGTATGATGTATCTGTGATAAAAGGGAGGAAACTTTAGGCTTTAGAATTAAATGATTTGCTTTAAATTTTGATTTTTTGTTTTGTTTTTGATTTATAATATTTTGATTTTTAACATTTTACAATTTTAATTTTAGAGTTTTATAGATGTTTATCATATCTGAATTTTAGGTTTTATAATTTGTATAACTGTCAGTCTTTCAGAAGTTGTTCATGCTGTGATGCATGGTTATCAAGTTATAGTGCAGAAATACTGATTATTTAGTTGATTGTCACCTTGACCTTTTATGTACTTATCCTGAACAGTATAGTAGTCATGTTATCAATGATGGCAATCATCATATGAAGTTTAAAGTCTGTATGACAAATGATGCTATAAAGTTTTACAGTGGAAATAGTTTTCAGTGCTTAAGTCACTGTGACCTTGACCTTTGACCTACTGACCCCAAAATCAATAGGGATCAATCACTCAATGTGTGCAACTACTATATGAATTTTTAAGTCTCTATGACAAATGGTTGTTGAGTTACAGAGTGTAAATGATTCTAAACATTTAGGTCACTGTGACCATGTCCTTTGACATACTGACCCCAAAATGTACAGGGGTCATCCACTCAATGTGTGCAATTAGGATACGAAGTTTGAAGTCTCTATAACAAAAGATTTTCAAGTTACATGGCGGAAATGGTTTTCAATGTTAAGATCACTGTGACCTTGACCTTTGAGCTACTGAATCCAAAATCAATAGGGGTCATCCACTCAATGTGGGCAAAAATCATATTAAGTGAAAAGACTGTAGGCCAAAGAGTTACTCAGGTTATTCTCCAGAAACCAAATTGCTAACGGACGGACGGACGCCCAGGACCATAACATAATATGCCCCTTTTGTGCATATAATAATTACAATAATATTATATTGTATCAGTGTAACATATTAATAAATTAATTATATCAGCGAGCTAGCAAATAGACAAATATATATTAATGATTACACATGCGTCAAAAATTAACATTACACTGATTTGAAGACTCTTGGTTCCAAACAGAGGGATGACTGTGAAAAGCAAAATGTGTGCCTCAGCATTAACCTCGCCTCCTTTCCTGCTAATTATCTTAGCAAGAGGGCCATGATGGCCCTGGATCATTCACCTGAGTACTTTGCCTGAGGGTCTACAGTTTAGCAAACATCAGATGCAACATTACATTTTCTAACTGAAGATATTCAAAGATCTCATATTTCATGCAAAAAAAATCCATGGGGCAGAGGCAATTTCGTGATAACAGCTTGTGAGAAATTTGGTGGAAAATCTCCAAACCGTTTAGGAGGAGATGTTGTTTGAATTTTTTTCTATTTTTAGCTTTTGCAGCACGTATGTGCAATGTAGCGAAACGGTTTGAGCAATTTTAGAAAAGGGCATTATAAGAAACATTTCTGTAAAGTTTGGTTTAAAATGGCTTCGTAGTTTAGAAGGAGATGTCATTTAAAGTAAAATGCTGACGATGGACGACAGACGCCGGACGTCGGACACAGGGTGATCCCAATAGCTCACCCTGAGCATTTGCTCAGATGAGCTAAAAATAGATTTTTTTGCACATGACAAAACCTTAACACTTTCTCCACTTCATGCTTTACTTGAAAATTTCTCTGCTGCAGACAAGTGGTTTCTTAATCAAGGTGACCACTAGGATAAGATGAACTACTGAAATTCAGATCTAAATAGAAGCTACATATTGCCTAACACAGGGCTCGACAAATCCTGTCCATTTGTAATTATGAGTAGAAATTGACTCAGGGCTAGTTGATCTTGAAATTCAAGCCCACAATAATCAAATTTCAAATTTAAAACACACATGAAATAGAACATAAATTAACTCCCATATTCGATGTGCAAACCTGATGTTGATTTACTGCTTATAAGGCTGTATACAATCTGTCCAGTTTCTTTATGATTGCATAGGTAGCTAAAAGCTCCCTGCAGAGATTCAGATAAGTATATATATATATATATATATATATATATATTTGCGGTATATATATATATATATCTACTGCACATATTGAACTCTATTACTCAAAAGAAAGGCATATTCAGGTGAAACTCTCAGAAATTTTTTCAAAATGTTACCATGCGATATTTGTCACATGTTTGGGCAGGCAGGAGGGGATCTATACAAAGTTATCAATTTATTGTATTTTCCTTCAGGACGAGTACATATTGCAGCAGAATGAGTGAAAATTCTGAGCTGGTCGTCCTGCAGGATGAGTTGCTTCCAAACATTTGTCAAGCCCTGCTAATCTAAGTTGGCCGATACTCTGACAAGACAGCCACCTCTCTTAGGTGACCAGCACTAGTTATTGTAACTTGTAATGTTCTAGACTTTAGTTTAATTCCACAGCACTTTGTCAGGTCTCATTCTCAAAAATTATAAATCTTTCAACATTATTAAATCTCTCTCAGAAAATTCAAGAACTCAACAAGGGGGAACTCAGACTCCATAACAACCTGTTAAAATTAAATTTCAGCATAAATCTAATAACATAGCAAATCAAATCTAATCATCCAATTTAAATTCAAATTTAATTTTCTCAAAATGCAATCATTATACAAATTGATGTTAATTCTATATAGCAAGAAAAATCAATTTCTTAGAATGACTTCTCATACTGCCAACAGGGAGATTTCACATCTTAGGTCCCTTTGTAACAGAAATAATCTATATGCAAATTGTGAACAAAAGCAATTCATAAGCAATTAGAACCAATTTGTATTAATCTTGAAGAAGCAAGCTTTTTTACCACAATTTTGGTAAATTACACACTAGATCACTCTATTTATTACGTATAAATTTTTATATTATTTTTGTTTCATGAGGATACTAAAATAAAATTTTTGAGTAAAGTAATGCTGTTACATGAATACATGCAACTCACTGAAGAAGGCTTTGTTCTCCTAAGCTAGCATTAGATAAAAGCAAACCTGTATAACAGGAACATTAAAGTGATTAAGCAAAACTGGCTGTCTTATACAGGTGTCTTCCTAAACAAGGCTGGCTCATAAAAGGCTGCAAATATAGCACAGTAATTTGAGAATATATAAACATTTATCTTCTCATTAATTTTCTTAATATTGTAATTGTCAACAATATTATGTCAATAAACAAGGAATATAGGTAAAAGTTAGCAAATAACATCACAGACAAAAGAAAACTTGATTTTGTGTAACTTAAGTCGGATGACAAAATTTGTCTGGACTGATGGTGTATTAAACATTCAAAAACATTCTGGAACATATACCCCACTGTTGACATGAATGTTGCAATATTACTGACTGTGTATGGACATTTTAACAGTAACTGTTTTCTCAAGCAGGCTATGCTCTTCGCCTAAAATGACTTACTTGTAAGATTTCAGCTCTATGATAAAAGTTCATTATATACAAGGCTTGTATTAGTATTTCATGAGCACATACATTCTGATCCAACTGTAATCAGTTAAATGTTAAATTACCCAGGAATACTAGAGAAGCAGAAATATTCTGGAGAGTGACCTCCCCTTGCTGAAAGTTTTTCTCCAAAAAAGTGCAGTAAGTCAGTGACATAACACTTACAAATATTCTATTAGTCCAGATTTGAGTGTCACAACTGAGATTATTGAAGACAAGAGACTTTTCCAATAAAGAGAAGGTAACAAAGTTCATTGTTTTCACTTGTAACCTATCTGTACTGTGATGAATTGATCTGTACTTTGTTCTGAATAAAATAAGACATGTCAGAATAATTGAACAGTAACCACTAAGAGGCAAGAAAAATCATATCTGATTTCTGTGAACTAAGAAATCCGATTTTATTTGGAACAGTACTTTTAAACCAGTCATAGATATAAGCTTCGCATCTGTGGCAGTTTTTGAAATTTTGATCAAATTTTATGTTAATAACTATCAGTTTGTATTATGAAAAACATTACTTACTTTATGCTTTACTGCAGTATTTTTTTTCTTACATGAATCTCAGTTTCAATGCAGTTTGTTCTGTTTAAAGGGATGTAACCACTCTATTCATCTAGTAAAAAAGGGAGACAATAATTTATAGCTGTTTCTATAATTTATAAGCATTTTGCTTAAACTGAAGTAGTTTACTATTTAACGTATAGTACATATATGAAAAACTTATTGTAATTCTATGAGAAGTTTAGTATCGAAAAAAACCTAAGTTTGCACTTTATATTGTCAAACCTTTAGCATTTTGTATTTGTGACTGACAAATTTTACAAAAAGGGAAGTAATAACTTGTATTTTGTTGCACCAAACATTCTTTTTTTAATATAAATTAAGTTACTTTATAAGTTACATCCTTTATAATGGTTTGTTATATTTTTATTTAAAATCTGCATATCCGGAAAGAGTTTTGCAACCAATGCATTAACTTTATGAGGTGATATAAAGACTATGTGTTCATTTTGTTCTACCAATGGAAATCCCGGTTGGACATTAGTATAATGTTATAGGTCCTACCTTTTCAGTTATGATAAGTAATCTGAAGAAAGTAAACAATAGCGCCTCACTGGATTCAACTGTCAGTCACTGAGAATACAGACATCAATTTTTAATACTTTAATTATCTAGATTAGTACCAAATAATAATAGCTCAATAATTAACACATTTACACTAACATCAATCTGACATGTCTGTTGTCACATTGTAAAAGATACAAGAACTAATTCTTTGAGAAGGCTGTCTCAATTAAGACACTAACCTATTATTCTATTTATCCTGTCACATCTGGCATTTGGAAATAATTTACTGAAGATATTGAAAATCTGTCTTTAAAGTGTTTCAAGTTAGATTAATGTCAAGGTTATCCGCCAGGTGTACATATACACAAAAAAAGTTCGAAAGTTTCAATAATTTTATTTCCTTAAATGATCACTATATTGTAAGATCTACAAATTGAAATATTTAATTTTTATTCAAGTAGTCTCTGTCTGTAATAAGGTAACAACAATTCTATCACTTCCTTCTGATTATAAACACAAGGGCGATCAGTGATCACACTGTCGCCTGATGATAGCCAATTAAACAGTAGACAGTTTGTAGGCTAAAACGCATTTTTTTATTCAAGGGCCAAAAATCATTCAACCAAAAAACCTGTAAGACATGCGCAAGTACTTGACGTACAGAACAATCCTGTAACATTTCATTTCAATTGCTTCAGTAGTACAAGAGAAGTAGTCTGGACAAACTTTAAAAATAAAAATCATTAAAGGGCCATAACACTGACAAAAATCATTGAACTGGAAAATGCTGATGATATGCACAACTAGACTTGGTACTGATCATTCCTGTAAAGTTTGGATGAAATCGCACCAGTAGTTTCTGAGGAGTAGTCCGGAAAAGTTTTGTGATGGACAGACAGATGGACGGACAGACAGACGGACAGACACATGACGGAGAAGTGATCCCTATATGTCACAGCTACTTTGTAGCAGGTGACACAACAAAAGTAGTCCATGATGTATCATGTGCCATATAAAGCAAAATTTATACAGCACCAATTTATTGGGTCAGATATGAAATAATTGACAGGATAAAAATAAAAATTTGTTCTTCATAGTTTTCATCTTTCAAACACATGGTTAACCACAAACCTCAGGATAACAAACAGGAAATAGACATTTGTTCTTCATAGCATCTTTCAAACACATAGTTATAACTACAAACTCAAGGCTAGCACATAGAAAATGGACAATCTGGTTCAGTTGCAATAAAACCTAAGGACAGCACATAGAAAATGGACCATCAGGTTCATGGTAAAGGATAACCAACTACCATCACCTAAAAAATGGACATTTGTTCTTTATAGTTCTCAGCTTAAAACACATGGTTAACAATAAACCTTAGGACAGCACGTAGAAAATGGACAATCTGGTTCAGTAGTGAGAAGTACCGGTACACATCTTGGAATTTTGATTGTCAATAAGTACTAACAGCCATCACCTAATAACATGGAATTTAAACCAATGTGAGTGAGGCAAAAACAAAAAACTTCTTCCAATATCATACCAATCCATTTTCAACATCACCAGAAAAAACAAAAAAAAATGCACACAACAAGAAAAAAAACAAACAAATAATTGCTAGAACAATATCTTCTCTTAAACCTGTCATCTAAACCATGAAATCTTTTTGTAAAAGAATAACATTTATGGAGGGAGTCCTCAATAAATATTTACCTCTGTTGGATTGTAAATGTCAATTCCCAGAAAAAAGCTTCTGCTATTCAAATACTTTACACTCAGGGATAAATGGCTTTATTCTATTATGTGGAAATCCTTTGGTGGCACTGTGGCCAAGATCAAACACAAGTACAGAATCTAGTGTAAAGGGTGAAAAGAAAGCAGAAAACAAGACAAAAAGAAGAAAAACAACAAATTTGACCTTCAAAGCTCACCTACACAAAAAGATTCTCTGGCTCAATTGATAGTGCAATATAATTACCTCTGAAATTAATCATTATTAGTGTTTACAGAAGTAGATATCAAGTTATGAGGCTAAAGAACATGTGTCTTTAAAAAGACTTATACTGCTGCAAGTTATGCAATAAGGCACTTAATTGATATGTCATGCAACAAACTTCAACCAGTCAGAGATAAGTATTCTTGTAGAAGATGATCTATTCTCATTCTTTTCATAAGGACAATCTAACTTTAAACCAACCTGATGGTACAACCCTGATTAGCATAAGCCTGACAACCAGGTGACTATAAAACCATGTACTGGTACTAGCCTTCTTAACTCTGTGAATCCAAATGAACTGGAAGGCAATGAAACTGCATTGCAATGACAACAAATTAAAAAGCTGTTCACTACTACTAGAAGAAATGCACTGAGGGAAATTGGAGTGTTAACTGGTTTTTCTTACTGGGCATAAAATATTCATCGCAGTGTCCCTTAAATGCCTCATCTGTCACTTAAAATTAGGCAATCACTCTTCCACACAGAACTAGCTCCCATTCATGGCACTAAAATACTTCTAATTCAATAGTTTAAAAAATAAAATCAATGTCTGGTGAGCTGCTAGTCGCCACTTTAAATCATTAATTTATCTACTCTTTCACTCACCTCAAGGAGGACAATTTGGTGTATCTGGAAATTTTCATTTTCAAAGCGTTACAGAAGCCTATAAAATACTTCATTATGTGTTACTGTTTTCTGTAATGTCTTGCATAAATTTGGAGGTGTTTTGGCATATAGGCAACAAATAAGAGTACCAAGGACAATGTTGTAATTGACATATAAGTCTTTACTACTACCCATGTGTCTTACTACTTGTAACACTTAGTAAATTTCTAAAATGAACTTGTCCTTCTTTCCATTAGGTCTGCCCTATAGATCATCATAGGGGTATGAGCCGAGTACAGTGACAAGTATAGACCATGATCAGACTGTATAGACACGTGGAGAGGTTAAAAAACAACTGTCAGCAGCAGGATGAAAACTGTCAAAATAAAAACTTCTGAGATATTCAAAGACAATTTAGCAAATCAAGACCACTTTATAAACACATGAGCACTAATTACAAACAAATAGGCACTGATATTGGACATGTAAGCACTGATAATGAACACAGGAACCCTGATTATAAACATATGAGTACTGACTGTAAGCACATGAGCATTGATTGTAAACACATAAGCGCTGATGGGCACTGAAATTGGACATGTGAGCACTGATCATGAACACATGAACCCTAATTATTAACACATGAACATTGATTATGAACACTTGAGCACTAATTGTAAACACATAAGCACTGATTATGAACACATGATCACTTATTGTAAACACATAAGTATTGATTTATGAACACATAAGCACTGATTATGAACACATGAGCAATAATTTGTAAACATATGAGCACTGTCTGTGAACATATGAGCACTGACTGTTAACAGATAAACACTGATTGTAAACACATGACCACTGATCATGAACACATGAGCACTGATGGTAAGCACATGAGCACTGACTGTAAACACATGAGCACTGACTGTAAGCACATGAGCACTGATCATGAACACATGAGCAATGACTGTAAGCACATGAGCACTGACTGTAAACACATGAGCACTGACTGTGAACATATGAACACTGACTGTAAACACATGAGCACTAATCATGAACACATGAGCATTGACTGTAAGCACATGAGCACTGACTGTAAACACATGAGCACTGACTGTGAACATATGAACACTGGCTGTAAACACATGAGCACTAATCATGAACACATGAGCATTGACTGTAAGCACATGAGCACTGACTGTAAACACATGAGCACTGACTGTGAACATATAAAAACTGACTGTAAACACATGAGCACTGACTGTGAACATATAAAAACTGACTGTAAACACATGAGCACTTACTGTAACCACATGAGCACTTACTGTAAGCACATGAGCACTGACTGTAAGCAAATGAGCACTGACTGTAAGCATATGAGCACTGACTGTAAACATATGAACAGCACATGAAAGCACATGAGCACTGACTGTGAACATATAAAAACTGACTGTAAGCACATGAGCACTGACTGTAAGCATATGAGCACTGACTGTAAGCACATGAGCACTGACTGTAAGCACATGAGCACTGACTGTAAGCACATGAGCACTGACTGTAAGCACATGAGCACTGACTGTAAGCAAGCACATGAGCACTGACTGTAAACACGTGAGCACTGACTGTAAGCACATGAGCACTGATCATGAACACATGAACAGTGACTGTTAACAGATAAACACCAATTATAATCACATAAGCTTTGAATCTGAACATACATTGTACTAAATGAATTAATTTTGAGTGTTTAATTTTTTTTATTGACTATGATTGCTCAAAAGCTACACCAATACGGAAAATGTAGTTACATAGCCAAAATCTTTTACAGCCAAGTATTTGACTGCTACTGCATCCAAATAAGAGATAATGAAATTTTTAATCTAATCAGGACCAATTCAACTCAGTCAATGGCACAATTTAAGTCTTTTATTGTATACTGACAGGGAAAACAATGCTAGCACACTGTGAAGAGAAATTCACCACAATCTAAAAATATCTATTCTTAAAAGAGGTAGTTTAGTGAGCAAGACAAAATGACAACAAATTTACATGGGGAATGCAAACTGACAAGATACAATCACCATTTGACACTGAAGATATTATTTCATATATCATCCATGTATGAATAATTTCTTAAAGGAGGTTTTCTTCCCAGAAGACAGATGATTGCTGCATCTTTAAATATCTTCAGAATATATATTCTGTTCAGGGAAGTGTCATTTAGATACCCTCCATATTGATTGAATTGACAATCATTTCACGCTTTTTGTTGGTGCGAGTCTAAATAATTTCCACGCTAAGAGACTTTGGATGATTTTATTTCTGCGCACATACGCAATGTATTGTGGACCAAGATTGATGTGTCATTTTCATTGGTTGTAATCATAAAGAAAGCTCTGTTGAATAAATGACTGATGAGGGGAAATAAATGGTGAATTATGACTTGGGGAATTGTAAGTCCGTCTGACATGGTGCGGAGAACATCTTTTTTTCTCTCAACAAAATGAATGGTTATCAACATCCAACATAAAGCAGTCAACTTTTCCATGCTATCTGACATTTTCAATTTTGCTGACAGACCTGATCTATATAAAAATCAAGTTTTGCTACAATTGTTTTTCCTTTTGTTTTCTCAGTCCATATAATTTCCAATTTTGTCCCCAATTGAAAAAACAAACAAGAACTGTCGCTGGAAATTGACATATGCCCCCGAAATGTAGCTTTGAAATGAAACTGGTGTAAATATATAATTGAATATGCCTGTGGAAAAGAGATCAGACAAAAAAAAAGAGCATGAAATGAAGGTATACAAATGGTAAAGTAATGTTTTTCTGCTTCAGATTCTTATATGAAAGTTGAAGACATAATTATTCAATGAAAGAGAAAGCTGTGAGTTTAGCCTTGAATACAAACATTACTGTTTTATTCCCAACCCCTACTGATGTTTTATATATAAAAAAATCCCCCAAGTGGTTTTGGAGATGCAGCTTGGACAAGATTTTAATATAGAAGTTATAGTAAAAAATGACTAATGCTCATAACTCTGCCAAAAATAATCCGAGCAAAAACTCCTGAAGACAATCATAACAAGGCATGGTGACAAACATTCCTGTGAAGTTTCAATGAAATCCTCCAAGTGGTTTTGGAGAAGAAGTGTGGAGAAGATTTTCATATAGAAGTTATAGTAAAAAATGACTAAGTGCCCATAACTCTGCCAAAAAATCCGAGCAGAAACTCCTGAAGATATGCACAACTAGGCTTGGTGACAAACATTCCTGTGAAGTTTCAATGAAATCCTCAAAGCAGTTTTGGAGATGAAGTGTGGACAATACTTTAATATAGAATTTCAAGTAAAAAAAATGACTAAGTGCCCATAATTCTGCCAAAAATAAATCGAGCGGAATCTCCTACAGACATGCACAACAAGGCTTGGTGACAAACACTCTTGTTAAGTTTCAACAAAATCCCTCAATTGGTTTTTGGGATGAAGCGAGGACAAGATTTTAGAGTGAAAAAAATGACTAAGTGCCCAAAACTCTGCCAAAAAAAATCGAGTGGAATCTCCTGATGATATGCACAACTAGGCTTGGTGACAAACACTCCTTTAAAGTTTCAATGAAATCCCTCAAGCGGTTTTGGAGATGAAGCGAGGACAAGATTTTACTGGACAGACGGACGGACGAAACTGGATAGGGGGCCTTTTCTTTTGTTATTTTCTTTTGTTTAATAGAGGGCCACTGGCCCCTTATTCTATTGTTACGGAATAAAGTCTATTAATTTGTTCTCTTTTATTATGTTTACAGTTAGATGGCCCCTTATTTATTTTCGGTAGTGTGGACGGATGGATAGACAGACAGACGGACAGACAAACAGTGTGATTACTGTATGCCTCTGTTCAAGGGCATAAAAACAAACATATTTGCAACAGGAACTCATACATGTTTAACCAAGGTTAATTAATTAAAATCTGAACACCATTTCAAAATTGTGATGTTCAAATTATTTCAAATTTAATTATTATTTTATACACAGGGCTGCAAATGAAATATGTCATCTAGTTTCACTAATCATGAATGTGGAGGTTTGCGGGTATACTCTAACAGTGAAAAAGAATTCACGTCTGGTTCATACGATCTATTATTCAAAACTCATCAGTAATATACAAGCAAAACAGGAAGTGACGTATAGAACGTCAAGCATTAGCCCGCGTCAAAGAGCGTCAAACCTTACGTTTATATAATGCGCGCTATTTCCGACATTCTGGGGGCCGCGAAATGCTGAAATTACTGTTATAAGTATTTAATCACAAATCACGTTTATAGTCTATGTATGTGTTTTAAAAACTTTATCCCAGAATGCTATGAAACAAAGTCTGTTTATATGATTACCACTAATTCACAGTTTATGCTTAACAATTCACTCCGTCTTGCATAGTTACTTAATTCACTATTGTAAGTCTCTGCAATGTCAATTTCTCACTTAAATTATTTGAATATTCATCACAGTCTACATGTATAAGTCATTTTTAGCACTGTCTCTGTTCGCAAATTTCTATGAAATCACATAATACACGAAGTCTCTGGTTACTTTGAATATCATACTTTAAATCACATCTGTATAAAACTAATTAATGTCTTTCATTGTCATTCATCTCCAATTGGTAGAGTTTCACGATAGGTCGTGTCGTGTAGCCACTTCCGGTACGAATCTTTGCTGCTCTGGTTAATCCGTCTCATCCTGGTCACGGCACCAAAATGTGGAGGTTTGCGGGTATACTCTAACAGTGAAAAAGAATTCACGTCTGGTTCATACGATCTATTATTCAAAACTCATCAGTAATATACAAGCAAAACAGGAAGTGACGTATAGAACGTCAAGCATTAGCCCGCGTCAAAGAGCGTCAAACCTTACGTTTATATAATGCGCGCTATTTCCGACATTGATGATAGTTTTTGTTCAGTCAGAGTCTGAGGCAGATGGTGGTATACTGAAGCCATGGTCAAAGTTGACTGATGTGTTTAAACCAACCATCTCTTGGTAAGAAGACACTAATATACCACAACCTAGCAGTCACTAGCAGTCATCTTATGTCAGTAGCAGTACTTACCATTTGACACTTGTGTGAGGTAAGCCTATTGCACTCTGAAAGGTGATGAAACATTTGAATTAAGACATCAGTTTACTTGGCATTAACTGATCAAAATCTTTAACTTCAGACTGATCACCAGCTTTGACTTAAGAATGATAAAAAAATCTATGTCTTCAGAATGATCAAAATCTTTGACTCCAGAATGATCAAAAGACTTCAGAATGATCAAGAACTTTTGCTTCAGCATGATCAAAACCTTTAACTTCAGAATGATCACCAGCTTTAACTTCAGCATGATCAAAAGCTTTGACTTCAGAATGATTATAAACCAGCTTCAACTTAACATGATTACCAGCTTTCTGGTTTCAGACAGTGTCAAATTTTTACCTTTATATTCCTTTGTTAAGCAACTGACCCTATATTTTCTTGTTAAGCATGGGGATAAAATGACCCTGGGGAATGAGTTTCAACAATCTTGGTAAAGGTTTACTAGACAATGTCAAATGTATTAGGCCTAATAGTGTATAGACAAGAGGATTTTTTAAAGCTTTTGTCTAAATTGTAAAACATCTTGCTGGAATGTTGCCAGAAATAACCTGTAGAACAAAGTACATGTAAGAACAATCTTGCAAGAGGTCAACAAGATAGTGCTTTATCCAAAATTTCAGAACTATGAGCAAATGGATTCAGACAAGAAGAATTTTAAATTTTTATGTAAAATATGTGACCACCAAGGCAGAATACTGTAATAGTGTGCCTTGGCCAATGATTTGAACTATTTTTGTAAAGGTCTAATAGACATTGCTTTATGCAAAATTGCAGAATTCTGGGCTTAATTTGTGGTTTCAGGCAAGAAAAATTTAAAGGCTTTTCCAAGATATTTCTATGTATAACAAATGACACCAAGGGTGGTGCCAATATTAACCCCCTGGGCAAATTTTGAATAATTTGGCAGAAGCCCACTTCAGAATGCTTAGTGAAAAAAATACAGAATTTTTGGTCTTGTGGTTTCAGACAAGAAGATTTTCCTATAGACTTATTTGTTAAACATGTGACCCCTCAGACCAGGGCCAATAATGACCCCAGGGGCATCACTAGATACAGTCGACTCCACTTATAACGAACTCGGTTATAACGAATTATCGGCTATAGCGAACTAATTCTGAAATCCCAGGCCGATTCCTTCTTTATTTTTTGTTAAATCACATCGCTTAATACGTACTCGCTTATAACGAATTTTCGGCTATAGCGAACCATTTTTCAAGTCCCAAATGGAGAAAAACACGTTAATTTCCTCGGCTATAGCGAACCATTTTTTTCCAGTCCCAAATGGAGAAACAAAAACGTAAATTTCCTAGGTTGAAACGAACTGTCATAATTTAAAATCGGGATGCGCTCGATTCATGATCAGTACATAAATACCGCTATCCGATAATTATTTAATCGAGTGATTGCACAGGTAAGTTATGCCTTCAGGGAATAAAGATTTTGGTAAAATGTTCTCACAAACTACATGTATTGCAATAATTGCTTCGCTAGTATTAAATGATTTTGTAAAATTACAGTGTAAAAATGGCAAAAACTGGAAATAAACGAAAGGCGATTTCTCTGGACACTAAAATTGGAGTTCTTAATGAAATTGATGATGGAAAATTATCAAAAACGCAAATTGCTGAAAAATCTGGATTAAAGAAAAGCACACTCAGCACTATTCTAAAAAACCGCGATGCTATAAAGTCGGCATATGAGTCGGATTGTCTATTTCCCGCTCGCAAGAAAATGCGAATGCTCAAGTAGTTCAACATTTTGTTTGAATTAAATACATGTATAAATTATGCATATAAACTGTGAAACTTTTGTTTACAATAAATCAAATGCATGTGCATAATATAGTGTACAATAAATTGCCCCGCATAAAATTACCGCTGCCGTAAAATACCGATTGCACAAGTGACCGGTGACAGGTATGCTTTTTCACGGCAATTTGTCCACCTAAACAAGTCCGCGAAAGTTGTTGCTACTTCGCTTTTAGCGAACTTCGGATATAACGAACGATATTTGAATGTCCCATTGAGTTCGTTATAAGCGGAGTCGACTGTACTGCTACATTCCAGAGCTCTAGGCCTTTTTTTATCAGACAAGAAAAGAAATTTTACCTACTGTAAAGAAAGGAGATCTTTGAACATTCTTTTTGTAGAGCTTCTCACCGTCTCGGAAAAGTTTCATTAACCAATGACTGAGTGGTGTAGGAGGAGCTGCTGTTTAGAACAAATTGTTCATCCTTGACAGATGATGGACTGCCATGAAAATCTCACCATGAGCATATCTGCTTCAGCTGGTAGTTTGTATTGTCAAGCTAAAACAAGTTAATATAAAAAGAAAAAGACAATAAAATTAAGTGCATGAAAACTTTGAATTATCTATTTCTAAACAGTGGAATGGCTCACATGTTTATCACTAACTACCTCTTGGTGTTTTATGCATTTATTCAGCTAATCCAATCATACAGTCTGTAATAAATCTAACAATAAAATTAAAAATTTGCATAATCATTGAAAGATTAACATTTCGAACAGGTAGTAAAAATTCTTTTAACAACAATTTTGTAGTGTTTCCTACGCGTTTTAGAGGTCTCTTTCTGCCCGATCAATTTAAAATAGCTTTATACAGCAATAAACACAGTGATTTCACTCTAATTTAATTGGCTATTTCTTTGGCAAGACTGCATCTTCTCAGAGACTTGCAAGTGTTCAATAGACTAAATATAATTTATTTGATTCTTTATTTCATGATCATTCCACAGCTTTGATTTCGCCATATTCAAATGACTTAGGTTTTAGTTTATTAATATATTAACAAAATATGAGTATAAATTGTTCTTAAAAAATTCTACAAATGGATCTTTTAGTTTAAGCTTTTTTTATTTTACAGTATTTATAGCTCATAGTTCATACAGTCTGGTGTTATCTGCCCATGATTTCTTACGTCATTTGTGCAAAGTACGCTGGGTACCAGACTGTGTGCAAAGTACGCTGCGTACCAGACTGATAGTTCATACAGAAACTGAAGCAAGAAATTCAAGGACTTTTAAAAGACTTTTAAGAGCAGTTTTAACATTATTAGGGTCCATAATACTTACATATAATACTCACTTTAATTAGCATATCATGTAGAATGAGGCTCCTATCATCTTTATCTCAAGCTGTTTGTACATAGATTCAATAACATTTCAGAATACTTGTTGACTAACTATTGAAACTACAGTGAATTGTTCTAAATTAAACTTTTTTACACTTGAAGAACTGTCCAATGAAATGACTGTGTTGAGTTTCGTGGGTTCTCCCGTTTAAGGATCTATTAGTCATATTTTCTATTTTAAGCATCAGCCATGAGAATTGTAAAATTTAAGGGCCCCTGATCACTATCCATGCTATTGCAAGGACTTTTTAGAGATTTTTAAGGCCAAGTTCAATTTAGGGTCTTTTAAAGGCCGCAATGCCAAAATTTAGGGACTTACTCAGGCCTGTAGGAACCATGTAGCTATACTTCTCTCGTTAATTTATACATACCTCCCTTTGGTGGCTGTTTCACAGCATTCTGAATTCAGCTCAAACATTGTTCTGAACAGAGCTCACACACTGTCTTAACAGAGCTTAAACATTGTTTAAGTCCATGGAAGGGTTCAAACCTGAACAAATCTGCTCCCTATCTGACACCATGGTTTCTACTATAAATAGACAGAATGCGAGTTACATTGATCAAATAGTTCTTACATTGTGTTACATTATGCTAATTGATCAAATGTAGTTTTACCCAAACTTTAATGTCAAAGAAAATAATGTCTGTATAATGGCAGATGTGAAATTGCCTTGTCAGAATTTGTCTGACATCTTTTGACTTTTCCTCTTTCAATTGTCTGATTTAATAATATACCTGCTATGCAATGTAAATATCATAGTTTCTTGATATTTCTGACTCTTTTCCTGACATTTACACTCAAAAAATAAAACTTAACTATAAAAGGAGGGGAATGATCATGTGTGTACCACTATTGAAAATATAATGATCAATTCACAGATGTTAGATAACCTATATTTTCATTTCCTATAACTAAGTTTCAAATTGATCCTGCAGTACCTACTTTCAATCTCTCCAAAGAGATCATCTCGGAAACATCTGACCAAGTCTACAAAAAACTAGAACTGTGTCCATAGGACACGGATGCCCCCACTATGCATAAGTGCTCATTAACAAGAGCATGTATATTCTGTATGTAAGATTTAGGTGGGGAACAATTTTTTTTCTGTAGTTGCAAATGAATTGAGGTGTTTTGTATATTATTAATGCTGTCCTTTTATTTCAAAATTAGATATTTTATACTGAAACAAGGGCTGTCGGATGGACAGCACGCTTGACTATTCTTAGTGCTTGAAGGTATAATAAAAGCCTGAAATTAAAGATTTTTCAAAGTCTTAAAAGGAGAATAACTAATAAAAATGCTTAACAGAGTTATGGGCCTTGATGGAATGACACAGTCTACGGCCAAGTTTGAACCAAATATCTGCAGTAGAAAGGGAAGAAATAGTGAAAATGAGAAGCTTGCCCTAAAACTTTAACCCGATAGCCACGCCGCAAGTACAATAGACCTCCTTATTCTTTGAATAGTCAACATAAAAATGTTGTAAATATTTATGTACTATGAGGAATCACATTAGCGAAGACGAAGAAAGAGACACACAAGTAATTACATGTTGCTGATATTAAAGCAAGAAGGTAAAATTTAAAAAATGTTACACATGAAAGTTATTTAAACTACAGATTAAAGTATAGAAACCCTAGGTGTGTCAGGTCCTGTAAAAGACATTACCCTTCCTTTACTATCATCTACACATTAAGGTTGTTCATCCCTGAAAGTTTAAGCAAAATCTGACATCCGGTTTATGAGGAGTTGCGTTAACAAATTTATTTCACTTTATGGTATATAATGAAAAAATCAACAAAGGGCTATAATTCCGTTAAATTTGGTCACAGCAAAAATTTCTTCCCTTACTATCATCTACACATTAAGGTTGTTCATTCCTGAAAGTTTAAGCAAAGTCTGCCATCCGGTTTATGAGGAGTTGCGTTCACAAATTTATTTGGCTATATGGTATATATTGAAAAAATCAACAAAGGGCCATAATTCCGTTAAATTTGGTCGAAGCGAAAATTCCTTCCTTTACTATCATCTACACATTAAGGTTGTTCATCCCTGAAAGTTTAAGCAAAATCTGACATCTGGTTTATGAGGAGTTGCGTTCACAAATTTATTTCACTTTATGGTATATAGTGAAAAAAATCAAAAAAGGGCCATAATTCCGTTAAATTTGGTCACAGCAAAAATTTCTTCCCTTACTATCATCTACACATTAAGGTTGTTCATTCCTGAAAGTTTAAGCAAAGTCTGCCATCCGGTTTATGAGGAGTTGCGTTCACAAATTTATTTGGCTATATGGTATATATTGAAAAAAAAAACAAAGGGCCATAATTCCGTTAAATTTGGTCGCAGCAAAAATTCCTTCCTTTACTATCATTTACACGTTAAGGTTGTTCATTCCTGAAAGTTTAAGCAAAATCTGCCATCCGGTTTATGAGAAGTTGCGTTCACAAATTTATTTGGCTATATGGTATATATTGAAAAAATCAACAAAGGGCCATAATTCCGTTAAATTTGGTCGAACTTATTCATCTGAGAGATCATCAGGACAAATATTCTGAGCAAGTTTCGTCAAGACTAGAGAAAATGTGGCCTCTTTAGTGCTTTTATTTGATCTCAGCAAAAAATGTTTCACATTAAACCTTATTTCTTTTTGCTGGCAACTGTCTGATAATGTTTTGACTTCAATTACAAAGCCAAATAACCAAATAAATACAAAGCATGTATAACAAACCAAACAGACAACGGTACATGTTGGCCTTATTTTTGGACAGAAACTCAAGTTTCAAACAAAAATCCATTTTGTCTAATCTGGTGACAACCTTGCATAATTGCTATGTAGACTAGAACTGTTAGATAGTTTGTTTTGGGTTTTCCGTCATTTCTGCAGGTGGAGTGTTGATGGGTATCATGCTAGACTCAACAAGACAATTTAACATCTCAACTTAAAAAACCCCAACAAACAAGAACCAAACATATCATTAAATAGTTTATAATTAGTTTGTGAAATGTATTCAGTTTTTATGCTTGAGAGTATCTGAGCAGGGTAAAAGCTGTAGTGTTCTATATTGACTCTTCATTTGGCTATCTCTTGTCATTTAAAATTAAGTACTTATTACATGACGATAATAATCAATTTCAGATAAGAAGAATTGATAAGGTGATATTCATGTTACTGTGACTTTATAAAATTAATTGTAAAGTTATCTAATTTACACAAAATTAAAAGCTGGTTCCTGAAAAATAGGACACAGAACATAATTGAAATATTACATCTGGCTTATTAGTCACAGATTCATCTAGTCCTTCATAGGAAGACATCCCCCAGCTGGCCTGTTTGTAAAAAAAATAAAAGGGCTCTTAAACAATTTTTTCAGCTCTTTTCACCTCGTAACAGAAACACAGTCAACCGTTCAATTTGCAATGGTCATGGTCAACAACTGATAACGAGTTCGCAACTTTATAGCCGTGTATATTACACAATGTACTGTATATTCGGCGGCACGGATTATCAGAGAGTTCTCCAGACTGATCATGATGTATAGTTTTCAAGTGCCTAGTAACCTTGACGTATTTGATAAAGTTGTTAAATGAGCGTCTGCTGGCCATGATCAGCTGCCTGATGATAGTGTGCAAACTCCAATCGTAACAACTCGGCCTTTTCCGACAACTTCGTATAAAGACATATTGAAGTCGCCCGAGGTGTTCGGAATGGTGCAAACTCCACACAGCAGTTACTTCCCTTCCATACTTTCAGTACAGTAATCACTGCCGACAGTCATGTCACGTGATGATGGTCGAAAGTAAATAAACAAAATTTTTAACTTTTTTTCAAGTTACATTTTTTTAAATTTCATTACACAAAGGCATGTTTAATCGATGCAATTCCAATTGTAACTAAACTAAACAGAGAAGAAAAAAATTCTTAAAAAAAGTTCATACATGTTTATAAAGCTGAAATCCAGCTAAGGTTAACCCGTGTCTGCAGAGATATTTCCAAAGAACGAAGGGGAGATCATTGCGAGGAGATTGGATAATGTGATGAAGTTGAACATATTTGTGATGAAAATTAATTTATTGATAAATTATTTGTTTCAGAGGACTTTATAAACATAAAATAAAAAAAGTTAAAACTTGTCATGTTTTTTGCTTTATTTGAACATTTCAAAGAATACCAGTATATTTCATTATATTTTTATGCCCTAAATGCACCAAAATGAGCCATTTACTCCACCTTTTTAGAAAATTTTCTTGGGGGAGGCCCAAACCCCCCTTCAAAAGGGGGTCACCCCCTTCCGTACCTTCCCCCAAGCCCCAGGCAGAAATTTCTGGATACCGCCCTGTCACATATGCACAGTTTACATTTTACGTTCATATTTTTTTTACATTTTATGTCAGTAACAAAAGTATCATCAAATCCACCGTCTACATCTCAATATTTGGATTATGATTCTTCATAACTTATAATTATCTCTTAGCATGGTTTAGAAGGGCTATTCCTCGATATTTTGGTTCACCTGCTTATAAAATACATGGGAACTCAATAAACTTACTTTCTAGTTGGGTTTTTCTCACTCCCCGTCCGCATTTGTTTCCAAATCATGGTAAAATTAATATGTAGATCTACCTGTGTCGTCTGTAACCTGGGCTTGCCTGAAAAGAGTCTCGACAGTGGAGCAAGTAAATTAGTTTAAAGTAACAAAAATGAAAGAAAATTTCAATTTTAGTCAGATCTATGTGAAATATTAATACCATGAGGACGTCACTTACTGTAAACTTCTTGCCCAACTGTCAACTAATATAAGTTTATGCAAATGGCGGTGTGTACTAAAAGGGGGATAACTCGGATACAGACTGGCATTTTGTTCAACTGTGTAATAGGGTGGGTTTTAGTTCGCAGATTTATCATATTTTTACGGCTAAAATGTGTCCAAATAATTTCGATATAACTTATAAAGTAGTGCACAGCAGGAAATAAGCATGCAGATATTAAGATGTCTTTTAATCTGTCGGCTGCATTGCATATGGTACCGTGATATGTTTAATAACACCAAACCAATCTTTATTAAATTCACTAAAGGTATTCTAAACTTATATTATTTTCTTTATTATTTTTTTCTACTAAACATATTCTAAAACTTATATACTACTCAAAATTTGATAGGGATCACTTATAAGAATGTGTATATTTACTACATAAGTATGAAAGGTTACATTTTTTGTTGTAATTCTGAAAATATGTTCATATGACAACAGTTTGTATCAAAAAATGAGTAAGTCTGTAAACCGTTGAAGCGTGTCAGAGGCTGAGCCGTGGGAGGGGCACGAGTTTGGGATAACACAGACAGGAGATGAAATGGAACTTTTTGGAAAAATCAAGTCTATGGCCTGAATTTTGCTTTAATATTGCGTGTGGTGTCCGTTTGCTTGGATTACTGCTCTGCACCGTCTTCTCGTGCTGCTAATGAGTCTCCAGATGCTTTGTTGTTGAAGTCGAGCCCACTCGTCCAGAAGGGCCTGCTGTAACCCAGGGACCGTGGTTGGCTGGACTGGGCGAGCAGATATTGCAGTCTGCAGCATGTCCCAGGCGTGCTCTATTGGATTGAGGTCTGGAGACCTTGCTGGCCAGTCCATTCTCTCTATGGCTGCTGCCTCCATGTACTCGTCGGTGACCATTGCCCTGTGAGGCCGGGCGTTGTCGTCCATTAAAATGAACTCAGGGTCTATAGCACCAGCGTACGGACGAACGTACACATCTAAGATCTCATTGACGTATCGTTGTGCCATCAATGTGCCGTTTTGAACAATATGCAGGTCCGTTCTTCCCTGCATGCTAATGCCCGCCCAAACCATGACCGAACCCCCGCCATGACGGTCATGGGTAGAAACACATACGGGTGCCAAACGCTCATTGGCGGATCTCCATATCGCACTCGCCTATCAGTCAAGTCCACACAAAATCTTGACTCGTCAGTGAACAGCACTGGGGTCCAGTCATGCAGCGTCCACCTGGCGAGATCGCGGGCCCATTGAAGACGTGCCTGGATGTGGTTTCGCGTCAATGGGATTCGGATTGCTGGCTTTCTAGAACTCAGCCGTATGAAGACGGTTCCTGATGGTTTGAGCGGAAAGTCTTACACCAGTGGCATTGTGGAAGTCATTTTGGAGTACAGTAGCGGTAACAAAGCGCTGACGTTGCGCTTGAACGAAAATAAACCGTTCCTCACGTAAGTTTGAAACCGTCGCCACATCCTGGCAACGGTGCTCTGGGACACCCCAAGGACACCTGCCACGTGCCGTTGGGAACGCCCAGCCTCAAGCATCCCTACCCCCTATTCATCTCCTCATCGTCAATACGCCGTCTTTGCCGTAGATTTGCCATGACCAGTGCTAGGTTCGATATAAACGTTACCATGCACAAGCGAAGTCTGAATAAAACGGATGTGTACATGAAGGTACATGCCCGCGGTGCACCACTTTTCCAGGGGTAGCGCTTTTCCCGTGCATCTCGAGCCATGTACAGGTAAACAATCAAAATCTGCTCGATAGGTCGGCTTTGCCATATGAATAAACTACATGTATGAGAAAAAATCAGTTATCTTAAGGTTATCATTAAAATGATATTTAAGAAATAAAAAGTGATCCCTATCAAATTTTGAGTAGTATATTATTTAGTTTAGAGAATATTTCTACTGTTCCTATCCCTACTTTCTAAAAATTCTGATTAATTACTGTCAAAAAGTGAACAACTCTGAGACATCATAGACTCTGAGATCCAATACTTCAACTGTCTCAAAGCTTTTACAGCGCAAACAACGAAGCAAATGAATCTTTTTAGAATATTCGATTGAAATGGGCCAATTAACTGTCAATGGGAAATAACCTCTATCAATTGCATTAAACAATTCTTAGTATTTTTATCTCCCTTGATTGGGTTATTCAGCGTTCTTATATATCTTCTCGATTGAAAAAAGGCCCTACCGGCTATTGAATTTGTTACTGTCATCATAAGAAATAGGGTTATAGCAGACTGAACGACATTTGTCTAACTGACAATATAATCTTACAGCAACCAGTGAGGCTGGTGTCATGCTGCCCTTGACGACATTGAGAGTGTATGATCTCTCGACCTTAATATTGAACCATTAAGGCCCCGATTAACTATTTCCACGCATTGAAATAAAAAAAGTAGAGCAAATTATAATAATGTGTACGCTGAAGTAGATATAAATCGACCAAATACATGTATGTTATGTTGTATACAACAGTGTTATTCCGTAATGTTGGGAATCGGTCGCATATCCCATTCGTCGAATCATTATAATCACAACAATTTACAAAGTGTGTGTGTGTGTGTGTGTGGAAGCTTGCCCGTTAACAGAGAAATGAAAATAATAGACCTAAAAGCCATAAATAATAGATCACTTTGCATACAAATGTCAGGTTTAAATCGTCGGTGAAATACCAGGCGACAGTGATAGCTTCGTCACTGATTCGGCGCCTATAGCTATAACTCAGAGCCTCGTTACAGCTGAATACAGTTTACTGTGGATCGGTTCACCCGATCCGAACCTTAAACACACGGAAGACACTCAAATTACTTGTATTTAATCTAAAAGTGGTTATATAAAGAAATCTTTCTTCCGGGACATGATAAGTCGTGCCCTTATCTGTTCAAACACAATAGTTGTATGTGCACTTTATCCAGGATGGTCGTGAGAAAAGGTGGGTTAAGTTTATCAAGACGATTTAATTATAACCTTACAGAAAAAAAGTTATCTTCTGTCAAAGGTATATGTGAAATTATGACACTTTCACACTGCACGTTTCTCACCGCAATCTGTAACTGCCTTTAAATTTAAAGCAATATCGTTTATTGTTCGCGAACCAATTCTGTTCACAACATTAAAGGGAAATGACTTTGCAATTAGCGGAGCACGAGTTTTGGTTCTTGCGTTCTACTCATGCTTCGATAAATAATAAAAATATAGCTATAATTCTTAATTAGAGAATGTTTTTTTTTATGATCTGAACTATTGACGATAATTCAAGTCATTCACATCCACATCTAATACACGTAATGAATGGAAATGATTTGAAAGCATAAACATTTTTTTTGTAGGGGTAGCACTGCGATTCATTGCAGCAACATATCTTATATCTACAATTAAAGGTATGATGTTTCATAAATAAGTGAAAAGGTAATTTCTTCGAAACATTTTAACGGTGATTAGCAACACACTCTAAATTAGCAGTCTTTTCTAACCTCGGAGCGAATGCACTTCGGAGTGCGTGTATTGTGAAAGAGGACTATTTGTTCACCGGAGAAAAATTAAGCGTATAACCCATATATTATAGAAAAGACCACTGACCCAGTCAGAGAACGAAATCTAGAATTTGGAAACTATTAAAGGGACACAACCCTACAATTAACTGATCACACCATTCATATTTATGACTTAATTTCATTTTATTTGTTCTTTTTTTTTAAGGGTTTATGTTAAACTCTGCAAACCTGACGTCAACAGTTCTACAGCCGACGCACGCCTACACCACGATGGATAAAGTTACGGGTAAGGGTTAAGGCATCTTCGGTCAAAAATCTTTAAGACGATTTTTTGTGCATTTGTTTCGTATCTAATGTCCGTCTGCATTAGAAGTAGACTTAAGTATACCAGTCACCAGATTTAATTTGTTATTTTAAACTTTTATCAAGTATGTTTACGTAATAAACGTAATTATTTTATCAATATATATTTTGTTTTATAAAATCATGAGATTTTTGTTTCGATGAAGAGGCGTCAATGAACTCGTGAATAATTTGCCAAGCATTATCACACCCTATACAGTCCCTTATGGATACAACTCCATCCAGGGGAGCCCTTTTCCGTTCTGTAAGTCGGAGTTGTAAATTCAAATTCCAAAAAAGCTGTTATATTAAACCGATTCTGTGATTTCAGATAGTCAAAATGATAAATTTGGTGTTAAGAGGACTGAATCAATGCCCTTATGAAATAAAACATCGCTCCAAATGGTGTAAAGGGAAACAACTAGTAAGCCGTTCTGAGTTGTAGGAGTAACGTTTCCTTAGTTAGAAATACCGTATATTTTTCAAGTCGTGCCACAACTTTGTCTTCAGTTTAGAGGGACAATATGTGCTTTTTCTATTTTTTTTGTACCGTGGATTGCCTAACTATATAGTTCATAACAGATCAAGCTAACCTTAGTCTTACCTGATGATTTCTGATTAAAAACTAGGTCACAAGACTGAATTGACAACCTGCACTATCACTGTAGAGTCAATTTTCATTAACACTTTCCGCAAGCCTGTCTTGATGATTTCCAGGCAATAGCGAGTACATGTATAGCGAATATTAGACACAAAGAAAGCTATTTGATGAAATGTAGAACGGCTAAACAATTCTTTGTTGCATCGGAACATTGGATATTAGTTAGAATATCTACCTTTACGTAATAAAATACATTTTCCAGGTAATGAATGAAAAACAAATAATTCTACGAGCGACTTACATGTAGCTTTCCTGTCCTCATTCAATAATGGCACCTTATGTTTGTCAACGAGTGTTTGCTACTAAAAACAATTTAGGGAACAATGCTTTATCACTGTCTATTTAACAGGCATGTCAAGGTTCAGTGGTATTAGTTTTCAGTAGCATGTTAACAAGAGCTTTCTGATGACAACGCGCTCGACTTTTCTCGGTTGTTTGATAGTGGATGTTGAGCATGCTATTAAAAAGCCTTAATTCTTAACCATAATTCAATGTCGCAAAAGGAACTCATGTAGTCAAATTCCATGACAGAGTAATGCACTTTTTTTAACTCACTCTATTACCAAGTTATTATAGGTTTTATTTGAAATAAACTTTTTAGAGTAAATTAAAAATAGGTAAGTTAAAAGGGGCATAATTCTAAAACATACTGTAACAAGCACCTTGTCCTAGAGTAAAGCCTTATTAACATAAGCAAGTATTCATATTTTCAATTGAATCTTCCATAATTAACAAAATGTTACACTTTGCCATAATTCCAAATGACAGGAGAATAATTCTGAAATAATAATAATAACACTTTATCATAAATCTTAACCAAATTTCAAAGTAAAAACAGAGGAATGATCCTTAAAATAATGCTAATACAATTATGCCCTTAGTCCCACAGCAAGCAAGAAAACAGATATAATTTTGTAAATATTTCCATCAGAGTTATTTAGTAAAAAACTTTTACCAAAAGTTCAAATGAATCTCTTTTAATAATGAACAAGCTATTACACTTAATAAGAAAGTTAACCAAAGCTGACGTCGACGCCGGGCGAGCGCAATAGCTCTCCTTATTCTTCGAATAGTCGAGCTAAAAGGGAACGCAAGAACATGAAAACATACTTTATCAGCACAATTTTTCGTGTGTTTTGATTTTCACGTGGTCTAAGTCGGATAGAAAAGCTCGTCGAGTTGCTTATATGATATGGATTTGTCTACCTGTGAAACGAAAGATGCACGAGATTTCTGTGCTTTTCGTGTCTGATGTCTCTGTGTGAAATTGTGTGATTTATTCATAAAATTCTTGAATTTTTTTCCATGTCTTAACTGTAAGGATGGATATGAGCAATATGCATGACAGTCATGATTTTCGTGTAGCTCCATCGTCACAAAATTTGCGTGCACAGTTTGGCTGTAAAACTTCCACCTGGTTCAACAAAATTTAAATTGCCACGTCGTCATCTCACATTGGAGGAAAAGTCTATGACCATAGTGTGGCTCGATGAACGAATTTCCCTTTGTCAGACGGCAAACATACTTAATGTTAGTCTATCAGTAAATTGAAGCTGTTTTAGGCAAATAGAAATCCTTTGTAGCTGTATTAGGCAAATAGAGATCATCTGAAGCTGTATTAGGCAAATAGAGATCATCTGAAGCTGTATTAGGCGATAAGAGATCATCTGAAGCTATATTAGGCGATAAGAGATCATTTGAAGCTGTATTAGGCGATAAGAGATCATCTGAAGCTGTATTAGGCGATAAGAGATAATCTGAAGCTATATTAGGCGATAAGAGATCATCTGGAACTGTATTAGGCGATAAGAGATCATCTGAAGCTATATTAGGCGATAAGAGATCATCTGGAACTGTATTAGGCGATAAGAGATCATCTGAAGCTATATTAGGCGATTAAAAATCATCTGAAGCTATATTAGGCGATTTGAGATCCCCTGTAGCTTATTAAGCGAATAGAGATCATCTGAAGCTAAGTTAGGCGATTAAAAATCATCTGAAGCTGTATTAGGCGATAAGAGATCATCTGAAGCTGTATTAGGCGTATCTTTAACATTGTTTTAATGCTTCTACTATATCGGGTATGCACCAGTTATAATGGTTTGATTAAATGATATTTTTCAGCAACACCAGTTTCTCCAACAGCGTTTGGATATAGTGATACGACTACACATAGCAGTAAGACATCTTTTTATCCACGATTCATCTTTGAACTGAGCTTAAATGGAAAAAAAGCATATGGAAGTTTAAGAGAAGAGAATGATGTTTTCTGATTCATTCTTACTCCCGCCTGTAAAATCTTTGACCAGTGAAATGAAAAAAAAAGTAAAACATTTTAACTTGCTCTCTTTCTGCTTCAAAAATAGGTTGTGAAACAGAGAACAATTGCTCGTACTGGTGTTTGCAGAGTTCAATTCTTTAGTGCTAAAGAAGTGATAAGTTTAACACCCAGTTTCGTTCCAATATAGGGTCGATCATTCCCCTACCCAAGAGCTCCATGTGATTTAGCCCATGAATTGTTAATCTCTTCACAGCAACTCAATAGACTTTTTAAGAACTATAATTACAGTACTCATATTTTTCTTATCGTAATATTTTAAATATCCATTGAGTAATACCGGAATGAAGCTAAAATTAACAGGGTTTTCTTTTCGAAACAAGAACAAATCATGAATCTAAGACATTACTGGTTTTCACAAAACATTTATGTTCTATTGTTATGAGCAATGATATAAGTTTTTGTTTCTGTTATTTGTGTACAATATTTATTCATTTACATATTTCAGCGACACATGTGCCCGTTACAGTCCATGTTACTGTTAGCACTAGCACACAAAGTGGTATGTCTTAGGTGTCCCTTTCTGTCACTGAGGTTTGTTCGACACCATCACAAACACCGAAAAAGATCCACAGCTTAGTTTCAGAACATTATCCTCGACAAACAAGCAAGTTTTTAAGAAGAGTTTTAATGTTAGTCAGTATTATTATACATGTTTAAATATTTGATAAATGTTTGAGTTAACTAGGGTATGAACCATCTTCAGAACTTTTAAAATGTTGATTTTTTTTACCGTTTATCTTGCTTCCCGTAGATCTTAAAACAACAACAACCGAATCGTCATTTTTTCTGCAACCTGGCGTGTAATGTTTAAAACCATGCATTCATGTATGTTACGTTCCTATTTTAAAGTCTGTAAAGATGAGATAGATAACTGTAGTCAGTACGGACGGACACCGTGTACTCAGAAGATCTATGAAGCTTGGACAAAGGCCCATTGTGCCATGTATTGTGGATACTGCACACCGCCAGGTATATGTTCATGAACATATTTTTTAGATGTATAAAAACGAGTTGTATAATTTTTATCACAACAAAATCCTTAAATCTAAGGAAAGAAATATATCAAGAGGTGTAATATGAGACAAACAATCTTTGGCAAATGCCCGTATATACTTTAATTCTTACACATATTACTAAATATAGTAACAATTCGAGGAAGATTGTTCTGACCTAACTTTTAACCTACTTAACAAACCAATGAAGTATGTGACTGAAAACGAGATTATGATATGGAAAGAATAAGTAAGATAGCTATATTAGTAAAAAAATAATAGTAATCTGCGCTAGAAAAGATTACGTCATAATGTTGGGTGCTCAAGATTGGCAACTTCAGAAACATGTTTTTTATAACGGCTAGTGCTATATGAAGACGATACAAAACAGAAAGCAACAACTCCCATCAACGCCATTTATGTGCATGTATTTCCAACGCACCCATGTGTTGTTATGCGCTCTATGCGGTAAGAAAATTCTATTGATATTTATCTTGTTATTTTCAGTACCACTGCCAACATTATGCGAAGACAGGATACATAACTGTGCAGAGTATGATTCTGGAGACCTATGTACAGAGCCATCCTATTATACATGGGCTTATGATAATTGCAAGGGCTATTGCAAATTTGATATGTGTAACGGTCAGTATCCGGCCTCGACCTTTGAAATCCCGTTTTTATGGACTAAGAACAATGTACTTAAGAGTAATAAATAAATGCAATTAAAATATCTCCAAAGCTATCCATAAATAGATAAAAATATATGTTTATTTCCTGAACAAATAATACAATTTTGAAAAAAAAACAACACAACTGTTCAATTAAATCTTATCATGCATATTTTCTACAGCAAAATTATACTTTTATTTTATGTCACAGTTAGCGATCTTAAATCAAGATAGGAACGCAGAAAGCATTAGTAAGATACTTAGTAGGAAACTTTGTATCTACTATCAGTTAGGAAATGTACTGACTTCAATTACAGAAAGTTGGTGTGAGGACAGCAAGGATGCTAACTGTGCACTTCTTGACTCAGCACTTGACCTCTGTGCCGATAAGACTAAAGCCAAAATAATTTGTCGAAAACACTGTGGCCTGTGTGATGTCAGTAAGTATAAAAACGGGACAATAAAGTTCAAACTTTTGTAAAGATAGCGCTTTGTCGTGCGAAATGCTTTTATGTAAAATGTTAAATGTGCAAATTGGGTTTGAATTAAAAAAAAGAGTTTTAGACCAGTTTCTCCGAGATAAATATCGACACCCGATGTAGCCGATGAGAACAATTCCAATATGCCAGAATGCATGAAAGACAATCCTAATATTTCCGTCAGACATAACAATAAACAAAGCTTATTTAAGGCTGGCTATCTTAGGAGTGTGTGCCAAATTTACAAAATCCGCATTAGCAACGCCAAGCTCATCGAGGCAGAAAAGTCACTATGATCAAGTTAATTATCAGTCAGACCAAAATCCAGTAAACGTCATAATTAATTCGAAAATTAACAGAATTCTAAATCATCTATTCAAATTTCAAAAGAGGACTCTTCAAAATAGAAGTATGAAAAGTACATACTCAAGGAGAGCTCAGTAAGATCGTATCAGCTTCAGCCCACAGATTAACCATTGCAATAGCTGTCATTTACTGAAAAAGCAGGTACATCATACGCACTCGTCTGGTCTAAACTTTCCCATCACTAATTTGATGAGTAATTAAGCCGGATATTTACGTCTCAGTGACTGAAGAGGACCTCATTATTCAAAGTTCATTTAGAAAGCGGCAGAGCGTTGCAAGAAAAAAACATACACTGAAATATTGACATCAAAGAGAAATGATGTCAAAGATTCCAGTTTCACGTCCAAAAATAAAATGCATTAGCACAATAGGATGTACATGTTGTGTATCTATTCTTCTAGGAGACATCATTGGACATTCATTATGTTTATGATAATTTTAGATCTGCCTGGGGTCTCGTGACTACTCATGTAACTGTTGCTAATTTGCATGCAGTAGATGTACCACGAAATTAAGATGTTGGTGTTGCCAGCAATTCCGTAGATATGGGGTTGTATTAAGATGTTTGAGTTATAGAAATTTTCTTAAGAAGCATAGTTATGACACATATCTAAAGCTTGTTGTTTTAGCGTTTTCTTTACCTTTGTAAGTGAAACTGGGCATTTAATCGCTTGATTGCATGTAAATATATATATGAAATACATTTAGGCAAGTAAGCCTTGATAATTCATTGTTATTGTAGTTGATGGACACTGGTGTTCTTGGGGCACGTGGTCAGCCTGTGACATTACTTGTGGGAATGGTACGGAAGTACGAACACGTCAATGCGCATGCCCAGCACCTTCAAGTGATGGTTTAGATTGTGTAGGTGAAAGTCAACACACTCAAGTATGTACTAAGGAGCCTTGTCCTGGTAAGTTACAAAAGTCAAATCAGAGCACTAAGAATCCACTTACAAGTTGAAGTTTACAAGCATTACAAAACAAAATTGCTGTCGTCTGCAATGACGTCATTGAGATTATGAATACGTTAAAAACTTTCCAGGCATACAGACTCTCACTTACTCTTGTTCGACAAAGATTTAGAAACGTTCGCTTCAAATGATATTGCATTTATGCTGTAACTTAATCAGAGAAATAGTGAATTAAAATTCCTATGTTCTTTTGGTTAGTTGACGGCGGGTGGAGCTCTTGGACTGACTGGAGTGACTGTAGTGTTTCTTGTGGAATAGGCATGCGGAAACGAAAACGACTTTGTAACAATCCGTATCCATCTCTTTTTGGAAACCACTGCTTTGGTGAAAATGTGAATTACGATATTTGTACAAAAGGGGCTTGCTCTGGTAATAATTGTTCACAAGTTTATGGGCAATAAATTGAAATTACGTTCACATATTTTGCGTATACCTTTGCAAACTAGCTTCTATTGGTACAAATAACCTCTGACGATTTTTTATGGATTCGACTCTGGCCTAGTGATCTTAGACACTATCATTCACAGTAGATGACCAAGATAGACATAGGCTCAATACCCGTACGGAAAAAAACAGCCAATAATAACGACTTTCAACTGTACTTAAATTTTAGATAATGCGAGTTAGATAATGCGATGAAAAAAACACAATAAATCATTTCGACGCATAGAAGTGTTTAGTTTTTAAAGATAACTTTTAAATATCGCTCGCATTTCAGTACAGATTTTAGGACTGTAAAAAACCATAGTTTTTTAACAGATGGAAACTGAACGACATGGAGCCAATGGACAAAATGTAGCCAAACTTGTGGGTATGGAGTGAGAAGCAGGAATCGTACATGTACCACACAAAATTTATTTCTTCAAACCTGTAGCGGACAGTCTTATGACTACGAGGACTGCTTTTCCTCATCTTGCACATGTAATTTTCATTTATACATTCCCTTTTATTAAGTAGACTATATCTAGCACTTATATTTAAGGCTTTCATACGTGCATAATTAAATCCCTTCATGCCCAAGGCTTTGTATTAACTATTATCTTATAGTAAATTGGCTTATATATAAGTTGACTGATGATCGTTTGTTTGATTGATTTAATGTCTGATTGAATGTTTGATTTATTGATTCATTGAGGAAAAGGCTCTTTCACAATTTAACAATATCTATCTTACACTCATATGTAAGGTCAAGCTTCTAACAGCTGTCAAAGTAATTTCGTGCAGCTTTTTATACACAATTTAACAACATCTATCTTATATTCATATGTAAGGTCAAGCTTCTAACAGCTGTCAAAGTAATTTCGTGCAGCTTTTTATACACAATTTAACAACATCTATCTTACACTCATATGTAAGGTCAAGCTTCTAACAGCTGTCAAAGTAATTTCGTGCAGCTTTTTATACACAATTTAACAACATCTATCTTATATTCATATGTAAGAACAATTTTCTAACAGCTGCCATAATAATTTTGTGCAGCTTTTTATAGGGCAGAAGTGTATTTAGAAGTCTCTATAAATATAGAATAAGACACTGAATAAGACAGAATATTCCTACTATTATATAACATGATGTTATCAAAATGACGTTCTCTTATTTTGCTTTGACAAGCCGTAAACGGTGGGTGGGCAACATGGACTTCATGGTCAACCTGTGATCACACAACATGCTCAAAACAAAGGACACGGAGCTGTACCAACCCAAGTCCCACCGGCTATGGAAGATCCTGTAGTGGCAACTCTATAGACAAGAAAAACTGCGACCTCACCTTCTGTTCTTACTTCCGTATGTTCTTACAATATGTCTATTTGCCTGACATGAATTGGCACCTTTTCGTCGAAAAGACGCATCACTTTTGGTTTTGACCAAATTGTTGAAAGCTGTTGTAAAAACGCAGATGATTTATGTTATCAAGGCATAAATGAAAAGCGCCCATAAAACATAGATTAGAGGAATAATACATGTATTTATATAAACGAGAATTTAAAAGCGAGCATCCAGCTCTCTTATCTATTCGGCGGTTCCAGTTGCCCGCATGAGGAACGCTACTTTAAAGCAACTGACTCACAGATTGGCCGACGATTAATAAAAAAAGAAAATGTTTATACATCTAGAAATTCTAGCTGTAATTGCGAGGAACATATCTAAACTAAATTACTGACTCATTTTTGATACAGAAAAACATCATAATATAAAGTTTTTCACAATTTTATCGGTAAAACATTTACCCCGTTAGTCACAGGGTTATATCATTAATTTTGAAAACACTTTATTACTATTCTCCGTGGCTCAGTGGTTTATATCGTCGCTCTATATTTAACAGACCGAAAGGGCATTGGTTCGAATCCTGGTAAAATCAAACCTTTTGTACACTTTCAGTGGTGTATAGACCATAATATTATGTTTTTTCCCATGGTGTATAAACATCTCTTAAATTTTAAAGAAAAAAAAATCAACTAAATTCTGTGAGTCAGTCGCTTTAACAGTTTAAACATGTTAGGTGAATGTTTTTTCGTTCAAAAACACAATTTCACAGTGAATGAATTGTCAGAAAGTCTAGGTAAAGGAAATGAATTAATATGAGTTTGTTTTCTGTTCCCTTACTTGCATAGAGTAATCTTTCTTCTTCCATTATTTGAAGGGTAGTCTTTGTTCTCCTCTTATTTGCGGGGGTATTTTCCCCCCTTATTATCAGGATAATCTTTGTACTTCCCTTATTAGCAGGGTAATCTTTGTACTTCCCTTATTAGCAGGATAATCTTTGTACTTCCCTTATTAGCAGGATAATCTTTGTACTTCCCTTATTAGCAGGGTAATCTTTGTTCTTCCCTTATTAGCGGGGTAATTTTTGTTCTTCCCTTATAAGCAGGGTAATCTTTGTACTTCCCTTATTAGCAGGATAATCTTTGTACTTCCCTTATTAGCAGGGTAATCTTTGTACTTCCCTTATTAGCAGGATAATCTTTGTTCTTCCCTTATTAGCAGGATAATCTTTGTACTTCCCTTATTAGCAGGGTAATCTTTGTACTTCCCTTATTAGCAGGATAATCTTTGTACTTCCCTTATTAGCAGGATGATCTTTGTACTTCCCTTATTAGCAGGGTAATCTTTGTTCTTCCCTTATTAGCAGGATAATTTTTGTTCTTCCCTTATAAGCAGGGTAATCTTTGTACTTCCCTTATTAGCAGGATAATCTTTGTACTTCCCTTATTAGCAGGATAATCTTTGTACTTCCCTTATTAGCAGGGTAATCTTTGTACTTCCCTTATTAGCAGGATAATCTTTGTTCTTCCCTTATTAGCAGGATAATCTTTGTACTTCCCTTATTAGCAGGATAATCTTTGTACTTCCCTTATTAGCAGGATAATCTTTGTACTTCCCTTATTAGCAGGATAATTTTGTACTTCCCTTATTAGCAGGGTAATCTTTGTTCTTCCCTTATAAGCAGGGTAATCTTTGTTCTTCTCTTATTAGCAGGATAATCTTTGATCTTCTTTATAAGTAATCTTTGTTTTTGTCTTACTAGTATTTGCAGGTTAATCTTTGTTTTCTTTTATTAGTAATTTTTGTTCTTCTTTTATTAGCGGGGTAATTTTTGTTCTTCTTTTATTAGCAGGATAATCTTTGTTCTACTCTTATTAGCAGGATAATCTTTGTTCTACTCTCATTAGCAGGGTAATCTTTGTTCTACTCTTATTAGCAGGGTAATCTTTGTTTTCTTTTATTAGTAATTTTTGTTCTTCTTTTATTAGCAGGATAATTTTTGTTCTTCTTTTATTAGCAGGATAATTTTTGTTCTACTCTTATTAGCAGGATAATCTTTGTTCTACTCTTATTAGCAGTGTAATCTTTGTTTTCTTTTATTAGTATTTTTTTTTCTTCTTTTATTAGCAGGATAATTTTTGTTCTTCTTTTATTAGCAGGATAATTTTTGTTCTACTCTTATTAGCAGGATAATCTGTGTTCTACTCTTATTAGCAGGATAATCTTTGTTCTACTCTTATTAGCAGGATAATCTTTGTTCTACTCTTATTAGCAGGGTAATCTTTGTTCTACTCTTATTAGCAGGATAATCTTTGTTCTACTCTTATTAGCAGGATAATCTTTGTTCTACTCTTATTATTTATCTTTGTTCTTCCCTTATTAGCAGGGTAATAAATTTTTTTCCTTTCATTAGCAGGGTATTCTTTGTTCTTCCCATATAAGTAATCTTTGTTCTTCTCTTATAAGCAGGGTAATCTTTGTTTTTCTCTTATTAGCAGGGTAATCCTTGTTTTTTTTTTATTAGCGGGGTAATTTTTGTTCTTCCCTGATAAGTAGGGTAATTTTTATTCTTTCTTTATTAGCAGGGTTATCTTTGTTTTTCTCTTATTAGCTAGTTAATCTTTGTTCTTCCCTTTTTAGCAGGGTAGTTTTTGTTCCTGTCTTATTAGCAGGGTAATCTTTTAAGGACAAAATTGTTTGTGTCGCTCCCTGAAGAGTTCAGCATTATTAGATTTTCTTGTATAATGCAATCATACAGAAAACATAAGACATTCCAGAGGCACTCATGGTTCTTCTTCGAGTCCCCGTCGCTTGCTCGTGTTCATTTTCGGCTGTTTTTTTCTATAAATTTATTATCTTGATTCCTACCTCTATATTTTTTAAATGTAGGATAACTGAACTATGCTAGATGTACATAGAAATATACATGTAAATATTCCACCATTTTTCTGTATCAACAGCTCTTAGAATCAGACTCCGAGGGGGGTCAAGTTCACATAGAGGGCGGGTTGAAGTTTCCATGGATGGATCAAACTGGGGAACAGTGTGTGATGACAGTTTTACAGACAATGCAGCTAAAGTTGTGTGCAGAATGCTTGGCTATCCGACGTATGCATACATATATCTTACCATCCATATTAACTGTCTCCGTCAAGTACCTATTAGAACTGATTGTACATGGTTGGACATGATATAGGAATGTCGTTTGATATATTTACCCTACAGTAGAGGAATATCTATGCAGTAATTATATGGCCAGATTCAAATTGTAGCAATTAGTGTTGCCAGTCACTGTAGTCAAAGATACAATTCTGTTGCTAATATTGTGAAAACTACGATGATGAAAGGGATCAAACTCCGCGCACCGGTTACGCTACGATCAGTAACCACTGCCTTCACACGAATCACGTGATGATGGTCTTATCACATGATTGTGTCAAGATGGCGGATACGCCAAAGAAACCGTTGAAAAAATTGTTTCATCTGTGATAAACAGCGACACTATAATTTGAGCTCTGCTGTCAAGTCTGCCGATATGATTGACAAAATTTCATTTCTGTTAAAAAAGAACTTTAGTACAGTAGTGACTTGAATGATTTCTTTTTCAAAAGCGGTCATATTGTTTTGAAATAAACGGTGCGATATTAACAATTATTCTCATAATTTTAATGTTTCCGAAATTATTTTTTTTTGAGTTCACATCTAACACCTTAGAGTCTTGAAACATCAGTAAAACCGTGTTTCCTTTTTTTAAAAAAAAATCAAAATTGAAAAAAATCATATCGTCAAAAATCTTGACGAAAATGTTGTGATGGCAGAGATCTAATCCTGTAAGGGGAGATCACTGCGTGGGAGATTGGAAAGGGATGAGCAAAGGTCTTTGATATCAAAAACTTGTTTCATATTTGCAGGTCTAATGCCCGAGCTGACACATCGGTTACTGATGGGCCGTCTAGTATGCCGATATATCTCGATGATATAGTTTGCACAGGACAAGAGGCCAGTTTATTACTATGTAACCATAGAAGATGGCTTGAAGAAAACTGTTCTCACTCCGAGGATGTTGGGGTCATATGCGAGTAGAACAACGTCGTGCCATTCATATGATTTTTGTCAGTTGTGCAAATATTCATTGATAAAACACAAGTTAATATACAAGTCGTAAATGTAGCAAGATTACCCATAATAACGACGACCATGTACCTCTACCATATACATTCTATTGTTTTCAAGACCCAAATGTTGTCAATTTAAATGACCCCTTTAAAAGATTCTTACAATAGTACATGTTTTTACATAACTCTGAAATCATTTGTTTCTAACTGGTCCAATTATCATCACGTAAAATGACCGAATGATAAAAGTGATATTCGTCTCTACATATTGTTTTAAACAAATATTGCGCCATCACGCTGCTTCGCCCTCGGTGATCATCACATTGGCCAGGTCAATAAACTAGGGTATTCACCTCAGCATCATCAAATAACTGTACACTATCTATGAGTATGGTCGCTTCGTTTCATATTCAAAATCAGAAGAGGAACTAATAAACGAACGAACACAGGAAAGAAAGAATGAATAAACGAAAGAATGAATTAATTACCCTTTGTATTAATGTATAATTTTGAAATTATTTCAGATGACATCAAATGAACACTCTTCTGAAAACTTTTACGATTAAAAATGGCGGATGAACAATGAGTGACAATAGCAAAATTAACATTTGCTACATGTCAACCCAACAGTCTTTCTATGCTTTCTATGCTTTGATAAGACTAAAGTACCCCAAGCATTGACAGTCAAGTCTGTCCTATCATAATGTATTTTAGCGCACTTCATATTTTGTCGGGTTGTGATCACGTACGCAGCAAACATTTGAGTTCATATAATGTTCACAAAAAGTAGGGTATATTTTGTTATTTTGTTATGACAGAGGAAACTACTCTTTATAGGCAATCATCATGTATATTTTTCACAATGTTCGTTCATTTGTAGATAGTGTGATCACTAAAGTATAGACATCTCGTTCAAATTTGAGCTGCACGTGCAACTTTAAGACATAAGGGTTAGCACGCGGATTTTAACATTGACCGAAATCATGGTAACTGTAACTTTAGTTGGACAGCACTTTCAGCATATTGTGTTAAGAAGATGTCAAACACAAATTCACAATCAAAATTGCAATTGGAATTATGAGACGTCTAACTGAACGTCAACGTTAGCGGTCATTGGTATGCTCTAGACCGGAAGTACACAGGCCAAAGCTGTAGCTGACGTCAAAGTCTCGGGAGAGAAATCCAAAATCGCCTTCACTCAGACGGTCATAACTCTAGCGCCCTCAAGTGATCTTGCCGTTGTCACCAAGGCATCGTCATGAACGTTTGGCGTGGTGTAGGGAGCGGCGTCGGTGGAATATTGACCAGTGGTCACATATGATGTTCAGTGACGAATCCAGATTCAACCTAGTCTTTCGTGATGGTCGAACAAGAGTTTGGCGTCGCCCAGGTGATCGGTTTACAGACGCTGCTCGTTTTGCCCCAAAACCGATATTGGATTGGGTCCGTTATGGTATGGGGGTAACTCAGTGACTGCCAGAACACAGCTACATGTGTGCCATAGCAGTGTGCCTGGCCAGTTCTACCGTGACAACATTTTGGTTCTGTATTGAACATGCGTGGGACATTCTTGGAAAATGTGTCCGAAGACGTGATCCTCCACCCAGAACGTTACGTGAGCTCGGTACGGCCCTGCAGGAAGGGTGGGACAGAATCCTTCAGCACACCATCAGTCGTCTTATTTGGAGTATGATCTCATGAAGAAGTTAAAGTTTAGATTAAAATGTGTGAATGAATTTGTTTAAATGATTAAATAAACATCAAAAGGTAAGGGTTTTCTTAATTACTCGCAATAACAATATTACGTACAATATCCCCTACTTTTTGTGAACAGTATATATTTTCAGGGTTTTTTTTTACGATTCTGTGAAGTCATTGTCATTTTATTATATAGTTTTGGCTGTTATAATCCAGAAAAGGATTTCACGCACGCATGTTTGCGTGGTTGCTTTCAGAAAACAAGTGACACAAAAGAAAACAATGGAAATAAAATACAACTTTACCTCCGCGCATGTCACCTGATGATGGTTACCGGAAAATAAACATTTTTTTTTTCAAATCTCATCTTTACAATTTTTAGCTTTGTACAAACAGTTTAGCTCTTCGCTTTGTACTTCGGTTTATTTCTCACCCAAATACCGATATATCAGGGGTAGTAATTCTGCTTTGATGTTGCCTCAAACAAGGCATAATTGCTTCCCTTATCGTATCAGCTATGCAATCAAATGCAAGCGAATTGATACTGCTACACGTTTTTTTCCATATCTGATAAAGTTTGTTCTTAGCCCTGTATACGGAAGCTGTATAATATTGTTTAAAGGATTATGGGCGTAGCCAAGCTCCCCCCCCCCCCCCAAAAAAAAAAGTTCACCTTAGTTCTTATATACATGCAATTCTTATTTGTAAAAGTGATTGCTTTAAGTTTTTTTCCCTTTAATTTCTTCAATTAAAAAGAATATAAAGAATAAGCAGTCAATAATATAATGTTTCAGTATTCACAAACGTGCTCTCTCTCTCTCTCTCTCTCTCTCTCTCTCCCAAAAACACCGAAAACGCTGACAAAAACAACAACGACAACAACAGAATTACAATTGTCCACAGATACATGCAAATATAAAAGGTATAATTACTCTTATCTAGTAAAGAAAATACCGTATACAAGTATTCACTTTTTTTAATTTAGAAAATTGCGTGCTTATTCAAATTGTACTTTATCAAGCCTTCCATTTGCATGAACCATGATTTTATTCTGCATCTAATCTAAAATATTGTATGAAATTTGCTAGACGTGGCAAACATTTCTTTATTCCTTGTAAAATATAAAAAAGTTTGATGTAACTTTGATAAAGCGTTTGGCATCTCTTGTTTTGACTGATTCTATTAACCTACTCGTTTTGTTAAACAACACACTTTTCGCATACTTGTACACAACTTACTGTTCCCATATACACACTTATATACGACATTCTTTTCTAATGAACACGTATATATACCACATACTATTCCCGTAAACACGTATATACCACATACTTTTTACATAAACAGGTAAATATAACACATACAATTCCCGTGAACACGTATAAACCACATACTATTTCGATAAACAGGTATATATACCACATACTATTCCTGTAAACAGGTATATATACCACATACTATCGCGTAAGCACGTATATACCACATAATATTTCCATAAACAGGTATATGTACCACATACTATTTCAATAAACAGGTATTTGTACCACATACTATTTCCATAAACAGGTATATATATATACCACATACTATTTCAATAAACAGGTATATATAACCACATACTATTCCCGTAAACACGTATATACCACACACTATTCCCGTAAACAGGTATATGTACCACCTACTATTCCCGTAAACACGTATATACCACATACTATTTCCATCAACAGGTATATATACCACATACAATTCCCGTAAACACGTAAATACAACATATTATTTCCATAAACAGGTATATATACCACATACAATTCCTGTAAACAGGTTTATATACCACATACTATTCCCGTAAACACGTATATACCACATACTATTTCCATAAACAGGTAAATGTACCACATACTATTCCCGTAAACACGTATATACCACATACTATTTCCATAATCAGGTATATGTACCACACCCTATTCCCATAGACTTATGTATAGTTTTTATATAATTTATATTTTTCCCATAAAAAGTATGTATACACCACACACATTTCCCATAAAAACTATGTATACACCACACACCTTTCCTATAAACAACTACGTACAACACTTTGTTCCAATAAATAAATAAACTGACCTGTAGTAATCATGTGCACTCATAAGTAAAATTTCAGTGTTTTTATTGCCTCTTTCTTGATGAAATTGTAGCATGGCAACAGGATTAGAAATCACCAGAAAATTAAAAAAAATCAACTTAATCTTAATCTAAAATATTATATGTTTATATGTTTGACCTATTACCTTTGACCTTGAAACCTACTATATAAACTTGAAGCGAAACTATATTTAAGCAAATAACTTTCGTACAACCATTCATAAAAATTCGGCTAAAACATACCTTGAGAGCTAGTAAGACTTTCCTAAGATTTGGCACAATAACTTGGTAATTGAGTACATTTGACCGAGTTTCGATTTCTTTTGATATTTCATGTAGAAAACAATCCTACCTGGAAATGTCTCTGGACTGTTCAAAGTGTTTTTCCTCTAATATTTCACAAGGTACCACTGTGCCAAGTGTCACATACTGTAATTTTGGACATGGTACTATTAACCTAATGTGACATAGTTTTGCAATTTTCTGAGATTTTATGATAAAGTAATCTAACATCTGGACCAAGTTTCGTGAAGATAAGGCTAACATATGGCCTCACATGAAACAACACCTGTACTACACTCATCAACGAAATCTGACTTGTGTATGGTTTAGGCCTGCACATACGCATTAGAATGCTATCTGTCAAAATCAGTTTCATGAATTTCAAAGTGTGTTACTTTAGACGAAAGTAGGGGACGGACGTTCAAACGTTTAACGCATAAAAAACATTCTTAAGGATAAGAAAATTGATAACATAAATCGTGCTATATTAGTCATAAAATGTAAAATTTCAATCGGAAATAAGTTCGTCGTCAGATGATATTTCGTTAGCTCCAGCACATCTCAACAAGTATGCGACCTGATCATAAGCTCGAGCACGTGCAAAGTGCACAGCCGTATACCCCGCGTATGTTTTTGCATTAACTTTAACTCCTTGTTTAGATAACACATGCTTTATTAAGACAGAATCTCCATATTCCGCCAGTATATGCAAACAGGTTTTGCCAGATTTCATATCGAAAGAGTTAATATCCGCGTCCTTTGAAATAAGTATATCCATCAGGTCTTTGTCTCGATTTATTGTTGCTATAAGAAAACAAGTTAACCCGTCTGCGTTTCGTATTTCGAGGTTCTGTGGTAATGGTTGATACGGTATTTCGTACGAGTTCAGCTTAGTCTCGGAATAAGTTACGGGTTTTAGCAAAGCCTCAGCAATATCCAACAGACCATGAAGACTGGCAATATGTAGGGCGGTGTTTCCCCTCCAGTCTTGTTTATGTACTTCAATTCCTGCAACTACTAGACGTCTTACGATTGTGCAGTTATTGGTCAGTGCAGCCAAATGAAGGGCTGTCTGAAATTGTCTGTTCTGTTTCCATAACCACTTGTAATCAGGAATTAAATCTATCAACAACATAGCAAGTTTTGTTTCTCCAAGAATAATTGCCAAAAATAACAAATTATCTCCGTCCTTGTCCGGTTCAATTATTAAACGTAAATATCTCGACACATCCCTTTCGTTTTTTCTTTTGTTTGGTGTTTCTTCTGGAGACAACATAGATAAGGTGTAACTATCCTGCTCATCGCTGCTTCGATGCAGGTTATCTGTTTGTAAATCAAAAGAAATAACTCCATCTAATGTGTCATTTAATGCACTTGGTGATTTACACATACTATAGCTCTTCTTTACAATGTTTTATACAGTACCTACCAAAATGACGTAAGATTTATAAATAGTAACAAATGTTGGAGTTTCCAACATATAACGTGCATTTATCGAAGTAGGTCGGTAAAGGTATCGAACATAGCATACTAAAAAAATATCGCTAGATTTTCACAGATTGTTTGTAACCTGAACAGTTACACTGGTCCCGCAGCATCGATACATAATCATTTATAAACACTTGTAACCGGCTTAGAGATTAAATTACATAACCCTTAAATGTTAATAGACCTACAGCGATCGATAAACTTAGTGGGTGGTGATTAACCAAATAAGAGAAGTAATAATAATAAGAAGAAGAATAATAACTGAAAAAAAAGGAAAAAGATTTCAACATCTAATATCATAAAGCCCGAATTGTTCCAATTAAAATTGCATTTCTAGTATTTAATTCAGCAACTTGACAAACTTTCTGTATGGCAAAAATGCAGTTTTATTGTTAATGTAATTTATAGAAAAACTAACAACCAGATTTACAACAATTGCAAAGGTATATTCATTATTTATTATATAATTATAAATGAAATATTGAGACATATTGATGAAATAAGATGCATATTTTCATTTTCCGTATTTTCACTGTAAAAAATTATTTTTTCACTGCAGTGAAACATATTTTCTATATTTTCACTAGTGTCCTGCCGGACTACTCTCGTGGTATGAAAATGATCATATTTCACTCGTGTCACTCGTGAAATTCTTATTTTCATACTACTCGATGAAAATAAATCCCGTATTTATAGAAAAAAACTTGAATATCCTCTATTTATTACAGATAATGTTTGTTATATTTTCATTTTGATAAAGTGAATCTAGAACTGCGTCACGAAACTGCGAATACTTACGCGTATCATAACTTTCGCTTATCATAATTCATTTTCAGTGCAAACACTTGATAGCGACTGACTCACAAATGGGTGATAAAAAATCTGTTTGTACATACAGAAATTCCAGTTGTAATTGTAAAGAATATCTGAGCTAAGTTATTATCATTTTTTGTTACAAACAGATCAAAATATGAAGTTTTAATACCGTTATCAGAAAAAAAAACCTGTTAGTCACGGGGTAGCTATTTTGTTTATATTGTTTATTCTGACGAGTGGTGAGTGCAAATCCCTGTGGCTCAGATGTTTAGTTCGCATCTGCAAGTTTTGTTGACCTGAAGGGCATGGGTTTGAATCCCGCTGAAATCAAAACAAAATTTCTTCAGTTTTCATTGTGTATAGAAACATCACATTATGTTGTTTTTTCATAGTATAATACTTCTTCTTTAATTTTAAAGAAAAAAGCTGTATTCTGTGAGTGAGTCGCTTTAATAAAGTTAGAGAAAAAAAATTAATAAAAGATTTTTTATTGCATAAATGATAACTGCTCATTTGTAAGATAATTCAACTTACTGAAAATAAAAATTGAAGTTAAACGGTATTGAAATTTAAAACATCGCAGACGACATGTTAATTCTTTGATAATCTCCGTTACAAGATATAGTTTAGCTAAAATGGAAGAATAAAAGGCAGTTTACACTCTGTTTAACTTAGTTTATGTTATCTTGATATAACAAAAAGTAAATGTTAAATATTTTGTTGAATTGTTAAGTAACTGTAGTTATTTAAATGCCTAAAACAAAAGACTTGGTGTTACGTTTCATTAAATGAAAAATACACGATCCGTAAGAATAATTTTAACAAAGCGGTTTGCTTTTACTGTCTGTTTTGCATAGCCTGTTGTCTGTTTTGCATAGCTTACTGACTGTTTTCTCTCCCTCTCTTCAAAAGCAGGTCAAATTTGCCTTAAATATTCAAAACTGCACCCCTTAAGACACACACACGCACGCACGCACGCCCAAACACCCCCCCCCCCCACACACACACACACACACATGCACACACACACACATGTGGAGGATGTAAATCGTTGGACCTATAACCAAGGGGTTGTGGGTTCGAATACTCTCAGCTGACGGTGACACCTCAGAGTATTATGATCAGAAGTCACAAAAAAGTACCATAATTTATTTTTATATGTTTTAAGACCTTTTCCTGTTAAGTGGATGTAAAATAATGGCTTAAACTCGATCATTTTACCCCTTGTACCTGCACGACTTTTCCAAAGTCAAGTCAAAATATTTATTAGCATAATGTATAAATGTTTTTCGCCAAGAAATCAATCTCGCGGTTTGATAATCAATTTTTCATTGAAAAGTATGGACATTTGTCGTTTACGGAGACAGTTACAGAAGTATTATCAAATAGAATATATATACACAGATCAAAGACATTTTAATTTTACATAAATAACTATTGCAATACATTATATATATATAAAGTATATGGCATATTCTAGGAGTATTTTATGGTCTGTAGTTCTTAGTTAACAGCAGTATTACCTTACCTTCATTTTAAAATGTTTGACAATCCATATATTGAAGTCTTCATTTTAAAATGTTTGACAATCCATATATTGAAGTCTTCATTTTAAAATGTTTGACAATCCATATATTGAAGTCTTCATTTTAAAATGGTTGACAATCCATATATTGAAGTCTTCATTTTAAAATGTTTGACAATCCATATATTGAAGTCTTCATTTTAAAATGTTTGACAATCCATATATTGAAGTCTTCATTTTAAAATGGTTGACAATCCATATATTGAAGTCTAACGCTATTGAAAACGGATTATGCAATTTAAAATGCACACTTCATATACTGCTTAAAAAATACATAATAGTCATGTTTTGATTTGAATTATGGTGGTATGTTCTACTGCTTTGTATGATCTGAGCTTTCTTCCAGTCAACAAAAACATATCTTTTTGGATAGCGTGGTAAAATAGAATTATTCTAAAAACAACCTAAAACTTCCCAACTCTTTCTTTTTTTCTCATACGTTTCGATGTGAATAAAACACGACTGTAAGATTCAAAAACAAAAAACAGTAAGTCACAGAAAAGAATACACAACCTATAAACGCTGTTCCAATATGAAATTTCAGGAAAAGTAGACAAACTTTATTTGACTCTGTCAAAATAAATTGACAAATAATAGATTTTAAAATGTACATTTGTATCTGTTGATGTCAAAATGTATCAGTTATTGATGAACGGCTTTACGATAATAATTTTTTGGGTGTCATTTCGTGCAGTAGGTAAGATATATTATTTTATTTATTTCATTTTTCCCCTTATAAATCTGTTTGGTTTAGGTGTGTTGAAAAAAATATACTTTTCAAAGATACGGCATACTAGTAATTGAAAGTAAAACAAAATTGTTTCGATTTTACAAGACGAAAGACCAAAAACTTATATGGCTGTATAGTATTCCCCGAAATAAAGCCAAATGTTTTTTGTATTGAGACTGATACAAATTATTATCAAACATTATGTTTTGAATTTTGATCATGCTCAGTACCCTTCGCTATTTAGTCAATATTCCATTTGGACTGTAAATGAAATTGCCTAATGTGATTAAGCATGAGACGGATTTAATACATACATACATACATACATACATACACACATACTGTCTCCGTGGCCTAGTGGTTAAGGCGTCCGCTTATGGAGCGGGAGGTCGAAAGTTCGAGTCCTGTCAGGGGCTTGTTCTGATGCGGCCGGTTGGAGAGCCGCCAGTTAGTTAAAGAATGGTTACTGATTGCCTGTCCGCCTAGCACATAGGATAAGGAGTAAATGTGTACACTAATAGAAGTGTCTCATAAGCCCGGGAGACTGGCCCTTTCATAGGGGTGACACTTTAATATTACTTTACTTTCACACACACAAGCACACACACACACACACACACAGCAGAATCTGGGTGAACAAGGTTCTTATATAACATTTAATTGTTTGGTTTCTGACTAGACCATGGCAAATCAAGAGTGAGCCAGTTTTCTAAATTATTCCTTTTTTCTCATTCACTTTTTAATGTAATGCTAATATCAAATATTGAAAACAATAATGAGGACTCTTTCTCGGCACTGATTTGGGAACTTAAGGTTACTCTCAAACAATTGTAAACAAAATTTGTTCTGCTATTCGCGACATCTAGTGGTTCAAACTACTTTTTTCAATAGCATTGCAATACAGTTTCTCTTTTTTGTCAACTTTAAATTGTAACTGCTTACAAGTGAGCATTGATAAAGTTATAATTGTCACCGCGCCTGGTCAATTTAACTATTGAAACGCAGTGACGTACATTAATAAACTTTATAGTTAACCCCCGCCTTCATATGTTATTGACCAAATCAACAACCAGAATTTTTCAAATATTTGGCTGAATTACATAAGGAAAGAAATATTTTTACAATATTTTTAATATAAATCGGCAAGCAAACTCATTAAATGAATTCTTTTATAAAGTCGAACCTGTGACGTTAAGGTCACACTCAGTGACACAGTACGGTTCTAAAAGGTTGCTCATAAGCTTAACTTAAGTAAACGGGCTTTATGGATGTCTACAGGTAGACCTCGAGATGGTCCATTGTATACTTCTTATTAAAACGCAAAACGTGAGTTTCAACGCTAACACAGATATGTGGTAGCTAAATATTTTTTTCTAAATCAGACAATGACCTAGATTTGTTGGCTCAAAGCAATTCAGCTTGGTTCTGGAAAGAGGTGAAAGGGCGCAAACACTTTGGAAACCAATTAACAAATGGAATTGAGTTAAATGTGGAGAAATGTCGCGACCCAAAATTAATCACGCAGGGTTCGACTAAATATTTCGAGACACTGTATACATCTCAGAGTATTGGGTTTGAAGATGTGTGGTTCAAACTTGTGGTCTCTTCTGTAGATGTTATGTTTAATAAAATGTCTCCAGCCCCAAAGGTTACTGTCCAGCCCGGACAGGTTGAAATGTCTTTTAAAGCTCTGCCGAACGGGAAAGCCGGTGGTATAGACGGTTTGAGAATATGCTAGCCATGCTTTACAATTATATTCAAGTTGTTTGAAGGCGTTATATTGCAGCGAATAAAATATTATTTTGCAATCGATAAACCACCAACAAGGTGGTTTTCAAGATAAATTAGAGTGTATCATGACCTCTTTTGTTTTAAGTGAGACAATACAGTATGCCCGTGAGAACGGATCCAGGCTGTATATGGCATACATGGAGGGCCGAAAAGTCTTTTGTTGGCATGATGGGTTGATGTTTAAGTTATTGTATGATTGTAAACTTGCCAAAACAACATTACTTGCTTATAGAGCAACGTACACTAACATAACTAGTGTAAAGTACCAGGGAAATTATTCACACTAGTTCCCAGTAAGACAAGGTACCCGTCGGGGGGATGTTCCTCGGTTTTATATCTTCTGTATATTAATGGTCTTATTAACTTGCTAGAAAATAGTGGTTATGGCCTGTGTTTGTATAATATTCAGTTGAGTTCCCCTTAGGGATGGCAACGAATACCAAAATCAATACTCGAGTACTCGGTCATTTTTCCGATCGAGTACTCGGTTACTCGGATAATTTCCAATGATCTTCAAAATTTTATCACTATATATGAACACCGTCTGCATGCTACTTTCGTCACAGATGTGTAACTATAAATAGGACTGCAAGGGAGGTAACTTTGAATTTTAACCATCAAATTAAATCAACATTATATTTTATAACGTTTTAATTAATGCAATATCAAGTTTAAAACATGTATAACATGTATAACAGTTCATATATTTCTTCTTGAAATTATATAGACTGGTCTGTTTTTCTAAGGATGCTTGAAGCGTAAATGATTTAACATATGTTTGTAGTTCCACCAGTATACGTTATTTCACAGCTACATAATGTACATTTAATAGTCTTGCTATCAGCGCAGCGTTTGAAATATTTCCAAGCATTAGATTTTGCTGGCGGCACTTTGACTCTTGAAATTTTAATATCTTATCTAAACAAAAACTTTATCAATATATAAAAAGTTGATGATATTTCTGGATTTATATGCGTAAAGAAGAAATAGGAGTTACTCTCCTTTATTGAGTAAAGAGAAACAAACGCTTAATCGGGTCTAATTACTACCTTTAATCTAAAATTCATAATCGCAATCCGGCCATTTGCTGTTTTCAAAACTTATACCTTAAAACAAGTTTCGGCTACAAACTCTTACACAATTAAAGGTAATTAAATATTATAAGAGGCCGAATGACGTAAGCGACACAGGTGTTCAATTCCATGCGCGTGTCAAACTGTTGATCGCCTCGTATCATTTTCGCACCTCTGCAAGGATGTTTTGATTGCATTTAAGAGGTATTTATGAAGATACATGTACATCTCCAAATTGGAGCGGATGTGGTCCAGTGGTAACGCGCTGGACTGGTATACCAGGGGTCCCGAGTTCGATCCCCCGCTCCTCCACTAACATTACTAATAGTCTTTCGGATGAGACTTTAAACCGAGGTCCCATGTATCAGTGCTATACACTGAGCATGTAAAAGAACCAGGAGTGTCTCTGGAATGGGATGCTTTCTGTATCTTGCACTACCCCCACCACATAAAATAACTAATCTCTCCAGGGGGCGTCGGTCATATGGGCAACCGGTACCGACGATAAATAAGCTTAAATAGATAGATAGATCTCCAAATTTCTGAACTGATTGGATACACCAACCTTTCTAAATCGCAAAAAAATAGAAATTATATATTTTTGCCGAGTAATCGAATATCAATTTTGTTAACCGATATTCGGACGTTCGATCGAGTACTCGGTTAACCGGTTACTCGTTGCCATCCCTAGTTCCCCTGCTGTTGCTGATGACATGACATTAGTGTCATTTTCAATCAATGGCTTAAATGCAATGTTGGGCATATGCCATAGTTACTAAAAACTTTGGCGTTATGAATACAACGCAAATAAAAGTAGTGTAATGGTGTTTAATGAAACAAATAACCCGACACAAAGGCATACATTTTAACTGGGTGATCATATGAAAGAAACCCAAGAGGATGTTCATCTTGGTATCTTGTGTAATCCCCATTGTTTTAGGAATAGAAGTGTAGAGCGGGCCTGTAATAGATTGAGATGTCCCCTAGTGAGTCTTAGGAGTTAAGGGGTAATAGGTTCATTTCCCAGGTACACGAATAATGACTTCTCCCTATGTGCATTCGGACTCGTTCCTAGAGAGGTTATTATCGATTGCCATTAACTTATGTTCTGGTGGCAGTTGCGTAGATTTACAAATAGATATTTGGCAAAAAGGGTGTTTATACGGAGGCTTATGGGATATATGAATTTTGAAAATCAAACAAAAGGTTTCGTTCAAGATTTGCACAGATTATTTGTCATATATGAATTATTAGAGAATTACAACTATTTCATATGGTCTGGTGAATGTGCGAGTTACGATATTAAAACATCACATTATGAGTTCTTCGTTTATGTCAGCATGTACCAGAGTCTGTAGTGTCGCGAGTATGTAAAAATTCTGTGGTGTCAAAAAATGGCCCCTGTCTCGTATCGCTCCGAAAATAAAAAAGTATTTAAGCTGGCTATGTCTGCTATTTGACAATTCGTGGGAAAAGAAGATTTTGAGCAAATATGTAAACTATGTTGTCACTTACATACTGATAAAATAATACATAAAGTATGTTTTTTGTGTGTCATTGAATGTGTGTAGATCTCAGTTATGGAACACCTTCGTTGACTTATACGGGTATGGTGGATTTTGTCCATTGTTTTTTTCGTAAATCACCGTTTGATCAGTGCTTAATGTTGTTACAGAATTTAGCACAGTTTAGGTATTATGATCAGACAGTAACTAACAATCGATTGTGTAAATTGATATCAACGTTACTAGGGTAACTTCCGTTTCGTATCACAGAATTCCACTTCATTTTCTAAACTAGTTGTAATATCATTTCTCTTGAAGTTGTGTACGTACATTAAAATTTGATTGATTAATTGATTTCTTATTCCTGTATGATTGTGTATGTTACGATTGTAGGATCGAGTTTTGTTACAATAATTATTATAATATACATGTACATTCATAGTGATGCTAGATTTCGTTTTCGTCCTACAGTCTGTTGTATGGATATGTATGTAAGACCTAACTGGTCAAAAACTGTGAATATTCATTAGGTTATTTAGTTGTAAGTTATTTCTCACCTGATTTGTTAAACGTGCGGACTAGGATTGAATCTCAGTGTTAAAGAGCAAAAGAATCTAGTGTTTTGTTTTCGGGCTAGACACAATTTAATTGCATGTAGTTTGAATGGTTAATTTACTTACAATACACCTTATGTATATTTTGTTGCATAATATATTTGTGGAATATGTGTTTAATATAATATGTATTAAGTGTAAGGTTATTCATAAGTTTTGACAGTCAGTGTTATAGGTAATATTAGAATGGCAATTTAAGATGAGTGGTTGACATATCCGTGCAGAGTAACCTGTAACATTAAATGATATGAAATAATAATTGTTTGAATATTAAAAGTTAATGCATTGGACAGTCGGTCGGTAACTGAAAGAGTAGACATTTTGTGTTTGTAGTATTTATTCTTAAAAGAATACTGATGTAGCCTGGAGGCGCTAGGATAGCTGTTCTCAAGAGAATTTTGTCGTAATTTCACAGATTTTTCAGAATTCTGATCAAGTAAGCTGCAAGAAAGGGGCGGGTGAACTTTGAATCGGTTGAAGGTCACATATATAAGAATTTTAAACAAACTAAGCACCATTTGCTTTTAATTCGCTTGAAATTCTAATATGTGAGCTTTAACCCTCACTTACTAGTAGTAGTGCTACGCTCACAAAATAAGACCAACCAAGTCTTAGTGAAACCGAATACAAATAAAGAAAAAACAACGCGTATTTTTTTAGTTTGATAAATTCAACATTATCCCTCAGTGCTCTATCAGCTTTTTATAATCCGAAGTAACTTTCATTTGTAGACATGGCCACGATCAGCCCTTCAAGCACGAAATCTATAGGCGAAAACGATGATTCCGGAGAACCTTTGTGGACAGTAAGTGCCACGTGTTATCCTTCAAATAACAACGGCTCCGGATCTGCTATTTCAGCCGGTCCAGTCAATTGTACCTGCAGTATTTCTACCAATCCTGACTCAAATCTTTTCTATATGTCAGGTAAGCATTGTATAGTAGTTTTTTCTTTATATTTTTAATTTGCATTTTGATACGCACGTAATTTTAGTATTTTCTAGTTATTTTTGGCAGTAGTTAACTTAAAAATCGTTTGTTTGGTAAACAAACTCTAGTTGTTTAGATGTCCGTCCTTTGTAAGTTGTCAGATTTCTCTTTCATCAACTTCCATGTAAACTGAAGTCAACAGCCTTTAGGATTTTATCCACAGAGATTTGATAAAAGCAAATGTTTAATATTTGTTTTATAAATGTTTTGTACATTACGATATAGACTAAGAAACGTATCAAACATTTACAAACCTCCGGTACCATGCATTCAAAACATGGTTGCCATTCAGATTATATACATATATATAAGAAACTAACTTTCTTTAAGACCGTATAAAAGATCGACTGATAAAGAGAGCTCAGTAAGCTTAAAATGTCTCACCGACAACGACGAAACTTTCCATCAATACTGCGAAGAAGACAAGAAAAGCAGATCAGTGGTCCAGTGAAAATGCACTACGCTGAAAATCCAGCGGTCGCGTGTTCAATCCCCCGCTCCACAACCAACTTAATATCTTTCGGATGAGACGTTAAACCGAGGTCCCATATATCAGTGCTAAACTCTGAGCATGGAAGAAAAAAAAACTAGGGGTGTTTCTAGAATGGGATGCTCTATGTATCTTGCACTTAAATAACCTAAAATCAAAGCGTATAAAGCGTCAGAAGACTGTGATACTAAAACTCATATTTTGCTATGGACATTATTCATCCTTCTTTTATGGATTTAAGAAAATCTTTTTAAGTCAGCTAAAAAAAACAACAACAACAACAACAATAAAAATTTGAATTAACACAAAACTGGTTGTAGTATGAAATTTATATATTCTTTCGGTTGTTTCCCCCCCTCCTTTTACCCTTCCTTTGTTAAAACGTTTCTTAGCTCGCTTTCTCATTGATTGATAGTATGTTTACGGATAAAATTATTGGATACTTCAGAAAGGAAGCAAGAAAGAAAAAGAAAAGAAAGAAAGAAAGAGAAAAAAATTAATCATAAAGATTTATTTAGACCAAAGATCTTTAAATTTTACCGTCCGATCAAAGAATTGATCCTTTTCGCATTAATCAGCTTTCTGGTCAATCCGTTGCCTTGTAGGAGTGTCGTATTATTATTTTTAAATCACAAATTCATCGTGCGTCCACTATATTTAACCTATCAATAACTAGCGTCTACAAAAGTAGACATAGGCAAACATTGTAGACCGAGATATTGCGGCGTCTGATCAGACTCTTCACTGTTTGCATAAAGGACTTTTTCCATAAATAGAATAAAAAAGAAAATTTATACCAGAAACCCTTTTAATTGAAAATGGGCTCGTCCAACTGACAAGACTGGCATAATCAATCGGAACACCTCGGGCGACTTCAATAAGTCACCTCGGAAAAAGTTGTCGGAAAAGGCCGAGTTGTTACGATTGCTGGCATAATCCATTAGGCATAAATGGGTTTAGACGGTGTGATTTAAAGAACCATGGCCGCATGGAGCATCAGTAAAAGCAGAATATGTCTAGCATATTTCAATTTGTTCTATTCTCCAAAATACCGCTAGTCAACGGGAGAAAAATTAATTGATAATGTAAATTGTTTTTAAAGTCACAGCATAAAGAGAACCGACAAATTTGGACGATTTTGCGTATTTAAAACATAAGGAATGGGCCCCAAATAGTTTGTATGAAGTCCTATAGAATATTCAATACTTCATATAAATTGCCTTTGTATGTTAACTGTTTTCTATTACACATTCTTGACATTGCTTTTAATGTATGTGTTATGGAACAACAAACCTTAAATCTAAAAAAAACCGCATCTTTCGCGTTCAAACCGCACTTCTTTTGAAAACAAAACTTTTGTTGTTGAACTCTTCATTCTCAGATAAATTCTAGGATTTAAATAGTGGTGAAGCAAGTCATCAGGTGTGTTTCTCTGGTTTACTTTTGTCTACAATATTGCCTAAACAAACTTTAAAGAATACGAAAACCTTCTGACTGAAGACAATTCTTAAAGTTGGTTTGATAATACATGTTATGACAGATAGGTAGCTCATCCGTGAAATATCTTTCCGTCGACTTTTATTTATCTTCTATTTTATCATATTATTTCAAAACGTTACACAAATAACACAAAACATGCATTTCAAATCAATATCATTAATTAACAGTTGACGTAAGTGTGAAACAACAGTTGACTTTAGTCTAAAACAACAGTTGACTGAAGTCTGAAACAACAGTTGACTTAAGTCTAAACGATTGTTGACATTAGTCAAAAACAACAGTTGACTTAAGTCTGAAACAACAGTTGACTGAACTCTGAAACAACAGTTGACTTAAGTATTAAACAACAGTTGAATTAAGTCTGAAACAACAGTTGACTTAAGTCTGAAACAACAGTTGACTTTAGTCTGAAACAACACTTGACATAAGTCTGAAACAACAGTTGACTGAACTATGAAACAACAGTTGACTTAAGTCTGAAAAAACAGTTGACATAAAGCTGAATCAACAGTTGACTTAAGTCTGAAACAACACTTGATATAAGTCTGAAACAACAGTTGCCTGAACTCTGAAACAACCGTTGACTTAAGTCTGAAACAAAAGTTGACACAAGTCTGAAACAACAGTTGACTTATATCTGAAACAACAGTCGACATAAGTCTGAAACAACTGCTGACTTGAATCTGAAACAAGCGTTGACTTTAGTCTGAAACAACAGTTGACATTAGTCTGAAACAACAGTTGACATAATGCTGAATCAACAGTTGACTTATATCTGAAACAACAGTCGACATAAGTCTGAAACAACTGCTGACTTGAATCTGAAACAACCGTTGACTTTAGTCTGAAACAACAGTTGACATTAGTCTGAAACAACAGTTGACATAATGCTGAATCAACAGTTGACTTAAGTCTGAAACAACAGTTGACTGAACTCTGAAACAACAGTTGACATACGTCTGAAACAACAGTTGACTGAACTCTGAAACAACAGTTGACATAAAGCTGAAATAACCTTTGACTTAAATCTGAAACAACCGTTGACCTAAGTCTGAAACAACAGTTGACATAAAGCTGAAACAACCGTTGACTTAAATCTGAAACAACCGTTGACTTAAGTCTTAAACAACAGTTGAATTAGAGCTGAAACCACAGTTGACTTTAATCTGAAACAACCGTTGACTTTAGTCTGAAACAACAGTTGACATAAGTCTGAAATAACAGTTGACAAATAGCTGAAACAACAGTTGACTTAAGTCTGAAACAACAGTTGACATAAGTCTGAAACAGCAGTTGACACAAGTCTGAAACAACCGTTGACTTAAATCTGAAACAACAGTTAACACAAGTCTGAAATAAGACTTGAAATAAGTCTGAAGCAACAGTTGACTGAACTATGAAACCACAGTTGACATACGTCTGAAATAACAGTTGACATAAAGCTGAAACAACCGTTGACTTAAATCTGAAACAACAGCTGACTTAAGTCTGAAGCAAAGTTGTCTCAAGTTTGAAAAAACAGTTGACTTTAGTCTGAAACAACAGTTGACATAAGTCTGTAACAGTATAATATATTTCTTTTCCAATAATAATGTGTCTATATTACAAAGCCCAGTGAATATGATGCAAAAACGAGATAGCAGAATTTACATCATGTGCATTAATTATCATTGAATGAAATGTAAATGTAATTAAAGAAAGAGTTTTTTTCTTTCTAACATGACACAGGAGGTCTTTATTTCTCGCTCAATCTGACTAAAGTTCACGACGGTTTCATATCAGAGCGGTCTTGAGGACTTGATCTATAACAAAATGCTTCCAAATCCTCTTTATGTTTTCGAAATTTCAGTTTCTGAATAAGTTCCATTGATACTGCATTGCACTGCACAAGACAGCACAGCACTGCACAGCATTGCACAGTACAGCGCAATACAACGCATTACTGTACTGCACTGCAATGCACAACATAATACAGCAAAACACTTCTCAGCACAGCACTCCACAGCACAATACAGCACATCAAAGCGCAGTAAAGCACTGCAATGTACAGTTGAATACAGCAAATCAGAGAACAACACTCCACAGTACAGCGCAGCATAGTACAGCACAGTATAAGCTTCAGTGCTTACCTTTCCTACATACATATCTAATTTTTTGCTAACCTTTATAATGGTTCAACTGACACTCCTTTGTACGAAGATTATTGTGAATGGCAACTTTACCCCCTAAAAAGGAACTCTAGAAAAATAAATTTGACAACAAAATTTGGATGTATTATTAAGTGAAAATATTAATGAATTTGACAACAATTTTTCTTTACTAAGTTTACTTGCTTTATCTAAATGTCAGGGAAAACGCACTGTACATAGCGTGTTGTTGCATTGTATAAGGAATTGATAGGGCTTAGGTTGCCGTTGTCTATCCGTCAAGAAGTCACAAGTTTAAGTGTTAAGCGGAATTTCACAGTTTTGTCCCAGTACCAGGAAAATACTCTATTAATAATTTTTTATTCCTTTACACATCTTTAATGCATTTTTTATACATTTACACCAAAGACGTATGATATTTTTCCACACACAAAGACTGCAAGTTGAAAACCTTTTGAACAGGAATTCCGACAGACCAAACATTTGAGTTAAGATAAGCATGTTAGCAAAGGCTGAAAGAAAAACATTTAACTGGAAACATGCGGAGAAACTTTTATTGAAAATAGTCCAATTTAATTTCTTACACTAGCGAATATATGAGGCATTTCATTATGTCCAAAACAGTTCAAATTTCCTGAAAATAGCGTTAGTTCCTATTTCAAGAATGAAACGATTCATCAACTAGGACTCTTTTGATCTGCGTATAATGACAGCTGTAAAGGAGTATCAGAGTTACTTTAATGTCAAATATTGCCAAAATCTGAAAGACAACAACGACATACATAAAACCCAAGTGACAATGTAAACCTTTAGATATAGCACACTGTACAATTCCTACACAATCAGATATTGAGATTTGCCCAGACCCCTGTTCCCCATTTGAAATGATGCACAGTTATTTCTGTGGAAAGCTTAATTCCTCGATTTTTTAAATTTCATATACAAAATTATTAATTTTAAACTGCTAATGCCCATATCATTTCTGAGCACGAAATATTTATACGAGCTATTTCATCAAACAAAATAAAATGCTGTGGGCCCCATGTTTGAGAGACGTTTTCTTTATATCTCTTGATGAATATGAAATGATTAAAGAACTTCACTTGCTTTCATTCTTTCTGTTACAGGGAACACAGTGTACAAGCAGTCATGTTCTGATACTTCCTGTGGCGACTGCCCTTCGTGTACAGCCTGTTCTACGTCCAATGGATGTCTTACAGGACCAACAACTTACTCCATTGTTGTGACGTGTTCCACTTCCGGTTATTACGTTGATGATAGTGGTACGACAACACTAACTCTTAGTGTAACGGAAGAGACACCTACCCTGACTATCAGCCTACCTGGTTCGTACAATATTTTACATAACACTTATAAGAACATTTTAGGGCAACTTCTTATTATGGTTTAAAACAGAAACCATCCCTCTGCCTAAAAAATAGATAAAGGCAGGAAGCCGTCATCGAACAGGGTTTCTTGATTGATATGAGATTAATTACTTTGATTATCATTATTATTATTATCTACAAAGATCCGTGTGCTAAGCGTCATAATACAGTTTCCAAAATGAGAATTGAAAATAAAAAATGGTTTTAAATGGCAAACTACTTTAATTATATAAGGTGCTTAATTCCGACCGTTCAGAATATAATATGAGATTTCGTGCGGTTTCAAATTAGTTTAATTATACAAATAAAATTTCAGTTATTCAACAGCAAATTAGAAATTGTATACAGAAGAGGGGCAACGTCTATTTTGATATAGTTTATAGTAACAAATAGAATATAGTACATACTAAAACAAAGCAGAATTATGTATTCTCTAGACTAAAAAATGTTGTTGGTGATATTCTCATATTACTCTTTGCGGCAAAAATGTTTACGTTTGTAACCAGTGAAGTCCATGATCAGCCTGCACATCCATGTAGTAATACTTAATAATATAATATTTTCGTTATTCTTTATAATCTGACATTCATTTATGAAATGGAACTTGTCTTCTAACTTATAACATTTTCTATCTTTATATAAAACCATTTTGATTTTTTCCACCTTCCAGTTTCTACAGTAGGTCTTACCGATGAAATTTTTAGTCTCGAAACTGCGAATCTTCAATTTCTTTATATAGTCACTTAACATAAATCGAACAAGAGATATCAGTAAACTTGATGAATACCCCCCCCCCCCCCCGATACCACCTTGACACAGTAAGGTAAATCTAAAAACAACAATATTGTAAAAAATAACTCCGTCCAGAGGGCCACAACCTTTTAAACATATAATTAATTTGTGATTTGTTTCTTTGACAGTAAGTAAAAAAAAAAAAATCATTGAAATTTGTTTGGTAAAGTGACATTTAAATATGTTTGCTGATTTGTTTGCTCTGGGTTTTAAGCCCATTTCCAACTCTTAATATATAGGCTATACTTTAATATAAATGACAGCTATATAGTCAGTGGTCAGTTACTCCATAAGAAATTTACAGCTTTCCTTCATGTTCTAGAGGTGTGAGGCGAATTTCACCCAAACGCTGTTTCCGTAGTTTAATCACCACTGTTAATTTTTGCCTTTTCAGGAACAAACATGCCCAGCTCTCACCAGACTTCTTAAGTCTGACACTCAACCGACTATACTATCCCTGACATTCAAATGCTAATTTAACCATTTTTGTCTTTTGTACTTGAAACACAATATTGACATGCACAACTTGGCTTGGTACTTAAGATTTTTGAAAAGTATTATTAAAATCTGACAAATTATTGCAGAGATATAGTCTGGCCAAATTCATATGTTAAAAAAAAAATCAAAGGGCCATAACTCACTGAAAACCCATGGCAGTCGAATGCGGCACCAACATGTTCAACTAAGCCTCAATTCCAACCACGACTACTTTTATACACTTACGAGGTTTATGATTTTAATCTAGGTTCTGTGTAAGCCTCAACTCCAACCACGACTACTTTTATACACTTACGAGGTTTATGATTTTAATCTAGGTTCTGTGTAAGCCTCAACTCCAACCACGACTACTTTTATACACTTACGAGGTTTATGATTTTAATCTAGGTTTTGTGTCAGCCTCAATTCCAACCACGACTACTTTTATACACTTACGAGGTTTATGATTTTAATCTAGGTTCTGTGTCAGCCTCAACTCCAACCACGACTACTTTTATACACTTACGAGGTTTATGATTTTAATCTAGGTTCTGTGTCAGCCTCAACTCCAACTACCAATGTTTTATACACATAGGAGGTTTATAGATATTTTAATTCAGTTTCTGTTTAAGTCTTATTTCCAACCACTACTTTTATACACATAGTAGAATTTCGTTTCTTTATTCAGATTCAGTATCAGCCTCAGTTCCAACAACTACCTATTTAATATACATAAGAGGTTTACATTTCTCAATTTAGGTTCTGCGTCAATCCCAACTCAAGAAACATATACTTTTATACACACACACGATGTTAATATTTGGTAATTCAGATTCTTTATTAGCCTCGATTCCATGCACTTCTACATTTAATAAATACATTAGGTTTTCAATTCTTTATTCAGATTCTTTGTAAGGCTCAATTCCAACCACTTCTGATTTTATACACATACGATGTTATCATTTTTATTTTAGGTTTCTGTGTCAGGCTATATTCCAACGACTTATGATTATATATACACGTGTGAGGTTAACGTCCAATCATCACAGACTTTTTACACATACGAGGTGTACATGTCTTAATTCTAGATTTGTGTCACCCTCAGTTCCAAAATCTAGTACTTTTATACACATATGAGGTAGATATTTCTTAATTCAGATTCTGTGTCAGCCTCAAATCCAACTATAACTGAGTTTATACCGATGTAATCATTTTTATATTTCAGATTCTGTGTAAGCTTGAATTAACACGACTACTGTTTAATACACATGTTAGGTTAACATTATTCAGTTCAGATTCTCTGTCGACTTCTATTCAAAACACTTCTATTTTTAAAGACAAACGGGTTTTTTAAGTCAGATTCTGTGCAGTCTCAAGTCCAACCACTATTTTCATAGACATATTAGGTTTTTATTTCGTAATTCAGATTCTGTGTCAGCCTATAAATCAAACATGGCTGATTGCATACACAAATGTGGATTTAGTTTCTTCTTTCAGATTTTGTGTCAGCCTCAATTCCAACCACTACTACTTTTATACACATACGAGATTAACTAGATTAACATGTCTTAATTCTGGTTCTATATCAGCCCCAATTTCAACCATAACAACTTTTATTCACATACGAGGTTTATATTTCTTAAATCAGATTATGTGTCAGCCTCAATATTATTCACTGCTACTTTTATGCACATATTGGTTTTTTAAGTCTTAATGCAGATTCTGTGTCAGCCTCAGTGCCAATTATTTCTGATTTTATGCACACATTAGGTTTACATGTCTTCCTTCAGACCCTTTGTCAGCCTCAGTTCCAACCACTTCTGTTTTTTTTTTTCACATACGGTGTAATTATTTCTTATTTATTTTGTTCCATCCACTTCTGATTTTATACACATGTTTCTTAATTCAGATTCTGTGTCTGCCAACAACACGATGAGTGTGAATGACGTGTTAACTACTGCTGGCAAATCAAGTGGACCTGCAATCGTCGATTATACAAATGCAACTGCAGTTGCTAACAGTTATCTACTGAACACAGCTAATATGTTTGAGTTGGACACAAGTAAGGATATGACTGTTACCTTAACAACAGCTCCTTAGTATAAAATTTCTTTGTTACGATTTAGACAATCCCCGTATATTCAGTAACAGTTTATGCTATAAACAAAAAATGTTGAGTTTAATGCATAAAGTGTCAATATCATTTTCAGTAAAATAAATTAAAATTTAGTCATATTTATTATATATTTAAAGTTTAGTCATATTTGTTATATATTTATTCATTTTGGGTATTTTTTTTTTCATTGTTAAATAAACGTTTATATATTTAGTTAACGACTGTAGCAATGTTATCATTACTGCATTATTTTCAGAGGCAATTAAATTAACAATTACGAATTCTGCCTTAAATTTCATTACACCAGTACTTTGAACGAATGGAAAACTGTTTCTTCAGCTGACTTTTTTGTATCGAACAATTTCATTCGTTAGAAATGTAGGTCAAAATCAATTAAATCAAATAGAATACTATTCGTCGTAGCAGAATAATAGCAGTAACAGCAGCAACAGCATTAAGCATATTAACGAAACTACGCTTACATATCTAAATTAACAGGTAATGGCGACATTTACGTAGCGACAAATCTTTCGCTTGAATACGACTACACTTACACTATGAGAGTGTGCATACACAGTCGTAGACAGTCGTCATGCAAAACTATTACCATCAACTTTGGTAAGTTCTTTACTCCTAGAACAGCTGTAGTCTTCCTTGTGTAGCAAAAAAGGAGTTTTAAAGTAAAGCTCTTGCTTGCTAGGAATTTACGTAAGGGTGCACTTGACTACGCGAAAAACTGCAATAGTTTCAGTGCAATGGATTCAATCAGACCCTTGTTTCTAAACAACGTGCAGCTTTCACCTGTCCTATTAGAAGGCTTCTTCAAACAATCAAAGTGATCATTCTACTTTTAGCTTTACATTCCTTTTGGTTGGATGTATTTTAACTTAATTCCCATCTGACGATTCACAACATGTGATTGAATGGCAGTGCTCATTTGTTTATTGCATAAATTTAAAGAACACTTTTTTGTATACAATATACAAAAAAAACCCAGAAATCTGTAATTTTATTTTCCATTATTTTATCAATATATTATTTCATTTTGACAATGTTCAGTTTAGTTTGTCTGAGCCTGGCATATTAAATAATAATACTTTTGAGTGTCACTTACAGATGGCTGTTTCCAGACGCCTAACTGTAACGATCAGTCTGGCACATTCAGTGACCAGCATGCCGTCGGTGGTACATTGTTTACAATGACCTACTCTAACCCTTCAGCTCACTTTTCAAGTATTAGTTCAACATGGCAAAATTTAACCTTCGCAGAAGTCAATTCAACATTAAATGTGGCTACCCTTGACTCGACGACAGGTATAGAAAAATTCTCTGTGATTTTTTTTTTCTTATTTTAAACTTCAAAGGCGTTTACCCGTAAGTTTCACAACTTAATCTTTTAGATCAATATTAATCCATGGTTACAAGTATTTTTTTTAATATTAAAAGGAAATATATCCTTTTTATCGGTGCGAAGAAAGGTTGCTACTTTGGAATAGTATAACCCCCAGTGCAAAATTTTGCACATACTTAAACGTACTACTTTTTCACTTAAATGCATTTCAGCGGAGCTTTCCATCAGTGAAAAGCTGAATGAATATATCAGCGACCTTTAACCACAAGACCACAGATGTTGGATGAAAACTGACAAACAATCACAAGACAACTATGTCAGACAAATGTCATTACAAATGTCCTTGAAATTCCTTCCTGGTGAAACATGTACTGTATTTCTAAAAATGAAAGAAAAAAGCTTAATGACAGTATGGTATTCTACCTATTTATATGAGTGTTTGCCACATAGCGTCCAGTGTGATAAGTTATTCCTTGTTGTTGTTTTATTCTATTTAAGGCGTCATATCAACGACAGGCAATGTAACTGTGTGGCCAGATTACCCTTCCTCCAGCCATACAATTGTTGTCAGAGTGAGCAATCCTGGCCATTCCTGCTCATACACCTCCACTTGTACTATGACCATGGCATTCACGTTTACAAATTGGGTATGTAAATCATCCTCCTCATCACCACCATCATCACCACTATCACCACCATCATCATCATCATTCCCATCATCATCATCATCATCATCATCAACATCAAAACATGGCATGATGGGACACTTTTCTTAAACAGTGATTTACTGATTTCAATATCATATGCCATAAGTGCATTTTCCGAATGCATTTTTGAACTCCAGGTAACATCTAACATTGAAAAATCCTTCCTATATATATGTTGTCCCATTAGGGTCATCGTAGTTTCACTCTGGTGCCCTTAAGGCAAAACTACGATACAATGATACAAAGGTTGAAAGGTACGATGCGAAAACGCGATGTTAAAATGCGTATGATAATAGCTTTATTGCATAGTATCTTCGCGAATTCGCATCGTGTTTTCGTAGCCTCGTCCATTCAATCCCGAGGGCGAAACAATGATAAGACGAGGCAAAAAAAAAGCGAAAATGCGATGCAAGTCGCGATAACGCGATGCAAAAGTGCGATATTGTTAGCGCGTTTTCGTGTATTTTCGTGTCTTCGCATTGTTTTATGGTATTTTCGCTTTAAGGACACCAGAGCAAAACTAGTACAATTTCAAGGAGTCCTGAAAGGGCCATTGTAGCTTCGCTCTGGCGCCTTAAAGGCAAAACAACGACAATACGATACGAGGTCACGAAAATACGATGCGATGACGCGACATCACGATTGGACAGCATGAAAACACGATGCAAAAATACTCTAGTAATATTGCACTTTCGCATCGTATCTTTGCGAATTGGCATCGTGTATGCGTAACTTCGACCATTCCACCCCGAGGGCGTAACAACGATAGGATAATGCAGTTACGTGAAAATACGATGTGAAGTCGCGACAACGCGATTGGAAAGTGCAATATTAATGCCGCGTTTTTTTAAAAGTGTTTTCATGCTGTCCTATCGAAAAAACGCATTCTTGCATCGTTGTTTCGTGACTTCGCATCGTGTTATGGTACTTTCGCCTTTAGGGCGCTAGAGCGGAACTACGATGGCCCTAGCGGGACACAGTATATGATTTGACCTTTTTCTTTTTGCATCTTCTACGTAGTTCGCCTTACTTTTATTGTTAAGGGGACATCAAATTAAGGAAACGACGTGAAGCTCAAACATCCACATAAACCTTTTTTATAGGATAAATACATCTTTATTGCAGCCAATCAAATTCATAAGTCTACCAGGTAACTACAATATTCACGAGGACACGGACGCACGAACTTTGGTTCACACTATTATTGTGTACGATTACAATGATCCTGCACATGACAACGTCACGTGTCACGTAACAGCCAATGAAGATTCGACATTACTTGAACTAACGCAAGATGGGAACTATTCTTATGATTGTAAGGAAACGGCTTTTATATGCAACTGTTGTAATATCTGTTATGTAACTAGCAGTAAAAAGTTGATAATGTGGTCCTTTACCTTTTGTTGCCGTCCAGTTTTAAGTTTACGTTTTAACTTATTTATTGTACATCGATTGGGAAGCAAGTTCTTGCAACTTCTAGTAATCCCTCGCGATGACTGCTTCCTTGGTTCAAATCAGTACTCGCACTGAAAGTGTGGAAATGTGGAAAGTCTCTGAAGACTTTCACCCCTGGTGGTATTCGAACAAACAGTCTTCGGATAGGGAGTCTGGTGGTCTAAAGTATCAACACAGTATCTTACTTCGCATATTTTTACATGTACTCTTTAAAAGAGAAGGATAAAACTCTCTTACAGACTTTTCAGAGGTACCTTATTCATTTCATAAAGATCAGCCAATGGAATCATTGCTTTTTAATTCGTGTTTACCTCCTTCTATTTTTTTTACACAACGAAATAACAATTTTATTGATGGTTTCTAATAAAATTGTAATTTATCAGCTTTCTTTCGGTCAATACATACGTGGTTTTAGTTAATAATAATAATAATAATAATAATAATAATAATTGTATAATTATAACAATAATAATAATAATAATAATAATAATAATAATAATAATAATAATAGATCTAATAATAATAATAATATTATTATTATATAAATAAAAAAGTAAAAAACATATCAATACCAATTTGTCTTTACAATTTTCTTTTTCAGATTTAGTCACTTAAATATTCCTTTTTGCTTGTTAATTTCAGCTTGGACTATTTACAAGAAAGAATGCCAAGAAGAAGACTGCGGTTATATTGGCGACAATTTCTTGTGTAACACAGGCATCGGATGTATGAACTATAATTTAAATGATACCTATACAATAACTATAAATTGTGAGGACGCGTATGATTCCGAAACAGGTTCTGCAGTGTTCACACTAAATGTCCAGGAAAACCAACCACCTGTATTCTCCAACACACCAAGTACGTGCTTGTTTGCTTGCTTTATCCAGAGAAAATCGTGACATCATGTGTGTATTACTTCAGCGAATACAATATTTGTAACAGTAAAAAATCTAAACCTAGTTTATCAGACCACAGGATTTTATTAGAATTTGTTATACTAACAAACATGTTAAAGTCAGTCACCATAATTAGATACAAGTATATCAAAAACATTGCATAGCTACATTTTATTTAAACATTTCTACTTTGAACAGTGTTACATTGAACATATTGCATTAAGCAGTATTTCCATTAAACATTTTTTTCTCTAGATACTGTTTCATTGAACATATTACTTTTACTACATACATTTAAGCACTGTGTTACACTGTGTATCTTGCTTTAAGTTAAGTTAAAATTGAACATTTCGCTTTTCCTTTACAGTAACATACTAGTACAATTTGCTTTCACCTGCGTTCGCATTGAACATATTTACTCTGGGCCACTGAAATACTGAATACATTGTTTTAATTTGCATTTTTATATTTAATATTTCAAACCTTAACTATCTTGATGTAGCAACATTTAAAATGCACTTTTCTTCCTTCTGCTATATTTACTTCTAAAACCTTGTTTAATCAACATTTAACATTTTTTGAGTTTAGCTAAATTCACCTTGAGTATTATTTGTTTCAGCTAAATTACATTGAACACAGTCTAAATATAGTAACATTATTTCCAGCTACAATAACATTGAACACAGACAGTTTGGCTCATGGTGACAAAGTATTCTCCATATACTATTCGGATTCTGAGGACGAGACATTGGACTATAACTTTACTATTAGCCCTGCCACACCGCCTCTGTTTGCTTTTGATTTAAGAGGAAACTATTACAGTAGGTATTCTTAATTTCATATAAGTAAGCTCTGGTTTCCTTTCACCCATAAGTAGGTGATATGTGACTGGCACATTTTACATAAAATGTAACTTAAGACTGTTATACTGTTTTCTTTCACCTGTGTCTTCTGTTCTGCTGAAAATAAATCTTTTTTTACGGAATACTTGTTTAAGTATATATCGTAAGATTTGAGCCTAGTCTAGCTAAGTCTAGCAGCTTAACGAATCTGGCGGCCTAGCAGGCTAACGGCCTAAAACATATATTCCGTATCAGGACAAACAAACAAACCAAAAAATGTAAAAGTCATTTCAAACTAATAACAAATTTTTTTCTCTCAAAACTTCAGACAAGTAAGATTTTCATGAAAATTACGAAGATTGCTTGCAGCCTAGCGACTCAAAATGTACATTGTAACACAACACCCCCCCACCTCTCCTATTATTTTTTGCCTCCATCGAAGCAAAAAACAAAAGGGTTTTGGGATGGCTCAACTGAAATATACTCGGTTCCAAAAGAAAGTGTGCACTTTTTAATGTTGAATATTTAGAAAATTAGCAGACGTTTCTTTTGCAAATTTGGCAATGTTAGTACTAAGTACACAATACATCGATCCCATATAAAACTATCCCGTGCTGGCATGGAATTTTTGCTTTATATGGCAATACATAATAAAGCATGATTTGCACGTGCAGTCAGAGGCGAAGGTACATGTCACAGGAAATGTGTATAGACATAATCCTTATACCCACTACATAGGGAAAACACATTTGATTTCACAGCGCTTGTCACTGAACATGCCTAGACTGAATCAAAATCAGCGAATTCAAGCATTAACCATGCTTGCTCGTTGCGACAACGTCTCCAACGTCAGTAGAGCGTTCGGTTGTCACAGAAACACAATATTTCGGTTGCGCCAGCGTTTCCAGCAAACAGGTGGGGTAGCAGATCGCCGTAGACCCGGTAGACCGAGGGTTACAAACCCTCGAACGGACAGGTTCATTACGTTGACGCACCTTCTACGTTGTTTTCAAACGGTTACAAGTTCTGCAAGGCAGTATGGTATCAGCAAACAAACAGTGTTGCGCCGCCTCAGGCAAGCCCGGCAACCCATTCGGCCAAGGAGGCCCTATGTGGGACAGGTGCTTAGAGCACGTCATCGGGCTGCCCGTTTGCAGTGGGCACAACGGCATTTCCGTTGGGGGCGACAGCAGTGGGCTCGGGTTCTATTCTCAGATGAGTCTAGGTTTAACCTTAGTCATCATGACGGTCGAATTCGAGTATTTAGAAGAAGAGGGGAACGTTTTGCTGATAATTGTCTCATTGAGAGGGACCGATTTGGAGGTGGGAGTGTTATGGTATGGGGTGGCATTATGGGCAGAAGGAAAACAAATCTCATTGTTATGCAAGGCAACCTCAATGCTCAAGGTTACATTAACCAGATTCTGCAGCCTGAAACTGTTCCTTTCCTTCAAAGGCATGGGCCTGCAATATTGATGCATGATAATGCAAGGCCTCATGTTGCAAGGATATGTCGGCAGTTTCTAAACAGAAATAACGTTAACGTACTACCTTGGCCTGCCGTGTCACCGGATATGAATCCGATTGAGCACATCTGGGATTATCTTGGTAGAAAGGTTCGAGCTAGAGGGAACGTACACAATCTTAGGGATCTGGAAAACGCCTTAATTCAAGAATTGAATAACATTCCCAACGACGTTATCAGACGTTACGTAAGGTCAATGCGAGGTCGCCTTGCTGCTTGCATCACTAGTCGAGGTGGCCACACTCGATACTGACTACAATTAACATCGAATTTCCAATTTCAGCAGAACGAAATGATGAATTGTGGAAATTACTAATTTCAGAGTAGTCTTGCAACTTTCATTTTCGGACCTAGTCCATTCTCGAGACAAATTGTATCATAATGACACCAGAATTTAAAGTTTAAAGTCACGATTATAATGTACATGTTCTGATCTTGATTTTGGTACCAAATACGTTAAGCATAATGGGCAATGGAAAATCGCCGAAAACAAAGTGCACACTTTTTTTTGGAACCTAGTATAGTTAGTATTGTTAATAAAAACAGTTTTTGCTTATTGTAGGCTGTTGGTGGATAAGCTGCCTTAGATATATGTTGTTTATTACAGTAAAAATATTATTTTTGAATTTCTTTTGGAGAAAAACAAATACAAAAGGGGCTTGGGATGAATTTTCGGAAATTTATCAGTAGAGGATATTTAATAAAAAAAATAAGTATTTGTTGTTTCTAAACTACTAGCGGCTTAAAAAACTCACCTTGAATCAAAGTTTTGTATCATTTCCATCAAACTGAGATGAATTTCAAGAAGTTTTTATGAAAAAAAAGAGTTTTTTTTTTCGAAGTTAAAATGAACTCGTTGAAATCTTCTTTTTAGACAACCCTGCAAATGTGACCTCGACCTCGTTTCAATGGGACCTACAGAATTCGTCCTTTGAGGTTGATTTCTGTGGCAGGGAGCGAAGAAACATTGTGTGTTCTTCATTCACGATAAATATTAGAGGTAAAGTAAATGTCAAGGAGTGAAAACTTAATGTTGTAAGTGATGTTAAATGAAGATGGTGATGGAGTTTTCACTTTCAACCTTCGAATTTTATATCCTTATATTAACTAAGAGGGGTATTTTGTATGTCCTGTTTTCCAAATGCATTGCATGTAAACCCCAAAGATCTTTAAAAGGAAGAGTATGTTTACCTTTTAAGGGGCATACCTTAAAATCAAATCAGCTCCTAAAAGATTTGTATGAAATGCTATACATAAGACAAGGGATGCTACTCTTGTCACGATTTGATTAGGGCCAGCACAGCAAAATGACCAATAGCTTTGTTACATCTACAAATAATTAAGAGGTTTTGTTTCTGTTTCCTGCTGATATCAAACGCGTCTTATTTAGAATTATAACTTGCAAATAACTTGATAGCCAAGCTATAGATAAATGCTCATATTGACCTTATACAAGGGCAATATAATATTAAAATCTATAAATAAAACGTTTTTTCTTGCTAAAGCATAATCATGTGAGTCGACGGAGCCCAAAAATATGACAATTGCTAAATAAATCGCGTGCAAATTGCTAGGGTAAGTGTTGCATGATCTCAGACCATCAATTAACGTCAAACGCAGTTGAACCGACATTTTACGTACCACTTAGACAAAATAGAAATTCAAAGATAATACTTCACTTGTGCAAAACAAGACAGTTTCAGAAATTTCATGAAAAACATAAATGCTTACAATTTTGAATATTGAAATTCGTTTTTCGTAAGACTAAGATTCAAAATAAAGACAGCGAGTATGATATGCTATAAATGGTCATAAGTTATATATATAATAAAATGAAAAATATAGTTTATCACATAGATAAGTAATGATGAATTATAATGTATAATCACTTGATTGCGAGTATCGTTCGATCGACTGGTGATATTTGGTATCTGGGAAATAACGATTTTGCAAGCGCAGCTACATTTAAAAGTCTGTTATATGATTGTCAATATACTTCACACAATTAACAGAAATATATAGGTCATTCAACGATGTGATTTTTGAAGTATGTTTACTGTCACCTTCCATTCATTTCAATTCATTTACAATTAAATAACACTCAAAAATTATTACCAGATTTTGACTGTGAATGGTCTGACAATCTCAATTATCAATTCTCAAATAAGTCATTTTCTTCTATTTGATTCTCATCAAAGAAACATAAATGGTAGGCATATTTATTAGAGTACCGCTGTGTTGCTATCTTATGACACTTTAAATGAGTAATTCAATTTTCTTTTTGTACAAGACACAGATTTTGTTTATGATTTGACACCACGTCTACTTGTTTAACATCTTTGATAAGGTCAGTACGAAAACAACTGAGATATTGACCAAATTAATACTGAAACAATCGCATTCTTTTTCGCACAACCTCTCGTCCAAGACACAATTACCGAAGAACGAGCAGACGACCAGTCATATGGTGGTTACGAATATGTTGAATTATTCAGACCTCTAGGTCAAAATTAACTTTTCTGCCTTTTATAACTTTTAATTCTTGACAATGTTAGCCAGAAAAGTGATATAGAGACGTTTTGGCCCTCTTCTTAAAAATATATAATACCTCTCTGTAAATATGCGCATGCTATTCATTTGTTTCCTTCAAGTCGATATTCTAAAACACAGGCGACGTCTTTGATGCTTTGAATCAAGATTAATCTTGTTATTATTCAGAATACTGTGGGCCAACACCAAGTTGCGCAGACGACGCAGTCACTGTTACAGACCAGTTGGCGGCAGGAAACGAACTGTTCATGATAAACGTGACCGGAAGCGGTTACACGAGTTTGAACTATGTCATTCTAACGGAATATTCATCGTTGTTTACCGTAGATCCCATTACAGGTAAAAATACTTTCCGATTTCTTTCCTAATCAATCAGCACAACCTGGTGTGCGTGCGTGTGCATGTGTGTGTGTGTGTGTGTGTGCGCGCGCGCGTGTGCGGATCCTTGTGCGGATGCTTGTGTAGCGTGCAAACTGAAAACGTGAAAAACATCGTTACAGAGGAAGCATCTTTATTTGAAAAATGAAGTCCTTGAAAACGGGAAAATGTGGACCGACTTTACGGATTGATTGTATTTTTTTTCTTCGTAGATGCTTGTTAGCTAATTATAGATCTTTTGGTCGTTGTGCACGACACGTCTTACAGCGTTACTACACCGAGTTTCGCAGTACAACTGCATCAGTTAACGCTTTCAGATTGATAACAGCACACTTAACTTTTACTTATACACGATTAACAAGTGTCTATCCGAACTGTAGTTCACTTATGCATTGAAGGATTTTGAAATTACTTGAGTCAAAAGTTACTGAATATACCTTCTGAATCAAAGCCTGTCCTTCATTCATAACATAGCCATCACTGGTCAACTGCCACCCGTAACAAGGCACTTCTTGGAGACATATATGTTTTACAAACATCTCTTTTTTAAAATAGATTCATGAGGGGCACGAATTTACAATCTACCAGGAATATTTACATGAACTGGCGTTGAATTTCCGAGCCACACTTTTTAATGAGCCTGTGTGACATAGTTTGTTGACATAAAAACTAATCATCATATAATATAGTTTGTTTGCTGGTGTCGATAAAAAGCTGCATACGACTCGCTGTCACTCAACTGGAAAATTACACAGAATTCCATTCGATGAAGAACTCTGTTTGCTATGGCAAAAAGAATGAAAAACTTTAAAAATCTTCTGGTCTGAAACGGCTAAGCCAAATGGTCTGAAATTTGGTGTGTAGCATTGTCTAGTAGATTTCTTTCAAGTTTTTTTAAATGTTCGTGGGGTCACTAATGGCCGCGCACTATGGGACTATGTTAATACATAGAAGGGCAGAGAAAAATCTTAAAAATATATTCTTGTTTGAAACCAATGGACCTAGAGTTTTAAAATGTGGCATGAAACATTGTCTAGTGGACCTCTACCAAATTTGTTCCAATTATGTCTCTTGGATTACTATTGGCCCTGCCTGAAGGGGTGTCATATTTTACATAGAAATATAGAGAAAAATCTTTAAAATCTTCTTGTCTAAAACTGCTAAGCCCAGAGGTCTGAAATGAGGTGTGTATCATTGCCTAGTGGACCTCTACCAAGTTTCTTCAAGAAATGTCCCTGGGGTCATTATGAGCCCTGTTCGAAGGGTCAGATGTTTTACACAGAAATGTAAAGGGAAATCATAAAAAAACTTATTGTCTAATACCACAAGGTCTAAAAATCTAAAGTTTGCTCTAAGATTTGTTTAGTAGACAAATTTGTTCAAATTTTATGTGCCTTAGATCAAATTTAGCTCTGTCCCGGGGGTTCTATTTGTGTAAAATATTTAATTTTGAAAATCTTGTTAGAAACCGTAATCTGTTGATCTTAAATACTTTGCATGGAGCATCATCTAGAGGTTCTCTACCAAGTTTGTTCAAATTATGCTCCTTGGGTCATAAATGGCCCTGTCTCGGGGTAACTTGATTTTACAAATGCTTATTTGAGAAAGATTTTTAAAAATCTTCTTATCTGAAACAGTATGTCCTGGAGCTAAGATATTTTGTATCTTGCATAGTCCAGTGGACCTGTTCAAAGTTTGCTCAAATTATGTCTCTGGAGTCAAAAGCATTCCTGCCCTGGGGGTCCTATTTGTGTTAAATGTTTAATCTTTGAAAATCTTCTTGTGAGAAACCGTTAGCTATATACCTTAAACGTTTTGCATGGAGCATTATCTAGATGTCCGCTACCGAGATTGTTAAAATTATGCCCCATGGATCATTAATGGCGCTGCTCCGGGGTCACCTGATTTTACAAAGGCTTATTAAGGAAAGACTTTAAATTCTTCTTATCTGAAACCGTATGCCATAAAAAATAGATGTTAGATATTTTGTGTGTTGCATTGTCCAGTGGACTTTTACCAAGCATATTCAAATTATGTTCCTGTTGTCAAAATTGACCCTGTACCGGGGGTCCTATTTGTGTAAAATATCTAGTCTTTGAAAATGTTCTTGTAAAAAGCCGTAAGGTATAAACCTAAGGTATTTTGTGTAGAGCATCCACTTTCAGTCGTCTAGCACGATTGTTAAAATTAAATTAAAATATCTTCTTTTTTGTAACTGTTTACCCTAGAACTTAGATATTTTGTTTGTTGCATTGTCTAGTAAACACATACCGAGCATGTTCAAAAGTAAGGCTTTCAGAAACCTGTTCAACAGGCAGTTACCGAGTCAAATCACAATAGGCCTACTGAATAAAATTTAGCGCGTAATGTAAGAAAGCATTTGATAATACCTTCTATTATTTTGTCGGTTACATGTACAAAGAATATTCTGCGTAACTCAAAATAAACAAATAAATGTAGTTTAACAAAATGTAATGTGTTGAAAATGGAGGAGTACGATGTTAAATCTGAAAACTCAGTTCATGAATGCATCACTGGAGTTTACATAGAAAGAAATATAATTACATTATGTCAGAAAACAAACTGTACAACTCTGATCAACAAGGCTGGATTTTTGCTAGTAGTTGCGTTCTTAAATTATACTCATTTTCGGCGACACTTATTTCCCATTTACCCCTGGTCTATTTACTGTAGGAATGATTACGACAGTGGCAGTTCTACCAGTAAAGAATCCACCCGAACCGACGACCTATTCAATCGTAGGCAATGTCTATGACACTGCCGCCTGTGCCCACGCAGCTTGTTTCTTTAGTGTTACCGTCAACTTCACGAACTTCGTAAGTACACGATATATCTTGGACACTTAAAAGTGCAATCTTTTTGTTGTATTTTGAAATCAAATTGTATTCGATTGCAGTGAGGTATTTTCTATTTAACTTGAAAAAGAAAATGCTTGTCTTTGTTAGGAAGTTGTTGATACTAAAGTTGTGTTTTTTTGCTTCCCTTCTGTAAAGCACAAAAACTGCACTGAGCAAATAAACAAAGGTTTTCCGTCAAAGGCGGTTGAAAACTGAACAATGAATCGTCTTTTTTTAGCTCACATGAGCACTATGCTCAGGATCAGTGGCTATCCGTTGTACGTCGTCGTTGTATATCGTCGTCCGAAATTACTTTAAAGGACATCTCCTCTGAAACAAGCTGGCAAAGGAGGTCCTCTATAAAGGTTGTTCAAATTATTCCCCTTGGGTCATTCATGGCTTTTGAATGAGCCATATATAGGAGAAACTTTATAAATCTTCTTCTCTGTAACCACAAGTCCTTATGTTTAGGTATTTTGCTTTGAACATCACCTGGAGGTTCTCTTTCAAGATTTGTCGAATTTTGGTCCTGGCTTCAGAATTGACACCGCCCCAGACTTTTAAAGACTTGCGTAAGAAAAAACACTTTACAATTCAGACCCCACAAGGTCTAGTGTTAAGTTATTTGATGTGTAATATGGCCTAGTAGTCCTCTACCAACATTGTTTAAAGATTAGCCCTGCTTCTGGGGTCATTTAGCTAAAACAGACTTTTCTACTTTTCATCATACAGCCTTATTTATTGACCGATATCTTAGATAATTCACTGTGGTCAAAGTTAAGTCCACCGAGACTAAAATTATTTTTTTCTACTTTTCACCATAAATTATTCATTTATTGACCGATATCCTAGATATTTAGTATCTATGTACCATGGACATTTGTCTTTGGTTTTGTTTTTCTATCACTAGGGTCAAGGTCACTGCCATTAAAAATTAAAATTGGCTCCCCTCCTCAGGTGTCACTTGGATTTTTATATACTGACATAGATGAAAACTTTAAAAATCTTCTTGTCAGAAACCATTAGGTCAGACTTTAAAAATTTGGTTTGTGAATGAAAGTAGCTGTAGTTGTACTCAGGTAAGCAATATAAGAGCCAACATGTCCCTCTTGTTGTTTTGTTTGTTTTGTTTCAAAGATAACCAAGTTCCACAGTTTATCACCAGTTTTTGTTCTTCATCATGATATTATCAATATATATCATAATTTTCAACCAAATATTACAAATCAGTTTATAATCTCCAAAAAAATACCGGCAATCTAATTTATTATTTCCAACAGGATACAACCAATATGATTAAGTCAAGATACATAAACGTACGAGACTTAGCACCACAGCATAACAGTACTGTCTTCGCCCCACTCGATTGATCAGGTAACTCAGTTGGTGGTAGTTCTCCCGGATTACAACAGGATATCACCAATCTCCACCAATAACCAGTCAGTGTAATCTGCTTCAGGATATCACCAATCTCTATTAAATTTCTACTTTGGTATAACTAGTCAGTTTAATCTGCTTCAGGATATCGCCAATCTCTATTAAATTTCTAACTGGGTATAACTAGTCAGTTTAATCTGTATCAGGATATCGCCAATCTCTATTAAATTTCTAATTTGGTATAACTATTCAGTTTAATCTGCTTCAGGATATCGCCAATCTCTATTAAATTTCTACTTTGGTATAACTAGTCAGTTTAATCTGCTTCAGGATATCGCCAATCTCTATTAAATTTCTAACTGGGTATAACTAGTCAGTTTAATCTGTATCAGGATATCACCAATCTCTATTAAATTTCTACTTTGGTATAACTAGTCAGTTTAATCTGCTTCAGAATATCACCAATCTCTATTAAATTTCTAACTGGGTATAACTAGTCAGTTTAATCTTCTTCAGGATATCACCAATCTCTATTAAATTTCTACTTTGGTATAACTAGTCAGTATAATCTTCTTCAGGATATCACCAATCTCTATTAAATTTCTAACTGGGTATAACTAGTCAGTATAATCTTCTTCAGGATATCACCAATCTCTATTAAATTTCTAATTTGGTATAACTAGTCAGTATAATCTTCTTCAGGATATCACCAATCTCTATTAAATTTCTAACTGGGTATAACTAGTCAGTTTAATCTTCTTCAGGATATCGCCAATTTCTATTAAATTTCTACTTTGGTATAACTAGTCAGTATAATCTTCTTCAGGATATCACCAATCTCTATTAAATTTCTAACTGAATATGACCAGTCAGTGTAATCTGTATCAGGATATCACCAATCTCTATTAAATTTCTAACTGGGTATAACTAGTCAGTTTATTCTACATCAGGATATCACCAATCTCTATTAAATTTCTACTTTGGTATAACTAGTCAGTTTATTCTTCTTCAGGATATCGCCAATCTCTATTAAATTTCTAACTGGGTATAACTAGTCAGTATAATCTTCTTCAGGATATCACCAATCTCTATTAAATTTCTAACTGGGTATAACTAGTCAGTATAATCTTCTTTAGGATATCACCAATCTCTATTAAATTTCTACTTTGGTATAACTAGTCAGAATAATCTTCTTCAGGATATCACCAATCTCTATTAAATTTCTACTTTGGCATAACTAGCCAGTATAATCTTCTTCAGGATATCACCAATCTCTATTAAATTTCTACTTTGGTATAACTAGTCAGTATAATCTTCTTCAGGATCTCACCAATCTCTATTAAATTTCTAACTGGGTATAACTAGTCAGTATAATCTTCTTCAGGATATCGCCAATCTCTATTAAATTTCTACTTTGGTATAACTAGCCAGTATAATCTTCTTCAGGATATCACCAATCTCTATTAAATTTCTAACTGGGTATAACTAGTCAGTTTCATCTTCTTCAGGATATCACCAATCTCTATTAAATTTCTAACTGGGTATAACTAGTCAGTATAATCTTCTTCAGGATATCACCAATCTCTATTAAATTTCTACTTTGGTATAACTAGTCAGTTTAATCTTCTTCAGGATATCACCAATCTCTATTAAATTTCTAACTGGGTATAACTAGTCAGTATAATCTTCTTCAGGATATCACCAATCTCTATTAAATTTCTACTTTGGTATAACTAGTCAGTTTAATCTTCTTCAGGATATCACCAATCTCTATTAAATTTCTACTTTGGTATAACTCGTCATTATAATCTTCTTCAGGATATCACCAATCTCTATTAAATTTCTACTTTGGTATAACTAGTCAGTTTAATCTGCTTCAGGATATCACCAATCTCTATTAAATTTCTACTTTGGTATAACTAGTCAGTTTAATCTTCTTCAGGATATCACCAATCTCTATTAAATTTCTACTTTGGTATAACTTGTCAGTATAATCTTCTTCAGGATATCACCAATCTCTATTAAATTTCTAACTAAGTATAACTAGTCAGTATAATCTTCTTCAGGATATCACCAATCTCTATTAAATTTCTACTTTGGTATAACTAGTCAGTTTAATCTGCTTCAGGATATCGCCAATCTCTATTAAATTTCTACTTTGGTATAACTAGTCAGTATGATCTGCTTAAGGATATCACCAATCTCTATTAAATTTCTAACTGAATATGACCAGTCAGTGTAATCTGTATCAGGATATCACCAATCTCTATTAAATTTCTAACTGGGTATAACTAGTCAGTTTATTCTACATCAGGATATCACCAATCTCTATTAAATTTCTACTTTGGTATAACTAGTCAGTTTATTCTTCTTCAGGATATCGCCAATCTCTATTAAATTTCTAACTGGGTATAACTAGTCAGTATAATCTTCTTCAGGATATCACCAATCTCTATTAAATTTCTAACTGGGTATAACTAGTCAGTATAATCTTCTTTAGGATATCACCAATCTCTATTAAATTTCTACTTTGGTATAACTAGTCAGAATAATCTTCTTCAGGATATCACCAATCTCTATTAAATTTCTACTTTGGCATAACTAGCCAGTATAATCTTCTTCAGGATATCACCAATCTCTATTAAATTTCTACTTTGGTATAACTAGTCAGTATAATCTTCTTCAGGATCTCACCAATCTCTATTAAATTTCTAACTGGGTATAACTAGTCAGTATAATCTTCTTCAGGATATCGCCAATCTCTATTAAATTTCTACTTTGGTATAACTAGCCAGTATAATCTTCTTCAGGATATCACCAATCTCTATTAAATTTCTAACTGGGTATAACTAGTCAGTTTCATCTTCTTCAGGATATCACCAATCTCTATTAAATTTCTAACTGGGTATAACTAGTCAGTATAATCTTCTTCAGGATATCACCAATCTCTATTAAATTTCTACTTTGGTATAACTAGTCAGTTTAATCTTCTTCAGGATATCACCAATCTCTATTAAATTTCTAACTGGGTATAACTAGTCAGTATAATCTTCTTCAGGATATCACTAATCTCTATTAAATTTCTACTTTGGTATAACTAGTCAGTTTAATCTTCTTCAGGATATCACCAATCTCTATTAAATTTCTACTTTGGTATAACTCGTCATTATAATCTTCTTCAGGATATCACCAATCTCTATTAAATTTCTACTTTGGTATAACTAGTCAGTTTAATCTGCTTCAGGATATCACCAATCTCTATTAAATTTCTACTTTGGTATAACTAGTCAGTTTAATCTTCTTCAGGATATCACCAATCTCTATTAAATTTCTACTTTGGTATAACTTGTCAGTATAATCTTCTTCAGGATATCACCAATCTCTATTAAATTTCTAACTAAGTATAACTAGTCAGTATAATCTTCTTCAGGATATCACCAATCTCTATTAAATTTCTACTTTGGTATAACTAGTCAGTTTAATCTGCTTCAGGATATCGCCAATCTCTATTAAATTTCTACTTTGGTATAACTAGTCAGTATGATCTGCTTAAGGATATCGCCAATCTCTTTTAAATTTCTAACTGGGTATAACTAGTCAGTATAATCTTCTTCAGGATATCGCCAATCTCTATTAAATTTCTACTTTGGTATAACTAGCCAGTATAATCTTCTTCAGGATATCACCAATCTCTATTAAATTTCTACTTTGGTATAACTAGTCAGTATAATCTTCTTCAGGATATCACCAATCTCTATTAAATTTCTACTTTGGTATAACTAGTCAGTATAATCTTCTTCAGGATATCACCAATCTCTATTAAATTTCTAACTGGGTATAACCAGTCAGTTTAATCTGTTTCAGGATATCACCAATCTCTATTAAATTTCTACTTTGGTATAACTAGTCAGTTTAATCTGCTTAAGGATATCGCCAATCTCTATTAAATTTCTAACTGGGTATAACTAGTCAGTATAATCTTCTTCAGGATATCACCAATCTCTATTAAATTTCTACTTTGGTATAACTAGTCAGTATAATCTTCTTCAGGATATCACCAATCTCTATTAAATTTCTACTTTGGTATAACTAGTCAGTATAATCTTCTTCAGGATATCACCAATCTCTATTAAATTTCTAACTGGGTTTAACCAGTCAGTTTAATCTGTTTCAGGATATCACCAATCTCTATTAAATTTCTACTTTGGTATAACTAGTCAGTTTAATCTGCTTAAGGATATCGCCAATCTCTATTAAATTTCTAACTGGGTATAACTAGTCAGTATAATCTTCTTCAGGATATCGCCAATCTCTATTAAATTTCTAACTGGGTATAACTAGTCAATATAATCTTCTTCAGGATATCACCAATCTCTATTAAATTTCTACTTTGGTATAACTAGTCAGTTTAATCTTCTTCAGGATATCACCAATCTCTATTAAATTTCTACTTTGGTATAACTAGTCAGTATAATCTTCTTCAGGATATCACCAATCTCTATTAAATTTTTACTTTGGTATAACTAGTCAGTATAATCTTCTTCAGGATACAACCAATCTCTATTAAATTTCTACTTTGGTATAACTAGTCAGTATGATCTGCTTAAGGATATCGCCAATCTCTTTTAAATTTCTAACTAGGTATAACTAGTCAGTATAATCTTTTTCTGGATATCGCCAATCTCTATTAAATTTCTACTTTGGTATAACTAGTCAGTATAATCTTCTTCAGGATATCACCAATCTCTATTAAATTTCTACTTTGGTATAACTAGTCAGTATAATCTTCTTCAGGATATCACCAATCTCTATTAAATTTCTACTTTGGTATAACTAGTCAGTATAATCTTCTTCAGAATATCACCAATCTCTATTAAATTTCTAACTGGGTATAACTAGTCAGTATAATCTTCTTCAGGATATCACCAATCTCTATTAAATTTCTAACTGGGTATAACTAGTCAGTTTAATCTGTTTCAGGATATCACCAATCTCTATTAAATTTCTACTTTGGTATAACTAGTCAGTATAATCTTCTTCAGGATATCGCCAATCTCTATTAAATTTCTAACTGGGTATAACTAGTCAGTATAATCTTCTTCAGGATATCACCAATCTCTATTAAATTTCTAACTGGGTATAACTAGTCAGTATAATCTTCTTCAGGATATCGCCAATCTCTATTAAATTTCTAACTGGGTATAACTAGTCAGTATAATCTTCTTCAGAATATCACCAATCTCTATAAAATTTCTACTTTGGTATAACTAGTCAGTATAATCTTCTTCAGGATATCACCAATCTCTATTAAATTTCTACTTTGGTATAACTAGTCAGTATAATCTTCTTCAGGATATCACCAATCTCTATTAAATTTCTACTTTGGTATAACTAGTCAGTTTAATTTTCTTCAGGATATCACCAATCTCTATTAAATTTCTACTTTGGTATAACTAGTCAGTATAATCTTCTTCAGGATATCACCAATCTCTATTAAATTTCTAACTGGGTATAACTAGTCAGTATAATCTTCTTCAGGATATCACCAATCTCTATTAAATTTCTACTTTGGTAGAACTAGTCAGTTTAATCTGCTTCAGGATATCGCCAATCTCTATTAAATTTCTACTTTGGTATAACTAGTCAGTATGATCTGCTTAAGGATATCGCCAATCTCTTTTAAATTTCTAACTGGGTATAACTAGTCAGTATAATTTTCTTCAGGATATCGCCAATCTCTATTAAATTTCTACTTTGGTATAACTAGTCAGTATAATCTTCTTCAGGATATCACCAATCTCTATTAAATTTCTACTTTGGTATAACTAGTCAGTATAATCTTCTTCAGGATATCACCAATCTCTATTAAATTTCTACTTTGGTATAACTAGTCAGTATAATCTTCTTCAGGATATCACCAATCTCTATTAAATTTCTAACTGGGTATAACCAGTCAGTTTAATCTGTTTAAGGATATCACCAATCTCTATTAAATTTCTAACTGGGTATAACTAGTCAGTATAATTTTCTTCAGGATATCGCCAATCTCTATTAAATTTCTACTTTGGTATAACTAGCTAGTATAATCTTCTTCAGGATATCGCCAATCTCTATTAAATTTCTAACTGGGTATAACTAGTCAGTATAATCTTCTTCAGGATATCACCAATCTCTATTAAATTTCTACTTTGGTATAACTAGTCAGTTTAATCTTCTTCAGGATATCACCAATCTCTATTAAATTTCTGACTGGATATAACTAGTCAGTATAATCTGTTTCAGGATATCGCCAATCTCTATTAAATTTCTAACTGGATATAACCAGTCAGTATAATCTTCTTCAGGATATCACCAATCTCTGTTAAATTTCTACTTTGGTAAATCTAGTCAGTATAATCTTCTTCATGATATCGCCAATCTCTATTAAATTTCTAACTGGGTATAATCAGTCAGTTTAATATTCTTCAGGATATCACAAATGTCTATTAAATTTCTAACTGGGTATAACCAGTCAGTTTAATCTGCTTCAGGATATCACCAATTTCTAATAAAATTCTTACTGGATATAACCAGTCAGTTTAATCTACATCAGGATATCACCAATCTCTATTAAATTTCTAACTGGATATGACCAGTCAGTGTAATTTGTATCAGGATATCACCAATCTCTATTAAATTTCTAACTGGATATAACCAGTCAGTGTAATCTGCTTCAAGATATCACCAATCTCTATTAAATTTCTAAATGGATATGACCAGTGAGTGTAATCTTCTTCAGAATATCACCAATCTCTATTAAATTTCTAACTGGATATAACCAGTGTAATCTGCTTCAGGATATCACCAATCTCTATTAAATTTCTAAATGGATATGACCAGTGAGTGTAATCTTCTTCAGAATATCACCAATCTCTATTAAATTTCTAACTGGATATAACCAGTGTAATCTGCTTCAGGATATCACCAATCTCTATTAAATTTCTAACTGGATATGACCAGTCAGTGTAATCTGTATCAGGATATCACCAATCTCTATTAAATTTCTAACTGGATATAACCGGTCAGTGTAATCTGCTTCAGGATATCACCAATCTCTATTAAATTTCTAACTGGATATGACCAGTCAGTGTAATCTGCTTCATGATATCACCAATCTCTATTAAATTTCTAACTGGATATAACCAGTCAGTTTAATCTACATCAGGATATCACCAATCTCTATTAAATTTCTAACTGGATATGACCAGTCAGTGTAATCTGTATCAGGATATCACCAATCTCTATTAAATATCTAACTGGATATAACCAGTCAGTGTAATCTGCTTCATGATATCACCAATCTCTATTAAATTTCTAACTGGATATGACCAGTCAGTGTAATCTGTATCAGGATATCAGCAATCTCTATTAAATTTCTAACTGGGTATAACTAGTCAGTTTTATCTACATCAGGATGTCACCAATCTCTATTAAATTTCTAACTGGATATGACCAGTCAGTGTAATCTGTATCAGGATATCACCAATCTCTATTAAATTTCTAACTGGATATGACCAGTCAGTGTAATCTGAATCAGGATATCACCAATCTGTATTAAATTTCTAACTGGGTATAACTAGTCAGTTTAATTTACATCAGGATATCACCAATCTCTAATAAATTTCTAACTGGATATGACCAGTCAGTTTAATCTGCATCAGTATCTCATCATTTTTTTTAATTTCCAAAAGGATATCACCAATCAATTTATACTTCAACCCCCAACAGGATATCACCAATCAATATATACTTCAACCCCCAACAGGATATCACCAATCAATATATACTACAACCCCCAACAGGATATCACCAATCAGTTTATACTACAACCCCCAACAGGATATCACCAATCAATATATACTACAACCCCAAACAGGATATCACCAATTAATATATACTACAACCCCAACAGGATATCACCAATCAATATATACTTCAACCCCCAACAGTATATCACCAATCAATTTTTACTACAACCCCCAACAGGATATCACCAATCAGTTTATACTTCAACCCCCAACAGGATATCACTAATCAGTTTATAGTACAACCCCCAACAGGATATCACCAATCACTTTATACTAGAACCCCCAACAGGATATCACCAATCACTTTATACTACAACCCCCAACAGGATATAACCAATCACTTTATACTACAACCCCCAACAGGACATCACCAATCACTTTATACTACAACCCCCAACAGGATATAACCAATCACTTTATACTACAACCCCCAACAAGATATCACGGCAGTTTAATCTTTACCAGTCTGTATATCGTCTTCAACAGGATACGATAAATATAATGTCTATCAGGATAACACCACTCCTTATATTATCTTCAATAGGATATCACCATTGATAACGTTGACGGTGTCGTTAAAGACATTCATGAAGACACGACGGCTGCCGTCACTCTACTCACGATCCAAACGTCAGACGACAACATAGACGATACTGTCACGTGCGAAGTAAATGAAGCAGCGTCGATTCCAGCAAACAATAGCATATTTTCTGCTGTAGAAACAGACACAGGAACGAACGGTCTGTGTTTCTTATTCTGGCTAGAAACTGGCCTACTTTATATCCTTAAACTATAAGTTGTGACACAAATTTACTACTTAATCAAGGACTTGAGGGTTCAAGTTTAAGTTAGAAATTTAAATCAAATATTTTCAAGGGTTTATCATAGACAGATACAAGTTCTCATAAGAAGGTGGTATGCTATCACATGTTTCAATAATAAAAAAAAGAACTCAGAAAAAGGGGAATCAGATTTCCAGATAATACAAACACGTTGACTAGATTACTAAAGATCAAATATTTTAATAAGGCGTGTAGAATTTTACTAAGGGTAGAATATGTCACGGCAGTTTTTATTGTTATTTTAATGAGACCAACTCCTGCAAGAAATGAATGTTCAACTTTCAAAGTATTACTAGAAAAATATGAAACAAGATATACCAGAAATACTAGTTTATAAAGGTCTGTGTCTTTTTTTTATGTTATTTTGATGCTTTGGGCAAGTGCTGTTAGTAGTAAGTCCGACTTGAAAATCCTATGAAGCAAAAAGTGACCTCATATGACTTAAATATGAGGCTAAATAGGTAATGTAATTTACCTACCAAAACGAAAATGCCATTGGCTGGCTGCTGAATGCCAGTTAACGAGGAACAACTTAGGCGTAGGATGTTGGCTTATTTTGTAAGAAACAATTAATCGACAAGAGCACAAATATAGAGATCAAGAGTAAAAGGGAGACAAATCTGTATGCAGTGGCGTTAACCCATTAACGCCTAGCGTTTACAAAAGTAGACAAATGTAAACAGTGTAGAACCAGATCAGGGCCTTCACCGTTTGTATAAAGGACTTTCTTCCCTAGAAGAATAAACAGAATAAAATTCACCACCCTTTTATCTCGTCCAGCTGACAAGGATAGAATAATCCATTAGACATAACTGGATTAAACTAAGTCTCTCTATAGTGCTTATAGTATTTTTGTCGCTGTTTAGTTTTATTGTGATATTTTATGATTGTAGTTATTTATGTTAATTCTATGTCAATTGTCAAAACAGTTTACGAGCTAATCAGCAAAGAGGGGCCCAACTTTGATTTCAACCAAACGTCAAGTTACACAGTGGTTGTGACGTGCTCGGATAGTTATGGTTCATCTGACACTGCCAATATGACAGTCAACATACTTGAAAACAAAGTACCGACCATAGATAACCTTAATTGTAAATACATTTTCAATTCTTTCTCTTAACTTTAAAGAAAACACAATGCAATGACTTTTAAGCCAGAAATGGCGAATGGTACGTGTGATGTCATTAAAAATGTCACACTGATATAATGAAAGAGAATGATAAGCGATTAAAAGAGGCAATGTTGTTGTTGTGTTTGAAAACAGGTGTCATGTAGATGGTTGGAACTTAAGTTTTATATATTTCTCTTCGTTTTTGTAAATTACTGAGATAAAAAGATGGACAGGTATACAAAGAAATACGCGTTTTGGTTTTATAAGCAAGTGACATTCTTGGGTTTTGGACTTAAAACTTAGGGATTTTTTTCGTCATTTTTATAACTTGATAAGATTAAACAATAATTACAGTCCTTTCTGCATATTGTTGTTTTGTAAATTCAGCTGGAGATATGATAAATGTAGACCCAATGTCAGTTTCTATTGGGTATGTTATATTCACTCTGCAAACCTCCGATGATGAGAACGATGTGCTAGAATATTCGTGCAGTGTAGACAACAGTATGGTTCCGCTAGAATGTTTGACAGGTACTTTTTATATCAAGTCTTTTATGAACAGTTTAACAAAAACAAAAAGGGAGTAATGAAGTACACGGTACTGTTTGACATGGTGTTTTAATTACGGTTTGGGAGAATTAAGAATGCTCTAATCGGAATGTGCGTACGGTTTAATGAATAAATTAATTTTATTAAATACTGTAAGTTAGTTTTTTAGAAAAATATATTCAGATGTTGATTATCAGAGCTCAATTCGTCACTTTCAATTTAACGTTAAGTAACTATATCCGGATAATTTCTCATTTTAACCGTGTCTTACTGTAATTTTAATGTATTCAGACGGTGTGGTGTCTCTGAGGAGGAATATAAGAATACCGGAAGAAGATGGCAAGATTTTCAACATAACTTTGTGCATCGAAGACGCTGTCCATAGTCATGTCGTCTGCGAAACTTTGGACGTCAATTTCACTTGTAGGTATTAATGTTAACCTTTAACGTGCTGGAACCGAAAGTGATTAGCCTTTGCCACCAGTATAGAGCCAGGCCAGCCTGCACATCCGTGCAGTCTGACAAGGCTCTATACCGTTGGTAGCTCAATTTTTTTATTTTGATATTGAAATCCCTTAAACTTTGAATGGACTGTTCCAAATTCAAAGCTGGACAAATCCATTACAAAATTTCAGCATGTTCAGGGTTAAAATAAGTTCATATGAATAACATTTGAGTAGAAAACGAGATTGATAAAAGCTAGAGAGAGTTCTACCCAAAGATGATCCTAAATGAAATTTCGAAGGAATGTGTAGCTTATTAAAGACAGTAAATTAAAAACCTTTATTTTTTCGTGTTAAAGCTTTTAATGCCCCCATTTTGTGAGAGGCATATCCGTCCATCCGTTGCTTCAAACTGTCACAAATGAAAAACCTGTGTGAGTAGATGATGATAAGAGGTGGGGGAGGGGGTGTAACTACAACTTAAGTTCTTTGTCTTAAGATAAGACACCAAAATTGGGGCATACCTTTTTCCCTGTGGATACATTTTGTTGTTGTTGTTGTCTTGATCAAAGCTTAGTATTTAAAAAAATGTGGATTATTATGTTTTTCCAAATGCCTGTCCTGTGAGGACTGTATTTATTAAACACTTCAAGGGAATCAAGTTTTCATTTAAAAAGTGGTTAAAAATGTAATGGTAAAGTTGAAGAAAAAAGCGACAAAGGACTTCACATGAAAGTAAATCATTGGTTTGGTTTCTTCGTACAGTATTCAGGCATATCCGTTAGACATTTTGTTCATTTCTTTAAAATAGCATTTCACACGAAATAAAAGAATGAGAAAAAAATTATATTGCTTACTTTAAACTTAATTACAGCATCAAAGACAAACCCCGTGATTGACAATCTACCGGCAATTGTAAACTTTACCGAAGATTCCATCGTTGGTATAACACTGTTTACTGTGACTGTAGAAGACCCGGATGTTGGTGACGTCCATACGTTCTCTATGACGGTCTACCCAAAGACGTCAGCGTCTATGTTCTCTCTAGATAAAAACGGTATATTTTATCAGACGACAGTTTTCTGTGCTTCTTTAGTCCCCCATACAGAAAAACACTTCTTTGAAAATGTTTTAAACTATTTCTGCAATGGCTGCCGTTTTTAAAGCTTTTAAAGCAAGGATTTCTTGACGCCAGTTGTTTGTTTCGACATACTGAATTAGTCTTGTGTATTTGCGAAAATCAGACTATGTTACTAGTAGCTTAAATGAATGAAACATTTTTGCATACTTTTGAAATGCGGAATCGAGTTTTGGTAAAGGTATTTCCGAATTGGAAATCTAAAATTTGTACTTTAGCCTTTTTTCCTGCGTCTAAAGGCAAGGGCTTGAGTTAGATATTTAAAAAAGCTGTTAAATGAAAGAGAATCTGAAGCAGATGTTACAGATGTTGAAGAAAATACGTCATATGCACGTGCTCTTTTTGCAGACGACAATTATACACTTAGTGTTTCCCTTTATATCAGGTGGAAGTATAACTCTACAGTCATCTCTGGACTTTGAGACATTGGACACCTATGTTTTCATGTTCAGTGTGAAAGATCAGGACCTGGATGGTCTAGAAGAAAAGTATCTCACTCTCTATGTTACAGACGTGAATGAAGCCCCGACACTTTCTCTTGAAGAGACATCTTTTGATACGATCGAAGAATCTGTGAGTGCACATTTTCAAAACCTGATCATTTTTACAAATCAACTTTCGAGATAGATTTCCTTTTAAATGTGCCCTAGCACAGGCAGGTCAGTCTTCAACACTCGCAGAAATAACAAAAGTAATGAGATCTTTTTTATGTTGATTTCATCGGCGGCTTGCAATATTGTTTACATTCGGAGGGCTTCTTCTCTCATCCTAAAAACTTCTCAAGTTTGCACGCGCGCTTCTTTTGAAAGTGTAAAGTAATGTTTCGACATTTCATATTTCATTGCTGTTTTGGTAACATGAAGATTTTACTTTTGTTGGTATTTGACAGGCAGGATATGAGGTGGCAACTCTCTCATACACGTGTACAGACGTTGACAAAGGGCAGACGATGAATTTATCAATTACTTCCGGAACAAGAATGAACTACTTTTCTCTTGATTCACGCTCAGGCCTTATAACCTACGCCCAAGACTGGGACTTTGAAAATGCTGACGTTCCGCCGCAGACGACAACTTTAGAAATCACGTGTGATGACGGAAATGGTCTAAGTGATTCTACAAATATCGTCATCAACATCTCTCCTAAAAATGAATTCGCCCCTACGTTAAGTTTTACTGATATTAACGTGACAATATACAACAATCAAACGCTGTTAGACCCATTGTTTGTTGTCACGGCAACAGACGCTGATTACGGCGATGATGACGTATTTGAGTATTCTGTAGTTGGAACTGGAAAGGGATCAAAATATTTCAGGATGAGCGATACAGGACAACTTCTTCTGAAAAATTATATTGACTGGAATTATAACTACACTTGGGAATTTACTGTACAAGTGATTGACGGAGAAAGTGAGCCATTGCGGTCACTAATTGATGTCAGAGTGACGTACGTAGCCCCTGATCCCGTGATTCCAACGAAAGAGAAGGCGCGATGTATCTTGTGTACAGATATTGGCAAAGCTGTTGTTGCGACTTTGTGCACAGAAGCTTTTATCATTCTTGTACTATTCATCCACTGTTGTTATCGCATGAATGGTTGCCAAATTTTTAAACTGAACGCAAAACCAAGAATGTAAGTGATATAAAATCATTCATATACTATAATTCTGGAAAAAAAATAAGTAAGAAATGTAATCCCCAATCCTAAAATCCTACTATCTATGAAGACAACGATTTCCTGATACGGTCTTTCATTTTATTTACTTAACAGAAGTCTTTGCCGCTCGGGGTTACTGTAGTCATGCAATGGGGCGATGAAAGCATATTTAAAATGTACCCAAACTGTGGACATAACTGCCTATAACAATTTTCGGTTATCTTTTAAATCATTTTTTGTTGTGTGCAGACCTAACTGAGTTTTCACAATGTTAAGAAAAATTTTATTCAACCGAAACTATATTTACATTGTTCTGTTATGAAGAATGAAGGTTCCTTTAGGATGAAAAATAAGTTTTACCAAAGTTCACAAGGAATCTATGGCACATACTAACACCTTACACTGCACTTGCGAGACATTTCAACGGTTGTTTCAAATCTGTTCTTGGTTTTTAGTGATTCTGAATCAGTTGATATATTTCCAGCAATGGCAGGTTTTTATTTCTTTCAGACAAACTTTGAGTGACCTCAAAAAAGTTATAAAAGCCAGACAGAAAGAAGAGGATCCGTAAGTTAACATTAAGCTCTCCATAATTATATTTCTTATACTTAACTGCTTTTGGTATTACACCTAACGATGTATTTCAATTAAATAAATGATATCTAATATTATTTTGATACATTTCAACTGCCTTCCATTTGCTCACAGGTAATCAGGTTGTCGTTTAAATTGTGAAAAATCAAACAAGATACTTGTTATTCGTAAGAAACCAACAATTTTCATGTAAATTGTTTGTCTTTTAAGTAAAAATAGATTCAAATCTGCCTTTAAACTGTAAGCCTTTAACTTTTTTTCATTTCACAATAAATATCTTTACTTCTTTTCTTACATAACTTGCTAATGGCTAGTCTCGTTTGAGTCACGTGAAAAAAATGTCTGGCGTGATCTTCGTCGTTTCATATTGATCACATCAATGAAATATAATTTCTACGACTTGCATGTACGTCGTGCTGATAACAGATAAATGCAGAATTTTTATATTTCTTATTCTTTCCCAACAGAAGTTTATATAACGCTGGATTAGCGATTTGTATTCACGTCATTATTCATGTTGCAAAACAGGAATTTCGACAGATATTTGTTGCTTTTATTTTCAGCTATCTCCACGATATGGAAATGCTCAGTAAAGCCTTACCGAAAAATAAGCCCCCTGACCCATTTAACTATGAGGAGCCAGTAAGATTAAAACACATAACTCACCTTGAACCACCGGAAGCAGCCGAATATCTTCCCCCAGGTGCCATTATTAATCTAGAACATCTTCCGGAACCAAGTGCGCATGCGCGGTCTCAAGAGGCGACAGGAGAAACTTGGGCTGAAGTATATTCTGGAGATTTTAAATCGAGAAATGACAATGGTGATAAAATATATCATTTTAACAAAGACGAGCAGACGGGATCTGGTACCACAGAGCCATGCGAACAGGTTAACCGTAGTCGTATGTTCAGAACACCGGATAAGGCGAAACTTTACGGGTAAGGTTTTGGTGAATACGTAAGATGTCTATTTCCAGTTGTATAAGAATAAGTGAAAATAAGTTTGAATGTAACTGTTGCAAATTCGAAAGTATTAAACCTTTAGAGGAAGTTTGTCAAAATATGTTATAACAAACTTATATCTTGCAGTAAAAAACTGGTCAAAGTTAAAACTCTTTGTAATTTTCTTTTAAATTGATATGAACACATTTATGTAGATTTTATAATATTTCTTAGACCAATAATAAAGAAGAACTTTCGTTTCAGTGGACATGCCGTAAATTCGACGAGGTTCACGGACACAGTCGAAGAATCCTTGGATTTCTAACACACTCTGCTCCTTATTGAACTTGCATTTCTGCAAAAAGAGTTCTGATTCAAGCTTTTCCGAGATTATACATTGTGTAAAATTGTTTCTATGTATCATAAAATACTGTTTTGATAACAGGCACACCAACAAATGAAAGACGGATCCGAGTTATATGTACAGGTAGAATGTGTACATGCTTGTCAAAAGTGGCCCAATGATGTTTCTCCTATCTGAAGAGATTACTTGTATGAAAGCATAAACTTAGTATTAATCAGTTTTTATAGGCTTGGTCTAAGTTGACAGGAGTTTTAATATCTTTTATCTTTGGCGTTAGTCTGTGAAATCATTGATTAAGTGTTTTATAACAAACAAGCGCTGCGTTCGAATGAAGGTAAATGTTTTGTGACAAACAAACACACAGACAGACCAAAAACAATATGTCCTCCCTCTGGGGGCATACAGATTTTAAGGCAGTATTTAAACGTGAAAAGTATTGTTAGATTAATACTGTCTATATGTTTCTTTTATCGTGTGTAGTAGATTGTATATCATCGTCGGATACCCACGGCCGATCCATTAACATTGATCATTTACATTGATCATTAACATTGATCATTAACATTGATCATTAACATTGATCATTACATGTAATAATCAACCGTTGGTAATGTTGTAATGTAAATTTAATATATTCTGAGTGATAATTCTCTTATGACTTTGTATCTGAATGACAATGAACTATTTTATGTTTTAATGTTTATATATGTTGTTTTTGATGCATTATATACAGTGAAGAGACTATAATAATAAAGAATATAGTTATATATATGAAAACATTGGGCCCCTTGAATCTTACATTTTGATTGTTGATTCATATTAGCAGTCATTATCTGGTCAGAGTGAATACTTCAAAACACAATTCAAGAACTTTGGTGAGAAGAATGAAGTTTTAATACAGATAGTTTTACTACGGGAAAAATAATTCAACTGTATTTGTTTTCTTTTTCGTACATCTTATAAAAATATAGTAATAAGTATTTTTAATTTCAATTCGTGAACGCCATCTTTTACTTGTTTCTTCTTTCTAGTCGCTGTTTTGTTTCATTATTTGTTATTTATCTATTTAAAACTTCCACTGAGACAAATTCTCAACCATACAATCACATTTCTAATTACAGTTCAAAGCTAATTTGATTTTTTTTAAAAATTTTATATACTACTTCATTCATTTATTTTTTTTCTTTCTTGCGCCATGCAGTCAGCAGTCCATTTGTCACAAAATACACAAAGTGACACACTGGAAGCCCCACTGAATCCCTTGATTGGATTGTTGGTTCAACTTACCAGTTGTTGTTAAAATAAGGACAATCAGAATGAGAGAACAGTTTTACTTCTAGGAATTTCCAACAATGCAAACTAATTTGTAATAAAAAACAAATAAACATAAAAGTCGAATCATACTTGTTCAAACTAATTCTCTGAATGTTTTAGGTTTATTAATTAATAAATTAATTTTTTCGTTAATTTGTTGGTCCGCCCGCCCGTCTGTCCGTTCGTTCGTTCGTTCGTGCTTACGGACGTACATACTTGCACACATGTTTTTGTTGGTTTCTTTCTTGGCTACTTTTTTTAAAAAATATGTTGTTGTTGTTTTTGTTGCCAGTATTTGGCGTATTTTTGAAACGTTTTTTTTTATGGTCCTCTTAATTCTATAAAGAGATGAACAAACACTGTTATCGATTTTTTTCCAGTCCAATCATCAGATTTAGAGCCATGTTCGGTACCGCTGGAACACTGATCCGTCCCAGTTTGGTATAATCTCCGATAACAGCTTTTTGATACCTTCTTTGTCGATGTAATGTACTGACTCACTCTTGGGCCAGTTTAAACAGTAAGTGATAGTTGTACCTCTATATTTGAGTTTATTTATCGGTATTGTTTGCCCATATGATCGACATCCCCTGCAGAAATTCGTTATTTAATGATGTTGGGCAATATGGGATAATGCATAATACAGAAAGCATCCCGTTCCAGCAACACCCTAGTTCTTTTCCATGCTCAGTGTATAGCACTTATACATGAGAGCTCGGTTTAACGTATAATTTGTAAGGACCTAGGGATGAACTCGCGACCTCTGGATTACCAGTCTATAGCGTTGACGCTTGACCACTGATCCGCTCACTATCTATTTATCTATTTGAGCTTATTTATCGTCGGTACCGGTTGCCCATATAACCGACGCCCCCTGAAGAGATTAGTTATTTTATGTTGTGGAGGTAGTACAAGATACAGAAAGCATCCCATTCCAGAGACACCCAAGGTTTTTTTGCATGTTCAGTGTATAGCACTGATACATTGGACCTCGGTTTAACGTCTCAACCGAAAGAATATTAGTAATATTAGTAGAGGAGCGGGGGATCGAACTCGGGACTCCTGGTTTACCAGTCCAGTGCGTTACCACTGGACCACATCCGCTCCCGCATCTCATCAACTGTTTTATAGGTGCACAACTACAGACAAATCTTTCTGAATTCTATATAAATTTAATAACAAATCATGGGGCTGTAAAACATAACACGAAATATTTTAATTAGCTTTAACTTACATATTCTTGTAGATCTACATATGTTCTCTTAAAAAGTAGCAAAAAAGAGGGGATTATGTTTTTAGAAAAAAGATATTTCAGCTCAAATGTAATTACCTTTAAAATTAGTAAAATCTGAGCCAATTTTCAGATTGGGGTTTTCGAAACAACTTCCTATTATGACTGCTATTCTGAATGTATATGGGGCTAAAATTGCTACTGCACTATAAGAAATAGTTCAGCAAAATGTTTCCAGCAAAAAATCGGATACAGTTTTGAGCTCTAGTGGAATTGGTGGTTTTATACCTAGAATGTATCAGTGAAATATTGAAGCCTTACTTTCCAAGCAATGCTACATAAGGATAATGACAGCAATGAATCATTTTAGATGTTTCCGGATATTCATCAGGTTTATTTCATTTCTGTCACAAAGTCGTGTCCTTCGTAACCTTGGTGCCGTTATACGTTAGGGCTGTTTACGACTTTCATTGTGCTGTTCTATGTACCTCCCTCCAAATTAACATCACAACATCATTACCTTTTTTCTCATTGCTTAAATGTTAATAATCTGTTTTATATTAGTTGTTGCCAAGCATGAAAAACGAATAAACTGAGATATAAACCAAATGCAATCATTGGGTGTTTTTCATTCCAATCAAGCGGTTCCCGTAGGTTTAACCCGTTTTTACGACATTTAGTAACCTTTGAATTTATTGTGAAACTTTAATGAATGCTACATAATAAAAAGTTTATTGACCTTTGACTACGTGAGATTTTCTCACTGTTGACAATCTTGAGCACCAAAGACTGTCCGATTTTCTGGCGCAAGTCGACCAGTCGAAGTTAGAAGAATCCATTGTTTCTGATCATATTTGTAGCTTAACCTGAATTCTTTTGGCTGAGAGTATAGGTGTTTCTAAGTTTTTAAAAGTCTTATGAGGAGATTATGTAAATTTGATGTCGTAAAGTGCTAATTTTTTTCCACATTGAAGCCCCCACTAAGTGGTAAAGTCGTAAATATTGTTTTGAGTAGAGTACAAAGAAAAAGTAAGAACGAAAAGGTAAAACAGTTTCTGGAAAGACCGCAAAAGAAATGCACATGTCCAAAGGATGGTGAAGTTGTCCAACATTTTGTCGTGCGTTGCAACATGAATAAACGGACATATTTGGAAATTTTATTAGTTACAACGGTGCTAGCAAAAAGTGCATTTTCGCAGGACGATAGTAAGTGGATTTTTTTTTCAAAATATGTTTGCGCAGCTAAGTATTCACTGTTTTATAAAATGATTTTATTTTTGGCATGAGCAATTGGTATGCTGTTTTTTTTGTTTTTTGACTAACAGATAAAGATTTGTTTCATTATTTTTGCTCTAAGGAGGCATATTTTAATATCAAGAGTATTCCAATTTCTTTGGAATCGTGTAATTGTGAATGATATTGTATGAATGCCAATAAAAAAGATATGTATTATATCATCGGTTAATTGTAAAGTATGTCCTTTTTATGATAGTACCTTATATTTCGTATCATCCCATAAACATTGAGTCAAGAACATTTATGATAGTTTTTTTTATATTTACATTAAATCAAGTACCACGACTTACAGTAGTAAATATATATTTAAAGTTAGAGTTTTATCATTGAACGACTTTCAACATTTTGTGTTTCCTACATTTTCTGTATAGTCTATGCTTACTTGTTGAAGAAAAAGAAAATGTGACTTTGTGTGCATAAGTAAATAGTATATTTTACTTCATAACTTAATAACGTAAGATTGTTTTCTCCACATTTTCAGGCTGTACCGGCGATACGACCGCCGGTCCCGACAATCCAAAAAGCTACAACAAAGACTTTGACAAAGATAAAGGTAACATTTCAAGTTTCTAAAATTAGTTTTAAGCACTTTGAAATGACTTCTTTCGTTTGGTATTAATTGAAAAAATTTAAAGGATATATTGTCAGGCATTCATTTTATTTTTCATGCCTCTCTCTTTTCTATCCTCTTTATAACTAGCATCGCCATTTTTTAGTCATTGAATTCGATTGAATATGCCCCGTTAGTTAAAAGATATGATAATTTTGAAAAAAAAAGATTATTTCTGTCATGATATTTTCCAGTCGCTGGATGAATGTTCAGTAATTTTAAACGATTAAAGTGCTATATTGGTGTTCAAAATGTTCAAGATTTATGATAAACGTTGAAGGCACAGTGCATGCTCAGTATATATGTGAATTAGAAGTATTAATGACTTGTCGCACTTCTAAGATGGATAAAAATGAACATCTACCGTCCAATATTGTCAGTGAAAAAATCTCTTATATATTCAGCTTAAATCAATGGATGTAAAATTTTCAGAATATCTATATTTGAATATATACACTGATGGCGTTTGTTTTTCTAAGGATACACCTTATCCCGATTTAATGATAATGCTGTGGTTGTCTTTTCGTTGTTTTGTCTCTTTTAATGTCAGGTGTCTCTTTGAACATTGATATTCAAACTTAAAAAAAAGAGATCATTGCCAGTAGACAGATAACAGTACGCGGAGACTGTTTTACTTTCAGGTTTTGGCTATGTAGTTTACGGTGACTTATATACAATTAAATGTTGTGGAACGATTAAGCAGTGGGAGTTTTCTGTCGGCGACAATGGTGACATAGAGTTACAAGTGTGGAGACCAGATGACAACCGAAATAAAAAGTTCAAACTTGTTGGATTAAATAAATATTCAGTTTCCAGTAAGTAAGAGGAAGCTGAATATTAAATGTATAAGAGCAGAGAAAAAAGAGCAACGCAAAGTATGAGTTGTTAACGGTATCAGAAACTAGCTCCGAAAATCTGCATTCTCTATGTTAACCGTTTTCCTTATTAATTTTATATAACCTCCGTTTTAATTTCCTTAATTATATTATGATTATTTTGTAAGGTGTGGCATTGGATACCCATACTCAGCTAATAAATAGGGGAATAAATGGCTTGAGGCCTGAACAAATTGTTTTAATAACAACATTTTAAGGCTTTAGACAGTTCTATTTTCAATATAGCAGAACATTTTTTCTTTCTTTTGTCACATATACAGAGTTATTTTTACGGCCCACCAAGTACAATCTTCTACCAATTTACGTTTTTCTGTAGTAGTAGCGTATTTACCTGTCGTAGTTTTTAAGTGATTTAGACATTTTCCCTGTTGATAGTTTACAAAACATACAGTACAACTTAAAAGACATTTATTTTCAGTACAGCTGTTATTTTGAACATCATTGCTTTCATTAACCCGTCCCTTTGTTGACTTTAAAAGTGCTTTTGATCATTACTGTTTTATCGTATTTAAATTAAGGCAGGCCAGAAACGAAGCGCAACAAGCTATTGCTAGGCAACTGGGTCACTTGAGGAAAAATGTGTTTGAAAGTAAAGCAATCCTGAGCAATGTGATTTTATGATCGTTGATTCATCGTCATAGTCGTAGCATTCGACAGATTATGTTGTTAAATAATTATGAAAATTCTTCTTATCCTGAATTAACTCCTATTTATTAAATACAAATTTAAATTTATTCTAAGTATTTGTTATGTTATATAAATACACATGTACTATCAAATGTCTAATAGCATGGAAATTTAATCTTACATCAGCCTTTTGAAACATTTTTAAAGAAAGTAACACATTAACGCAGAATGTTTACTGATTTACAATTATTTAATGTTTTTTTTAGAGAAAGAGAAAAGTAAGCCTGGTTATATCACATATGACGTAGGCGATAAAGACCTCCTACCTGTTCAGAAAAGTGATGTCATTGGCTGGTAAGCTTGCTGTGTATGGCATTCTATAAAATACGCGTTTATTTAAAAAATAAAGGTACATGTAATTTATTTGGTACATTTTAAGCTGTCAGTGTTAATTCAAGAGACACAATTATTTAGCTCACGAGCCAGAGGCTCAGATGAGCTATTGTGATCACTTCCCGTCCGGCGTTCGACGTCCGGTGTCCATCACTTTACTTCAAACAACACAATCTCCATGAAACCGTTGAGTCAAAGTAACAGGAAACGTAGCAGGAATTTTCCTCCATAAATTTTATTGAAGTTATTTTTAAAAATCTATTCCATACAGAGCTCGGGTTTCTACTTGAATGAAAAATATTTCTTAAAGATTCACCTGGTCCAGAGTTATTAGTTTTGATGTATTTATTTGTCTTGTTACAATTTATGCCTATGTCTATGTCTGTCTCACTTCAATGTATGACTATGTCTATATTTATTTGTCTCGTTATAGGATATGCACATATGTATAACTATTTGTCTTGTAAACAAAAATTCTCCAGTCTACATAACTTTGCCTAGTTACAAGGTGTGTTCATGTCTATATAAATAATCTGAATTTAAGATATGTTCATGGGTTATCTTTTTTATTCATAAATGGTATATTCATGTTTATCCTGTCACTAATAACTATATGGAACCAATAACACGATGCCGTATATTTTTCTTGATCTACGGCATTTGGTCACATGACTGTCACCTGGTCATGTGATCAGGCGGACTATTTTTAAACAAACTTTAAACGAAGTACTGCTTGCACTTTGTTTATTTTTTATCGGTTAAAAGCAGGAGAAACAATGTGACAGGATAAATACAATAATAGGTTGGTGTCGTTGACGGAAACAGTTTATCTGGCTCGTCTTCGAAATATATAGGGTTCGCATTCGGCTCACCCGATAAATTCCTACGCCTTGCCAGATAAACTTTTTCTATCCACGACTGCAGCCTATTATTCTCTAATTATATCATGGTATGCTCATGTCTGAATTAATTTGTCTCGTACAAGGTATTCTCATGTCTATATCTTTTTATCTCGTTAGAAGATAGACCCATGTCTATATTACTTTGTCTCGTACGATGTATATTCATGTCAATATCTGTCTCGTTACAAGGTATGCTTATGTCTATATGAATTTGTTTCTTTACAAGGTATGCGCATGTTCATATAATAATATATTCATTTCTTTAAGTCTTTGTCTTGCAACAAGATATGCTCATGTCTATATTAATTTGTTTCTTTACAAGGTATGCTCATGTACATATAATAATATATTCATTTCTTTAAGTCTTTGTCTTGCAACAAGATATGATCATGTCTATATTAATTTGTTTTGTTACAGTATATTTACTGTATGGTTTGTCTCGTTAGCATTTAGCTCAAGCATGTAATAATTTGTCTCTTTCCAAAGTATACCCATGTCTATATTAATCCAAGATATGCACCTGTCTATTTCAAGGTAAGCTCATGCATTAATTTTGATGATCTCGTTACAAGATATGCTCATGTCTATATCTGTTTGTCTTGTTACAAGGCATGCTAGATATCTAGATTAGTATGTCTCGTACAAGGTAATCTCAGGTCTATATTTATTCCCTCGTTACAAGGTATACTCATGTTTCTTTTAATTTGTGTAGTTACAATATATGTCCGATCAATAACAACTTACTTATTTTTTAAATGTGTCTCATGACAAGGTATGTCCCCATCTATATCTGTGTTCTCACTAAGTATGTTTCCGTCAGAAGTAATTTATCTTGTGAAACGTTTAACTTCTTAGTGTTTGAATTTATCACAATCCTAGGAATATTTCCGTCTGTATTAACTTGTCTTCTAACCAGGTATGCTCCTGGGGACTCTCTGGTTGAGTATACGGACGGCACGGATTACGACGGTATTTGGAAACTTAAACACGACGACAAAGTCAAGGTCGGAGACACTGTAGATTTCAGTGACGGCAGTAAGCAGTCGTCGAGAACGTACGGTATTCAGGCTACTGTGGCTCCAAGTGAGTAAAAAATCTTGACGAAACATTTCAGTCGACCCTTGATGTAGAAATATTCGTATCTCGGTGTCATTTTCAGATCAAGTGAATCTAATTTGTTCAAAATTGACTAATAACCCATCAGAAAATGAAAGCATATGTGTAACTACAAAAAAAACGAAAGTACTGGCACATTTATTTGTCCAAAGTTAACTGAATGGACGCGTCGTCAGTCGTATAACAGAAATGCAGAACATATGTTCGATATGACTGCGACAGATATGATTGTATTTTAAAAAGTCAGAAATGAAACGATTAACTGTGGTTGTTGTTGCAGATAGTCCGCCAGAATTCAATCTTCTGCTTGATACTTCAATAAATATGAATGCTGAAGTAGGCACAACTGTGTACACGGTCAGGGTCAAGGACGCTGACGAGCCAGATGCTAAAGATCTAAAAGTGGAAATGCTCACTCAGAATAAGTTTTTCACCTTTGATCCTCAGACCAGTAAGATTTTTTACCTGCTTCATCTTTACAAGTTTCTTCGATACTTTACTTTCATTTCAGTTAGACCTCTGAAACATTTGCAAGATTTTACGCACTGAGTCTTTTGTTCTATTTAGAAAAAAATCGTAAGTTTTATGTCGCCCACTTAACATTTAACAGGCTGTTTTGTTAGGTTAGCACACACGGACTGTAAGTGGTATCACATAGAGAAGCAGATATAATCATTTTGCTTTTTCTTGTGATAACAGATTTGATCACCGTCAGTTCAGAGATAACTGTAGCAGAGGGTGGAGAAGACTTTGTCTTTGATTTGAAGGTAACAGACCGCTGTGGTGCGGAGGGCACGGGCTCGTTTAAGATACATGTTGATTACGTAGCATCTAGGCCGACATTTCCTCCACGAACAGACCCCAACACCGTGACAGAGCCAAAAACAACCACTAAAACCACAACTGAAGCAACCACAAAGAAAACAACATTAGAAGTGAAAAAAACAACCACTCCACAAACAACAAAGACTACAAAAGACAGACAAACTACGGAAGACAAGAAACCGACGAAACGACCTGTGGCCACGACACCTCCGCCGACGACGAGCAAAGAAACAGAAAGTGTTCAAGACAAAGAAACTACGGCAGCTTCAACAGTGTCCGTTACAGAGAAGGTATTTGCAAACTTCATTACGTAAACTCTTGTATCGAGGCATAAGTGCATTCATTTTACATATCTGCTTGAAAAAATTCTTTAAGAATATGTAAACAAATTTCTTTTAATTTTGTAATTAACATGAAAGAAAATATAGTTAAGTTGACAGTTTTTGAAAATTTTGTTTTGTTATTATAACCAAAAGTTTTTGTTGGAAATTATTTGGTCTAAAAATAACAATGAATATATCATATTTCAGGATACAGCAAACGAAACAATGACGGCAATGGAGACGGGGCCAGCTGTAGGTAATGTAGATTAGGCACACTATTTATATAACTCTAAATTGTATGTTTTTTTGTTACACGGTATTGTTAATTGTTTGTAACGTTAAAATTATTATTGAATTGATACTTTATTCATATCCAATACATTCAAACCTTGAAAATTACCAATATGAATAAGGTATACAAAAAGTGACCCGTCAGCACGTCCCGTCTAAAGATACCTTTTAAACCCATTAAAAACTATACATCGCGACTAGAACGTCATTGAAGATCGGTTTTCAAATTTCAAGGCCATCTTGCCGACAAGATGCCGACACGGACTCTGGGCAATCTTGAAAAGTTACCTGCGTGCAAACTTGAGAGGTTACCAACGCTCTTTTAATCGCATTAATTCTAAATACTTGTGATTGTCATTAACTGAACCACTAACCCTTCTCAACATGAACCTTTTTGTTAATATCTTATCCATTATGACAGATGCACCATTGGTAGGAGGTATTGTCGCTGGAATTGTAGGTCTCATCATTTTGACTACCGTAACTATTCTCTGTGTTGTCAACAAGAAAGCCAAGGTAAGACCAACATCCAAGGACCCGGAAAAGGCCAACAATACAGCGAAAGAAAGTAACCCCAAGAAAGATAACAACACAACGAAAGAAAATAATGCAAAGACCAATTCAACCGAAAAGCAAAGTTCACCAGACAGAAAAGCCTCAGTTAAGCCAGCTATGAACGGAAAGGCGCCTGTCAAAGAGAAGTGATCAATCATGATATGATCATGATAAAACATTCAAACAAAATTGTGTGGTTCTTAGGACACACAATGATAAAACGATGAAGAATGTAATTTAATTTATGCATTAGCCAGTTTATTCCTTTGACCGGTTAAGGTCGGCTTATGGATCCAAAACAGAAAGGAGGAGTGGTTGTTTGTCGAAAAGAAACGTACACATGCCCATTAGAATGCAGTTGTTCAACTAGATTCGTCACTTTGATCATAGTTTACATATATTATTCATTTGCTGCATATGTTTATTTTCTAGAACATTGAATCGAAATTCACCTTTCTTCTGCAATATTCTATGCCTCGTGTATTTTAGATTTAACGACAGAGTGTGAAGCCATAATGGTTATATTTATTGCCTTATTTCAAGGCAACCAGACCGTTGCGGTTTCACGCTATGGATTAGAATGATAAAAATTTCTATAAGCCGAGACATTAATAAAGAAAGACCTGCTTGATGGAATTAAACACCTTTGTCCATATGTTTAGCCCTCAGACACAATAATGATGCCGTTGCTTGCGGCTGATACTAGTGTCTGATGGACATGTAAACTGTTAACTATATTGTTTTAAATATTACAATAGTCTTGTGTTATATTTGCGAATAGTTTCTTAAGGATTTCTTGCATGTCTTTAATTTTAAAAGATATGTTTACTATTTGAATTTTTTAGTCGTTTTCTTTGCTGTGATAATATAGCATATTTATTATTTACATTTCCTTCAAACTGAAATAGATGTTTTTTAAATGATTATAAAATATATTTATTATTCGGAATTAATTGTTTGTTTCATATTAATAGTTTTTTTCTTATCAAAGGAATGCGAGATTGGACTGTCATTGTCGAATGTAAGTAATAAATAAAAACATAAATACATTGACTGAAGGAACTCTGGCTAATAAAACTAAATAAAGCCAATAATAAATGATAAATAGTAAAGTTAATAATAAATAATAAAGCTAATCAAAATATATCCTTCCCTAAATGTGTACGCAATACATTAAGCAAATTTGGTTACCTAAACCATTCCACTATTGACATAAAAATCAAACATTAAATTTTTTCAGAAAGTTTACCTTTTGTTGATTACCTCTCTGAGCAGAACAGTGCAAATATAAAACGTTTATATGTACGGCAATTTGATCAAAACGTAATGTTAACTGGTGAGGTTGGTGTGATGTTATTTTGTATCGTGTTGTTATCTGGTGTGATGCGACGTAATGTGGTGTCATTTGGTGCCGTGCGTTGTGGTGTAGTGTCACGATGTGATGAAGTGTTGTGATGTGATGTGTTGCAGTCAGGTGTGGTTTTGTTATGCGATGCTTTGCGGTGTTGTGATGTGATTTTTTGCGATTTAGAATTAAATGGTGTGGTGTGGTAATGTGCTGTAAAATGTAGAAAAAAATGTAAACACATGTTATGTAATTAAGGTTTAATGTAATGAAAGTTTAATGTTATGCTATCATGTAATCACAGAAAAAGCAGGTATCATCATAAAGGTAATTTATTCGAAAGATTTATTTACATAAACAAATATGATGTATATATATATATATATCACACGAATTATATGACATAAAACATGCACTGCTAAAATGTATTGACATAGATCTATAATCAATTTGAAAAATATCCCAGGTTTTGGATACACAGAAACAATAATTATATTGCTGTTTAAAAAAATCTAGATTCTAAGTTTTAAAATATGACAAAGATATCATATCTATTATGCTGCAACAATTCATCAATTTATTAAGATAAGCTTGATCTATAATCAAAAGTTTGTTACAAATAATGTTATTCCGGAAGACTTTGCATAAAAGCTACTTATTTTGGCAAAGTCTTTTAGAATGTATCTCTACACAAAGTATAAATGATTAGATCTTTCGCTTTGAAACATAGAGACTATAGAGTTTGTCTTTGATGTGAGGTAAAATCTGTGTCGTTGAAAATGAATCATTTAAATTAGGTTGTAGACCCCTACATTTTACAAAAACATTTTTTGTCACACACTTCGATATTCCAAATTTGCCCTTAATACTCCTGTTATCATATGAGTTAAGATTGTTAAAAGTAAAAGAGGAATATACAGAAGTCCGGACTATTTCACGAGTGAAAACCTATCTTTAATTTTGACTGTCTGTTACTTGTCCAAGTGGCAATAATAATACACTAGTCTGTCTGCAAAAAGACTCAAAACCTGTGATAAGATGTCACCAGTCCGTTTACAAATATATCTCTTATTATTTTATTAAAAATATAGGAAAAGGTTTGGCAATACTAAAAATAAACAACACTTTTTATTGTAAAGTGTGTTTAGTATATACACGCACTGAAGCAAACGTATAGTGTTCTAGAAGAATTCTATAAACATAATGTACAAAGATATATGGAAGAAATGGATGGATAAAAGTGACACTTTATCAATGCTCTGGAGATGAAGTGTGGCTATATTTAGAACTGTCAAATGTAACTAATGGAGCAGTAGCAGCGGCTGTCCCTGATGACGTATATCCGGTGAACTGAAATAGACACGAGCAGAGATGACGTCACAACATGTCCCACGCTAGAAAACGCCCATTTAAACAAAGGAAACGCTTCTGAGATTGCAGGTATTTCATTTTGACAAAAAAATCATGAAGACAACAAAATATACAGATCAACGAAAATCGGACTAAAGTCATTTTGTTTGCATAAAGAAAAAAAAACAGGTGACGTCAGAATACACAAAAAAGATAACTGGTTATTTAGACTCTAGACCTATTATCACTGCTAATAGATTTAAATATGAAAAAAAGCTTATACCTCTACAAACTAATTTTCCTCATTAACTTACGTGGGGTTGGGGCGGGGAGGATGAAAGTGGAGGAACGAAGATGTGTGAATATTTTGAAGTGCTCTTTTTAGGAACTTACTTCATTTGTACTTCTGAATAAACTGACTTACACTTCTAGATCTAATGAACATAACTAGAGGTGAGTTTTCTAAAATCCGAACAGCCAATTACCTTACGAAAAGTAGTCAGGCTTCCACGCGAATAACCCTATAAGATAAATGAGCAACCCATCGGGGAGAATACAGTACATGTACTATTTGTTGAGGCATTAGCTTCATTTAAATTTCTGTATAAATTGACTCATATAAATATGCAACTGAACCTTGCAGTGCTTATTGTTAAGTCAGAAACACGGGTGCCAACTGACATATAGACTTGTTTCAAATAATATGTGGCACTTCCGGAATTATATATTTGGTCGGATATGAGCAAAAATTAAGGGGTAAGAATTTTAATTATTAAGTTTAATCTCCTGCCTAAATTGATATCAGAAAGTTTATCACGTTTGGTATCATGACATGAAAATAAGATAATATTAGCTCTGCCTTGTCTGGATAATTTCATAGCAAGTTCATATGATTTCAAGCAGATGTCAATTTGGAATACATATATGACTTGACCCCCTCGCCCCCTCCGTATTCTTGAAGTTAGTGAGTGAATCAATAAAAAATAAACTTCAAACTACAAATTACCAAACAGCTTGAAAGTCACATATTTGACATCATGAAATGCTTCTAGAAAGATCGTAAATTCATATTTAATATTTCTAGAAAGATCTTAACTTCATATTTGATGATTCTAGTAAGACAATTACTTCATATTTGATGATTCTAGAAAGATCTTAACTTCATATTTGATGATTCTAGAAAGATCTTTACTTCATATTTGATGATTCTAGAAAGACCTTAACTTCATATTTGATGTTTCTAGAAAGACAATTACCTCATATTTGATGATTCTAGAAAGATAATTTCTTTATATTTGATGATTCTAGAAAGATCTTCAATTCATATTTGATGATTCTAGAAAGATCTTAACTTCATATTTGATGTTTCTAGAAAGATCTTAACTTCATATTTGATGATACTAGAAAGACAATGACTTTATATTTTATGTTTCTATAAAGACGATAACTTCATATTTGATGTTGATTAATGATCATTTATACACTAAAAATGCATTTAAATTCAAATACAAACTTAGAGACAACAAAATACCTCCGTATGTTCTCTGTCATTGTAGCCCACTTCTTTCAATGCTTCTAATGGCTCTTTCTTTACTATTCGGACTGTTTGCGGTTTCATCTGCAACAATAATTAGACACATAGCTTAAAGCTTAGAACTTGTAAGAGCAGACAGGCTTGCTAAGCAAAGACATAGTTTCTCAATGGGCAAGACAGTCAAGTGACTCGTTTGGTGTCGTATTAAACCGTTGGTTTTGTCAAGAAGCGACAAGGCAATAGGACGCAATTATGATGTTACAGTAATATAAATTATTTTATCAGTCCTTTCTGCATATTTTACTTGAAAAAATATTAAAAAGAGTAATAAAACAAAGAGTTTTTTTTCAAAAGAATAAGCAGCCCTGTTGCTGATCTGAAACCACATTTCCACTGTATATGCAAGCAAAATCATATTTTATTCTGAACAGCATAATTGCAAACAAGACTAAATAAAACTATTCCGAATATTGTGTAATAAAAAGGAAGAAAGTATATGTTGCCTTTTCCATTCTTCCTTTCTCTCGAATTCGTCTTATTCGTTGATGTATTAGATATTCACATAAGGCAACTATCATGGCTAGAAGCAATCCACCAACTAGAATGTGGAACACGCCAGACACGTTACTTAACGTCAACGCACTGGTTGTTGCGTCCTGTAACAAACAATTAACATATACAATCAAATTTGCTATATTACGAAACAAACTCTTTGGCGTTCTCATTAAACAAGTGTGAATGTCCGTTTTATATGGTATAAATTGTTTACATTCTATACTGAATTGTAAAAGGCTCAAGATAAAAATAGCAACCTTAATACACCATTTTATTAATTAACTTTATAATATTGAACTAGATTCTGACCATGTTGTTGGCTTCATACAACCAAAGCCTCTCCAATAAAGCTCGAAACTCGGCCAATACGAAAAAAACACGGCCAATAAGTAAAAAGTCGGCCAATACGAGATTTAGCCAATCAGGATTCAGGAAAAACTCGGCCTTATATGAGCCTAGGATTTTCACCATGTTGGACGCCATTTTGAATATGCTTAGCCTAGTTTTTACATAAAAGTTTTTATCTCTTAAAAAGTTCAAAAAGTAGCAAAAAAAGTTCGCGAAGACCCTGCGCTATCGGATCACAGTAAATTTAGCAGTGTTCAACTTTCCATTTAGTGATTTTCATATTTACCAAATATTATGTTGCGCGGAAGTGAAAAGCAGACGATCACAAGTTTTACCCTGATATAAATTACGAGTTTTGGATTACTTAGTTTGATAATTGAACATAATATTATAAAGTTAATTAATAAAATTGTCATTAATTAGTCGAATTCATATTGGCTTTGTTATTGGGCTTCAGACGTCATATTGGTCTTCAGCCCAATAACAAAGCCAATATGAATTCGACTAATTAATAACATTATAGTATTGATTCCTATTGAAACTAATTCCTTTTTTTACGCGTTTTAATTATGAAAAAGATAACATATTTTGAGCATCATCATCTTTTAATTATTGTCTAAAGATATAGTATAATTGGTGTTTTTTTCATGATAAAAACAATCTTGAAATGAATACAGTATATGCAACATTTTACCATGTTTTTTACCATTTTGTTGCAACAATAAAATATTTTTTAGGGGAATCATGTCAGTGTATCGAAAGAAGGTGCACTTACATGTCAACACAAGCCAACATAAGTTTCTGTTATCATTATCTTGATATAATTATGCCAGTTGACGTGAAGAATTTAAATTCTGGATTTAAGTCTAGGTTAACAAATGAATTGACGACAAAAATTACCTGTTTGTTTGTTCCACACATTCCTTTTGAATACCACCATTTCTGTTCAAGTTTCATTAGTTCACCAGTTTCTCGTAACTTTAATACAGCTAAATTGAGTTGATTTCTGAAAAAAGCCCATGTCAATCACACGTTCCATGAGACATGAGATTGATACCACATTTGATATGGAAACCCTACATACTTAGACATTATGTACAAGATTATAGAAACGATCATTTTCAAACAAATATGCTCCTTTTGGATCTACATCATCAGTATCAGTGTAAGGCACACATAGCCACCTTCGGTGTAAGACCCAAATGGCCAATTTCAGTGTATGACAGATGTGGTCCCATTTATGGACACCTTCAGTGTAAGACCCTATGACAATCTTCAGTTTAAGGACTTTTGAAAAAAACATGTATATGTCTTGGTTCATGAACTTATTTTTTTGGAGAAATTTAATGTTGATAAAAACGTTATTAAACCGACAAATGCTTAAACAAAATTCACATATTTTTATATTAACCAAAGTAGCCTTTTTGAAAAAAAAAACATTTTAATTTAAGTATTTTAATCCTTTTTAAACTTATATGATTCCTTAGATATTTTAAACATTTTTTTTTCTCTTGCTGATTCAACTGTATAAAAGTGAAAATTAATTCACCAGAAAGGTTCAAAAGAGCATAAATATACCAGCACCACTTACTTCAGATAAAAATTCAAAGGTGTGGCGACGCCATAACCCTTACTGTCTAACTGCTGACCCACTTTCATTGTGTTACATGGTTTTCTTTGATTATGGTATTTGTTGTATGCCAACTCGAGCAAAAATGCATATTTTCCTTTGCTGTTTCGAACTTTCTCTACCCCTTTCTTTGTGTCTTCCACCATTACAGTTTTAAAATTGGCGTCCATGTATTGCCACATCTTCATATAGGTACTTACTTTCGAGTCCTGAAAGATGATATTGTATAAACTGTACAGAAAATATCTAGAATGTTTGAACACCACCACCATACAATTTCTGTTTCCTTCCCTCCCCCGCATGACTGTCCTTCCTAAACCTCAACTGTAACATGCTTAAAAGCAATGAGTAACGTCCCGGAATTATAAGGATTTAAATGCAATAGAATTGACAATAAAATAGAGTAAATGTATTCATATACACATATTTTACTATACTTTTAAAGTCTATTAGGGCATATGTCATTAAAGTATCTTGTTCTTTTATCCACTGTCCCTGCCCCCTTTTAATCATCCCTCATTTTTATACGTCCGTCGAAAGACGGCACATATTAAAGGAAACTTCGCTGCAGGCGGCGTTCTGAATTTGTCTGGACAATAACTCTGAAACAAATTGGCTGGCTGACTTCAAACTTTCTATACAGCTTTGTAGCAATGAGTGAAAGTCCAGTACACAGAAACAATAACTCTACCTGGTCCAATTTTTGAATTGTCTCTCCTCTTATTTTTTTGTCCGGAGCATAACTTTAAAACTGATGTGAAACTTAAAATATAGGTAGAAAGCAACAAGAAAAAGTGCACTGCCAAAGAAGCTCTCTACTTTATCCATTTTTTGAGTTATCTCCCCTTTTTAAGTTTGGCCGGAGCGCAACTTGAACACTATGCAAGGGATTATCTTGAAACTTAAGAAAAATACACATGGTAATAAGTTAAATTGCAATGCACACGAACATTACCTTTTCTTTGTCCTTTTTAATTTGTCTCCCCTCTTAAAGATTTTGGCAGGAGCATACAATTTAAACTATAAAGGGAATTAATGCGAAACTAAAGTTAAAAATAGATGATGACAAGGAAAAGTGTAGTGCCAAAGAGGAATAACTTTACCTCATCCTGTTTTTAGTTATCTTCCTTTTCCAATTTTATTATGAATTTTGACCGAGCATTACTTCACTACACTATGAAAGGTATTGTCTTGAAACTTAACAGAAAAATACATAGTAAGAAGTACTAGCAAAAAACCATAACTCTATCTGGCCCAATTTCTGAATTTTCTCCCCTCGTATCTGTTTTGGTTTGAAGCATAAGTTAAAATTGTGAAGTGAATTGAAGTGAAACTTAAAATAGAAGTAGTTGGTGACAGGGAAAAGTGCAATGCCCCAGACGCATTACTCTACCTTATCCTGACTTTTAGTTATTTCCCCTTTTCTAATTTTATAATGAATTTTTGTCTTGATCATAACTTGAAGACTATGCAAGGGATTAACTATAATTTTAAAATAAAGACAGACGATAAGAAAAAGAAATGCTGCGCATAAAAATATAGCTCTATCAGGTCCCATTTTTGAATTAATTCCAATCTTATTTGTTTTTCGCCAGGGCCATAACTTTATAACTGTAAAGTGAATTGATGTGAAACTTGAATTAAGTAGATAGCAACAAGGAAAAGTGCAGTGCCCCAAAATGCATAACTCTACCTTATCCAGGTTTAAGTTATCTACGTTTTTTTTTTAAAATGGATTTTTGCCCTGAGCTTACTTTACGCAACATTATGCAAGGGATTGTCTTGAAACTTAAAATAAGAAATATATGGTAAGAAGTGCAAAATATTTCTGTTCCTAGTCCCATTTTCGAATTATCTCCCCTCTTAAAAAGTTTGGTATATTGATACTGATAAGAGTCTTTCCGTGTGGTTTCAACAAAAACAGTTATAAACATAATCTTGCTGATTTGATGACCTGCTAATATTTATATAAAATGTCTGGCATCATCAGTTTATAGCCTAGGCTGACGGGTATATATTGCATCCGTTGTGCGATGCTTTTGTTTCAGTCTACGTTCATTTTTTATGCTTCTCATAGCTCTCATAGGTAATTAATAACGTCTGGCTCGGAGAACAGGCTTAAATAACAAACCGTCGTATACACAATAAATTAATGAACAATGTGTTTTTTGATTCGGTCATTCACGATCACTCACGGTCATTCACGGGCGCAAAGCGACTTCGACATGCCCGACGAAATTGGATAGGTTTGATTTAAACTTTTAAATTAGTAACAAAAGTTGTATTTGTTCCTTCAGCCCATTCTGTTTTTATACCACTGATGCATTACTGAATTCTTTAACGATGCAATTCTTACCTCAAAAAATGTTTTAGTGGACCCACTTTGTAATGTGCCAAATGTTATATCACTTCCCTTTTTCACTAGGTCGTCTGCTGAATTTATTGGTGGCGTCAGACGTTCGATAGTTAGAAATGCAGCAAGGTTTGCGGTGTAAGACGATATTAATATAAGTGTGAAAAACCACCAAGCACTGCCAACAATTCGCCCTGAATATGATCTGCAGAAAAATATCAAATACGCATGCGCATTTACTCCAACGGAAGTTGGTGTGACTAGTACATAAAGAAGTTTAGATTGACTTTCTTCATTACTAAAAATAATCTAATTAAAAATTGATTTTTTTTCTTCTAAAAAATGCCATTACACATCAATATCAAGACTAAATTGCTAAGAAAAAAAAATACTTTCATTAATATATGATTCCAAAAGTTCAGAAGATTGATCCGAAGATTAGATTTTAACATTTCGTTACCATAACTACAATACAGATCATGAACAAAAGCAAAACAGTTTGTAATGATGTGGAAACGCATCCAGGGGCTGATAAATTCTCTAGAAATCTCATAGTTTGGCAATTTTTCGTTTGTTTTCATAAATTGTGAATTTCACAGGTGTAGTGCATTTGTAACTTGATTTTAGAATAATGATAATAATAAAACAAAAATGAAAAAGAAAAGAAAAAATAAATAATTTAGTGTAAGACAACGTCGGACTGAAATAACATGCGGTAGTTCAACAAATAAAAAAAACTCACAGGAGAAATAAATTATAGAACCATTTAAAACACTTGGCAATCAACAAAGATAAAGAAAAAGGAGGCAAATATGTGGATCTGCTGTACAGTGTAGCGTTTTTCTCAAACAAGACGTGGTTAGAAAATAAAGACTAAGTCAGAAAATGCTTATCTCACAAGTAAACATTCCATCGGAATATTGTCCGAGAAAGCCAGAAAGAAATTATACACATTTGAAATTATCTGGACTTATTTTAGAATTTTCCTGCAATTTCCAAAAAAAAGAAACTTCGTCTACCCTCCAATTCCTCAAGATCAATCTGCCCAAAATAAATTTGGTGTTTACGTAACATAGGGACAGTTAACTGGATCAAACTGACGATTGAGTAAAATCTAAAAGCAATGGGTTGTGTGGAAAGATGAGTGGTTTAGTAAGAGATAAAGGAAACCTCTAGATACTTATGAAACATGCATACATATTGTTGAAAATGACAAAAATGTTGATTTAACATGCATGTTAAAAATACAGTGCTTTGAAATAAAAAAAAACAATAATACCAAAATTAAACAAAATTCTGTTTAAAACGTGCGTTATTTTCAATTGGAGTGAAAAAGGGAACTGTTATTCATTTTGAATTAGCAAGCTTTTCTAAAGTGTTGTTTCATGAGGTTACAAAGGTGAACAGTTATGTCAAAATAAAGACCCGAAAAATTGCCAGTTACTCAAACAGGGCTGGTGAATCTGTACAGGTGATGTACTGACGAGTGCTGGTCACTGCTTACCAACCTTGGGAAAGTATCAGAGCCCTGCTGCATTAGCGCACCAAGAGAAAACCAAAATGTATTCAACAGATTAAAATTGTTTATAGGTGAGCCTCCTTTGGGGTCTAGGTCCGTCCACTCATACGGACTCCAGCGGCCGACGAAGAACAAAACGAGGCTGACGGCCACAAACGCCACCATCACGCACAACCACACTTGGTTTGAGAGTGGATACATAAATGAGAACACGCCTGGTTTCTCCTTGTCTGGTTTCTTTATCATTATACTGATCCCTGTTTTCATAAACGGCTTGGTAAAGTCCACGGCACGCTGTCGCTCCTCATTTATTGTGAGTGGCGCTATGGCAATATCCGCTTTCTACAATTGAATTAACATTTTTTTTCGTGTATTCAACTTTCCCTTAAAAGCACTGCCTTAAATGAGTATGTCATTTGGAATATTTTTCACGAACAGTCAGAACCAATTAAGGTTATTTGTGGTGTACTGATATGGTTCTATGTTCCTTATGTTATGCTACATTTTCAAACATTTTTTTTTCTAATCTGTTAAGACTTAAACTAGAACTTTGGAAAGTCGTACTTTACGAAGTAAGAATTGATTACACCTTAAACGGGCCAATTATCAAGATATATTTGTCTTGTAAAGCCCAAGTTACTTGTCTGAAAATCTTGCATACCATAAAAATGGACAGAAATTCAGTAGACCTTCGTACAATAATATTGAGTAGAGATCTTTTGTACAAAATAGTAATTACAATTGCACTATGTTGAAATAAAATAACAAATACCTCTCTTGAACCATTTGGACAGCCACGAGTGCTAATAAGCTCTCCAATCATCCCGTTCCAACAGCCAAGATCTTCCAATCTCGCCCCATACTCCCCGTCCCCAACTAAGTCAATAAAGTATTCATAATGCTGTGTGCACTCTTTCTGTAGCTTCGCTGCAAGGTCGATACAAAAGCCCTGTATAATCGACAACAACAATTACATTCAAAAAAGTGATTCTCACGTTTTGAAAAAATAATAAGACACCGCGTCATGTTCTGAAATATTACACACATGGTAGTATAACGTCTAATCTCACTTCTGACCTACTTAAGATGGTGACGTATGACAATGCCAAATAAATATTTGCACTGCTTCTATTGGTAGATATTCCTTCGTAGTCAAAAAGTTCCACACCACTGTTTGTTGAGATGACAAAAAAATTAAATATATGCTTCATATTCACGAAAATCCAATAAAATAAAGTAACTCTCTCCTCCCCAAATTACAGTTTCTTCGATAATTACTTTTTTGTTGTTGTGTCAATACGCTTATCGTATATATTTCTTGTTTTCTTTTTGTAGGCATTAGCATATTCATACATTTAAAGTTACTGACTCACAGGATTTAGCTGATTTTTTTCTTTAAAATTAAACAGAAGTTAATATACTATGGAAAAAATAATACGGTTCTAAACAGCACGAAAACTGAAAAAAAATCACTAGAATTCGAACCCATGCCCTTTCAGTGATTAAAATTAGGAGCAGCGATCTATACCACTAAGCCAAAGGGACTAGTCATCAAAGTTGACAAAATAAATAGTACAAATTATATACCTTGTGACTAGCGGGGTAAATGTTTTCCTGTATAAAAGTTTATAATGTGATGTGTTTCTGTAACAAAATATTGGTCAGTAACTTAGTTAAGATATGTTCTTTACAATTACTGCTAGAATTTCTAGATGTATAAACATTTTGTTCATCGTTGACCCACCTATGAGACAGTCGCTTTAAGACACAAATACAAACGCATGGTAAAACATTCAGTGACACGCTGTTTCTTAAAACTAAAATAGTAATTGAAATAGCAAAATACTTGAATTCAAGTAAACTTCATACTGAGAATTCGTGGGTAATAAAAAATTGTCACTATAGCAAACTGAAATAGCATACTGGACATACATACATAATAAATCTGATTCTTATATACACATAATCATTATCATCATATTTCTCGATCTAAAGTAGCTTATTTCACTTTTCCAATGGAATTACCTCTAGAACCTTGTGATTATAATTCTCTCTGATAAAAATCTACTTTTTTAACTGTGACTAAAATTCATTTATTCCCTACTACTCTCAGTTTACTCAATTTCCATCTATCTTTTGTCTAAATCATTTATTTACGCTAATATATTACCAGACTATTGTTAATCAACCCTTCAAACAAGTTTTAACACTGTCTGACTTCAGTCATTTGTAAGGTTTGATATGAAGACCACCGACCTTTCTTACTCTATTTTTCAATCAAAGTCTCGCGAGACAGCACACAGTTACGTGAAGATTTACATGCAAGAGCAGCAATTTTATGTTTGTTCGGTGACTTCATCGCAACATCATGTTTCATCGTATATATATATAAATCATTTACCGTTGCATCCGAGTAATTACGTGCAACCTACCTCTGATAGTGAACACATAGCTTTATCATTCATTAAACTTTACATCCTTATAATTTCGTTTACCTTACCTCTTGTTACTTTCCACTGACCACAATACAAAACTCACCGTTCATTAATCCTTATAGCTCGGTAATTTCGTTTAATTTACCTCAAGATAGTTTCCATTGACCAATGGCGCACCTGTTGTATCTGGTCCCTTCTTCTCCTGGACGAATGGCTCTTCCTGTGAGAGATATGAGTCTAAAACAATAAACGCTGTTATTTTGCAATTTACTGTTCAGTTCCTATTAGTAAAATCTTTAAATGTGGACGCTTACTTGGTTATTCATTATCTAGATAATAAATGATAAAACTCCCAAAGGCTCTTAAAATATGAAGAAATGGGCTAGACAAGTAATGAAAATATTTGTTTAAAATCGGAATCTTTCTCAGAACAAAGATGGTAATTTCATACACATACTATAATAGTAACAACACGTAATGTCCTGTTTAACTCGCTTGCATTATTTCCTGGTAATTCTAAACTTGGCAAAGACGTATTAAATCCACCTTTAGGGGTCCAAAATCCAACCTGAAACAAAAAGCGCTTAGTTGTTAACAGAAACTGATTTCAGCTTTGAACAGAGTGCTGATGAACCTTTTAAGCTATTAAAAGTTCATATCGGTACGAAAAAAGGAGCCATTAAGTATAATACAATTAATGTATCTTTATATAAATATATATTTTGTTTGTGTGTTTTAATAACTTTATTAATATTTGATTATGAGACACTGTAGATGAATTTTAAATTCACTATTTTCATTTTATTTCCTCTCTCCTTTATCAGTATATCGATTGATATAAGTATATATGTATATAAATGAAAGTACAGTTACCTCTCTGAGTGGTTTCTTGTGTTCTAGATGATAAACCCTAAAAATGTAATCTTGTCTGACCCCAGCGCCATCGAATTCTATGTGTCCAGTTAGTCCGTATGTTTTTACCTGTATTGGAAACAGACATTTCAGTAGGAAGAAAAAATGATCAGAAGTATAAAATTTTCTTCTCGTCTTAGAAAAGACTGCTTGAGTTTTTACCTATCCACTGAATATGTTTCTTTCAATTGGTAAGGAAGCGAAAAGCCTTTGTCTAAATTAAACCCAACCTCTTTTTTTATCAAAATTTCTTCTTTTGAATATATCGCATTATTCTTATTGTTCATCGCTTCTTAAAATGTTAAAACACAGCTAAACAAAGACGTATGCTTTCGATTATTACCACAACTGTCTTACGTTTTTTAGTTCTCGAAGTACCATTTCTCCATCAAACCGTTGCTGTTGCAGTTTTTCACCACTGCAATTATAGTTTGAAATTTCCGTATTTTGACTTCCATATCTGCAAAAAAGGAATATTAAATGGTAACCTGTATGCTGTGATACAAGTAAAAAAACTCACGTGAAATAAAGAAATTGTTATCATTTATTCCAAAATACCGGTCTTGCAGCTAAAAACCTTTTGTCCTACTATTGCTAAACACTTTGACCATAGGAATATATTGTGGATATAATAACACAATCGGATTCTTTTGTTAAATTTGTCTCACAAGAGTAATGTTTGTTGCCACAGATACCAGTTTAATAAATAATAAGTCCCCACCACCTAGCAGATTATCCTTGTCTCCACTACCTGCTTCTACTGCCCAAAACAAGTTTCAGTAAAATACCTGTAAAAAATATTCTGTATATTTTGAACATTTAATTGAGTCAGGACTAAATGTATTTGTCTTGAATTAAAAAGTCTCAACCTCACCTAGAAAACCTTTGTCTGTCTCTACTTCTGGACGTATAAATGTCGGCATCGGTGTTGTAAATATCTTGATTTAATTTCAGGACGGCTAAAAGAAGCACATGCACTGTATCTATCACCATTGCATCAGCCACCTGGAAAAAAAATATCGTTGTCTTTTTTCATTTAACTTGCACTTTCCATTTCTCATGTTATTTTTAGAAATTTGCTTGTTTTGACTATATTATTATCTTTAATGTAGTTTTCAATGTATTTACATCTAAAATTACTGTAGTCAGTTTTACTCATTTGTTTGACTATACACGAATATAGCTTCATAAATAGGTTCTTTTTTCTAAAATGTATCTGAATATGGTATCGTTCGTTTCTTATTTACGATCCTGTACCAGAACAACGCTTTCCAGAGTTACCGAAAACTCGTCAGACACTGCTTCAATATGATTGTTTATTGAAAGAATAAATGCAAACAGTTACATATTAACGTATTTTTTCAGGTTCACCGCTGCCAGTGGCCACAGCACCTTCTTTTTCGCTTTGTTTCATAGCTTTTTATTGTTTATTTTCTTATTCTATTAGTTCCCAGGTTAAGGAAATCTTTATGTCAACTGTTTGTAAAATTTGGCAAAAATACCGTTAGTTCTCCTAGAGAATGTAATTCGTAATGTTTGGCCTCATCTATAAGTTCAGCGTTCTCAATAGACACATTGTCAACAATACTGAAACCAGTGATGTTAACACCCCCATACACAAACGTGCTCAAGTCCAGTTCTGTTATACCCTGAAAAAAAAGAGAAGTCAACAGAAAATATGTAACGTTCCGAATATAGGGCAAAGAATGATTAAATTCTTCGGACAAAATAAAGCCGTGGTAACCAAATGTTAAATGTTAACGTAAAAAACAACATATTTGTTTTCTATAAAATGGAAATTTGATAAAAGAATATCAATACACACGGCGAGATATATATATCCATTCAGTTATGATATTGAAGCTTTCAGAGGTTTCCTAAATAAATGTACTACATTGGCTCTATAGATCAATTTGGTCATTTCACAAATTGAATCAGTCGACAGTTCATTTCAATTTGGCTGATGTGGGATGATTTGTAGACCTGAAGGTTTTTATGACAAAACCATTTTGAGCTTAAGGTTTCTTTGAAATAAAATGTTTAATTAAAGCCACATCTTCTTTAATCATGATGTTATGTATAACACACAATATTATATGCATAAATTTATTATGTGAATATATATTACCAATCCACTGAGTAAATAATGGTAGCCATCTCTATTCATTCCGACATCAACAATCTATATATTAAAAAAGAATACAAACTTATTACAAAACTTTAAAGTTTACATTCTGTAATGGTCAGAATCTCAGTTGGAGTAAGAGATTCGTTTCTGACAATCAACTTTATATTGAAATATGATACTGTCTTACAATTTTACCAAAGTCAATATTTAACTTATAAGATATAAGTTATTACTTAGCATTTTTGACTGACCTCTTGGCATCTGGTGAATAGTCATTTAAGATCATTCAAATTTACATGTTTTTAAAGAAAATGAAATACTCTTAATTTTAAGGTTTTCCACTTTAAAAGTATGCTATGGGCATTTTATGATTTTTTTTAAAAATAAATAACCACGACAGAGTTAAAACTGCTGCCAATGCCTTTGGTATACTTTTCCGACCCATTACCTGATGCAGGACGCTTTCATATGCTTCTTTTGTAGACAGGTCTAGTATGATTCTCTTGGGTGGTGGACCTTTGTCTATTTTCCTGAGTATTTCGTAGCAGTTTGACACATTGCTGATTCGTCTGGCCCTTATTGTAGGCACGTACTTAAATGAATCATACAGACGCTGCAGTCTCAGAAGACCTGCAATTTAAGGTAACATAGATACTCACTCCGCCAACAAAAACTACACATGGCATTCAAAATAAAATCTGAAAAAAACACTTAAATTTGAAATCTTTTTTGAGCCATTTGCTTTCATATTAAGATTTTGAGCCAGTGTCATAAAAAAGGTATGCTCGTAAACTTTCGAAGTGTAAGCCGACAGCGTTTCGACAATTCTAAAGATAAAAACCATTTTATCCTATAATTAAAGACTTGTAACTATACAAAACCTTTCTCTTAAAAAGATTCAGTGGTGTCACTGTTACATTCATTCATATTTGAGAATTTAATTTTGCATTTCTCATGTGTAATCAATTAATCAAAAAACGCCCTCCAATCCTTAATTTCACGTAGAACTTTGTAATGAAATATCACATAAAACGTTATTAAATCCTTGCTTGAGGTACCTTTAAGAACTTGTTGAGGATATTGAACCCTTTTCAAGCGTTCTTTTGTGGTGAGAATAATTGACAGTCACCTATATATTCATCAGTTTATAAATTTCTGTTTACACTTGGATAGGTAAAAAATTCTGGGTTTTTTTTAATGAACTCAAAGCTGTACTCGTATAAATCTGTATTGTATGCAAAGCTTTGCTGGTTCACGTCACTATTGTATCAGAAAAACATATGCAAAGTAATTGCCTTGAATCTAGACGAATGGTTTCCATCCTTAAGAATTGCGTGATATAAAACCACTGAACTACTTTATCATTTTAAAACAAGAATCAGCCTGTTTAGTTAATAAGAAAGTCCCTACCATCGTTTGTGTCAAACAAATAGTATACGACAGTATCCCATTTGAAGTATTTGATCACAGCTACAGTTGCGTTGATGGTGGGCGGAAGTAGACTGATATCGTATTTGTAAGGGTCATAAGCGCTACGCCCCGTGCCTCCAGGAACTAGGGTGGGTACATTCAGGTAGTGGGCGTAGGACTGTACACTGTCATATGTGGTAGGATGGTAATCAACTATCATCATTATCACACCCTCAATCATCTTATCACATACTGCAATAAAAAAAAAAAACATACCACGTAAATGATCAGTAAATACTCTTTATTATTTTTACGGTTATTAATGTAAATTTAAATATTAAATACATGAGCTACCAATTTATTATTTCACAAGAAAACAGAATTTTAAAAACTTCATACCATATACAATATTACCTATTAATTAAAAAAGTGATTGTACTAACAGTCATTGCATACAGTAATATATACATACAAAATATTGCAATCATCATTTAAATATACAGAGATGAAAAGCCCCCCTCGTATGAAATTGTTTTAGCAGTTATGTGATCATATCTGCAGTGTTCCCCATTTAGGACCATACCCAATCGATTGCCTTTTAGTCCCTTAAATATTTCACTAGAGACCCAGGAGAATATTGCAAGTCTGAGTGTAAATAAACAGAACAAAAGAATGGACACTTTATATTGACAAACTAGAGCACTCTGTGATGGGATATTATGCTTTATCTAGATCGTTGTTTGCTTAATCAATCAACTATGATGACCTCAAGGGAAATCTAGATCTCTGTAGTTAGATAAGATTATAAAGGATGTACCAGTGAGAGCAGTATTTTGTTCCCATGAGTAGAACTGCAGAGGCGGAAAATAAAAAATCAAATAAACATATATCCTTTCGAAAATGAATTGATTGTAGTTATAATAATTGGAAACATAGAAATAGAATCTTTATATCCATAACAGATGATGACAGGTGAACCGGATATGTTGAAAAAAAAAAACAACAACACGAGAAACGAGGGTCTTCCGTGTTTTTTAACCGATTCTGCCGAAACTGGAATCACCTGTTAGCCAAAGACTGTAAACTCATGATATTGTCTTTCTGTATTGTTGGTAACCATTTTCATTTTCGAAAATATAAGCGTTTGGAAAGAATTATAAATTCTACAAGATATTCACTATATGAAAGCTGGTGTTCAAAACTTCATGAAAAAGATCTGAACTATTTTCGAATTTTTGTGAAAAGAAACTAAGGACACAGTAGTTTGGTAAGCTAACTCTTGGTTGTTTTACTTTTGACAGTTAAAATAATGGAAACGGTGTCATATGGACAAGGAAAATGGAGAACGGAGATGATATAGTGCTTGAGGTAAAATGCGTTGTATAAAGCAGTTTTAGTAAGTAATAACTTAACACATATAGTGTTAAATTGTTGTTAGTTTAAAATAAGCACATCGTATTTATAAGTCACAGCTATTTGTTTTCTTTTTTGTTTTATCTTCCATTATTATAAGATTATCCTTAACCAATTGTATTTCCATTATTATACGATAATCCTTAACCGATCGTATTTCCAAGATTATCTTAAATCGATTGTATTTCCATGATTATCCTTAATCGATTGTATTTCCATGATTATAGGGTCATCATTCACCAATTGTAATTTCATCATTATAAGATTATCCTTAACCGATTGTTTTTCCTTCAATTAGCATTTCACCAGTGTCCCTAGAGAACTCTCTAATGTAATCATGAGTAAATATGCAGAGAAAGGCAAGGAAATCCTTATATTGTCAATTTGGACCATTCTATGATGGAGTATTATGATTTATTTGGATCGGTGTTTGCCTAATCAATCGACTTAGATGACCTCAAGGGAAATCTGGATTTCTAGTGAAATACGATTATTAGGGATATACCAGTGTGAGTAATATTTATTCCCTGAGCAGACTTTCAGTGGTGGCAGACGATTAATCAAATACAGATGTTTTACACACATTGCGAATCTTGGAAACAACAGCCTTTTGCAGAAAGAATATATGTATCGTCAAATATTCTGGAAACATCCATTTGGTCTATTTTATTTTGACACCAGCTTACAGCTCAGATGATGCCAGGCCTGATATTTTCTGGTGTTAGGACAACAAAAACAACAATAAAAAGAAGAAAACAAATGATGATTTATATTACATTTACTTATTCATGATCACTTTTTCGGTAAGGTTTTTTTTTTTAAAAAAATGTATGTTGACTCAGCGGCGACATTGGTGACTTATCTCAATTTTGCGGTATCCTAGTTTACATATATAATCGACAAAGACTAAACAGACCATAAGGTAAATAGGCAATATAAGCAAAAATTAAAATGACGTGTAAGCCCAGATAATCTTTCTACTGTCACAAGTAATGTTCAGCTGTTACAGATATTACTTATTTTTCAAGACAAAGTTCAAACTACAGATTTTCCAAACGACCTGCTTAGAACTTTTGCATGGGACACTGAACCGAGACATGGAAACCAGACATAGGAACCAGACAGAGTAATCAGATCTACTTATATTAAAGTACTTTCGTGAAGTTTCATCTCCGGTGGGATGTTAATAAAATTTCAGTCATTATTTTAATTCGTCTGAGAAGAGTGAACACACAAGACAGAAGAAATAAGCGTGGTTGATGAAATTATAACAGAAAAAATAGAAAAAATACTGTTATTCTACACATTTTATACAGAAATAAATTATCAGAAAGTCCTCTCATGAAAGTCGATTCAAAAATCATGAAAAACCATGTAACATCTTTTTCGCAACTCTTATTTTCTTAATATTATATGAAATTCTTGAAATATGACGAAAGTCATGTGGTCTTTTTTCTTTTAACAGCACGTGACTTTAAGCGTATCCCTGAACAATCTCATTTATTACAATAAAATGCAAAAAAAAGAGAATAGAATTTAACAGCTTAAAACACGTTTAAGCATAGGCAACAAAGTGAATTTTCCCCGACATTATTTAAAAATGTCACCGACAGATCTATAAGGTATTCGTGAATACATTAAACAGCTTTTGCAATCAAGTCTGCAGCTATCATGTTATATAAGGATCATTCTCTATGTTTTACCTTCTGACAACATTTACCAGGCTTCTAGAAGAAATTTACTGAAGTAATTCTAAGTGACACGCGTATAGAAGTATAGGAAGCGAGATACCATTGATAATTTTGTCATCACTCAATAATGGGTAGTTATGCTTTACTGTCTGCATAGAAATACTGGCGCCCAATAAACTGTGATATAAATTATATAGACGTATATTTTGTGGTATAGTTATACAGGTAAGACGAATTCACTCAATATTATCCCTCCCTGGCATGGAAAAGGTGGCAGGCATTTGTCACCGTCCGCCCGACCTAAACGTTTGTCCATAGCATTACTTTGTAACCCTTTCAATGAGTTGAGTCAGATTGTTTCAAAGGCAGGTGCCAAAACATATCTATATAACGATTATTTTCAGATTAATTGGCCATTGTTAACTTCCATGATAAAATTTTGTCCGGCGCATAGCTATTCAACGATTCAGTGTGTATTATATATCTACATATATATTTTATAGTCGAAATTTTATGAATATTTTTGAACCCCGGGTCATTCCACAACTTTGGTACAAAACTACAAGAAAATGTTATATACCAAATATCTAAGCTCTGAGCCTTACGGTTCCGGAGAAAAAAATGCCAGTTTTGACCCCAGGGCCATAATCTGAAGACCACAACACAATACTACACACAAGATATCTAAGCCATTCTCTCGAGTTACTAACAAGAAAAGCTTTTTTCTCTCTGTGCTAGTCCATATAAACACAAGTGACGCATAAGCGGGGTCAATTTTGATCATGGTCATATGGTCATCACTAGAGCAATATTTATAGAGGTTTACTAAACAATACTACTCACCAAATATCTACAGTCCGTGCCCTGTGATTTCAGAAAAGAAGATTTTTAAAGGTTTTCTTTTATATTTTTGGGTCGGGGCCAATTGTGACTTGAACATCCTGAGTAGATGTCTATAAGACAATTTTACACACCAAATTTAAGAGCTCTGGACTAGGTGGTTATAGACAAATAGGTTTTTCAACAAAAAGGTTTTTCATTTAAGTAGCCATAGGAAATAGAGAAGCAATGGTAGCAAATAAAGTTATGCATGGAATGAATTTCTTTTAAGGACATTGGTAGAGCTTCATCCTAAATACATATCTTTCATGTTTCATCAGCTCTGCTGTTAAATTAAGCATTAAAACCTTCTTACTATATCAAATGATAGACGACTTATTGAATGAACCAAAACTCCATATCAGAAATTTCCTACATTTATAGAATTAGGAATGAATAATGAATAAAAGAATAATTCGCACTGAATATTCTTTGACGTTATTTCTAATCGTACTGGACGGCTATCCAAGTAATGACAAAAATAGTTGTTGCATGACAATCAGGCAACAAAATGCAAGGATAATGCTTTGGGGATTGGCGTAACGACAAAATGCTTTAAACAGTAATGAAATCATGCCTGCAGCATTTCCATCCATCATTTTAGAATCATTCTTTATTGATTATCTTTTCCTCCTCGGCTGTATGCCAGAGTCTCAGGAGACTTTTACTACAGTAATTGTGAGTAAATACGCAGGGAGCGGCGTAGAGACACTCTTGCCTAACATTTTGAGCATTCTGTCATGAGCATTTGTTATTTATCCGGATTCCTGTTTGCTTAATCAATTTCATGACCTCTGGGAAATGTTGATCTCTGGTAGAAGACAATGAAAGGATACCATAGTGCGGGCAGTATTTATTCCCTGACTATAGTCTATGTTACCGCTATCAATAAATCTTACAGTTGTATACCAATAGAAACAACTCATTTAAAGACCCGACTTGAAGTCTCACGAAAACAATGAAGAGGAGATGGAGCGGAATGTTATACATTCCTTTTCATTTTATTAAAGAATCTGTTAAAACGGAATGTTATACATTCCTTTTCATTTTATTAAAGAATCTGTTAAAACGGAATGTTAAACATTTCTTTTCATTTCATTAAAGAATATGTTTAGAACAGTTGACAAAATATTAATACTAGACGCACAACACATTCTGAAATCATTTTGTAAGAACTGGGTCATTATTTTTCAATTATGTCAGATTCTGAAACTGATAATACACGACACAAAATTTTACACAATGCCAAACTTTTGACTGAGTCAGTAACCGATGGCTTAGCTTTGCTGCAAATAAAACGAAAACACAATGCTAAGTCTACATTTCTTCTTTAACAGTACACCAGTAAGGTCTGGTGGCTCTAGGTCAGTTAATAAAGAAACTGTGCGTAAAATAGTGTTGAATCATTTACACAGATGTCAAAGAAATAATTTAAAGACCCAAGTGAAGAAAAAAGAAATATTTCTTTTTAGATAAACTGGGATAAAAGGTAAAAGACATGTATAAATAAAATACCCTAAGAAACGGTATTGCTTAAGGAATGATATAATGTTCAGCTGTAACAGAGGGAATCGACGGTGTAATTTGTTATATAGATAATAGGGTTAGCGGTCAATGTAACCACTAAACTCTTTTTAGACACTGTAATTGCAAGTCTGGATCCGACTTACATATTCGTTAATTTACTTAAGCGTAAGTCAGGTGTATCCCGGTTATTATGTATTTATATGTACCTTTTAATTTCAAAATATTTATACCACTTCAAAAATTATAAGGTATTTAGTGTTTACATGCCCAATAAGTTAAAAAAGAAGTAACTCTACTGGAAGTGTTGACGTCATTTTTTATTTATCTACGGCCATAAGCAACAATGAAATTATTGCTTTTAAAGAGGCTGTACTCCAGATTTGACATAAACTTTTTTTTTCATAAATTATATATTTAGATGCCGTGAGATTATAACAACATAATATTTTGCATCAAAACTGATTATAAAAGTCAAAATAGAATTAAAAAAAAATATTTTCGCTCCAGCCTGATTTGAACTCTGGGCCCTCATGTTAACAAAATATTTCCCACGCTTTTACTGTCACCACCATCGCCGCATCTGATATTACAGATATTTACTTTAAATCTTATACGATATAGTTATACCGTCGCGTTACGGTATAGCACTTTACAAAGGAAAAAATCAATTTATAATGTAATTATTTGACTTCTTTTTTGTCAGTAGGTTATTTTTTAAGCATTAATCATAAATATTACAAGAAATTTATAATACAAGAAAACTTTCTTTTTTTGTCATCTGGAGCACAGCCCCTTTAAATTGTTGTTTATATTGATTATCAACACAATTAATTGAATACACAATCTTAACATACTATTTTTTGCTAACGAAATTATATATTGAGTGCATCTCTAAATCTGGGACTGAGAAATTTGCTCGTGGTTTCTAAAATTAAAGGGCGTTTTTTTTGCAACTCATATAAAAAAAACACGAAAAAAATGAGACATTTTATACATATGATATCTTTAATGACTGATCGTGCTATGCCTGTAACCTAAAAGACTTACAAGCATGATGACAAGAAATGTAGGTTTATTACCAATCTGTGCATAGATCTATGTGTTCAGTACCAATATATCATAAGGAAATATATAACAATGTCACCGGGGAATGTTTTTTTGAAGGGACTGTTTTTTTGAAGGGACTGTTTTTTTTTTTTGAAGGGACTGTTTTTTGAAGGAACTGTTTTTTTCTACTGTATAGAATTTGTACTAATTAAGCTTTTAAAATGAATGCTTATATTTCTGATTATTGATTATGCTCTTACTGTCATTGGTCTTTGAATATATTCAGATAAATATTAAACTGTTTTTTTTAATAGAATAACATACATTGACAGCTTAAGAGGGCTTGTACGCATGCGCTGTAGATTTTACAATATGTCAGTATTTTAGTATTTTGGTTCGAATTATGATCAAATTTTATCTTAGTTGGTAAATGTATTTTACTTCGTATTGAATTGATTTTTTAAAACATTTTTACACAAGGACCAAAGAAAAAGCATCTGGTTAAAAATAAAAAACAGCTGTTCTTTAGGTTAAATAATAATAATAATAATAATAATAATAATAATAATAATAATAAAACATATATATTCTGTTCAAGGTTGTCTGTCGATTTTAAATTAGTATTGTTCTGTGCACGTATAAACTGTCAAGTTTTTATTTCAATTTGGTATTTTCAAAGATTATTCCAATCGTACTCCGTGGCAATCATGCAGAGGAAATGTTTTTATTATTTTATGACTTGATTCTGTTGGAGTACAACTGCTTTGTGTTTGTTTCATTACACCAAGTGTTTGTTAGCACGGCAAACTGTTGTAATTATGACCTTATCTACTGTCTGTATATTTATTCAGCTTTCTTCTTTGTTACTTGCTGTGGTGATAAGAAATTAATCTTAAAAGTCCTAACTAAAATGTAAGCCAGGATTCTGTTTTTCAAATCCTTCCATAAAAATCGATTTTTAGACGGATGAAGCAATTTAAGCCCTGTGAAGTTGTTTCGGTAGATCGGGATACGAATGAGCTTTTGAGCAAGTGCTTCTGTCCTGTATAAGAAGGTTCATTTGTGCGTTCTCGAATGCACAAACTCTCTACAAGACAACTTCAAAGATCTACAGAATTAACTTAAGTATTATTATTTTGATAAATAAGTGATGATAAAATTTTTCATTGCATATGTAGAAACATCTATAATATAATGATTTCAACAAACGTGCATATTAATATATGATTGTAAAGTAGAGAATATGTATATTTGATTTCGTATTGTTTTACTACTGTTTTACAAAGGATTTTAGACTATATTTAAACAGAATCTTATATATAAAACAGAATCTAAGTAATTGTTTTGGTAAATTTACGTTTTATCCCAGTGTTCCTCAGCAAAAGAAATCTAAATAAAAAACTTCAGTTTCTGTGAGATGTTCAGTTTTCAAGAAATAAAAGTTATTGCTTTTTGAACTGCGTGAATTAACTGTTTGCTGCCTCATTTTATAATCTCGTGCATGCGTCTTGCAGGAGATAATCAACAATTAATCATCAAGTAATCAACAAATTTGCATGACAAATGAGTATTGCGTCCAATTATTGCTTTAAAATGTGCTTCACAATACTGGTCATAGTTTTCAGAATTCGATTATTTACAAATGTTCTCTAATAACAGTCAAAAATCTTTTAAATTTCTTTCATTAGTTTCCTTTTAAAATTCAGGACTCGTATAAACAGCGTTGTAATTCTAAGTTCAATTAATTGAGTCGAAGTTACAGCTGCTTTTTTATGCAAAACAATACAAAAAATAGTGAGAGAGGTACAAAAATTAGTCCCAAATTGATTGTTCTTTAGATTTTGCAACAAGATAATGTCCTTTTGATTTGCAATTAAAGACTGGAGGTCTTAAGCACGAAGAGGTATTATTACAAGTTAGCAGATTACCTGATTTACATACAGAAGGATGAGAGCAAACATGTGTTTTTTATTAAATACCAGTTGGAAATTCTTTGCTTTCATCTCTCGATACAGTATTATTTATATTAAAATGAAAGACTTTGAAAAGTTTCGAAAAGAAATTAAAGATTGTTTATGTGACCAAGAACCCCCACAATGCATTCAAAGTACAAATAAATATGTTATTTACATAAAAAATCTTTAAGGTAAGTATTGAGGATGACTGTGTTGGGTCCAGTTCGTCATCTAAATAGTGTGTATCAATATTTACAATATTTACGGTTTCATATAAGTTAATGGTTGTTGCTAATATCTTTACTTACGTTTATGGTCGTTGCTTATATCTATACTTACGTTTTGATATAAGTTAATGGTTGATGCTAATATCTTTACTTACGTTTATGGTCGTTGCTTATATCTATACTTACGTTTTGATATAAGTTAATGGTTGATGCTAATATATTTACTTACGTTTATGGTCGTTGCTTATATCTATACTTACGTTTTGATATAAGTTAATGGTTGATGCTAATATATTTACTTACGTTTATGGTCGTTGCTTATATCTATACTTACGTTTTGATATAAGTTAATGGTTGATGCTAATATCTTTACTTACGTTTATGGTCGTTGCTTATATCTATACTTACGTTTTGATATAAGTTAATGGTTGATGCTAATATCTTTACTTACGTTTATGGTCGTTGCTTATATCTATACTTACGTTTTGATATAAGTTAATGGTTGATGCTAATATCTTTACTTACGTTTATGGTCGTTGCTTATATCTATACTTACGTTTTGATATAAGTTAATGGTTGATGCTAATATATTTACTTACGTTTATGGTCGTTGCTTATATCTATACTTACGTTTTGATATAAGTTAATGGTTGATGCTAATATCTATGGTCGTTGCTTATATCTATACTTACGTTTTGATATAAGTTAATGGTTGATGCTAATATCTTTACTTACGTTTATGGTCGTTGCTTATATCTATACTTACGTTTTGATATAAGTTAATGGTTGATGCTAATATATTTACTTACGTTTATGGTCGTTGCTTATATCTATACTTACGTTTTGATATAAGTTAATGGTTGATGCTAATATCTATGGTCGTTGCTTATTTCTATACTTACGTTTTGATATAAGTTTATGGTTGTTGCTAATATCTATAACTTCAAGTGGGTTGTATTTAACAGTTTTGATGCCTAGTTTCTCACTGTAATGTCCCCAGGCAAACGCTAAGGTACCCTGACGTCCTCCCTTTTCATCGAGTATGACACCTGAAAATAGAATCAGTATGTCAGATGAAAATTAACTAGTTTACCAAACTGCACTTCAATACAATTTAAAGACACTTTCTATAAATAACCAGTATTATGTTTATATTTTTTCATTATATAAGCAATATAATGTACAATTTTCATAATATTGTATAATACAATAATAATAATATATTTAGTGTTTTAAGTGTCACAGTCACAAGATTTCAAATTCAGCAGACGAAGATACAATTTTTATGTAATGCTCCAGGGTTTGTGCTAATAACACATAAGATATCCTGTTTATTTACGTTACCTAAAGGTATAGTTGTCTGATAAAACTGCAAAATTCAATTAACTCTTTCCTTTTTACTAGAACAATCTAATATTGGGGAATAAGTTGAGCATAGTTTGAGGAAAGAACTTTCCTAAATTTTAATTAAAGTTTTCTTTCTGGGAGAATATATTGGTTTAATTAAACAAATATAAGCTTGAATATCATAAAACATTTATCACGAGCAAAGTTTATTTCAGCATTACAGTTCATTTGCTCAAATTAACAAGCTCAAAATATAAGCTTACTGGCAATTAATTATTTTTATCTGACCTGAGCATAATGGTGTCAGGATGAGCTTTTGTGATCGCCCTGTGTTCATCGAGCGTCGACAACTATTTACTTTAAACATACACATAAACATTTAGACCTCAATAAAGTTTGTTCTAGAGTTTATAGGGGTTAAAACTGGCTTAAACTTTAAAACTTATCTATCAAATAATGACTTTTGTTTAGTTCTTTCATTGTTTTTTTCATTATAAATCTATTATATTTCACTATTCTTTTATATCAGTTTTACTCAGTTGAGCGTTTTATGGCCATCCTGAACCTCTTGTTTTTAATCGTTCATATCATATAACTTCAAAACGAAATGATATCTGTATTTAAAATTGCTTGTCAAGTATGTCTTCTTTGAAACAAATTGCTATTTTCCACCCGATGACATCCAATAGAATGTGTTACTGAAGCGGAAAATGCCGATTCAGACAAGTATCCGCATATTCTATAGAACTTTGAAAATTTGATTTAGATTCCTAGCGGAATGATCTTAATAAGACAAAACTGATCATGTGTAAAACACAAAATGTAATTACCTGAAAGTCCGTCATTTTAAAATGAAAAAAGTGAAAATTGTAACTTGTTTTATACATATTACCAGGGACCCTCGCACCGTTGTTTTGCCTTTCAATCTTAAATTTGAATTAAAACATTGAAGTAGATAAATGATTTAAATTTCAAATTTCTTCTACGTCAATATAACCAATTACCGTTGGCTCACACGGTGTAGTCTTCTTGAGAGAATTGCTGTTTGCTAAATGTTATGAATAGAAATAAACATAAATTGATTTCCTGAAGTATAACCCTGGTTAAGCCATAGATAATATGTTATTACAGTGTTAAAAGCCCCAAACCATTACTAGTCCATCAATAAATGACAATAACGTCCGATTACGTACGAATTTTGTTAAAACATATTTTACTTTTCTGTAACTTCACAGCATAGTGGTCAACAGTCATTCCCAGAGAGACGCACTGATTTCTGAACACTCTGATTCACTCTGCAATTTTAACTTGTTATATTTAGCAAATACAATAAGACACACTATCAAAATTATGTTTGAGAAGAAGTCACTCAAAAGCTATCTGCCATTCGCGTCATGATGCTTTCGCAACAAATATTTAACATTTTGAAACTTTAAATATTTTTGTATAATGCATTTTGACATAAATGAAATATACAGGACTTGAGATTGTAGAAAGTTATGTAAAATTTGAGGTTCCATTTAAATATAACAAAAACAAAACTGAGCTGAATATGTTCAAGTTCAAGATTCAAATAAAGTACAAAACAATGCCAAAAGAATTTTGAATTACTGAAATGGGAAATGTCATTTCTGATAGAACTTAAGCAGTAATCTACAATTGCACGTTATAGCAAAGTGCTCTTGTGTATCGTGCTTACGTCTTTACTTAACAATATCTCTAACATTTTTCTTGAGATAAAAACAAATAAGGACGATTTAATAGCGATCTATTTCTTTACACTGTCTATTACTCTTATTTCCACCAGCTAATATATACATCTTCTAGTCTTGTGTCCCTTGGTTTGTCTAAATCACTAATTAGACTTTCAAGATTGTAAACTACCTTTGGGCATAGTTGTCTGAAATAACAGCTAATTCAGCTTAACACAGTGACATTTCCGGGGTAACCTATTTCTTAGTTAGGTCAAGAGAAAGAGTTTAGATTGTTTCTATTATCAGCAAAACATCTAACAGTTCTTGGTTAGTCATCAAAAATAATTAAGCCTGCGTTTTGTGTTCAGTTTACCATTTCGTTCCCAAGTTTACAGTTTTGAAATTGACTATTCTACAGTTCTTCAGTTTTGTAATTGACTATTCTACAGTTCTGCAGTTTTGTAATTGACTATTCCACAGTTCTGCAGTTTTGTAATTGACTATTCTACAGTTCTGCAGTTTTGTAAATGGCTATTCTATAGTTGTACAGTTTTGTAATTGACTAGTCTACAGTTCTGCATTTTTGTAATTGATTGTTCTACATTTCTGCAGTTTGTAATTGACTTTTCTACAGTTCTGCAGTTTTGTTATTGACTATTCTACAGTTCTGCAGTTTTGTTATTGACTATTTTACAGTTCTGCAGTTTTGTAATTGACTATTCTACAGTTCTTCAGTTTTGTTATTGACTATTCTACAGTTCTGCAGTTTTGTTATTGACTATTTTACAGTTCTGCAGTTTTGTAACTGCCAACTCTATAGTTCTGCATTTTTTGTAATTGATTGTTCTATATTTCTGAAGTTTGTTATTGACTATTCTACAGTTCTGCAGTTTTGTAACTGACTATTCCTCAGTTCTGCATTTTTGTTATTGACTATTCTACAGTTCTGCAATTTGTAATTGACTATTCTACAGTTCTGCATTTTTGTAATTGACTATTCTACAGTGCTGCAGTTTTGTAATTGACTAATCTACAGTTCTGCAGTTTTGTAATTGCTTGTTCTACAGTTCTGCAGTTTTGTAGTTGACTATTTTACAGTTCTGCAGTTTTGTAATTGACTATTCTACAGTTCTGCAGTTTTGTAATTGACTATTCTACAGTTCTGCATTTTTGTTATTGACTATTCTACAGTTCTGCAGTTTTGTTATTAAGTTTTCTTCAGTTTTATTATTGACCATTGTACCGTTCTGCAGTTTTTTAATTGACTATTTTACAGTTATGCAGTTTTGTTATTGAGTTTTCTTCAGTTTTATTATTGACCATTGTACCGTTCTGCAGTTTTATTATTGACCATTGTACCGTTCTGCAGTTTTGTAATTGACTATTCTACAGTTCTGCAGTTTTGTAATTGACTATTCTACAGTTCTGCAGTTTTGTAATTGACTATTATACAGTTCTGTAGTTTTTAAAAGCTTAAACGACTTTAACAGCTAACAAAGAATTGCATTTTTTTCTGGATTACAGCGAAAACTACCTCGTGCTTTGAAATAAAGTATTAAAATTTTGTCGATAATCTTTAAAGATAAGAAATGTTAGTATTAATTGTTACGCTACAAAAATGATTGTAATTTGAATGTTGCTTTTGAAAGTTTCTAAATTGTTTTGTCCGACATGTTTTTTTGTTTTTTTTTTTTAATTTTGGACACATAAATTCATTTAAAACTATAAAACTCATAATGAAAATCTTTACTAAAATACCTAGAAATTGATTAAAACGACGGAGGTGAATCAAACTGAAGACAATTCCTTAAAGCAAAACATTGAATATTCTGAAATAATGAAAATTAGAAATAACGACTCCACGTCTCATTAAAACTTCGATAGAGCTGTAAATTTATTTCTTTTGTATGGATAAGTAAACAAATACTTTTACCATATTCGGTATTCTTAAGAAAAACTTTTCACAATGGATACCTTAAGGAAAAAAGATAAGGTAATGTTTGTTTCCCAAACAGCACACAACAATGCATTCTAAAAAAGTGTGGTCACTGTTATTGACCACAAATATAGGTTGATGATAATTTTTCTTCATTGAAATAAAATGTCCTTTTCCCGACCGATGACAGTTTTACAGAATAATGAATTCCAGGAGTAATAATACCCACATAGACAGACCGTTTACCAGTTGTTTCCCTTTATCTTGTAAATTTCGAGGACTTTTCTACCATGTCCTACACGATTAAGAATTCTATCAAAATTGTGAAAAACCTTCCCATGATTCAATTTTATGATCTATGAATTTTTCATTGCTTTGGCTGAATTACTGCGATGGTGGTTTATGTTCTCGGATGCACTGCTCATGAATTTTAATTGATCATCATATAACTGATTCTTGAGGAAAAACTTGTGTCCCGGATGAATAGAGGAAATGTTCAAGCGTTAAAAACAAGAGAGTTTGGCGAACAGTTTCTGTCCTCAGCTCTTAGTCAGAAAATATTGCGAGATGAAAAAATGTTTTGGAATGCCTTTGATTATTGCAAAAGTATAACTGACAAACTATAAACATATTTCACTGCAATAATTTGTATCATGTAATTTTCGTATACCTATATTTCATTATGGACAATAAAATTCACAGGCACCAAAGTCATGTGGTCATATCAATCGATGAAATGAGCAAAGTCACGCTTACATTTGCAGCCACGAAACACACGAAATTATAAACTTATAATACACAACCTGAAATTTTGTGTTTGGATGTTATACATAAAAATTATGAAGAAAATTTAATTTTCCATTTTAGATAATTACCAATTTTCTTAATCTGCAGCATGGCCTTCTCACATTTTTATACTTGTCTTCATGTCAATTATATCAGTCAAGATCATTATTAAAAACAGAAAATCATTACTGGACAGATTTTACATATTCAATTTTTTGTAGCATAAAAATCAGCTAAAGTGTCTTGTTTTAATGTCCAGTGATAAATTTGTTTTATGTTATTTTTTTTAACCTTCTTTCTGCAATTTTTGAATCAACTACAACATACTATTATTCTATTTAATTACAAAATACTGCAGAGAACAGATACATTTCAGATTGTCATGTCTGTCTGGCAAGGTATAAAATTTGTTTGTTTTTTGGTCGAATACCGCTAAATAAAGAACGATGTATCTGAAGTGGAAAATTCTGGTTCTGATGGAACAATGTGACCTTTTTCTAGGGTCTAGTTAATTTAGTTTCGTTTTAAACCTGTCAGAATGTATAACCGTTAACGTTCTTTTCTCCACTTTCATGTAAAGGACAATGTCTAATCTTTTACCCATATTTCGCAAAATATAACCGCCTACCCTAGATGATGCTACATATTTATCAATTGTAACAATTCATGACACCTATTTAAGAGGTTGCGAAAATAAATCTTAAATGCACAAATTCCAAACATCATTTCCCCTGAAGTACAGTATTCCCATCAATCGATCTGCTTTACAATAATTCTCAGTAAGATCGCCTCCAAGTTGAATTGATTTGGTGTTAAACCGATGAATACACTGAATGCAAAAAAAATATATTTAATTTAATAAGTTTTAGGCTAAGATATAATTAAAAAAGTTAACTATCTACAAAAAATCTCTACATGTCTTGTGTATAACTAAAGTAGTTATTGCCCTAACACCTTTGTAAAGGCCGTTTGATATTTGTGGTAATTAACCTCACTAACTTACAACCCTGTTTTACTGAAACAAAGTGATGCCAACAAATTTAAATAAATAACAAAGATAACATGTAGATAATAAAGATAATGATGATACTACTTGTGTTTCGGGTCATTTTAAGCAAGAAAATTGGAGAAAGTTTACCATATTACCACCCATAATTGATTTCGACACGTCAGCTGGATCTCTGAACGGAACAATATTTAATTGCTAACAAAAACCGACACAAGTTCAGCAATTATTTCAGACAACTCATACTAGAGCATAGTTTGTGACATTTAGTCTGAATAAGATTTATATATGAAGTTAAATCGCGAATTTCCATTACGTAGACAAGGTGGACACTTCAAAACCTGCATACTTGCGAGTAAGTTATTTTGTATTGTTTTGTTTTAGTTTCCCGTTCACTAAGGAATGTATATTTTTGCGACATTTTTGGATAAAGCATTTTCATAATCATCTTCAAGATGACCTCTGTGGAAATAAGGACATTGTTCTAATACTAGGCGATGTTGTAATATAGTAACATACTCAGATATTTGCATATTAAGTTGCAGATCTTTACTGCTATCACAGCTTGCTTACACGCAAAAAACACTGGAGCGAATGCGTACTTTATACATCTACCGAAGATTACAGCACTTGATTTGAAAGCATAATGTCCTTATGCAAATAAAACACCATTATGAAAAAGCTTTTTCTCTGAGACATGCAAAGGCGATTACTGTATAAGAAGGCACTAGAAGAATAAAAAAATATCGCCTATCTCGTTAAACAAAGGATAGTAAGAAGCCTTCTGAAAGGGTTAGATGTTATCAAAGATTGTCGAAGCAGATGAGAGTACTTATAAATAAACATACGGTATACAAGATAAGATAAATATATACATATATTGTATAGTACCAGTCACAATAGCAGTAATTCTACCTACCTACCTGCCTAACCTTACTGCTTAACCTACCCAACCTAACCTACCTATCTACCAAACAACCAACCAACCTAATTACCTACCTACCCTACCAAACTAATTACCTAACATACCTTACCTAAACTACCTACTTACCCACCGACCTACCTAACTTTTTTACCTACCTGCCTACCTACCTACCTACCTGACCTTACTACGTACCCAATCTACCTACCTAAACTACCGACCTCCCTACCTACCAACTGACCTACCGACCTACCTATCTACCGACCTACCTACTTACCTGCCCACTGACCATTGTACCTACCTATCTACCTATTGACCAACCAACCTACCTAATTACCTACCTTCCTACCTAATCTACATACCAACCTTACCCAACTACCTACCTACCATACCTTACCTAACCTACCTACCCAAAGACCTACTGAACACGCGACCTCCGACATACCTACTAACCTACTGACCTACCCACCTATTTACCTTTTTATCTACCTACCTAATCTGAATTTGTTTATCGACGTTACCAGCGATATATCTACCTACCCACCTACATAACCTAACTGCCTAACATACCTAACCTACCTACCTAACCTATCTAACTAACCTACCCAACCTACCAATCTAATTACCTACTTATCTAACCTATATTACTTACCAACCTAACCTTCTTAACCACCTAACTACCTAACCTTTTTTCCTACCTACCTAACCTCACTACTTAACCGTTTTACCTAACCTATCCATCTTAACTACATTACCGACCTACTTACCGACCTACCTACCTACCGACCGACCTACTTAGCTACCTACCGACCTAACTACACACCGACCTACCTACCTACCGACCGACTTACCGACCGACCTATCGACATATCTACCTATCGACTGACCGACCGACCTACTTACCTATCGACTCCTCCTCCTAACTTCTTACCTACCTACCTACCTAATCTGAGTTTGTTTATCGTCGTTACCGGCCGCCCATATTACCTACGCCCTCGCAGAAATTAGTTATTTCAGGCTGTTGGGGATAGTGCAAATATCATTCAAGAGACAGCCCGGGTTCTTTTTCCATGCTCAGTGTATAGCATTGATACGTGGGACCACGGTTTAACATCTCATCCGAAAGAAAATAAGATATGTTAATGGAGGAGCTGGGTGTCAAACTTGCGACCCCAGGATTACCAGTCCAGCGTTTTACCACTGGCCCACTGATTCACTCCACACAATTTTAACATTATTATCCTTTTTTCTAGTGAGTATTTAGAATTTATAATGAATGTATGTTTATACCATTTCAGACATGATTTTTTTTTTCTATGCTAAGTGCGCGATACACAGTTGCTGAGCTCGGCTAGTACGTTTTGTCACTCTACACTTTTGACCTAGTATTCTTTCTTTTTGGACAAAATAGGAATATATGAGTAATGGTATACATAAATCTAAATTATTCATTTCTATTTAGTTCACAGCGACAGGCTTTTCAGATACTACCTTTTGACAAATCATGTTACTGTATATTGTGTAAGCATGTGTTATTAAGTTAATTATACTTGGGAATGAAATCGTGTCTTTTTCATAAACATTCTGAATGTCATCCACCCGCACATTTATAAGGTGAATGAGGAGTGTACATTGATGCAAGTTTATTCAGAGTTAGATGCATATTTTTTGGTTTGTTTTTGGAATGAGAAAATGAGAGACGGTTGATTATATTACATTCCATTCTATCATAAATTCCGTCACGTCTCTCCCTGTATGTTAGATAATATCTGGTAGATATTATCTACAAAAGAACAGCAGTACCTCAGCAATTATCCTTGGAAAAATGTTTCTAGATTGACGTGTTGGGCGAATAATTGAAACCGCAAAACGGGACAGGAGTTCATACAACCACCTAGACATTGTGTCAAAACTTCTAAAAAAAAGCAATCGTGTCTAACAACTTTTAGGATGCTGGCGTGCTGAGTACTGTGGCTTATTCCATTTTTACTGGAAATCAACAACAAAAAAAAAAAGATTTTTGTCTGAGAAAAGACACGAAAAATATGCAAAGGCAGAACAAAATATTTTCCTTTTTTCTTTATCTTCAGCTGACAGCGATCCTTTTGGTGTTTTTGAATATATTTCAACCAAAATCATGCTAATGTAGACAATAGTGATAAATGTTTATCAACCAGTGAGACTTAAAATCATACGTTCTCCTGAACAACTGAACAACAAAAAACATTTAAGTATTCTATCAAAAAGAATTTTAAAATCTACAGTTGGTTTCATTGTGCCATCTGAATTCTAAATGTATCTTAAAAATTTCATACTTAAAATGTGTATACCAGACACATGTTCTACAAAAACAGCAAGTGATAACTGCAGCCATTCAGACAATCACATTTTCGAAGTAAATTCTGTGATATTAAATTTTGTGTCACTTAAACCATTACAATTCCAGACAGAAATAATTATTAAGTCCACTCTGCGGAAATTCTTAGTCCAATTCGATCAGCTCGCCTTCAATAAAATGCTTATCTTAAGAAATCCACACAGTTTTCTTTTCTTCTCTAGCTTTGCTTAGTTTATGAATTAACCTGTGTCGTTTCCGTACCATTTCAGGGGAAACTGCTCATCGAATAAAAAAGACAAACAAAATAAATGTCATTTAATCTTTCTATGAATTCTGAAAAGAAAAACAACAATGAATCACACTTTCTTTCTCAAACTATATTGTGTCAACAACATGTGCTCGGCGCGTTGATTGGTCAGTAAACTTTTAATAAATAGTTAAACCTATTTTAGATGAAAAAATTTCAGTTTACTGACCAGTCAACGCGCCGAGCACCTGTGGTGTCAACCACATGTGTTTCCTTTTGCCGTATTAAATTACCGTTACTGTTAAAACTATTTACCTTAAGTGTTAATAAGAAACTGCAATAAACGTTGCTTAAACAAAAATTTCAGGTTTCTAATAATCATAACAAGAAGATGGTGATTTCCAGGACAAGCAGAAAACTGGAAAATCACAAAAAGGCCTGAAGCCATTATCCTGACAAAGTAAGTGCTCTAAGACGATTGTTTAAGTGGGTACTTCGGTCCATCATTTGGAACATATTCATTAAGAACGGAAAGGAAAAAATCAATGAATCTTCAGTAACATATGGCGTTCTTAACTGTATTTGACGACTGGATGATCCATACATTTCCCCTGAAAATAATTACGGTCTGGGCATCGCTTTAAGAGAAAGATGTGTGAAAAGGTTACTATCACTTAAAAAGGCGTATAAGACAAAACTGTCGACTTTATTTCGAAAAAAGTATTCTAGGTCATCTGATGTTAAAACCTATTCATCAAGTATGCATTAAACATATCTGAATCCAAAGAAGGGTATTACAGATTTCATATCTTCAGTATGACTTTTCATCTATAATTATACCCTTCCATTGATCTTCTTATTAGTTTCACTTGAGATTATGTTTTTTTTTCATTAATATTATCATTGACTTACTGCACCTTCATTCTGGGTTATAATTTGTTAGAATAAGAAGCTTTTTGTAGTTTACATTTTTAAGGATTAAGGAAAACAGGAATTGTCACAACTTCTCAAACTATTTTCATGCAGAATTCAAATAAAAGGAAAAATAACAATGATAAACACATTTACGATACGCAAGAACGTTTAGCACCACGGGGACGGTAACAGCAATGCACAAACAGAAATTGAATATCTCACCTAATGTATAGACTTTTTTGTTCTTTATATGAAACTAAGTCTCGTAGATGTCTTTGTCTACAAAATCTGGTAAAAATGATTTTCAAATGAAATGTCCTCCTGTGGCAGTACTAGGTGAATGCATGCCCGTACAGGAAACATACGGACTGTCCGACGGTTGGACATATGCAATGAAACTGAATGAATTCCTCCTTTTACGTCTGTTGTGAGTGATATGTTAAAACATGTTTTCAATGAATCTAGAATTAATTCAAGAGATGTATTATCATATCTCCATTTGTATTGTATCAGTGTGGGTATTTTGATACAGTAATCACCATTAAGCGTATTATTTCCTCAAATAATACAGAATTGTGGCGCCATTAACCACCGACGTTTTACGGTATGTTTTCATGCAATCTAATTCAAATTGCTACTGTTGCTTCTTTGAAAATGTATAAGAGATTTATGATACATACTTGGTACGTGTAAAGGAAATTTACATTCTTGGTACGTGTAAAGGCGATTCTTGGTACAAACTTGGTACGTGTAAAGGAGATTCTTAACACATGTATAAGAAATTAAATACTGTTGAAAATATACGTTAATAAGAATTATTAATTTGTTGAATTATGGAGAAATAAACTTCTATCAATATTTATCAATATAATTTAGGAATATAAAATCTAAATCTGAAACCCAAATATTTTGTTTTTTATTTTGGTTCAAATATTTTAGTGTCTGTTTATATTTCAAATAATCAAAAGGTTGCAGACGATTTATTTAAGTACTAAGGTGTCCTTTTTTCGCGTCCTTAAGTTTATGTTAATAACGTAACTTAAACATAATACAAGCGCATTCATTATGATAAAACATTGTCTTTTTATTTAAAGTCGTAAAACTGAGGACATAACTCACTTTTCTTACTTACAAGTGCAGTGTTAACAATTTAAATAAGTTGTTAATTATTGTCTGAAAATGTCCTTATTGAACCTATTTTTAATTATCAGAATTTATAAGAATCATGGAGGAAAACGAAGATTCATCGCTGATCCTAACAGACTAGCACCATAGAAAGAAATTGAACGCAGTGTTAAAACATTTCTATAAACATAGAAGTCACTTCAAATCAAAGGTACGTTTTTTTTTCTTTCACCACTCTACTATGTTCTTAGAATAAAAGTCGCGCTCATTTAACTGGACGGTAGTAATTATTATTTTTTAAATAAAGGTTACGTATTTAGCATTACAGATGCTTGTTTATCTGCAGGTTTATCTCTTTTATCTCTTTAGTCGGCTTTTTCTTATTCAAAACCTTATTCAAACAAATCTAACACATAAAATATTAGTTGCAAAAATTTAAACAAATGACAATTTCAAATTCGTTTTAACAGAACTTTCTCTAATTGAATTTGCAATGAAAAACAAAAACACGTAATTGCTTCAAAGCTTAAACAAGTCTACAGTGATTAGATAGGGAGTAGATTTGAATGATTGACAGTAGCCTGAAAGTTCGGAGGCAGAGCCAGTGACAGATGCTAGTGAATATAAAGCATATCTTCCTCTCCTACATCTAATCTAAAGCATGGTACTTTCCTAAATAAATGTATCTCAGAAGCGACAATTTTCATTTGCATTTGTATTCAATATATCAATATATTAGATAGAAGTTCCCGACAAACATTTTTACAGATTGCTGTCCATTTCCCTTACTAACAGATAAAACACGAATAGGATTTTCCTTTTCAGAATGGCTGCTATCACTTCAATCAAAAGTAAAAATATTCTGTTTTTGATAAATCGTTATGTTTTTTTTAAATATATGATAAAAATAGTTTCAACCCACATAAATGAATATATGAGAAATTATTTCTAATTTTCTCCTCATAAGTTAATTAGATTGATGTCCGTGAAGTTGGCAGCCTAGCAGCCTGGCAGCCTAGCAGCCTGAAGTTGGCAGCCTGGCAGCCTAGCAGCCTGAAGTTGGCAGCCTAGCAGCCTGAAGTTGGCAGCCTAGCAGCCTAGCAGCCTTAAGTTAGCGACGGATATTAATAACAGAAAATGGTCTGAAATGCATTATAATCACGTTCTAAGAACACAACAAGCTTGTTTGATATGAAATGAAACTTAAAACTTCACATTATTTTTTGGCTGCGGGAATGTGAAAGTAGCAGCCTAGCAGCCTGGCAGCCTAGCAGCCTAAAGTTAGCGACGGATATTAGAAACAGAGAAATAGTCTGAAATACATTATAATCACGTTCTAAGAACACAACAAGCTTATTGGATATGAAATGAAACTGAAAACTTCACCTTTTTTCTAGGCTGCTGGAATGTGAAAGTAGCATCCTGGCAGCCTAGCAGCCTTAAGTTAGCGTCGGATATATGAAACAGAGAAATGGTCTGAAATGCATTATAATCACGTTCTAAGGACACTACAAGCTAATTGGGTATGAAATGAAACTTAAAACTTCTCCTTATTTCTAGGCTGATGGAATGTGAAAGTAGCAGCCTAGCAGCCTGGCAGCCTAGCAGCCTTAAGTTAGCGACGGATATAAGAAACAGAGAAATGGTCTGGAATGCATTATAATCACGTTCTAAGGACACTACAAGCTTATTGGATATGAAATGAAACTTAAAACTTCTCCTTATTTCTAGGCTGATGGAATGTGAAAGTAGCAGCCTAGCAGCCTGGCAGCCTAGCAGCATAAAGTTAGCGACGGATATAAGAAACAGAGAAATGGTCTGAAATGCATTATAATCACGTTCTAAGGACACTACAAGCTTATTAGATATGAAATGAAACTTAAATCTTCACCTTATTTCTAGACTGCTGGAATGTGAAAGTAGCAGCCTAGCAGCCTTAAGTTAGCAACGGATATTAGAAACAGAAAATGGTCTGATATGCATTATAATCACGTTCTAAGGACACCTCAAGCTTATTGGATATGAAATAAAACATAAAACTTCACCTTATTTCTAGGCTGCTGAAATGTGAAAGTAGCAGCCTAGCAGCCTTAAGTTAGCGACGGATATTAGAAACAGTGAAATTGTCTGAAATGCATTATAATCACGTTCTAAGGACACTACTAGCTTATTTGATATTAAATGAAACTTAAAACTTCACCATGTTTCTAGGCTGATGGAATGTGAAAGTAGCAGCCTAGCAGCCTGGCAGCCTAGCAGCCTTAAGTTAGCGACGGATATTAGAAACAGAAAAATGGTCTGAAATACATTATAATCACGTTCTTAAGACACTACAAGCTTTCCATTACATTTAACATCATTTCATTTATGTTGATTTAAATTTCTTAAAAAAGATGTGTAACAGTATGCACTCAGTTGCAAAAGAAATTGTGCGCTGTTTATTTTTAACATTTTTGCGACCTATATGTGTAATGTTTCGTGTACAACACCTGTTGTTGTACGTGGAAATCTTAATGCTCAAGGCTATGTAGACCAAATTTTGCAGCCTGAAGCAGTACCTTTCTTACAAAGACACGGACCTGTTATTTTGATGCACGACAATGCCCCTTAATGCCGACAATTTTTTAACAGAAACGGCGTTAACATTCAGAGAAATTGGTTAGTACTGGTCGGATACCCAGAAACGCCCGTTAGGTGGACTGACTTCCAGAACATCACTGATGTTTAACCACAAGAGAATAAACAAACAATATTAATTTTGTACACGTGCATCTGGCTGCATTCATACATATTTGTATGTCCCATTGGGTGAAAAGTCCATCTAAATCGGCACAAAAGCTCACATTGTCACATTGTTCAGATGCTTATGGTCATTCATATCATAGCAAAGTTCACTATTTTGATTCAGTATTTTGTCTAAAAATGTGCCAGTGCCCAGTATTTTTACTATATTTCAAATTGCTACCCCGTACCCACCTTAAATGTTCCCACCAACGAGAAATATAGCCTGGATCCACCCACTGAATTCATTAGAATACGGGGCGGTCGAGACTGGCGGGGGGGGGGGGGGGCAAAGAATCTGATTTGTTTTAAACGGGGGGCGTCGCTCTAAAATGGGCCTCCCCAGCTAATCTTCTTCTGGAACCGGCCCTGCATCTACAGATAGTTCTTTCTGTTAAGATGACAGCATTAAGGATATAACTTAAAAAGTCTCATATTTATTTTTTTTTACAAACTATTACCCCTTTAAATATTATTTAACGATATTCACTATACTCGTAAAAATTGCAATTAAAACAGTTTCAAACTGTAATTAAGACTGCAATTCAGAGTATTGTTAGGCAGAAGGAAGAAAGTGGTATATAATGTAAATTTTAAAGCGACTGACCCGCAGACGATGAAAAAAGAAAGTGTTTATACATCTTGAAATTTTTGCTGTAACTGTGGAGAACATATTTAAACTAAGTTACTGACTCATTTTTTGTTAAAGAAAAACATCAAAATATAAAGTTTTACAAACTTAGTCACGGGGTAGATACTTTAGTTATAAGATTAATTTTGACGCGTTTTAATAACTAGTCTTTGTGGCTCAGTGGTGTAGATCGCCGGTCTACATTTTCCTGACCGAAAGGTCGAGAGTTCGAATCCAGGTTAAGGCAAAACTTTTTTTTCAGTTTTCAAGGTGTAATGAAACATAATATTACGTTGTTTCCATAGTATATCAACTTCTTTTAAATTTTTAAAGAAAAAAATCAGCTAAATTCTGTGAGTCAGTCGCTTTAACACTCTATTGGATGTAGAACCGACAGACTTATAATGTTGTTCCAGTGACGTCATGTACAGAGGGCAATACAAATCCACTATTAAGGACAACCCGCTATTAAGGACACGTTGTGTCAGTCCGGAAGGTGTATTTAATAGAGGGATTTACTGCATAATGCATTTCAAACCATTTCCGTATTTTATATTCCCGTCGCTAACTATACGTTGCTAGGCCTAAACTTTCCATTCTAGCAACATAAAGATTCAATGAATAATTAAGGTTCATTTCATTTCAGTAAGCTTGTAGTGTCCTTAGAAAATGTAGATAATGCATTAAAGACAGTTTTCATATTTCTTATATCCGTCGTTCACTTTAGGCTGCAAGGCTGCTAAATTCTCATTCCAGCAGCCTTGAGATTAACTGAATGAAAAAAGTTTGTTTCTAATCCGATAAGCTTGTAGTGTCCGTAGAAAGTAATTATAATGCATTTCAGACCGTTTCCGTTTTTCTTCTTCCCGTCACTCACTTAAGGCTGCTAGGCTGCTACTTTCACATTCCAGCAGCCTAGAAATTAAGTACATTTTTAATTTTCATTTCATATCCGATAGGTTGTAGTATCTGTAAAATGTGATGATAATGTATTTCAGACCATTTCTCTGTTTCTAATATCCGTCGCTAACTGTAGGCTGCTAGGCTGCCAGGCTGTTAGGCTGCTTCTTTCACATTCCAGCAGCCTAGAAGGGTGAAGTTTTAAGTTTTATTTCATATCCAATAAGCTTGTAGTGTCCTTAGAACGTGATTATTATGCATTTCAGTCCATTTCTCTGTTTCTAATATCCGTCGCAAACTTTAGGCTGCTAGGCTGCTAGGCTGCTAGGCTGCTAGGCTGCCAGGCTGCTAGGCTGCTACTTTCAGATCCCAGCAGCCTAGAGATAATGCGAAGTTTTAAGTTTCATTTCATATCTAATAAGCTTGTAGTGTCCTTAGAACGTGATTATAATGCATTTCAGTCCATTTCTCTGTTTCTAATATCCGTCGCTAACTTTAGGCTGCTAGGCTGCCAGGCTGCTAGGCTGCTACTTTCACATTCTAGCAGCCTAGAAATAAGGTGAAGTTTTAAGTTTCATTTCATATCCAATAAACTTGTAGTGTCCTTAGAACGTGATTATAATGCATATCAGACTATTTCTCTGTTTCTAATATCCGTCGCTAACTTAAGGCTGCTAGGCTGCCAGGCTGCTAGGCTGCTACTTTCACATTCCATCAGCCTAGAAATAAGGTGAAGTTTTAAGTTTTATTTCATATCCAATAAGCTTGTTGTGTTCTTAGAACGTGATTATAATGCATTTCAGACCATTTCTCTGTTTCTAATATCCGTCGCTAACTTAAGGCTGCTAGGCTGCTACTTTCATATTCTAGCAGCCTAAAGATAAAGAAAGTTTTAAGTTTCATTTCATATCCAATAAGCTTGTAGTGTCCTTAGAACGTGATTATAATGCATTTCAGACCATTTCTCTGTTTCTAATATCCGTCGCTAACTTTAGGCTGCTGACTGCAAGGCTGCTAGGCTGCTACTTTCACATTTCAGCAGCCTAGATATAAGGCGAAGTTTTAATTTTTATTTCATATCCAATAAACTTGTAGTATCCTTAGAACGTGATTATAATGCATTTCAGACCATTTCTCTGTTTCTAATATCCGTCGCTAACTTAAGGCTGCTAGGCTGCCAGGCTACTAGGCTGCTACTTTCACATTCTAGCAGCCTAGAAATAAGGTGAAGTTTTAAGTTTCATTTCATATCCAATAGGCTTGTAGTGTCCTTAGAACGTGATTATAATGCATTTCAGACCATTTCTGTTTCTAATATCCGCCGCTAACTTTAGGCTGCTAGGCTGCCAGGCTGCTAGGCTGCTACTTTCACATTCTAGCAGCCTAGAGATTAGGCGAAGTTTTAAGTTTTATATCATATCTAAAAAGCTTGTAGTGTCCTTAGAACGTGATTATAATGCATTTCAGACCATTTCTCTGTTTCTAATATCCGTCGCTAACCTAAGGCTGCTAGGCTGCCAGGCTGCTAGGCTGCCAACTTCAGGCTGCTAGGCTGCCAGGCTGCTAGGCTGCCAACTTCACGGACATATTAGATTGCCAGTAAACGTCTTTTCTCTTTTAAAACTATTTGTACTTGTCGCCAATAATCAGTGATAACATTAACACATCTGAGCTTTAAGATCGAAAATGACAGGTAAACAAAAGGAAAAAATAATTGTAAAAAACAAGAAAACATAAAAAAGAAGTTTTCCTAAAAATATTTTTAGCGGGATGATTTTAGAAAAAATAAACACCTTCCCTTTGCAGAATAAACAGGGCCGTATTGTATTTAAAGAATATAAGGAATAATGCATAACACGTTATGCAGAGGTTTTGGAAATGTAAAATTCCCTGTCCTCACCTTCCCTCCTCTCTCCCCCCCCCCAAAGAAGATAAATATTGAATGCAGAAACGTTCAACTAGAAGTGTAATATTTGGTTAAAAACAGAAATAGAATTTTTAAGGTGTGAAATTCGTAGCTTCCAGGGCATCCATTATTCATTTCAGCACGTGGCGGAATAATCTCGCGGAGAAATGAAGATTTATTAGACAAAAGTACGAGATGATTCGTTTTTAACATATGCTACGACATCTAGCAAGCATCTTTACACACATATCAGTTTTCTTAACTTACGGTTTAATATTTCTTTTCTCTTCACACATTATATAATTATTAGATACAACGGTTTTATCAATGGTCTCATTGAAATGTTAGAGAAGTTTCTTATATAGTTTTTGTCTATAAGAACTTTCACAAGCCGTAAATTGTGAAAGAAAAAACCTCACGAGATACATTAAATGTTCGGAAATCATGCCAATTATCTTCTTAATTCAAAGGAATCTATTTACGAAATGCAATTACAAAATATTTTAGACGCCATTACAGATATCTATAAAGATATATGTTCGCTCTTAATTGATAATCATATCAAAAAACTAGACAAAGACACTCTTTTCAATATTTGTTGTTGTTGTTAAAAACAACTCTTCAAATATTGTAGGTACTTGAGAATAACAATGTGGACTTTTGGTTACGTAGAAAAGTATTTACCAAAATAAGCATTCTGGCTGAGCGTTTTTTTTATTTAAATGACCTAGACAGTTTCAGTCTTCCTTGTGACTTGTTTCTACTCAATAATTCGTAAACACTGTGCTTTGATAAATAAGAGGGTTTATGGTCGAAGTTTTCCCCTGGGACTTTATTGTCTCCCCCTGATATAACCTTTACTGACATCCTGTCAAATATTGTTTATTTAATGTTTTCATTCCCTCAGCTAAAATATTCTTTCTTTATATCAAATTGTGATGATATTGGCTTTGGGGGAATGTACTGAGAAACAATAGATATGATTTCATTTAATCCTTTAACTCTTAACCTGCTGGACAGAAGGTAATTAGCCTTTGCCACCGGTATAGAGCCAGGCCAGCCTGCACATCTGTGCAGTATGACCAGGCTCTATACTGTTGGTAGCTCAATGTATTTTGATATTGAAATCCCCTAACCTGTTCCAAATTCAAAGCTGGGCAAATCCATTACAAAAATTCAGGAGGCTGAGGGTTAATTTTCAAATTTAAGCAAAACAATCAAATTAAATATCGAATATCATAGCAAAAGTTAAAGCTGGAACAATCGAATACAAATCGAATTAGAAACTCAGGAAAATAATTCTAGAATGCAGTTGTGCTTAATTAAAGCTTCGGAAATTGAAAATGAATTTAAAAGCCGTCAGCTAATATACTGTCAAAATAAGTGGTTTTAGATGACGTTAAAAGAAAATTCAGCCCATAACTGATGCAAATTTGTTAAGTACAACCGATTATTTTATTAGTATTTATATATGACGTATTTAATTGAATTTGATAAATATTCATTCGATAATACTTAAGAAGAACCTTGCGTAAAAATATGAAATTCAGTGAATAGGCAATAAAACGTTCTAATATAAGACCGTTTGATATTTTAGTTTCAACATTCTACAAGCACTTTAAAAATACAGGAAAATACAGGCACAGAAATTCAAGTTTTAAGGTAACAAGTAGACGTTCTCAGTTAAAAAATATAATCAAATAAAATGTCCGTAGATCTTAAAGATCTCCAAGACAGGAAATATGTCCAAACAAGTTTTGGTTAAATTCATCTTTTCGACACTGCGCAAGGAAAAGAAGAAACTGCTAGTTGCTGTATACACGATGGTAAAATGCAGGTTGTCAATCGGATGTGCATAAGTAAATGAATGATTTAACCAACTTAAACATTTAGCTTTTCCCTTACTTATGATAATTCCACCATCTGTAAGTGTATTTGCTGCTTTTGTGAAGCAGGTTCAGCGTCCTTAAGATCATTTTGTGAAGCAGGTTCAGAGTCGTTAAGGTAATTTTGTGAAGCAGGTTCTGCGACCGTTAAGTCATTTTGTGAAGCAGGTTCTGCATCCTTAAGGTCATTTTGTGAAGCAGGTTCAGCGTCCTTAAGGTCATTTTGTGAAACAGGTTCAGCATCCTTAAGGTCATTTTGTGAAGCAGGTTCTGCATCCTTAAGGTCATTTTGTGATGCAGGTTCTGCATCCTTAAGGTAATTTTGTGAAGCAGGTTCATCGTCCTTAAGGTCATTTTGTGAAACAGGTTCTGCATCCTTAAGGTCATTTTGTGAAGCAGGTTCTGCATCCTTAAGGTCATTTTGTGAAGCAGGTTCAGGGTCGTTAAGGTCATTTTGTGAAGTAGGTTCTGCATCCTTAAGGTCATTTTGTGAAGCAGGTTCAGCGTCCTTAATGTCATTTTGTGAAGCAGGCTCAGCGTCCTTAAGGTCATTTTGTGAAGCAGGTTCAGCGTCCTTAAGGTCATTTTGGGAAACAGGTTCAGTGTCCTTAAGGTCATTTTGTGAAGCAGGTTCAGTGTCCTTAAGGTAATTTTGTGAAGCAGGTTCAGCGTCCTTAAGGTGACTTTGTGAAGCAGGTTCAGCTTCCTTAAGGTAATTTTGTGAAGCAGGTTCAGCGTCCTTAAGGTAATTTTGTGAAGCAGGTTCAGCGTCTTTAGGGTCATTTTGTTCTTCCTAAATCCAGTTAATTGGAGTTATTCTATATGATAACCACGGTGTTTTTCCTCCTTTTAAATAATACAGTAGACATTTTTTAGAAATAGTTCGAACATTACTTGACAGATCTTTGAAACGGTAAATTAAAGTGCTTTCAATTCACACAATTACAGCGTTATCAAGTCATAGGGTTTGAATACCGAAAACGAACTTCACATGTGTTTGTTTTCTGTTTCCTGTGAAACCCTTTTAAACTCATCTAGAGAAAATGATGTAGTCTAAGCATAACAATGTAGGAAATAATCCGTTGGGAATACTTCATCCATTCATCCATATATTTTACGGCTTTAAGCCAAGTGAAATGGTTAATTCTGTTAGGAGCCATAGTATGAAGACCTCTGTCTGCATTTTGACGCAAATGAAATAAAACACAATGAAACATGACCGCTGTATTTCAAACTATCGCAAAAAAAACAGTCTGTTTCATAAAAATGAAGTGAATAATATGACACTATTTTTTTCTTTTTGCATTTTTTCTCGCTAAATCTGTTACTAGTATTCAAAAATATCACTTGCATACGAATATAAAACTAGTCCTAAGAAATTCATGCAAAACAGGTCAGTCAATTTGGTACTAAATATTTTTTCAGCTGTTTTAAGTACCACTTCAATACATTTTGATATCCGTATTTAGAACAAAAGTCGTAAATAGAAGTCCATTTGTAGAATTATCATTATTTACATGTTACTATATATTAAAGATTCTAACACGATCTAAAAATAGCCTACATATACAAAGAAGAAAATAAACACGGGTTATTCTGCAGTATATCACTCGCGTGCGCTTGTTGTTTTGGCCGTTCCGTGAACTGCCGTCACCCAACGTATAAAATTTTTTTGAATGAAAGTCACGTGATGTTTGTTAATACTATTTTGGTAAATATACGTCACTAAGACAAAACAACCGTTTTATTTGTAATTTGAATATAACATGAAAATAAAGTTACAACCAAATGCCATATCCTCAAAAGTACCTCTCGGGCATATATATACCGTGACCACACATAGTCATATCAACCTAATAAAAGCCAACTAAATAAACTACTGTACAAGATGAGAACATATTATGAGATGAGAACGATATCATACAGGTGGTATGACGTCACCCAGGCTATAGTCTGGTCGGTTTGTCTCGTGACTACTACTGTAGTAATCGTAGTATTACCGGCGTACAACAACAACAAAGTTCGGCTGCAAAATGGCACCAAAAATCCAATTTACTTAGAATGGGCACAATTTGTGAAATAATAATAGCCGAGTAATGTTTTCTGTCAATAATCCATTTAAATGTTACTTGTGTGGTACATTAAAATTCACACATGTATACATGACTTTCGTGTAAGCGACCTTGTGACGCTTTACATATGCTATTTTTAGCATCTGAGAACATGAACATCTTTTATTTGTTTGAACATTTAATTTATTAGTAAATTGCAATTTTAGTTCGAAATAAAAAAAAAAGAAATTATTAACTGATGAAAAGTGTGTTGTTTATTTGTTCATTATTGGATTGATCAACTTATGATGTGGAAGCCAACTCTTACATGTACCGAGGGAGGAAATTTTAACGACCAAACCCAGTGGCGTTCCGCGCAAGTGTTTTTACGATCGTAAGAAGTAGTTTGTTTTAACACTTATTTCACAATGTGGTTTATTGATTGGTCGTGTAAGAATCGAAATAATAAGTATCCAGTTGTGGTTTATCGTAGAATAACCCAGGTTTTTCTTTCTTATGCCTACGGCCTTCGTGATATATTCCTACGCATAAGAACTCGAAAAGTGGGTTATTCTACGATAAACCACGTCTTATTTCTTAATTACAATTGATATAAATGATGTTCAACTGTTTTTTATTTTCAAAAAGTTTTTCTTTTAATACAAATAACCTAATTTTAAACCGATGCAAAGAAGAAGACGTGTAACAAAAAACGAACACACTTTCAAAATTGCTTTAATGGACTTTTTCTGTAATTAAATAATTAAAGTTGCAAGAATTATCACGAACATGGTTGCTTCAGCTCTTCAATGTGTCTGTTGTGATTAGTTTAGGAAGTAGATTGTAACGATTGATTGACTGTGTCCTGACGTATAGGAAGTGGGGCGAGTGACAGATGCTGGTGAATGTGTAGGGAAACCTCCTTACTGAATCATAAAAACCGCTACATGAGTACGAGAGGTGACAATATCAGTAAGCTTGCTGTTTAAAGACTTGTCATGTTTTTTTTTTTTCAAATATTGTGTGAGATATGTTTGAAAGACCAAAGACTCAATTTAAGTATAGTATGTTCAGTGTTGTTAAGTATTTGTGTAAAAGTATTCAGACTAATCTTTCTGTTTATTCTATATGATATAAAAGTTTTCAAGATTTTTTTCATTGTTTTAATAGGTTTTAAATAATTATCGAGTTTTTGGATTCGAGCTACGGCTCCAAGCTTTCGAATTGTTTTTGGATCCGAACTACGGCTCCAAGCCTTCGAATTGTTTTTTAAATCCGAACTACGGCTCCAAGCCTTCGAATTGCTTTTGGATTCGAGCTACGGCTCCAAGCTTTCGAATTGTTTTTGGATCCGAACTACGGCTCCAAGCCTTCGAATCGTTTTTGGATTCGAACTACGGCTCCAAGCCTTCGAATTGTTTTTGGATCCGAACTACGGCTCCAAGCCTTCGAATTGCTTTTGGATTCGAGCTACGGCTCTAAGCTTTCGAATTGTTTTTGGATCCGAACTACGGCTCCAAGCCTTCGAATCGTTTTTGGATTCGAACTACGGCTCCAAGCCTTCGAATTGTTTTTGGATCCGAACTACGGCTCCAAGTCTTCGAATTGTTTTTGGATTCGAGCTACGGCTGCAAGCCTTCGAATTGCTTTTGGATTCGAGGTACGGCTCAAAGTCTTCGAATTGTTTTTGGATAGTTTGCTTTTCTTTGCGTTGCCACATCCAGCCAAACCTTTCCTTTTCAAAAGGAAACATTATCTTGTTTTGTTTGAACAGTGTGAATGTATTAGCAACATGGAATATTTGCGGAAAAAAACCCGAAACGAAATGATAAATAAAAAATGGAAATCAATCTTAACGACGAGACGCATACATTCATAAAATGCAAATTATGCCCAACCGTATATTGCTGTATCCATATCAAATAATAAAGTCATGCATTTCGAATTCATATCTATAGCACAAAGAAAATATAGACATTTATACATTCATTTCACAGACTGCAATTTCCTTATTACCACTACAGACAGGCTGTCAGAAATTCAAGACAGAAACAGTAATAAATGAATTCACCGACGATAGCAACATTTTGCGTCTCGTTTTTGTAAAAAAGCGGCCACAAAGGGATACATTATTCTGAAAATGACATACGAGAATGGGTACATGCGCAAAAGGTAAAAATGAGTGCATATACTATAAATTTAAGATTATAAATGATGGCTTGAAATCAACTTTCAATGTTGATGCTAAGGAAAATGAAACAGCGATTCGAGTGATAGGGACATGTTGTAAAATGTCTGAACTATATTTACAATGCGAAATTTAAATTATGATTTATTAATTTTGTGTAATACGGATTCCCTTATTGATGAAATAAAAAAAGTAATACAATATTCTGGTCAGATTGCATAGGAATGGACCTCATTGTTGCCATAGATGTCGTTAAGATTGATTTCTTAATAGATAAAAAAAATCTAACAGACTTCATAATAAATCCAAACAGTAGGGGTTAAAAGCACTTACACTCAACAAACAGACAATAAACTTATAAGTCAGTATTATTTCAACACCAAAACCCTGTGAGTATATATACATATATCTGTAATATATATCATTATTTAAACAAAATTCTTCCAGTCCTGTCTCATCAAATCACAGATGAATTAAAACTTACTTTACTCAATGGTTTTCATTTTGAAGACCATATAGCACGAGAAAAGGTAATTAGCTTAGTGTTTTTTTTAATGTTCATCCAGTTGATATTGGATCTCTTTCAAAAGATTTTCAATTTTTCACTCATGGGGAAACAGAGACCTTCTCTCAGGAAATGAAGTGTGACAGTCATATTTCATTTAAAGAAAACACCGTTCAGTTTAATCAAAGTAAACTTACACAACGACAAGAATGGGGAAAACGCAGTAATTCATTGATATAAATAACATTTTAAACGGGAGTTATTTTCATGAGGTTAATGTTCATTGAAAATGTTTCATGTTTAAACCATAGGTGACAGTATCACTGAGCATAAAACCTCTAAAAACAACCCCCCCCCCCCAAAAGAAAAACACCAAAAAACAACAACTTTTTAAATCTACAAGGTATATTTCTTGCAGGACCATCGATTTTTATGAGTACTACAATCAATGTTTATTCAGTAACAATATTGAAAATGTTGAAATTTTCGCAATATATTTATTCTAAATGAATTATCTGCACGATACTTTGAAAATCAGTCCATTACCTTGCGAGCAATGACGTACTTTATAAAATACCTATTCGAGAACATCACTGAGGTGACTAGGAATCTATGCAAAATTCCTTGAAATCTTCTAAAAATTGGTGATTTATTTTAGCACTGTCTGAATAGTAATTTATGTCAATATTTAATGAAAATAACGGATCATTTTTTTTACCCACTTAAATCCCTTTACTTATATTGTTTGTTTGTGCTTCGCATTGAAATCTTTTATTTTTTCAGGTAATCCTTCCTTTATTTCACCGTGTTTGTTAGTGACGTCAGCAAATTCAGTTTTATGTCTAGTTTTTACATTGGCTTATTGGGACACACCTCCAGCTAATGAACTTATGAAAACAGTAATTACAAAAATCATTCGGGATATTTCGAAAGCGATCAAGCGATCAAGTGCCATAAACAGTGGTTATGGGAAGAAAACACTCTGACATGTGTAACAAAACAATCTATGCCAGTGCATTAAATTGTTCAGTATGTTGATACATCGTTAAGTTAACGTTTTCATCAACGCGCTTTGCTTCATCACCCTGAGAGAGAAGTAAAACCCAGACGGTATGTCTTTTTGATGAATTGTCAACGACGTAGTTCAAGAATGTACTAAAGATGTACTTTGTCTAAATATGGAAATACTTATGTAACTATAATCGAAAATGGAAATTGCCCACATTTTTTGTCCTTTTCATCTACGCTTTAACAAATTACAGTTTTTCAGTTATTTGTTTTGGTCGTATTGTTTTTTCAGGTTATTGTATTGGAAAATAGACCCGACTGTTCTGGTGCCAAGTTCTGAGAACTATGTCTATCAGCAGACAAACGAGGTAATAAAACATGTCTAAAAACTATCATTTTATGCTCAAATAACTAAAGGCTTTTACCGTAGAATATTATAGCATGATCTTCACTGAAGAGTTTGTCGACTTTCAAATACTGCATCATAAAGGTTTTAATTTCGTAAAAGGTGCTTAGAAAAGAGGTAAATGAACGATTAAATTGCAGATTTCTGTTAACCAACATTGATCAATAGATAGGAATATTAACAAATTGGATCTGCATTTATCATCTATAACAAAGACGTTGCTAATCTAGTAGGTTTGCTTATAAGCTTTACAAAACTCTTTTGCATGTAATCTGATTAAATGCACAAGATCCATTTGGTATATTGTTATATGCATAGTTACAGAGATGCTACCGTTTCTTAACACGCTGTATTCATTTGGTATTAATTACCTAAATTATAAAGGTCGTAAGAAGTGTTTTAATTAGGAAATAGATTTTAAGTTTGAGTGATATACCGTCTGATATATCACGGTGTCGAGTTCAGATGCGTAGTAATTTAATCACGAAGGCCGTAGGCCTGAGTGATTAAATAACTACGCATATGAACGAGAAACTGTGATATATACAAGGGTAGATCACGAAAATGTTAAAATCTATTTCCATTCTAACACGTAGGTATATTTATAAGGGGCGCAATTTTAATTCTGCACTATTTAACAGTAACGTTCGCAGTGACGTCAGCGGGCGCGCGCTTGTGTTCAGCTATACTGCCTATGATATATCACGCTCAATTCCTTCTTTGTTTATTGTCGGCGAATTGCAGATAGTGTTAGAATTAAAATTTATCCCGATTTCTCTAGCGCAAATATATCAAAATGAATGCACAAGGATATGATTTTGTAAATTCTAAAATCTAAATTTTATTAAGTCTAACTTGAAAATGTCTTTGAAGTCTAGTGAGTAAAAGTTTCATTTCTTTTGTGGTTGCATTTCTAAAAGCTTAGACAAGACTTAGACGTGACTCGGTAAATCATATCAGGAAACTTCTTTCTGAAATAGATAATTTCTATTTGGTTCCAAAACGATTACAAAATGAATGACTTCAGAATGTCCTTATTTTACATAGAAATGTTTCGTTGTCACAAAATCAATATTTGTGTTCTGTTTTGCTCATCAATGAATTTTGTTGTCCCATTTAATCTTTTAGACTAGATGTCAGAGTAAACCCAACTGTGTTTTCGACTGAAATACCATACTTCGGATAAAAAGACATTCTCCATTTGTCCCAGAGAAATAAATGAGGTCTATCACCCAAGGTATGTTAATGAAAAACAACGACCAAATTAAAACGGCATTTGTGGTTGTACGGTTTCATTGAATACTTCTTAATTCCGACAACATTCGATGTGTTTCTGAGAAGACGTTTCATTTTCTTTCTTTTTTTTTTATTCAAGACAACTATGTAAACCATATGTAAGGAGGAAACGGACAGTTCAAAGTTGAAAAAAACACCCATAATAAACAAATATTTTGACTGTTTTATTTTTACTATATAGATATTGCTAAAATTTGATCTGGTGGTCAGTAGCTTTAAAGATAAACAAATCTATAGTGTATTTTCTTTTTAATTCTAATAAACGGTTGGTTAAAACATGGCACAGACTGAGTTAAAAAATACGTTGGAAATTGTCGCATGATCGTTTTATCGAAGCACACGCAGAGTTAAATTTGAGAGCTGAAAATCGCCTTGAACGATCGCAAACTTCAATATTTTAGCAAAAAAGATGATGATGATTCAGGAGGTTCAAGGAAGGAGGTAGTTTCATATAGACAGTGAGTTATGCGAGTTCAAAAGGTCTGAAATTATTGGAAAATAACTAAATAGCTTGCAGCCATTATTAACGTTTCATTCTGTCTTCTGGGCCGACTTTGAATGAGCTTAAATGCTTATTTTAGCTCATTATAAGGAAACAACACATTTATCACAAGCAGAGGAAGAATCAATTAATATTCTACCGTGCACAGAGGCCAAAAAATCTGTGACACTTGCTAGATAAATAAAGATAATAATGTTTTAACACTGTAATTGTCCTAACTCATCTACAACTTTTTTCAATTTTACACAATACAACAACATGGCTAAACAAGTCGGTTCACCTTGGTCGACATTCATCTTTCCTTTCGACACACACAAAGCCGCTCGCACCCCACCCCCTCCCCCACAAATTTTCAAATCTGATGTTACTGTTTCATTTAATACAAGTTGAGGAGACAGGTTATGAATATTTTATTAAAATACACAAAAACATTAAGTATATGCTGACTGAACGCAATGTTTGGTACACGTGCTGCAGATAAAATTTACATCAAAACTGTATTTTTTTCTTAAAACTTTCATGTGTTTCATTATATTTGCTCCCACGGTTTATATCAAGACTTCTACAAGATTTGCTCTGTGTTTAAAAATTCGTAACGTGTACAACTACAGTCTTCGAGACTGTTACTCATCACTATAAATAGAAATGACACTTCCATAGGCAATTTTGGTCGTAATATTGATCTATACAGTTAATATCTCTTGAGATTTTTAGATCTATTACTCGTGGGAATTTTGAAAGTAAAGAACAATCAATATTGATTTTTTTGACATCTCCTGCTATGGTTGGGCCTATAGCTTATTAAATCCAGTGTGATTTCGTAGTAACAACATTTATGTGCCATATGATAGCTTAAATAAAGCTTCCAAGTAAATTAGTATGTCATTATAATATTGTATATGAGTTGTTTTAGTGTTTTAGTTCTTATGAAATCAACCTTATATGTGAGGGAATATGTCGTGTAGAAAGAATTTAATAGTTAAATATCTTTGCAAGTTTCAATCAAGATTAAAAGCAATGGGGGACATTAGTGGATTATCTACCCTGAATACTCTCTGAAATTACATTGGTCCTTCCATTTGGATTCCTCTGCTTTTATCGCTATTTTCTCTTTTGGTATGGTGATAATTAAGCCTAATTATTTGCAACAGTGGTAGTCAGATAACACATTAAGTCTAGCACATGTTTTGTTTACACCATTATCTTTGTTTTTTGATAATCTTAACTTTTTATGTATATATAAGTGACAATTTTCACAATTAAAAGTCAAGACCATCACAATAAGAAACAAGGATAAAGTCAGAGGATTCCAACTGAAAGGACCAATGTGCTATTTGGTCTACCTTTGATGTTATCTAAGTAAGGGAGATAATTTGTTATCATGAATGTCCCTCATTTGCAAGTGCTATTCCTTATGTGATAATTATACATTTTTCTCTCCATTAATGGATGCATGTCTCTCTTAATTTGTCCCTTTATTCAAAATTAATAACCTTACAGAAAATTTTCAGAATGTGTTGTGACATTTATTTCATTAATCAATTCATACAAGACCTTCTGTATTTTACTGTTATCTCTAGAGACGTTTCGCTCCAGAAGTGCTAATAATTTCAAACTATCAGAGCAAAGGTTATGGTATATATACAGCAGGCGGCCACACTGGAACGATCACACTGAGGTCCTCTGTTGGTATAATTCATATTATCAATCGTTACACAGGCTGACCATTCTTTTTTCTAGTGACGCTAACAATTGAATTCAATAGTTTAAGTTTATATCATCTTTACAGAAATCATCTCACAATTATTCAAAGCGTAACTGTTAATTTAAAACTTGTATCAATTTCACTTGTGATGAGAGAGTTTGGTAGGGTATGTATGCCTCCTTTTTGAAATGTCTGTTTGCTAAACACGTGTTATTTCTTTTTCAGCAAAAAGAAAAGTGAAACAATTCTGATCTACAAAAGGTTTGAAATTTAATAATAATAATAATAATAATAATAACAATAATAATAATATAATTTACCTAGCCATTGCAAGAAGACTTCTATCTACGTACAATCTGATGCAAAAGAACTAACATGCTGATTTATTTCTCGTATATAACTTATATCTAGTGCCCAACTTTAAAATGATATCATTTATATTTTTACAAAATTATAGATCTGTTAATATTTAGCATGTTTGTTTAAAATTTGCATTTTAGAAATGTTGTTTGGAAAATAAATATGTCTAGTGCAATTGTCTGAGGAATAAAGCTTCAAATGTAAACTTCCTGAGCCCTAAAATTGCATCGATAAGGCAGCAATTTCAAATATACTAAATATCGATTATCTGTGTAAGGAAAATGTGATTTATCACTCGTTTTAGGAACAATCTTTCACACAATTGAATATATTATTATTTTGTGACGTGAGAATGAGATGCTCGAGTTTTAATGAGGCTTACTCATTGCGTATGAATAATGTTACTGAAATATCTAAAGGCGTGTTCTTGACATTCTCTCTGGTAAAACAGACTATTTAGAGGACGGAGCAGCTCAAAAGCTTGATAAGAATGTTAACGCACTTGTTAGCGGCAGTTTGTATCACGTGCCTCAAACACTTCTTTAAGGAACATGGTAGGAAAAATGATTGCTGACGATATGAGGTTTCTTAGTTTCTGACTGACAGTTGCTTATGTATTAAACTACAGGTCACTACGCTCTTTGGTCTACATGCCTCTGCTTGCAAGAGAAACATAGTTTCTTGATATTTTGAGTACCTGACTGAAATCTTACTCCTTTGGGCGTGCACTGCGGCTTGTCATAATATCTTGCTGACATTTCAATCTTAATTTTATAAAAATATGTAATTAATTTTCAGGTTAGAGAGTATTTATATCCACAATTAATTGACGAGTAATAAAATCAGTTTAATAAATCGTTTTTGGCTGGAGTTATTTTTCTCATTCATTATTGACACGTCTCTTCAAAAATTGTCTTAAAACGCATTTAACTGGAAATCGATTATCTCAGAGCATTTTATTTTGTCTAGACCATAACTGTAGGTTTAAGATATATTCTAATTATTTCACCATATAGGACTTTGAATGGAAAAAGGAGCCAAATTTATTGTTATTTTTAAGTCCCAACGATTATCACTAAGAAAACTGCTGGCTTAAGACAAAATTTAGCTGAAAGTACAAATTAAAGGTTTAGCGTACGGGCTGTCGTGCTGACAAGGCGTAAATGAAATAAGTTGCAGACACATCTTAGATTTTTATAAATTAATTGAGACAGTTGTCTGCATAGATATATTGCATTCTCTGTTTGTCTTTAACAGATTGCAATCAGGGATTTTTGTCTTGCGTCTCATATAACAGATGTTTTTTTGCAAATGGATTATTCTGTAATCAAAGGCATAGATTAAGCTCCTAAACAAAATGTTTTTAAGCCTCTGAAGAAAAGTTTTAGTGTAAAAATTAATGAGTTTAATGAGCTATATAACATTTCCTTCAACAAGCTTTTCAATCAGTTAATTTACATATAGAACCTAAGTGAGAAAATTTTACCGCACTATCACGTGGTACTCTAAATCTTAAATAATATAATCTATATTATATTTTTTATATATATATACTTCCAAAACTCTAAAGGAAACATGAAAGATTTTCAAAACTGCATTACAAAAACGTTTGGGGCCTTTAAGTTTTTGAATATTGAATAACAGTGTGATTGACAACCGTCTCACGCTTGGAATGTTTGATTGGCAGTTGCTGCAACTTGGAACAACGATCAATCTCTTTTACAGTAAATTTACTAGAAAACAGTACCTATTACCACCATTACTTCTTTAACAAAATGTCACTGATTGCAAGTTTTACTTCGGGCCTACCGAAATGTGAGAGAAATTGGTCCGAAAAAGAAATTTTCAACATTTGTGCCTAGGTATACTGAGAACTCAGATCAGGTTGTTGGGTTTATTTTCGGTATATACTACACATTTTATTTGGTCTTACTGAGCTTGAGGTTATTATTAGAAATTAACAAAATTGAACAAAACTTAAAGCAATTTTCATTAACTGTTTTGAAAAGCTTTGATAAATATGTGATTGTGCCTCACTCTTCAAAATAATACTCGATAGAGAATGAATGAGACTAAATGGTAAGGCCTGTTACTACTTTTCATGAATTGTAACAAAAAAAAACCACACAAAAAAACCGACGCGTATGATCACGTTTGAAGTGTGACTTTCTAAGTAAAAGGCAACATGTATAACTGTCCAATAACTTTTACATATCTTTTCAAATGTTTCAAGTTACCTTGTGTCGCTTTTCGTAAAAGCATTAATTTTCAGTTTTCGTGTTGTCAAATTAATATTTATATCATTAAAAAATTGAGGTATACAGGACAGAATGAGTAACGAGTAAACACACTGATGATAAGTATATTAAAGAATATAAAAACAGTAGTTTGTTTTCATTGCAGATGACAAAACAACAAATTATGAGAAACATTGTTTGCCATTAAAAATGAACGATAGCTGCATAAGCATTTTTTATAGTAAAGAAAATGCCGAATTTTAAGTTTAACAAACGATAAATTTAAAAACAAAAATTGTCCAGCTACTATAAAATATAATTGAAACTGTTTGTAAAATTATTTCTTTTTTTCTTTCTTTCTTTTTTTCCGTTCCTTTCATTCCTTCTTTCTTTCTTTCTTTCTTTATTTTTTTTTCCACGGTGTTTTAAGGATACAGAAAATGTGATGTTAGAAGAACGAAACGTGAGAGTTTAAGAGGGTTAAACAATTTCAAAATAACTAAAAAGCTTGCAACCATTAACGTGACAAAATAATTCTTCTGGGAAGATTTCTTAAGAGGTTTAATACTTATTTTGCCCCATTACAAGGACACATATTCATTATGAGCGGAAGGAAAATCAATGAATCTTCCACGAAGTAGAGCGACCGAAAGTGAATTTGACAGCGACGTGGTCAATAAATCTCCCCCGAAGTTAATTTACAGAAAAGGAAATATAAGTTTTCTTTAAAGAAAAACGAGACGCACAGTCTCTTGGAAGTCTAAATGAATTCTCAAGGCATACAGAAGTCAGCTTGTGAATGAGTTCTGTAATTCACTTGACGTGGCTTGCGCAAGGATGACTGAGCATTTATCTTGTACTTGAAACGAAACGGGTACACATATCTTTACATTTGAATCGCTTTCAAGTGTTTCTGGTAATCTAATTCTTTACTTCCCTTCAGTAAGTCTTTATTATTCCTGTTGACGAAGAAAAGAGAACTCCAGCTGTAACTTAGCATACACTATGACAAGCAACTTACCTTCTTTGAAAATGTACATTACCTTTTCCAGGCCACACTTAAGGAGAGTCTCATTTATTTTCTTTGTTTACATTAGTGTGCGTGGGTGGGTTGATTGCATTCCAACCCACACCTTACAATATTTAACTTCTTTTACACCATAAGAATAAAAAAAACTCCTATCACAAACCTTTCTGTAAAGTTGTTTGATTTCAATTTCATTGCCATTACATTTGCAAAGAGTGAACAGATCTTTGAAACATGATTCAACTTAAAAAACCCATTTCTCATGACATTATATTTTTTGTACAGTTTAAATGGTAATTCTAGCATAAAATCGCTTGTTTTTGCCCGTTTTGCCCATGTTTTAACGAGAGCAAAAAGGTATGTTAACAAGGAAGCTCTCGCGCTCACGCGCTGTTATTACCCGTTTTCAGTTATGCGCGTTACAGGGCCTTTGTAATCCGTCTTTTTGCCCCAAATCGGCAGTTTATGTAACTTTGCAGGTCGGAACGTAGACGAAACATTCATGATTATTGATAAAATCAATGACTGGCCTTGTCAATCGTAAATCCACATGAAATTCTTCCAAATATTTTTTTTAACGACACTTTTTAAGTTAAGATGGCCGCTCGACAGGTTGAAACATGTTGACGTGTCGCTCTGGAACGCATATTTAAAACACGTATCCATAACAACCTAAAGGCGACTGTACTATTATTTATTTATTTCTTTTTGTTTTCGTAAACATGTCTTTTCTAGATCATTTTATGCTAGAATAGCGGTAAAGCACGTTTTTTCGTGTCATAACATCTGCAGAATCCCTCGGGATATGTTGGTGCCCGAGCCCGTAGGCACCAACCATCCCTCGGGATTCTGCAGATGTTATAACACGAAAAAAACGTGCGTTAACCTTATAATATACATTGGCTATATACTTTGCACGCGCCTAGAAAGTTGCACAAACTGCATGAAATTCTCGAATAGAAACAATTAATTCAGACGATTACAAGAAGAAGGTTTACCATCTTGATATATACCGTACAAAGCTGATGGTTTATCTATTTTCTTTGTTTATTAAATAGTAATTACCTACTGAAAACTTTTTCTGTTCTTACACTGCAAAACTATAAACAAACTACTTTAGATTTCATAAGCTAAGTTTCTGTAATTATAACTTCTTAAATAGACCTGAAAATTGTTTCCTAATTGAGTCCAAAGTAGAAGACTCTACCTAAATAGAAATTTGGTGTGTGTATTGTAAATTGTTTAAGAGGCAGTTTCTACTCCGCTTAAACAGCAATAACTTTTCTTTGTAGCAAAGCAGCTGTAAGTTGAAGCTAACCATTTGACCAACTTGCTTCTCTTTTAGGAAAAAGTCGAGCAATGAGAAAAATGAGTTAGGCGTGAAATTGTCTAAACTAGAGGGCAGGGTGATAAAACCTGTTTCCTATTCATTCGATTTTAAACGTGTAGATGAAAGACATTTTTAATCTGTTTCATTAACTACAGACAATTTTTTCGTTAAACCGAAACAAAGCAAGCAGACTCTATAGATTATTCATGTTTTGCTTGGTGACAACTAGAAACGCTTGTTTTGATTACAAAAAAGAAGACGCCTGTTCCAAGTAGCGATGGCTTAATGAATTAATATCATTATAAATGAAACTGGTGTCTAAGTCAATGTTTCTTATATTGTCTTTGAAATAGGACATTTGCATTTGATACATTAGCAACATACAGGCGCATTAGACGGGGCGTCAAACGCTGGAAATGAAAATGAAATTAGTGTAATGAATGTCTTTTTGTAACAAAAAAGTCTTGTCGATCTGTCAACATAAAATTATTGGCTGTTAATCCATTGCATTCAATTATGAAAGATATTTAAACTTTTCACCTTTCAGATATAAAAAAATTCTTTCCATGTAAAATGAATGTTTGACACGTTATAGTTGGTGTAATACCGGACACCGTGACGAAATCTCCCAACAAATGTTGATCATTTGATTCACTTTTGAAAAAAACGTAAACAAAAACTCTTTAGGAGACTAAAATTCCTTTATATATATTTCACTTTCAACAACAACAACAACAGTCTAAAGTAAGACCCCATACATATCAAGTCTTTATTTCATGATTAACTTGCAGACATTTGGTGCACTGTGGTCTAAAAGTCTAACAAAGAATTATGTGTTAGCGCGCATGAATGTCTGACTCTAGAAAACTTGCGTAATGTAGATGTAAGATGATGAATATATATTATAAAACAAATTGTTGATTGCCCATAACCATGGAGAAACTATCTGCGCGTATTGCACTGAAAAACAACAGTGCATGTTAAACATAAACCTCTAAAATGCTTTTTTTTGGGGGGGCGGGGAGGGGAAGGTGAGAGGTGACAAGAAGACCTCTGTCTACCGAATGACTGAAAAGGCAATCAATTTTGTAATCTTAATCCGATAATGATAAAATATTTTCATAAGGACATGCTTTACAATTAAGCAATGATATACTGTGTTAGTGTTTAATTTGTTCATGATGAAATAAAAACTCATTTATATTGTAAAGAAGAACACATTTAAAGACTGAGAACATGTGTATATGTAATAAAACGTATTTCAATCAACATTCGAACTAGAACACCTCTCTATATAGATTGTAATATTAAAGGATTTCGTTCACATGATGTAGTACATTACTTGACCGACACCTAAAGAAACCAAGTACTAATTAGTTTAGTACTATTCACGTGATATTTGAACGATGGGTTCGTTGTTTTTCAGACTTTGCATTTTAATATGTGTAAATTCAATTATGACGCTTGCAAATGAATCAAATGAAATACATATGTATGAATTTATCAGAAAGAGAAATTGAAGATTGAAGAGGGCAGTCTTACAAGCAAACAACGTTGTTTGATTGACAAAAAAAAAGCCAAACACCCGACAACAAACACATACACACTAATACAAATATAAAAAGACGTCTGTGAGTTAAGTACGTCTCCAAAGAGCATTTAAACAACTTCGAGAAAATGACTGGAAATACATGTAGACTGAGATTTTAGACGGATGTTACAGTATAGCTCACGATGCTATGCATATCGTCACATTTGTACAAAAATGTGTTAATTCTGGGTCTACTGTGACAAAAAATGTCAATCTTTTTTTTATTTGTCTTAAAGCGAATAAAATCCGGTTTGAGGCAAAGTGTGTTTAAGACTTAGAGTTCTTTACCCTTCAGTATATATATTTCTTGAGATGAGTCGTATGTGTCTTAACCAATAATGTCTACATTATTTTTCTTGCCGCCACAGTGACTGCATGCTAACTGTTTAGTTAGTTTCTTATCATATCCTTAAACAAAAGATTATATTTGTTCCAACGATTTCAATGTAGTGTTATTGCTCTTGTTTTGTGGAATCTATTTTGTACAAAATCTTGACGAAAGCCTCCACCCCACTCCTTACATTTTATTCATAAAAGCTATTTTCATCTTTAATGTAAAACTTTTAATGAAATGTTTAATTCAAAAGCTATCTTAACAACGGCGTTAGCGAAAATTTTATCATAGTTGCCAGTATTAAAACGAAATTTGTCCCTTAAAAAGCCAGCAGCTGTCAATTAGATTCTGCCTGAATGAAAATGTGATTGACAATTGTCTGACATTTTGGAAGTCATGAATGGCAGCCTCTACGGCTTCGCACAGCAATCTATGCCTCATTTACAGTTTATTTACCACAAAAGGATGCAATAAAGTTTGCCAGAACAACCTCTTTTAAGGTTCTGAACAAAATGTCACTAAAAGACACATTTCATGTCAGGTCAATCGGTTTCATGCAAGTGAGTGCTCTAATCCAAAAATAAATGTGCACTTCAGTTTACTGTGACCAAATAAGGACTATCTCTTATTTTACTTTCTTTTGTGTTTTAAAAGCTTTAAAAGAAAGTAACGATGCAGAGGTTTTGTGAATGTCTGTTTTAATGAGAATCAACCCCAAACCCAAAAGTGTTCTTCTGTTCAAGTTTTATTTAATCTATCTTGCCCCACAACTCTGCCCCTTTTTTGAGCATTTTAAAACATTTGACAATTTTGAAACATTTTCAAGTTGTAAAAATCTTAACTCGAATCATTGAACGAGCTCTAATTGCCTTAATTTTGCAGAAACGATTTGCTAATGTTTTGTTGAAACGCAAGAAATATCGGCGTTCATAATGTTTTCAATCCCATCTTTTTTTCTGAGTTGTTTCACCAATATCTTTCTTGTTTCTGTCTTAAAATTACGGCTTTCTTTCACAAAAAACAAAGAGGAAACCTTACTGCAGCCAGAATTATACTAGTGAGCGGACTCAACCGAAGTCCGTTCTTAACATAGTCTTGTATCGACATGATACCATCATATAATCCTGAATTCTTTCCATGCCGAAAGCGAGATGTGACTTTAGTTCTAGGAAGACAGTTCCGATACTGAGTTATACAGAGTATCGTGTTTCGAAATATAAAATTCAAAATAGTGCAGCTCTATGCAGTGTAGACAATACAAACCATATAAACAATGCATGTGACACAGAAAATCAACAACAACAACAACAACAATCATGAACACGACAACGTACTCAATCACAAATGCATGAGAACATGCCAGTAACTACGAATCAATTCCATGAAAATGTCTATTATATCCCAGAATAACACATATATAGGGTATTTGTGTTGGTATTTTGTGCTACGCAACATTTGTAATGAATTGGAAATGTCAAGATAATATGTCTGTAAGGCTATTTACATCTTGCAGTCAGTTTTCAGGTTCAAATAATGAACACAAATTATTAAATAATTCCGTAACAAAATTGAAAGAAACAAAAACATCTTTGTATATGAGACCTGGTATACAATCTAGTCAATTGTAGTTTCATAATTTCAAATTTGGATGCATTATAGAATTTGAAAACAACTGTTAAGCCTTTGAGGTCGTATAGGACGTTATATGTAAGTGTTTTCTCAGGAATATCTGACCTTATATCCGGTGTTTCACCAAATCCTAATCAAAATCCACTATCGGACAATTTCGTTCGGTAAAACCAGACAGGATAGTGAAAAGTTCTTTTTCTATAAGAAAACATACTTTGTACATTAAATTTTAGTTTGAGTATTATTGTCCAGCGTGTGACACCAAGCAGAAGGTATAATTGTCCAGCGTGTGACACCAAGCAGAAGGTATAATTGTCCAGCGTGTGGTCATGACACCAAGCAGAAGGTATAATTGTCCAGCGTGTGACACCAAGCAGAAGGTATAATTGTCCAGTGTGTGACACCAAGCAGAAGGTATAATTGTCCAGCGTGTGACACCAAACAGAAGGTATAATTGTCCAGCGTATGACACCAAACAGAAGGTATAATTGTCCAGCGTGTGACATCAAGCAGAAGGTATAATTGTCCAGCGTGTGACACCAAGCAGAAGGTTTCCTCTCTGTGCTCAAACAAACACAGTCCTTTTATCATTATTCAGTTAGTTGATAATTCAACTTATTTACTCACTAATCAAGACAAAGAAACAATTATGAAATTTCATTAGTGGAGCTTGTCTTAATTAGTTGCTACAACAACATGAAATTTGCTCTTTTAAGTGTCATCTGTAACAGCTAATAAAACCTTTCTTGAACTACAACTGACAATCGTCTGACGTCTGTGAGGATAAGATTTGCGTTAACAATAGGTCTGTAAGGACAAGACTTATGTTAGCAAGGCCCTGTAAGGACACGACTTACGTTAGTAATTGCTCTGAAGAGCGACGAAGTTAACCTCTTGTAAATTGAAATTCCCAAAGAGGATGGAATTAAGCAAATAGATTTTATTTTGTAAAACTACGAAGTGACAGTGCTCAATTCAATCAATGAAACAATAGCAATCGGTTTGGCAAAACCTGTTGTTGCTTCGACAAAATGTTGCAAAATGTAAACTTTAATACAAAACTGTCTGACCTGGATTCAGACCATTTGAAATGTCTCGTTAAATTAAAAACTGAAATGTGATTTAAAGAAAATAAGCGGACAATAATAAACGGCCGCAAGACTTTCAAATACAGAAATTTTGCCGATGTACGAGGGTTGATCCAGAAATAATGTCACTACCTTCATATTTTTTTTATTTCTTAAGGTATGGTATCGAAATTTCTATATGTTAGTTCTCTAAGACTTTTTTATTCACTGACCAAGTAGCGTTAAATTTGACCTTCACATATTTTCACTACACACTATCATAAAACCGTAGTGATGCATGGTCGCCGCGCGTGAAAAATATGCCGTGTTGTGGACTTACGATCTCAAATTAAAGTAAAAATTTGCTGAGTAACAATGCGCGAAATCATAGGATGTTATGATGACGTGACGTCATGAATGTCAGTTATCATGTGCTGGAATTCTATTGATGTGGTTTAAATTTAGCGTGCGTAACCTATGTTTGAAGTCGGGTGGTGCGTAAGCCAAAGATGTCAATATCTCGTATTTTCCTGTGCGATCAATAACTGTGCTTTCTTTTGCAATTTCACTAACTTCTTTTTTTTTTTTTTTTTTGTAAAAGAAAGCTTTCAAAGAATAATCCCCAATTCTTGAGATTGGAAAAAAATAAAGACTCCCTTTTCCATGAAAGACAAAAACCAAGCATTATTATAACCGGAACTTGTTCGATGGCGGATATGTCTAAATCCGCTGCTGCTCAAATTTCAAATTGTCATGGTTTCATTGAATAATGAGTCACTGAAATGGTGATAACAAAGAAAAATATCCTTCAGCTGAGAAGTTGATCAGTGTTTTTGTTCTTGTTACATAATTTTACCCAAGATGGATGAGGTTATCTCGTGTGACGAATAAGTGCAAAAAATCAAAATCATGAAATATCTTATTGACAGAAAATAACATCTGCAGGATTTGAATTTAAACAGTAGTTAAAGAATCAATACAAATAAATAGCATACTTAAAAACAAATGTTTACGGATTCAAAATATCAGTTATTCCCATACACCTATACAGTCCTAGACAAATAAAACAAGTGACTTAGGGACAGAAAACAGATACAGCTTTTGTACGGTCAAAAAAAAAAAACCCAAAAAAAAACAAAAAAGCCAAACGGCGATCAGAGATCGACCGTGCAAAATATTTCTTTTATTTTTTTACCAATTACAAAAAGCAGATTTTTTAAATGAGATGGTATCGGGCTATTATATCCCTATAACATTGCTGGGTGATAATTAATCATTATCTAAATCCTGGCTTATTTCTCCGTGATAACTGATCCCGTACAATGCCTCTAAAGGTCATTAGTCCTTTACCTCCGATTCAACTGAGGACGCAGTCAGTCGCTTGCGGAGAACTTGGTTTACTTAGTAAAGTGGTTGAATACCAAGGAACACATGCCGAAATATAACCAAGGAGAGGTTGAAACATTTATTCATGTAAAACCAACTGAAATGCAATACATTGGTGTTCTGAAGAATGTTTTTGTTTACGTAAAACACAGCATGAACGAGGTGCATAACCTTGAAGATAAACAAATCTAGAGAATATTGTCTAGGCAGATATAGACCTGACACAATATCTGCTTTATAATTCAATTTTATATAATAAGGAAGAAGAATAATGTCTTGACAAGAGAAGCTATGGAAATTCGATTGTTTGTCTTACTTTGAGATTTCAGGAAGCAAAGATTGTAATAATTTATCATGCTGTAAAAAGTGCCAGAAACGACATTACGTAATCATTGCTTTTGAAAGAATGATTTTATTTGTGCATTGCCATCAGTACAGAAACTCGCTTTGTGTATGGAGAGCAGGGTTAAGGTGACAAAATTAGTACCAGCCAGTTGCTTTATCTAACGACTTTGAAGCAAGTAGAGTGTCCTATTTTCTCATGTACATACATGCTGAAATAAGCCACATAAATACAGTACATTTATATATCTTTGAAATCATATGAAATAATTATAAATATTGTCACAGCTGTATCTCTTGAGGTACCTTCTTCAGTTACATCACATAAAATATCACATGACTGTCCAATAACGATTCTTCTGCTGATATTTTGATATAAACAATCGCCCCTGGCAACGAGACAGTAATGAAATTTACTGATGTATCACATTTTATCTGCCAAGGAAATATTATATCTTCCTCACTAGTTTTCATATTAACATACTTTTTGATAGAAACTTCCCCCTTCCTGATTAATTGATAAAAATGGCACTTTATAAGCTTATAACTTTACTTGCATCATATGAACTTTATTTATATAGCAACTTTTTCTTAAATATAGAACTTTATCTAGCAGCATTAATGACAATCTCCTATGTATTTTCATTGGTTTTGTATTATCTATCCTTCTATGTATGTTAAAGTTTCAAGGTATCCATGAAATACATTTAATAATGTGCGACAATTTCCTAAAAATGTTCGAATAAGCACTTACCGGCTTAGTAGTGGAAATTAAATTTGGGTACTGACTAAAACGACCGATTTACTGAGCCAGTTGTTGCTGACTGACATGTACAAAATTTTAAGAAATTTGCAAGATATTTCCAAAAGTTTGGAAAAAGTCCTACACCAACCATTGTACCCTATCTGATTAAATACACATATCTTATAAAAAAATATACCATACTTTACACGAAACAGTATTTAGAATAACTGGAGACATGCTAGAGATATGATAAGAACAATTCTGGTCTTTAAACTTGTTAAAAATTATTCTAAAACATACAGGAAATAGTTCAAGTGTAAAAGTAAAATCAAATGCTTTGATAAGTTTTAAAACCATTATTCTGTAGAAATAACCAGTTGTTTTCATATAAAAGCATTAGAAAACAATCTAAAACATTTCCAACGAATGACATTTTGGATAATTACCATGGAATAGCTGTTTATAATGTTACTGACGTCAAGTAACTGTTATATATATAGCTAGTGCAATTTTAAGTTGAACTCAGTAAATGTCCTTTTGTAGCTTCTCTTAGCAAGACCTATAAACACATAAGACCCACAAAAATATAGACCTCAGTTACATTATTAGGTCTCTGTCTCTTCGTTCCTTCTATTTCATCTGAACAAAAAGAATATAACAGTAACTTGTTTGAAAACTAGAATGCTAATTTACATCCAAGGTCATTAATGTTTTGTCTGTCAGATAATCAGGACCTTCATGTCTCATTCGTCTGACGCCTTACATCACTATAGACTTTAAAATTTGGTAGTAATATGTTACGATAAACATATGTTATTATTCTTTAAATCTGTCATCAAGTTAAGTTTGAAAAAAGCAATAGTTATTCATATTAAAGTTGATTATGTGGACAATACTACATACACGACATGCTGCTTATAAAATATACAAACAATATATCGGCTACTCACCAATTTTCATTGGGTCCCGTTGCCCCTGAAGATTAACTCCCACTAAACACGAGGCGCAGATAATACACATTTTCAAAACCACCGCCATATTTCACAATATTATCTTAAAATTATTTCTGTGTATTTAGAATTTTAAAAAAACGTCACCAATCATACATCATCAAATATCAAAAATCGCTCAACATTATCAAACGTGGACGTAATTCCATGGCATTAAAATGCACATCTTAATATATTTATTTATTTTTCATGAGATACACAATAAAAGACATCTTTCATTAAACAATTATTCAATATGTCTTTCCGTTTCCCTATTTATGTACAATGCTTTGATCAATCCTATCTATGACGTGTCATGTCCATTTTCACTTCGTCTGTGGACACCATTACAACTAATGCTTCCAGAAAACACGTTGGTGGCGTAAGCCATCATTTATCTCCCACATTTTATGATCTGCTTGACAATATAAAATGTAAACAACACTCCATTGTGTGATTTAGTCAAGAACACATCACAAAATTATGTTAAATCCTTGATAATCAATCAAACTTGGACTGCTTCCCGCTGCTTTTACCAATTTCTCCAATTTTCGTTTCATTTCCTTTTCCTAAGACATTTATTCTATTCCGTGTCATATCGCACAGAACACACAGTCTAAATCAATATGACTTCCGGTGAAAAGCGTTCCCTGTGTCTATTACAGCCATGCATTAGGAGAACGAATTTCGGATTTCCCAATACAGCTATGAAGTAATGGGCGGCTTCTTGGCAAATTGTCTGTTTTAGCTTGGAACTTGTACAAACTCTCTATCAAATTAGCCGGTCTATTTGGTTTAAGTAATGCCTAACAGCAACGATTTAGTACAATAGCCATACATTATTTCCAAGATGTTACGGTAGTAAGCACCTTATGTATGACCATTTTTCCCCCGTAGGATGGTGCATTTATGAATTTAACTGCTAAATGCATTTTATTGCTAAATATGCAAATTATTATCGAATTCTTTCAGTGATAACTTTTTTGTAAGTATTCTCTTGATTTTGTCCTCGTTTGATCATATAACAAGAGGCATTTTAACATACTAAAGGGGTAAAAACAATCATTATTTTGATCACTTTTTACCAGTTCATTCTGTGTTATTTACGTTAAATTTTCAAAATTAAAATATGTGAAGTTGTATAAGGTCAAGTAGCATATTTTGTCAATTTCTTTTTACAAGTTGTGTTTCAATATGTACGTTTTTATTCACAAATAAAGTTGATCGTTGGAACTTGTCGGATGTGATGAATAAACACTAATAACTTGGACAAGAATGATCACAAAGGGTTATATGTTCTAATTTACGCAAACACGTGACACATTTATGTGTAAGAATGTCAGAGTTTCCAAGAATGATTTATTACCCTGTGTTATATTGTAATACAAAATCTTGACAGCATTCTTTGGTTTCATCCAGAGTATGTAAATGATATGAATTGCTTTTTTCCCCTGTCTGAAATCTTTTGTTGGTCCCTGGCCTTCAAGAAATTAATTACACTGATAAAGAATCACTAAAACGTCGAGTTACCAGATTATCTGTCGTTAGAAGTTGTGACATTACCGAATCCCCATTTATGTTTGTTTTATTTATCATTGTTTTATTTCCAATCAACCAGAAGGTCAAAGACCCATGTTGTACACACACACACACACACACACACACACACACACACATGATTGTTTTCATGCGGTTGATGTCTAATAGACTCACTGGGCCTGGTGTATACTAATGTTATTTCATGTATAGTATATTCATTATTTTATATGTTTACATAAGAAGCATAATAAGATATTTACTTACTTACTTATTTATTTACTTACTTAATTACTTACTTATTAAAACTTTTGGTCTAAATATTTATTAGTCATCATTATCGTGAAAACATTACAAGCACGATGGCCTCTATTTGACATTTGATTTGATACAGTATTTAGCTTCATTTAAATAAGCTTGGTAACTTAAATCAGTTAATTTTCTTTTTCTATGTTTAATTTAATAATGTTTTCAAATGTTTGTTTTAGGTTTCTTATAAGGGGTATCATTTTCACCGTTTGGTTAAAACTCACTGTCACTTCGTTATATTCTTCAAAGAAAGCAATGAACATTTTCCATTTCATATCCATTTCTTAGAGTAAACCAATTCTCTAACGGCGTAAACAATTCCAATTGGAGTCGAATTCAACACTGACATACAGATTACAGCATTAACTACAAAAACAAATTCAGAGTTATATCTAACTTTTACTCATTTTGTACTTGATTGTTTTAAACACTCCTTTTGACAGAATATGCAAATAACGTTTGCTTTCGTGTCAGACAGACTTACAGACCAAGTAACAAGCGTGACTCATTTACAAATTCCTGTGTTCTTGTCTAATATTTTGTATGCCTTATCTCCCCTGGGCCGTCCGCTGACAAATCTTCATAAAATGTCACACACACTGCATTATGACATAAAATTGAATTTAAAAAAACACTCAATTTCGAAATAGTTATTCTCCGTTGCTATACAAACTGTCCAATGAATGAAGTCTTGTTTGGCTAAAAGTATAAAACAAGTTTTCCCTAATCAAGACTGGTAAAGTCTTCACTTCGACGTATAGTTTAAAAAGGAGTTTAAGACGCTTTTTGGCTCTCGTTTAAGTACGAAAATTTATCTCCCAAATGAACTTGCTTTTCATATTGTAAAACTGAGAAAACAAGAATATGATATACGCCATTTTGTGCGGTATACTTGTTGTGACGCAATAAGTCAAAATTTAGCTGTGTTGGCAAGAAATACTTGGCGGCAAACACGTCACAAATACGTTTTAGGTTTATTAATCCTATGTCCTTACTTTTGTTTTCATAATTATACAAAAATGTGCATAATCTAAAGGTTTTATCTGTAAATATCAATTATGCTAATTACAAAATCTTTACAAAATTTGTGTATATATTCGATATGACCTTGGGAACATACAGAGCCATTTATTTTGATAAAATTTCAATCAAACCTTGCCTACGTTTTCATTTTCCTAGTAATATTTCAGTATATCTGCCTAATCTAACTGTGATCTTTTTTATAATCCACTCAAATGTGTTAACGATAGCGAATTAGTGATCCAGAATGAATATTTACAATAATTTCATTGGTTAGAAATTTAAACAGCAAAATAATAAGTCACGTGATAATTCTGGGGCTCTCATCATTGGCAGTTTTAAAATAAAATGGTTTCTATTGTAATGGGCAGTGTTGCTACTTGAGTTTGCCTTCAATTTTCGTTACAAACAAGATGGTCAATCGAATAATACAAAAACTTAAAGCGCAACCTTTTTATTAGTTGAAAATGACTACCAAACATTAAGCGTCCTTTGATAACGCATTATGACTAATTTTGCACATAAGTTTGTTAGCAGAAATAAGTATTACATTAGTTTGTTAGCAAAATTTAGAATTACACGAGTTTGTAAGCAGAAGTTAGAATTGCAGGTGTTTTTTTCAGATATAAGAATAACAGGAGTTCTTTAGGAGACGTTAGAATTTTTAAAGTTCGTAAGCAGAAGTTCAAATTAGAGAAGCTTGTAAGCTGAAGTAAGAATTACAGAAGCTTGTTAGCAGTAGCTAGAATGACACGAGTCTATTATTAGAAAGTTAAAAGTACAGGAGATTGTTAAGAGATATTAGAATTGCAGGAGTTTATTAGCAGAACTTACAAGTAAGGAGTTTGTTAGCAGAAATAAGAATTAGAGGAGTCTGTTAGCAGAACTTAGAAGTCCAGAAGTTGGAAGCAGAAGTAAAAATTGCAGGAGTTTGTTGGCAGAATTTAGAAGTACAGGAGTTTGTTAGCAGAAGGTAAAATACAAGAGTCTGTAAGCAAAACTGAGAAGAACAAGAGTTTGTGAAGGCTTTTAGCAGAATTTAGAAGTGCAGGAGTTTGTTAGCAGAAATAAAAATTAGAGAAGTCTATTAGCAGAACTCGAGGTCCAGGAGTTTGTAAGTAGAAGTAAGAAGTACAGGAATTTGTTAGCAAAAGGTAAAATACAGGAGTCTATTAGCAGAATTGAGAGGTACAAGAGTTTGTTAGCAGAAGTTAGAATACAGGAGTCTTTTAGCAGAATTTAGAAGTACAGGAGTTTGTAAGCAGAAGGTAAAATACAGGAGTCTATTAGCAGAACTGAGAGGTACAAGAGTTTGTTAGCAGAAGTTAGAATACAGGAGTCTTTTAGCAGAATTTAGAAGTACGGGAGTTTGTAAGCAGAAGGTAAAATACAGGAGTTTATTAGCAGAACTGAGAAGTACAAGAGTTTGTTAGCAGAAGTTAGAATATAGGAATCTTTAAGCAGAACTTAGAAGTACCGGAGTTTGTTAGCAGAAGGTAAAATACAGGAGTCTATTAGCAGAACGTAGAGGTCCAGGAGTTTGTAAGTAGGAGTAAGAATTGCAAGAGTTTGTTAGCATAATTTAGAAGTACAGGCGTCTGTTAGCAGAAGGTAAAATACAGGAGTCTTTTAATAGAACTGAGAAGTACGAGAGTTTTTTCGCAGAAAATAGAACACACGAGGCTTTTAGCAGAATTTAGAAGTACAGGAGTTTGTAAGCAGAAAAGAAAATACAGGAGTCTATTAGCAGAACATAGAAGTTCAGGAGTTTGTTAACAGAAGTTAGAACGCAAAATTTGTTAGCAGAACATAGATGTTCAGGAGTTTTTTTTAGCAGAAGTTAGAATGAATGAGTTTGTTAGCAGAACATAGAAGTTCAGGAGTTTGTTTTGCAGAAGTTAGAATGCACGAGATTGTTAGCAGAACATAGAAGTACAGGCGTTTGTTAGTAGAAGTTAGAATGCAGAGTTTGTTAGCAAAAGTTAGAATGCATAGTTTGTTAGCAGAAGTTAGAATGCACGAGTTTTTTTAGCAGAACTAAGTTTTAAAAGGCACGTCTTTACTAACATCTCTAACATAAATAGGTCACCCGTGCAGTACCCAACAACACCTAGTATAAGTTTTTAAGAAATGTATTGTTTAAAAGCAGCAGACAGTATTCGCAAACTCACATTTATTCGATTATTTAAAATGTTCTTCCTGCAAACGATCAGTTTCAGCGTATCTAAGTTTAAACCATATAATTCTTCGGAAGAGAGGTATAATTTTTCCGTAAAAGTCTATTAACTAGAATCTATTAGACCATTACGACATTATATAAATTATAAATTCAGTCTTAATATAATTGAAACTTTAAACCCTAGACTGAATAGCAGTGCAGAAGAAATAATGACTGTAGCCAAGAAATATTTTACAGAAATACGTAAGTATAAAACTTAAATCAATATAAGCTGCCTATTATTACAGGGAAGAAAGTTTATCATAGCATTTTCGTTTTCTGAAAAATCTATTGCATAAAACTGTATGACGCAAAGAGCCTGGACATGAACATATCAAACAGGATAGCAAGATAGCAAGTTAGATAAATGGACAGCACATTTGTGTTTTTGTGTTCTTATAGTTATTTGAAAAAAGCGAAGGATATGGAAAAAGGGTATCCTACCAGATGCTTAAGATTTCTGAATTCATTTACATAAATACTGGTAGACCGTGCAAGGATAACTCCAGATCGATATGTTAGAGGATAAATGCAGAAATTCAAAATCATTCTTCCATGTAGAAAAAAATGATCTAAACTTAAGGTGGGAACTATCTATCTTGAACTGGAAATTTGATAATTAAAACCTTTCAAATACTTTGGCTTTGTCTTTACGACGATTGTTTTATTTTATCAATATTTAAGACAAAAATGCCTGACTGTTTATATCTATTTTAGCAACATTTTTTCATGGTTTCAGTAAATGGTGAATAAATTGCGTGGATTAAGTATGTGTGCAAAATGAAAATACAAGATGGCACGGCACGTATGAGCTTCAACTTCAACTTTCACATTTTGTAGGTAAAAATAAAACATCTAGTGACAGTTTGTGACAGTGTTATGACAAACGTATGGACATTACTGGAACAAAAGTCACGGGTATAAATTTACAGTAAAAATGAATTAACTTTTCTTGTGTAGAGATTTTGCACTATACACAGTAACCAAAGTATTTACTCAGAATTATACAAATGAAGACGCCCCGGTCAAAACCATTATAGCATAAGGAAAACATAGATAACAAAAATATACGGGGACATAAAAGAGGAACTTCTGTATATGAAGCAATCTTTCGAAAACAATGAGCCAATGTCCAAAGAACAGTTTCCAAAGTTTATCACAATTATCTAACATCTGTTGTTAAGACAGACGTATTGAAACCTTAAGCGTGACGCGAGGGTATGAATTTTAACCAGACACTGATCAATATAAGAACAAATTGTAGGGGGCATGACAGAACAAAGACGCCCAGGATTATTTATTGTGATGCAATAACACTCAGTCTGTAGTTTATATAAGGTCGTGGGATTAAAATAAATATCTATCGGCAATTGTTGAAATTAAGAAAAGTTGTTAAGACGAAGCAATTCGTTAAGTTTTCAGTCTGTTAGTCTTATACTGTTTTCACTTGAGGGCAACAAAATATACAGTAGGTAAATAATGTTGTTGCTGGAAGAAAATTATAAGCGATATCACTTTTAAATACGTTATACCGAAAACTTTCAATAAACAATATTTTTCTACAAAAGGAAAGCAACTTCCTAGAAAAAAAGCAAAAAAACAAAACAAACAAACAAAAACAAACAAACAAATACAACAAACGAACAAAAAAACAAAAAAAACAAGGATATCATTGGAAACGATGGATGCTCCCCAAGCGAACACGAGAGTAAAAAACAATGTGCAATGGAGGAAGGTATTTAGAGAAGGAGTTGTTTTGTGTTTTAAGATGTAGAGGTGTGGGTGGGAAATATTATGAAACCTTGATTGAAAATGAATTGGCAGTGAGTTGCACTTCACCAGTCAGATTATCTTCTCTTATCTTTTCCACTAAAATGTCAAAATACATCCACAGAGACATTTCCGGCGAAACTAGACTATAACTCCAAACCCTTTGCACTAATCTGTTGAAAGTTTACAAAATTATAGAATACTCTAAGAGAAATGCACTGTGCAGGAGGAAAAACTCTTTCTTTGTTATTTTGGAATTATCTCCCTTCGTTAAATATTACTTGTACACCTCCTATGATACTTTCGATAAATTCCACTAGGTGGTTGCTGAGAAATAGACTGGACAAAAGTTACAATTAAAAATGCATGAAACATTCAAAAATTGTGAAAAATCAGTGAACCAGAACATGATGCTAATATGCACAGCTCCTCGTGGTAGTAAATCTTCCTATGAAGTTTCCATAAATTCCAGCCAGTGGTTGTTGACAAATAGTACGGACACAATTTTGGGACGGACAGACGAAGCGGCGACTATTTTGCATCTCCGTTGGGGAGCATAAAAAGGATTTCAAAGTAAATTGTGTAAAAAGTTGCTTCTCTAGCAACAGAAATGAAAGAAAAACAAATTTTAATTAGAAATGTTATATTTCTTGGAGGTGAAATTGTAACAGGTTTTGCTTTCTACCTGTTGAAGCCAAGTTCTTACATTGAAATAATTTTACAATAATTTACAAACAGGTGGATATCTACAGAAATACCAACACTTTGTTGGTTTCAAACGTTTATTTTGGTAATTCTCATCATATGTCACACTAAACTGTATTAAAGTTTTGCCTATCTAAATAACAACAGTCTGTAATTAAATTTAACCTTTCAGTAATTTATACATCTTTTAAAATTTAGTTTTTTTTTTATTTTCCATTTTTAAGAATGTTAGAAAGCCCCAGACAAAATGAAACAAAAATATTCCAAAATTAATATGAAAGTTGCTAAGTTCTGACAAAATGTAAAATCTACCTTGCGAGTGTCTATGAACCAGCAGCGTAAAATGAAAAAAAATCTCTCCCTTATATACAGTATCCTAAAACAGCCCAGTATGCATGAAAATTTCATGCAATCCGTATATATAACTTATATACTTTTAATCAGTAACTTGTATACTCACAAACCAGTTTTAAACACAGTGGCTTTTCTATTACTGTAAACTGTAACAAACTGGTAGATGTTTAAATTTCTCAATACTGTAGAACTGAATTTCAGTAGTTTCTCAAAATAAAAAATAGCAGAAAATTAAAACATACAACTTAAAATCTGCCACAAAATGGAAAAAAAAACTTCAAGTACGAAAGTGATATTTCATACTTTTAGGAAGGTGTTCTTGTGGTTTTTCATATTTTTCATTTCAAATATATATGTGCTCTTTAAACTTATACTGCTGTTAACATTTACGTACCTTATTTACTCTGTAAGCAACTATCATGAAAATTTAGACTGATTACCGTTTTACAGCACCACTAATGTCCACATTGTAAGGGTATTACATAAGGCAGTCTTTTCAACTGTGATAATATTTATCATGTTTATAAGAATAAAACTAAAGAAGTAAAGATTTTACATTTTAAGGCTATTTCTGAATTTTAAAATGCATTTTAAGGAATAAATACACACCTTCTGCCTACATGCATTTTAAATGAAAAATACTGCTTTTGACAAAATAGGCCCGCATTTTAGAATCATTGTAAATCGCAATAAACAGTCATAATGGACAAGTAAAGTTATTTAAACAAAAAAAAGCGGTTGAATGTAATGTGTCCATCATTTTGTCCAATGCACGTCGTGATTGTGCATGTAACGCTGTATATACTGAAAATTGTCCTATTCAACTTGTTAGGCTGCTGCAAGGTCATATACTGTCTTTATTACTTTGACACGTCCTCTGTATGGTTCAATTCGGAACTATTGGCAGGCCAGTCTTAGACATTGACGTTATTAGCCGCCCAAAAACCGTCGAGTTGCTGCAACCTTAAGGGGACGGGCGTTTTCGTGCATGAGGGTGACATTCGGACCATGGCGCTGAATGAAAGGGAGAACCTTTGTTGCAAGAACTTCACTGATATAAATCTGGGCATTGATGTTTCCGTTAATCACGATTAAGCGAGTCTTGGTACCAGTCATAATTCCACCCCAGACTAAGACTAAACCTCCTCCAAAACGGTCCCTCTGAATAACGCACGCATCAGCATAACACTCTCCCTGACGGCGGTAAACTTTCTCACATCCGTCGGGATGGCTAAGGTTAAATTGAGATTTGTCGAAAAACAAGACTAATCTCCAGTCAGCAAGCCTGCAGCACAGATGACGGCGGCACTAGTCGCGCCTTGCCGCTCGATAAAGCTGGATGAAATTTTGAATGAAGTACATTCTGTCTCAACCGATTTCGGACAGTCTGTGGATGAATACCATACTGTCTACCGATTGCTGCTGCAGTCAAGCGCCTTTTATGAAGATCCTGTATGATGATATACCAATCATCTGCAGCAGTCGTCACACGTACCTACCACTTCGGGGACGGTCGCGGACGTTTCTCGTGACCCGGAATCATCAAATCAAACGCTAAAGTTACTTTCGAGTGCAAACAAACAGCCGTCGGGTTACAGCATTTACGGACGTAACCGCATATAGCATCCCGATAGTTTTATTTTTTTTGATCACTATTCAATCTTGGCATTTTTGTTTGTCTTGATTTTGCACGATTTTATTCAACTGTAACTTATTTCGGTCAGTCAGTGCAGTCAGATACTACCACCAGATATCGACATGTGCTGCACGAAGCGCACGCGCAATTTCGCCGAAAGGCATGGTTTCCTTCGATAAATCTTAGGTCAACTGGTACTCCAACTATTACATGTACATTCATTATAAGTTATATTTGTGTTAACATAATTTAAAAAAAAAAGATATTATGAATTGAAAAGTGGGTACTCTTTTTTGGCAGAGTATATCTCTCTTTTGTTGCAGATTGTACAATAACGCTGTTGTCGTTCTGTCCTGTGCTGTAAGTATCTTCCGGTTTGTGTGTGAAGTTTGTGAGAGGCTGCATGTAACCTTGATAAAGAACTTCGGAGCTTAGTAGATAATATACTTAAAAAAACTCGTACGATAATAATGTTTAAAAGTTTTTATACAAAGACAATGAGCTTGATTTTTTAATATAAGTATTCCATGACTGTAAAAATACGTCAATCACTCTTTGTTAAAAAATCTTTGAATGTTTTTAAATTGACGCTATGTAGACTACTCCACGCGTAAGAAAAAACAAACTCGTCTAATAGTACCTTAATACCAGATGTCCAATTACGACAATTATCATTGTCAACTTTACTATAAAGTTCTTCAGACAAAGTTATTAGAACTGAGAATTTTACACCAAAAACTAATCATTCTTCTATATCTGTTTACATATAGAGGATACACAGCAGAACGTAACAATCTATCGATACAAGGGTTTGCTCGGTTTGCATGAAAAATCGGTCCGTTCCATATCGTAATTTTGTTTGTCGCGCAAATTAGTTATTCTGTATATCGGTAATAGCTTTTATTTATCGGGGGTGGGTGGTTCGGGGGCGAAGGGGTATAAAATGCATGGTCTCATTCTAGAGTACTCACTTTACATACAAAATACGCCACTGCTGTTAGGCACGATTACTGTCTGCATTTTCTGCCTTGACTGTCTCTTTTTTCTCTTAGAATAGTGAAAAAACGAGTTGAAATCGTTGCTTCAATAACTCATTTTAAGTTAAACAAAAAATCCCACGCAAGCATTATACATACTTACGAATGATTAATCCTACTCAAAAAAGGTATTTTCTTCCATAAAAGCCAGATTACTAGTAAAACGTCAGATATAAAGATTATAAATGTGTGTGATTGTATGAATTATTAATTCCAGGGAGACGTTAAGTCACGGACTGAGACGTCTCTGTGTAAGGAACACATGATTCTAAGAAGGAAAAAATTCACGGAAATACATGGGCGTGAGACCTTGATTAATATCAGCTGCCAAGTAATTCTAGTGCAAACTTGCCTTTCTCGGGAATATATATATTGTAGCACACTTTTAGACTTTAAAAGACATGATATATGATATAGACATTTCGGATCAATGCATAATGCATACTGGATATACTTCTTGGAATGTCTAGATAATAAATTTGAGCTGTTGTTAGATACTGGTTTTATAGTCTTAACCGTAAGTCGTTTGTGCTCAAATTACAGCCGTGTATTTCCCGCAGGAAAGTGCATCGACCTTACACTATTAAATTTTTAGAAAAAAATGTCTGCCACTATCAAGGCTGAACATTTTATTAGATATAACAAGATGAATGACAAACGTTCATGTAAATGTTGTCGGTTTTGGCTACAATATAACACGAGGGCATTACACTATTTGAGTCATTTATTGGAACAAAGAGGTCATTGGAAAATGTGATAAGGGACTGCTTCAGTGTTAAGTGAAACTTATGCTCTTTTTACAACACCAGCTTAATCCAAACAATGGTCAATACCTTTACATAATGTCTTAAGGTTAGCAACGTGATTTTTTTGTTGTTGGTAGTTACATATCATATTTTTATGAGTTTTTTCTTGGAAAAAAAACAAACATTGAAGAAGTTCAAATACCTTAAGGTGACAAGAAGAAGGTTGTGTTACTGTTGTGTTCGCCTTTATTGTCTGCGATAGCTAGAAGCATTTAATCGGTAACGTTTCAGAAAAAAATGTTTATGAACTATTTTAAACTATAACTGTTTAGTAATGAATTTATCTCATAAATAATGAAATGGATTGGTTCGGTAATACAAGCCCGTCCTGTCGAAATTTGTTGCAATGCAAAATGTGATTACTACCATTTTATTAGTTTTTTTTTTTTGTTAAACAAGTAGAGAAAAATAACATTAAAGTTTAACAGTAACTGTAATTGTTCTCTCGGCTCAATGTTTTTTTTTTCATTTCCTCGAGAAATGGTAGTTTTGATTAATTCAATAATTTTTAAAAGACAAAAAGAAATAAAGAAAAACACAAAGAAGTTTTTTTCGTGCAATTTTTGATATTAAAAAACACTTGCTATGTTTTTTTCTTATTAAAATAAAAGTGATGATGATGATGATGATGATGATGATGATAACTAAGTATCGGATGACGTAAATTTACATGCATATTTAATTGAACAAAGAGGTGAATAGAACATTTAGCTGCTGCAATTTGTGACAGTGCTTAGATAATAGCAAGAAAATAACGGGAGCATGATCAAAGAATATCAACTTAGACATTGATCGATAACTTTATCGGAGAGATGTTTTGTAAAAGAAAATTACGATACCGTAGCGAATTGAACATGATAGCAATTCGAAAATCAAAAAAATCAAAACCAAAACAAAAACTCGAGAAGATAATTTTGAATCATACACGAAACGAATGAAATTCTCTAATAAAGACTGGAGCGTTTGCATGTGCAACCAACGAAAATCGATAATATAGAGGGGACGGTGACAAGTTAATGGAACGTGAGAAATCCCGAAGGGTACGTATAATCTTTCCACACATGGAAATGAAAATGGACTTTGTTTACTTAGATTCAGTAAATTCTGTTTTTATCATAATCATCATGCGAGTTACTTTTTCGAATCCCAGTATTGTCACTCTATTTTGTGGGAATTTGATTTTTCCCCGTTGCATTTGTGTGTGCTATTAGTAAATGAAACAAAAGTCCCGGTTTAAGCTTTACACGATTTACTGAATAATTTGATTAAACTTCGTGAATAATTTATCATATATTTCTTTCAAATGATTACAATTTTAATCACAAACTTCTTTTCAGTCACTTTCAGGTAACTTGTTTACATATAATATTTTTTTACATATAAAAATATATTATGATATAGTAAAATGCTCATTTAGTATCAATTAAATCCCAGCTGTGAATAAGGAAACGAGCAGACGTCGACGTTACAAAGACATCTATTTATACTTAGGTCTACATGTAAAAACACAATCAGTTATAGAGTTTTGGGGCAGAAAAGAGAACAAATCGATACATGCAGCTTGAATTGTGATAACATAGATTACTTATTCGACTAAAAGTAAATAGTTTATAGTTTCAACCAAAAATAACTGAAACGTAAAGTAGTAGCCTAATTGTGGTGAGAAAAAACATATTTGAGAGACTTTAATCTATTGCAAAATATGAAAAAAAAAAAAGAAAAGTGAGTGTCAAGATATTTTATCGTTAACTATTATTAGAAGGTTATAACGCAAGAAAATAAATAACAATGACATTCAACTTTTGACGTAAAAATCATAATGTGTGTTTAAATCCACTTAAATAAGATTCTTTTGGGAAAAGTAAAAGTTCTGTAGCCTAAAGGAGCCAAATAAAAAATATTTGATAGGCTAAAAATATCATAGGCTATCATTTTTCGAGGGCCCACTTTCACTTACAATTATAGAATATACATCAATAACATAATTTATATATAAGTTATAACAATGATACGGTTTACTAGATTGCATTATTTGATATCAGGTTTAAATCATTACGAAAAATTTGAGTACCATATAAAAGATCAGAAACCCAGATATTTGCCTTTTTATATTGATATACTATTCTCTTTTTGAGTTTTAGTGTTGTCGACAAACTAAAGGACATCAAGATCACAGACAATGTAATAAAATTATGCAGTGTAATTTGACATATAGCTTTTTAGTCACAGTCCAAACAGTAAAGCTGGGCATAGGATTACCATTCTCGAAGTACATCTGGTTGTTTATACTGAATTTAAAACAAGAAATCAATTTCACCAGAAACAAAATCAGATCGGTTAGTTTGAATCTTGTTCTTCTCGAGTTGACGCTACAAATGGACATTTTATATATGGATTCAGTCAATGAAAATACTCTCTTTTGAAACCAGTTTCAGTATGAATTATGTATAACAGTTTATCATAACCTGTTCTTGCAATGGCACGATAAAGAAGTGTTTATCTACCATTGAATTTTGCCTTCATTCAACAGTTTATCTAAAAAAGTGCAAACATGACAAAAATTATTTTTATACAATCAAGTCTACAAGATGCTTTAGTACGACATTATATAATGTAAAAAAAATAATTCTGAGACTTCCATTTGCCAACGGCCGGCCATATTTCAAAACAAATTTATTCATTACGCATATTACGGTAAGAAAATAGGCCATACGCGATTTGACACGAATGATCCTTTCTACGGCAAAGATTCATTTTTTTTCAAACTCGTGAAGTACAAGTTGAAGCATCTCTCAAAACTGACAAAGAAAAGTAAACGATACTATGCCTATTTCAGTGGAAAAACAGTTTTAACTGCGTTGAATACCATTACTTTGAATACTTGCAACTTCTGTTGAATATGTTTGTTTCAGTTTTAAGTTTCGTTCTGTAATATACAAAACTGACCAAAAAGTAAAATATCTTTTTTGTTTTGTTTTGGGGGATATAAAAAGAGATGGCGATTGTAGATTTCAATTATTTAAAACTCTTTCAGTAATGGTATGTTTCAAATAAGATAATAACAAGAGTATAGATTCGAAAATATCGTTCAAAATAAAAGTAACTTGTAGACCTGCCAAAGGTGTAATTTTGTAAGACACTTAATCGCTAGGAAGTAGTTAGAATACTGGTATTTAGCCACTGATAAAGACAACACTGCAACTAGAATTTATGATAGTTAGGAACATAGTTCATGGGTGTAAGTCTATGGGTACGTGGTGCCAACTATTATATGTATGAATATGCGGTCAAAGAATTTTCTCTCTTGGCAAAAAAACATCAAATAAAAAAACAAGCTATGCAAATAATGGAATGGATAGCACATGTGTGTTTTTTTCTGAACTGTATACTTCGTTATTTGTAAAAGAAATATAAAACGGCATTTAACGTTTCCGAAAACAAATTGTTGATTTGTTAATATCGAGAAGGACTTACACTTACAAACAGTGTTATAGACCATGAAATAAACTGATACTTGTAATATCTTAGACTGTAACTGAATACTTTTTTCTTCTTATTATTTTTTGGGTACTTGAACTTGGAACAGCTTATTATTCTGAAGGGCAAACACTATGTTGATATTTGTACATTTTGCGTCCTTTCATCACCTCAGACTTGTGAACTGACTATCCCTTTTCAACCTTTAGAAATACGAAAACCAACAACCAAGCTTCGACTAATTGTGTAGAACTTGTGACTAGTGTCAAGAAAAATAAATTGGTGAAACTGAAGTAATCTTATACGACACAAGAAGACCCTTATAACGTGAAACTACGGGCAATATTTTATAGAAAAGAGATAATTGGAACTTTTATCTGAGACTTAAAACACTGTTTAGACCAACGTATGATCATTATGGAGCATGATTACCGATTATCAACTTAAACCAGACAATGATCAATATGTTTTCCACCTTTTGGTGGAGATATTACATAGAAGAGCATAATAATACACCATCCAGATGAAAATGTTTCCGAATAAAAATCAATTAATATAACAGGACAAATAACAATTTACGAACGGGAAAAATGAATTATTACTTGAATATTTGCATTGGAGTGGACAATTAAATCTGATGTAGAATTACATCACTGATTATTGTCTACAGATTGATAAAATAGGTATGTGATCGGTGTCGCATACTCCCAGTGTATACATCTAATTAAACATTATTATTTTAGATACTGATTAAAATAAATAAACAACAATTTATAATCATATCAGCCCCAACCCCTTAAACCCCCATCCCTCACACACACACACGCACGCACGCACGCACGCACGCACGCACACACACACACAAAAATTGATATAGATTTTAATAATACAAACCATACAGCGACCTTACAGGTCACAAACATTGACAGACCAAAACCTTAGACTGAAATCCGTGTATCTGGGGCTGAATATGAGGTTACTATAATGCTCTGAGATACGAAGCAGTACATTCTATGTTACATGTCTTATATTACGGTGCACATGGTTTCTTTTTCTTAAAATCTTCTAGGAAGGTATAAAATGATATTCAACTCTTCAACAGTAACCAGTAAAGCAACCTGCTTCAGAAAAACCATTAACTTTACTGACAAAGCACCAAATACTTCTTTTATAGATATATTAGGTAAAACAGGTCAATGTCAGCCAATAAATATTTTTTTTGTATAAATCGGTCTCTTATGTTTAATCACGTAAGTGAAACCGTTGGTGTTTCATGCTGATATGCACATATGAAGTTATAATTAGCTCTTTGAAAAAGGGAAATATTCGGAAGAAGCATACTTATAACACATATAAACGTTTTGTTATTTTAGTATATTTCAACTTTTTAAGTAAAATCTGACCTTTGGAATTACTAGTCGGGAACGACAAATCATTAAATTAAGTAATTTTCCCTAAATCTGTTAGCCTCTGAGAGTTTTTTCTCAGAGTCAGTGTGGAATACTTTTCAAGCCATGTACAAAGTACTCAATGTATAAAAAATGCCATTAGCTTTGTTTTATTTTTAAAAAATTGGTGTTTTTTTCATTGTTCAATCCATTACCAATGGGTGTTATTGACGTATTAATATCCTTTATCTGAATCGCAAAGAAAGAATTGCTTGAATTATGTTACTTGACGACAGATCTTTTAAGCAATTGCAGAGAGATTTTTTTTGTTGTTGTCTGTCACATAAAGCTTTCCCGCGATTAAATGCTTCTTCCACTCAGCCTCAATTACAAATTTATTGTCGGGTTGAATTATGCAAATTCTCTTCAGCTGTGGGAAGAGAACGCAACGCCACTCATGCAGCTATATTCATCACTACTTGAGGATTAAAGGACGTTTACCGTGTGAAAACCTCAAACAAATGTTAGAGATTATGTGATGTTATCTTAAAACCCTCTAAACATCTGCAAATATGACAGTAAAAGAAAGCTCCATTAAATATCGTCTACTTCTGGTTTGACATGTCTTAGATGATTTTTTAGTCCAGGTGTTTCGAATGTTGCCCTTAGCTTTTACTGCAAAATGTAATATTATATGCCTTTCTGTAACACCAAAATGTATCTTCGAATATACATGAAAAGTTAAATAAGGGCAAAAAATCGACACAACTTGATTCTGGAGAAAAATGCTGAAAATGCTTACACATCCTCTGTATCTGTATCACTATACAAAAGCTAAATCAATACAAGCAGAGGAAAGGATGATAGCAGCTAATGGTTTGTCATGATATGCTAGAGAAATCTGACATTAATCAGTGTCACAGATCTCCCAGGGTACAAATAGTTCTGCAAAGTGCAATTACAGTTGATGCTGTTCATTCAGATAAAAAAATTACTTGTCTGTTTCCGTTTCAATTTATTGTGCAATAAATGGGTAATGTCATACAAGGGTACTCTCAATAATAATAAAACTATATCCTTTGATCTTACGACTGAGATTATTTGTACAAATACAATACAGTTCGCAGTTTTACCTATACGATAATTGTGTATATCGTATTTAGGTTGGTTTAGTTTATTTTATTGGGTTTAACGTCCATTTTAACAGCTGTGTTCATATCCCGGCGGTCAGTCCACCTAACAAGACTTAGTGTTCTTGGGTATCCTACCAGTTTACTAACTAATTTCACCGCAAGTGACTGACTACTTTCTCACTTGCTTCAGAAGTGAGGGACATATGACCTATACAGACACACTGTCTGAGATCAATTATCACGGAGAAATTTTACCGGCCCTGATGGGGATCGAACCAGGATCACCCGGATCGACAATCCGTTGCTGTACCGATAAAGCTGGCTGGACCGGCGTATATCGTATTTACAATTCTTTAAAGTGATCATACAAAATATTTGTAAATAATGGTTTGTAAATAAATTTATTCCACTTCAAATCTTCAAGCCGACACACATGCAAAACGATAGTAAAATCCAGAAGACTTGATGAATCTTAGTTTAACAGACTGTGATTTTAAAAAAAAAATCAGTATCCAGTTGTATGGACGTTCTAAACTGCAATTAAACTTTTATCTTAAATTGTGGCGGGTAAACATTACTAAAGAAAAGTATCCTCGATTATGTAACATGTCGGTCATTTCAATGGTTTTAAACGTTGTGGAGATACCTACTTAGACTGCTTTCGTAACGATATAAAACACCGAACAGACACCCGATGTATCATTAAGCCAGACCATACCAGTTAACTATAATTAGGTAAGTATCTCTCGCAGGACTTTGCCATATTTCTTCTTTGGGAGAAAATTCCAAATAATTACAGTACAATAACTAGATACACAGCATGGTTGACGTTCAATTAAGTCAGTTACTTATTTTAGATAGGATAATTTGTGACCTTATAAAACAAAGATGTAATTACTGCTGGACTGAAACGTCTTCCAAAATAGGGTTTTGTAGTTCATGCTGAACAATACTTTAGTCAATCACTATCAATACCGATTTTGCTACACACAGGATTACAATAATCTGATAGATCTATATCATTTAGATTGGATATCTTCTTCAAGAAACGGTTTGTATATAAACAGAAAAAATATTGAAGTTATTTTTTTTTGCAGAATGAAGCAAAGTTATGTAAATTGCCAAATAAAAAAAGCTAGACAATTATTTGAATTAATTCGATATATTTCTTTCTTTTCCTTATAGAAGCAATTCAAAAGCCAACTACATAAAAACATTTACTGATGCATAAATTGGAAATAATGTATCCAGATAAAGACCATAACTTAGAAAATATATCAAACACACAAGTATTTAGCATTACAAGACCTCGGCAAAATCGATTCCGTGTAAGAGCAATCCACTAATTGTCTGTCAGTTCACGGTAGAGAAACCTATCATTAATCAGTGTGAAAAATCTGAAAGGATACACAAAGTTTTGTCACAAACCATAATTGTAATGAATGGTGTTGAAATGTCTTGTCGCTTTCCGTTTTAAATTACTACGTAATTATCGCCGTTCCTGGACGGCGATATATACAATTAACAAGATTTGAACAGTTTTGCCTGTACACCGCCTGCCTTTAGCCAATCAAAACAAAGCATTTCATATCACATGATATGAAAATGGACGTCAAAATTCTTCTGCAAGGGATGCGTAATGGACTCGCCCAACCGCCATGTTTGTCGGGTTACTTATTCTTACAACTGAAACATACCATCATGAATATACGATCTCAGTACCAGTCTTCAGGCTCGTGTAGGATAAACACAGGATAATCGCAATATTTTTTGCTACATGTCATTTTTAACTAGAGAATGTAGTCTAAATAAGAGTATGGTTTGTTTGTTTTTTCCAAAAGAAAAAAAATGCTTGCTTCCGGGCGGTTCTAATCAGGATACAAACTCCCCGCATGGGTTACTTCCCCTGATTAGTACAGTAAAAGTAGCAAAGCGTGACTTAACCGGTGCGAGGAGTTTGATAAGGATTTTTCCGTGTTTTATATATGCTTCATTAGGGTTAGGGCCATATCGTATTTTTTTACTTAAAATTTATTCTGTTTAAATTGTACATATAATATTCTTATGGTATTGAAGAACTGTATCCAGCTTTTGTTAAGTATACATTTTTTAGTAATAAATAAAGTTAAAAAACTACGGAAATAGTCAATTAATTATGCGTAGACTGGTTTACAACAAAGCAGTATTTACAAGGTTTTAATGCTGCAAATTTTAACATGATGTATAAAGATATTGGGATGTTTTTCATTTAGAAGCCGAATCGTCCGCTTTCAAAAATAGTCCAGCTACAATAAAAATCACAATGTATATTTAATCTACTTTATAATTTCTGTGTGAAAATTATCAAATATAACTTCGCTTTTCAGTGCAAAGCATGTTGTAAGATTATCAAATTAATGAATGAAGAACATGAAATACATTCATCTATGGATAAGACGAAATGCATGGCTGAACGGCGATTTCAAGCATTTTTGGAAATGCTAATACTTGTGATTGTATTACTGCGCACTGCAGCCGACCTACAAGACTGTTAGAAACGCTTTTAAAAAGATATACAATGTAATTAAAGTATCGAAGAATGTGTTTAACAACTATCAATTGTATTGTACATACATACTTCCCGGCTCGAAACAGGTTTCAACCAAGAAAATGTTTTGATAAAACAACAATGAAATTATCGAAGAAACTGTAATTCAGTCATGACACTTTATCAAATCTTCGTGAATAGGGGATGTATTTCATTAAAAAATTATGTTTTTTTGACTTTAGTGTATGAATATCTTCCAATAGAAGTCGTACAAATATTCATACGGCATTGTCTTACGTCATCATCCCGGAATAGGTCAAAAGTGAGGTTATACAGCCATGCCGAAAAAACAGTCGAAGGAAAAACAAATTGTAGGCTTCTATATATCTACAGTTGCGATACAGTAGTTACAGCGAAAATATTGAATGCAAATAAGTGGCTATAAACGAATTAGCTTTGAATTCTTCAATTGACTGACGGTGCATTAAACAAGGTTGACATCTTTGATAAGTAATAAAGCAGATGTATATAGTTTTATCTTCATTTCCGTTTTAGATCAATTCTAAATTCTACTTATTGAAAGTATTTAGTGAAGTACGCGAGCAAACTAAAATTTATTTGAAGAAGTTAATTCGTCTTCCTGAGTTAGTTTCTTTTGGAAATATTGTTATCGACTTGGCTTTTCCTTACTTTTTGTTAATTCCTTCAATAAATAAAATGTAAGATAGTTCTTTATTTTTTATAACACGAGTCGGTAAAATTGAAATCACTAAGGCATTTTTCAGTTCTTAATATTGTATACCAGAAAGTGGTAAGATAAAAAAGAAAGAAAAATAAAAGAAGTAAAAAAGAGAAAGAAACAGTAGAAGCAGATACGCCTTATTGTTTCGCCAACGTAAAGTGAACAGGTTTACATAAACGGATATATTCTATCCGCGTGCAAAAGTTTTTAGAAATATGAAAAAGTTCGACTAGAAATCCTGCTTATGGTCTTTTACTGACTTGGGCTACAATGATTAAAAAAGTCCTTTTGTGTTGGCATGAACCTAGAGTTCAGTTTTTGTTTTTGGCTTCCGAACGTGTAATTATGTTTGAAGAAACACTGTTTCACCAATAGGTCAAGCAAGTAATCAAGTAAGCACACACTGCTAGACGACTGCTTCATCTTGTTCTTTAACGGGGTGCAGAGTGCTATTATTAGTATTATTTGCAGAGGGACAAATTTGACATGCCACGTGCAATTACTTTGTTCATTCAAGAGAAGGTAGTTCAGACAGAAATAAGACAAGCATTTAACCACTACTTGAGCATCATTCATGGACATTGATCAGTACGTAAACTGAACATATTGATTACACAAAATAATTTCTTTCCGAGAAACATATTGTAGCTAACGAAGAACAGTCTTTAGACAGATCTGTATCATTACCCCCAAACTGTTTTGTAATAAATCAAGTAAGGTAATTTGCAGTCGTATTTACATTACTGACATACATCATACATTTATCATTGATTCAACAAAAAGATGTTGATTTATCTTTTAAATGAATTAGTGCAACTGTTAATCTATTACACAGAAAAAACTCATAGTTACGAGTCTAAAAAAAAGTCAGAAAATCTAAATTTTCAAAAACAAAGACTAAATAAATCTTGTAAGTAAATGGATATCCTTGCAACAACAAGGCGAATCAATACGATTTGAGAGAAATGCCATTTGTTCTAATGGTCTGTCAGGTAATGGTAGACAATCTGACATTAATCAGTGTGACAAATCTCAAAGGAGGCCAATCTTTCCTCACAAAGCTCAGTGTTAATGGATGTTCTTTATTCCGAAGTTATAAAATGTCATGTCTCTTCCCTTTTCCGATTATAGCGATATAAAGCTGTGGCTCTTACAAATATATATTCTTGCAGTCTTATTAGAAGACATTCTTGTTAAGTTTTCTGTACTTGTTCAAACGTTTATGCCACCAATTTTGTCTGGATCTAAAATAAAGAAGAAATGTCCATTTCTCCGAAACATCCACAAATTATTCATCCAGAGCTATTTAATTTTCCATTACAAAGATATATCTCATGAAAAAGTATCAACCTATTCATCTTATAGTGAACATAGTTAACCATTTTTCTCCTAAACAGGTCTTTAGAAAAATGTACCGATTCTTATTTGATAAATAAATAAGAACTGTAATTTTATAATACAATTTTTAAAAATATTTGAGATCTCCTACAATTTATTATTTCTATTTTTAGCTCAACTGAGCACCAAGTGCTCAAGAGTGTGCAGTTAGGATGGGTGATTGTCCTTGGTCGCCAGTCGCTAAACATTTCATTCAATTAAAATTCCCTCCAAACCCAAGCTTCACATGTATTATTCCTTTTTCAAATTCCTTATAATTAAATAGTCTCATACATAACTCTGTTTGTCATGGCAACCAAAAAGAAAAACTTTGAAACTTAACTCCTCAGAAAGTACCAGAAAATAATTTCACAAACATACTCCTGAGGTGACCCGTCAAGACATTTTGATCCCTTAAATAACATGACATACAGAGGACGGGCCTGTTTTCATTATACAACTAATGGAAATCTTTGAAAATCTTCTACTCAGTTACAACATGCCAAATTTCAAAATAATTATACAGAAATGTTTCTAATGTAGTCCGAAATCAAAGTTCTTCACGTCATATTATTCCTTACAAAACACAGCCGACAGATGGTCTTGATTCTTTCACTGCATAACTATATGGAAACTTTGAAAAATTTTCTCCTCAGAAACTGTTGGCCTTATAAAAAAAAAATAAATTCACCGACACATTTCTGAACGCGCGCGCATAAGTTTTAGTGTTCGGGGAGTCAAGTTTTCAGTATACGACTATATGGAATCTTTTGAAAAAAAATTCTAATAACCTAAAGACCAATTTCAAAAATTCTTGTTGTGTGTTTTTTTTTAATCAAATTCCTTCAAACCATGTTGGTTCGTAAAAACCTTGAACAAAGTAGTTGGGGGAAGTTTTCACTGAAAACACTGAAAAACTTCTCTCAAGATCTGGAGGACATTTTGTCATATTTTTTCGAGTTATGGTGATTTAAAAAGAAATTGTATACATTTAGACAGTTTAGAAAACAGATTTTCACCTTAACATACTGACCTGTGTTCTATTTTTTGAAGTTACAGTAAGAAATATCAACCAATATCTACAGAGGTTCTAAGTTTCTGATATAGGGCCATCACTGCTCCTTTTGTTAGATTATTTAACTGTTCCGTTTTAATTCAGTAATTCGTTTTTACGATAAATGATATTTTTCGCCAAAATATTAAAGCGCAAATTTGAAGAAACTTTGAAAATCAATGTTAAAGGGATACACAGGCAAATGAATGCCAAAAAAATTAAAACTGATATTATGTGCTCAAATCACGTTCAATATGAAGAACTTTAAACTCCCAGTATGATTCTAGTATATTCTAGCATAAAATCGCTTGTTTTTGCCCGTTTTGCCTATGTTTTAACGAGAGCAAAAAGGTGTGTAAACAAGGAAGTTCTCGCGCTCACGCGCTGTTATAACCCGTTTTCAGTTATGCGCGTTACAGGGCCTTTGTAAATAATGGACGCTGATCCGTCTTTTTTGCCCCAAATCGGCAGTTTATGTAACTTCGCAGGTCGGAACGTAGACGAAACATTCATGATTATTGATAAAATCAATGGCTGGCCTTGTTCAATTGTAAATCGACATGAAATCCTTCCAAATATTTTTTAATCGACACTTTTTTAGTTTCAAGATGGCCGCTCGACAAGTTGAAAACACGTGTCGCCTTGAAACGCATATTTAAAACACGTATCCATAACAACCTAAAGGCGACTGTACTATTATTTATTTTTTTTATCTATTGTTTCGTAAACATGCCTTTTCTATATCATTTTATGCTAGAATAGCGTTAAAGCACGTTTTTTGTGTTATAACATCTGCAGAATCCCGAGGGATGGTTGGTGCCCGAGCCCGCGTTTACCCTATAATGCGGGCTTGAACGATAATATTTGAACGTTCTTTAACAAAAATTCTAACACGATCTAAAAATAGGCTATAAAATTACGATCGTAAGAAGTAGTTAACACTTATTTCACAATGTGGTTTATTGTTTGGTCGTGTTAGAATCGAAATAACAAGTATCCAGTTGTGGTTTATCGTAGAATAACCCGCATTTTTCGTTCTTATGCGAAACAATATATCACTCAGGCCTACGGCCTTCGTGATATATTCCTACGCACAAGAACTCAAAACGTGGGTTATTCTACGATAAACCACTCCTGGATACTTATTATTTCTTAAGTAAAACGTGAACGAAGTCACCGAGTAATTTTCAAATATGTCACGTGACAAAAACAACCAATCGTCGTTTCTCTTGAGTTGTTTTTGCCGTAGATCACGTGACAGGTACTTCTATCGTCCAATCATTCGCTGCGAAATTTAGCTTTTTTTAGCTAAATTTTCTATCTAGACCCACGTGGGTCAAGATAAGAAACCACCCGGTTTTTCATTTAAAAACAGGAAATCTTTGTCACTGGGACAGATCATTGTATATATTTCGATCACATTTATAGTATATTCATAGAAGGAATGAGAAAGAAAGCATAAAACTTTTGCCTGTATATCCCGTATGTTAATTTTGCTCTCATAAGGGAAAAAAGAAAAAAAAACAATGATTCACCTCAATAGTTCACTGATCGGAGAGTCAGTACACACATAAAAAAAGATATCATCAAACGAAATCAGGAATTGTCAGAGAAATCTGATATCAAGGCATTATATTAAATCTCAACGGTCAAAATTCAATACAAACATTTAATTTTCGAAGTAATGGATGCCGTTCTTCTAGAAAATTGTCTCTCGTTAACAAAGTATTTCATGAATAGATAGTGTCATTTAGGTGCATTTAACTTTAGCGTGAATATTTAATGTTTTTCTGATTACAAGTTATACGTTTTTCCCCAATCTATTGCAATCAGAAAATGTACTCCTTTTTAAAGAAATTTATAAGTGATTAAAGTTGTCTTCGACAGGATCAGTTGTTTGTTTTATGTCATATTAAAGTTTGCATATGAAAAATTTGTTAGACTTCTTGATAAGACAAAACGGTTGTGTGTTTATGCTTTGACCCAGGCGTAATGCGATGTTTACGTTTTTAAAATGAAACAATCTATTTTTTCCACATTTCTATTTTTTTACACATTGTCAAACAGAATTTAGGATATAATATCTACTTCCCTTCCTTTAAAGTTTCAAAGTGAATAGAATTATCAAATTAAACGTATTACTTATATATAATAAATTATTTATTTCAAACATTTCGAATTTTATACAATTTACCCGTTCTTTAGAAATATATGTACAATAATCTTAGAAGTCAGCAGACTGGAAACATAAAACGAACAAATTCATGTGAATTTAAGTACTTAATCAAAAGTAAGTTGTCTTCCTTAAATCCACATAAAGAGTAAAAAAATATTTGCTTAAAAATTTCAAGTTTGTAAATCACAATGCAGAAAGATGATTAAGGTTTTTTTTTTTTACATTTCCATTTAAAATCCAAATTATTTAGACTCTGTCTACAATTAAAGCAAAGGAAACAGTTTAGTTCAATATAAATGTTACATATTTGTTGACTATTTGGTTGTGAAATTCCTTTACATTCAAAAATACATTCAACTAAAATAGAACAAAAAGTATCTTCAAAAAACTTCACGGGGTTGATCAGGACTTAAGTGACGAAGAGTATGTTTTACAGCTACCAATTTTATTGTACAAAATATAATTATTCATTCGGCATTGCCTTACGTCATTATTCCTATATGATCAAAAGAAAGGTTACAACTCAGTTAGCCAAGTAACTCAAACGCCTTGATAAATATTTCAACAAACTGCATTTTTGGCTAAGATATGAGAAAAAAGAAACAAAAACAAACAAACAAAACGGCTATTTAACGGGTCTTCAATGAAACTGTTAAGATTTTACTGCCAGGAATTTTTGTTTCATACCATGGAAGAACATTAGGCAACATATGGTTAAGTGGAATCAATTCTCACCATACGTCTCCCTGGAAATTGTTTCTTCCCGCTTCAGTACCAGACTCTTTGTCAAGACGGTTTATGCAAATGCATTCCTGCTTAATGGCAGAGAAATGAGAGTAAGGGAGATTATGTCAACAGCATCTGTGGATTAAAGAACAACATATCGCAGACATTATTCTTGTCGAAGGCTTAAGTTAAATACGGGATATTGGTAATGTGTGTTTTTACCAGTATTCCTTTTATCAAGGTGTCTGTACAAATGCTTACAGAGATATGGTAAAAAAGGGGGAAAAAACATTTTATTGTCTGAATAATGGTATTCATAAAGAAATATAAAAGAACTGTTGTTTTGTATTTTGACATTTTAGGCCGCAGATGCTCCGATATTATATAAATACAAATGATATGTATTCCTAACAGTGCAACGTATCACTTCATCTATTTCATTCACTTAAGTTCAAACTTAATATTTGTAAGTCTTCTTTTTTGTAAAGAAAATAAACATAAATCGCGTGTTTCCAAAATAGTATTCTTCAATCGAACGTTGACTAATTGACAAAAACAATTATTACATAATTATAATTTATATTTTCGAAGCAAACTGGCGCGATGTTTTTGCGACGTTTCATTTATTTAACTATTGAAACGGTAATTAAAAACAAAATTCCGCTGTATAAAATGAAGTTTGCGGAGGGAGAAGGTGAATCATCATAAGGAGGCAGGAAAAAAACCATATCAATATTTCAGCAGCCTGGCAAGTTTCTAGGTACTCATAAGAAATAAATCACATTTGCAAATGCACGTCTGTATAATAATCGAAAGGAAGAGACAGAATCAATATGAGCACGACTAGGTTACTATTCAATTATTCAAGTGACTTTGTAACCCTGTTACTCGACTGAAAACTTTAAACAGTTTTGGGACACACTCACATCTGAACCTGAAACAATATCCGAATCAGATGACTGTGTTATTACATACACTGAAACACTGGTCTTCGGAAAGTGAATAAATGATGAAGTAAAATCTTCTTTTGTAAATCGATGCCTTTGTCTTGACCTCGATATATCTTCCATCTTCTATATCACTCATTTTAAAGCTGTTGTCAGTAAAAGGAAATTCACAAGTCTGTTTGAATTCGTCAGTTACTTCATATTTGACAGAAATATAATATGCAGAATGTTCAAAAAGTGACAATTCCAATGACTTCAATAGCGAAGGCAGGCAGGAATTGTTCTCAATAACAATTTGCGTTTGGGGACACCACAGCAATCTTCTTTCTACTCAGCTTCAATTACAGACATTTTGTCACAACGGTTTATGCAAATTCTGTGAAGCAGGAGTGAAGACAGCAGTGTTAGCAACGTCACGGGGATTGATGATTACTGAAATCCTTTTCATTGATGCTCGATTCTCATAATATTTAATATGGAGATTTGTTAAAGCTAATGAAACACTGTATGTTGTTTTGCACTCTCTTCTAATGTAAGCAGTAAAACATGTCATTTCCTTCTAAAAGAAACAAAACAAAAAAACTCTTGAAATTTCTATATTGTATGGAATTTGGTTCGTTACGCGTTATTTCAGCCCTGCAACAATTCTGTGTAAATTTCATCCCTTCATCAGACCACAAAAAACTGAAAAAAAAATGATTTTGTAATATAAACCAAACTACGCAAAGTGTAAACAGTAACGCTCTGTCTCTAAAAAAACAAGAAACCGGTGAAAATGCTCTCATTCATAGGGTTTAGATTTTAATAGATGAAAACAACGAACTTTAGTCTATTGTGCTGAAATTATCCAATTGGAATTTAATTTAATAATGGGAACAGAAATTGATGGCACGACTTGAAGCAAAATCTATGAGTGGAAAATTATGTACACAAATCAACCTGAAAAGTAAATAGGCTCGAAAGCTATTGTATAAGATGTACGAGTTATGGTCCGGGCAACATAAGTATGAAAATTACCGAAAGGCAATAACACCAAAACTATGCAACTATGCAATACAGAGGTACAGTTCTTGCGCTCTGAACTTTTTCTCAGAGAAATTGATTCACTTATGCAGTTCATGTTGATACCTTTATTGTTTTTTTAGTTATGGTGCGGACAAAAAAGCGTGATGGAAAGCGGGATGGACGTACGGACAGACGGACGGAAAAAGCCTGACGGACAAAGACTCAACTATGTACCCGGAGAGCATAAAAATGCCATTATAGTACTTAGCTAAATATTCTTTCTGTCTTGAGTGACACTAAGTAATGACAATTCAAGTTTATAGCCACTGATCTTTGCTCTCATAATAAATATATGATTTTACTAAGATACAAAGGTTTTATCGTAATTGAGTGTGAATCAAAGATACCTCGTGTCTTATTAAAAAGTCCTTTGTAGTGGTCAAATTAACTAACTCAGTTTTGAACAAATGTCTTATTATAACGGCTGGAAAACAAAGTGTTTGTACTTATGTCCCATGTATTGCAATGCAAGCGTAGAATTTAATTTAAAGTAGGTCTTGATAAGTTTTATTCATTATGAAATTTGAATAACAGTACGTGAAGAGCACTTACATTCTCCGGCTTATTCGGGAAATGTGCAGAATACAATTTTCACATAGGATGTACCAAATTAAGTTGTTGTTTAAAGCCATTAATCGAGATCTCTTACACGTTTAAACCTTTACTAGATCGCACAATACACCTCTGTTTTTTAACTTCTCAAAAACATGAGTAAGAGTAATTTTACCAGAGACATTGCATTTTTTATGAGTACGAAGTTACACAATCTAGATCAAGAACGTGAACTATACGAAACCATCGATTCTGAAAATTTCTGACAGTGTTGCACTGCAGAGAAATGTTCTCAATGTACAGGTAAAAATCAAAGGAAAGAAAAGGAAATGACTATACAGAAAATATACTCTTATAGACAACAGACATAAATACCGCGACAAATGAAATTTGCTCTGTTGATGGGTGCCATCACTTCTTCAGGCGGAAACTTGGCAACGGGTGGACCGATTTAAAGTGCAAAAAGTAAAGAAAAACTTATTTGACAAGCAAATTTAAAAGGCCTTTCGCACATTTTGGTCGTTTATTAATTGTGGGAGCACGGCCATAGAACTCATGACACCTAGGTTATGTATTTATACTGTTAAACACGTTCAACCTCACGCTAAGTTCACTATGAATGTCATCGCAGATAACTTTGTCCTGTATGCACTACGAACTCATTAGGAAAGGCCAACGTTTTCTATGTGACTGCCATAAACAGAAGAATTCAAATAGAACTAAGCACAGCGCATGCGGCAAATAACTTCTCACTCTCCGGCTGTCATATCGCTGTGTGTGGAACAATTCAAATGGGTCACATCAAATTAAAGGCGACACTTCAAGCTAAATTTTGAGATTTTTTTATGCGTCTTTATGTTTTCAAGAACACGAGCTTTGAAAACGTTTTTTTCTCTTAAAATCTGCTAGATTGTGCGTTCGTTAAATACATATCAAAAAAATAAAAGGCGAACAGTTTCTCACGGAATATAGATTAAAAAAAATCCTGGAACATGTTATTTGGTTAAATGCCTATTGTACATATTAAATAGAAAAAGCAACACACGCACAAAGAGATATATCCAAACAAGTACATCTGATTTTGGCAAAGATGCTATATTTGTGTGATCAAGCTACACATACAACATAGTTTTGTTTGTTGTTTTTATACAGAGAAAGTGTTAAGACGTAAGCGCTGTGACACCGGACATTTGATCTGTTTGAAGCACTCAATTTGTCCAGCTTTAAGGGTTTCTTGTGCTTGTCTATGTCAAAATCTTAGACGCCAGAATCGATAAGAACAATGGAAGCCGAGATTTGTTGACTGCGTTGCAAACACCTAAACAGTTCAATTAAGACAGTATAAAGACATACTTAAACTATGTAAGAAACAACATTTACATTAGCTATCATATGATGCAAAATCTAAAACGTGACTTAATTTCTGCTATATATTACTTCCTGGACATAATCTGTGTAACAATTGCTATTTCCAAAGGATTATATCGTCATATTTTATTCTATTCTGTGTACTAATGTTCATTTTACAGATAAGATGCATATCTCAGATATCACCATTACATATTCTGTTTTCCCCCGTCCTTATTTATGCATTAGATGTTCTCTTCTCTGACAAGAAGTGCTCTTGAGAAATCAAGAAAGGTCTTAGATTTCAAGTAAACACGCAAACACGGTTAACAATATCTTAGACCAATTTGTCTTCAGTTAGCTGCTGTCACCTAATACAACATGCTTATTCATCTTTCTTGTTTGTTACCGCATTACCGTTGAACTTCGCTGTGCTGGTGACAAGTTTTTTTTCGAGTTGATATAAATTGGTAATTGTTTCATAAAAACTGATAAAACACTATTACACAAATTTAACTTTTATCAATGTTATCAATGAGCCTAACTTTTTTTTAACTTTTTAATATTTGGTTGGGTAGTAGAATATTCATGGTTGCGCTATATCACAACATTCATTTACCTTGATTCAGACTCATGTGACAAAAGAGTACAGAAAACAGAAAAAGTCGCATGTCTTTGTGCCTTAGACCTAATCAATGACAAAAATGGTTGACTTCATTGAATCAACTAAAAAAGTCTTAAATGCCGAATACCAGGTGCACCTGAATTTTGTTTCTCTGGATTGTGTGACCGAAGTGTTTAAGCATTAGTAAATCTTTTGTCACCAAACTCAGGGCTACGGTATATTTAATGTTTATTTACAAATTACTTTTTCTGCTATTTAATTTTGCTTCCAGTCAAAGTCAATTACTTGTTAGGACGGAACATGGAAATACTTTGAAGCTTGAAAGAATGTGGATAAATGGGAGATTAACAGATAATGTCGAGGATGCTTATAATAATAATAATAATAATAATAACAATAATCGTATAATAGAGAAAATTATTAATAGATGTAGACACATCTAAGTGATCAAGTCACAATAACTAAGTTTTAACTTCTAGTGCGTTGTTTGTCCTAGTTTTTTTGCCTACGTACGTGAGGATATGTTTTCTGACCAGGAGTTTTCCTGTATGCGTTTTTTCACTTTTTCATCATAGTTATTCGAGTTATGTTGATTAAAATTAATCATGAACACTTGGACAATTTAGAAACCAGATTTTGTTCTTGGCGTTTTCGATCGAAGCGACTAAGTCATTTTCAAGTGACACCATGCTGAGTGAAGTAAAAGGATTGCAGAACTTTACAAGAGATCGCAGAGAAAAGTTAACTGATAATAATGACGTTTTATCTACTTTGTAAGTATATATCTACTACTTGGTATATGTAGGCTACACCTCTATTAAACGTTTAGTGTTTGATTTATCATCTTTGCTACTCAAGAATCTTTAACTGATCCTTAATGAAAATGTTAAGGTTAAACAGTTAGGAAACATGTTGTAACATATTATGTTTGAACATAAGGAAACACATAGTTAAGTGGAATCAATTCGCAGCATACTTCTTTCTGGAAATTGTTTCTACCCTCTTCAAAACCAGACACTTTGTCAAGAAGGTTTATGCAAATGCATTCCTGCTTTATGGGAGAGAAATGAGACCAAAGGAGATTATGTCAACAACATCTGTGGATTACAAAACAGTGTATCACAGACATTATTCTTGTCGAAGGCTTATATTAAATACGGAATATTAGTAAATCGTGTTTTTGCCACTATTCCTTTTATCAGTGTTTGCACAAATGCTTATTAATGTTTGATAATACGCATTAACAAAAATAACTGGTCGCATGCCTGTGGCACGCCTGACCAATTTATTTTTGTTAATGCGTATTATTAAACACTAACCTATACTTGAAATATGTTAAAAAGGAAAAAGCATTTCTGTGGTATTTATAAAATAATATTAAAGAAGTGTTGTTTTGTATTTTGACATTTTCGGCCACCGTTGTTACAATATTGTTATAAAAGAGATATGTATCCCTAACTGTGCAACGTATCACTTCAATCACCCGTTTCATTCACTTTAGTTCAAACTTAATATTTTTAAGTCTTTTTTTAAAGAAAAGGTAGACATCAAGCGCGTGTTTCCAGTAAGCCAAAGTAGTATACGTCCATCCAACACTGACTAACTGACAAAAACAACTACATAACTATATTTATCCTGTCAATTATTTCATATCCGACCCGATAAAGGGGGGTCGTATAAATTTTGCTTTATACGGCACATGCTACGTCATCACTGGTGACGTCATGGACTAGTTTTGTGTTTATAAACAATATTATAAATAATCAGAAGGAAGTGATTAAATGGTTGTTATTACAAACAGAGACTACTTGAATAAAAATTAAATATTTCAATATCTAGATCTTATAATATAGCATGGTCATTTAAGGAAAAAAATATCGAAGTTTTGGAACTATTTTTTGTGTATATGTTCACCTGACGGATAACCTTGACATTTGAAACACTTTAAAGATAGGTTTTCAATATCCTAGTAATTTATTGACAAATGCCAGATGTGACAGGATAAATAGAATAATAGGTTAGTGTCTTAAATGAGAAAGTTTATCCGGCTCGGCTGCGGTATTTATCAGGTTCGCCTTCGGCTCACCCGATAAATTCCTACGCCTTGCCAGATAAACTTTCTCATATTAAGACCCTAACCTATTATTCTCTATATCTTTGAAGCAGACTGACGCGATGTTGTTGTGCTCTTTTTCATTTGTTTAGTTTTTAAAACAGTAATTAAAAAAGACAGTTAAAAAGGCATAACCTCGCTTTATAAAATGCAGTTTGCATAGGGAAAATATTAATTATCCAAAGGAGGCAAGAAACAAACCATATCAATATTTCAGCGGCCTGCCAAATTTCTAGCTACTCATAAGAAATAAATCACATTTTCAAATGCACGTCTGTGTAATAATCGAAAGGAAGAGACAGAATCAATATGAGCACGAATAGGTTACTATTCAATTATTCAAGTAACCCTGTTACTCGACTGAAAACTTTAAACATTTTTGAGACACACTCACGGACAGGACAGTTTATAAAAGTATATCTAGGCCTGAATCGACACCGGAATCAAATGATTGTGTTATTACATAGTTTTTTTTAAATGGAAAGGCGAATAAATGATGAAGTAAAGGCTTTTTGTAAATCGATGCCTTTGTCGTGACCTCGATATATCTTCCGTCTTCTGTATCACTTATTTTGAAGCTTGTGTCAGGAAAAGGAATTTCACAAGTCTGTTTGAATGCGTCATAGTACTTCATATTTGACTGAAATATGCAGAATAATAAAAAGGGGACAAATCAAATGACTTCAACAGCAATGGCAGGATTTGTTCTCAATTACAAATTGCTTCCCCACCATTGCATTCTTCTTTCCACTCAACTTCAATTACAGACATTTTGTCATGACGGTTTATGCAACTACTGTGAAGCAGGAGTGAAGATAGCAGTGTTAGCAACGTTCTTCTCTGTAGACATTGATGCTAGATTCTCATAATATTTAATATAGAGATTTGCTTAAAAACACACGGAAAATGTTGTCTCCCTTACTCAGTTTGATCAGATGTCCCTTGCTTGGAAAGAAAGGCGTGTGTACTTATGTCCCGTACTTTGTAATACAAGTGTAGAATATTCTTTAAAGTAGGTCTTGATAATGTTAATTCATTATTCGTTTTGTATAGCATTACGTGAAGAGCACATACTTTCTCCAGCTTCATTCAGGAATGCCTAGAATACAATATTCAAATGGTACGTATCAAATTAATGTTGTTGTTTAAAGCCATTAATCGAGATCACTTACACGTTTCAACCGTTGCTAGAACGCACAATACACCTCCGTTCTTTAACTTCTCATAAACATACGTAGGAGTAATGGTTTTACCATATACTGTATTCTCTATGATTAAAAAGTTATGCATATTGGATCAAGAGCCTGCACTTTAAGAAAAATCGATTCTGAATATTTCTGGCAGGGCTGTACCAGAGAAATGTTTTCAGCGTACACATAAAAATCCAAGGAAAGAAAAGGAAATGACTATTTCCTGCGTTACTTTTTCATACAGAAAATGTACAGTTATAGACAACAGACGTAATTACCGCGATAGGTGAAATTTGCTTTGTTTGAAAACACTGCGTGGACAAATAGATTTTGAAGGGAAAAAGTAAATAAAAACTTATTTTACAAGCAAAATTTGTCGACCTTTCTCACGTCTTGCTCGTTTGTTTAATTCTGGGGAAATGGTCTGTAGAATTCATGATATGTATGCTATGTATTTAAAGTCTTTGACACGTTCGACTTCGTGCTAAGTTTACTATGAATGTTTACACTAAATCATAATTAAAGGCGAACTTTCTTCTATGAGACTGCAATAAACTAAGGTACTAGTATACAGATAGACCTAAGCAGATGCGGCATATAACTTCTCAGGAGTGCACCAACTTTCTCTGGCAGTCACAACGCAGTGTGTAGAACAATTCATGTGGGTGGTATCAAATTAAAGATGACGCTTCATCGTAACTTTTGAGATGTTTCTCACATCTGTATGTTATCTAAACACGTGGCCGGCGAGCGAACTGCATTATTTGAACTTATCTTTTTTAAACGTCTGGGAGATTGTGTATTTGTTAAATGCACGTCTATATCCAAAAAATAGAAGGCAAGCTGTTTCTCACGGAACATAGTTTTAAACTAACATGAAAACTGTATATTTGGTTAAACGCCTACTTTACATGTTGAATAGAAAAAAAACTACACACCTACAAAGAGATGAATTCCAAACAAGTATATCTTATTGTTCTAGTCTGCTATTTTCAAGTGATCCCATAAACCAAGCTATAAATACAACACTGTATTACCTTAAGCAAAGCAAACTCGCATATGAAATGTGTATTGAAATGTTTGCTTGTTTATTGTTTTATACAGAGGAACTGTCAAGACGTAAGCACAGCGACACCGGACATTTGGTCTTTTTAGAGCATTTAATTTGCCCGGCGCCTTTAACGGTTTCTTTTGTTTGTCTATGTCAAAATCTTAGACACCGTAATCGATAAGCATTGTGGAAGCTGAGGGTAGCTGACTGTGTTGCAAAACACCTGAACAGTTAAATTAAGACACTATAAAGACAGACTATGAAAGAAACAGCATTTTAATTTGCTATCACATGATGCAAAATTTAACACTTCTGCTATATATTATTTTCTGAATATAATCTGTTAACATTGTTATTTCCAAAGACTGGTGACGTCATATTTCATTATGTGTATTATTTTTTTTCAGCGATCTATTGCAAAACTCAGATATCACCATTATGCTTTTTGATTTTTCTGTCTTTATTTATGTATTAGATGTTCTTTTCTTTGGCATGGAGTACTCTTGAGATATTAAGAACGTTCTTAGATTTCAAGTAAACACGCAAACACCGTTAACAAAATTACAGTCAATCTGTCTTTTGCAAGCTGTTATCATCTAAATACAACATGTTCATTTATCTTTCTTATTTGCATTTACGTTACACTAAACATTGCTGGTGACACGTTATATTTAAGTTATTTTTTTTGTAAAAAGATTTTGTAAATTGTGAAACACAAACTGATATATCACTGTAACTCAGATTAATAGTATAGTATTCTCAAAATGCTTTATATATTAATATTTTGTAGGGTGGAAGGATATTTTTGAGCGAGCTTTAAACGTAAGTCCACATGTAACGATAGTGTGATGAATAAGTCCAAAATCCCTGTGCCATATATCCTATATATTACAAAAAAGGTTTACTTAATGGGTCCCCCCCCCCCAATAAAAAAAAATCATGATATGTGTTGGAACAATAGGATTTGTGTTAACAAACACATGGGGGTGACCTATTTTCTAACATGCATGTTTGTCTCTTATGTGAGGTAAAGTTGATAGGGAATTAATACAGATTATTTTCGCCTTTCATGTCTTTATGCATAAATGTGCACATATGTAAAAATACTTCTGCTTAAAGTAAATAAAAAAGCTTCTTTTGTATCGAGTTTAGGCCAGATGGTAAATTCAAATGCAGGTTATATCTTAGGTTGCATTTTTACAGTAAATTATGCAGTCAGTGCCAAGCTAGTGCGTATAGGTTCAGAGCAAATAATCAGTTAAATATTAGCGTTTCTATGGCAAAATTATTACAATGATCAGAATAAACAATTCCTAAGTTTGACTCTAGAATGACAGATTACCACTAACATTAAAAGTAATAATCTTTTTATCAAAGGGGCCTTTACAGTTCCATCAGCAAAACGTTTGTTAATGGTTACATGTGTCGAAATTATCACAAACGCACTTTATTTCGTCTTCTTTCAACCCATCCACTGAATAAGTTTTTAATGTCTGATGTAAGTTGCATCTGGATTCCGTTTCTCTGGATTTTGTGACTAAAGTGTTAGAAAAAATATTTAATCTTTTATCGAAATAATCCGTGCCATGGTAGAATTCATATTCAGTTACGCATTGCTTTTCTGCTATTTCATTTTGCTTCCAGTCAAATTCAATTACTCGTTACTTGTCAAGACGGATTATGCAAATACTTTGAAGCTTGAATGTGGAGAAATGGGAGTTTAGCAGAAAATGTCGACAATGCTTTAGGATTAGAGAACGACGTGCTGCTAATAAATACTTGGTGTAAAAGGCTTTGAAGAATATAGGGGAGGTAACCAACTTGTTAGAGTTTCAATTTCTCAGTGCTTAACGTAAAACACGAGCTCGTATATTTTAATATCAATAGTAAAATTATGATGATGAATAAATTCATTTTAAAAACTGCTTAAAAAAAGAGATGCGAAAGATTTAAGAAAAATACATAATTTATCTTTTGGTTGTACTATTATAAAAGGTACTTCACACGTTGTATTAAATTTCTCAGCTAGGTTTGCTATTTTAACGATTGTGTACACTTGACTTTTTACGTATTATTCGATTGGAATCATATGTAATTATTGTATGTTTACAAGATTTGCTAATAAAGTGCCAACGGTCTTAACCTAGAAACAATAAGTTTATCTTGGCTTAGGTAAATATGTTTATAGGAAATGTAAAATAAAAATCATTACTTGACAACCAATTTATTTTTAGTATTGAAATTATCACGATTATGGAAGAAATCTACCATTTTGAAATTGAATGATGATTGAATGGTTTTTACACACTCAGACTTGTTTTGGAAGACGACAAATTTTAAAGATATACTTAATATTCACTTTAATAGCAAAATGTTCAAAATCTCTAACATCTCAGAAAATGATATTTTTTTTACATGTTTCAGTTCCAAGTTGCTCATATCGATTCAAGAACAAGACAGACCAAATGTCTGTTGCAACTTGATTTTCAAATATTTTTCTTGCTGATGCGTCTGGTGACTGATTGTATTTGTCTTGCAATTCTTTAATCAGTTGTAGTAAGACGTAATGTCTTTTTACCCATTTCCGTATGTCTTTGACAGTCACATATCATACCATGGCCAGCCTGAATTCTAATTTAACTTTAGGTTACTAGTTATGCATTGAAATTACTTTCATACGAGAAGCACTTCCCTTGAGGATCTGAAATTTAATGAAACACGCAAGCAACTAAAGCTATTACAAGCTTACAAAAAGTTGTTTTCAGTTTATTATTGGTAAATATTACATTAAATTTTAGGGTTTCTACTTTTATATATTGATGCCATCATTATTGTTAATAATAAATACAGTTTTCTTTATTAGAAAAAAAATTCTTCTTCAAATTGTCCCTGGATTGCGCCGGTAATTGTTTGTATAGTGAGACTGTTATTGAGTTAAGTTTTTGAATATATCTGAACTCAAATCAACATAGAAAATACTTTTTGTTAAATGTCATGTCCTTAGAACAGATGGGAACAGTTGTTACTAATAGCCAGCTACCAATAGTGGACTACTTGTAGCCTACTTCTCTTATCTTCTTTGCATATAATGATTATTATTCATAGTTGCTTCAGAGCATAACTGGTTGCCTTGGCCACAAGGACAATACAACACAAAAGCGGTCAAATTTACTGCAAGCAGGTCTTATATATTCTTTCTTTTTATCTCTTAGATAACGCAAATAGCAAGATGGTGCCAGGCTAACTCTATATCACTATACTGACGTCTTAATCAATACTTAATGGAATAATGGCTTAATGGCTGTTTCAGAGAACGCTCTGAATTGATATCAGAATGACTGAACTTGAGAGGAAGATAACAAACGAAAGATTGTTTATAGGAATAAAGGCATTTCTTGTTAGAGATAAAATTACAGAAATGTGAATATTGCCTAACTAAATTGCAGTACACGTCATTCTACTTTGTAATAGACAAGGCCCATTATGCCTTATCAAATAAATGCAGAATCTTCCTTTGAGAGGTAAGCGTTTTGGCTTTTGATACTTGGTCATGCGTCTATTTACAAAATGTTCTAATGCCACCAGAGGTGAGAGTCTACAGTGTCTACAGCTTTAAGCTTTGATTTATCAACCAGTCATCGAGAGGGATTAATACAAGTTGCAAGAACTTGCTTTCCTTTCGATGCAAAATGAATAAGTTTAAACTTGTATTTACAAAAAAGATACGAAAAAATATATGAACTGATCAGCAACGACTTTTGTTACATCAGACAGCATGTCCACTGAAGGAGCAAATATTCTACAAGATCATTCAAAAGAAAAGGTAAGAATTATGATCACTTCGGCGCAGATCAGTGACGCACTGGACTGCTAATGCAGGGTCGCAAGTTCGATCCCCAGCGCCTTCACTTACACAGCTAACTGCCTATTTAATGAGAAACTAGAATGAGGTAGTATGTATCTTAACTCTACGCTGAGTTCCTAAAAAATGATAAAAAAGATATTAAAAATAAAAAAGGACTGTCTCTGAAATGGAATGCTTTCAGTTAATTGCACTATTCACCACAACATAACAAAACTCTTCAGGGGGCATAAAACACATGAGAAACCGTTACTGATAATAAATAAACAGAGATGATCACTTCGCATTCACTATTAACAGCTCTATAACAACGATTCCTATCACATTTTAGTGATAAAAAGGAGTAATAATACAATAACGATGTATATAAAGCCAAAACCTTGTACAACAATTTTTACGATTTTTTAAACTTAATGATCCAATTTTCCGAGGAAAATCATCTACTCACGAATGATTACTCAACAAACTGAGGAAAATGTAGATCATCTGATGTTTCATATAATATGATCAATAATCAACAAATATTATCTAGCTACATAAATGGTCCATTACGTAATAGAGTGGCTAAATCTCTCTTCTTTGTGGGTTATTTGTAATGGTTTGTGAGACTTTCATCTTTTTGGTATCCATTAGCTAAGAAATGATTGTACCAATAGTGTTTTATTAACTGCTTGAGCGAAAACATATCCAGTTATAGTTAATATAAGCAAAAACTGCTTAAAACATTTTCAGTCGGAGCTTTGATTGATAATAAACATTGTCAAGTGTCAGTTTAAATAATAGAGTTATACTCTAGATTAATTTAATCAAGATTGACTAAATAAAAATCTAGGAGATAGCAGAGATTAATTTTGGACTAGGAAACATTTGAAAAAAGAGCTTTATATGCAAAGCATAATGGTGTACTTAACGGTGTAACTTTCTGTTGGCGATGAAATGACATACTTTCATAATAATTTTGCAAAAGCTCCAGATACTCTTAGGCATATAACCGACATGTTTTGACTTTTTGAACATAAAAAAGAATTAACATTTGAGACAGCGACCATAGGTCAGGAAACTTCAAGTACATATTTGTTCAGTATTGAAGCTCCAACGACGTGATCTTGAAATTGTCAACGTTAATAAATGCTTGCAGTGACAACGTTCAATATTCCATTTCCATGCAGTGATTTAGTAACACAAGTGAGACCATAACTAGCTTATTTTCTAGTTTATAATCGCTGTTTATTCATTGGATTTCTCTTTCCTCGGCATGCAGTGCCCTAAGAGGATAACGAAAGTTCTAAGATTTCATGAAAACACGCAAAGATAGATGACAGAATTACGGTACATCTGTCTTACGTAAGTTGCTGTCCTTTCAGCACGACATTCTTATAAATCTTTCTTGTGTCCTTGGTTACATAAATAATGAACTTAAATATCTAAAGACACCAGATGACATTCAGAATGAAAATAGTTACAATTATGTCATTATGGTGGTTTATATTGAGCTTCATAAATAAAGGAAATAACATTTATACCATGTCTGATAGAGCTATTTAAACAAAATTTATTCTTAAAAGGACATATCCATTAAGTAACATGTGACATTCTGCATATATAATTTATCAGTTTTCCTCTCTGATATGCAGAAAAAGTCGATTATATTAAGCAGAAATATCTTCAGAAAGTCTCTTAAGGTTACGTTGACACTTTGTAATTTTGGACTAAAAGTGTTCACTTACAATGTATGGGTATCCATTTAAACATGTACAAAAACATCTCTCTATAAAATGACAAGTATTCTTATATTCAACAAACCTGTTGTACATCAAATGTTTGACCGGGACATCATGATCCGTTCAACATCATTTACATTTATATAATTTTTAAGGAAATAAAATGCTTTAAATTTTAGGGTGGGTTCGATTTTCAGGCTTTGTACAAATACATGAGCAGGAATTTCAATGATCAACTCTACCAGAAGCAGATTTTCAATATTCTACAGTAGAATCTAGCTCTTAAATCATGTGATGTAACATATAATAGGAATTAAGAAATGAGAAAAGGTGAAAAATAGAACAATGGTTCTAAAATATGAACAAGCTTAATGAGCAAACATCTCAACTCCAATACTACATTTTTAGAAAATCGTTTTTAACCTGCTATTGTCATTTGTCAGAATTTTATTCTGTTTGTTTTACTCATTGTCCCTGTAGAATTCTTCTTCAATAATGCATTTATTTCAATTATTTCATGTTTTTCGTCTACTCTATTGCAATTACTGAAAACATGTCAATGTTGTCTTTGGCAGCGTGATTCTACTGAAACTACTTCGACGAGACCACTATGAAAGTTCATTTTTTTTAAATTCTTTAGAAAATGCCATGTTTTGAATTAACTGAGGCCTATATATGCCACACTCCTGAATACTTGAATATTGAAACAAAAATATTCAATTCCAGAGCAACATAGACGAAATGTCTGCCAGACATTCGACTTTACAATTATCACCCAGTTTCAAAAAACTTAGAAGTGATTGGTTTCTGTCTGAAATCTGTAACATTATCAGTTATTGTACCATAAGTTGTCTTTGATACCCAAATGAATATATTGGTACTGCTTATCGTACAATAACGCTGAAAATGAAGAGAAACTCAATGTCAATCTTTCATTTCATTTACAGATTATACTATTATTTAATAAAAAGAAAACTGACACTAAAAATTTCGTTTTCATAATTAAAGGCCATGTGACGTAATTGGCATTTCTCATATATTACATGTATTGGCTTTGAGTAGACAAAACGTTATCAAATCTCCTGAAAACAGGAAATAAGAGTTAATAAAGAAATAAAATCACAGTTTATTTTTGTCAAGTCATGCACTTGAATCTACTGATAGAATTTTTTTTCAGTAACTATTATGTCAGATCATGAAGTATTATTTTTACAGTCATGTAAATATAACAGTTTTTTTAATAAGGGATGCCTTTTTTTACTAGAGACCTTATTTATTTATACTTTTTGGTTAAGCATTATGCTGAAACAAATTTTCCTAGTGAGTCTATTATATCAAGACGTCAGTTTCTCTAACAATTACATAAATTGCTAGAAGGTTCAAATAGAAGTCTCAATATAAAACGTTAAAATCAATAACTAAGAGAATAATGACTTAATTATTGTTATAGAAAACACTCTAAATATCGGAATATCTCACGTGAGATAATGCAAGGAATACTGTTTGTGGTAGATGAAATTCATATCCTATTACTGATTGAATAACTTATTCAAAACAACAGCAGAACTCTCGTTTTGCATAAAGTTTGAAAAAAGAGAAAAATATTATTTTACTCTGAATTTCGAAAAACTTTGATCACAGATGATGACCATGTTTATCAAATAAAAAAAGTTTCTCCTCGATCTAGCTTTCAATGTCAACATTAATAATATAACCATAAAGTTTATTATATGATAAGGAACCAGAGATTCAAACACAATGTACATAATGCAGTTTTCTAAAAAACTATGATAAAACCTTTCTGAAATTATCTGACTCAGCACGTTTAGTTTAATAATAACTTCGAACGGTGGTCTAATCAAGCTCCTGAATCAAAGATTATAGAATAATATTACATAATCATTGTAATGTACTGATAGTTTTCATAGAAGAAGAAGACCGCTCACAATGACTTAATCATTTAATGGCTCAATTTCCCGAACATAATCACCTATTCACAAATTGTTCCCCCAACATAATGAACAAATGTACAACATCTTAGGCTGCAGACAAAACATTCCATATGATTTGATCATTATTGAACAAATACTATCTCGTCTTTATGGTCTATCAAGTAACAGAACAAATCTTTCCTCCTTTTAGGTTTCTTTGCAATGGCTTTTGTTATCGTCTTGTCATTGGCATCAACTTGTTTAAATTTCTCTTATAAGATGGTGTCATTGTCTGCCTAAAATAAGGAAAAGAACTGAAATATATCTGAATAGCATCCCATTTTACACTTTGACACTACTAAGAAAAATGTATTATTTGTCTGGGGAAAAAGTTGGCATATCATTTTTTTACTTTGTCTTAAAAAGTTTGAAGGAGAAAAGTGGAAAAAAGTTTGTATCAAAATATCTTTGGTTTTTTGTTTTGTTTTATCAGAATATTTAAGTTTTCTTTCTTTGAAAATAAAAAAGCAAGAATCATCATTTATACATGTATCAAGTTATGATTCTATGATCTAGATCATTTCAGACTAATAATTACATTTATCGGGCAATGCAAGATCATTTCTATCAATTCACTCAAAATATACATACCAAATCTTGTTTTGTCTGAAACTATATTAAAAATATATATAAATGGATTTTTGCATTTAGTAAGTGTAGTCTGGCTTGTACTCGTTATAAATACAATAACAGTAACTTGACGTCTCTGCAAAAAAGATTTTTTTGAAAAACCGTATTCGAGTAAGGACTTATTTATTTGAAAAAGACTATAGAAATGAATAAATTGCATTTAGTATGTCTACTATTTTTCACTTAAGCAGACAACGGTGCTAATTTCAAACATTTTAACTTCGTTAGCATGATATTAATTGATTAATATCCTTTTTTCACTGGACAAGTGCACTTAACCACCAATAGATGTCTAGCCGTGACCAGGCTTCTCAAGTGCATATGTATTAGCTCAAAGAAAGCCACCGCACAAATTTAAAAGCACTCAATTATTCTTCACTTATCGACATCAGTCTTAATCCCAGGGTACGTCTCGCATATCAAAACAAATCTATGGTCCCTAAAAATGCAAATAAAACTTTTCTTATCTTCTGTTCAATGATGAGCTAACATGATTAGATCAAAATAACCTTTAGCTCTCAATGGAATGGTTAAGCTCGCTTTTGCATGAAATGTGGAAGCTGGTTTTTTTCGTATTTTTTTCTATTCGAATAAGGCCGTATTTTCTGGGTACTTTTTGGAGATAAATAAAAACACGTATTTTTGCCCTTCAAAACACCTTATTATCGTCGGACAAATATATTGCATATTGCGTGTTTGTAGATTAATTCTTAATATGCGAAATGCAACAACTTTCTAAGCTTTAATCCCCCTCTGTTTTCAGAGGATTCAATCCTTAAATGACATATTGAATCTAAATTATTAATTGGTTTGCATCTTCAGAAAGTAATATTAGATAAGAGCAAAGATTTCCAGAAAATTTAAAACATCAGCCAATAAATTGTAAACTGGAAATCAATATATTCATAAGTATGTTTTAAAGCAACCAAAATTATGACAAACAAATTGGGCAATGCCATACTACAGATGGGAAAATATATTACTAACATGAGTCTAGATTTTACATAATTATATGGTCTTCTTTCACTGATAAATCAAGTCTAGCTGACATTTTAATAGTTAAATGTCAACAGCATAAAAATAATAGACAGCATTTTCCCCTTAAATGTTTGGAACTTTTGTCTGAATTTTTCTTATCTGGTTGTCCAATCATAATCAAAACAAATCATCCGTACCAATTACTTTATAGAACTATTCCGCTAAAATTCAGCTATTATAGCATTAAGTATGTAATTACAGATGGATACGCGCAACTCACTTAGACGATCACTATTGACAGTGAGTAATTTCCATCAGAAAATTGTAATGCTGCCTGGAATTTCTGAGTTTTGATGGATTACAATTTTATGATAGTCGTGTAGTTTGATATTTTGAATAACATCAAGTTTTAATAGTTTTACCAAAGTATATAGCAGCATGTAGAAAAAGGAAAATCTAGCAAATATATGGTTAAAAAAGATTCAAATGTAAGTTTCAACATGTAATGTAACGTTTAGATGTTCAAATGAACGCCTCAGCCTGAATTCCGCTTCGTAATAAAAACAACAAACACGTGCGATCTACATATATTATTTTAAAATATTTTTGTACAACCTACATTGATTAGTTTTACATTTATCATGTTTGGGATGTAAGCTACATTTTCCTACCTCTGCTACTTTATTTCATAACACGATGAACGAAATCACTTTCGACCCTCGAATAATAAAGCTATTATCTTTCCTACAGCATACGAAACAAATCTCTCGTGCCTGACTCAGAATACAAAACATCTCTATGATATGATCAATAATGAACAAATATCATCAAAACCTAATGGTGTTTCAAGTAATGACATGGCTTTACGGTTTCTCTGTAAAGACTTTTTGTGAGTTTCCTTTGTCGGCTTCTTTGTAATGATGCCATTACCAGAAAATATAAATAATCCGCCAGAACTAAAACACACTGTACTGTTTGAAGCCTAAGTTTTGTTTTCGCTTACGCATGAATTGGCCAGAGGGTCACTAACAAAGTAATTTATACTTTTTGACATTTCTCATTTTGACGAAGAACGATAAAATTTTGATTTGTTCTTATCCTTAACATTGAAAAGAAATTAGAAATAGGATTACAAATTTTTATATAAAGAAGAGAAAAGAAATTTACGTTTTTATTTTTCTAAAGGAGTAGAAAATAATAAAAATTAAAATTTAATTGTACGTGTCTCTTCTCTAGTCAGGCTAGTTAAACATGCACCATGCACACTGACGAATGCATTTTTAAATGGAATATTTTAGTGTTGTTTGAGAAAGCACTATCTGTAAGGAACCCGCTTATAATTTGTTGGATAACTAAAATTTATGCATTTGCAACATGCTTGTTAAATTTTAAAAAAATAATCATGTTACTTCTACTTTCTTTATATATCGTTCCTTTTCTCTTTTAACATTTTGTTCTTTCTTTTATTATTTTCTTATTTTTAACTTTTTAACAAAATTAAACACAACCAGTTTTAATTTCACATTATTCAATTTCTGTCTTCCTAGATTCTACACCGGTTGCAGATCTATTATACATCTGCTAATTTGCCTATTCAATTGACCCACCAGGAACATTTTATCGAAATCAATAATCATTACCATAACCGAATCAGAGATCTCTGTGATTCCACTTTCAAATCAGAACATGAACAAGCGTTTAAATAAACGCTTTCAGACAACATGTGAATTATTGTGATTATTGTACACAGAAGTGCAATTTTAAACCGATAATTATTTTTGTACAGAGATCTGTCTTTCTGTGATATTTTCTAAAATTGCTTAGCATATTAACAATTAAGCTCGGCTATACATATTAAAACATTGAGATAACTTCACATGTAAATATTTACTATATGTTTTTTTCTGTTTAGCTTAATCTAAAAAATACGCTAGATTATGTTAAAACAGCGTTGCAAAATGCATACATTTACAAAAAAAATCATTTGGATTGAAAGAGAGAGAGAGAGAGAGAGAGAGAGAGAGAGATTTAAATTGCAATCTTATCTTCCTGTTAAAGAGGGCAAACGTGCGATTCCTTTGTTTTAAGTTTAAAGTAAACTATTTCCCTTTCCATGAAGAAATTATAAGTTTTCGTTTAAACATTCAAATGGGCAATAACATGAAATCAAATAAAGACAGCAATTTACTAGTTCTTCACAAAAATGGTATTTTTTTCCTTTTTTTGGTCTTTGTTTATGTCTTGTTTAAAGGAACAAGAACAGGTCAACAAGAAAATGTTTTTGTTAAAACTGTTAAATTATGATAAGGTAGATGACAATAGGTATAGATCCAAGAAAGCTACACCCTATTATTTTTGATCTACTTATATTTTGATAAGAGTACATGTAGGGACATTAATCAATTTATCTTATTCCTTGTTATGATCCAACAAGTGTAATGTAAATGTGCTAACTTTGACACTTAAGTGAGCAAAAATGAATTCACTGATTCAATCACACCAGTTAGGTATAAAGATTTACGTTAGCTTTTAATAGCTACACAACTGTGCTGGAATGACATTATTTGATGTTATTCTCCCTTAGACAAGTACACTTTACTACCAATAATTGTGTTTCAACCTGTCCAAGTCAATAAATTGTAGTAGCTATGCTTTTCTCCCCAAGGGAAATGAATACTGTAGCTTCTGTAACAAGACATACAAGCTTATACTAGTACTAACTCAACCCCAAAACAAATGAAATAAAACAAAAATAATTTAACCCTTACATGGCTGAAAGCATTTGACTCTGTCTTTGCGACCAGTGCAGACCAAGATCAGCCTGCACATCCTTGTTGTCTGAACAACGGCTTCAGGATTCTCCATTCAGCCAGTAAATTTTAATAAGCTCCCCATAAGCAATGAATGGATCCATCCAAATTAGTTTAATAATATTTTATTCGGTACTTCGCAATGTACAAAACATGCAACAATATCTTTATTAGCAAAGTACAAAATTCAAATTGAAAGACGGTCAAGCCCATTTTAGATATTTAGTATGGTAAGGTTTAATAAATATGGATAAAGACGAGAAAGAAATGTAGTTCAAAAGTGCAGTGGTGAGAAGTTTTGAAATATATTAAGCCTTATTTGATATGTTCTAGTAAATTTAAAGGGGCTGTGCTCCAGATGACAAAAAAAGAAAGTTTTCGTGTATTATAAATGTCTTGTAATATTTATGACTAATGCTTAAAAAATAACTTACTGACAAAAAATAAGTCAAATAATTACATTATAAATTGATTTTTTTCCTTTCAAAGTGCTATACCGTAACGCGACGGTATAACTATATCGTATAAGATTTAAAGTAAATATCTGTAATATCACATACGGCGATGGTGGTGACAGTAAAACGTTGGAAATATTTTGTTAACATGAGGGTCCAGGGTTCAAATCAGGCTGGAGCGAAAATATTTTTTCTATTCTATTTTTACTTTTATAATCAGTTTTGAAGTAAAATATTATGTTATTATGTAATCTCACGGCATCTAAATATATAATTTATGAAAAAAAATTTTTTTATGTCAAATCTGGAGTACAGCCTCTTTAAGAGTTAAGACATATTTTATCTTGTCATAAAATTCTCTTTTTTTAAATTTTGTTACTACTCTTTATGCTGCACTTTTTTTTAAAATCATGTATGCATGAATAGCTCTGTTCGTGTAATCTAACATCTTTGATAAAAGGAACACATTTTTTCTGTTCTCTTATACCTGATTCTCATAAGAGATCCCTATCGCTTTCACCATAACACAATCACAAAACCATTTTCTTTCTTAAAAAACCATAAGGAACAAATCTCTCGTGCCTGACTCAGCATACAAAACCTTTCTTATGATATGATCAATAATGAACAAATATCACCAAGTCCTAATGGTTTTCATGTTATGGAGTGTGTCGATAGCACTTCTGTACGGTTTCTTTGTTAAGCTTTTTGGGTGTTTCCCTTTGTCCGCTTTCTTTAGTAATGACGACTTTATCAGGAAATATAAATTATCAGCCTGATCTATGAAGGAAAATAAGACATAGGTTTCTATTTTAAAACCAAGTTTAGAATGAATGTGGCAAACAGAAAACAATTAACATCAACTCTTTTATCGAAATAATACCATCCCTGGTACGGACTTGAGCTGATATTTCTTGTAACTATAATCTTATGATCGTGAAATTCTGGCTAATGAAAGTATGCGACAGAGAACTATCCTTAATGCCGCTTTCTTTTAAAAATAAATTAAGAACGTATCATTGAACTTGTATAAAATGTGTTTTATTTAGTTCCCACGAACTAATTATATGTTTTAGAGTTTAATTCCCCGAACATCCTTTACCAAGTGTCTATTATTTTTCGCGTGTAGAAACCGGTTCCGTAAGGTTGTAATCGACATTTCTTTTCAGCGGGTGACAAGTGCACTTTAGAACCAGTCAGCTATGAGTAAACAAGTTCAAGTGAGTCAAGTTAAATATTTCGCATGTTTTCCTCGAGCTATGTGTACTGGTGATAATTTTCAAGATAAGTGTTTCAAACGAATATACCAGATAATTAATAAATGTGCCGATGAATAGCCAACTAATATGTAACAGAAATATTATAATTAGGAATCTTGTCGTTCCAATTATCACAATAAAGGATGTTTACTCACTTCAAAATGATTTATGAGATGTCACATTCCGATACATTCGATCCGAATACCTCAGAGAGCACAGTTTTGATGACCATATAAAAACCTGAAGATATGATCAATTTTACGATAATGTTAACCCACTTAGGGCGTATCTGGTTCATTCAATATCCGTTTTTCATTGCAAAATATTTAGCTCTTTCGTTTACGATGATGCTTACAGAACACTCGATAACGAGAATCCCCAGAAAAATGTTTCAAGTAATATATTGGCTCGATTGTAATTCTTTTATGTGCCTTTTAAATATGTTTTTATGTGTATCTATTTATTTATTTATATTTTGCGAGTCGGTTTGCTGGTTTCCTATTGTGTGATAAGACTTTCAAGAAAGATATTACATGTATCCCATTTGCTTTAACAGTCGAAAGCGTATGGGTCTATCTTATAATTTTATGTCGTGTTATATCTGTTCACATTTCCACATCATAAATTACTGCTGAGCATTGATTTCTTATCAAATATTATCTTTCTTTCAACCTTTGTATTTCTTTCTTTCTTTCCTCCTTTGTTTGTGTCTTTCTTACCTACTTTTGAAAGTTTTCTTTCCTTCTTTCCTTCCTTCTTTCTGCTTTCAAAATTAAACATTTTGATAACCATAAAATTACCTACTTAGTTTCAACTACTGTTCCCGGCATACAGTAATTGCATTATTCAGTTAGCCTATTCAATTGACCCCTCAAGAACATTTTAGCAAAATCAATAAGCATTACCATAATAGAATCAGTGTTTGATTCCACTCGCAAATCAAAGCATTTTAAGGAGTGCAAATAAACGGTTTCATGCAACATGTCAATTATTGTAATTTTTGTACCATAGAAGTGCAGTTTTCAAATTATTATTACTTTTCTGAGTTCTGTTTTTCTGTAGAACATTCTCATTTGTTATATGAAAAATAATGATGGTCGGCTTTACTAAAATGTACCTCTGTGACAAAGTCGTTAATTAAAACAGCTTTAAAAAGATTTAAATGTCTCCAGAACACAATTGCTACGTTTTTTCTTTCTATCTTTTCTTTCTTTTTCTTGTATAAGACGCTGAAAGATCAGGTTTAAAAACACACACACACACACACACATACACAAAGAAAAATATTTTCCTGTCAAAGGCAATTTCAAAACCTCAAACCCCTATAAAAAGTGGCAAATATAGTGTTTAGTTTAACACGTAGGAAGGTACTAAAATATGTCAAATAAAAAGAACAGTTATCAGTTATTTTAAATTGTAAATATTCTTTCTGTCATTAATAATGACATGTTTAATCAAAGGCATAAACTACAACATTATCATGCAAACGGTTTTTAAACTTGCAGATGCTTTTCTAGATATGGACGAACAAAAACATAAAGCTACTTCTGTTTGCAGAGAAGTAAATGCAGAGACAGTTTTCGTTTCATTTCTTCATCTTAGAGAAGTCTTTGAAATGAAGTGTGAAAAAACAAAACAAAACATCGTGAAATAACCTTGCCAATGTGAATAAATAATTTTCTAACTTTGTCAAATATTGAATTGCTACGAAAGTGTAGAGGAATGCCATTAATTGATATTCCCTCTCCTTCGTGTATTAGACAAGTACACTTAACTACCAATAATTGTCTTCAAACGTGTCCAAGTGAATCAATTGTATTAACTGTGCAAGTTTCCTTAGGCAAAAAGAAGTTAATGATCAGCTTAGCTTCTGTTACAAGACAAACAGGCTCATCTTGCAAATGGCTTAATACAAAAAATTATAATCGAATAAACGAACATTGTTTAATCAGGTTGTTACGAAAGCAAAAACGGTCGCAAGTGTAGAGAAAAATATTGTTGTAAGTGTTTAATGCCTTACGTTTTATGTTACTATTGTGTATTATGTTCCAGTTTTTCTGTACTCGACTTAGTATAAAAAACATATTACTTAATGTTACTGTGTCGGTTATATTTGAACGCTGTTTGCCTTATTTTTATAATTCTTTTTGAGTTACAAGATCTTTCAGTTCAGTTTTCTTCTGATACATTTTTTTATAAATAGCTGTGTTAAGACAGATTGATTAAATTCTAATAAAAAGATTTTTAGCAGTTAACTTCGACATTTTTCATCTTCAGTGATGCAGTCTGATACAGAAGTGGAATATATTCAATCTTGCTTCATACATACGACCAAAGCAATGATGTTAAATGGCTTCAGGGTTATAAGGGATCTTTTTTATCACGTGAGGATTCTGTACAACGCTTAAGAAAACCAAGAACTAGTAAACTTTTATCTAGCCCTAAAACAGTCACGTGTCAATACTCCATTTAGCGCCAATAAAAAACTCGATTTTAAATGGTTTAACTAAAACAGGGTCAGAAAGAATAAGATAAAAGATACAATGTGCAAAGTGATGATGTTACAAAACATCCTTTGGTTTGTTTTAACTAAATCTGTTTCCAGAAAATCACTGTGTATATAAGAATACGAAAATGAATGCATAGTATAACGCAGCCAGAGTTTCCATTAACAGCAGTGGATTTGCTAAAGCTGAAACCTCTCGTGTACATAATCCTGATCAATCCCATTTTAACAGCTCTTTTCCTATGGCGCCTGAAACGCTTAGACCCTCTATGCAGATTTCGATCAGATTCTAATTTGGCATTATACCATTTCCGCTTGATTCCTATAGAGCGCTGTAAACGGATAAGCGATTGGGAGAAGATAATCGGAAAAAACGCCAGTCCCATGTAATCACACAGCGGAATTTAAATTACATTTTCAGGCCAAATTGAGGACTCTTTTTCGTTTGAATTCAGTGTTATTTGATTAAGAACTCGCGAGAATGATATAATTGTTCGGCGCATGCGCAAAATGATACAGTATTTTCGTAAATATCTCCTCTTGGAAATGGTGATTGTGTTTTGTTATGCAAATTTCAGGAACTATGGATCTACTTATGGAATTAAATAGTGTATTTAGCGTGTGATTTAATATCAAAAGGCATAAAAATGGAGACTTTACAAAGGATACATTTAACGAAACTACTTTATCTCTTGCCGATTATGTTGTATTTTGTGGCCTGCACAGAATATCCTATTGGTATGTATTTTGTTTCCGTCCGACATTTTTACGTCTTGGAGTCAATTTTTCAAATTCGTATTTAACAAAGCTACCATAGGTTATTTGTTCACATGCTAATTGTGTTGTTTTATGGCCTGCACAGATATCAAATTGTAACGAATTTTGTATCAGTCCGACACGTACACATCTTTGAGCCGATTGTTTAATTCGTCTTTTATAGGGCCACCATCTGTATAAATGATTGAGTATGGAATTTCATACTTTGAAAGTAGACAATTTCGAACTTATACATGTATAGAATTTTAAATATTTTGTCAAAGGTCTGTATAAACAATGCAGTGGTGCCGATTCAGTTTCCTTGCTAAATCTTAAAAAAGGAATGTTAAATTTCTCAACCTTTTTGGACCTCTTTAAATACTACAAAAAGGCTGCAATTTATAAGTATAGTGAGATTATTGTAGCAAATGAAGGCATAACAAACCAAAACATGGACAGACTGAAAAATACTGCCTTCATAAACATTAAAATGTGACCAATTTGCATGCAATTACATTCCTAACACAAGTTGAAATAAACGGACGTAATTAAATACTATAATGGTTAAGTCATTATAATATCATATTGTGCTCACAACTGTGGCATTGGAATGCATTAATTCGTTCAACTGACCTAATACCTGTTTCTTGTTTCACATTTAAACGAGTCTCCAGACGATCTGAAACAAATGTTATTTAATAGTTTAAATGTTTAAGCAAAAACTCTGATATTTATATATTGATGTAACATAAAATGACTTGAAACCTTACCTATTATATTGTAAAAACATTATTAATAAAGAATAATATATAAGACTTTTTTTCAAAATAAATCCATCACTATCAGATATGTTACCATTATTTAACGCTGTTGCAAATAGCTCCAGACAGGGAAGTCCATTAAAAAGCTGTTTCTTCATTAAAAGTCTTTTCTGAAATAACACACCTGTAATGATGTAGTTTTATTGTAAAAGGAGTGTACAATCAGGTCAGAAAAGCTTTAAAATGTGAGATTAATGGCAGAAATGTATCTAGATACAAAGAAAGACCTTCAAAGGCAATGTGATATATATATCATACAACAAAAAGCTCGTATTAATTAATGTGGACGTAGTTAGAAAATCTTGGCTACAAAACGAAGCATTTTTTTTTTTTCATTGGAAAATGTAAACTTTTTTCAAAATAAGAATTCGGATTATTGAGAACAAAGGAAATCCCTTTAAATGACAGCTCATCAAATAATATGAAATCTGTTGTGCATATTTATTGTAGGAAAATAATATAAAAACTGTAGTTACACGTGTCGTGTCACATACCGTTAACACAAATGTCACACATAGTTGTGTAACATGTTATTACACAAATGTGACACGCACTGAACAAGAAGGCTGCCTATGACTCAATAAAATGTATCAACCTAGTTTTAAGAATGACAAACAATACCAATGCTTGTCTCCTTGAAACTTTAGCCATTAAACTTTGTATACAGAGGTCTTAACTACAATCTTTTTTGAATAACACATGCTATTACGTTTACTTATTTTTACTTGTAAAAAGTACATTATCATACGATTCTTAAATAATTCAGAATATCTGTTGTTGTGTTAAAAAAGTTAATGTAACAGTATTCACATTAGTTCAAATATTGGCCAACGCTGGACAAAAATATAATACATGTACTTCAAAGGTTAGGAATATTTTTTTTAGTTAAAAGTGCCCTTAATACTGAGTCAAAGTAAACTAATTACAAAGAAAAAGAAATAAAAAAATGTTCACATATTGTTTTTCCTTTTTTTATCGTAATGTAAGTTTATACATATAATAAAAGCATAAAACCTATTTTTATATAAGTTTTATGTGATACTATGTCTTCTTTTCGACGAAATGATAACATGTGAAAGTCTAGAATAAATGTTATCGTATTCAGCATAAAAGAAAATGTCTTCTCAGTTTTATGCGAAAAACTCATTATGCAAGATATATTTATATTCTAAGAAGTCTGCTCAAAGTCCTGTTTATTCATCTCCCTTTGGGGACCGTCTGCAATTTCGTTTAACATATAGAATATAGATAGAATACGATACAAATGATTTACATTTTTACAAATCTAAACACCATTTACTCCGTATTTCATACTACAAATTTCTGCATACAAAACTTCCTCTGCATGTTCAATGTTTAAGTTTCTTTCGCATTAACTGGTGGTTTCCTCTTGATAAAAAGCAATGCGGTTGTTTCCGCTAGTCAAAGCATTGCTCGGGACACTATGTTGTGCCTGAAATATATATTTCAAAGAATAAAAAAATAATAGAAGAGAAACATCGAACTTGCCAAAGACATAGATATGCCAGACACTTTAGATTATTGGAACTGCATGCAAAACGTGTTTTGTAGAAGTGAAATCTGTATAAATGAATAATACAAATCTAAATACACAATACCGAACATAAACGTAAGTATTCTAGCTTTTTTATATAAGTCTAGAATTACCAAGCTAAACAAGAATCGGCTTGATAAGGCATTGTTTTTTTGATGAATGTAAATATAGATGTATCAAGAATATTCAGACAACAACAAAAAAACACAAGCTCAGCCGTATGCTTAAAAAACCTCAATCTAGCTCTCAGCTTTAGAGAAGAAACGCCATGTATTATCTTTTCTTATTTTAGTTTCGAATCCATTAAAACGCCTGGATCTTGAACAGCCTGAGTGAAAGCATCTAAATTGTTATCGATCCTAGATAATTAGGCACTTTTGTAGACAAAGTTTTTAAGAGAATTTTCAGCAGGACCGAAATTGGAAAATTGTATTTCTGTGACTTTCATTAGTGTAACTGACGGAGAGAAGGCCAAAGCTATTCGAGAGAAAAATATCTGCAGTTTTTGCTTCGGTTCATATAGGTTTTATACATAAGCTAGACATATGTAGACAATATAAACTGCAGGTGGAAAACAGTGGCAAAAAATATTTAGATAAAAAGACATGGTCTTTAATCATTCTACACGTAAACTTTATGACAACAGAATCATAAAACCAAAGGTATAAAGTAAGGAAGGTCTTAACAGTGGTGTGGTAGAAGCAATTCACGGCTTAAGTGCAACTACCTTAAAATACTTTGAAACCTTACTGTGTAGATTTTTAAATATTATTTCTTTACAGAAAAAAACTTAAATGGCTGAGAACGTCACTTTATCGAAAGTTAGCAAAAAAGTCAAGTGGGTATTTCGCAAATTGGTTTTCTGATAACTGACTGTTTGTAGCTCCAAACAAAAAAAGGTTTAAATATAGAAACAGTCTAGCACAGTTCAGTAACAAGTCAGTGATCAGTTAGAATATCTACCATGGCGAAACCGTAAGACAATTGTTATCGCGTTGAACATGAACTATACGTCATTATTTAGAGAAGTTCTAAAAATGTGAGATTTTTAAATAAGCAAGCATCTGACAAAAATTGAGGGGAACCAACTGAGGAGTATTTAAATTTGATATTCATTTAAAGTAAAAATATATGCATATGAGTCATCAGGTAATACATGTTTTACTTTTCCTTGAAATTCTGCATCTTTTGGATTTAAATATTACATAGTCTGTCTCCTATTATTGTCATGTTTTAACACCTCACCGCAAGTTGTCTATCTTTTGCCTCTGTTTTTCACACCACACACGTCTAGGAAAATTTATCTCAAATGCCTTAACACACTTCTGGCAGGTCCGTCTTGATCTGTTTTCGCACGCTTTCATTAGGGTTCTAGATAGCCAAATAAATAAGTGTTTGCGTTCCAGTGTAGAAAACATGGAGAGTTTTGTCAATACTAGATCCCCTTTATTCAATAATCTTGGAGAGGCTGGAGTCAGTAGTTATTTAGGAGGAGGAGCTGAAGTGTAGTAGACCATTTATCATTGATATTTCCAGGGGGAAAACCATATCGATCCAAGACGGGAAATTCTTATACACTCTCCAATTGCTCTATTTGTGCCTAATGATTTTCTTATTTGCAGTCATTGTTGGAAAGAACCAGCACCATAATATCTAACAGCTTCTGACATTTTACATGAAATGGTTCGTTATAATCTGCGAAAATGTTTGTAAAAAGGCTTTGTTAAAACGTACTCAAAAATAAAAATGCAGGATTTTTGTGTGAATTTTACTAATCGTAAGGACCATTACTATGCTGATTATTCAATCAGTTCTTTTATATTTCAGTATAATAGCATAAGCGTCTATAAACATCTGTATCAACCAATCTTTTTATGAAGGTGATTTATACAGTTAGCATTCCGAACGGCATAAAAAGCTGGAACAATCATAACAGAGGCTTAGTAAGAATAGAATTCAAATTTTGATAGAATTAAGAGAACTAGAAACCAAAAAGGCATGATTTCATTGGGTTTCTTCTCAACCCACAATGTGTTTTCAATACCCCTGGCAAGCGCTTGTATTACATATAAAATGTGTAACCAATCTTTTGGTTGTCACCAATCGGTGTAAATGCATTTAAACAAATCTTCACTATGCCTTACGCCATGACAACTAAAATCGGCGACGACATAAAGGTCAGGCAAGTTCTGGTCAGTTAAGAAAAGGATGTTTGTAACATAGAGTTAAGAAATCAGACCAACAGATTAATCAGCAAAACGTAAAACAATTCCATACAATTGTTGGCCATTCTGAATCTTTTGGGAGGATAAGAATAAACATTAATATTTACAATGAATTTGATTTCTGTCATGATCAGTAACGTTTCTGATCTGTTAACAATGTGCATATATATTGTTTAAAGTTTTTTTCCGACAGCAACCTTTTACAATACATTGCTTTTGAATTATCCTGTATTTGTTTCATTGAGACATAAATCATTTATAGATTTGTAATCATGTTGAAAAAGACTGGTATATTCTAAACATCTTTAAATTGCTCTCTTCAAAAAAAAAATTCTTTAAAAGAATTTTTATGGGCTGTTAGGTTACATTTGACTTTGCTTTATTTGTCAGTTTCATAGTAGTTTCATTAAACTATATAGTATTTTGTCTACAGTAAGCAAGAAATGAAATATTAATTTAAGAGTAAAATTATTTATATGATTAATTTTGTTTTTACACGAAAACAGCATTTCAAAGTGAACGGATTTTTGCAATACAGTTGACGTTATCTCAAAAATTGATAATAAATGGCCGAGTAGCAGCCCTCATGATTTAAGCACATTAACCAAGCGGTTTTGGTATGTTTTCGTCTTAAATGCTAGGAGTTTCTTGTGAAGAAAATATCTATCATATAACTAAAGAAGCCTTATAGTAGTTTTGTATGCATGAATAATCTAAGTGATAAGATGAAGCCTGTAACACTACTAATATGATTTCATTACAGCTACTCCATGGTGTGACAACCTAAACCTTGATTTATATAATACATCAGAACACCTAAAAGACACATATAAAAGTTAAGAGACTATAAAACAAAACAAAATAATCTAACTTTCGAACAGATGTAAATACTTAACCTTGGATGGAAGTCCTGCGAGTGATTTGATAACAGAACTATAATCTTACATTTCCCCCGAGGCCTTCATACTGTAAGTTCAAGCCCTTAAAATTCTTTTTTTAAAATGGTAACCATTGAAATGAAGAGGTCAGCGATCGAGAATACAAATGAAAAGTGAGTCTTTGAAATCGCCACATTCTTCTGATGTAGAAAAATATTTATTACCGGTATGGAAAATGTTGCCAAATTTGTTTCTAGCAACTAGGACACAAAGTAAATGCTAGTATACTCTCTCTGGCCAACATTGGCTTGGATAGAATTTTCCGTTAAAGCGTAGTACGTTTCAGGTCTGAGAGTTTTCAAGAATGTAAGCCTTTGACATTTTGAGGTTTGGGGAATTCTATTGATGTTTGTGTCTTGCCTGTTTTAGGGTCAACATCTTCTGATGACTCTCAATTGAACTTACTTGCGTTTATATTGATATTTCTTTTTTTCTATATCATCAGAAATTGGAAAGTTATCTTTGCATAAATGAGTCTTCAGAAACTTATTTTTTACATTACAATCTGTGAGCCCTATGAATTATTTAGACACTTAAATATGTTGACCACGTTAAGAAATAACATTATTTGTAAATTCAAGATATCAATTATCATCGCAAGTGTTTTGATAAAGTTTTAAAGTCTATTTTGTTTTTCTCGGAAGAAAACAGCAAATAATGATTAAAAATGAAAGAATGTTAAGACAAAGGAAGGAAATGTAAGCTTTAAAGTCTATATACGCTCAGAAGTATTGTTTTTGCTATCTACAATCGATAGCAAAATCACATTTTAAACAATTTGGAATTGTCAAGTGGTATGTAGAAAGGTATAAATGCAATATCATTGATAACTCAAGCAATGTTTCAATTCCGATCAACAGTCTAGACTGGCAAACAGTACCTTTCTGTCTAAATTCCAAAAGTCTAACAAACATGAAAGTTCCTAACGGAATGATGCCATGCATCTTGAAAAGACATCCCATACCGGGATTCAAACTTAGGTCTTATCGCATCGAAAACCGACGGACTAGATCACTGAACCAAAGAATCTGACGCAGTTTTCAGAGATTGTATCCATATAATTACAGGCCGGCGTACACCGGACCGTACCACATCCCCTCTTCAGAAAGGCATTATCTAATATGACGAATGTAGTACTCTATTTTTATATCTGAAATCTTGTAAGATTTTTAATTATTATTACTAAGTCCAGGAAGGGTTATCCTGGACAAGCCCCCATCTAACGAACATGAAAGTTCAAACTAGAAACAGAACGATGCAATGTATCTTGGAAAAGACATCCCTGAACGGGATTCAAACTCAGGTTTCCTGCATCGATAACTAACACTCGAGACCACTGGGCCAAAGAATCGATTCCCTGGGGTTAGTCTCAGCGGCCGTAGTTATACAATTATAGGCTGTTGTGCACTGGACCATGACAAAAGAGACTGATTGCATCTGTTTTGGCTGTCTTCTATCAAACTTTTCACACAAAAATACACTTACTGATCCTCTATTAAAATATTCATCACAAACTACATGTATCTCTTTCCGAAGGCTTCTGTGGAACTAGCATAACCTGATATGTAATTAGTTTCATTTACCAAATAAACATTTTGTCTTTGCAAACGTCAGTGGGCACTTCAAATGCACAGTAAAATTGAAATCTTAATTTAGAATTCGTTGTCAAATCTTATCGAGCTCATGTTTTCAGTTTAATGCCTGTCAGCAAAATTCGGTGCCGATTGTTTTGCAGAGAAAAGGTGGAAATTGAAATTAATGAATTGAGAATCATGGTTTTGAAAGAACTTCCTAATTCAACAATGTATGAGCGTCAACAAGCAAATAAAATATTTATACTGTTGTATGCTTTTACTTAAACTTTCCAGATTTGCTGTTAATAAATACTTTCGTCAGAAAATGTACAATGTTTCTTTACTGCATTGCCGTTATTGATTAGAATTGATCATGAAATTTAGTTACCTTTCCGAGGAGTAAAAGTCGTAAAAATACATGGGTCCTTTTATAACAACCATTAGACAGAAACTAAAAAATGCATACAGTATTGGCCGAAAACCAGTCTGAGGCTTACTTTATCGAATGCCTTTAAAAGCTTGTGGAGGCATTTATTTTTTGTAAGAAGCATCTTTTTCTGTAATCAATACCCAAAGGATGTTCAGAAGACCAACAGACGATACACGTACACACGAATACAAGCAACTTACTATGGGAAAACAATTTATGGCGATTATCTAAATTATTTTCTAATTTTAGGTGCAATCTTTGACCAAAAAAAAAAATCAGTCAGCTGATATAAAATTCGCATTTGAATCACAGAGTTTCTAAGCGAGCATCTTGTACACTTCTTCTGTAATCTATGCCCAAATACGTTGAGGAGCATCAGCGAAAAATACTCATACACAGGAAGAAAAACGGCTAACTATTGGAAGAAAACATACATCATGCTAATATTTAACCCATTTTCTACTTTCAGGTGCAATATTTGACAGAAACTCAGTTGATATCAAATACGCCTTCGAAAAACAAATAGACTTTCTAAACAATCAACGAGATGGCATAGAGCTTCGCCAAGAAATTCAAGTTTTAGAATCTACGGATAGCTTTGCTGTTAGTAATGCAAGTAAGTAGACCAGTCTTGATCTTATTTCATGTATATGTATACCACAGAAGAGAAACTTAAGTTGTAGTAGTTCTTTTGATCTCAAATGCCACACATAATTCAGACAGGCTTGATTTAGTCTGTTGTTACTGACATAATATATTTTTTTTTCGTTTCGTTGCTTATATTATACAAACATGTTAGGATAATTCGCCCATTCCATGAATAACACTAGACTAGAAAAGATTGCTAAACTATTGGTGTGGCAGAACACAATAAATCAGTCGCAGGCCAATATAATCTTATTACGTAATAAAATGCCACTAATTTATATAGTAACATTACTTGACGAATTTTTGACGTCTGTCTTTTTAGTGAATGTAGGCCTCGGAATGACCCTAACACGGTTAAGAAAGTCTAAACACTTGTAGCATGCAACTTGGAGTTTACATAAAAGTTGCAACAGACCTTTATTATGTGCCTGAAGGTGAATCTTCTGTTTTATTTTAAATGTCAAGTAATTAAATTTCAGAAACATAGAAACATAAAATATCAAACACAAATGTCTAAGTAGCTTCATAAAATGTCTATAACAAATGTCTTAACGTGCAAGCTGATGGTGAAAATATATCTATGGTAGAATAATGATAATCTTCAAGGAAATTGTTTCTCTGTTACTGCAGAAGTGCCTTGTGCTTCACTTTGCAGGTATGTAGGCACGTGTAAAGATTACTTTGCAATATCATAAGAAACTCGTGCATTTCAAATTGTGAAGGCTTTTCATGACATAACTAAATGTGAAAATACATCTTACGACATTTGCGTTTATCCAACAACTAATTTCTAGATATATACTAAGCTCGAAAGTCACTTTTAGAAGTACAAAGAACAAAGCTTTCAGCAGAATGTTTATGACTTAATAATAGAATATACCACAGGTTTCTAAAAGGGTTAGTAAATTTTACTTTTACAACCACACTTGGCAAGTTCACTATGGTGAACGTTTTTTTCTGAACGGTCCACTTTCAAGCTGTACAGCATAACTGGTCAAAGACAGACTGTTACAAAACATCCCAGTTTCTAAACCACACTGTCTACTTGAAAACGCCAATCTCCCTTGATAAGCTATTTGTCGTTCTGTTTTAACCGAAACGCGAACAGAATCTGTTAAATTTAAACCTTTTAAGTTTTCTTGTCAATTGACCCTCGTCAAATACAGTCCCCGTTTAACGTTCTGGAAGATAGATAGAAAATCGTACTTAACCAATTCAGAATTTAATTCTGATCTAAAAACACACACAAAGCGCCATTGCACGTGGCGTGACACTACTGAGTTCTAAATCCTTTAATGTTATAAGCAGTGGGTAGGATGTAATAAAATCGACTTTGACCTACATTTGTAGCGAATGAAATTGTTAGATACAAAACAGTCAGCTGAAAAAAGGAAGTTCCCCATTGATTAAAAGTGTTGCCGTTATGAAATTTTAGGACTAATTCGTTGTTGTTAGTTTATTTGCGTCTGAAAATAATGCAATAATAATAACATTAAAACAACCGTTATTTAAATATCAAAACGTTTTAACCATGAACAAAAATATACTAAATGTAATTAACATATAATAAATGTCAGTAAAATTTTAATTAATTTTATTTAATTGAAAATGATATTGACACATCAAGCATTAAACTTAACATTCACTGTTTATAGCCTACACATTTATGGAAATAGAGCATTCGATTACTATTTGCAATGTCCGAAAACTAAACACTTATTGGACATTTATTGTGTACTATATCTACGCCGATCATTTTTGTGTGTGTAAATATTTCTTGTTGTGACTTAAATATCAACGCAAGATCAGACAATGTATGCATAGGTTAATGTCAAATGAAAAATATACGAAAATAAATTCTGCTATTTCATGTTTTGTTTTAAAAAGAAAAACAGTTGATCCATTATTTCGAATTTATTTTATATTTAGCCCTGCTGACTAAAAGGCAGCCTACTGATTTGGGGCTAAAAGTGTCAAAGGTCAAGATCACTGATGTCATAGAGACTTAATAAACCGTATCGGATTTTAGAAAATCGAGACAGAATTACAAAGGACGTCCAAATCTTAACGACTCGTTCTTGATTCATATTTATTTGGAGCTCAGTGTTTCAAAGATGTAAGGAACCAGAACCTTCACATCGAAAATTGTTTTAATCAATAACTTTGACTGATGAAAAAAGATAAAAAATTACATACAGAAACTTAAAACTTTACAGAATTGTGAGGCATGATATGTATATAGGTGACTCGTTGACTTAAAGGGGCTGTGCTCCAGATGACAAAAAAAGAAAGTTTTCTTGTATTATAAAGTTCTTGTAATATTTATGACTAATGCTTAAAAAATAACTTACTGACAAAAAATAAGTCAAATAATTACATTATAAATTGATTGTTTTCCCTTTCAAAGTGCTATACCGTAACGCGACGGTATAACTAAATTGTATAAGATTTAAAGTAAATAACTGTGTTATCACATGCGGTCATGGTTGTGACAGTAAAAGCGTTGGAAATATTTTGTTAACATGAGGGTCCAGAGTTCAAATCAGGCTGGAGCGAAAATATTTTTGTTATTCTATTTTGACTTTTATAATCAGTTTTGAAGTAAAATATTATGTTGTTATAATCTCACGGCATCTAAATATATAATTTATGAAAATCTTTTTTTTTTATGTCAAATCTGGAGTACAGCCTCTTTAAAGACTGCTGCATTAAAAATCAAGATCACATGAATCTTACATGCTTTTATATTGTCTAACAAGTAACGAATTTCTACATTTCGCAGCATTACTCATTTTGTAGATTTTTAATGGATGCATCGAGCAACTGTCAGATCTTGAAATCAATGAGATCCTTGATTAAACGCTCACACAAGACGTAGTCAAAAACCTTTTATATTTTACTTTGTCATAGTCAGTTTCAATAAATTCTAATAATACACATGATTTCTCCCGTCTTTGGATTTTTTCCTTGGAAGTCTCGCGTATCTCAATAAACCCTGTAACGTGTGCAATGCAGTGCATACGAAAAAGACGAGGCATAAAATGGTGATAAATTTATAAATTTTGAATAATCCGCGAACATTTATTAGACTTTATTGATGCTTCGCACTCCTTATCCCAGAAAATTTGTATTGATCGTGTTTCTTTTTCTTTCTTTAAAAAAAAAATATTTTGATAACGAATGAAATACTCAGATTTCATTCACCATTTTTTCACGAAATTTCGAAATTTCATATAGATGTTAAAATATTACTCAGCACACGGTGATGGTATTCTACAGAAACTATTCTTGATATAAATATTTAGTTGTATTGTCTTCCCCTTAAGTTAACAAAAAAAAGTTAAAAGAATATTTCCGACGAAGTGATTCTGTTTTCATACATCGAGATTTTTCAACTTTTAAACTTCCATTTGTAAGAAATCAAATTTTGGCATCCTAAATATGACAAGAAATACTGTCATTAAATCTATGATGTGAGGCTGTCTTGACATTGTCCTTTCATGCTAATCGTAACAATGCAATAAATCATTTTTCATGTTTAGATAATTACCAAATCTATTATACGCGACTACATAAATCCACTTAAAATAGTTTGAATGTCAGTTACTTTGAATGTCAGTTACTTACTTTCGCAGCACATAAAAACGTCCATGTAACCTTAGTTTTCAAACAGAAGCTTACAATAAGAACACATCCATCTGGTACGACTGCTTTCGATATGTTTTCATAGTTTCTCTAGATAATTAAGCTTGCCTGTTTGTATTCTAGCACAAGTGATGTGTTAACTTCCACCTTATCTATAAACCTTTACTTCTTTGTATGGCATTAAGTGTAATATCTTTGTACTTAAGACAAAGTATTGTGATTCGAAGAAAGTCTTCTGAATACTTGTACCATTTTATTAATATTTATATCTTCTTTCACCTAGTATAAATGCTGTTCTGTCGCTTTTTTGGTATATTTGTCCCGATGTTATTCCAGCTTTAGAAAATATTACAAGCCCAGACTTTATCATGAAATGGGACAAATACGTGCAATAAAATGTGAGCTGCCTTTTTGGATGAGAAAATAATGGCATTAAAACACCAGCAAGGAAGATTATTTGTCACAATTCTCCAAGAGGGACCACAAAATGCAGGTTATTCGGATCGAGATATAGAAATCTTCCAGACTTTATACCGCACATTTACAACAAAACCTTTCCTATGGGGACGTTATAAGCCAATCCTTACCATTTTCTTATTACCATGTCGTCAAGGCTGTATCGATCAAAATATTTAACGTTTTCTCCGAAGAAATGATTTATTGCCAAGTGGTGTGACATTCTGGATTAAGAAAGTTGGAATTAGTGTAGATATATATTGAAACAACACTGACTTAAGCTTCCAAATCAAATGTTAGTTGTGGTGTCTTGAGGTCATTTATGAAGTTTAACCAAAGAACAAAAGGCTTATAACTCAGCAATGGTTGGTTTGCTCATTTCTAAAAAGAGAGACGCTAACCATCTACCTACTAATTTCATGCTAGCTAGGTACCCAGCCGAAGGGTATGGCTTAACCTCAATAGTGGCATATGTACAATCCTTCACTACTCACCAGATGCTAGTAGTTACACAAAGGAGTGATACAAAAACACGACCATTTCTGAAAAAGGACAAAAATGATTGAAACTGTCACATGTTACATGTTTTTCATTCAGAAATTCCTTGTCTTGGATATAACCTTAACAAAATTAGAGTGAAAATAGTTCTCCTACTCTTTTATATCAAGTGATTATTTTCTTAATTCGTTTGATTTTATTTTGTTCTTTTGGAAAGTCTGTTTCAGAATGTCTAAATTCGTGTTCTTATACGTCATAGATGAATATAGCTAAAACAATTAACAAAGAGTTCTAAAATAACTACAGATATATTTCATATCCTACATTGCATGTTACGAATGCGGCTTCTCAAAAAAAAATTCTTACCATTGCTTACAGTGATATTCTTACCGAGTTTAGTATTGCTTTTCAGTATATTTAGGGCTCACGTGATATTCTTACCGAGTTTAGTATTGCTTTTCAGTATACTTAGGACTCACGTGATATTCTTACCGAGTTTAGTATTGCTTTTCAGTATATTTAGGACTCACGTGATATTCTTACCGAGTTTAGTATTGCTTTTCAGTATATTTAGGACTCTTTAGGACACATATGATATTCTTACCGAGTTTAGTATTGATTTTCAGTATATTTAGGACTCTTTAGGACACATATGATATTCCTACCGAGTTTAGTATTGCTTTTCAGTATATTTAGGACTCTTTAGGACTCATATGATATTCTTACCGAGTTTAGTATTGTTTTTCAGAATATTTAGGACTCTTTAGGACTCTTATGATATTCTTACCGAGTTTAGTATTGCTTTTCAGTATCTGTAGCACTCACGTGATATTCTTACAGAGTTTAGTATAGTTTTTCAGTATATTTTCGACCTGGAAAAATCAGTAAATTTAAATAATAGATAAGGCCATGGTATAAAGGGGCGTATCGTAAAAATTAACCGACTGTCAACTAGATATGCATTTGGGGTTGTCCTCTGGCTGATTTTGTTTTCGTCCATCTGTCTGACCGTCACACTTTTTATTTGGAACCAGCTCCATTCTTGTGATTTGTATCTTTCGGTGGGGGATACCAATTAATGAATTAGCTTGTTGTTGTTTTTTTTGCTGTTTTTTGTTGTTGTTTTTTACAGTAACAACAGGATTATATAACGATTGATTCCAAACCATTCACAATGGTTTTTAATTATAAGGACATAAAATGCTACAACATTTAGGGTTTGCCTCATAAACAGCAGATCTTTTTTTGTTGTTGCTTGTTGTTGTTTTGATTTTTTTTATGTTTGCCTCTTTTACGCAATCATTGGTCTGTCAAGACACAACATCTAAAAAAGATCTCAGTCAAGCCCAGTTGTATTAATACCATAAAAAGACACGATTTCATGAATTACGAATGTGGAAACAAATCTTTAAAGGACTACAGTGGTTTTTGAAGCTTGAGATAGGCTTGTGTTTTACAAAGATTGCACAGTTTAGTACTTATCGTTAATATCCAAGTCTGACCATGATACTTTTTCAAATTTCCAGATGATTCAAAATACATTCCACGAATGTAGTTCATTTCCTAAAAATACTTTTATTAACCTGAAACCTGGTGCCAATGTTTACAATAAATTTTGTATTCGAAAGGATATATTTAGGAAAGTGAAAAATTAATCAAAAACAATATCCACGGACTATATAAAACTTGAAAAAAATTATATTTGTTCTCTCTCTTTCTCTTTCTCTCTCTCTTTCTCTTTCTCTTGGAACTATCAATATTTTAATAAATATGTGAGGTAATCTGTAGCCATAGTTTCCAATTAAGAATAACATCACTATATACCAACAAACGCATTACGTATTCACCAGTTTCATAATGTGATTGAAAATTTGAAACAGCTTTTAAAGACATCAAAGTCATCAAAATTTAAGACATTTTTTCCAGCCTATTATTTGTTAAACTGGAGTTTAAACATTTTTAAGTATGTGAAGTTGGCTTGTACATTGTACATCGTACTTCAGCTTGTAATTCGCCAATTACAAGCTTGTAGTTGGGTATTCAGCTTGTAGTTCAACCCAGATACATCAGCATACGTTATATTTGAATAACAAGCTAGTAGATGTGTATGCTGGTGTATCTGGTCCGAACTACAAGCTGAATACCCAACTACTAGCTTGTAATTCAAATATAATGTATGCTGAAGTATTAAGTCCGAACTACAAGCTGAATACCCATCTACTAGCTTTTAATTTAAATATAACGTATGCTGATGTATTTGGTCCGAACTACAAGCTGAATACCCAACTACAAGCTTGTAATTCAAATATTGTGTATGCTGGTGTATCTGGTCCGAACTACAAGCTGAATACCCATCTACTATCTTGTAATTCAAATATATATCGCATACTGGTGCATCTGGGCTGAACTACAAGCTGAATACCCAACTACTAGCTTGTAATTCAAACATAATGTATGCTGAAGTATTTGGTCTGAACTACAAGCTGAATACCCAACTACTAGCTTGTAATTCAAATATAACGTATGCTGATGTATCTGGGTTGAACTACAAGCTGAATACCCATCTACTAGCTTGTAATTCAAATATAACGTATGCTGATGTATTTGGTCCGAACTACAAGCTGAATACCCAACTACTAGCTTGTAATTCAAATATAATGTATGCTGAAGTATTTGGTCCGAACTACAAGCTGAATACCCAACTACTAGCTTGTAATTCAAATATAACGTATGCTGATGTATCTGGGTTGAACTACAAGCTGAATACCCAACTATTAGCTTGTAATTGGCGAATGACAAGCTGAACTACGATGTACAATGTACAAGCCAACTTCTCATACTTAACATTTTTTCTTGCTGATGTTGGTCCCATCAGATATTTGTACTTTACTTTTATGCTGTACTTCCAGTATCTTGCTAGAAAACTGCTTGACCTCACTACCCTTTAACAGTAGCTTATACTTTTTCACCTGAGATTGCTTGATTTCTGTGAACAAATTCCATGTCGCTTTGATCATACATTTTGCACGCCATCGGCTATCAGTCCGAGAAATTGAAATACATTCACTGCATCTGTAATTTATCTAGTTTTATATTTTCTCGGGAATTCACTGAAGACAGTGTTATGGCAGCAAATCAATATTTGCCTTCATAGAATTTTGTATTTATGTTGTGAAATACGAGTTTCAACAATGGAAAACAATTTTACAGAATCAAAATGCTTAGTTTAACACTCTGACATTCAAGCAATGTGAGAAAATTCTTGAGATATTAGAGTCACTTGTCTTAAAACTGACCTTTAATTACCATTCTGATTCAGAAACTATAAAAAATACAATAAAATGTGATGGCACATAATATATATATATATACAGTCTTTAAGCGCATTTATTTCTGTGAGGCAGTACAAAAGTCAACGCATATTTATAAAAAAAAACTTGAAGATCTATTGACCTATTAAATCTTATAACTTTATTTTAGATTCAAGTTCAAATAATGCAAAAAATAGAAATTGATTTAACATTACAAATAAAAGATACTTCAATTTGTGTCAGATTTAAATAATGTAAAAAGTGAAATTGATTGAACATTACAAATGTACAAGACATTTCATCTTGTTAAAGCTTTTCGCTTTTTTTCAATGTTGTATTTGTCGTGTCCAAATAATAACTCAACACAACGTTGTGAAAAAAACGTTGTGAAAACCGTTAATATGTTGACCTCGGACGAAATAAAATGCACCTTCCGTCTATAACAATTTTCATATGAAATGGCATTCGTTTCCAGTTAAAAGTTAAATTTTCCGTTCATCTTAGGCCCTCCTTTAAATACAGTTTAGTTTAGTATGTTGAAAGTATTATTTATCCAGTACAAAAAAAGACGACAAGGCACCGTCATTACCATGGCAACAGAAAAAGTGTGATGTAAAGCAATAAGTAAAGAACCTTGAAAAGTAAGTTTCTGCGATGTTGAAGTGTCCATTAAATGTTTTATAGATATTAGTGGTAGATATGTGCTTCGAAACGGTATCTTTATGAGATATATTGTCTCATAAATTACCAGAACTACAATTATTTCACTCATACAATATCAAGTTTAGCTTTTAAGGAAAGTTAAACTATAAACAGTAATTGAGATTTTCTTAGATATTGTTGTGAATACATGAGGTTGAAACTATGTATCTGCTGAAACGATCATTGCATTCCCCTGAGATATTTAGTCAGACTACAGACAAAAACATTATTTGAAATTATCAGATTTCATGTTTATGCTTTTCTGAACGCGGTTATTATGCAGTTTTTCCCATATTTTAGACCATTTGCCTCTCAGGTTCAAGTTAATATATAGTATATTAATATTGATTGACAATAAAATGTGGGTTTTTATATATATAAAAAAATAATATTGTCTGACAAAAAATGCGTTCCTTGACTTTTTTAGAACCAATTGGCAAAACCCGTGTCTCTTCCCGGATATTTATCTATGTAATGTCCCTCTGTACATGTTGTCTTATAATCTTCAATTCAGAGAACAATGAACAATTCACCCTTTGGATGCAAATGTTTCTCAGGGACCTTGCATCTAAGCATTATATGGTAACCTATTAATTCATATGAAACGTGTTTTAAATATTAACTCGTATTTTCAATGAATTGGACATGGTTTATTATTTTATCATCTAGAAACTGTCTGCTTTGTGTGTGTGCCAGCGTGTGTGTATGTTCAAAGGTCAACATCTAATACTTTTGACAAGGTTGCGGTAAACAATATACTGAAACATGAATCTGTTACTCAGTTTCGATTCAATCTTCATTCCCCCCGAGAAAATGATATATCATGTGAGGAAAATTCATAACCTAAGTCAAGATAATGTTGCACTCGGTTCCAGACAGACTGCAAATGGATTTTATAAGTAATATTTTTCGCCAGGAATGATTTAAGAAAGAATATTTCGGCTAGTACCCTAATGCAAAAACAAAATTTAAGCAAATATTAAACACTTAAATGAAACATTTGTAACAGAAAATGCGTTGTTGTTTTTCTAAGAACGTCGATGTTTTTGTAATCATTGTCGAGCAACAAATAAAACTCTTCTTAGAACAAAACAGTCCTTTGTGGAAATTCAGACTAATCAAATGCAGAAAAAAGCACTGGGATTTCATTAGCTATGTAATATAAGTTCACATTTATTCTCTGTACAGGTTTTGGTAATGAATTGATAGTAAGCCTCGTCAGACTGTTAAATAATATGTGCTTACAGCTGTTATAGTTTTTAACACCGACGTCAGAATTAAATTTAATTTCGACAATTGAAAAGTCTTTGCATTTGAATGAAACGCTTATAATTGTAACTTAAAAATAGCTTATATATGAATGAACATTATGTTCCGCAAAATAAATTGCTTTAAATAATGAACAAAGTCAAATATGTGTAAGATCAGGAGCTGTAAATAAATCAGGTTATTGTGTCTATCTTAGAATGTCACAATGTTTCAATGCAACAACCAGTATCAATACCTGAAATTTAAATATATTTCAAAATCCTTCTGATAAAGAATTCAGTCATAATGTTTTGTCCACAGTAAATTGGTCGATGGCAAAACATAGGTAAAAGATTGAAAGCATTTGAATCAAGTAATTTCTTAAAAGGAATTTTGCTGTTTCGGATTCCACAAATGGATGAAGAGTTCGTCAAGTTTCTTAACATAATAAATATGTCCCTCAGATTAGTTTTTATCAAATTTGTTTGGTTTGACCATTGCAAAGAGGAAGAAAAAGAGAAAGTTTGAGTTAGTTTCAGAATATAGACGTGAACATTAGTTTCTAATTAATAATCCCTCTGTAGATTTTTGCCAATGACGTAGAATATCCTATGATTGTAACATCTTACAATCGTACATGTGCGAAAAATGTTACGAAATTGTCATTTCAAAGGCACCAAAAATAAAGATATATTACAAAATCAATACTGTTATGCAAGAAATAACAAAACGTGCTCTCCGCCGTATAAAAATCCATTTTATGTGTAACGATCCATTTGTCTTGAAACCGTATCTCTAAAAGATCTTTTTACGGTTGTCTGTATGCGTTATTGACAACATACTGGATAAATAATTGAAGATTGGAGATTAAAAAAATTATTAAAACTCTAGAAGCTATGAAAGTTTACTTTATAGCAGAAAATGCAATAAATGTAGTAGTTTAGCACTTGGTGTGTGTCATTGATGAATTTTTTTTAAAGAGATAAATATTTATCCTGTCGCTAGTAACAATTTCGAACCAATAACAAGGTGCTGTATATTTTATTTTATCTACGGCAGATGATCACGTGATCGTGATACACAGTTACATGATCATGTGATCAGCCGGATTACTTTTAATTAAAACTTTTATCGATGATGCACTTGCATTTTGTTAATTTTTTGTCAGTAAAAATCTAAAGAACAATGTGACAGGATAAATAGAATAATAGGTTGGTGGCGTTTGGCTCACTCGATAAATTCCGGAGCCTCACCAGATAAACTTTCTCCATCCACGCCACCAACCTATTATTCTCTATATATTTTGATAGATTAAAAACGTCTTGAGTTGACAAAATCCATTTTAATACCTCAGTTGTGTTACAATGCGAAAGATACACATAAAAGTAAGGTATAAAAAGGTTAACATAATCGATGATGAATTTTCAGGTATGTAAAAATGTTATTGTTTATTACCAAAAGTCTGAGTGGAAACAGTTAGGTTGGGACCTTAATCAAACGATCGAGGCAAACAGTCAAAAGGCGTTTATCGTTTAATTTGTCAAAGTCAGTTTCTTTGACATTCTAATAAAACACATGATTGATTCTTTCTTAGGAAAATCTTTCTCGAAAATTTCGTTTATCTCAAATATTCCCTAAGTTACTGTGCGGTGCAATTGAAATTGACAAGGTATTAAATTGTGATAAATCAATAATAATGCGTGGAAATTTGTTATAATGTTTACATGCTTCACGGCCGTTATTCAAGTTATCTGCAGTTAAATATCTGCAGTCGTGCATTTAAGATTAAAAATAATGAAACTGCTTGGGAATGAAATCCAAGTTATCGTGTTGTTATTATCTCCTGTTTCCATGGGATATTGCGAATTTATTCTTTAACCGTTTAACTCAGTCAACATTCTGTCTGACTCACCTACGGTGGCACAGAGGTGACCATGCACTAGTCTTTTTTTCTTAATTGCACTTCTCTTTTCTCTGTGTCATTTCTACGGCCTAGTTACTCGTCACCACTTCAAACTAAGTTTTTCCCTTGAGTTAATATCTCGTGGGAACGAGATTGAAAAAGAGAAGTGCAATATAAAAACAACTAGTGCATGTCACCGCTTTGTCACTGTACATACCACCCGGTGAATGTATTTCTCAAAATCAAATCTAGGTCAAGTATTATTTATGTCATAATATTTTACGTTCAATTTAACACAAAATAGTCATGTATCAAATTAAGGCTACCAGCAACATGGAATTTTATTTTGACATGAATTTAAATGCCAAATATAGCTGCCATCAAATCTGTGACTGAAGGCTATAATGACAGTTTTCTCACTGGCCCATGAATTCTCGTGAATAATGCAATAAATCAGGACAGTGTATTTATATAATCACTGTCAATTAAAGTCCCGAATTCCAGTATCTCCCACAGCACCTAGATTCACGTTAATTGCATGTATATTTATATCTTATTTGAACTTTTGATGATAATTAGTTGTCCTAGGCTTACGTATCATGAAGGTAAATATAAAATTTAGCTTCAGTTTGGAATACCCTTTTTATGATTTGCTCTGGCAATAAGATTGTCTGTTGAAGACATCCGCCTGAAAGAACATCAAATTTTGTCGTCGACCTCTTATAGGAACCAGAAATATCATGTCTTTCGGATCGGTCGATTGAAATCTTCTAGACTTTTATATCTCACATTTACAACAAAAGAGTCCCTATGGGGTCCTTAAATGTCATTCGGAACCATTTTCTTCTAACAATGTCTTTAATGCTCCATCTGGATCAATACATATATTTTTTCTGAGGATATGATTTATTACCAAGCTGTGTAACACTTTTTAACAACAATGCGAGAATGAATGTAAATATATTGTGAAACACTACTGTTTAACGCTTCCAGAAATCAAATGTAACTTAAAGGCGTGATGTCTTGAAATTATTTCTTTGATTTGAATTCATAATGTCTTCATGAAAATAAGTAGCAACAGTTAAGCCAAAGACTTTTAAAAAACACCTTTAGCTGGTTTGCTTCGTCAGATCAACAAACAAAAGTAAACAAATCAATTCCTAAATAAACTGCACCAACTAGATACATCGCTTTCAAAACTAGCCAGTGGAAGTCACCACAATTTTGGGCATACAAACACGCGCTTACACACCAGGTGCAAACAAAGGTGCGCTAACCTGACAAAAGAAATTAAACATCGTCAAGACGATAAGTAGCTTTGGTGTTTTACACTATATAGATTTCACAAGCACCTTTTCCTTTATAAAGTTAAAAAAATGAGATTTTTTTTTCGATATTCAGTTCTCATTTTCTCTGAGCTGACACTATTTTTTTTAGATAAGATGTTTATTTCCTTACGCAATTCGTATTTTATTGAATTAAAAAATATATTCTCAATATATTCAGTGTGTCCGAACACAAAATAAAAATATTTATTTCATGTCGTCACATGTTTTAACATGGGCTTGTCAGAACAAATACTTTTCATAACCTGTTTTTTTTTTCAAAGAAAAAAAAGATAATACCAAAATTCATCTAGACCTTAAGTACAATAATGCAGCATTGCAGCAGAACAACACAACACACGTTGGATGTTACATCATGCTCTTTGTAAGTAGATGAATAGCAATTTTTGCTGGATAAAAAATTTGTAATTTTTTCTCATCGACACTGGTACTGAAATTTTAAGCTTTTGTTTAAAATTCAGACAATACTCGGAGTATTTGAAGCAAAAGAAAACTCAAGAAACTGAATGATCGGTGATGATCAGAGTTAATTGATTTCAGTTTCGCAAAATGTTATTGAAGCTCGATATACATATCTTTACATATTTACAATGAGACGTCCTTTTACAGACACTCCTACGTATTTTTGTGTATTTTTTGTATTGTCTTGTATTTTTATTTTGAAAAAGACCCAAGTGTCCGTCAGAGTCTATCAAAACAGCTATTTAAAGGATAATCATGTTTAATTTAACATCAAAGTGGGTGGGGTACCTGTTTGTTATCTGTTCATTACAAAATGAATAGGCTGACAAGAAAGTTGGTACAACATGTGAGAAACATGCATAAAACAAGAATGCAGAACAGTTATATAAAAGAGTTGCAGAAAGAAACAACAATATTGTATGATATTGTATGATAAACATAGGACTTCTTGCAATGCATTGTCTGAATGAAAACAAGAAATATCTTTAAACTGATATTTGTGTAACACTATGAGCTATTGCTTTTTACACTGACCAGGGACATATCAATTTTGGCTGTTCTTGCGAATTATGCCGATCATCGGCAGAACCTTTCAAAACTTTGTAGTTCTCAGTGCAAATAATAATCATGTTGATTTCCATTAATTCAAATACACCCCCAACTGGACTCGGAACATTCTAACTATTGTTGTAACGGAACAAATATTGACTCAGAAAGCTGACATTTCCCTTTTTACTTCTTCACTTTTGACTATAGTTGTTAACTGAATCAGTGTCAGTCTGTTTTTCTGTACACACTTTTCAATAGATTGAATAAATATGCCACATTAAGGCCGTTGAGAGTGCCTAAGTTTTGGTCTTTACATATTTTCAGTTGTTGACTTTTGTGTCCTTTCATGCAGTTGTTTCTTTCCTCGTACATCAGTATCTCGTTTGCTTGAGTAAAAATTATTTAAACGATCGCATTAAGTTAATATTCAAACATTCTGTTTAGTCTATTAGACTGATTCCCATAAACAAGCCCATATATTTTGATATCAAATTTTATACGTTATCAGATGACAGCCAGAGAAAATGATTTACATACAATGCATTTGTAATTTATCTAAGTTTTATAGTTCCACTGATATTAATACAAGACTTCGTTCTGGCAGAAAATCAATGTCTGCATGAGTAGAATTTTAAATTTATGTTGTGAGAGATAAATCTTAAAATCGTTTAACAGTTTGGAAATAATGTCTAAGTATTCAGCGTAATTATAAAGGTAATACTTCTACAATTTGACTTTAAAGCAACGTAAAAGCAACATGCTATGTCGTTTCCTCGAGTTAGTATTTAGTGGGAATGACAAAAAAAGAGAACTGCAGTTTAAAAAGAAGACTAGAGCATGTCACCTCTGTGCCACCGTAATTATTAAAATTGATGTTTTAGCTTCAATGTACTCTGAATGCCTTAAGTTAGCAGTTGCAACTTATATCTTAATAGTCTTTTGGCTTTTTCTCGGACAATTAACCGTCTCGTTCAAGAAATGGCTACACTTGGCTTTAAAAAGACTAAAATTGTTTTAAACAGAAACCTTTTATTCCTGCAAGACTTTTAGAAAAGAAAATTGGCTTTATATATTCGTATGTAAACGCAAAATTTAGCTGCGTTTTTATAGAATTATATATTTCTGTTAACTTTTGTCTGATGAGGAAATGAAACCTGTCAACATTTCTCTTAGCTGAAATTGAGAACAAGATGGACCTTTTTAAGAAATTCAATTACCATGTTGTGTAAGAAAACAGTAGCAGTAGAATCCTGTAAGACATGTGAAGATAATTAACTTTCGATATATACGCTCCTAGCCATCGACAGTGCACGGACTGCATGCTTTGTTGAATAATATATGAAATATATATTTGTTTTTGTAACTTCACTTAAAGGTTTTGAACCAAAGTTTAACTTCACTTAAAGGTTTTAAACCTAAGTTATTTATCAGTTGGAAATTGTCAAAGCGTGTTAAAAACTAGATTCCATACGGACAGATTGAAACATTTACATTTAATGCTTACAACTTTGAACACTAGACATACAGCCATACACACAGTATGTATCTCTAGATGGAAACTTTAATTTTACCGTTTTCTTTGTTTCAAGCCTAATGTAGTACTTCCTGTCAATTTTATGTACTATTTTGTACTTAATAAGTCGATTGTAAAAATGATGCACTTATATCACAGACTGTATATGGGATAAGAATGATATTCTTTAGTTTCTCTGTAAGTTCACAGCAGAAACAAAAATGCATTTTCCAATACTTTTAGATGTCGCTTATAAAACATGTTTTCCGAAATATATTTTCATTACATCTTTTGGTTTGCTCGTAGATCTGTTTTCATTTTTTTCAGAAAAAAGACGAATATTTAGTACATAGGCATGCCATTTGTTTCAAATTGACTACTCAGTCTTTCAGTATAGCTCCGACCTGTGATGAATTATCATCTGATGTAGCACTTCATCATTCCAAGTGCCAAAAAAGCCACGGAACTGTCATTTCTTTGGCAACAAAAATACATGTATATTATAAAGTCAATACTGTTAGACAAAAGATAACATAGCGTGCTCTTTGTAAGATAAAACCTTTATTTTATGTGTTATCATCCATTTGTCTAGAAATCGTATCTTTTATGGATCTATTCATGTAAGTTTGTCTGGTTTATTGACGGCTATCTAAAAATATCATTGAAATCAGGTTCAGAAATCTGAACACTAAAAGTTTACCTTTTAATTGCAGAAAGTTTCATTGCCTGTAATAGGTTAGCACCAGGTTTGTGTATTTAATAAAGAACTAATAAAGATTTAATCTGATCGAAAATTCCTTGTAGAACAGAATGTTATCGCCTAAACGTCTTTTTTTGTTACCCATACATCATGGAGTTTGATTTCAAGAGCTACATAACATTATGAAGGTCGGTAGTCGCGTTTCGCAGGGGGTCGTTTAACTAAGTTAAATTAATGAACAATAACGCTCGGGAGGAATTTGTAATGGTCGTATATAAGGCAGGGAGTCGCTTGTGAAAGTAGATCGGATGGGCAGGTTAGACTGTACAAAGTGATGCGTAAAACATAGGTGTATGTACATTTTCTTCGGTGTAGCTGTTTTGTTCCTTGGGGTCAAGATCATTTTCTTAGTGTTTTTAACACAAACTTACTGTACTTGTATGTATGCCAATATAAATGCCTCAAGTATTTGTTTAACTTTTAGCCGGTCAAAAACAATATAAATAATTCATAACCTGAATCGAGAAAATAGTCTGACGATGTTGTATAAACTAAACAACAGTTGATAATGTAAAGACGAACATATATTCCAAAACATTTTCATATGGCATACAGACGCTGAGAAAGACGAACATATATTCCAAAACATTTTCATATGGCATATAGACGCTGAGAAAGACGAACATATATTCCAAAACATTTTCATATGGCATACAGACGCTGAGAAAGACGAACATATATTCAAAAACATTCTCATATGGCATACAGACGCTGAGAAAGACGAACATATATTCTAAAACATTTTCATGTGGCCTACAGACGCTGGGAAAGACAAACATATATTCCAAAACATTTTCATATGGCATACAGACGCTGAGAAAGACGAACATATATTCCAAAACATTTTCATACGGCATACAGACGCTGAGAAAGACATACATATATTCCAAAACATTTTCATATGGCATACAGACGCTTACAGACGCTGAGAAAGACATACATATATTCCAAAACTTTTTCATATGGCATACAGACGCTGAGAAAGACGAACACATATTCCAAAACATTTTCATATGGCATACAGACGCTGAGAAAGACAAACATATATTCCAAAACATTTTCGTTTGGCATACAGACGCTGAGAAAGACAAACATATATTCCAAAACTTTTTTCATACGGCATACAGACGCTGAGAAAGACGATCACATATTCCAAAACATTTTCATATGGCCTACAGACGCTGAGAAAGACAAACATATATTCCAAAACATTTTCGTTTGGCATACAGACGCTGAGAAAGACAAACATATATTCCAAAACTTTTTCATATGGCATACAGACGCTGAGAAAGACGAACACATATTCCAAAAACATTTTCATACGGCATACCGACGCTGTGAAGGACTAACATATATTCCAAAACATTTTCATACGGCATACAGACGCTGAGAAAGACGAACATATATTCCAAAACATTTTCATACGGCATACAGACGCTGAGGAAGACGAACATATATTCCAAAACATTTTCATATGGCATACAGACGCTGAGAAAGACGAACATATATTCCAAAACATTTTCATATGGCCTACAGACGCTGAGAAAGACAAACATATATTCCAAAACATTTTCATATGGCATACAGACGCTGAGAAAGACAAACATATATTCCAAAACATTTTCATATGGCATACAGACGCTGAGAAAGACAAACATATATTCCAAAACATTTTCGTTTGGCATACAGACGCTGAGAAAGACAAACATATATTCCAAAACATTTTCATATGGCATACAGACGCTGAGAAAGACGAACATATATTCCAAAACATTTTCATATGGCATACAGACGCTGAGAAAGACGAACATATATTCCAAAACATTTTCATACGGCATACAGACGCTGAGAAAGACGAACATATATTCCAAAACATTTTCATATGGCATACAGACGCTTACAGACGCTGAGAAAGACGAACATATATTCCAAAACATTTTCATATGGCCTACAGACGCTGAGAAAGACGAACATATATTCCAAAACATTTTCGTTTGGCATACAGACGCTGAGAAAGACAAACATATATTCCAAAACATTTTCATATGGCATACAGACGCTGAGAAAGACGAACACATATTCCAAAAACATTTTCATACGGCATACAGACGCTGAGAAAGACAAACACATATTCCAGAACATTTTCATACGGCATACAGACGCTGAGAAAGACGAACATATATTCCAAAACATTTTCATACGGCATACAGACGCTGAGAAAGACGAACATATATTCAAAACATTTTCATACGGCATACAGACGCTGGGAAAGTGTTCATTTGTAATAAATCGTTATTCATACTCACACAGTTCAAAACAACTCTCTCAATAAAGACTTATATCAATGCATATAGTTTACTTGTTGTCCTTGAAGAAACTGATTATCACCTCTGAAGTACTCAGAGTTCTTGACTGAAACTTTGGCATTAGGTAAAGTTTTTTTTTATTTCATTCACATTTAAATCATACGAAAGAAATAGATTGCTTTTACACTGTACTTTTAGGGTTTTCTTCTTTATCTTTGTACAAGAGTTCCAGTATTTTAGACAATGTCATATTAAGACAATTATCTTCTAAAACAATAATATATATCTTTGATTTTTTAGGTCAAAATTTAAGAACCTATACATATTATCCTTGCATATATACGTGGCATATAAAATTCGCAAAAATCACACCAAACAAATGTACACAGACTTTTTATTTTTGTGACAGCTTTATAATGCATTATATAACTTTACATTATGAAAATACTTACAGTTGTTAAAATTGACAAAAATGTTCTCAGCTGGATCTGTAAACAAGAAGTTTAATGTCAAAACTAAGAGGATGTTGCAGTCAGAAAATCAATTAGTTGGGGTTTTCTTTCTCTCATTTTTAGTTAACTATATACACTAACATAAGTTGCTTCGTTTTATCTTTTTTTTCCGAACAGTTACGCATAGCACGGATCTCGTGTTATTAACAGCTGTGGATGGCTCACAGAAGGGATATAAATTCCATCCATTCGTATTATTTAAAAACATTCTGAAATTTTATAGCAGAAGACAGGTTTATTGCAGAAAAATCAATACATTTTCTCGTAAAATTGTATATTTCTGCAGTTAAACACGAGCTGGAACAATATAGTCTGTTAACTGACGGCAAATACGGGCAACATGATAAGGCAAGAGATGTAAAATTTAACTGAACATAGGAACAAAGCCAGAAAGTATTGTAAATCTTTTAGAGACGCGCTGATGCTGATAGTTTGAACAAAATTCCCAATGTTTTTTATCGAAAGATCCTGAAGAAGGAAGCTGGATCGCTATTGTGGGACTGAAACAACGAAAATCAAGAGAGGCATGCTAATAGTCGATGTACAAGCAGAAAAATATAAATAATACTTTTCTACAAGAAAATTTAAAGACATTTAAACTGTTTTTTTAAAGGGTCTCCTTGGATACTACTGTTTGTGAAATAAACTTTCTTACAATCATTTGTTACAAAAATTCCTCTTAATATCACATATATTTTGTTCAAATATTAAACTATCCAGATAGACCGTCTGAATTTTCAGAAGATTCTGTTTAAAGACATGGAAGCATTTTCTTAATCAAATGTTCCGAGCTGCTTTGAACCATTTGTTAGACGTCCAAAAAAAGAATTAATCTAGCTACTGTACAATATATTAAAGAACTGCCAAGTTTATGTCATTTCTAGTCGGCATGCTAAATAAATATACTGTCAATTATTGTCTTAAGGTCATAGAAGTAAATAATACGGACTATAACATAATATATAAAGCCAAATACTGTTTTATAACATTGCAGTATCAAATTAAGTACTAACATCATCAGATCATAGAAATATTCTCACTTTCACAAGTCTTAGTATTATTAATCAGACAAAGTCAAGCCACGCCACCAAAGACTTGCAAAAACAGAAATAAAACTAACAAAATGTAGATAATAGAAGACATGCCAAAACAGATTCAAGAAAACTACGAGCCACATATTTGAAACAGATCAGACAAGATAAGATGAAATATCAATAATCGTTACACAATACACTATGCAAAGACCATGCAGATCAGAAACGTATCACAGATGAAATCATCATCATTGTCTTCATCATTGCTTTTAGTATATACCGAATCTAGCATTCGTTTGTTTACGCTTATTAGACACATCATAGTATTATCTTTGGAGTGGTCCTTTCTTAAAGGTCTTAGAAATCTTGATGAAATTCAACCAACGAACAATGTGATACAAACAAAATATAGAGGAGTTTATGAATTTTTCATTCTTACATTTAACTGAACACGTATTTGTCTCAAATGGTTCTAAGCTGTGTTATTTCCAGCGTGCAAAGAATAAAACCGATGTAAAAATAGTGTAATTGGACCCCACACTCAGGAAATAAACATAATGATAATAATAATAATAATAATGATATATAGCTGAATGTTATGAATCATTATGAATCTTACTTTGCAATGTGGAAGCTTCTTTTTTGTTTTAAATATATAAAACTCTCGAAAAACAAACTCTGAGTCTCTGAATAGTCTGCTTATAGACATGACATTTATTTCCGATTTAATGTTTCAGTATATTTTGACCCATGATGCAGACGCTTCGGGGGAAAGCAATTTAGTCTGGTAAAGTTTACAGTATTGTCTAAACAGTACCAAATAATAAAGACAGCTTCGTACTGCCATTTCTATGGCAACAACAATAAAGGTAAATTATGGGATCGATTTGGTTAGGAAAAAGACATCAGAAAGTCCATTTTTCTATGTAAAAGGACTAGATTTTATGTGTTATTATCCATTTGTCTGGATATCGTATCTTTATTAGTTCTATGCATGATCACGTTTGTACATTTTATTGACCGCAGACAAAATTATTATTGAAAAAAATTATGACGTTTGTGATAATCCTGTCTTTTATTACGTTTTTTGTGTTGTACTCCGGTTGGTTTGTCTGTTGTTGTTTGTTGGTTTTATTTTGTTTCTGTTTTTGTATTGTTGCTTTTTTTCCTTTTTTTATTCATCTACTGTTACTGTATTTAAAGTGGGTCAATAATTTTATCCATGATTCTAATTGTCCAGGAATGGACAAAGTGATTTGCATCATTGGAACTTTCTGAAAATAAGAAATTAGACTTCTTACTACCACATATCACATGACTTGTCACGTGACTTAAATAAAGAAGTAAACAGTACAATTAACTGTAGCTAAATTTTGTTCACAGGATGAAACTTAACAGAATATTCCCATTAGTAAGATGCCCAAATGAATCTCAAAAGCTAAAACATTGATCACTACCTATTATAAATTTTTGCATTACAGACAAATTTTGAATATCTAAAAATGTAACATATATATCTGCTTCTGATACCTTTTGGAAATAAACAAATCTGATGCGTTTGTTTAAGTTTTTTTCTACTCGACTTCGTCTCTTGAGGTCACATATGGGAAGGTCATCTGACCATGGTATAATTTACGCTACCCGCAAAAACATCAATATAAATATGACATATCTATTGCAAGGTAATAGGTGAATCCATGATTTAAACACTGCAGTCTTTAGTTGTAGCAATAACTGATTTTTGTTCCAATGTCAAGGTAAACAATTTAAATTTAGGTTTTATTCGTGCATACAATGTTTTGTATGAAAAAAAATCCTCAATTCATCCGAGAAAATACAAAATAAAGAATGTTAAGTTTAAAAGCGCATGTCCATATACAGTGTAGCCATAAGCCCATTTTACTTTATAATGCAATAACAGAGAGTTGGGAAATACTGAATCTTACTGCACCTTTTTATTAGAACACAAGCATGTGAACCAACCCAACGGTCATACTTGGAGCTTTCGTGGAAAAACAAATGAAAACTGTCAAGATATACCTAATTTTAACTGTTTCGCGAAATAGGCTGGTCTTGTTTTGAGGAAATTCAATTACATTTCCGAGATGCATTACATATCATTGTGAACATACGAGACACGAAAAGTAATTGAAGTATCATTTACAGTTGCAAATAACGGACAAAAGCTTCTTTCAATACAATAGAACATGCAAATATTTTTCATTGTTTCCACTGTTCAACAACTTCTAAGAATGTATTATAAGTTCAAGTTCAAAGGTTCAAAATGGGCAAACTTTTGCATTGAATATCGTTTATTTGATAAGTTTTACTTATGAAGAATAACTAGGGAATTGACCTTACAGGAAAGTACAAGACGAATGGCACATTCTCAATGGGAAAATGTGTCTGAGGAACAAAACATTTAATTACCTAAATTGAGAAAAGAAACAGACACATTTCGGTAAAGACTGGTCTAAACGAAATGCTCCACGCCAAGAAAAATGGGTTGTATGCGTCCATTGTTGCGTGAATTGCCTGATGAAAAATTTACGACACCACGCTTTTTTACTTCGTTTTTCTTTTTCCTAAATCGTTAATCTTGTTACTGTTATCATTATAATTGTTTCTGCAACTGATGCTGATGATGATAATGGTTATGCTCTGGTGAAGATAATGATAATGGTTATACTCTGGTGAAGATAATGATAATGGTTATGCTCTGGTGAAGATAATGATAATAGTTATGCTCTGGTGAAGATAATGATAATGATTATGCTCTGGTGAAGATAATGATAATAGTTATGCTCTGGTGAAGATAATGATAATGATTATGCTCTGGTGAAGATAATGATAATGGTTATGCTCTGGTGAAGATAATGATAATGGTTATACTCTTTACTATACTTACTATACTTTTTTTCTAGTTTTGTTACTACCTCTGTTGATGATAAGGTTGACGATGATGTTGTCGTTGTTTTTTTTCAGATAATGGCAATGATGATTCCGATGACACTATTGTTTTTACTTCTTCTGTGGCTATTTCTGTTGTTGCTTCTGTTGTTGTTGTTGCTGCTGCTGCTGCTGCTATTCTAACAATTAATAATTACACTTGCACATAACACTCACCATGTTTCTTCTCTCTGTTTCAGTATGCTCACTTCTCAAGAAAGGAGTTTATGGAATCATCGGCGTGTCCGACGCCTCTGCCTTATCTACCATACAGTCGTACAGTAACACTTTCCAGGTGCCTTTTTTATCTCTGAGCATGACACAGAACTCAACGAACCATGGAGCATTTCAGCTGTTCATGAGACCAGTGTACATCAGTGGTTTGTTGGACGTGATCATAAGTTATGACTGGGATAGAATCCTCTACATCTATGATACAGACGAAGGTAGGTTAAAGAAATAGATAAAATCTATATAGATAACTTTATGACTCAGTTCATTGACTACGGAACAAAGTTCCGCAACTCATGTTACCCTGTTCGAAGATTGCTTTCTGTGTTCAAGACTGTACTGTCAATATTTGTAAAATGCGGAGAGTAATCAGTGACTCGCCACTGACTGAAACAACCAAACTACAGGTCTTGTGTACAATGTTTGAACTCGCAATTTCTTTGAAATCAACATTTTGTCCGGCCATGTAGATGAAATACGATGATGCAAATATTGTTTTGAACAGAACTTAAACTTAAGAAAGAAATAGTGACCATACCGTAAGGTTCATAATTTAGATTGAAGCTAAATGTTCTAAAAATAGTTTTCAACTGAGTTTCAGAGATGAGGACACGGACTAATGACAGATGAACAGTTATAAATAACTGAATATGCCTCTACTTTCTTATTCTTGGTACAAGTGTAGTACAAGTGTAGTGTTAAATTTCAGGTTTAATCAGACTGCAGCAGCTATTTCAAGCAGTGAATGCTCGAGAACACACTATTGACATTGATGTCAAACGAGTGGACAGTGTCCAAGACTGCTACCAGACTTTGAAAGATCTTCATAAAAAAGACGAGAAGGCAAATATCAGAGTATTTTTAGACATTCCGACAGAGAACGCAGAGAACGTCATAATTCTACTGGTAAGAGTTCAAAGCATTATATACTAATTCATTCGTGCCTCTCGATCGGAAGAAATGGCGGAAACGCAGAAAAGGTCGACGAGTGTTGTCTTTTAAACTCAAAATAAAGAATATTAATATATCCAAATAATTCCAAAAGAAAATGAATATTAATTTAAATGTAGGAGTAATTATCTTTATCAGTTGTAACAGAACAAAAAATATGATTTCTGATGGCTAATGAAATAATTACATTTTCAAATTGTACCTGTACAATAATTATTATTTTTAAATGCAGACGATTTCATTTTATTTGAAAGCAGCTATAAAGATTTCTATTTTTGAAGTACCAGAATACATGAACAAACTGTTTCACATTATTAGAACTCTTAGTGCTTACATTCAGGAGAATATGTATGCAAGTTTTCCTTTTAACCATTACACATCTATACGAAAGTAAAATAAAGTAAAATTAGAAATGTACTTTTTTTTAATTTTTAATGGTTTATAGGAAATAGGTAAAGCGTGGGGAAATAGATAGAAAGGCTACTTGTTATGAAAGTTTTCGGCTTAGGAGAACACTAAGTCTTGTCCAATAAATTTGTAATGGCTTACGAAACCTTTGACGACATGTACCTCGTCATGTTTATTAGTAAACCGAAGGGGTTTCATATTGCGCGTAACGATTGGTGCAATTATCTTCTTGCATGAAGCAGCTACTAGTAATCGAATTAAAGCTTTGTGAAAACGACGAAATATTAACAAATTAACACACGGCCGAGTGAATGGCGAGTAAAGTAAAAGGTTTTATCCGACATTGACCAAAAGTGTGGATTTAGCAAATGAAACATACAATAAAAGCCGATGCATCTGTATATTTTCAGTTACACACAATTAAGATTAAGCTCTGTTTAGAAAACTGTCATCAAAGTTTATAGCTTAAACATTTCTTCGATGTTTTAAGTAACATGTCATAAACTTCTTGTCACTCTTGCATGTATTTTTTTCTATTTGTAGAAAAATGACACTAATGTTATGAATCACAAGTTCCACTTTTTACTCGGAGAACTGGTATGTAAATTTTGTGTTCAGTTCATTTTCATTTTGTCCAAAGATTGTTTTTTTAGTCAGTTATATGTTAATGTGGATTGTAATGAAACACTGTAGATAAATATATTGCTTTAGAATTGATGGTGGTCATATCCCAGTTTCGCAAAACAAAATGTTTTTAGTATTTACTGACTTACATTTGTTTCTTTAAAAATAAATTAATTTAATCACGGAAATAAACTACAGGATTGTTCTCGCTTTTGAACTCAAAACCTCCAGAGTTAAACAAGGCAAAAAGGCAATTTTTTTAAGACAGCGACTTTTAACAGCGTCAGAGAAAAAAAACATTATTTTTGTTTTGATTTGCAATTAAACAATTCTTTTCTGAAGATTGATATTAGGTATCTGACCAACCCCAAAACTTGAAAGCCCACATTTCTTTAAACCGAACATGTTATACATTTAGTTGAGGCAGGTTCAGTTAATACTTTATTTAAACTTTTGACCAGGACTAGTTTGAACTGATGTTGTTTGGTTACAGAGAATAGAGGAGATGGATTATGAAAATAATTTTCGAAATGGTGGCATCAACATAACAGGATTTCAGATGTTGAATTATACCAGACTGTTGAAAAAGAACACCCTCGATAAAGAATGGACGAAATGGGAGTGGCCAGATGCCAGAGATTCTGTGAAAATACCTGTAAGTTTGACATGATTATTGTACACTGTTTAGAAAGGGGTGATAAATTTTAGTATTCTGAGTGTGTTGTGTCAACTAAGACAGGTATGCCTTTCCATAGCACTCGACTGTTAACATATATTGGGTTGATGGTGTCAAAATATGTCTTTTTATTTATTTATTTATGTTTATTTTTGTTTATTTTTTATTATTATTTCATTAAAGAATCTATCCTTTTTTTAAACCTTCCAATGATAAAATATACTGTAATAACAGGATTTCAATATCTGTTTCAAACATTTTTTAACGAACGTCTACGTGACCGTAGATTATTTGCATTAATGGATGTAACATCAAGTTAGTGAAAATATTGGTTTCTTTCAGATTAATAATATGGGGTTTTATTTAGTTGTATTGAGGCATGGTTGTAGTACATATGTAACACGTTTGTCATTTATGATACAGTGCAGTTTTTTTTCAAGGTTTTCTGGATAAGATGTGAAACCTATAATTGTTTTACGAGTTTTCGATCAACCCTTATGTGTTCGTTTACCATTTTGACATATAGAATTTATGTGATTTTTCACTACAACAAATATTGTATCCCTTTCAGTTGGAGCCAGCCATTGCCATTGACGCAGTTGACCTATTTCTAAGAGCGCTTAAACAATTGGACAAGAGATATACGTACCGAAACTATAACATGGTGGGAAGACCTTTAAGTATGAAGAACGTTAAGTGTACGGACAATTCTTATGTCAGTCCAAACAATGGAACAAATCTGATGGATATTTTAAAAGGCCCCGAGGTATGTCAAGTGTATAGTGACAAAACACAGGCATATTACGGATCATCTATAACTTCCTATCGGAAGGAGTGGGGTATCGAGATTTCTGCTGACGTAAAATAAATACAATTTCGGACAATTGCAATAATCAGTTCATTCATTTAATTGTTCAAACAATGACCATGTGCTTTGCGTTGAATGTTGGCATTTTCAGCTCTTTGATACGAAAAAAGTACTCCTCAATTTACAGAAAAAATAAATTATATTTAAACTACTAAAAGACGTCTTTTCAGTCAAATGTATATTGTTTATACATAATCTAAAAACATAGCTACCTTGATTAGCAAATTTCCCTGATGCGCAAGCCCACAATTACAAATGTTGCTTAGGTTATTTTTCATGAAACTCTTGATTATAAATCCAGTATACTCATTCAATAGTGTTTACAGAATATGCTTTTGCTTTTATTTTAAGGTTGAATTTAACGGATTAACAGGAAAAGTTAGTTTTGATGACAAAGGATTTCGTAAAAAGTTCAAACTTCATCTTCTTGACATCACGATGAACATGGGTCTTGCAGAGGTAAGTTTTATACTTACTCCTCCCCAACTCGTTTTTTTTTAAAAAATGAAGGCTACCTATATTTTGCAATACGGGTGGTGATATTTCTAATTTTTAGTAAGTTTTCAGGGATAGATCATCCACTTAAAAGATACCCGTTGAAATCTTTATCGTACAGCACGAATAAACTGGTTGTACTGACAGCAAAGTCATCATTTATCATATCTCCAACTTGTCGTTTGCGAGAAATAGATGCAATAGATATATTCATTAAATTGTATTATTCAACACAGCCATCCAAAACCTTTCAGATCTCAGTACAATGTATTCTTTTCACAAATGCAAATAAATGTTTTCACATGGATGTGATGTCGAGCTAATAAATTGCTTAATGCATGAATGATATCTTTACAACATCAATCTTACCCTGATATTCATCATGTTACACTTTAAAGGTTGGCTTGTGGACACGAGAAGCTGGTCTAAGGACTCAAGAACCAAACAGAATCAAGTCAGGGGTGGACAAGATGGACAGAGTCAGGAGAGTCACCACTATACTTGTAACGAAATAATTTTATCTTTATGTTTGGCGTTGAAATCTCTTGTCTCAATGAACATATGTACTAACAAAAGTGCATTTTCTTTCTTTCTTGTCAAGATGTTGTCATCTTTCCTTCTTTGGGCATTTTAAATTGTTATTTATTTCTATAATTGGAATGAAAGACTCAGGCGTTTGTACTTTGATTACTTTTTTCCGCTTTTTGTTATTTACATCCCTTTTTCGTAATTAAGAAAATTGTGTTCTAAATGCTTATTTATGCATTATTAGAGAGACAACTATAGAATACTTTATTTCATTTTAAAAAGGAAGTAGCTATTTGTTTCTGTAAGGACCCCAGTTTCGAAGTTTCGGAGTCTTAGGTTTACTATTTGTTCAGCCAGCTGTTTAAATTTAAAGAGGTAAACATATAATTGTTCGCTGTAAGAATTCATTGATTATATGCACACATGACGTCACATAAAATTTTAACCTTTAACCTTTAACTTTATATCGTCATTGAATTAATGCTACAAAAGGAACCACCGTATGTTATGTATAAAGACGATGCCACGGCAGCTCTTGCCCCAGAGTGTGGCCGAGAACATCTTAAAGGTTTTTGCATAGACCTGGCGGACGAGGTCGAGAAATTGCTTAATGTAAAATTTAACATATGCTTACGGTTAGACCGTGTGTATGGCGAGCAAAAACCAGACGGAACATGGGACGGCATGCTCGGACAGTTGGTTCGCCAGGTACAGAAGATAGTGCACGAACTAACTTTTTATTAACTATTTTATTGATCATACAACACACTTTCTTGAAAGGATGGCATTCTTTTTGGCTGAATACCTCATAATCAGTCTGCGAAGGAAGTTTGGAGGTTTCTCTATGTGCAACTGTTCACCACTTATCACTGCAAACTGTCCGCTAAATGCTTCAAAAGTAGAAGGTAAAAAAAGGTCACTGGCATGTCAAAAAAGAAAAAAGAAACACCTTTCAAGAAAGAATGAATGCTTGAATAATTTTAGCTGCTTCATGCTGTTTTTATTTTTATCGTGTTACGTCTTTTTCCTATTGCATCATCACAGGATGAACCCTATGTGATGTACAAGGACGATGAAACTGAAAAAAGAGGACCAAGGTGTGGGAAAGAAAATTTTATAGGTTTTTGTGCAGATTTAGCGGCAGAGGTCGCCAAAATCGTAGGGTTTGAATACGACATATGTATAGTTAAAGATAAGAAGTATGGGGAGAAACTTCCAAATGAAACGTGGAATGGTATGATTGGAGAATTAACACGTGACGTAAGTGAGCGCATGCGCATCGAATGTTATTTGTCTGACTTAGAAATAAACGTGTCTGGCGTGTGGTCTTTGTGCAGTCCTGTCCTTATATGAATATATAGCAGAAACAAAACAGTAGTAGAAATAGATAGCGCTTTCATCGTTTGTCCTTTAGAAATAGATGTGTGTTTGTGTGTTACAGTGAAGTTTATTTGAAGGCCAACATGCGGTCTTTGATACTAGAAGTGTTCCCAATCAAACCATAGGCTATGAACTATGTCAAAAGCGTGAATCTTACCTCAAAGTGAAAAGAAGGTCAAACATACGTCAGATGGTTAAATTTAAAACTTCCATTTCAACTAAAAATTAATGAGGACAAAATGGGTCAGTAATTACGAAAAATACTCGTGTATTTTTGCTGCATAAAAAGCGTCCTCTTTTTTTAATAATTAATTTTTTTTGTTGTTTTTTTAAAAGCCAACAAACGAAAAATCAGATTTGAAAAAAAGAAATTGCAATTCATCTTTATAATAATTTTCGAATGAAAATACACAAATTTATGTGGGATATTTGTCATTTTTCGTCCATGTACATGTTTGATTATAACATGCACACTTTTACTCTGAATTCATTAAAAAATCTTCATATCTGAAATGAAAAAAGACGCATGTTTTGTTTACAATACAACTTATATGCATGGACATTCCATCACAATCTTCAGTGGTTGTTCAAGCTCAAGCACGTGCAGAATTATATATTGCGCATGCGTACAAGTTGATATGCTTACAATTATGTGCAGAATAATCCCTTCTATTTATTAATCATTTTTTTATCAGAACTAAAACTGTATTTTAAAATCACCCACAATTCCTATCATTTTTAGAGGTTAGCGTTGTTTTTATGACATCGACAGAAAAATTGCTCTCGCTTCAAAATGTGTAAATCAAATTAAGTAACATAGTTGTATGAATTAAGTGGCTTTTTTATGTTTAAGAAAAGAAATACATTTAAAAAAAAAACATTCGTTAAAAATAACTGTCATAGAATATGTTCATTTGAGTTGTGGCATTAAGAAGTAGCAAGGACTAATTTTGTGGACTATTTTTTAGAGGAAGGATACATCTGTAAAAGTGAGACTTTTTTAATTTTGCTATAAGGGAAATGTGGGTTAAAAGACAAAAGAAATAGTATTCTTTCAATCTGCCTGTTGCTGCTCACTGTATGTGGATGTCAATGTCAAAGCATGTGCTTTAGTTAACTTGATACTTAAGCACCCATAGTTGTTTTTTTATTGACACATTTTTAGATACATTTTTATGAGCGTTGGATATTCTCGGGTCCTGTATACTGACTTCATTTCTCATCTTAAATTTTGGATTTGATATCTGGATGTTCTCACCTACACTGTAGAATGACTAATCTGTAAGCAATAACTTTGCTTTAACTGAAACGAAAGCATATTCTCAGCATTTTTTTTTCTTTTCTTTCGTCTTTAAATTAAAACTGGTTTTAAGTAGGTTCTGTCAATTTCAACATTTTTCTCTTTGAGGTCAAATGCAGATATGTATTGCAATAACTATCTATCTATTTGTCGATTGGCTCGTTCGTTCGTTTGAAGAAAGGCTTTTTTTATTACACGCGTTTTATTGAATATGGATGCATGAAGAAAGATGTGTGCATGACTTTTCATATACAAGAAAATGTTTCACATTTACATGTATCACAAACATACATAAGTTGCAACTCAGGCCAGGATCCAGAGAGGGGTACGGGGCACCTGCCTCCTTCCTCCCCACCCCCTAACCAACCCCCCAGTTGGCCAAGAAGTGAAAAATAGACATGTTAATTTCTAATATCATACCCATATCAGGGTGATCCCTTTCCTTTATTTCTGATGTTTCTGGATCCAAGCCTGTAACTTATTCTTATACAAAAAAATATCATAATTTAATAGAACTTCAAATGTGATATAAGACAGGCCATTGTAAACTGATAATATTTCTTCACATTAGCATCAACAAAGATTTCCTATAAATGTGTATACATAAGACAGAAAAGTAACATGCATCAAAATACATAGATACACAGAAAAGTTTGTGACAACGAGAAATAAGGTAAATTTAAACAGATGGGAAAGGGGTCATATCAGTTAGCTAAATATTTGGGCTGCATTGACAAAGGTAGGGCCAAATTCGACTCATAAGCTTTATTAGTCATTATTGTCATTATTATTGTCATGATTAGGTTAAATAGTTTCAACAGTTATACGACCTTGGTCTTATATTTTTCGTACCGTCAATGATTTCAGATTCAAGATGGCAGTGGTATAGAATATGATTGTGTATAATTTTGATCTCGCAATAATTATTTTATACGTGATTTTGTTGTGTATCATTTTTGGTAACAGTTGTATATACGTATGCAAATCGCGTATATGTATGTTTTATAACCATGCATTATTGTAGGAGGTGGACTTAGCTATTGCTCCAATGACAATCACATCACAGCGAGAAAGAGTTGTAGATTTCACCAAACCTTTCATGAGTCTTGGAATCAGTATTATGATTAAAAAGACAGCATTGAAGAAGGCGAGCGTATTTTCCTTCATGGACCCACTTTCTTACGAGATATGGATGTGTATATTATTCGCCTACATCGGGGTCAGTGTGGTCCTGTTTCTCGTCAGCCGGTTCAGGTAGGACATGTTACTTTCCGCCTTTTAAGTTACTTTGCGCTTTTTGTGATACTTTGCACTTTTAATGCAGACTATGATCATCCAGATATTTCCTAGTGCTTTTGAAAGTTACATTGCGCCTTCTCAAGTTACTTTTTCACATCTTTATTATCTGCGCATTTTGACGTACCTTTCTGGTGTTGATTTCATTTCTGATTTTAATTTAATTGTCTTGAAATGTTCACTTGACTTTGACACGATGTCTATATTTGTATAAGGGATAATATATATTCTAGCCCAACAGAATGGCATGTGGACGAAGGTACCAGTATAACCAATGATTTTACCATATCAAACAGTCTTTGGTACTCACTCGGAGCCTTTATGCAGCAAGGGTGTGATATCTCACCAAGGTACGTCTTCATTCTGATTTTTTTGCAGAAATAAAAATAAAATAGGGTTAGCAGTTCTCTTATAGTCAGAACTTACATACAATTTGTACTTTTATGGACTTGATTTAATTTTCTGTATCTTGTAGTTAACTTAATACCTAAGCACCCGTAGTACATGTTGTACAGCCCGTGCATCTTAGCGCGCGTGTGATTTTTCATGTGACTTACTGTAGTAGTTTGAATAACATGACTATGTTTTTAAGACGATGTTGTTGTTTAAGCAAGTCTGAATAAACTTTATTTCTTCTTTTCTTTCTTCTTCTTCTTCTACTTCTTTCTTTTTCTAACATTCTTCTTATTTCTTCTTCTTTTCTTCTCAGACGACTTTTAATTCCAGTGAAACAAACACCTAGTGCTATTTTTAGACATGATTGTCTGTCGTAGTGTCTGAGGCACAAATGAACGTAGTGTAGAAGTGAAGAAGAACTATTGAATACAAAGTCCCTTAACCGATAGCGTGATAAGGGAAGTAATCTAGGTTTGTGCTAACGCTTTTTAAAAGATATTTCTTATTTATGTAGCTTTCAGATGTAAATTAGAGTTTAAAAGTTACATATACAATCTCTTTAACAAGTACTACAGAAAAAGATAACAATTAAAATAACATTTAAATATATATCTATATTTCAGATCAGTCTCTGGACGAATAGTCGGAAGTGTTTGGTGGTTTTTCACTCTGATTATTATATCTTCATATACAGCTAATTTAGCCGCATTTTTGACCGTGGAGCGCATGTTAACACCTATAGAATCTGCTGAGGATCTAGCCAAACAGACAGAAATTCAATATGGTATACTTTCTTCCGGAAGTACAAAGGCGTTTTTCCAGGTGCGTATGTAATAAATTCTCAGCATTCGAAGAATGGCGAAGGGGCATCAAGTTTTGCGCATGTGCACCCGTGAGTCCGTGCGTCTGTACGTCCGTTCATCCACATTTTGTTTCCACGCATTTAAAGAAAAACGCTTCCGCAGATTCCATTCATATTTTGCATGTATATGTGTCTTGTGAAACTACGAGTTCCTTTCGAATTGGGCATGACACTTCCAATTTTAGCAGAGTTATGACCCCTTTCCGACTTAATTTCAGACAAAAACACAATTTCTTCACATTTAAAGGACTATTACAGCTATCTGTTGATTAAATGACTACAACAGTTATAATGCTTTTTACATTTCACCTGCCTCCTCTTACACTTTGGCCATCTCCTTATGATCTTCTGTTAACATTTGAGCATGGCGGGGGCATTATGTATCCCATGGACACATTTCTAGTTTGTCCTTAAGAATCAGTTTGGGTGGGGTTGTATATATGCATCCTTAATGTGTCTTAATTCCTTCCAGTGCTATAAATGCGGCTTAGATCTGAACTGGTGTAAAAAAAAGACGAATTGTAGTAAACGAATAACTGTAAGAAAATGAACTAATATGGCTTTGAAACAGGGTCGTAACATACATAATTTATAATCTACGTAATGGCTATTTGTCATTCCTTTCCTGTATACTAGGAGACTAATGTTATTGTTCAGTGACTTTACTTTTCGTTTTCAAATTCAGAAGTTTTGAAAATTCAACCAAAAGCAATTTACTATATCGTGAATTATCAAATACCTAAGGATTTCCAAGAAAAAAAACCCAGCTGTGTTTCATTTTTGTACCACTAGTATATTATTCCACGCTTAAAAACAACAAGTGCAGCATTTTGTTAGTAAGTCCTAATTATATATCGTACATGTTTTTATACATTTATTGAACAAGAATATTATACAATACCAATTATATACTGCTACATCTTATAGCTCCGGAAATAAAAAGTTTTGCACTTAACATATGAATTGAAGATCGATTTAATCTTTTTCATCCTGAAACTGTCAATAACTTCCAAATTGCTACCGGCAGTTGGTCATATGACCTTGATACACGGTTACCTGAAACTTTCTCCAACCCGACAGCAAGCTATTTCTATTTATTTAACTCGTTTTTATTTAAGTCGCAAAACTGCGGAAAAATTTGTTACAGCACAACAGAACTTATTTACGATATGTGTATGTTACAGCAATCAAAATTCCCTGTGCACGAACGTATGTGGGCATATATGCAGTCGGCAAGTCCCAGTGTGTTTGTGAAAAGTAATGCTGAAGGGATAGAAAGGGTGAGAAAAGGGAACTACGCGTATTTAATCGAGTCTACAACCAATAAATACACTAACATGAGAAAACCATGTAACACTATGCAGGTGGGGCCGAACTTAGACTCCAAGGGATATGGCATCGCCACGCCTATCGGCTCGGATCTCAGGTAATTATCTAAATTACTTTCAAATATTACATTTTAAGCTTTCCTTTAAATAAAAAATGTTAGAATGACAGTCAAACTCTCATAGTCTTAAATAATCTTTGATAAGTATGCTACTGAATTGAGCGTTTTGTTTTACCGAAAAAAGGAATAACAACAACAACAAAAAACAAAAAACCAACAATGAAACAAAAAAACACGCACGCACGCACGCATTTTTGCTCCCCCCACCCCCTCAAAAAAAAAATAAAATAAAAGACTAGATAATAATAAATGCCATACATGAACCATTTTCAATAACAGAGATCAGCTGACACTGGCCGTGTTGAAGTTACGAGAGGCGGGTAAATTAGAAGACATGCAGAAGGACTGGTGGGATAGAAGGTCAGAGTGTCCGAAGAAAGAAAATAACCAGGTAATGACGTCATCTTGAGTTTTGAACCGGAAAAAGAAGGAAATATCTGCAAATATTTTCCTTTTTTGTGTTAATACTTAGGTTTTTTGAAGATTTTCTTCTTTTAGAACACGTCGTTAAATCTTTTGGATTTGAAATTTATTGGACAAATAAAGTTCTTGCCTACGTAAGAATGACCAATGACGTGTTGTGTTGTGTGTTTTTCAAATGTTTCTTTTCACTTTCCATTACTTTTCTTGACATGTAGGACGGAGGCCAAGCGGAGCTGACCCTGGAGAATGTCGCTGGTATTTTCTACATCCTGGCAACTGGCCTCTCACTCTCGGTTGTCATAGCATTTTTCGAATTCATTTACAAGTCAAAGATAGACTCTAAACGTTCAAAGGTAAAGTTCATTAAGCGATATTTTTTAAAATATATTGTCATTCAATAGCAATAAACTGTTAAGTCCATTAGTTGGTATGAAAGGCAGATACGTGTGTATTATGACAGAGTTCCTCAAAGAATTCCTTAGCTATTTACAGGAAAACTTCGTTTGTCAAACTTGCGTTCTAAGTTGCTGAAAAAAATGGGAAATACTAAAAGGAAAAGAGAATTATAAATTCAATAAAGAAGTTATGGTTCTTGCGCATTCTTCTTCTTTTAAGTTCGCTGAAATAGAATGTAATTCAAGCACTAGTAGTCGAGGTAAATGCTATAACAAAGGGAAGCAACATAGAGACTATAAACAAAATATGCACCGGCTTAATTTGGAAAATATAAAAGATAATACAATCGTATAATAATAATAATAATAATAAAATATTCCATCCATTTTGAATTCCGGTTTTACATGTATGGTTATTATTCTTTCTCTATTTTCAGAAACCGTTTGGTTCTGTTTTACGGTGCAAGGCGCGGTTATCCTTCCGCGGCTCCCTTGACAGGGATACACCTGCCCCAAACACACCTCTCAGAAAATCTATGTCTACTGTAAGTTTAGTTTTATGTATGATTTATAGTGATAAAAGAGAAAAAGTTATGGTTTGTAGTGAAGGTACCTGTAGCATATATCTTTTGAAAAATTGCAGTGTGTACGAGCGTTTCGTCACAGAAAATGCAAGCGTCAATTTAATTTGTCAATATTAAATTCAAAAATACAAAAAAAAACTTCGCCTGAAAAGTTTTATAATTGAACGTAAAGATGTATAAATATAGAATTTGTAAATCATCGAGAGAATTTTGTAAATGGATAGAACAATTAACTGTTTGGTTTTTGTCGTCAGTATGTAAACATAAGCAAAAGACAGTGTGACATGTTTTTACTGAATCATAAATACTTGAAAAAATAATTCACACATTTTTTTTTTTTTACAGTACACATACACAGGTCCTTCTCACGTGGCCGGCGCCGACGGTTTTCCCGATAATCTACACACTCAAGTATGACGCCAGTCAGCTCACCAATGAACATAACTGATATAACTTTGAGGAGGACAACATCGATTATCGCGATTTCAACCGAATATGACATATCGGGTACAACTGATATTCAATGATATCACTTGACGATGTTTAATGACTATGGCATTTCGGTTAGAAATCAAAAAAACTCAGAAAAATGATATTTAAGATGACTCAGATATAAAACATTATTTCGGAAATATATATTGCGATATAAGTCAATCGCGATATACCGGATATGTGAACTTAAAAAAACGATCTATCGGTTGCATTTGTCATGATAGAAGCTCATCGGAATCGAATCAAACGAAAAATATATCGATCATCATGATAAGTACCGATCAGGATGTACTGGCGCTACGAATGTGTTTGTAATTATATTGTACAATAACTAAACACGACATTGGACTATGAAAACGACTTTTAGCCAAAAGATACAGCTTGCTGAAGAGCCAAAAGGATTGTCATCGATGTTGAGCTGGGTTGCCAAAAGCTTAATTTGATTAATTGGCACGATACGTCGGTCTTTGTCACTGTCGTTACCACATGAGGTGTACTTTACAGTCGCCGTGATATATTAAAACATAAGTTATTCTGGTGTTTTTACAAGCTTGTGTTATTTAGAGGCGTGTTAGGTGACCGCAGCAATAACTTTAAAAGAGATTGCTGAAAACAAAACTTGGGCACTTCTGAAAACTGAAACCTCAATAATCAAACTCGTCTCAGTGACAGACATATCATTTGTCACCTAAGTTAATATCGCGTCGACTGTATGCAAGTTAGATTGCATGAAACGCCAAAAGAATCGTCACATGAAGTGTGTTGTTACCAAAAGGCAAAACAAGGGAATGACTGTCATTCGATGTGCTTTGCGAATTTTCAACACATGTTAAATAAAAAAGAGAGAATATTTGTCATGTGTTTTCTACGTGGTTTTGTTCCAATGTTTAGTTAATGTACACGAAAATGCACCTTTTTGTGATTAATGACTGTATGTGATGTGATTGCAAATACTTCTGTTATTATTCTACATGTATATACTCTGTAAATGATTACTAATTTTATTGATTAATATTTAATGCACGTGTCTCATGAGGCACACTGTAAGAAATGTACTGGGTTTATCTGATATGTAAAAGGTTTAAAAGTATGTGAATCTGTATATGAAAATAGGAAATTAACTTTAAACAAACATTTTAAGTGCATACGTACAAGCATTTGTTTTCTTGTGACATTGTTTTAACAACGTCAATACATTTTAATATGACGTTGTTTTGTATCTTTATGACGTATCCTTAATTTTAGGCTTGTAAATACGTACATCATTACTTTATAATTCAGAGTCAAATGTGTTTTGAAAACATGGTTGTGAAATATACTCTTATCGTTTGGAAATATGAACACGCTCTTTGTGTGGTTTGGGGAAAAAGTTGGTTGATAAATATATACATGTTTTAATTTCCCACCATCGTTGATTATAGTAACCTTTATTTTCAAGAATACTCATATTCTGTTCACATGACAGCTATCTCAGTTCATTTTATGAATGAACTACACGTACTTAATTTCAAGAATATGGAAGAGATTTTCTCATGAAAGACCCGAAGACTGCACGGAAATACAACTACTGATCAACAACGACAAAATTTATTGCAAAAAACAATGCTCATAGCAATTGTGTTTTTGATGTTGTTGTTGTTAAATACTACTATTGGAATAATATTTAACAACCTAACCACCAACCACAGTTCACCGAAGTAAAAGAATCATTTTATGCGCCGTAAACAAATTACGTATTTTGAATAGTTCAAGGCAAGATCTGTTTATATACGTTCAAAAGAAAGAGTGTAACTGTGAAATCTATTTCTAACTGAAGTAAACTGGTATATGTTTTACTGTTAGCTTCGCTATATCTTTTGATTGCTGTCGATATTCTGTTGAATGTGATCAAACAGAAATATCTTTGAAATGTTCCGTATTTGTTAAGGTCAGATAAGTAAGTTTCTAAAAACATATTTTGAGTAGATAAAAAGGGTAAGGCATAAACGCAATAGATTATTTGAAACTTGGAAATTATAACCAGTAATCTCAACATTATCCATCGTTTTGAATAGAATAGAAATATATTGATAGTTTTTCATGATTGAGTCCATGAACAGGAGGTATCTTCTCTTGACTTTTTTAACAGTCATTTGAAGGAAAAGATTTCTAGAATACTGAAGTTTGTTCAGGCCATCCGTATAAAACTCCGAGCGCTGGTTACCTCCCTTTCTATTCTGTTCCAATCGGCTTTATCGAGTTGGAATAAAATAATTCTAACTCGCCATTTCTTATAAACATGAATATATGTTTTCTTCTGGTCACACGAAAAAATACATAGAAAGGAGAGTTTAGGTCTATCTGTTTTACATCGATTGGAAAAAAGCAACCTAAGGTCATGGTACTTATTAATTTAAATAAATTATTTATTCCTCGGCAAGTGCTTTTTTAAATTCAAACCAGTTTCCGCGCCAAAAGTGTAGAATGCGGAATGCCATTTGAATGTCTCACCTCTACTGCTTTTCTAATGTCATGTTTGTATTGAACTTCTTACGAACAAAGTCATCTAACATGTTTGTAAACTGTGCTATGACTTCATAATGTTCTTTCTGGTTTAACTAACAAGTTATTCACATATGAAAATAATGAAAGTATCACATTTTATTATACAATCGAATCAGTTTAATCGAATTTATTAAAATTTTGTTTAAAGTCTTTAATAGTTCTTGTCTTTTTTATCCTTCTGTTGAAAATCGAGGGAGTTGGGGAACTACACAGTGTTAAGACTAGGCCTACAACTGAGTTCTGAAATTTGAGATATGCGGAAAATGCCGAGACCATACGGAGAGCGCCGAAACTTCACAAAGAGGCCATTGCATGTGAATACGTCAACAGGCTATATTTAATTATCGGTTGCAGATCTCCAAGCTAAAGTTATAAGTCAGGAATGAATTAGATTATATGTGATACAGTCAGAGAAAATAAAAATATGTTTCGAGAGATACGACTGTTATTTGTTACAGACCATGACAAAGCTTAGATCTATGTGTCCCAGACCAAGAAATATTTAACACAGTATGAAGTCTGAATTTGATACGTCCTGTACTCCAATCGCATTGTTTTCCTTCTGCATTCAGAGCTCAATTGCCTTCTGTACTAAAATCTACATTGTTTTAGAAACAAAATAAAGCTTAGCATTTTGGAGAAAAAGAACAGCGAAAAGGAAGAGCCCAAACGGAAAAGAACGAATATTAACGAAAAGGAAAAAAACGAACTCGGTGGTCTAAAGCATAAAAATGTGTCAATGCAGGCAACAGACTGTGTTCAATTATCTGTTGCACATTTTCAAAAATGAATACATAAATCGAGAATTAGATTACAAATAATACAGCCAGACAAGATTAAAGGCGTCTCAAGAGATATGATTGTTATTATATTCAGGCCGTGAAAAGGCTTAACAGGGTATATTAGATCTATGTGTCTCTTGAGAGTGTAATTGTTCATACTTTGGTACCTCAAACGATGTTTCGATAATGAAATTGCGATGGTCTTTTATATTCCATACTTTTGACAAAATTTGCTAGGAAAAAATAATTTGGACGAAGTGTGGCTACGAGAAGAATTATACGAGAGTTATCTTTTTTCGGATGTATGAGTTTAAAGTTAACACGGATAGAACATTACGGTGTTTAATTTATGAAACACAACAGGAAAATGTAACCAAGTTTGACAATACTGGCCCAAACATTTAAGTTCTTCTTCAAAGGTTAGCCCTGTAAAATGTCGTGAATGATTCGTCACTTACATTTAGCGTCGACCTGCATTGAATATTTTAAATCGTGCTGGGTTCTTACTACTAATTATATGTCTTCCTTGACATAGAAAATGCAAATAATTTCATTCTACCATTGAAACCGGAAGGATTAAAGCTTGCGTTTGACACCAGTAAAACAGTAAGAACCACACTTCCCGATATAGCTGTGGTATACTCCCTTAGAAGCAAACTTCCCGAAATAGCTGTGGTATACTCCCTTAGAAAAAAACTTCCCGAAATAGCTGTGGTATACTCCCTTAGAAAAAAACTTCCCGAAATAGCTGTGGTATACTCCCTTAGAAAAAAACTTCCCGAAATAGCTGTGGTATACTCCCTTATAAGAAAACTTCCCGAAATAGCTGTGGTATACTCCCTTAGAAAAAAACTTCCCGAAATAGCTGTGGTAAACTCCCTTAGAAAAAAACTTCCCGAAATAGCTGTGGTATACTCCCTTAGAAGAAAACTTCCCGATATAGCTGTGGTATACTCCCTTAGAAGAAAACTTCCCGAAATAGCTGTGGTATACTCCCTTAGAAAAAAACTTCCCGAAATAGCTGTGGTATACTCCCTTAGAAGAAAACTTCCCGATATAGCTGTGGTATACTCCCTTAGAAGCAAACTTCCCGAAATAGCTGTGGTATACTCCCTTAGAAGAAAACTTCCCGAAATAGCTGTGGTATACTCCCTTAGAAAAAAACTTCCCGAAATAGCTGTGGTATACTCCCTTAGAAGCAAACTTCCCGAAATAGCTGTGGTATACTCCCTTAGAAGAAAACTTCCCGAAATAGCTGTGGTATACTCCCTTAGAAGAAAACTTCCCAAAATAGCAGTGGTATACTCCCTTAGAAGAAAACTTCCCGAAATAGCTGTGGTATATTCTCTAAGAAGAAGAAAACTTCTCAATTTATCTGTGGTATGCACCCAAAGAAGAAGAAAACTTCTCGATATAGCTGTGGTATACTCCCTAAAAAGAAGAAAACTTCTCAATATAGCTGTGGTATACTCCCTAAGAAGAAGAAAACTTCTCAATATAGCTGTGGTATGCACCCTAAGAAGAAGAAGAAAACTTCTCGATATAGCTGTGGTATACTCCCTTAGAAGAAGAAAACTTCTCGATATAGCTGTGGTATACTCCCTTTAAAATCTTCTGCTTGAAAATGATGGTGGTTTAATATCAAACAAAACAAACTCTTATATTATCTTAGAGTTTTATTGTCAATATAGTTTTCAAATAAATTATCTAAAAATAAATCTTGACATATTTGTCAGAGACGTATAATATTTTCATACACGTCTCTGGTTTTGTACATTTATTTCATTAAAAATGGCAAACATATTCATACAAAACAAACAGTACACACTTCAATATGTCTGACTGAGAATTCTGATTTTATCCGTAATGTGAAGACAAGTATCAAATTATGATGAAATTAATCAAATAAATAAATCCTCAATTAAGATCATAGTCATTTTTCCGCGTGTAATATTATTACACTATGATAACAATGATCACACCCTTTTATCAAAACAAAATGACATTGCTCTTTTTGGAAAATGTAGTTGATCTGGGCTGCTGACTGTTTAACAGAGCAATGAAAGTGACTATCATAAATTAAGATTAGACATATTAGAGGTTATATAACTGGATAGGATATAAAATTTGCATGAACAAGTTCGTAAAACTGGGACTTTTTTTCAAAAGAAAGCAATAAAGTGTTACTTGTGAAGAATGCTATCTAAATGTTACTCAGACTCGCTCTGTGCATCCATACATCTTGTTTGTTTTGAAATAGTTCAAGATAAATAAACAGCAACAGTTATAAAATGCTTTATAATAAAGGACATATTAATAGATATTAATTTTCTTTAAAAAGCTGTGATAGGGTATTGATTTTTGTGGTGCGTGTACACAGGGTTTAAAAGACACTGGTGTACACAAGTACATTGTATCAGGGCCTTAATTGAGGCCCTGATTGTATTAATACTGCACATTATGAAAATGATCATATATAAAGAGGTTTTACACATTTATTTTCAAACAAGGTACATTTAGAACAGTAACATCATTGTAGTCTTCACTGCGTATAGAATACGGAAACTTCTCTATACCATGACATGCTGCCCCTGCAAAATACATGGAAAACGTGAAAAGAAGCAAGGCAGAGCATACATGTGATAACTTCACTGTGCCAAAACTGGATTTAAAGCTAGATTTTTGGCTTCAAAACTAGACAATTTTTATCGACTGATCAGAGTGACGTGTTGTCTTTTGGATGAAAGACAAGAAATACAGCAAAGAAAAAAACCAAAACAAACCAAAAGTGATGTTTAATGTAATACGCCATGCAAAAAATGTACATCAGGATTATGACAAAAAAATTACTTAATTAATTAATTACAATAGCTGAACAGCAGATATTTTCAGTTGTACAAATCATACAAGTCAAAATGTTCTGACCATTTCTAGACAATCTGAGCTTAATTCCAAGCGTTCCCATAAAATTAATAACTAAAGATATTTTTTATTCCCTTTTGAGAGGCCCTTTCCTGCAGTTTGAGTAATCTCCACTTGTTAATAATATACTTTAATGAAAAAGATAAAAATGGGGTAGTGAAAATAAGTGACAATTGACAAATGGCAAGTGTTTGATGCAGGTAAGGGAAGTCAGATATAAATATCCTTCAGATAAATAACATAAAGGTAATATCAATAAAACAAATGAATATGATACTATTTCCAACCAATTGATGATAAAAAGGAGCACTTCATTTATCAACGTTTTCAGGGAACTGGATGTAAAACCAAATATGTAAGGAGCAACATTATCGATCAGAATAAATGGAGCGGATCAATGGTCCAGTGGTAATGCGTTGGACTGGTAACCCTAGTATTATCATTACTAATTTCGGATGAAACATTAAACCAAGGTCCCATGTATTAATACTGTACATGTAAAAATACAGGGGTGTCTCTGAAATGGGATGCTTTCTGTCTCTGCAGGGGGCTTCGGTCATATGGGCAACTCAAATAGATAGATAGACAAGAATAAGCATCAAGAGAATTTCTGACATGTATCTGCATACACCTATTAAATAGTGACCACAATCACTGTGCTACACACACATCAAATTATATAAACAAGCAGTCAACTGTGTATGGGACTAGACACAATTAAAGTAATCCGATAATTGCCTGAGGTCATCCAAATCACTTTAGTTTATCAATTACCTCTGAAAGATTGAGATATCAGGTGCAGCTGAAGGCATAAATGTAATTGTGCCAAATTCAATAGACTGTCATTGAAAATTTGTTGTTTTAATCATAAGACAAGGCCTGTTTTCTTGATACAAACAATGGGAATTTTAGACGAACATCGGGACACCTGGAACAGATGATTCTCATATCCGGTTCTCACATATATGCAAAGTAACATACACTTATGATCATATGAATGAACTGAACAATTACATACCATGTTCACCTCTGATATTTACAGCCAACACAGCACCAACAAAATCGGGATAAAATCTAATGATATTCTTAATTGCTTCTGCTGAAGCTATAGACGGTGATACACCACTTTTCATCATCATTACGGCATAAAAACTAAAAACAGAAAACAAAAAGTGGTACCATAAAATGGCACATTTCTTTTGCCATATGCATAAGAAAAAAATTGGTATTGTATTTATTATCATTTACAATGTATTTATAAAGGCAATAAATGAATTTGAACCAACAGAATAACTATGAAAAAGTACAGCTGATACATATATTCCTGCTATTTTCATATTCTTCTTTAAGAATACTGAACATAAGGTAATATCAGAATGCTAAAACTCAGCTAGGCGTATTTTAACAAGTAGATAGTTTATGATAATAACACAAATTAAAACACAATTGTAACATGAGCCAAAAATGAAATAATATGACAAGCAAGAACAGATTTTTCCATTCATAATGCAAACTTGAAATAATGCCAAAATTAAACCACTGCAAAAATCAGTTGTTGTTTTTTTTACAAGAACAGCTTTATAAAATGAATACTATACTCTTCAATGTAATATTTTAAGACTAAAGAGATTTAATTTGTACCTTATGATTAGAGAGACAAAACTGAAAGGTGGGTAACTATATCTCATGGCTTAAAGCAATCATATAAGTATGTATCATAAAAAAATGGGCATCATCAAGATAAATACTTCATTACTATTATATGGTTAAAAGAGTTAACATGTGTATAATATACCTAGGAGGTTCATATTTGTATCTTAAAGCTTTAAGAGATCATTTGGGTATCATACAGCTAAAAGAGTCCATTTGGGTAGCATAAAGCTAAAATAGTCCATTTGGGTAGCATAAAGCTAAAATAGTTCATTTGGGTATCATAAAGCTAAAATAGTTCATTTGGGTAGCATAAAGCTAGAATAGTTCATTTGGGTATCATAATGCTAAAATAGTTCATTTGGGTATCATAAAGCTAAAATAGCTAAAATAGTTCAGTTGGGTATTATATAGCTTAAAGAGTTCATTTGGGTATTATAATATTATAGCTAAAAGACTTCATATGGGTATCATATAGCTAAAAGAGTGCACTTTGGTATCATATAGCTAAAACAGTTCACATGTGAATTGTAAAGTTTAGAGAATTAATATGTGTATCATAAAGCTAAAAGTCCCTATGTTTATCACTCAAAGCAAGTATTTTCCAACTGTTTCATTAAAATTCTGTTGCTATATATGCACCATACCTTGGTAAGAATCTCATCATGACATCACCATCTCCAGTGGCAGCAGCGCCACCTACGTCATTATCTACATAACTACCTGCACCAGCCACAGGAGAATCACCAACACGTCTGTTTGCATAAAATTCACATTTGTTATTTTTTAAGACAAACAAACATATTTATGAGTTTTAAAAACTTTCATGCAGTTCAAAATTACAGAATAGTTTAAAATAATCCTGATATTTTCAAAATTAATTTTTACATCAGTGTAACCCCTTCTTCAAATATCTCGACTGACAATCAAACCAATGTTATCAATCGCAATTTAATTCCTTAAGAGAAGCCATTTCTTATGGTGAAAAGCTGAAAATAGACAAATAACAACACAAAATATTATTCAATTTTGGCATTTTCAATATTGAATACACTGATTAAAATAAAACTAGAAAAATTTAACTCTTCAAGCTGTTAACTTGATATACTCTTAGAATTACCAGAAAAGAAAAATGGCAGTACTGACCCTGGGATTTTATGATTAAGTCCATTTGTTGATGTGCCTCCTGCAACATTTCCTTTACTGTCAACAACCACCATACCTGTGACAGAATTCCCGAAAAATGATTTAAATCATATGGATAGTAAGTCTATGTTTTCATAATTTTTTTTTACCGAACTTTTATTTTTACATTAAAGTGATGTATGTAAAGGGAAGTTACTATAATATTTAAGATCTATTAAATAAGAGCTATTTTATCTCCCTTGCTTTTCCTATTCCAAGTGACAGCTTTTTGTAACACACATATATTTAAAGGTTATTTGCTTTGTATTGAGGTATATGCAACTGTTTTTTTTTCCATGTGGAGTAATATGATATTGTCAGACTTCAGGAGCACAACATTTTATTTCTCCCAGAGGAAAAGCATGTGTATATAGCTCAGTGCAAAGCTATTTACTTAGTCACTGCATATTTATTTCAAATAAAATGAAGAACAATTTAGAAAACCAAAGAGTTAATTAGAGTGTTTTATTATTTTTCTTATTAATTTTAATTAATTTATTACAAACAACATAATTCCCAAAAGTCACAAGCTGGCATTTCTTACCTTAAATTACTATGAAAATAAGTGAATTTTATGAATGAAAATCAATTTTTGAACATGTTACACTTTTCTGTGTAGGTATTCACACCAAATACAAAATTTCTTACACAACCAATATACCAGAAAATACTGACTACTCACGATGAAAAAGAATGGAAATCCATTTTGCATATGCAATCATATACTTAATGCTTTGCAGTGAAAGAAACCAACATATAAGATTGAAAGTGCTTTCCTGCAAGTATTGTACTGTTCTATGTATATTTATGTATGTCACAATTAGTATGTGCATAAAGCAAGGCTGAAAGAACTCTTTTCATGTTGTCTTCATCATCACAAGAGAATTGTACATGTGTAACACAATCTCTTTCGAAAGAGTTCAGAAACTTTATGATCACTCTGGCCTTGACATAGATGTACATGTAGCTATACTGATTTTCTTTAAACTGTCAACATAAAAAAATATGTTTTCATGAAATAATCTGGACTCTCCATCAGCAGAAGAGTTTATCTATTCATACAAATTCCTTTCACATTTAAAACAAAACACTGCAACATTTAAGCTGAAGCTGAAGCCAGTTTCTTACATACTGTGTCAGTCAAGCTCATACCTTTTCCTAAAACTTCTTTCAACAGTAAATACATTCTGTTAAGGACTGCAACAGATAAAAGGTAAAGTTAAACCTGTTTGTTACCTATTGTATCATGATCATTATGCCCAATGCCTTTGTAACTGTCTTGTGATAATGCTGACTCTTTTGTTTCTTGTAAAAATGGAGATGGTTTATATGGACCACATGATTTCTTTGGGTCTGGAACTACATTCTGAAATGATTAAATTTTCTGTATCATTTTCAATTATTAAGAAATATATCTCAGCTAGCTCTTTTTGTCTTTTACATTGGTAACTTGATAAATTTCTATGGGTTAAGAATAGGACATCATAAACAGACATTTCACTCAGTTTAAACTTACCACTCAAATTTAAACTAGAGTAATGCCTAGCACCATTATCAATACTTCTGAAAGACTGCTTGAAAAGGTTCTAGTCTAAGGCAGACAATTGAAAAAATCATAGTCAATTTCCATTTCAGGAATTATAAACAGGAAACACTGAGGCTATGAATCCAACAAAAGCATCAAAATGTGTTACACACTACATAACAAAATATTTGCAACCTTTTTTTTTATTAAATGCATGATTTCAAAAAAATATATGACACTGAAGTTACAAGTAAGAAAAATTTATTACCAACCACCAACCAATAAAATACCAAAGACCTAAAATGGTATTTCTGGCCTTTATACCAGCAAACAAGAGAAAGTTACAATCATTACCTTCCAGTAATTAGGCTGGCAGTTGTTCTGTTTCCACTGTTTATATATCTCTGTGCTTTTATCACTGTGCAAATCCTCCTCTTTGAATCCCATTTGTTTGGCAAATGCTGTGGCTGAAATAAAACATGTACATTTGAATCCAGTTTGTTCAGCAAATACATGTTCATTTCATACTACCGGTAAATTTTCTGATAGAGTATTCACATTTCAAGGGATGAATGCAAAAAAAATTCTATCTTCTTCTATACTTTATAGCATTTAGAACCTTTTCGCATTTTCCTCTTGAATTTCATGAAAAAAGAAATTAAACTGTATCACCTTTCACATGTGACTGCCATTATTCAAATAAATGTGAGATCACAGAAAATAATCATGGGACCTTATTTCTGTTTAATAAAAACATATATATTCCTATGACAATTTTACGTACCTCTAATACAGTCTTTTTCAAATCACTGGATTTCCATTATCATTGAGAAACCAATTACCAGTACATGAGAAAAGAATTATAGCTTTCATTACTGGTACCCACTGAACATTTTAATGTCCAGTAGAACTGAAGATCTTGTGGAGTTAAACATCTTTTTTCTTTTACACTCAGCAATCAAACTGGGATTTGAAGCTGGGTGTGCAATATAAACTGAGCAAAAACTTCCTTAGAACTGAGCTAACAAGGCCAATACAAAATTTGTGTCTAAATATGAAACATGTGAATTTCTCTTCTGTGACACTTTCAAATTACATTAATAATTATAAATACCTTGATCACCAACAAGAAGTGTGTGTGTTGTTCTTTCCATCACTGCTCTTGCCACAGATATTGCACTTTTTATTCTTCTTATTGCACCAACACTTCCAACATCATGTGTTATGCTGAAAAAAAGCAACATGTAGAGTAAGTCGGAGTGCAGCACATTTGCTCTGATAGTGGAAGACACTGGTTTCAGTTCTTTTCAAGCTAAGATATTTTCTGTGTATGTATAGTGATTGGGTGGATAAAAAATTGTTTCCTGTTTAGACATACCCATCCATTATCATGGCATCCAATGTGGTTTCACCATTCTCATCTGGGTCACCACCCCAGCCTACAGTACCATCACATTGTTGGGTCTCACACTCACTACAGCCTGCCTCAACAGCATCAACAGCTGTCTTGTTCGCTGTTGTTAGTGTGTTCCATGCTGAATTAAATTTATAATTGAGAAAATAAGACTGACAATTACCCAAAAATATATATTTCATTTTTCACCAAGTCTTAAACAATTGCTGAATGGAATTATACAATTGAAATTAAATTAAGTAATATAGTTTTAAAAGAAAAATAACAAGGAATCAATAACTAACAGTTTTCTATTTGATTTTGTCCTTTAATGAGCGACAGAGGAGACATCACATGAACTCATTCTTCCTAAGGACTATACGACTCTGGAATGAATTACAGACCGACATTAAGGCTACCACAATTGTACTGCAACTAATCAGACTTGACGAAGAGACATCGAGAAAAGTTTTGAAAGGCGATGTCTTTTTCCAATACAATAATAAAAAAAATGTCTATAAAATGGGTCAAACCGTGAACGCCAAATTAATTAGGTTACCCAAAGTGTACCAGCTTTTATCTGTAGACTGAACAATTTTTATGGATTTTAAATGTTCACAATAGATGCTTAAGTAAGATCTTTAGTAAAATCTTGTTTACTTTGTTTTTATCTATGACAATTTTAATGTTCCAGATACGCGACTGCCTAGTATAGTCAATATTGACTTTTGGCAGTAACAAGCTGAAGTTGAAGGAGAACCATTATTGCAAATTTAGTTACTAATGTACAACAACTCACAGGGAGCTCAGTTGGTAAAGTACCTGAATTAGAAAAAGAATGGTCATGACTTTGAGCTCCACACTAGGTACATGATTAATCTGATCCCACACCATAACCATTTTAAACACTGAATCAAAATCTTATGGTAACTACATTACTTGACTCTTGAGTAAGGATTAAGCCAAGACTCTAGTTAAAATAATTCAAGTGACATCTTGAGCAAATTCTGAGATATTTTTGTTATGGGTCAGAATCTCGCTATAATCTCGTGGAGGCGAGATACTGACCCATACAATAAATTACACAATATCTTGACCTGCGTACAATTAGTTAGACTAGCCAAGACTCAAGACTCCAAAGCTTCTGTTGTTTGTGTTAGAAGCATATGACAGCTAACTTCAACTTGAACTTATTACTGCTAAAAGTCAATACTGACTATACTAGGCAGGCGCGTGTCAGGAACATTAATTTTATAAAAGATAATAACATAGAAAACAAGATTTAACTGAAGATCTTACTTAAACATTTATTTTAAATACTTAAAATCTATAAAACTTGTTTAGTCCACTGATAAAAGCTGGCACATTTGGGGTAGCCTTAGTCTTGGTCGGTAATTCGTTCCAGAGTCGTATAGTCCTTGGGAAGAATGAGTTCATGTGATGTTGTGTTTTTGACCACTGATAAAAGCTGGCACATTTGCGGTAGCCTTAGTCTTGGTCAGTAATTCATTCCAGAGTCGTATAGTCCTTGGGAAGAATGAGTTCATGTGATGTTGTGTTTTAGATTGTGGGATGAAGACTTTGCTGTTTCTTGTGTTTGTAAGGTAATTGTGATGGACATTGACCTGTTTGTTTTTTATTTTGTGTAGCATGACCAGGCTGGCATGGTTTCGCCTTTGTTCTAAAGTTGACCATTTTAGTTCCTTGATCATGTTTGTTACACTGCTTGTATAGTGGTAATCATTATGAACGTACCTTGCAGCTGACCTCTGGACCATTTCTGTTCTGTGAGTGAGATATTTTTGCCATGGATGCCATATGGTTGAGCAGTATTCAACCTGTGGTCTTACATATGTTTTGTATGCTGCTTCTTTGAGTTGTGTGTTTTGTGTTTTGACATTTTGTCTGATGAACCTTTAGCTGTTTTTTGCTTTGTTTATGATATTGTTTATATGGGATGACCAGTTTAGGTAACTACTTATTGTAACTCCTAAGTATTTTGCATTTTCTGTGGTTTTCAGTTTAGTGTTATGTAGGTTGTAGGGAAAGATGGCCGGTTTCTTTTTCCTGTGTATTCTGAGTACTTCACACTTGTCAGGGTTGAATTCCATTGACCATTCTTTTTCCCATATTTCAAGGTTGTGCAAATCATTTTGTAATGTTTGTGCATATGCTTGTGATTTAATTCGTAAATAAACTATGGTGTTGTCGGCAAATAGACACACCCAGCTCCTGACACTTCCTGGTAGGTCATTGATGTATGCGAGAAAGAGACATGGACCTAAGACCGTTCCCTGCGGGACACCAGAAAGCACAGGGAGCCTGTCACAGACCTTGTTTTCCACTAATACTTGTTGTGATGTTTTTGAGAAAGTTTTGTATCCATGAACTAATGTGTGGATAAATTCCCATGTGTTTCAGCTTGTGTATGAGTTTGTGGTGGTCTACTTTGTTAAAAGCTTTACTGAAGTCCATGACTATGACATCAGTTTGTTGACCATGATCTAGATTGTCAGCTATTTCTTGTATGAAGCCAATGAGCTGTGTCTCACAGCTATGTTTTGACCTGAATCCATGTTGCTGGGGGCAAAGTATGTTGTGTTTGTCAAAGTAAGCCATCATGTTTGAAACAATGATGTGTTCCATTAGTTTTGATGCTATGCATGTGAGTGATATTGGTCTGTAATTGCTAGGTTTTGATTTTGACCCTTTTTTGTATGGTGGTGTGATGATGGCATGTTTCCATACCTGTGTCTAGTGACCATTGGAATATGATTTTAAGGATTGGTGCTATCTTTGTATGTAGCTCTTTGAGTAACCTGGTTGAGATCTCATCTGGACCTTGGGCTTTGTGGGGGTTTAGTCCTGTCAATAACTTATCAACTCCTTGAACTGAGATTGATATGGGAGCCATGGGCCGGTGACCAAGTGATGACATTGAGCTTTTAGCTATTTGTTTGAGACTGAGTGGTGAAGGCTTTGAGAAAACTGATTCAAACTGTTTGTTTAGTATGTTCGCATTTGACACTGGGTCACTGTAAGTATGCCCATCAGTGCTGAGTGGTGCAATTCCTGTCTTTTCAGTTTATTTGTGTTTAATAAAGTTGTAGAATTTTTTCTTATGTCCTGGATCTGTATTATCTGAGAAGATGATTGACTCTAGATATGACCAATAAGCATTTCTTATTTGTTTTTGCACTGACGCCTTAAGATGTTTGAATTTCTTTATGTTCTGACAATTCTGTGACCGAGACCTTTTTATTTTTGTGAAGATCTTGTTCCTTTTCCTAATTTGTTTGACAATATCGTGAGTAACCCTTGGTAAATCAGCTTTTTTTTGCATTGTCTTGACGGTATGTGTTTGGATGATAACCTTTTGATCTCAGCTTTGAACATGTCCCATAACTGGTTTGGGTCTTCATTTTGATTTTGGTTGAACATACTACTGAAAGTGACCAAGTCATTTTTGAAGTCAGACCAGTTTGCTTTCTTGTATGATTTGACCAGTCGAGGGGTTTGCCTGATTAGCCCTCTTTTGACCTTAAGTTCATGGAAGTCTATATCATGGTCTGATGTACCTAAGCTTGGTAAGACTTTTGTGTCATGGACGTGACCCGGAGTGTTTGTGAGAAAGAGATCTTGGATATTTTTATCCCATGTGGAAACTGTGACCATTTGTTCAAGATTATGATTAATCATGTTCTCTGCAAAATTATCATACATGTCTTTGAATTTGCATATCTGTTGGTGTTTCATTTGACCAGTTCATGTCTTGAAGATTGAAGTCACCCAATATCCAGATGTTGTTGTTTTGAGGAATTTTTACTATAGATGACTAAAGTTCATTGAGTGAGTGCTCATCATTTTCATGGGGCTTGTAGTATGTAGAGACATATATGTCTCTGATACCAGTTATTGACATTTTTGACCATATGATGTTGCAATCTGTTTTTAAGTCTGGCTGTTCTTCACTATGTAGGTTATTTGTGACTGCAAGGAGGACACCTAATAGGAAATATATCAACCTGCCAATGTTGCATTTGTAAACGGCCATGTGTTGACGACAACAGGTAAAGGTGACCCTAAGCAAAACCCAAATAATACAAAAGTCAAAACAAAACGAAAGTAAGTGTCGTCCGCCATCTTACAGTCATGTGACCAATGACTTATTATTTTACACAATCACAGAAAATTACAATTGCACCGAAAACATGGCTATCGCATGTAAATTTTCTGACTTGTTTCAGATATTTTATTCATAAACTCTTCTTTGTATTGTTATTTCATTATTAACAATCAGAATTTACAGTGGAAGCAACAGAAGTGTAATCTAATTCTAAATAAATCAAGATGTTATGCACCATATCATGCGGCCAAGAAAGAATTATACAACTCGTTACCGAACAAATCGGTAACACGACAAATCGGTAACATGAATTTATATAGTAAACAATCGGAGAAATCGGTAACAATAGAAATATTGCATATAACGGTGATTAGGTAGGTGTGAGAAGGCATATGGGGGTACATTGCTCGTCAGAAAAAGGTGCTAACAACATGTGTCGGTCGTTAAAGAAGTTAGGTCTATTAGTTTGTCTTAGCAGGTAATTAAACCAATTAAAGTAATCTCGGTCATTAACGGTACTATTCACACCTACTACATCACTTTCTCTGACGAGCAGTGTACCCCCATATGCTTTTCACGCCTACCTATCCAGAGTTCTCGGTATATGCAATATTTCTATTGTTACCGATTTCTCCGATTGTTTACTATATAAAATCATGTTACCGATTTGTCGTGTTACCGATTTGTCGGTAAATCATACAACTTACTTTAGTTGCATATGCTGTAAATTCTGAATTTAACTAATGTAATGACAGAAACATGCAAACAATATTTTCCTTTTCTAAATTTAAAAAAATCATAGATTTTTCTCCAACTTAAGAAAAAAACATGCATAAAAAGGTTTTAACAAATACAGAATATAAGAAAAATAAAAGATTGTTCGCATGTCAGAACAGAAAAAAATATTTTCCTTTCTTCATTGTATCTTTTAGTCAAAATAATTCAAGTGACATCTTGAGCAAATTCTGAGAAATTTTTGTTATGGGTCTGAGTCTCGCTAAAGCGGAGGCGAGATATTGACCTATACAAAATATAACACAATATCTCGGCTTGCGTACAATTAGTTGGACTATGTATCTATTATCAGTTTTTTGTTTGTTTTATTTTGTTAGCTTATTGTCTATTGGACTGGTAAGAGTGGTCATCCACTATTTGTGTCTTTAAACTCTTTCTAATTAATTACTACTGTCTACATGTTATAATGTTTTGCAGAGGCATTCGTTTCATGGTTAAATGCCCCCAAATGATTCAGGGTCAAAAAGGCCCAGAATAGAAAAGTTCAAGTTCAACTAATTACTGCCAACAGTCAATACTGACTATACTAGGCAGGCCAGTTCTTGCAGCTGCTTCCTGGGTTCATACCAGTAATCGTGCCAAAAGTGAGGACTGTGGAATGTCACTGGAGACTCTCACCTCTGGTGGGATTCGAACCAGCAACCTCCGGATTGGGAGTCCGACGCTCTAACCCCTTGACAACCACTCCTTCTCTAGGTCAAAGGTCAAATACCATAACAGCCTGGTCCAAAATGGTCCAGAGTGATGATGATGATTGGGGTTGTTTACTCTCGGCACTGGCCTAAGCCATATCGCCGAGCATCTGATCCAAAGTTTATTAAGTCTCAGTTTTTATACAGTCTCAATAATGCGACTTCAGGCAGGATGCTGCCTTTACTGAAGGCAGATACCGACCATTCAAAAAATAGCACGATATTTAACGTTTAGAGTACAATTATTTGGACTAAGTTTTTATACACATATTTTATTCACTCAAACAGAAAACTTAAAAAACAAACAAAAACTGTTGTTGAAAATACAAATCATCAAAGTGAACCTCGAAAATACGTGTTGATAATCACCAGAGTAATGTCAATTAGATAATCATTTCTTTAATTATTTTTCAGCCATAGCCTTTTCTTTGTCAAGATGTGAAAAATCTACCTGTTACATGTAACTTTGTTTTTATACAATGTAGGCCTTTCTGGTCCAGGCCATTTTGGACCAGGCCTTTTTGGTAGTGGGCTGTTCTTATGGGATGCCCCAAAACACTATATAATCAACACAAGGTATGAAAGTTCACATGAGTGAATTCTTATTGTCTCTGATAGTTGAATATTTTTTTCAAAATAAAGCAGTCAGTAACTGAATTCAAAGTAAACTCATTTTATCCACTGTACTTCTGGATTCTCTCAAATGAATATCATTGCTTGTAAATACAAAACTTTTTGTGATACCACTTTTAGTCTGTTATGCAGTAAACAGAAATAATAAAATAAAACCCAGATCTCAGTATTGGATCCAGAAAATAATACAGTCATACAAATCATTATGTATGTTGTGTTAACATTAATTTAAAAACATTATTCTTTTAGTCATTTTAAATTAAAGACATTAACTTTAAGAGTAGAGTAATCATAAACCAGTGCCCATGCTAGACTGTGTCACTGAAATAGCCACGCACAGTGCACGGCTGCCCTTTCACACTGCCAGGCATGTGACCTTTCGTCGGAAATTGCCCCGGCCCTTTTATCAGCAAGTGCCCTTTATCATGTTAATTAATTAACTCGGGAAATTACAATGCACAGCTTTGTGTCAACACATTTCACTTGCAGTGCATGATATGGTTCTAGCATATTCCTGCCTACCGATTTGTCAAAGGTGAGAGGATGCCTTCTACCTGTAAAGGGACATACTTTACAACTCCACCTCCAGCATAACTATTAGTGCAGACGACAATTTTCTATTTGATTCATCAGTTGGAACACCCTCTATACTGTAATAGGCTCATCAGAGCAGATTAAAGTCAAACAAACCGGCGTCAAGCTGGGTTTTGGGAGGAAGAAACTTTGGCCAAACATACTAAAATTTCTGGGTTCCCAACTATTCTAAAATTAGAACTGTTCCACTTTCTCTTAACATATAACTCACAGTGTTAGCTAAAGACATCTAAATAATTAAAATGGTACCCTGCTTTCTGCATTTGAGAAACCTAGGCGCCAAGGTGACATGATGCAATCTTGGAAGAAAATATTGCATTTTCTATTTATTTTGTTTTATTTCTGAAATAAATTTAATCATTGTTCTCTTGCAATAACATAAGTTCAAACAATTAAAGCACTGAGAATTTTTAGACTTAATATGAAGGGGCAAAACAACAAAACTGTCTGAATCTAGAAAACGTGAAAAAAGTACAAAATTTGAGCTGCTGTAAAGCTATATTATAATTATTTGACTAAAAATGCAGGAGATGGCTTCTACAGAGTAAGAATTAAAAAAACTTTTCTTGTGGGAGGCCCCTCAAAAGTCCCCTGATGGAGGCAGTTCCCCCTCACTCCCTCTCCCACACCAATCTCTGCGCTGTGTGCCACAAAGTGTCCTTTTAGGTGCCTGAACCCCGTCCTTTTCAAATCCTTGCTGGAGCACTGATAAACCAATGCCATTATTAAACTGGAGACATGATTTAAATTTTCCCTCCAAATGTCATAATATTGAAAAATGAAAGTATATCAGCTGATCTGAGTTCATCTACAGGATCAGTTACAAAAATATAAAAAATCCACAAAAGACTTTAGTGTTCTAAACAATAAATCTGAAACTTGATTGGAGATTTTAGGTTAAGTATTTTCAACAATTAAATATCTAATTATTATTTGCTGCATAACAGACTGGAAGTGGCCGCCACAAAAAGTTTTGTTAACAAGCATTGAAATTCATTGCATCTGTCAGCTTAAATTAGACAAAATCTGCTACAAGTAAAGTGACCTTCAGATTCATTCTTGTGAACTTTTTTACCTTGTGTTGGTTAAATAGTGTTTCGGGGCATTTATCCATGAAACAAATGCATGTAGTGTATAGTATTGTATGATGGAAGGAATGTCAGACTCTGAAGTGTACCACTGCACAAGAGTATTCACAGTCATTGTACCATTTTACAAGAAAAGCTGTACCATATATATATGAATATAGTGAACAACAGTATTGATTTATGACTCACACTCATAATAATAATTATTAAGGACAAAGAACTGTAGAATTACTGTACAGTTTCAATATTTATGGACAAATAATGTAAAAAAAAAGGAAGACGTATGCCACTATTCATTTGATTAAATGAGGGTAATTTCTTGAAAAAAATGATGTGAAAAAAATTCACTTTCTATCCAGTGTTGACATCTAAATAATTAGATTATCATTTGGACACAGAGGAAGACAATTTAAGCTCTCAAGAGTTTTTTAATTGGGCGTTATGCTCGTGCAAATTCTGTTTTGAATTTCAGGTGGTGGAGCTATGAAACAGTTAACAAATCTACTGACAAGGTAATACAGAAATATAAAAATCACATTTTCATTATGAAGTAAATTTCATGAAGTTAGTAAGTTAATGGTTACATTAAGCTAGAGTTACCTTCCCGATGACATCTCATAAGTCAGTTCAAGTCGGTTCTTATGTACTCTAATTGAAAAAAAAATGTAACCTCTCATACATTTAAAGATGAACCGTTCTATGTCATATATGGTATTCAAGACAGATAAATGAACCGTCCTGTTAAAAAAATGACTACTGTATCTGAAACACTGTAATTGGATATTTTTCAGGAAGGAAAGAAATTAAAAAAAGAAAAACATACATTTTTTTTTCAAATTTAGTGGATTCTTTCCTTTAAAAAATATATATAAATATTTCAACAAATTTGAACTATGAGTAATATGTTCATTTATTCAACATTGAGATGTGAATACTTGACAGCTTGCCTTCTCATAAACAGACAAGTAGTAAGCAACCATAAAAAGCAGGTGCCAGCTTTATTTTTAGAAAGCTAGAACACAAGGCTCAGCATTATTTTTATTGGGTGGAAATGTTAGAAATTATGTCTTTTAGATGATTCTTGTTTTATATTTCAGGTGTAATAGAATCACTACCTGTGTAGTCATACAGAGATGTAACCTCCATGCAACATCTCCTAAATATGACAAATTTTACAACCCTGAAGATAGTTTTACAAGCAAATTTAGACCTAAGAAGGGATGGCTAGAGTACAATGATATTGTTTATGCTCCCAAAGAGGAAGGGGAGCCCCCTAAACCAGCAGTAAGAGCTTCTATATTTTGTGTGACCCCTATTTCGATCACCCTTTTGTCTGTTGAATCTTGGGAGTAGAAAAGTTAGATGGACAAAAAAGAGAATGAAAATTTATCAAACATTCATAAAGACTTTTAGCAGATATTTTGAGTCATCTATAAAATGCAAAGGAAATCAATATTCTAGAATTATTTGGTTTACCTAATGTAACTTTGTTTAGACTCATTTATTTTACATCAATTGCGATACAAGTTCTTACAACTTAGATTCATCACACCCGATGACTGCTTCCTGGGTTCCATACCAGTATTCGTGCAGTGTGGAGGAATGTGAAGATCGTGAGAGAATCTCATCTCTGACGGGATTCAAACCCTCAACCTTTGGATCTGGAGCCCTGCACTTTACCCCTGGACCACAGTGCCTCTTCATGTATCTAGGTTGTAGACTTCAAGCAAGACTTTTAACATGCAGTAAATTATTCAAGAATAAAGAAATATACAGGTGATTTGACACAAAGATTCTGCTGACGTACAGTGCATTGTCCTATTCTACTTATATTACTAAAGTAATTTTTCAGGAAATATGTCACCAGAGGGATATGATACCAATTAGCCCTAAAAAGATGTGGTATGCAGCAACCCTGGTAAGACTGAAGAACTTCTAAGGGACATAACTTGAAATAAATGATATGCTTTGTTGTATGAATTTGCTGGCTCATTTTCTCAAAATGAAAAATAATTGATCAGGTGAAGAAGAAAATATGTTCAGAAAAAAATTTCTTTGAGACATGTAGACACAAAGAAAGTGCACATTTGTAATTAATCACTATCAACCCAAATACTGTACAATAATGACTCACTCTATAATGACTAATATAAATGCATACAGTTTACAAGTTGTACTTGGAGTTTTTGACTGATACCTTGGCATAAGATAGACCTTGGCATAAGGTAGTTTGATCCCATTTTGTGAGTAATTAGGCAGTTTCCTGCAATAAGTCCGATAATTTTCCCCATGAACTTAAGCTAAATTAACTGCCTGTTTATGCTAAAACCGATGTAACCTTACCAGATGTTTTTTTGCATTTTAGGTAAGAGGTTTGTCAATAGATGAAGCCATCCGGCAGTGTCAGTTCAGCAAGAAGGCTACTGCCAAGATTATAAAAGATGTAAGATATACCTTTTTCTTATGAAAGCATATGGCTCATATGAGAATGTTGGCAGATTGTTTTTGTATATGTCTTGTCAAGTATTGGCTTCTTTGAGGAATAATGGTATGTTTGGTGAATTGCCTGCCTATATATCTTTTCTACTGTCAGACTGTATAGCAGATAAACAGATCAACCAGACTAGTGGCGGATGATACCCTTTGGCAGATTGAAGACAATGGTTGCAATATTTGTCAGTACATAAAATTTTGTTACTAGGACATTACGCCTTTATTAGTTCAGTTTCACAAATAAATGTTCTGCTAAATCAAAAGCCAGACAATGTGATACTTGTCACAGTTCTGCTAAATCAAAAGCCAGACAATGTGATACTTGTCACAGTTCTATCTGTCAGTCATACATGTAGTCAAATGAATTCATTGCCAGCAGATATATCCTTTTGTTTTGTGTGATTTCTGACAATTTGAGACTTCCAAAAATGTGAGCTTTTGCTAAGGTAAAATCAGTTTTTGCTTAGGTCACATCATATACATTGTAAGTTTGTTAGCATATTGGCTGTAACTGACACAAGAAATGGTTGGAGAAAAGTGTCAAGGAAAAGGTCAGTAAGGTTGCAGTTTGTGAGCTTTTATGTTGAATGTGTCTTAACCTCACACCAAAGTAGATAAGGCTGTTGCACATTAATTTTTGTAAGGAGTAATATACACCTGTTCAAATTTCACTTTTAAAGTAGGAAAATTAGACCTATGGCAGTGAGGGAATGTTGTTGGTGATGAGCTAAGGCTAGATTTTAACAGTCAAAATATAAACTACCAAAGTGTATATCTGAATTGTTTTAGAAGGAACAAAACATTGACACAGTTAGTGGTTTTGCATGTTATGTTCTTTTTACAGCGTAGACAAATGAAGTAGTTCTTTGTTATCCAAGCAGTTCATTTGCCAGACTTAAACGAGAAATGTTATGGGAAAAAAAAAACTGTTAAAACACTTGTTTTTTTTTGCTTGTAAGGAAAGAAGACATTACAATAGTCCTCAGTTGGCCCATAACTTTCCTCCTTTCACAGTCTGTTTATGTTCTTTGTATTGCTGAAACCAGGTTTTTCATAATCAGTTTGAAAATGCACAGTGCTTTTACTATATAATGAGTTGTTGTGTAAAACAATAGACGGGATGTGCTGTGAGATTATCAAGAATGTGGTCAAATTTTTCATTAACAGGCTTTTACACTTTCAGATAATAGACTCACTGTTTTGAAAGTACTTTTGTATACTTAAACATCTCACTCTGACTACCAGAAGGTAAACTAAAAGAGAAATAAACCATGCATATTTACCATTTCTGTTCATCTTTTTCACATTATGGACGTCATACCAAGTAACATGCAACATGCCATATAGTTGCTAAGTTTTTTGTGTGAACCCGATCCATGTTTCAATAATCTTCAAAGACGTAACACAATTTTTTCAAAGATGGCACTTACAGGTAATAGTAATTCAAAGATAGAAGCAAAATTTGTGTTTTTAGAAATTGTCAATTAGTTTATGACCTCAAACTCTGACATCATTTTTTTCTATGATATTAGATTTACCAGATTGTTGTTTTTGTCATGTCACATCACAAATCTTATGTTGTTCTAGGTATTGTTAGAAGCACAGGAAATGGCTGTTCATGACTTCAATGTAGAATTTCAATCAAATCTCTGGGTTGGTAAGTAAAATAGACTTTTCACAGTTTACTGATATTATTACAAATAGTTCCCCCAGTTGAATTGTCTGTAAAGAAAATTGAGTCTGAGTTGGAAAAATAACACAACTTATTTTTGTGTTTATTTTTGCCAGACTTGAATATTTGCTGGTGGAATTAATCAGGACAGGGAATGTTGTATAGAAGTATTATTAAAAAAAGTTCCAGTCTTTTATAATGACAGACTGTTATGGAGAGAGTAATGACCCGTAAGGAAAATAATAAATTTAAAGGAGACTCCTGGTTTATACCAAAAACATTTGATTCTCTAGCTTTCTTACACAAATAGTTTCAGATTCGATACCCATTTTGCTGAGGTGCTTTGTTCAGATGAATGCACGGGGTAAAAAAACTATTAATTTTTCTTGATTTTTTTCAGCGGACTCATTTGTTCAGGAGCACTTCCATGTGCTCATTCAAAAACGTCATGCAAGAAAAAGAATTTCAACACAAAAGAAAAGGTTCTCCACATATTTTTTACGATTGAGAGAGGGACAGCCACCAAAACATTATTACCCTCCAGAACCTTCCGGCAAAGAAAAGTTAGAAGAGTACATTCATGAACAGCGAAAGCGAAGAATTCTGAACTCTCTTTAGTGATTGATGTAGCTTTAATAATAAATCATTGAATTCATAGATGCTTTGGATTTATTCTGATGTAAGAGGTTTATGGATGGCTGTTTGTTTTGAGAGTACTTTTGTATATGATAAAAAATATATGCAAGTTCAAATGACCAAGATCCATGCCAGTCAAGGTAAAAGCTGAAAACACAGAATGTTTTGAAATAAGAAGACTTCTTTCATTTCTAAGAGATATATTAATGCCAATATACTTTAAGTATACTTACTTTTAGTAAGTTGTAATCTAATTTTGGAATGGCTGGTCTGAAAAGATTTTTACTGTATTCAACTTTATATATCATGCTGAGAGGTGTTTAAGTTTGAGACAACAGGTACAGCCCAAGACATGAACTGTGACAAATTTGTCAAAAATCTATTTTCATAATGATGGGGCAAGGCTTTTTTTTCTATGTAAGAATAAGGGAAATATCAGGTGAAAATCAGGACAGTTGGAATTGATGCTGAATATTGGGATTTTCTGATATGCCATCGGGTTATCACACATGTCGTTAAAGAAGTACCGGTAAAACTTTTTTCTGAATATAAGTGAAAAGTAATCAAGGTCTCTTTGAACATACGTAACTTTTAAGATACAATTTTATTTTAATGTGATAATCATCCTTTTATAAGCATGTCTTGTCCAAATATATGTGTTCATGTACTGGATAAAAGTAAATCTAAATTTTCTACCTTGAAAATGTTTTCAAGTATTAAGGGATGTGACTCCTTTGTTTTTGTGTCGTCTGACTATAGTCGGCAGCGTCCCATTTTGCTTGTCCAAGGCATAATTACTGGAGGTATCAACTTGAAACTTCATAGGTGAATACTTCTCATTGTGGGGAGGTGCACTGCCCTAAAACCATAATTCTCTTTCTCACAAATTTTGAGTTATTGGCCTTTGTAAGTTTTCATACTTTATTCTTGTCCAGGGCATAATTTGAAAGGTATTGAAGATATTAACTTAAAACTTCATAGGTGAATAGATCATACTGTGGAGAGGTGAAGTGCCTAAAAACCATAACTCTTTCGCATAATCTTTAGCTCACCTGAGCACCTAGTGCTCGTGAGCTTTTAGGATCGGTCGTCGTCCGTCTGTCATCCACAATTTATTTAAACGGCATCTCCTCTGAAACCTGTGGGCCAAATTTGATGAAACTTGCTTAGGATGTTCCTTGCATGGACTTCTACCAAGTTTGTTCAAATGGTTCCAGTCCATTGCATTTCTGTGCCACAAGAGCTAAAAATAGATTTTAAAAGTTGGATTTAAAAATCTTTTTCTCCAAAACCACAAGGCCTGGAGCTTAGATATTTTGTATGAAGCATCATCTAGTGGACCTCTACTAAGTTTGTTCAAATCATGACCCCTGGGTGAAAAATGGCCACGCCCCAGGCGACACAGGTTTTACATAGAGTTATATAGGAAAAACTTCAAAAAATCTTCTTGTCAGAAACCTCAAGGCCTAGAGTTTAGATATTTGGTGTGTAGTATTGTCTGGTTGACCTATACCAAGTTTGTTCAAATCATTGCCCCGCCTCAGGGGTCACAGGATTTACATAGAGTTATATAGGGAACACTTAAAAAATCTTCTTGTCAGAAACTGGAAGGCCTAGAGTTTAGATATTTGGTGTTTAGCATTTTGTAGTGGACCTCTACCGAGTTTATTCAAATCATGGCCCCTGGGTCCAAAATGACCCCGCCCCAGGGGGCACAGGTTTTACATAGTGATATATAGGAAAAACTTTAAAAATCTTTCTGTCAGAAACCACCAGGCCTAGAGCTTAGATATTTGGTGTGTAGTATTGTCTATTTGACCTCTACAAAGTTTGTTCAAATCATGGCCCCAGGATCAAAAATGGCCAAGCCCCAGGGGTCACTAGTTTAACATAGAGTTATATAGGAAAAACTTTAAAAATCTTCTTCCTCGAAACCAAAAGGCCTGGAGCTTAGATATTTGGTATGAAGCATCATCCAGTAAACCTCTACCAAGTTTGTTCAAACCATGGCCCCTGGGTCAAAATGACCCCGCCACAGGGGTCACTAGTTTTACATAGATTTATATAGGAAAAACTTAAAAATCTTCTTGTCAGCAAGTGGAGTATTATTACATCCAGAGCTTTCAAACCTCATAGGTTAATTTTATTAGAAGAACCCCTTATGTTTAGTGGAATCATAGGTCAAAAGTCTTGTTCTTTTTTCATAACGTTTGTCTCACTTGTTTTCTCAGACATTATTTAGATTAATTGATGAGCAATCCTGCTGAATCATTGAAAAGTTCATGAAGACATTTAAAAAAAGCAGTTTACCGAAATATAGGACAAATATGTCTGAAACATAAATCTAGTCATGACTTAAGTTTAATTCATAAAATATATTGAAATTCTTTGTAGAATCGATAACACTAATTATACTGTTTGAAAGGTATCGAGTTTAAGCATGTAACAAAATATTCTTTTCATTCAATACTTGACGTAATGCATAAGCTAATCTGATAATCGCTGAATAGGAAACATACTGTTAAATGCTAAAGATTTAAACCTCACATTTAGGCCAAATAAAAAAAAATTTAGTCAAAAAAAGTCTGGAGTATATTTTTTTCTCAGCCCTACCAGACAATTTGACCTGGTAGTCTTGTGTGTAAGGCTTATGGTACACCCGAGTTGACCACAATGTCTGCAACGTGTAAAATACGTTATAATTTCACAAAACCACGCTGTAAAATCTGTGACCTTGCTGGTATGAATTCAGGGTCTATGTTACCTTGCTGGTATGAATTCAGGTTCTATGTTACCTTGCTGGTATGAATTCAGGTTCTATGTGACCTTGCTGGTATGAATTCAGGTTCTATGTGACCTTGCTGGTATGAATTCAGGTTCTATGTGACCTTGCAGATATGAATTCAGGTTCTCAGGTCCAGTGGTAACGTACAGAACTAGAAATCCAGTGGTCGCGAGTTCGATATCCTCCTCACAGTACAAATTGTTTTTGAGATGAGACAAGCTGAGGTCCAGTGTGTTTTATACACTAAGCTAGAAAACAAACCAAGTGTTTCTCAGAATGAGATGCATTCTTTCACAGATCTTTCACTATCTTCCACACCGTAAAGAAACTTTTTTTCCTTGGAGGTGTGGTGTGGGGTGTTTCGATCACATGGACAGACGGTACCAATACCAGATGAAACTGAATAGAAAATTTGCTTCATTGTAGTCATTTATAAATCGTTGCTCAAGAGACTGACCTTGTGGAGATAATAAATTGAACAAACATGTTTGGCTTTGTTTTATGAAGCATACTCTAGAGTGCAGTACAAGTCTATTTGCATTTGAGTTTTTTTTTTCTTTTTAAACCGTGCCAGACTCTTTTTTAGCAGTTGATTAGTTTAATGCAGCTATTGATCGAAAAATAGCATTCTTATCAAACAGTGAATACTGCACTGATAAAACATTACATTTTAAAAGCAAACTTTTGGCACACTCGTCGACAGAAACTTTATTTTAATGTATCATGGCTTGCTTTATGCGAAGTTTTATGTATCTGACTGAGTCCCCTACTCTCACCCTTTACTCCTTGGAGAAAACGATATCACTTCCCAAACTGTCTGTGAAAACAAAGCTTACAATGTACGATTAGAGGCTTTAGGTTAAGACGTAAAAATGTGTTTTTTTTTTTTTTCATTATTAATTTTTTTAGAATTCTTCCCCTGCCAAACAAAAAAAAAGAGAAAAAAGTAGGCAGCGGTTACCACCGAAAAACATGGAACTTCCTGTAACTGATTAGCCACATGATCAGTCAAAACCATGACCGCTATATAGCATACGAGAAAATACCCTCGGCTGCCTATTATAACCTTTTCTGGAAGTATTTGTTGAAAACTACAATTTTTTTCTGAATAATAACAATAACAGCAAATCTGTTTTAGTTTACTTCGCTTAGACAGCTAAACAATGCATTGTTATGACATTTTTTTTTACTCTGAAGTAAAATCGAAACAAACTTAACTCTATAAACTTTTAAAAGCATCCTCTTAGGCTGATCCACTGTAAATTCTTCTTCAGTGGTTAGATAGTGTTTAAGCTATTCTAACCTTACAAAATATTTTACAGTAAATGAACATAAAACGTATTTTAAACAGCTGTATAAATTTGACATTTTCACATTTCAACAACGTTATTAAATTAGATAACTATTTAAAGACATAAAACATAAAAAGATCTCTCTCATTACAAAGTTTTGCTATATTGCACCTGGGACAAATTATATTTTGCTGTTGTTGTTGTTTCAACACAGGGCAGATACAGAGTACATGTGTATTTATTTATTTGTTCCAGTTTCATCTTTATAATTTCACATTGCCTTGGAAACTTTATTTTAAATCCTATGTTCCGTGAGCAACACAATGTTATGACAACTACTTATTCTGATAAGTGAAATAATATGAAATTTAAAAAAACAAACAAAAATACTGTGTTTTGACTAAGAGTTTCATCTTTGAGCACCCTTTCAGTTCTTTATGTCACACAATTAAAAAAGCAAGTCAGAAGTACAGTATGATTTTCTATCATGTAAATAGCTTTAAAAATTCGGGTTCCTTGTGCCAGCCATTTTCTTTTCTATAGGCCTGGTTTTGCAAGAATGTTTGATCGTACCATCATGGGTCCACATGCATTTTTTACAATCTTCAAAAAGTTCCATTTTCGCCCACGAATGTCTTCCCATTTCTATGAAGGTGTTGTCTAGTTTCCAAGCCTGAGTTTTTTTAGCATTTGAAGATGTAGTCGGTCTTAGCAGACGCTTGTTTAATTCCTCGATTTCCGCTTCGCTCATTGAGCTTTGACTCGGAGATCTCACGCCAGAGTGCGCGTGTATATCGTGTGCACTTCCGGTCTGGTGGAACCATGGCGATGAAAGTGAAGGCATTTTCCTGGTAAAATTAATGTGGAACTTCTTTCGACGAAAATGTCAGATCACTTTTGAATATATATGGTTTTTCAACAGCACTTTTAAAATTCGTTTACATATATTTTTGCTTATTTTGTAAGATAAAATCCACTTGAATTATAAAGTTTCAATTTTATTTTCCTTTTTGAAATATTTAGTTTTCTTGAAGATTCTTTACACGTTCTAACAAAGTTTATACCTTCTTATCCATAAAGTGTGTTTGGTTCCTCAGAGAAACTCCTGTATTTGCTCACACTTTGGCCCAGTCCACAAATGTTTTATTTAATAATGAACGACAAAGCGGTTTTCAAATACAATTCTGTAAGGTCCTTTTAAATGCCGATTTCATTTAATTGTTTCGTTCAATATCTGCCAATATCTTGCTTTGTAAGATTCTAAAACAGAATAATAAATTACTTTCACTTGTTTATCAATTGAAGCGATTATTTAGACTTTACCCTGTCGCCGTAATCAATAACTTGCAACTTTATTTACACTGGTAATTATTCAATCCGTTGGCCGAATGCATTTTTATTTGCACCATATGCTATTCGTTTAATAATCCCATTCAAATTTTACATTTTGATTTACGGCTTAACACGTCTAAATCCTGCATTAAAACAGCTGACTGAAGTATTTAACAAGTGTTTTTTATACCAATTTGAAGGTGATCCAAGTTTGATTTAAAAATCTAAGAGGTTAACAATCCTTGCGAAAGGAAACGAAAGAAAGCCAGTCCTAGAGGTTAACACGGGTTAATTCAACTCCTGGGGTTCTAAACTATATATTTTATTCACAAAGAACCTACCAATCTTCCATCTATGTTTAGATAATACAGGCCAAGCAAAGCTATAAACTGACAATACAATTTTGTATTACGACGACTTCAATAAACTTCGTCACAAAAGATTTAACACGTATTCTAAAAAATCTATGCTAATAAAAAAGAACATTTAAAGGCATAACAAAGAAATATTAAACGCCTATGGTTCAGTTGTCTGGTTAAAATGTCTCTTAGACTTAAAGAGGCTGTACTCCAGATTTGACATAAATTTTTTTTTTCATAAATTATATATTTAGATGCCGTGAGATTATAACAACATAATATTTTACTTCAAAACTGAATTTAAAAGTCCAAATAGAATAAAAAAAAATATTTTCGCTCCAGCCTGATTTGAACTCTGGACCCTCATGTTAACAAAAAATTTCCCTCGCGTTTACTGTCACCACAATCGCCGCATGTGATATTACAGATATTTACTTTAAATGTTATACGATATAGTTATACCGTAGCGTTACGGTATAGCAATTTGAAAGTGGAAAAAATCAATTTATAATGTAATTCTTTAATTTATTTTTTGTCAGTAAGTTATTTATTAAGCATTAGTCATAAATATTACAAGAAATTTATAAAACAAGAAAACTTTCTTTTTTTTGTCATCTGGAGCACAGCCCCTTTAAAGATGATATTTATGAATACTCATTCATAGTGAATCGCTTAAGTGTGCTATGCATTTGTAAATTCACGGGTCGATAAGGCAGTTTTGATTTCACTCTTATCAAAATATAAATCTTGAAATGTAAAGATACCAGACAGCAAGGCCAGTAAATATAGTTTTGAATGAAATCATGTGTATATTTTTTTTGTTTTTTGGTACAATGCTTCATGACTGATGCAACCTCCACTAGTGGCCTCCGCCTCTTACCTCAGTTTCCCGTGTAATATGATTGTTTTTATAGATCAAACGAGGTCGGTAGTACATGTACAGTATAACTCTTCGACGGAGTTTGGTTTGGGATTGAACATGGAACTTGCTGCTGAATTGTTTACAACTTCGGGCCAGGTCAGACAACAAGAAAGTGTTTAAAAAAATGTTGAATTTTTAAAGATACATGTACAAGCACATTGTAAACATTTTCATTTGTAGCTGTGAAATATATAGAAACACAAAGCATACGGAATTAATTTAAACTTGATAAACACATTGCATTTACACAAAGGATCAAAGGCAATGGAGGACTTTTACCAGTTTTGCTTATTGTTATCGTAATCATCATCATTATCATCATCACATCATCATCATCATCAGCAACAGCATACGATGTACTCTTCATTTAGATACATTTAATATGATATTTAACAACACCCATTATTCAGTTGTGTGTTTATCATTTGTTCTAAAAAAAGTCTATAAAAAGGTATATGTCATAAAAAAACTACGTGGTCTATAACAAACATATTGTGTATACAGTAACATCACTATCTCTGTCCAAGAACAATGTCATTCGTGTACGAGTTCAATTGTGAGCTCCTCTTGTCTTTTTTATTTTCATTCCGTCTTCTACAGATCTGTACAATCTCTTCTACAGGGGCGACAACAACAACAACTGCTGCCATTGAGAAGCAGAAAATCTGAAGCACGTGCGTCCAGACTTCAAATTCCCTGATAGTTAGCACGTGCAGACTTAACATCACACCTGGCACGATGCCAACAAATAAAACAACAGTGACAGCTCCACCAACGTAGGCTAAAATCCGTGCCTTTCTGAAAACACGGTCTAGTTGCTCTGTGGAAGGATTCTCTCCCTTTTCCAAGCCTGGGATATCTTCAACATAGAGCTGAGACCAGGGATGTAGAGGATTGTCAATATCGCGTAACTTTAACCATTCCCTCTTCACATCGCTCTTGGAGCGGATATTGTGTGTGCCACATGAGACTAACAGAGTAACAAGAAAACTTACACCTGCAGAAAAATAGGAAGATTTCTTATGAAAATCTGTTTCATCAAGTTAGTAGACGTTTAAGAGGAAGTGTTGATTTTGAATAGAACAAACTTAATGTCATACTATTTCAAAGAATTTGATAAAAATATTTGCTTGTGTTGTTTTAAAAAAATCGTTTAGATTATTAAACTACATAAAGGGTTAGAGATTGGCTTTCCCTAACTGAAAAACATAATTACCTGCAATATTTAAAAAAAAGACCAAAAAAATAATCATATAAAGTTTAACATGAATGGTTACTTCCACAATCTCTTTGTGATGTGCACTGGGTGATCTGTATTGTGTACATGTACTGTTTTATTGACATAAGCTAAAGTTCGAATCTTGCCATTTACTTATATGTAACAATATAGTTTTTTTGTGTTCAAAACCGTTAGAATGTTACCAGAAGTAACCATAAAAATGTCCTTGTAAAATCACAGTATTGTATTACCAATGCTTGTCCCAGCCCCGGACATGACCGATTTGTTCTGAATTGTATTCTCAAGGAAGTTACTTAGACCCCCGTCATACGTAGATGCCACAGCCAATGTGACACTTATTCCACAGACAACACCAGCGAGAGCCCCTGAAAGCATATAACTGTTGTTAAAATTCATATTAATTCTCTGTTAGCAGTTCTTTTCTTGAACTGGCAACGTGATGAGCAAGAAATACTACTTCATGCTTTACGTTTCATTCTAACATTCGTTGGTCTGTTCGTTAGTTGCTCAATGATTTTCTTAAAAAAAAAACAAGGCATTCTAAAGGACAGCTATACCCCCTGCTGCAGTAGAACATTTGAATGGATAACAAGTGTGAAGAGAGAAGGTTAGACCTCCCAATATGACTTAGGATGATGGTTTCTACGAAAAACAGGCAGCTACATTTAGACCTCACATTTGTAAATGATGGATTCATGAAGATAAAATTGCGAGTTATTCAATTGAAGAGATATTGAGGATATGGAAAATTCTGAAATAATTAAAATTTGTGAATGGTAGCACTTGTGAAATATTTTGAAGATACGATTTACTATATTCTCTAAAATGTTACGTATTCACAGGTTCATAAATTTTGAAGTTTTAATGTCACAATCGATGTTTTGCAGATTTCTCTTGAGTTATGGTCATTTGTGCCAAGTTATTTTAAAATATTCCAAGTAGTGGAAAAGCGGACACGAATGTGGACGTTCAAACCTTTGATCTTTAATTGGGAGCTTTACTTTAAAAGGGGCTACTTTGATGTTGCACTCTCATAGTGGTGGTAATTTGTGTCATGTTATTTTCAATACTTAAGTAGTTTAATCATGGTGGTGATCATTTTCTGCCAAGTTATTTTAAAACCTTCCCATTAGTCAATAAGTTATGGAGAAGAAACAATATGTAGACTTTTCTATATTTCACTTCTACGTGTGACCTTGACCTTTGGGGCTAGCGACCTGGTTGTTGCTCTGTGCACATATTCTCGATAATGAGGACCTTTTTATATATGACTTTTAAGAGTGACCTTGACCTTGGGGGTAGCGACCTGGTTGTTACGCTCGGCACACTGTATCATAACGGTGATCATTTGCGCCAAGTTATTTAAAAAAACTTTCAAGCAGCTTAATAGTAATGGAGCGGACACGAAATGTGGACTTTTATATATATGATGTTTAAGTGAGACCTTGACCTTGGGGGGTAATGATCTGGTTTTAGCGCTCTGCACATCGTCTCATAATGATCATTTGTGCCAAATTATTTTTAAAACTTTCCAGCAGTTTGAAAGTTATAGAGCGGACACGAAAATGTTACGGACGGACGGACTGACAGACGGACGGACAGAGACCATTCCTATAATTCCCTCCCCGCTACGCGGCAGGGGATTAAAAATCAGCAGTTGTCTGTCAATAGCCTGAGTTAATCTTAAAACAGCAAAATTACTTTTGACATTGATATAACTCTTATAACAAAAGAGAAAAAGTGTCCTACTGGGGCATATACATTTATACCGTATCAAAAGCAGTATATTTTGATAGCACACTTTTACAGAAGACTTTCAGGTACCTGAAATAACACCCGCCCTGGATGTTTTACTCCAAAATATCGACAACACAACAGGCGGGAAACATGGCAGTGTTGCAATAAATCCATTAAGCATCACCCAGTTCAGGTCGACTCCAGTAGCAATCACTCCAAGCCCTATGATAAAATGATAGATGATTTCATTTGTCGTTACAAAGAAATAAATCAAAAATAGTAAATAAATGAATAGACGATAAGGTTAGCACTGAAAATCGGTCTCAAAATCGATGATCGATTAATTGTTTATTAATGAATATATAACTAGAAAAGGATTATGACATGACAAATTATACTAAATCAGTTCATGGCTTTAAAAATGTGCATATTTGTGTCATTTATGTCATTCTCATTGTATTTGTGTACAATTCCCAGACGAGTAACGTGTTGTAATTCGCCACTGAATTGGTAAGGAATTCTCATAGAAGAATTATATGCTAAAGTGTAGTCCTTAAACAAATTAACTTCGTCAAAAAGATGATATTGACCGCTTCGTCACAGATTTGTCGACAAACCGATTAATAAGGCCATGCTTGTTAAATGCGAAAAAAAGGAAACTTCTTATTTTATCGGACCTCAAACATTTGAAAAATACTTAATAAATTATATTACAGACTACCTAAAGGAATGATAGCGATGGTGACCCACAGAATACACCAGCTCTTGTACATCAGCATACGTTCCTGGTATTGTCTGTACAACCCGTGATACTGACACCGATACTGACTGAAGTATACAAATAACTTATTACAAATCTCCCCGCAATAATGACAGAGATAAAAATCTCACAAACATCTCTGAGTATTACATCTACAAAACATTCCTGTCTTATAAATAGCCTACTTACTGAAATATATGTTGTATAAGACACCTATCACACTATGTGTTTATTTTTTTGTTTTTTGTTTTGTTTTACGCATATAAATAGATTTCTGTCAACAGACTGTATGAAATATATTTTGAATGCGACACCTACAATATTATACATCTACGGTAATATTTTGTCTTAAATTTAGTAGAAAACTATAAATAAATTTCTGTCAACATGTTGTCTGAAATATATACTGCATGCGACACATACAATGTTATACATTTATGACAACATTAGGTTTTAAATTTGGTAGAAACCTATAGATATATTTATGACAATAAACCGTCTAAAATACACATTGTTTGTACGAGACACCCATGAAATATCTGTGAGTTGAAGTTTAAAATTAAAATAAACCCACAAATAACTTGCCAGCCTGTGTATCGTTTCAGCAAAGTCTAAAATCACCGTAGGAAATAAAAGAACAATTACTCTTTGATCATTGTCAAGTTCGGTATGAGTTGAATCGGCTATATAAAAAAGCTGAATGTCAGTATTATCTCCTTACTGTTTCAACGTCTAGATTGGTATTGTCGCAAACACCAACGACGCGTCTGTTAGTTTTTGACAGAGGTGAGGTTTGTAAATGAGTGCTGTTCACCATCGTAAATGACATAAAATGTTACCCAATGTATGTGAGACCTTTGGTGTTTAGTTCTTCGTCCGCCTGGCACTCCTTGCACGTGAGCACATTCGGACACTTGCATGTAACTGTGTCTCCATTTTGTTTACCCTTAGCGAGCATTTCGTTACATAAAATACAGTTCTCGGGATCATGCGACTTTCTATAAACAAAACAATGCAAGGATATGTGCTTCAATAAACATATTAAAGAATCAAACATCTTTGGACGATAAATAAAATAGATATTGCTGTGAGATAATATCAGTTTTCATAAACGTCACGTCTGCATCGCCAAAGAACTCTTTCAGAATTCACAATTCGTAATGTCATATTCATATACCTAGTGCTTAGAAAACAGCAACACGCCAACTCAGTTCAAATGGGAGTGGATCAGTAGTCCAGTGGTAACGCGCTGGACTGGTAACACAGGGGTTCTGAGATCGATTCCCCGCTCCTCCACTTCTTTCGGATGAGACGTTAAACCGAGGTCCCATGTATCAGTGCTGTACACTGTGCATGCGAAAGAACCAGGGGTGTCTCTGTGTATCTTGCACTATCCCCATAACATAAAATAAGTTATTAAACTAGGGATGGGAACGAATACTAAAATCAATATTCGAATATTGGCTTTGCAATATTCGAATATATTCGAATATTCGTTTTTCAGTTCAGTCAGTTACCCGAATTTTGGTATCCGAACATTGGTACAGTTTTATCACCTGTACGTTGTCGGGGAAACAGCTATATGTGTTATCTAGAAATGGCGTAGAAATACGGAAATTTTATGGAAATTTTAAATACTTATGAAGTGATTGGCAATACATAATATATTCCGTTCATCAAAACCGCGTGAAATAAATCCAAACACGAGAGGTGTGCATGTTTTTTTTTTTCGTTTTTTTTTTCTTTTCCCTGTATAGCTTATTTCAACATTGTTAAGCGATGATCAAACATAATGCAAGAATGATATTTTTTAAAATAAACTTATAAGAGGAAAATATTTGAGCTATTCTACTGATAGGGCAACCGAAAAGTAATATCAATAGAGATAAATGTGACTGGTTGTTCGTTTTCGTAAAACATGACGCTAACCCTTGAATATTGTGAGACAAACAACTTCTAAAATTTGTGAAATAAACGAGCGCCAATGAAAATGAACAAAAGATTAACAGGTATCACAATTACGCCTGTGGCAAACTGTTAATCCGTAACGATTGCCCCTGCCAATTATGCATTGCAATTTCATTGTTAATTGGATCATTTTTGACACGCGATAAAGAAACACTATACCAAACAGACTGGTTTCTTTTTTTTGCATAATCAGAATGCTTACATTTATAAAAATCAACAAAATTTTATTTGAAAAAAAATCATTTTAGAATATTCGAATTTGATTTTCAGATTCGAATATTCGGTCGAATATTCGGTCGATTTTCGAATATTCGAATATTCGAACATTCGTTCCCATCCCTAAAAATAACTACCGGTACCGACGGTAAATAAGCTCAAATAGATAGATAGATAGATAGATAGATAGATAAAGAGATAGAGAGAGAGATAGATAGATAGATAGATAGATAGATAGAGAGAGAGAGAGAGAGAGAGAGAGAGAGATAGAGATAGAGAGAGAGAGAGAGAGAGAGAGAGATAGATAGATAGATAGATAGATTCAAATATTCATAGCGTCATGTTGTCCAAACATATTGTTTGCAACACCTGCTTATATGCAAGTGAGCAATTGTACTGGTAAATTAGTATGCAACTTTGAATAATATTCAAGAAAATATTAACTGAATGTTTTCGTTTTGCTTTTTAGATAGCTTGGTTATTAAGTGCATTTAGTTCATTAATGGAATTTGCTCCATCTTTGGCTGACGGGTATCATGAAAAATGTACTTAAAGACAACCTTCAATATCACATAAACATAGTTTTTTTTTACCTAAATGGGTTGATGTACACTTGGTATATATCGTATACAATTATAGAAGAAACTGCCATGACCTCTCCTGACCCCGTGCTCATCAAGGTCATTGCAATCATGGTGACAATCAGGATCCCGCCCACATTACCAAGGAGATGCTCCGTCATAAATGGTGTTATCATACCTAGATAAAAAATGACATATTTTTTTAAGAATATTTAGATATTGGCCATTTTTAATTCTTTTGTGGATATTCTAAAGCTTGCTCAACGGTTGAACTTTGTTAATTTGCCTACAAAAGGCATGTTCGACTGAAAGTGCGTTAAAACTAAGGAGACGAAAAAAGTACAAAAATCTTACGTGTAACAATGTCACCTTTGTTAGGATACAGTACATTTGATAAATTAACACTTCTGAAGTCAGTAACGCCACCTGTTCAATAATTCGGACATTTTATGGTTTTCAAGGAACAGTAGCAACACAAATATTTTTAATTATAATTTAAACTATTAAAATTTAGATAATGGGGTTGTAATTGACTAAGGAAACAACTGTCATGTGGCTTCAAAATAACAAGGTCGATGCTGCACATGTTTATGTTCTTGTATATTCTTATGGAACATGTCACTTTTCGAATATTCGACAAAAGCTCTTATAAAATAACAAGACAGACTCGACTATTACTTTGGGTCGATTAGTGATATCTTTATTGGCAACCGATATATTAGAAGCAACTGTACCAGACTACCTTCAGAATAATGCAAAGATCCTCTTTACCTTTATCTATGTCACCCGGAGAAAGTAAACTTGTGGAATTATCTGAAGCCATAGACAAGTAAGCAAGGCCAGCTGATGTAGAGATAGATATAGGTATAGCAAACCATATATAGGCAGCAATCAGAAATCCCAAAACGCCCTGCAGCGGTTTTGCGGCAATTCGAGACTGCCACGCAGCTAGAAATATAATGAGAAGTGTGGGTCTTTGTATTTAAACGAGATATACTAATTTCTGTAGGAAAAATGTTAGAAAAAACTCATTTTAATTTATATTCAAGTACATCAGAACATTTGCTAGTAAAATGTCAAGAAAAAAACATTGTATTACCCTTCGATAATTTTCCACTTAAATCAGTTTTTGAATCATATATGTATATAACTTAACAGAATCTTGACATGTTTTACATTGAAGGCTATTGTTTCAAAGATAGCGAGCGCTTGAAACATATAAGGCTAATAACATGTTATATGTATCGGAACCTTGAGGGCTATAAGAATATAAGTTTTGCTTTACGCCCGAAATAGAATATTAATATTTCTGGTCCAAAATTCATTACGTTGTGATAGAGTTAAATATTTTTCTTAGATTTTCACATTGATTATGAAAATTCAAATGATTGTGACTTTAACTATTTGTATAATTATCATTATTATTTACTTTACACCATTATAAATGATTTAATAGTTTAAATCATTAAATTTTCGTCAATTACCCTGATCACAGTACGTCAAAGATGCCGTCACACATAACCCCATAAATGCCCATACGAGTCCATTCTCAGATTTGAAAGTAAAATAACTCCTTTCTTCATTTCCTTCAGGGGCGATCAGACACTGCATTTTCTCATAGATCTTGTCAATGGACCCCACACCTGTATCACTGTCCGGGGAGTATAGAATCTTAACGTTCAGCGCAATTAAAATGCCAAATATGAGCACAGCGTTGAAATATGAAACGTAAAATGTTGTCCCTAGACCACCTGAAGATAGAATTGTAAAGAACGTTTTTTTACAAAGAAAACTTTAGATATCTGTTATAATTTAACGTACATTTAAATCAATTTTCATATATTTAACATGATTCTACGGTGTACAGCAATCCAGTGCTAGAGCGTATAGCTTTGCGAAAAAGCATTGTATAAAAACTTGTATATTGTTGCCAGTTTCATATTTTTTCTTCAAATTTGATTTCTTTTCGGACTGTGGATATTTAAAGTCTGGATCATTGTAGTTGGCCATTAGGTCTGAGGTCATCGGATTGATGACGTATGTCTTTCAGTGAGAAATTTGTGCGCCTGATACATTGCCATTTGTAGTTGAAATAGATTGTTTAAAAGGAACATATAATTAGTGCGCTTTACCTATAAATGAGTAGGAACCAAACAGCACAGCAATGGTCATGACACAAAACTCGTCCGAAGCGTCCACTGTGTAAGACTTGATTGTAGCCACACCGGCCACAACCAATGTAGCTATAACACAGAAATTGACCATCAACGCCAATATGACAAATATGACATGGGCAGCTTTTCCATACCGTGCTTTCATAATCTACAAAAGAGAATGTTATCATTAGCTTCATAGCATAGCACTCTGGGGATACCGCTCATATACCTTTTAAAAGATCTTTTACAATATGGCATTCATTTAAATATTTGAGTAATGGTGTCCAGTGGCTTTATTTGGAACAATAAATACAATGTCAGTATTTGATGTTTTAAATACTTTTGCCTGATATAAATGTACATCTGACCAGATCTAGTATTTGTTTTACAGTAAAGAAACATTTCACTAGCGCAACTACAAATAAAACTCATATCTAACTGGTATTTAACATGTTAAGGAATCCTACCTGTAAATATGTTTTTGCACCAGGGGCTCTGGTCTTTAAATAAACGGAGACAATTGGAAACAAAGCGATGTTCAGGGCTGCGCCAACTGTGTACCATAATGGTCCAGAAATACCGCTCTGGAATAAAAGAGCATACATTTCATTTTGTAGAGGATTGTATCATACATCTAGCTGTCTATATTCATATTTATGATAAAATAGTATATTATAATATGGTCATTTCAGAATCAGTGGAACCGCAAATACCAGAAAATGATACGGTATTTCGGATTACAATAAGATAACACATTTATTTCCGGATACAATATGGTTTCGAGAATCACCTTGTCCTTTCACAAGACAGAGTATTTAATTGAATAGAAAAGTTCTTGGAATAAAAGCATGGAACCATGATCATTATGATAATGCTACTGAACTACATGTAATTCCGAAAATTAAAAACACCATCTTTCAAAATTTTAAGTATATAGTATATATGTTTCAGAGCACTGATTTTACAAAACTGATTCAAAAAAGTTTTTCTTTTAAATGTGTGGTAGTCGGGGGAAGGTGAGGGGTTCCGAAGGAGCATAACTGTGACCAGTTGATCGTTCGATTAAACTATATCAACTATATGTATCTTCTAGAATCAAGCGTGACGTTGAATTCATTAGATTTATTTTATACCTTTCATGAAATTTTCCCTGTTTTTTGTACGTATCAAATAGAAATGTGAGAGTGAGATATGGTTTCAGCGACAAAGAACAGAATAGCTGAAACTTGCGCGGTTTAACAAAACCGTTCACATGTAGTATAGATAGATGGCTAGATAGTACTATCATTTATAACACGGTGTTTGTTCGGGGTGAGAAAATAGATATTACATTGTCGCGGTTGCACTGTGGTAGTTATCACCATGGCAATTAATTCTCTTCGGGTGAGATGTCAAACCGAGGTATTGGTGCCATAAACCGAGCATGTACAAAGCAAATAATAGATTAACTAAGCACTACTGGGGCGTCGGTTATTGAGGTAACTGGTACCGACAATAAACAATCTCAAATGGGTGAACTGATCGACGGACGGACGTACTGATAGATGGAATAATTAACAGTGTCTGATGGAAAGAAAAAAATATTATCATGTTTTCGGATAAAATATCCTTCCAATTCTTTCACCGAAGAGAATTTCGTGAAAAGTCGTGAAATTGTCTTTAAAACATTTTTATTATTGAATGCCATCTGTTAGCCATTTCAACGGCCACACTTAATTGTTAATAGGACCTATGTTAAAAAATCATTAGAACATGATTTCAAACCTGGTTCACTAACCTTCACCGCGATTGTTGAGCTCTGCAGGATGTCACCCGGCCAAAGAAACTGTGAGGCTACTGTAACCGCTGTCAAACTCGTGCTTACACGTCCGCCAGCATCAAAGGCTGTGTCGACATTGTTGACGTCATGGTACACGTGTTTTCTGACCAATCGATGAAGAAGAGCCAAAATGATTGACATACCCGCAAAGCCAAGAAGAAGCAATAGACCAGCTTCATACTTTTCTAAGACTGGCTTAATAGAACTGAAAATGTTTCAAGCGAAGAAAATGTTTTTGATACAGACGCTTTAAACGGTTTGCTGAGCATATAATTAATGCATTTATTTGATTCGTTGACATTATCAATGGTATTAACTGTCAGTGTTTCTAACTGAATGGGAATAAACAAAACATCATCAAAAATAGTTTTACTTTTTCAGATCATGAATTATGTTCTGTGAGCTATACTTTCGCTTTCAAACAGAATTAGCTTTTTATTTTAAAATTCACGCTCTCTTTTATTCATATATTTAAAGAAATGAAGTGGCCTATGCACGATAGTTTAACTCATTTACGACTTATCAAAACAGCTTTAACTTGGAATTAACAGCTTTATAAGGGATATCATTAACATTTTTTTTTTGCCGTCGGTAAATTTGTTAAAACAAAACTCACCCAAAATCTCCGTTTGCGTTTATATCAGCTAATTCCACCTTGACGCACTCAGAAATTGTCGATTCTGTAGTTGCCATATTGCTGCCCACAGTTACTATGGTATCTTATTTTTGTTTATTTTCTATTTTCATCTTGCTATATATGCACATATAACAACAAAAAATAAATCCCCAGTAGGTTAACTTTGGTCTTAAACGCTTAAACGCTTGCTCAGTCAGTCATAACAAACTCCTACATTTTGTATTAAGAAGATGCAGGTAACACAAAAGGTCAACGAATTTTAAACATCACTTTCAAATGAAAGATAAAATATTTGGTGTACGTATGTTTAACACTGATATGTACTACGGTGGGTTTTATTTAGTAACCACTTAGCAATCTTATTTATCTATCTAGCTTGTTAGCAGAGATGATACATGTACTTAACATAGATATTGTTATAAATTTCTTAATAATGACTTTAGTTAAATAGATGACATGGTTTTTTTTGTTAAACGATCGTAGAGATATACTTTCAAATGTTGAAGCAAGCGTGTTTATAAATAAAACCATTTGGCATTACGTCATTTGAACGCAACAATTGAATTCTTGTCAGTAAAAGAGGTCGTACTTTATCACTTTGGTTATTCGTCATGTGACGTCATTTTGAACACTACGTTTATCTTTGCAACATTACGTCATTTACGTCACTTTTGCCGATTTCACGTCGGGTTATTTTGATCGCTCTTACTATTTTGGCATTTCACAACATCTATCCAAAACTATGTTTAATGCGTAATTATTTATTACTGAATTATTTTATTCTATTATTTAACAATGCATATTATTCGTGTGATTTCCTTCGGTAACTTTCATAAACGTCGTCTCAAATGATAATGAAATTCAGTCCGTATTATTTACTGCTTTGTATTTTACTGTTTGTACAACAGGATCAGTTTGAAATACACGTGAAACATACATAAAAGGTACACACTTCAAGCACACTTTCTAAGTTTGCTATACTTCTTAAAATCGTATGTTTACTAAATATAAATTCAACTATTATAACAATTTAAAACATATTTATGTTTATTTATCACATAAAAAGGCGACAAAAATCTAGTAAAAAAAATCATATATGCAAATAGCCAAACCTTGAACATCTGTGCAGTAAAATAAACTGAAGTTCTATTGTGTAAAGTGAAATGTATATCCCTGTGGTAAACAAACACTAAGTTACAGCATCCCGGAAGGAGTTATCCATTAAAATCGTTTTTTCCGTCAGTATTATATGTACAGTTAAAAGGTAATCTTTAAACCGAGTACAACATCATTCGCTGAAAAGGAGTATTTGCAAAAGGTACAGTGTAGGCGTTTAATATATCGTGTGTTTTCATTAAGACTTGATTAATCATATATCAGGTAGTTTATCAAAACCAAACAAAAATAAACCCTCTTCCTGATTTTTTATTAATAATTAAGCTTCATACGCCGGTTATCAAAATGTCTAGGAATTTCCCATGTCATGTAGGTATAAGTTTCTTTACAGGACATCTGCAGAACAAGTTATCATTCCAAAAGTAAAATAAATAGTTTGAATAGAATTTGACTCCTTCCATTAATTTTTGACATTTTTCTAACATAGTCAAGATATTTACAACAAACTTTACATATTCTTGGATATTTTTTATATATCAAAGTTACGAGGAAGTGTAAAGGATATTGAAGATAAATGACTGAAAAAAAAATCGGTATACCTTTTATACTTGATTAATCATTTTGGGTTGGCAGATACATTTTTTGCGTACATACACATCGCAAACTGGACAATATTCAGTAAACCTTTCACCTGAAATTGGATAGACCTATTTTTGTGACTGTAATTATTATCCTATGTAAACAATCGGGTAAACAAATTAAGTCTCATTTTGTTCATTAATGTTTGTAGTCCACTAAGTTATTTTATCAGGAATTGTGTTTAAAGTATTATGGCATGTGAAACGTTGCAATAGTTAATGTTTTCATTTCCATTGTTTCGTTTGTGTTGTAAAAGATGTATTTTTTTCATTTGAATATTATAATGTTTTCAGTTTTATTTAATATTTTTACATTTGAATTGAATAATCAGTGCTGTCAATTAAACTTGGCTCCCCTTACTTGCCCCTGTTACTACGTTATCGCAGTATAGTTGGCAGGGAACCAGACTACTTGATATCCAGTCCAGCACGTAAACAGCTATACCACTAATCCGTATACGTTTTACATACTGTTGACTTTTTTACGAAGGATTTTATATGAGGGAAAACAAAATATAGGTTACGTATACCGGCTGATAAGAACTTAGAGAGAAACCAGTCGCATGTTGTTTATTGTTGTTTTTTAGTTCTGTATAAGTATATAAAATACAAAATTGGAAAGCATACAGGACTGAATGATAATAAAATCATTATAAAATACAAATGTGTTTTACAATGAACACGATAACATATATAATACAAGTATGGAGTACAATACAAATAGATTATTACAGAATACTTTTATATGGCGATGTGTACAAGAGCAGTACTGTTCTAATTTTTCAACACAATTACATGTATCAAAATCCGTTATTTAGTTTTATTTCTATCAAAATTGTTTGAAGCCTGCTCCTTAATTATAAAACTAGTTTTACTAGTATCTTTAGAGAAACATTCATACATAAGACCACACTTGTTGTAAAACTGATTCATACAGTGAGGAAAATTTATAGGCTGCCACTTGGAGGCGGATTTCTCCGCGAGATTTGACATGCTATCTTAATTGAGAAATCTACTGTATGATATGCTATAATTTAGAAAAATCACATTTTAATGATAAATGATAAATGTTTGACCGAATTATTAAAAAAGAATGCAAAGTATTTGGCTTTGTTGATACTTTCGGCATAATATTCAATACATGGTAGATAAAAGGTGAAGTTTAGGAAATTTCTTTTCACATATTATTAAGCTTCCTTCTTTGTTAAAACTGTAGTCAACAAAAGCCTACACCTATAGCAGATACTTTCTAGTACACCATACATTTCTTTTATTGAACCCAGCCTATGTCTTTGGTTGAAACAATATTTATTTATCATGAAACATATCAATATATTTGACATTTACACATGGTATAATGTTCACAAAGATATAGTTAGTTATACATGTACAGGACAATAACATGTGATATATGTGTCACACAGAATTGAGGAAAAAGCTAAATGCTTATGTCTTTCAAATTCAATGATAATGTTTAAGCGACAAGAATTCAAGACTGAAACCAAAATCTTAAAAACTACAAAGACTATCCTGTGTTTTAAGCCACTTCATACTACAATTTTCAGTCCTGCAGTTCATCAGTTCGGTTTCTGAAAAATCCATTTTGCGACATCAAAGACGAGATCCAACGATGGTTTTCTTAGTCAGATAGGCGAGCGGTGGCACATCCGGTAGCTGCATTATGTCGCTGTATCTGATTTCAGTTATGATTTGCTCGATTACAAGAGCGATTATCCAGTTGTTTAAATTGTATCATTGCAGGTAATCGTTGATTGACAGGTAACCGACACAAAATGACTAGCGAAAGGTCGATGTGTGTGCAGTCAGGTAATATACGTACCTGGTGCAGTTAAACGACGGTTTTTGTGTTTGCAATGTATAACCTCGCACCGTAGTTGACGACAGGGTGTCATACTACACTTTAATAGCCTTTTTCTTAATTCTCGCGAATAACACACGATGGTAAAAATGTTTACAGAGAACAGATATAAATGGCTATTGTAATAGTCCAAATTTATATTTGGAAAAGCTAATGATGAAATTGCTAAATGTGATGCCTTTTTATTTTCTTCCATAACAAAGTCGTGGTTCTTTTGTTCATAAATTACGTTTACCACATAACAAACCGTTAATGACATATTACAGTCGAAATGACAACACTACTTCACTAAAGTCTAAGTTAAGTCTCCTCTCGTTTCGCAAAGTAAAAGTAGTGTATCCAGTAGACTAGATTGAAAATTGCAAACACTACAGGAAACAGAATTCTGGAAATCCTGTCGACCGTTTTCGGACTCAAAGTTTTGACGAAAACAATGAAGCCATTGAGCCCACCTTGTTTTTTTCCTGTTGTGTCACTAACCTGAAAGATGACAATACAATCCAATTAGAATTGAAGAATCGATGTGTTTTTATGAATCTGAACTTGCTGACTTAAAATTAAAACGCTGTGATATTAGGAGATTCTTAATGATCGCTTCGGATAACCAATGTCTTTTTTTCTCGTGTTATTGAGATTTCCGAGATAAATGTTATGACTGAGTGAGCAACCACTTACTTTTTTTACTTTATTATAATTCTGACAATTTCCTCAGAAAATCGAGTTTTTGTTTCAGTGGTTGATTGTTTTTTTTTCTCCGAAACACTACATTTTTACAGACGATAATTCGTAAAAACTATAGTAAAGAATTTTTACATTTTTCTATTTTTTTAGAGATAAAAACCTTTCACGCCACAAAATTAACATCGTCATCTTGTAAACTCAGATGGTCTTTTAAATTAAATACACGAGTTTAACAAAAGAGCTGAAGTTACAAAGGTTCTTCAAGAATGCTTTCATGAAATTTTCGTGAGTTTTAAAACTCACAGACTGATCATCTTCATCGTCTTCTGGTTGCATCTGAGGCTTGATCTGTATACGTCTGACAGAGTTGTTTCCCTTTGTTTCTTTGTCCTCTTTAAGGTCAGGCGACTGTTCCGTTTGACGCCTTGCTAACACATTGACGAACGCGAATTCCACCATAGCCAGAAAGACGAAGCTAATGCAAGTTGCCATGTAAACATCTATTGCCTGAAAGCAACACATATCAATAAATATGTAATGATTTAACACAAATACGACAAGTAACCGTTTGTGTACACATACTTAAACTAGATTACAGAAAACCAAATTCAAACGGTATTTGCATGCGTGAAGTCTGAACACTGCTCTTCAAAGGAAAATTTCACTGTGAAATGTCCATGTGAAGTTTTTGCTACAATACTATTATCTTCGGAGATAAGTACCTTTAAAGGGAGATAAATAAGGCACTGCTGTTATTTCTGCTTAAAACAATTTCCTTAAGTCAATCAAATTAATTCCTTACTCTCGATGTTCAGGATAAGATTTTAAGTGGTATAAATAATTTACCTTGACATAAGAAACACGTGGAAGATTTGCACGGGCACCCGAGCTTTGTGTGGTCATGGTTAGCACCGTGAGAAGACCAAGCGAGATTCGAGCTGGAACGGCCGCTGGATCAAGCCAGAAACTGACCCAGGACAGGACAATGATAAGGATGCTGGGAATATAGATCTGTATGATATAATAGGCATAGTTTCTCTCCAAGACGAACGTCACACCAATACACGGGTATACAACTAGAAGAAAACATGCATTTGAGTTTTACTATGTCAGTACTTGCCGCAAATGCAAGAACAGATGTATGGATTTGGCAATAAAAAGGAAATTCACATTTAAATGTGGTAACAATGAGTATTATTTTGTAAATATGATTCTAGAAAATTATTATAAAAGGTTTCTATACCTTAGAAACTGCAGACTTAAGTGATCTAAAATGTATCCGATGTTAGACATGAGAAGAACCGGAACTGTTACGTTTCAGACAACTATTCAGTCTGTTAAAGCAGCCAATGCAGAATAAATCCTTATTTTGTCGACCTTAATCAAACGAATAAAATCAACAAAAGACATCCACTGTGTGGTGCAAATAGCTTACTGCCATAGTAATTCTTTTCGCAGCTGTAGGATTTAATGTTTTGGATCGTAAACTGGGGAATTTCGATATTTTCTGCAACTGACACCGCCTCATCACTCCAGACCAACTTCAGGTCCTCTGTACTGTGTCCAACTGAAATGTAGTTACATTGTACAGAAAAAGAATACTTATTATATACTTATCAATGAAAGATTGAGAAATATTGATGAAATAAAATGCGTATTTTCATTTTCCGTATTTTCACTGTAAAAATTTATTTTTCACTGCAGTGAAACATATTTTCCGTATCTTCACTGGTGTCTTGCCGGACTACTTTCTTCTAAATTCATCCAATACATAAAATTAAAGGGGACTTCTTTCGAATCATAAGGTCAAAAAAGAGAACGTATATCATTCACTAGTTTTAATTTACTAGTTAATAGAGGATACATGTATCTCGTGATATGAAAATTATCATATTTCACTCGTGGCTCTCGCCACTCATGAAATATTTATTTTCATACCACTTGATGAAAATAAATCCCGTATTTATAGAAAGTGCTTGAATATCCTCTATTTACTTGTAAATGACTGCTATCCAAAACAATAATATATATTTTATATACTGTATACTTTTTTTTAAATGAAATATAAATTGACAAATATTAATGATTAAAAAATAAATAATTATTAAATTTCAAACTTGATTTACAGCAACACTTCAAAATCAAATCGCTGATAGCCCTGAAAGAACAGGGTTTTGTGTAGCGACCAAAACTGGGACACAGTGATGTCATTTTTGTTAATGGAAATATTTACCATTCTGACAAAGAACAGTTTTGTATCATACATGTAAACTTGAGAAGAGTTTATTGAAATAAACATAACGCCAGTTTAAAACGACTTTGGTTGTGACTTCTGTTCAGATGGTTTTATAACATTGTAAAAAACATTGACAGTTGTAAAACATTGTAAAAAGTAAATGTAAAATAAAAAATCCTTTAAAACTACAGTTTACGATATATCCAAGGAGCGTGACAAGAGGCCAGATTACTGCTAACACTGAGGTTCAGTGTTTCAAGCAACATTGTTCAAAAATGCTTCGAAGTGTAATACCGATGTCAAAAAACGTGGTAAAACTTGTAACGATCAGAACACAGATATCGTGCAAAGCGTGAAAATATTTCATCGAAAGTCAATATCATAACGTAAAAGTAAATGCTACGCTGACAGTACATTGCTTACGATTCGTTTGTTTAAAGTTTTTGACATTCGAACAGTGAGACCATTTTATCATGAATATCTATATAAGGTAACAGCGCATAATGCGTTTTGATATCGCTGTCATTCTTCATTTGTAATGATCAAGGTCAAGATCGTGCAAAACGTGAATTCCAAGACGAATCGGAATTTATCTTGTTTGCGTAACAGCTTTAGGTATAATCACAAAATCTTGAACAAATTCTTAGCGTTTCCACAATGTAAAGTAAAATTATGATGAAAGTATTTCAAATTAGCGACAGACAGATTTAATTTCTCATATTCTATTATAGATATTTGAAAAATAAACCTTTACTTACAACTTTCGACCTCAAAGTTACAGTACTGCGTGTCGAACGGGAACTTCTGTAGACGTATCAAACATGAAAATATTCCAGTTACCCTGTAATATTTAGAGTCGATAAAAAGATAAGACATATTTTTTATGTATAAGACGGTCTAAATTTAAAGCCATGGAAATATTTTCAGTCATGTGTGTAATTCGGTCCATAGAAATTGTGGTCTGCTTCTCAGGCAATAAATTTTTATGTGTAGTTTTATTTTTACACGTTAATGCCCAGAACGTCCTGTTACTGTCAACAAATATTATTTTCTGTCATCGTTTGACTGATGGACAGTTTGATAAAAAAAATCTTAGAGTTCTCTTCACCAAAGCATTCTTAAGATGAACAATTATTAATTCGTAAGACCTTTGTGAGGAAAGTTAAAAAATTCGATGTTTATGGTCTAGGAAACACGGCCAAGTGGTACAAAGCGACGTTCAATGTCGTAGACGACTTTCTTAAGCATTACCTAGCACTATGTTGAACTGTGCCGTTAGGGTATATGTGAATCAGTTTATTTGTAACCATAACTTCGTGGTAGTCTGACGACTTTTCGTTCAGTATGTATATATCTGGCATCCAGATGTTTCCAAACAGAGCATTGTCCACCACTAGCCTCGTGACGTTCAGTGAGTTGTCATACTGGAGTCTGTCGTCCATCCAGCGCTCTCTCAGGAAAATACTCATAGAAAAATCCTGCATATACACTTTTTATAGTTATATGCAAGCGGGAATGTTAAACATTGTTTCCATGTAGCAAACATTTATCATAGAAAGTTGTATTATAATTAGTCTATTAAAAACATTGACAACTGAACCCCGACCCGCATTTTTCTACTTCAGGGAGTCGAACGTAGAGATAAGTTCTTTGCCGACTACATTGTGGTGTTTCGAATGCAAAGTAGGATAAAATGCAAAATATTAAGAAATAAAAGATCATTTACCTACTTTCGCTTTCTTTTTTTCCGCCATTTGAGTGCATCGAACCTTTTAGCCTCGCTTAAAATTTTATCGAACCAAATTACGTTCTACCCCCTGTACTTACTCGATGAATCTAAACGTTCATCTTTTATTATTGAAGGAAATCTATCCGATTGAAAAAAATGTTCAAGAGCCAAAACTAAAAACAATTTCACCGAGTTATGAAAATAGTCAAGTAAAATGCTTCATTGTGATCTCGATTCCCTACTCTCAAGATCCGGAAGTTTAATTTTTAACAGGGAGAAAGGGTGGCTCTGACATGAAACCTAAAAATCCCTTTCTAAACAATGACATGGGTGTTCAAAGAATATAAATTTACTGACAACAATTTAGATTTTTTTGCTAATTCTGTTAATATCTTAATGTTTTGTTTATTTCAAGTTTCTGCTATTCGTTTAATCTTTCTCTAAACAATTTCAGTAAGCACTTCTTTGTTAAGGAGGCTCTCGCTTTTAGAAATACACTGATAATTGTTGAATGTTACTATGTTCATCTTCCTAGTATATCAAACTGTTGTTTTATTACCTTTGAAATTCCAATATTTATGCCCCCGAAGGAGGGCCTATAGTTTTTGACATATCCGTCTGTCAGTCCGTCTGTCTGCCAGTTCGTCATTCCGTCCAAAAACTTTAACATTTCCAATAACCTCCTTATTAGTGAATGGCTTGACTTCATACTTAAACACAACAACCCTCTGGACAAGACCTTCCCACTGGCATAATTATATTTATTCGACCTTGACTACGAAATTCCAGTTGTCAAAATTACTTAATATTGACCATAACTCCCTACTTGCTCAACCAATTAAGTTCATGTTTGGAAACAAAAACATTCTGGGAGAGATCTTCCAAAGACATACCTTTCTGACTTTAACGCTTAAATGACCTTGGTCTTGAGACAAAATTGTCAAAAAAGCACATTTTGAATCAACAGATTTTGTTCATGTTTGAACAATCTTTGGGGAGAGATCTTTCAAATGGCACATATATTTTACCTTGGCCCTTAAATAACCTTAACCTTTAGGTCAAATTGTCAAAAAAACCCAACTTTTTAAGTATCTACAATTTATCTTTTCTGGTCCTCAGCTCAAAAGTCAACACACCACTTCGGGTGCATTGACATCTTTCAGTGACCGTTCTTGCTTTACATAGTTTGCAGGTTGATAATATAGCTGTACACATTATGTGATGTAAACCATGTACTATGTACAAGTCTTAAATTAAGGATCCGTTCTGTTCTTTATCTCTGTGCAATCATAGAGCAAAATTATTTTTACCATGTCCATCTCACTGATACTGTATAGGGAGTTGACGAACATGTTCACAGTCACTTGCACTTGCTTTTCAGAACCATCTGAAAATGTCATGATTCATTTTCATTCTTTTCATGTACACATTTCAAAGTAGTTATCTCATTCAAATCTCTCTACGTCAAACTGAATAAGTATTGACAAAGTAAACGTCAATGCAGTAACGGACTCTTTAATTGTATTTCTATGTTGAAATTAAATAGTGTTGGAAACCCAAAATAAAGAACTTTATGAAACAAATTATTTTTTCTCAGTCTAAAACCACTATAAATAAAAAAAAACAACATTTTTTTTTTAATTTTCAGGTTAAGTTTACATTTGCATAATCTTGTGCAAATTACAGAATATTATACAAAATGACCGGTCAACATCAACAGAGGACAACACTAGACAAGAAATAATAATAAATGATAAATGTTAACTATATACTGTTGTAGGTTTACCACGTTGAGGGTTGACCTGTACGTGTAAAATATATTTCAATCTAACAAAGGACACACAATCAGTATTTCAGGTTGTAAGCAAAATAATGTATACGTAAAAATGTAAAATTGAATGAAACTATGGTATTTAAGTATTTCCTGGTAAAATATATACGAAAGCATTTGTACAAAGCCATAAGAAGATGAAGTCCAGCTTTTACCTTTTTCATAATTCGGCGGCAGTTTCTTGTCATAGCCGTCAAATATAGTGTTCAGTACTGTTGACCTGCAATAATTACTTTTAAATTAGCACAGTAAAACATATTAATATTGAAATTGCCACTTACATAGTGAAAAAATAGACTGAAGAAAACAACAAATATGACACAACCACAAGCTCATGAGACTGTTTACGGAGATGTACAATCTCTCACTCTCTCTCTCTCTCTCTCTCACTCTCTTTCTATCACACTGTCTTATTGTTAAGCTCGTAACTGAACCTTAGACAAGCCCTATCTTTTCTGCTGTGTCAATATTACTGGTACATAGACTGTCAGCTAATCCAAACCTTTGCTCATTGGAACCATTACCCCTACTTTACCTTGTAAAGTAAGCAGAGTCTGAGAGACAATGGCGTAGTGCACAAACTCATCTCTTAGTTAGAGACGTTATACCATAACTCTTGACACTAAATACATAACACAACTTCAGTCAAGGAAAAGAATAAAATATGTATAATTTTTACAGAGAGTAAACATTTTTTAATGAATATAAAACAATTCAAGTGGAAAACATTTGCTTACATTGTTGCATTTGAATCACCGCCAACTACCTTTATATAGACTGCAATCAAACAATAAACCATGAAACAACTGTTTGTCCGCAGTTTCATCATACATGGACTGACACTTCAGTTTATAACCTGGAAATGTATTACAGTAAAATATTTATAATGTTTTTAAATGAAAGTGAAAACTACTTATACAAGGTTTGGATTTACCGAAACTTGTCAGTGCGAACACACACACGCGCGCGCGCACGCCCAATTATTATTTAGAAAAAAATGAAATTTGAAATAAAATGTTCAATGAACAAATGTTGTAGAACTCACCTTTGAACATTTAGAAAATCAAACACCACGAACCATATCTAAAATATTGGCAAGTTTTTCAACTGTTTTACCTTGAAAATTCCTTTCCTGGTTTCCTTATATTTAGGTAGTCTAATGACCTTGCTAATGATAAGTTCCTCTGAAAAAAATAAATTTCTAATCTGCAGTGCCGATCATATCTCTATCGTTTTGCTTTGATTCAAAGATAACTTAACAGGAGTCAAAACTATAATTAAAATTCGCTTGCTAAAACGCCCGGGGTTAATTCTGTTTTCTTTGAAATCGTTCAATACAACACGAAAAACATCGTTGTTTTTCTTCACTTAATAAAGATAGGTCACTAAAAAGAAATAGTTTTTTAACAGTCCTTGTATCTTCCATATCCTGTGATCCAAAATGGTTTTTAACGAAGTGATGCAGTTACTGAATGCAATCTATTGATTAATATAAAAGAAAATTTGTCGAGTGTAGGAAATTATTGGCAAAGATCGTGCTAAATGTAATTGTTGACAACGACATTTTTTTTTATATCAGATAGACATTCGTAATAAACGCCAGCCCCATTGTTTAATATCCTGCAAAAAAATCTGCACCATTTACCCTTTCACCTCTTAATCAATCCACATAGATTTGACAAATATGGTGTATCTTAAGAAACCTGTCAAAAGGTGGTCATATGTTCATAAGCTTTCTGATATGTTAACAATGCAAACAGTTTTGGCACACAACGCATATTGTGATACCAACGATTGATAAATATATATATATATATATATATATATATATATATATATATATATATATATATATATATATATATATATATATATATACATATGGGCGGAAGATAATATAGAGAATATCATACTTTGTACAATTCCTGTTTATCTTTAAATTTATTCTTTCATTGGTTCTCTTAAGAACATGTGATGTAAATGAATAATTTATTTCATTTTGGTGATGACAATTTCATAAAAAAATTAAATATTTAGTTACACTACGCTCATTAAAGAAAAGAAAGATCATTTCAAGGGGTGCGTGCAAAAACGTGTTATATGCTTCTTTGTTTTATGATGCTTAGATTTTTTTTTATCTTCTTATTTTTTTTTTTCATTCAGCCCTCGGTTTATTTACTTTGAGCAATTGGATGTTTACTAATTGGCATTTTGGTTCTTATTTTGTGCATCAATTATCAATTTGTTGCAAACGACAGGGCTCTTTTCCAGTATGTAAAAAAATGACGTCAATTCTTTATTCACGATTTCAAAATTATAAAGGACAATCAGTGTTTAATGTTTAGCCAAGACCAGATATTTTTGACATTGTTGTGAAATATATGCTTTTAAGGAAATGGTCACAGTTCTAACAAATTTGACGTGAAATATAGAGAGGAAGTAAAAATTAATATTTAACGAAACCATTTAATGCCTTCTGAAAGAAATTACTTCTCACGCAGCAAATGATATGGGGAAATAAAAACTTCATTAGGTATCATTTACACATCATATTTAAACTTGAGTAAAATCCTCGTCTATAAATAGTATTACTTGGCCAAGTTCAAGAGTATTTGAAAAAACAACAACAAAAAAACATCATGTTTTATTATGTTTTATAAGGCACAGGAACTTGGATCAATAAAACGCAGTATTAATACTTATTAGGGCATAAACTTACCTTGTTAATCGGTCGGTGAGTTTTTGCGACGCTTTGTCAAAAAGGTGGTCTCTGAGTAGAACCGAATTGTTATCCATTACCTCGACAAATGAATGTTTTTTTTTCTTTATTAGTGCAATATTGTGTCTTATATGACTGTGTTCTTGTATAACAATGGATCTTTACGTATGTATGCAACTATTACAACTTAATACAAAGTAAACCAAATCAAGTACAGGAAAGGGACTGAGAAACAAACAATCATATTTAAATATTAAGGCTAGTATTGAAATAAACAAATGAATACTTATATTTTTTGTCACTCTTAGAATTGAGCTGAGAAGGGCGTATACAATTCAGGTTCAGTATTTATATAATTTCTACTGTCTTTGTTCAGTAGACAAAAGTTCTTTGCTAATGAATTATTTAACCACGTGACATTGAAAAATATAATTATATCGTAATGATAACATCACGATGGGAATAACCCGCTTCAATAATAACATAATGAGACATAACGTGGTCCATTAAATGTAACAGTTTAGTCAGGATCGAAATTGGTTTTTGGAAAGCTATAATTTTGGAAGCCGCGTCGTCAAATTGAAATACAATTTTACCTTTATTATTCATATAATGAATAACTCTTTATGTAAACAAACATAGAATGTTTACGCCTTTAACTTTTTATAGTTTTTTATTTTATAAAATTCAAAATGCAACACGCCATATTAGCTAGCTGGGAACAAAACCACCTTGATCCTAACAATTGACACACACAAGAAAACAAATATTGAAGCTCTAGACATTGCAGTTAACGTTGTAGTGATGTTCTGTTTTAACATTCGGACTCCATGAGGTTGAAAAAACAACACCAACACTAATTTGAAAAAAAAACAAAAACATAAGATCTCAGGATTTTGTCATACATACTGTCTTTACAGTACCCAATTTTAAGAAATATGTATGTGTTGAAATGGCGAAATTCCGATAAAAAAAGTACGAAATACAATCTGACAGAAGTTCACAATATCTCCCTACAGTTAGGATCCTATTAGCGGAGAGTTATTTAGGGACCTGTTCTAATCATATTGTACCAAGTATCTCTTGCTAACATACGAAACATGTTCTCTATATGTGTATTTTTCTCGTTTCAATTTTAAACAGGGATAACTTCAATTGTTTGCTTAGAATAAATGTAAAGTCTGGCATACATGTATTTCAATATTAACACAAGCTTTAAATATGACAAAAATGAATGTAATTAAACCTTTAAAGCGATTCTTCTAATTAAATTACGAATTTTGTAGAGAATATCGAAAACACACACTAAATAGTGTTTATTTTGGACAAATATAGGAAAATAAATTGCTAATTAGCACTTCAATTGTACATTCTCTGCATCAAATTGATCCACACCAAAATAAAAGAATGGATGTGTATCATGTGAAAATGGAGTGTAAATTACAAAAGTAAAAAGGAAAAAAAGGGATTTCAGTCCAAGCAAAGACAAAGGGAAATATAGGACAAAATATGCCCTATTTCATCTAGCTAACATTTCCTATTTGAAAAACTGAGTGAAAATTTACAAATGTGGTTCAATATACATAAAACAATTTGTTCAAGTTTTTAAAACATACAAAGCTTAAATGAAAAAAAAAATATGAAGATACGTAAGTCAAATCACATACAGAAAAAAGATTCATCTGTCTGTAAGAAAAAGCTACCTGAGAACACAAGAAGTGAACATATAAAGAAACAACACATTTCATGACATTGTAAACTGTAAATAAAAGAGTTATTTGCTGCTACATACTTTATCGTCAAGGTGAATTTTGGTTATTTTGGAGGTTTAAAGGGCACGGTCTCTGAAGCTTGAGCTAAACTTCGAGGGTAGATGAGACACAGAGCTAAAAATTAACAAAAATAAAAGCCCAAATGAATTCTTGAAAATCGCTATATATCCAGACACCATTTCATGCTTCTGAGACCTGAGCAAAGCTTTGAGGTTGGACAGGTCATGCAATTAAAAAATAACAAAAAATAAAATGAGTTTACGAATTGTTGTTGGAATTCCCTGCCACATCCACATGCCTCTGAAACTTAAGGTTGCACGGGTCACATAACTTACTTTGCTGATGTAATACTAATAAAATGATTTCAACTGAAACCGATAGAATGGCACTGAGAGGGCGTATAAAGTAACCTTGAAGGTTTTAGAAACTATTTAATTCTTATTGACCGTGAATTGCAGACTCACTGGGCTTTACATGTGCTTTAACTTAGATTGGAGATCAGCAGTCAACATTCAGCTCGACATTCATTCTTTACATTTATGTTTTTTGTTGTTGTTTTTTTTCCAAATGTCGAGCCAAATGTCGAGGTGCCTCGTTGATTACTAATTCAAGCACTTCTTTATCAATTACTTCTTTATCAATAACTTCTTTATCAATACTTCTTTATCAATTACTTCTTTATTAATACTTCTTTATCAATACTTCTTTATCAATAACTTCTTTATCAATAACTTCTTTATCAATACTTCTTTATTAATTACTTCTTTATCAATAACTTCTTATCATAACTTCTTTATCAATAACTTCTTTATTAATAACTTCTTTATCAATAACTTCTTTATCAATTACTTCTTTATTAATTACTTCTTTATCAATAACTTCTTTATCAATAACTTATTAATAACTTCTTTATCAATAACTTCTTTATCAATTACTTCTTTATTAATTACTTCTTTATAATTACTTCTTTATCATTATACTTCTTTATCAATACTTCTTTATCAATAACTTCTTTATCAATACTTCTTTATCAATTACTTCTTTATCAATTACTTCTTTATCAATAACTTCTTTATCAATCTTCTTATAATACTTCTTTAGCCATCAATAACTTCTTTAGCAAAACTTCTTATTCAAACTCTTTATCAATACTTCTTAGCAGAACTCTTATACCATCAACTCTTTATCAAGAACTCTTTATCATAACTTCTTATCAATAACTCTTTATCAATACTTCTTATCAATTCTTCTTATCATTACTCTTGATCAAACTCTTTAGCAAACTATCTTTCTTACCAATTACTTCTTACATAACTTCTTTACCAATACTTCTTATCATAACTTCTTATATTCTTCTTTATCATTACTTTATCATAACTTCTTTATCAATATCTTCTTTATCAATTACTTCTTTATCAATAACTTCTTTATCAATAACTTCTTTATCAATTACTTCTTTATCAATAACTTCTTTATCAATTACTTCTTTATCAATAACTTCTTTATCAATTACTTCTTTATCAATTACTTCTTTATTAATTAGTACTTTATTAAGTTAATATTGTACTTTGCTATAGTTAACTTGATCATAATGAGTGAAATAAAAAGTTATAGATAATGATATGTGAAATGAAAAAGGAAAGCTTGTATAATTATTTTCAAGATGTGAAACATGAAGACAAAATTAAAGGAAACTTCCTCGTTCATACTGATAAAATAAATTAGTTAGTTTGCCGTTATGGATTAAAACATGTACAGATTGGTCATGTAAGAAACTAGAACTGTGTCCATAGGACACGGATGCCCCCACTATGCATAAGTGCTCATAAACAAGAGCATGTATATCCTGTATGTAAGATTTTTTCTGTACATATACCTAAAATGATCTACAGGTAACCTTATGTACATGTTAAATCAAATTACAAATGTAAAATTTATATGTTCAATTATTTATATGGTATATAATGAAAAAAAACCAAAAAAGGGCCATAATTCTGTTAAATATGGTCACAGCAAAAATTCCTTCCTTTACTACCATCTACACATTAAAGCAGTTCATCACTGGAAGTTTAAGCAAAATCTGCCATCCGGTTTAAGAGGAGTTGCGTTCACAAAATTTCTATATGGTATATAGTGAAAAAATCAACAAAGGGCCATAATTCTGTTAAATTTGGTCGCAGCAAAAATTCCTTCCTTTACTACCATCTACACATTAAGGTTGTTCATCCCTGGAAGTTTAAGCAAAATCTGCCATCCGGTTTAAGAGGAGTTGCGTTCACAAAATTTCTATATGGTATATAGTGAAAAAATCAACAAAGGGCCATAATTCTATTAAATTTGGTCGCAGCAAAAATTCCTTCCTTTACTATCATCTACACATTAAGGTTGTTCATCCCTGGAAGTTTAAGCAAAATCTGCCATCCGGTTTAAGAGGAGTTGCGTTCACAAAATTTCTAGTGAAAAAATCAACAAAGGGCCATAATTCTGTTAAATTTGGTCACAGCAAAAATTCCTTCCTTTACTACCATCTACACATTAAGGTTATTCATCCCTAAAAGTTTAAGCAAAATCTGCCATCCGGTTTAAGAGGAGTTGCGTTCACAAGATTTCGGGACGTACGGACAGACGTACGGACGGACGGACGGACAAGTGCAACGCTATATGCACCCCACTTTGTGGGGGCATAAAAACAAATAATTTAGTCCCTAAAGGACTGACTAAGATTATTGAGGATATGAAATATTTATCCTTTTTCATACTTTTTTCCTGTTGTAAATAATTATATTCCTTACAGAGTGGGGCTGCCTCTTTTTACGGTGATGAAAATCCACTATAATGAACGTGTTGTGCCTATTTTCTATTATTATTGTAAGATTTTAGTAATTTGCCAAAGCCTATGAAAAAGATGCTTATTCAGACCATTGAAAAAGTTCACAGTTTGTTACACTTTGGTCGTTGCAACTAAAAGATTTTTAGGACACGTTAAATTGAAATACCAAACAGTTTCGTTTTCAGGTAGAAATTATACAGTTTCAAATGACCTACTGATTTAGGAGTAGGCATGATGCGGGCGAGATATCTAAAAATGTAATGAGAAATGGTTCTGTGACCAAGAAAACATTGCCTTACATCTCTTTAAATATAAAAATGATACATGGAATACTGTTAAGACGTCAGCCTTTTTCGGTTGATGAAGACAACTTATGCCATAAAACTGAAAGAAAGAAATAAAAACCAACAAAATTTTAGTTCTAATAATTCTTTTAACTTTTTTATTGATTGATTGATTGATTGATTGATTAATGTTTTAGACCATGGGATTACCAATCATTGCAAAAACAAACGCGAGTATTCCTAGAATCATTCAGGTGTTAACTTCTTGCTGTCTAGACTGTCAACAATGAATAAATTGATGAGTACAATTGCCCTATACATACAAGTATTTCGTATTGCAATATTCTACCTACATGAACTATTTAATGTTATCAGTGTGGAACAGGCTTCGCTTGTCTATGCTTCTCCCAGACGCAACATTCGATATATTTGTTACAAATACAATTGTAATAATGATTAACAGCTTATTGGCGACAAATAGTCTTGAGCTGTGTTATTTAAATGATGTGTTATTATTATCATTATTATTATGTTATACTGAATATGAAAATAAATTAATATAATTATTGGCTGATTTTCTGCCAAAAAAGGTAAATAATTGATAATGTAAAAAATAAATATGTTTGAAAAGTTTTGACACTAGAAAGTGTTCATTCGTAATAAATCGCTAGTCATACAAACCTGTACAACATCTATTCCCTCTAAACAGACAAAGAAAAACGCAGTTGGTTCAAACTTGTTGTTCTTAGAATTTTTGATTGCCATTTTGTCTGTATACTAGTACGTTCAATATCATTCCATTTATAGGAATTCAAAACAAAATGGAAAATTCTAACTTTTAGGGAATGCCTCTTAACACAATATAAAGGACAAACAACATTTAGAACCGCACTTTGTAAACAGCGTTATAAAAACAAATGTGTTGTTAGGCAATTAACGGACACATTTCGTTGTCGAGAGAATTCTAGGGATTGAAATGCAGTTCTAAAGCCGTAAACAATTGAAATAGCAATTTTATGTATTTTATTCTAACAACGGAACTTCACTAAAGCGATATCGCTCGCAATGTTATATAATTTGCTTCATTTATTTAATGTTTATTCAATGAAGCGAGACAGTTTGATGCTTGAAATCTAGATAACTGTCACGGAGCTACACTGCACCTTGAAAAGCGTTTCCGTTAAACATGAGTATTTTTCTGCATCAAGTAACAGCACTAATCTATCAGAAACTAGAATTGTTTGTGTGAATTTAAACGTTGATTGAATAAGTTCATTGTATTCGTAAGTGACCTTTTATTTTCTTATTTGTGAATTTTCTCAAAAGTGTTTAACATATTTCTATCAAAAGGTCAGGTTTTATTATCAGTATTATCAGTATTATGTTGTTTTATTATCATTTCATTATTATCATTATCAAATAATTTTTGCAATCTAAATTTCAGGGATAAAATTTTTGAAAAAGAGAATAGATTTGTGATGATATAAGTTAATATAACTTAAAAGCTTTATTTTAGAGGCGAGATAAATCATTATTTTCTATCTGAATTATTAATTGCACGGTGTTAAAGTATTGTAAAAAATGGCATATTAAAACACATTCCTGTTTATATTGATACAACTTGTATATGACTTTGATAATAATTTGTGTATTGTTTTATTATTCATTCTAAGACTTTTTAATTGTTCATCTTGCCATTCAATTAACTTATATCGATAGTTACATTAGTTCAGATTTTACATATCGTATGTTGTACTTCTTTCACTGGTTACCTTTGAGAAAATAATATGACAGTTTAACTCGAAGTCGCCTGTCTGGCTTATTTTGTTCATAAATTGTTGAACTTGGGTGCAAAATAAATGAAAAACTGTACATTACATCGGCAAAGTCGGAACACCTAGAGTAATAAACGATGAAAGCGAAGCCTTCATGACCGAGATGTTCCGATTGTGACAAAGCGGACTTGATTTGATTACGTAGTTCTGTCTTTCTATTCGAGCTTATTTATCGTCAGTACCGGTTGCCCATATGACCGACGCCCCCTGAAGAGCTTAGTTATTTAATGTTGCGGGGGTAGTGCAAGATACAGAAAGCATCCCATTCCAGAGACTACCCCTCCCTTCTTTTGCATGCTCATTGTATAGAACTGATACATGGGACCTCGGTTTAACGTCTCATCTGAAAGGCTATTAGTAATGTTAGTTGAGGAGAGGGGGTTCGAACACGGGACCCTAGTTTACCAGTCCAGCATATTACCACTGTTTGTTTTTGGGGGTTTCAACGCCGATTTCATGTTACATCTCGGCGGTCAGTCCACCTAACCGGTTTTCCTGGATAAGTAACCAGTAATTGCCAATTTCTCCGCAAGTGACTGACTACTTTTCCCACATGATCTACTCTGAATCAGCGGTGAGAGACAAATGAACATAAGACACAATGTCTGAGAAAAATTGTCACAGAGAAATTTTGCCCTGCCCAGGGGTCGAACCAACTATCGATGGATTACTAATCAAGTGCTCTACCTATTGAGCTAAGCGGGCGAGCGAATACCACTGGCCCAGATCCACTCCTATTACGTGTTCCTGAGGTAAAGCCTTTTTTATACTCTGAAGGGAAGCAATACCTTATACTTTAAAATAGTGACTGTATTACAATGATCTCCCCTTTTGAATTTTCAATTTTCATAGCCTGAGAGTTTTTATGTATTCATAGAGACGAGGAGTTAATTCCATAGACCAATTGGTTAATTCACTTCTCTCATGATATTTTCTACAGCTATTCAATACACGTTACATATAACTCAATAATTATTCATAATGTACCGAGATATATGCATACATTTTTTTTCTTTTAAGACACATAATCAAAGAAAGAAATAAATCGCATGGATTCTAAAGAGGCTTCTTCTAGATTATTTTATTGGAAAGCTGAATCGCCATCAAAGTAGTATGGTATGATTTATTCACAGAAAAAAAACTTGTTTATGTTAACATCTTTTGGGAACACCCAAATAAATGTAAAAACTTGTTGAATTCATGATTCACTAAAATGTCACCTAGCACAGTTTTCCATTCATCATACAGCCTCATAACTAGAGATTACGTCATGCGATTTAGACCTTTATCCTTAGACATATCACAATCAAAATATGGATTTTTCTGTTCATGCTCTGCGTTAAAAGTCGATAAATAGTTCTGTAAATTAATCGAAGAGAGGCGAGACTATTGTGGGTAATATTGTTATTGCGAGTAACGAAGAAAACCGTTTCCTTTTTATGTTTATCTAATGAATTAAACAAATTCATTTACACATTTTAATAAAAAAAAATAACCTCTTCATGACATCTTTAGGTATTTTAAACAGCATCCAAAGTCATTACATTAACGTCATCATTTTTACACGCCCTTATTAACGTGTTAGACCACCTCTGTTGTCGAAACAAACTATGCAACGACGTCTCATCCTGATAAGACGACTGATGGTATGTGAGGGATTCTATCCCACTCTTCCTTCAGCGCCGCACCGAGCTCACGTAACGTTCTTGATGGAGGATCACGTCTTCAGACACATTTTCCAAGAATGTCTCACACATGTTCAATATGTCCGGGCTTTTTGCTGGCCATGGTAAAAAACGGATATGTTGCTCTTCAATGAACTCATTGACAAGTATTGCCCTATGTACTCTAGCGTTTTCATCTTAGAAGATGAATTCTTGACCATGACATTGAACAAACGGGACAACATGTGGAACCAACATGATGTCACGGTAGTACTGATCAGTTAAACTGCCATGGCACACATGTAGCTCTGTTCTGCCAGTCATAGTGATGCTACCCCATACCATAACGGACCCACCCAAATATCGGTCGTGGGCAACCCTAGCACCTTCTGTAAAACGTTCACCTGGGCGACGCCAAACTCTTCTTCGACCATCACGAAAGTCTAGGTTCTGGATTCGTCAGTGAATATCAAATGTGACCAATAGTTAATATTCCACCGACGTCGCTGTCTACACATAGCGGTCGTTTCGGACGATAGTACACCTGGGACGTCCACTTCTTTGGATATCAATCACTTCACCAGTTGTTTGATAGCGTGAGCATAATTGATAGACAATGGACTGTGAAAAATTAAAGTCAGCTGCAGCCTGGACCCGCGTACTTCCGGTCTGGAGCATACAAATGGCCCGACAACGTTGACGTCCCGTTAGACGTCTCATAATTCCATTTCAATTGCAAATTTGATTGTGAATTTGGGTTCGACATCATTCTGAAAGTTTTGCCCAACTAAAGTCACAATTACTATGATTTCGATCAATGTCAAAGTCCACGTGCTACCCCTCATGTCTTAAAGTTGCACGTGCAGCATCAATTTGAACAAGAATTCTATACTTTAATGACCACGCTATCTGAACGACCATTGTAAAAATATACATGATGATTGCCTGTAAAGAGTAGGTTTCCCATATATCATAACAAAATAACACAATATCCCCTACTTTTAATGAACAGTTTAATATTGCTCACTTTAGTAATGGTCTGACTTTGGTAATTAAATCATGCCTTTGCATAATCATTTGAATTTGAAGCGCCATGTTTAATATAAAGAAACGATGGAATATATATAATATTTAGAGCTGTTTTCTTGACGGATATTTTATAATTGATTTTTTTCGGTATAGTCAAATTGGACCCGACAATCGTTAATATATAAACTTTAAACCAACTCGTCCTAAGCTCGCCAGGGAGCTGCATAATAACACTTTACCTGAATTCGTTGAATAAACACTTAAAATAAGGAATGAAAACTAGTGTCAGACCCTATATCTCTAACTCTGAAATCAGAAAAAAAAACTTCGGATACGCAGGTCTGTTTACTTAACAAATTTTCCTATGTTACAGTTTCATGCTTAAGCTAATGCTATGTTATTTCACTTTTAAAGGCTGAGATTTTGGAAATGTTCCAGTAGAGTTTTTCAATGAATGTCATGTGTATTCCATAGTAATAGTAACTCGTGTGTCAATGAATGTCATATGTGTTCCAAAGTAATAGTAACTCGTGTGTAGATGAATGTCACAATGTGTTCCAAAGTGATAGTAACTCGTGTGTAAATGAATGTCACAATGTGTTCCAAAGTGATAGTAACTCGTGTGTAAATGAATGTCACAATGTGTTCCAAAGTGATAGTAACTCGTGTGTAAATGAATGTCACAATGTGTTCCAAAGTGATAGTAACTCGTGTGTCAATGAATGTCATATGTGTTCCAAAGTAATAGTAACTCGTGTGCCAATGAATGTCACAATGTGCTCCAAAGTGATAGTAACTCGTGTGCCAATGAATGTCACAATGTTTTCCAAAGTGATAGTAACCCGTGTGTAAATGAATGTCATATGTTTTCGAAAGTAATAGTATCTCGTGTGTCAAGGAATGTTATATGTGTTCCAAAGTAATAGTAACTCGTGAGTCAATGAATGTCATAATATGTTCCAAAGTAATAGTAATTATTGTAATCATTCGATATGCAGCAAATATTATCATTTGTCTGCATGGCTTTACGTCGAAATATAATTTTTTTTTAATCATTTCCCAAAATCTGTCCAAGTTATAAACTCAATAATTATGGAAGTTTTTAAATATATTATCAAACTAAAACAATATGTTCTGGGAAAACAATCCGTTACATACGCCATACATCCGGCACTCCAAACGGTTTAAACGAGTAATACACATCAAAATCCCTAAATTGAAAAAAAAAAACAGGTAACACGACAGAACATTTGACAAATTGCAATTTTGTATCAATGCATATAATTAGACTTAGAACTTTTCCTGGAAGCTTAGGTTTATTCAAACATATATATTTGCTCTTTTTTGTAACATCCTTTTAGGCTGTTACTGTGGTTTTCTGTGGTTATGGGGATGTCATCTGTTTTGGTTGCCTTGCAGTTGTGCATCGATCGAGATATCTCTGTTGTGTCGGGGCAGGTGGTGTGGGGTGAATAAGGTTATTGGGTTACTCCGTACCTTCCTCTGTTTCATCATCTAGGTATTCTGAAATTGTTTGTCATATTTATAATTCAAGGGGAAAAATCCTTTAAACAAAAAAGAAAGTGTTGAAATTAAGAAAAGATGGGGGTTACCAACGAAATTGCGTACGCGTATGCACACATTCAGTCCTAATTTAACATTTTAATGAATTCTTATACTTATATCAAAATAGCGATCGTTCTAGGTTTAAGTGCTATGTTATTACACTTTGTGAAATTTAAACCCCATTGTCTAGAAAAACAGACGGATATACGCAATGTATTGATTTGGATTTCGAAAATTGAGAAATATTAATGATTTGTATACTTCATATGATCTTAGAGGAATAGCTACTACATAAAAAATTTATGGAAACAGAAGACATATAGATCATGGCAGATATGCGTGCAAGTCTTTATATTCATTAAGGAACATGATCGTTTGAATTTACCGATATAAATCTTCGGAAGAGTAAAAAAATATACCTGAGCTTTCGTACCATAATGAGACATGTTTTATAGTTTACCTTCACCAGTAAAACAAAACAAACAAAAAAGCAAACGGAAAAAATGTGTCTGACAATTATATATCGATTACACAATGAGTATAGAAAGCACATCATTGAAATATCCCATATATGAAAATGATAACGTGAGAAACAGGCACATGTCATGATTTACTAGCTAAAATGGTGGTTTCCTTCAAGCGATAAAAAACTCCAAAGTCTATAAATCTATTTCAAATTGCTATTCTTTTTTTTACAGAAATGATCACGTTTTTCTACTGCATGCAGTTTTAAACCATTATCATTTGTAAAAAGCTTAATCAAGGCAACAAACAGAAGTTAAGGTTTAGTATCATTCAAAACTTTTGTATAAGTAGAGCTGTATTCTTACATAGAATACTGTAAGAAGACAAAAAGCTATTTTCGTCTACAGTTGATGATACCTTTCTTGGAAAGCTATATATCGAGGGTTGAGTGTGAAGCTATTGAAACGCATGCAGAGATACAACATTCTATATATCTATTAACAAATATCTGCCATTTAAATGGGAGTTCATATACGTGTAAACAGAATAAGTGACTTAAGCATAAATTGTATGCTTGCACACTCTTAATGATTTTTTTTTCACATGAGGCTTGTGACGAGATTTATAACACTAATAGCTTTTGTCGGATAGATCAACATTGAGTGCATGAAATAGTAAAATGATTACATATGATTAATGTATGTCTGTCTGCTATCTGTCCGTCTTTTATCTATCAATTTTAGTTTATTTATTTTCAATAAGGGTTTCCCACACGACCTACGTCCCATCAAGAGTTTAGTTATTTTAAGTTGCTGGGGATAGTGTTGAATACAGAAAGGTTCCATTCCAAAGACAGCCCTACTTGTAATACATGCTCAGTGTATAACATCGATAAATTTGACCCCGCATTAACGTCTCGTCCGAAAGTTTTTTCACTTTTGATAGCTGAGGAGCGGTGGATCGAACTCACAACCCCTATATTACCAGTCTATCGCGTTACTACTGGACTACTGATCCACCCCTGTCGTGTTTTACGCCAATAAATCTTCGTCAATTTATCAGTACAATGCCAGTGTTGAATTGATAAAAAATATTTATTGATTTCAAATCACTTCCAGTTGCTATCTTAAACAGAATGGATTTGCAACCAGGAAACAAATAATATATAACGCAATCAGTTGCATCATTTTCAAATAAACATAGTTGGAACACTTGAATAATAATATTGTCCTGTAAAAGAAAAAGTAATCCAAATGAACCACCTGGAAACTTCTGTATTGAGGCATTTGTTCTGAAAATGACGATTCTATACTATTTCTGTATTTTTCTCATTTTACACTTTTCATTTATCATAATGATAAAAATCATGAAACACCAGTGCAATCTAAACGTGGCTTAAGAATAAACTGTAACTTCATGCCGTGAAGTGTTCCGCATAAGGCCTACCGGAAAGATATGCAGAGACGGAAATTAAGTGTTGTCCGTTTAGAAATGGAATTAATTATAAACATACAATTCAGGACTACTGATTGTTATAACCAAACTGTTTATTATAAAACTTTTCGTTATAATCAAATTCTTTTATAACGTTTTCCCAAAACGAACATAATATTACATTAATCTGTGGAAAAATGGTTTTCCTTTTTTTCTGTTTAAAGATTTATAACAGAAATCTACCATCGAAACATGTTATATATTGTACTTGGCTTTAACGGTTGTCTGAAGTTAAATACTTAAATTGGTGGTGTTGAATAAACTATTTATACATGCATAATAATGACAAAAACTTGATAGAAGATTTTATTTCAATAAATTAACATAGCAATACTATCCAATATACCAAGGCCATATTACCAATAAATATCAATCGGAAAAAAATATGCCTTAAAATACGGCTCTCCGGGTAGTAAATTCCGTATTAGCTCTACTATGTGTCTGAGTTTATTTATCGTCGGTATCGGTTGCCCATATGGCCGACGCCACCTGCAGAGTTTCGTTTTTTTAGTTTATTTGGCATAGTATAAGACACGAAATGCATCCCACTTCAGAAGTACCCCTTGTTCTTTTCAGTGCTCAGGGTATAGAATGAATTTATGGGACCTCGATTTAATGTCTCATCCGAATGTTGACGAGAAAGGTATGTCTGTGGAAGAGCAGAAATCTAAAAGAGCAGAAATCTAATTCGCGACCCCTGGATTACCAGTCCACCACTGATCCACTTCTACGTATTAGACAAAATCGTTTGAATTTTATTTGTCCATTGTGTAGCCAATGGCGTGACAACTGCATAAGACATAGGTGTCTTATCCATTCATCGTGTCACGCGTGACGTCATAAACTCTTAAATCACTACAAGTACTTTAGCCGTCCTGCAAAAAGGAACTCAATATTGGGATCCTAAAGGAGATGTATAAGAGGACGATTCCCTGAACAAACTGTGGCGTTATGCTACAGAAGGAAAGCAAACAGAGGCCAGAGGTGGCGCTGTACACAATTACGAGATTCAATAGGGAGACCTGAACAGAATATCTGAACCTAAAAAAGTGTGTCCCGGATTAATTAGCCCAAAAGGATTGAGGTCTCAAAGTCTTTGAAGAGAATTTGCTCAAGAATACTTTGTCGGGGATTATCTTTAAGCGAGAAAAACGGGTGATAGAATCCTGCTGAGCTTCTTTTGGCCAGGAATTTCTGGGGATTTATTCAGCTTCTGCCGCCTATCTGAAGACTATTCTAAAGGGCAGAATAAGAAAAAGCTCCCCTGGAAGAGACATAGAAGGTCCAATAGTGCCATTTTCTGACAGTGGAAACAGACTTAAGTACGTACATGTATACCTATTGACCATTGTGGATCAACCCACACATACTCATGTAGCAATTTTCTTTCCAAAGATAGACACAGCAAGAACTGATGCACTCTTAGATGCGACCTCAAGAAATAGTTTGCCGAGTGAAATACTAAGCGAAAAAAGAAGTCAGTTTACCTTTAATCTGGTGTGAGAAGCGAGATCAAACATCTTTGCACCAAACGATATGATCCCAAGTCCCATGATCCCAATGGATAATATAAATGTAGAAATGGATTCGATTGTTAAAAAGTACGCTTAAGAAAATGTGTAAAGAGAAACCTAGACCTTAAAAATGTTTTGGTTGACTACAGAGAAGTTCTAGAAGCCAGCATGGGATTTTCGCAATTCAAACAACTACATATTATGAACAGTGTGAGGACCAAAGAGCTGTGAAAAGAGGCACACACAAATGATTGCATTTCGCGAGTTTCCGAGATTCGTATTGCCAATATTGCTATTTTTACCCGAGCAGTCTAAAACGGTTGTAAAGGCACTGGTCCAGAAATCAGTGTGGCCATAACATGTGGTAAATGATGTCATTTAGGCTGTCGCGAGCAACATTTTTTGCGGCGATTCGGCTGAGAAAACTGCTGTAAGTATTTTATTTCTTCATCAATTGTAAGGGGTTATAGTGCATGCGAAGCGGGAGATTTTGCCCTGCATATAGGTCTTAATGATTCTTTTGTCAGATATACAGTTTTTCTTAACATTCGGGAAATAAAGAGTACGTAAAATATGTTTGCTATCGTGAAAAGCGCACCAGTTTTCCAGAATGTTAGAACATTCTGTGCATTTGACAAGAGAATTGTCAGGACCAATGTGTAGGGCATAAGAACATTCTGTGCATTTGACAAGAGAATTGTCAGGACCAATGTGTAGGGCATAATTTTCCGCTTCGCATGCGCTATATACCATTGACATTGATGAAGAAATAAAATACTTACAGCATTTTTATCGTACACATCGAAGCAAAAACATGCTGCTTGCGACAGCCTAAATTTTCCAAGCGGTATGGCCACACTGAGAATTACTATTTGTTGTACACGCATGTTTACAAAGTTTTCGCTAGTGAACGAAATAATAACATGTTATAAAAACGTATGTTTAACTTGAATATGTTTTTTTATTTCATGCTTTTCAATGGATTATTGAAATATATCAGTAGATTAAATCCTGATAATCTCACTGTTTCAAACAGTGAGATAATTTCACTGCTACGGAACTACTTTTTTTCCTTCAATGAACCCCATATACATGTACAAAAGTACAACTTGAGTTATCTGCAGCCGTTGATCCGTGTTCGCCGATAATTAGGCCATACAAACGTATCAGGATCCTACCTGACAGTGACACTGATTCTAATTAATATGAATTAGGCAAATAATATACCTGTTATGATGTTCGTTCACTAGTTTGATTTAAATCCTTGTTTTGTTTATAATTCCCACACACGTTGTGAATGAAAAAAAAAAATGGCGGATTAAACTGAGTTGACTTCGATTCACGCGCAGTAATTCAATAGCTTTATCAACCTAAAACTGTTGTTTACTCTAATTAAATTTACAAAACGATTTCTTTTTTCTGTTTGACATAAAATAATAAATGAATAAGACCCTGTCTAGTGAATTATATATTAAAAATGAGAGTTTATCTGGAACTATTTTTATTACGAAATATACATGTGTTAGCACGTGAAGAAGAAGGAAAGTGGGGCACCAGACGGGGAACACTTGGATAGGTAAAACATTAAAAATGAGAAATAATTAAAATAATCCATTGAAAAGCATGAAATAAAAAGAAAATTTGTTTGTTTTTGGTGTAAGATCGAAATTTATTTCATCTCGTGATGGCAAGGATTAAATATTTTCACTCGTGGCTGCGCCACTCGTGAAAATATAAATCCTTGCCATCACTCGATGAAATAAATTTCGATCTTACACCAAAACAAACAAATATCCTCTATATTTTTATATACAAGATTTGATGCATTAGATTATGTTATACCACTATAAGTATGCTTATCTTGTGTTGCTCTTTTTGTTGTTTTAGTTATTGTTGTTATTTTTTTCGTTGTTTCTAAACATAAATCAGCTTTTTTCTGCTATAAATAGAATGTGTTATTATAAAAGGAGAAATAAACAACGTAAAAGAAAATCTTATTTTAACAAATTAAGAATTCGATACGAGCCATGCGTTCAATATTCCAAGGCCAAATTACTGTACCTTTTTTCCAAAATCAACGAGGCGTATGAATATTCTGAATAACAAGTTGACGTAATTGTAAGGACTTTTTTCGTGACTTAAGATTCGAAAATTAAAATACATAAAAAAAATCTCCTTAAAGATGAATTGAAAAGCGATAAAAATATAGCCTTGCATAAAATTTCTTCAACAGATTGATTAAATCGATATAATCGACGAATGATTTGAATATTGGACCTGAGAGATAAAAATTATCAGGATTTTACACAAGCACGTATTAAAACGTACATGAAATCGGGATATAAACCATTTTGATGTAGGTACGTAAATTGTGTTTTATTGTTGAATTGTAAAAATATTATCGTGCAATATATATTGTCATTTTCTTTAACTTTATGCATATATAATGATCCCCGGCTTCAATAAACGCATGCAGGAAAAACACTCGCGTCATAGTCTTATAATGCAAGGATACAGAAAAATGATACTGTCGCTCTCAAGTAAACTTTAACTGATTAAAATTCATAAGATTGTCAAAATTCATCATGATATTTTAGAAACTGCATTTTTTTCGTCATAAATTTACCCCTACATGCATTAAAACGCTGTTGATTTGCTTCTCAAGATTGTCAACTGATAGCATGGTAAAATTTACGATTTTAAGATTGAAACAGAAGATGCTCAGTGAAGGTGTAAAATTCACACACGCGTAAATCCCACACGGCGTGAAGTAAGCTTCACACGTGACATTTACGGATTATTAAATTACACCTTATTTTTGTTCATTGAATGCACGAAAGGTCCACACATATGATACGTAATATCCCTCATCCCTAAAAAGGTCCTGAGTACAGATGTATGTTACCTTCACATATGTTTTAAGTTTACGTACACACTTTACCTAAGATTCACGTCGTGTGAAATATTTGTGTCGATTACACTTCACACTGCTTCGATAACTTGTAAACAATAATATACGGTAATTTAATAACAGTGGTTTCTGTTTGCCGCCAAATATTTGTTAACTTTGTATGGTTTCATGCTGCATTTTGTAAATGTCAAGAGTTATGTCTATTATATTCTACTCGATATAAATGTCCGTGAAGTTGGCAGCCTAGCAGCCTGGCAGCCTGGCAGCCTGAAGTTGGCAGCCTAGCAGCCTGGCAGCCTAGCAGCCTGAAGTTGGCAGCCTAGCAGCCTGGCAGTCTAGCAGCCTGAAGTTGGCAGCCTAGCAGCCTGAAGTTGGCAGCCAAGCAGCCTGGCAGCCTGAAGTTGGCAGCCTAGCAGCCTGGCAGCCTAGCAGCCTTAAGTTAGCGACGGATATTAGAAAAACAGAGAAATGGTCTGAAATGCATTATAATCACGTTCTAAGGATACTACAAGCGGATTGGATATGAAATAAATCTTAATACTTCACCTTATTTCTAGGCTGCTAGAATGTGAAAGTAGCAGCCTGGCAGCCTAGCAGCCTAAAGTTAGCGACGGATATTAGAAACAGAGAAACGGTCAGAAATGCATTATAATCACGTTCTAAGGACACTACAAGCTTATTGGATATGAAATGCAACTTAAAACTTCACCTTATTTCTAGGCTGCTGGAGTGTGAAAGTAGCAGCCTAGCAGCCTAGCAGCCTAAAGTTAGCGACGGATATTAGAAACAGAGAAATGGTCTGAAATGCATTATAATCACGTTCTAAGGACACTACAAGCTTATTGGATATGAAATGCAACTTAAAACTTCACCTTATTTCTAGGCTGCTGGAATGTGAAAGTAGCAGCCTGGCAGCCTAGCAGCCTAAAGTTAGCGACGGATATTAGAAACAGAGAAATGGTCTTAAATGCATTATAATCACGTTCTAAGGACACTACAAGCTTATTGGATATGAAATAAAACTTAAATCTTAACCTTATTTCTAGGCTGCTGGAATGTGAAAGTAGCAGCCTAGCAGCCTGGCAGCCTAGCAGCCTAAAGTTAGCGACGGATATTAGAAACAAAAAAATGGTCTGAAATTTATTATAATCACGTTCTAAGGACACTACAACCTTATTGGATATGAAATAAATTTTAAAACTTCACCTTATTTCTAGGCTGCTGGAATGTGAAAGTAGCAGCCTGGCAGCGTAGCAGCCTAGCAGCCTAAAGTTAGCGACGGATATTAGAAACAGAGAAATGGTCTGAAATGCATTATAATCACATTCTACGGATACTACAACCTATCGGATATGAAATGAAAATCAAAAATTTACTTAATTTCTAGGCTGCTGGAATGTGAAAGTAGCAGCCTGGCAGCCTTAAGTGAGTGACGGGAAGAAGAAAAACGGAAACGGTCTGAAATGCATCATAATCACTTTCTACGGACACTACAAGCTTATCGGATTAGAAACAAACCTTTTACATTCACTTAATCTCTAGGCTGCTGGGATGAGAAGTTAGCAGCGTAGCAGCCTGAAGTGAACGACAGATATAAGAAATATGGAAACTGTCTTAAATGCATTATATACATTTTCTAAGGACACTACAAGCTTACTGAAATGAAATGAACCTTAATTATTCATTGAATCTTTATGTTGCTAGAATGGAAAGTTAAGGTCTAGCAATGTATAGTTAGCGATGGGAATATAAAATACGGAAATGGTTTGAAATGCATTATGCTGTAAAACCCCTCTATTAAATACACCTTCCGGACTGACGCAACGTGTCCTTAATAGCGGGTTGTCCTTAATAGTGGATTTGTATTGCATTTGTACTTGACGTCACTGGAACAACATTATAAGTCTGTCGGTTCTACATCCAATAGAGTGTTAAAGCGACTGACTCACAGAATTCAGCTGATTTTTTTCTTTAAAATTTAAAAGAAGTTGATATACTATGGAAACAACGTAATATTATGTTTCATTACACCTTGAAAACTGAAAAAAAAACTGCCTTAACCTGGATTTGAACTCTCGACCTTTCGTCAGGAAAATGTAGACCGACGATCTGCACCACTGAGCCACAAAGACTAGTTATAAAGACGCGTCAAAATTAATCTTATAACTAAAGTATCTACCTCGTGACAAAGTTTGTAAAACTTTATATTTTGATGTTTTTCTTTAACAAAAAATGAGTCAGTAACTTAGTTTAAATATGTTCTACACAGTTACAGCAAATATTTCAAGATGTATAAACTCTTTCTTTTTTCATCGTCTGCGGGTCAGTCGCTTTAAAATTTACATTATATACCACTTTCTTCCTTCTACCTAACAATACTTTGAATTACAGTCTTAATTACAGTTTGAAACTGTTTTAATTGCAATTTTTTACGAGTAAAGTGAATATCGTTAAATAATATTTAAAGGGGTAATAGTTTGTAAAATTTTTTTTAAAAAAAAGTCAGTTAACGAATGTTACCAAAATCGAGTGTCCGTAATTTGGGTTTGATTTTTGCTTGGAAACGTATTTTGTACTACGTCCGTTATCCGTAATACCGGATTAGTTGGATGTCTCTATGTTGGAGTTAAATATTTGTTGCAAAAAGCAAATGAAATGTCCGTTCTTTGAAACTGACCTTAAAACCGAGGCGCCCCGTAATTTCGGAGTGGCCGTAAGGTGGGATTTTACTGTAATCACTTTTAACCACACTACAAGCTTATCTGAAATGAAATGAACTTGAAACATTCACTGAAAACTCCTGACGGCTAGGCTGGTGGGCCTAAGTTAGCAGCCTAGCAGGCTAAAGTTAGCGCGTAGAATATGAAATATGGAAACAGTCTGAAATGCACAGGAATCCCTATCTAAGCACACTAGAATATTGGTTGCTGGAACGTAAAGAGAGCAGCTATAAAAAGTATTTAATTTTGCAAAAATACCCTTTTCTACAGAGACAAAAGTTATGATAGATTTTTAATACGAATAATTGTGGCTTGATAGGTAGTTTTTAATTGCCAAGTGTCTGTGCAAGCCGCATGGCAAAAAAGGTATCCTAGATGTTTGGCATACAGTATTTTTCCAAACAGCTTTCATTTAGTCTTTATTTACAAGTAAATAATACATGTATAAAAATGAAAAATATTAGTAAATCCTACACTGTAATCGCCCACAGCCTACGTTGGCAACAGCAGATGATGTTCTTGGCGACGAGCATACTTTAGTTGGGTTACAGTTACCGGCAATGGAAGCCGGATCTAACGAAAATTCTTTTCGTTCTATTGTACTCATTTGCTTACTGCTTGCCAGCATGCTTGATTATTGTCCAACATTTGTTGAACATTTAAAAAAGCAGCTGTTTCAATTCTTTGATTTGCATGAAAACGTAAGTTTGTGATGATTCAGATGAGATACTGAAACAAAATTCTCTTCGAATTTTCGTTCTCATCGCTGACTAATATACTAGCTATCGTGCTCCGCTCCAATTTTACCATAGTAGCACGAGAGCTGTCTACAATTGGTACATGTAAAAATGGACTTTTTTTAATTGCCACAACTTTCATGATGATATTATTCTTATGCAAATTAGCTAATTTGTCAGTAATATATCTGAGCTTATTTGCAGTAAAGAGTCGCTTAAAACAAAAGGTCTTTCGTTGCTATCAGTAAATGTTGTTCGTGCAAGACAACAGGGGTGCGTATGCCTGCGACTACATTATGCACATGACTGCATATTCTTTTTCCTGGATAGCTGGCATAATGTTATACATGATTGCAATGCAAACTTACATAATTGTTTCATAACATTAGGCATAAACAAATTTCGGATTATTGTTTTGTTTTCGCGTGCGCAAATGATTGGGCTTTGGTAGTGTGAAAGACCATATAAAGTTTCGATCGGAGCACCTTGGAGATCTCTTTAAATCACCTCGGAAATGATAGAAACGTTGCCATATTGGAAATCGCAGAACTAATTTCAAAATGAAGGAGACGGACATTGACGTAGAAATGTCTGCTTCACCGGAGAAACGCATCACTAGGTGTATTCATGAACTTTTATTTAACAGGTCCGTGTTTGACGGAAACATCCGATTTTTTTAAAGATTTATAAAGTTTGTGGCAATTTGGTTTCACTAAGCTATTAAGACCATTGCTAGTGCGCCATCGGCCAGGCCGACTTAATTGCTTGACATTAGTTATTACAAAGACGACACGAGCTTGTATATACATAAATATGAGACTTTTTAAGTTATATCCTTAATGCTGTCAATTCCGCCATCTTAACAGAAAGAACTATCTGTAGATGCAGGGCCGGATCCAGAAGAAGATTAGCTGGGGAAGTCCATTTTAGAGCGACGCCCCATCCCCGTTTAAAACAAATCAGATTCGTTGCCCCCCGCCCCCTCGTCCCGTATTCAGTGGGCGGATCCAGGCTATATTTCTCGTTGGTGGGAACATTTAAGGTGGGTACGGGTTAGCAATTTGGAATCTAGTAAAAATACTGGGCACTGGCACATTTTTAGACAAAGTACTGAATCAGAATAGTGAATTTTGCTATGAATGACCATAAACATCTGAACAATGTGACAATGTGAGCTTTAGTGCCGAACTAGATGGACTTTTCACCCCATGGGACATACAAATATGTATGAATGCAGCCAGATGCACGTGTACAAAATTTATATTGTTTGTTTATTCTCTTGTGGTTAAACATCAGTGATGTTCTAGAAATCAGTCCACCTAACGGGCGTTTCTGGGTATCCGACCAGTACTAACCAATTTCTCTGAATGTTAACGCCGTTTCTGTTAAAAAAATGACGGCATTAAAGGGGCATTGTCGTGCATCAAAATAACAGGTCCGTGTCTTTGTAAGAAAGGAACTTCTTCAGGCTGCAAAATCTGGTCTACATAGCCTTGAGCATTAAGATTTCCACGTACAACAGCAGGTGTTGTACACGAAACATTACACAGATACGTCGCTAAAATATTGAAATGTTAAAAATAAACAGCGCACAATTTCTTTTGCAACTGAGTACATATTGTAACACATCTTTTTTAAGAAATTTAAATTAAAATAAATGAAATGATGTTAAATGTAATGGAAAGCTTGTAGTGTCCTTAGAACGTGATTATAATACATTTCAGACCATTTTTCTGTTTCTAATATCCGTTGCTAACTTAAGGCTGCTAGGCTGCCAGGCTGCTACTTTCACATTCCAGCAGCCTAGAAATAAGGTAAAGTTTTTAGTTTTATTTCATATTCAATAACCTTGTAGTGTCCTTAGAACGTGATTATAATGCATTTCAGACCATTTCTCTGTTTCTTATATCCGTCGCTAACTTAAGGCTGCTAGGCTGCCAGGCTGCTACTTTCACATTCCAACAGCCTAGAGATAAGGTGAAGTTTTAAGTTTCATTTCATATCCAATAAGCTTGTAGTGTCCTAAGAACGTGATTATAATGCATTTCAGACCATTTCTCTGTTTCTAATATCCGTCGCTATATTAAGGCTGCTAGGCTGCCAAGCTGCTAGGCTGCTACTTTCACATCCCAACAGCCTAAAAATAAGGTGAAGTTTTAAGTTTCATTTCATATCCAATAAGCTTGTAGTGTCCTAAGAACGTGATTATAATGCATTTCAGACCATTTCTCTATTTCTTATATGCGTCGCTAACTTAAGGCTGCTAGGCTGCTACTTTCAAATTCCAGTAGCCTAGAAATAAGATGAAGTTTTAAGTTTCATTTCATATCAAATAAGCTTTAAGTGTCCTCAGAACGTGATTATAATGCATTCCAGACCATTTCTCTGTTTCTAATATCCGTCGCTAACTTTAGGCTGCTAGGCTGCTGGGGTGCTACTTTTTACATTCCAGCAGCCTAGAAATAAGGTGAAGTTTTAACTTTTAAGTTTCATTTCATATCCAATAAGCTTGTAGTGTCCTTAGAACGTGATTATAATGCATTTCAGACCATTTCTCTGTTTCTAATATCCGTCGCTAACTTTAGGCTGCTAGGCTGCTACTTTCACATTCCAGCAGCCAAAAAATAATGTGAAGTTTTAAGTTTCATTTCATATCAAATAAGCTTGTAGTGTCCTTAGAACGTGATTATAATGCATTTCAGACCATTTCTCTGTTTCTTATATCCGTCGCCAACTTAAGGCTGCTAGGCTGCCAACTTCAGGCTGCTAGGCTGCCAGGCTGCTAGGCTGCCAACTTCACGGACATTCGATATAAAAGGTTATAGACAGGCTAAACACACGAGTAAATATCAATCTTTAATAATTTGAATTTTACTCCGCTCATTTTCACTTTTCACTCCAATTTTAATATTTCAAAACTTAATTGTGCTAGACATTCATACTGAGCAAATATAATTTACCTTCATGTGTATGCCCTTATAAACAGGGCTAATTAAAAGTTCTTCAGATATGTGTACATATTTACAGAAGTTTTTGGATAGATTTCATATACTTGTTAGCTGATTGAGACTAACACACACGAAAGTTTAAATAGTCAATCAAGTACAAACAGTAAACCATTTAAATCAGTTTAATATTTACGAAAGTTTAGACAGTCTGCACCATTAATGCATTTTGACTTAAGTGACACATTTGGTAGCGTCTGTCTTTTCATGACGCAAATTTATATTTATTTAATGTTTACATCAAGGATTTACAATTCTTCATATTAAACTGTAAAAATTGATTTTCGTTAAAACGAAAACGTAAAACATATAAATATATATTTTTATATAAAAAGCACGCATAAATCCGTTAAAGAATCATTGAAGATTTTACGGAAATCAATATTATGTTGTCACGTGAGTATCCTTAGAGTCTAATTGCAGCCAGTAATAATTTGAAGAAAACTCCGGGTATAAAACGCTCGCATACCATCATCGGAATAGAAAATTTGTCTTTTTTTTTTCAGACTATCACTGATCAGCTATTTTCATCGATGGATAAATACTATTTTTATTGTTAAACAGTTTTATATACCTACGGTTTATAAAGGATTTGTTTTTTCAAAATACGAAGTTGAAAGTTTAAAATCTGTTTGCGTAAAAATTGGAGTTATTGAACCTGTATTAGAACCCGTATTAGAAGGTAAAGAGGGTAAGGTAAGTCTGCCTTTATTTGTTCAAATAATTTAATTTACAATACATTGGTTTCTTTTTCTCATCATACTCAATATCCAAAATGACATTAATATATTGCCAGTTTTGTGTAGGTATAAAAAGCCTAAAACACTGGCTACAACATTGTATAGTAATAGAAACGTGACATGTATTTTAATGTCAATACGATACTTAGATTTTAATCATAAGGCGTAGTTTTGCACACTTACATTGAAAAACAAGAAACAAATGCATGAGTGTGCCCTTAAAATAGAACGGACTTTATTAAATGACAATCATAACAAATTGTCAGGTCAGAGTACAAAGGACTTTTCAGGAAGTAAAAGATAGGTAAAATAGATTTATTTCATCAAGTTATAAGTAGTTTTGTATATTCTTAACTTCTTCTTGTATGAATAATTCATTTATCAAAATATTTTGAATGTATATTCAGTGTTTTTATTATTATCTTTATTATTATTATTAGTAGTAGTATAATGTGGAAACAGGAAAAGTTTGTACCACATTATTACAGCAGTTTTATTTCATAAGTTTAATAATCATTTGTATTGAAACTGTAAGCAAATGATTTACATTGTCAGTGGGTATCACGTGGTATAGGCTATAGTGAGACCTGCTTTACTGAGGTCCGAGAAAAAAATTCGAAAATAAGTGATTATAACGCGGATGAATGAAATATGACATTAAATAATAAGTGGATATATTGTTCTTCAAATGTCGGAGAAACAAAATGGTTCAAAAAAACGACAGAGAATTTACCAGAAACAGAATATCACTTTTTACTTGTATGTCCAAAATATCGTGATTTAAGAAGGAAATACTTTAAAAATTATTATTGTCATTGGCCAAGCATGCAGAAATTCGAACAGCTTACGTCCAATCTGTCAATATATCTATTATGCTGTGAAATTATGAGTATCATAATAATGATAAAAGTTTTATTGTAGTAACTGCATATATTATTATGTAAATGGATATTGTACCATTGAAATATTGTAATCCCAACTACGTACAACTTAAATTTGATTTTTAATACGTACACTATTATATACTCGTCTGTTAAATTTCTTGCATATATCTATACCCTTATTTCATTACTTCTGTTAATAGGTTAAAGTAATGTAATTTTGCTTTATACCAAATAAACTTTTAAAACTTTAAAACTTTGAATTAAGCAGACGACAGAAACGTGTTTTTGCTACTTATATTTTATTTTTAGTATTTATATAGTACTGGAAATACTCTCTGTTTCAGGGATAAAACCATCGAAAATGGAAAGGAAATTGAAACAAAATACTTTCATTTGACTATTGGACATATACGAGTGGACATATACATGTTGGACGTATACGAGTGAACATATGTAGTGCAGCTGCAGAAAATAGCCATTGTGAAATTTAACGTTTCTGCTATTTAAGGAACATGTACCGTCAGCGTGTAGCATCAGCCTCGTTTTGGATTTATTATACTATAGCTGTCGTCTGTATGACCGCCTTTGTTCAAGCCTCTAATGAAACAATGTGAGTAAACTTTAAAAAAGTCCTTTTGTAAGACAAACACAATTTGCATTCACGCTTTCTCTCATTTATTGCAATTTCTCAATCAACATCTGTAGCGTTTGTTTTGATGATTCTCAAATAAGAAATATTATGTTCTGCATTAAGGGGGACTCTTGACTTATAAGTAAAGGCGCCGTGTTTATAAATGGTACCGGGGTTAGTTTTTTTGCCTATAGTGTTCAGGGCATGTTCTGCCGAAGCAAGTCAGTGGGTTACAAGCTAATTAAAATATGATTACCCATTGTCTAAACGACTCACGTTTGGCATATAATCAAATGATACTAGGAAATAAATGTGCCGATAGTAGCCCTGATTTTATTTTAAAATGACCCGTCTCTTCGAACGTTGACCATAAATTAATAGGTACAGATTTTGATATAGTCTATTTAATGTTCTAGCCTTCTGTTAATGTCTAACTACAGGTCTACAGTTCTGGCATCAATATTTAACGGCTATGACAAAAAGCTCCCGCCGAAGTACGATAGAGGTATGCTACGACTTTATTTTTTTATTTTTATAGTCGTAGAAAAGCATAATGTGTAGGATAATTATGTATAGTGAGAACAGATTCTTATTCATAATAAAACTCAAATATAAAATCGGGAGAAAAGCTGATATTCTTGTATATGGTGATAAATACATAGAGGATATTTGTTTTTTTTTGTGGAAGATGAGAATTTATTTCATCGAGTGAACACCATATGTGATATTTTCACGAGTGGCGCAGCCATATGGTGTTCACGAGATGAAATAAATTCCCATCTTCCACTAAAAAACAAACAAATTTTCTTTTTATTTTATGCCAACACGTCAAAAATGGGTATTTTATGACATTTTTACTCAGGGCCTTCAATAAATTCCCCATGGTGAGCCCCAAATCAGTTAATGCGTACTTTGGTCAAACCGTTACTCCGCACAAAAAAAGTGCAGACAATCTCCAATACATATGATAAATTTACTTCTGCTGAAATAAACTGAATAAACTTTCATCAAATAACATTTATTTTTCTCTACACAGTTTATCAATATTTATTGAATTTTAGCCATAAATACTTTAATTATAAAAGCGGATTAATACCGAGTAATATTCAATCAATTGAATTGAAAGTCGGCCATATTGGATATTGTCCATGTGAGTTATGTAAACAAATCAGACATTTTAAATAATTTATGGCGAATTTCATCATTGTTCACAACTAGTTAGGCTCAGGAATTCAATATTATAACTGGATTTAACAAGGTAAATAAATTTCACTCGCTGTCACTGTCTGAAATACAGCGGATTCTCTTGTATTTACGTGGTGGGGAAAAGTAGTTCCGGCACAAACAGTGGATTATCAAAATGGTAATTTCACTGATTCAAAACAGTGGATTATCACTTTTATCTCACTGATATTTCCCTTTTTTTCATTGGTAGGCATAAAATAAATCAAAATAATATGAAAGTCATAAAGATTATTTGCTACAAGAAATAACTTTAAAGAAACATATTCGGCTTTGGTGGGGAATTGCGCAGTAACTTTTGAACTACATTTCTTTTACAGTTTGCATGGCTCTCTCTCTCTCTCTCTCTCTCTCTCTCTCTGACCAATGCAATGATTAAAAATATTAAATATTTATTATAGGCGGTTTAGGCAGCTTCGGCAAAATAAAAAAGGAGAGTGTTCTGTTCTGTTTGGCTTAAAAACATCGTTTGATCATGAATATTTTGGTAACTATACTTTTCATCTTATGTTTTGTTAATTTCATTCAGCAGGTTTTGACAGACAGGTAGAGGTCGTAATCAATATCTTTGTCAATTCCATGTACTCCATCAACGAGGCCAACATGGTAAGTGCTTTATTTTCTCGAGGTTTCCATAATTCTTTTTTTATCTATTTACTTATTTTTTTATTATTTTTTTTTGTGTGTGTGGGGGGGGGGGGGGTTAAGTGGATGGAGGGTCGGAGATGATGGGTGTGGGGTGGGGGGGGGTGTATGTATAGATATCTTAATACAAACAATAGGTCGAGAATCCTTTGCAGAGAGATGAATAAGACATTAATACATACAAATATATGAGCGAACCATCAACGGTTATATTTGTAGGTTGTCTTTGTAACCTTGTCCCAATTATATTTTTTATTTTATATTTCTTAAGTCCTGCCATACACGATCAGACAATCCGGGATTTTTCCGCAGCCTACTTGAAGAACATGGTTGCATCCAAATTTATTTTTTTTCTCCAGATAAAAATAAATAGATTTTTTTCTTGAAAATGGGAAAATGCAAGAATGTTATTACTAGTCATGAGTTTACTGTTGATAAATTGTTGTATATCACAGCGATCGCAAGCTACAGACCTTACGCAAGTATATGTTCGCTTGACCATCTAAATAAATTACATGTAAAATAAATATTTATCCTGAGATATCATCTTTCATTCCTGTACTATTTCTAAACGAGAACTGTGAAAAGATGCGTCATCTCATATATATGTGCATGTGAATATTTGATAAAATTAATAAACCATGTTTAAACTAAAGGATCGAGCAATAAATGTTAACTGCCACAAGAAATCATGTTTCTTTAATTTATTCAGTTTTCTTTGCTCCAAGTCGCTAGATATTATGTTAATTAAGATTAAGATCGAACTTTGCAGACACCTGCTTTTTTTTTCTTTTGAGCTACTAACACTCATTAACCAAATGTTTTGTTAGGATTATTCCATGAGTATTTTCTTAAGAGGACGTTGGATGGATGAAAGACTGAAGTACAAAAATGTTGAAAATATGACAAGACTGGAACTGGATAAATCCCTTTTCGATGCCGTTTGGATGCCGGATATTTACATACTGAACGAGAAGTCTTCAGATTTTCATGAGGTGACGGTACCAAACAAATTGATACATGTATATCCGGATGGGGCGGTTCAGTACAGTGCAAGGTGGGTGCTGCATGCTACGCACATGTAAAAGCAAAATTTCAGAAAAACATGTCCTTGACCTTCCCCAAATTTCTTTTTCCCCTTTAATTATTACCTTATTATCATCATCATCATCATCATCTATCATTAAAACTTTCATAAATACAAATTATTTCATTAATAATGTCATTATCATCGTCATAAAAGTAATAATAATAATAATACTATTATTATTATAATCTTAATTATTATTTTTATTATTATAATTATCATTATCATTATTGTTATTATTATTATTATTATTATTATTTCATCATCATCATCATCAAGATGGTTCTTTTTTCATTTTAACTACATTTCATTTCACTTTATACACTCAGACACTAACAAAAACTTCTCCCTTAAAAACACCATTTCCCGTTTTTTCCACAAAGATTACGCAGTTAAAGTTTTAGAGTAATGTGTCGCTAAAAAGCATAAAATGTCCATTACAAGGTTCACATGAATTTTTAAACGGAATTCGTTTGAAGAAAAACGATGAACCATCTTCCTTGTAAGCACTATAAATAATTCAGAGTAATTTATCGTTAAACTTAAATGATCACTTTTACTAAGTTCTCGGGACCCATGAATGATCAAATACATGCGAATCGACCATGAATGCAACAGTCTGTTCTTCTTGTGCCTTTGTTGTTAGACGCTTAGATCAAGCAAGCGTCGCTTTGGTAATGACCATGCCTCCCAGCAATAGTGTGCACCCGGTAACTCTCCAGACGCTTTACTTCGTAAATGCAACGATACTTTGATCATGATCTTGTAAATGCTCTTTGTACGGTCAAGGGACACATCAGTTTCACCTACTGAACCATGATAATTATGTAATAACTACGACGCATCATTTCATTCACTGCTTATTATTTTGGTCTGATATACAATACTTCGCTTTGAACAAGATGTCTTTACTTGCTATATTAGGGCCAAAGGGTATTTTAGTCCTGCCGGCAGTTATACCCTCTTTTAGATACACAGGCTTCTTATACCCTTTTGTTTTCTGTTGTATGCTTTGATCTGATATGACCATGATGACTTTGTTTTTTTCAGAGTTACAGGGTCATTTTCCTGCCTTATGCACCTTCAGAAGTATCCGTTTGACACACAGTCTTGCCATTTTGAAGTAGAAAGTTGTAAGCATTTTTGAGATGTCTGTCTTTCAGTTGGGACATTTGTTTCTATTTCACTCGTGGTTTAAATGTTTTCAAACATATCTTTTAAATATTATCATTTGTTTAAATACATTACATATTTTCATCAAGGTCAATATTTGGTTCAAGATCCATTATTTTTTCATTCGAAAGCGGAAGCATCTCACGTAACAAAGGCACCAAGATCCACCTGGCCTTATTTTTAATATTCTTTTGGAAAAAAGATAAGGACATCTTTTCATTACATAAAGATCAGAATTAATGATTTTCACCTTATCCATTTAAAGAAAAAGACTTTAATGTACAATTGCAGATGGTCACAGTACAGAAACAATGAAGTTTGTCTGGAGTGAGAACGCGGTGACGCTGGCAAAGAACATAGAGTTTCCTCAGTTTACTATACAGAAAATAAGCCCATACAGTTGTGAGAAAGACTATTTTGGAAGTAAGCATACTGTTGTTTTTATCTCATTACAGTTCAGACGAATTCAGGGCAGACTTGGTCAGGGTAGGGGTAGGGCTTGAGAAGGGAAGGGATTTGTTTTCGTCGCTTTAAATAACAGTATTTCTTACAAAAGCTTAAACAGTGACTTCAATAGATCTACAACTTTAGCCGTGGCACACGCGAAGAGACAAAAATAGATTTTCTGTCCTGCACAAAATGTTAACTTCCAAAGCGGAGACTATATTTCGCTTAGTTCCTTCTACTAAAGTTGAAAAATGTTGTATTTCTTATTTTGTATTGATATTGGTATAATATTATCATTAGTTCTAATCAGAATGGAGACTTATTAAGGGCTGGGCAAATTGTTTGAAGAGCTTCAAAGCTTAGAAATAGTTTATTTACCTCTTTATAGGTGGAATATTGACAAGCCTTTATTCATGTTTGTGTAAATTAGTTTTTTTTAAGTTATAGAATTTATGATAAAGCATTTTATAGGTATCGAACCTAATTTGATTAGATAATTATAACTTTGATGTAGTCTCTTTGATAATTGATGGTAAAAACATTACGCTAATTGTCAGTAAGATTAAAGACGGGCACGATAGTTCCAGTACATTAAGAATATGAAAAATATCGGAGGGAGCGGGAGTGAGAAGCGTGCTCCCATTCTGTACTAAAAGGTGGCCCTACATCTTATCATAAATCAAACACTAATGGGCAATCTTTTCAGATAAAATACCCCTAAGAGTCTTGTTAACGGATAAGAGATCATAGCATATGCTTTTTAATTGAAAATTGATACACTTTTAAAAACATATTTCCCATGTGACACTTAATTCAAAGTATTTCGTAACAAGAAAAGAGATAAATCTTTCTGATAAAATCAAATCAATATTCTTCAAGGAACTGTAATCTGCTATCTGAAAAAAATAACGACCGAAAAACCTTCCTCCATTTTTATTCTGTTTTGTTTTTTGTACGCTTACCATTTCCATTATGTTTTTATAAAAGAGCAAAAATTATTTTGGGTAAAGAAATTATGCGTATATAAATTTTCCTTATTTGTTTCAGGTACAAATCTGTGCGCATATTTTACTTATTTGTTTTTGGTACAAATCTATGCGTTTTTGTCTTCCTTTTCTTTTCAGTTGTGTACCCTTGCATTGGTGTCAGGTTTGTTCTGATACGGAATTATGCGTATTATCTTGTACAAATCTATGTACCCAGTGTACTTATTGTGATCTTGTCCTGGGTGAATTTCTGGCTCGACTGTACGTCAGTTCCGGCTCGAATCTCCCTTGGGCTTCTCACGGTCCTTACTATGACAACTCAAAGTGCCGGTGCTAGAGCTAACCTACCACGTGTTTCTTATGTAAAGGTAAGACAACAGACCAAATCGAGGGGTGGATATAAAGCGCTATACAACAAAGAAGCAGATAGCTGTTTTTTGCATTCACCCCTCGAAACAGACAAACTTACAAACTAATTTAAAGTCTGTAATTTCTTTGTCGCTTTCATATAGAAATATGGCCAGGTTTTCTTTAATAGCATTTAACTTTAAACGGTTAACTGAGAGATATCTCATAAAATGACTAAATCATTGAAAATTTAAAGTTATTGCACATAAAAAATGTACAAAACTCTGAAGATTGTGAACCAGAAGATCTTTACTATATTTTTGATATACACGTACAAAAAATGACTGTGTTGGGACAAAGTATAGCATACAGTACACGATAAGCAACCAACAATATTGTCTAGTTAATTACCTGAAGTAAGTCGTGCACAGACAATGTATATGTTGTAATACAACACTTCGAATATCATGAGGGAATTTAATTAAACTGTGTGCCACGGGCATCTTAAAATAACTTTAATCTTTAAAGTCGCGAAAAGTCTGTTAATTTAATTAAAATCAGAAAGTTGAAGAACATAAGAAGGTAAGCGCATAGAAGCACTAAAAACCGTACTTTTAACTACATGTAGTCTGATGTGTATGATGGCTGATTCTGTCATGTCGTTGTAGCGTGTCGGTGGGCTGTGAAGGTCGCAAACACGCCAACCTATGCTTTCTTTCGGCACATTGGCGATTATTTGTCGTTCTGCCATTTTTGCGCCTTTAATGTGCACCGACACACAGGCACGACTTGGCAGAAACTAGCTCGCGTAGCTGTATTATACTTAAGCCAATACAAGTGTCAACGCGATTATTTTTGAAGAATTGTACAGTGAAAGCTATTCCACCATTGATTGAATATTGTGCATTAAAAACATTTTCTTTTCAATAATGTTTTAGAAAATGATTTTTTCCAGGCAATAGATGTTTATATGGCGACATGTCTGGCTTTTGTCTTTCTCGGCTTGCTCGAGTTTGCTTACGTTAACGTGTTGACACGTGTGGAAAGTAGAAAACCCAGGGAAAAGGCGCAGACGATAAAGAATGGTGACGGTGCTAAAAATGTAAAACTTGCCAATGGGAAAGAAGAGAAACTGTATAAAGAAACAGATACTGAAGATGTATGTAGATCAAAACTGCCTAGCTTCGTGCAGATAATTTCAATCAGAGCATTTGTGAGCATTTGGGGTCGCATCATACCCTTACTGTAAAAGTTCAAAGCCCATATCTTTTACATTTCTGCATATATACCTTAGGGCATCAAGAGACTACGCGTGCGACTAAATCAATATAAGGATGGTTTGACGTTTTGCTTCGGTAAATATCTGCATATCTGCTTCGGTCTTTTAGTACAGTCTCAAGAAATCAGAACTGCAGATGAGGCTGGTTTAATTAATATACTACTCAAAATTTGTTAAAGATCACTTTGTTTTCCATGTGCCGATGTTATGTATAAGAGTGGAATTGAATATAAACTATTTTTAGCAATTTTCACTATTTTTAAAGGTATTAAACAATTATAATATTGAAAGCAACAGCTTATTGAAGTGTAACGCATGCAAGGATAATGTATGGTCAAAAACTGGACATTCTAGAGATGAATGTATGGTCAAAAACTGGACATTCTAGAGGTGCATGACGAGGAACAACATATGAGTGAAAATGGAAATGTCTACTTCTGTATTCAGTAACGAGTATGACTGGCTGTAAGTGCCGCCTCATACTACCAGTCAATTTTCGGATCATCTGCTGAGGGATTCGAGCCCATTCCTCCAAAAGCGCTTTTCTCAGGTGACTCGTTGTTGTTATCTTCACAGATCTGGCTGAAAGGGCTGTCTGAAGCAAAGCACGTCCAAAACATGCTCAGTGGGGATGAGATCCGGGCATCGAGCTTGCAAGTCCATATAATCAATACCTTCTGCCTCAAGGTAGTGATTGGTGACATAAGCCCTATGTGCACGGACATTGTCGTCCAGGAAAATGAAATCTGGGCCAAAAGCACCTGCGTATGGGCGAACATGAGCATTTAGGATGTCATTGACGTACCTTACTGCCGTTCACTATCATGTGACGCCGTCCGTCATGCCATGGATGTTGCTGCCCTCCCATAATAAAGCCTCCTTCGTAATGATCATGCTCAGCTATATAGGCCTGCCGCTAATTCCTTTACCCCTTAACCCTGACACACATATCTGGTAAGTTTACACAGAACCTTGTCTTGTCCATCTGACATGTTCCCGTGTCCACATCAGGCGCATTCTGACGTGATGTTGCTGCAGAGGGATATGTATTGCTGGTCTTTGAGCATTCATGCCAGCCGTATACAGACAATTCCTGGCCATTTGCGTGGATAAACGTACCCATCGAGTCCATCGAGTTTTAAGAACAATAAATCTGCCCTGTGCATCGGTTGAGATCTTTTGCGACCAACAGCGTGCCTTTGTAAGACGCCTGCATGTGCCTTGGTAGCGTTGTCACATCTTGCAAGACACAAAAATGACGTCCAACCTGTCTCTGTGGGAGCACTACTTCAAGCATACCAATGCCACTATCTATTTCTTCCATATCAAGCCACCTTCTTACTCGAATATTTGCCATGTTTGCTGACAGTGTGAAAGAACATGCATAAAACGTGCACATTCTTTTCGGAATTTAACATGTACGATATTACCCCTGCGTCCTTAAATATTTGGATTTCTTGGGTATGTCATAGCTCGTGCCTTTTGTTCAATATCACACGGAAATTTTTCATCAAAACTCGATATGTGTAATGTCATTGGCAGGAATATACCTTTTGCCATGTATATATATTTTGTAGGGATGGGAACGAATGTTCGAATATTCGAAAATCGACCGAATATTCGAATCTGAACATCAAATTCGAATATTCTATCATGATTTTTTTTTGATAGAGCATCGTTGATTTTTTTTTATAAATGTAAGCATTCTGATTATGCAAAAAAAAAACACCAATCTGATTGGTATTGTGTTTGTTTATTGCGTGTCAAAAATGATCCAATTAATAATAAAATTGCAATGCATAATTGGCAGGGGCAATCGGTACGGATTTACAGTTTGCAACAGGCGTAATTGTGTACCTTTTAATCTTTTGTTCATTTTAATTTGCGCCCGTTTATAATAGCTCAAATATTTTCCTCCTATAAGTATATTTGAAAATAAAATCATCCTCGCTTTATGTTTGATCATCGCTTAACAATATTGAAATAAGCTTTATAAAAAAAAGACAAAGAAAAGATATGCCTCCATCGCGTGTTTAGACTTATTTCACGCGGTTTTAATGAAAGGAATATATTATGTATTGCCAATCAATTAATAAGTATTTTAAACTTCTATTAAACAAGCCATTCCTACGTCATGTCTAGATGACAGTACAGGTGACAACGTACAGGTGATAAAACAGTACCAATGTTCGGATGCCAAAATTCAGGTAACTGAGTGAACTGAAAAAACGAATATTCGAATATATTCGAATATGGCAAAGCGAATATTCGAATATTGATATTACTATTCGTTCCCATCCCTGATATTTTGATTTATATGTACAGTGAATGTTAACACTTGAATGAACCAAGTGATCCTTAACAATTTAATAGTATATTTGGGTCAATAGATTAGGTCCATAATTTGAATAAATGCCTTCATTGTGCACTAATATCCAAAATCATCGAGTGTGTGTGCTAGTGCGTGCGTGCGCGCGCGCACGCATGTGTGTGATGTCATTACTCATACATATACAGGAGCAAGAAAGCTATTTAGAAAAAAGCCATACATGCCTTAAAACGGAGATCTTCTTTAAAGATTAACTGTTTAGTCTGACACTCTTGTCTGCTGCGTTCCATAAACTCCTAACAAAGGCCTGCTGATGGAGAGTAGTGTAGACAGTCGTCGTGGATATCCGACCATCGACGACGGAATATCTGCCACCACTAAACTCATATTTTAGTAAAGATTACTGTGTATGTTTGACCTTTATTTAGCAAGCTTACCAAGAACTATTTTCTTTTTTCAGATAGCTGTGTCCATACACTCTGAAAAGAAAGGTTTTCTTTGTTTTGACCGTTTGTCAGGCATCGGGCGAGCACGTTTGGTGGACAAGATATCACGTGTTGTTTTTCCAGCAGTGTTCATAGTCTTTAACATTATTTACTGGGTATATTATCTCACGTGGAATCCTGACTTTGAAGAGCATTAAACTTTGAAAGAATGAACGCAGTAGTTATGTATGCAACAATACAAGAGATTTACCTGTACTAATTGTCATGCACACCCATTAACGACACTGTTCGTAGACAAATTTCGATGTCAGCTTCCAACGGAATCCTGTTTCCGCATTCGACTTGTCTACATACCAAATATTCGACAACTAGAAACTAAGCTTAAAATTTCGACATTTCGCGGTGAAAATGTACGGTCGAAACGTTAAACAGTGACAATTTTGCACAGGAAGTCGACATAAAATGGAGCTAACTTCTTTTCGCGCTAAATTTAAGATCGTCAAAAGGATAGTTGCGTGAATGTCATTTTGTCAACTTTTAATCCAGCAAAGTAGAAATTATACCATAAGGTCAAGTTGTCGCTGTAGGATAAAATATCAGAGGGATCCAGGTACCTGTAAAAAATAAAACGAGTAGAACACTCTACTGTATGAATGTAAGGAAAATTCTGCACTCGTGCGACAAAAGTGTAGTGTACAGTAAGTCTACTCAGTTTAGTCCTGTCTCAAAAAGTTGACGGCAGACGGGAAAAATTTATTCTGTTCGCTTTCTTAAATAGGTCGACAAGTTGACGTTTGCACGAGTATTGTAATGAATATATCAATTTGTCGGTCTCAAATTTAGCGCAAAAAGTAGAACTTTATTCTATGTCGACTTTTAGTGCATAATTATGAATCGACAAGTCGAAGATTGCGCGATAATATCGAGTCAAAAAACACCAACTTTTCGACCTATAGACCGCAACGTGAAATGTCGAAATTTTAAGCTTAATTTCTGCTCGTCGTGTATTTGTTCAGTAGAAGACGATGGCGGAAACAGGTTTTCATAGCTTACCAGAATGTTGGTCAGTTTTGTCAATTTTTTCACAAAGAGAGAGAGACGTTTTATACAGCTACCAGTAATCTGCATTTCATAGCCTTTCCTTCCCAGCGACTGTTACCTCGTGCCATATTGTCTTGGTCTCTCGTGCATTTCGTAAAAGTTATACATTTACATATTCATCACATGCCTAACGTTGTTTCTATTGCAGTTTATCCTGTCACTAATTTGTTTTTTATGCACCCCCAAATCCCAAAAGGTTAGGTGAACGACCTAGGACCATTTGGTCCTCTTGTTGTTGTTGTTGTTGTTGTTATCACAATTACATAATTTGATAATTACATAAGTTGAGATTGTTACAGATGGATTTTCTAAAGTTTTATGATTACTTATTGACAAAATTCATCTCACTTCGTGTTTATAATGTTTAAATAATATTCTAGAATTGTTTTGTTTAAAATTATGTAGTAAGTGAACTGTATCAATGGAATTTTAGGTACCTAGCGTGTTGAGGTTGTAATGAAACTTAGTTAATTTCGGTTCTAAAGTTTTACAAAGATGATATTTAAAATATGATACTTTCATTGTTCATGTGTTAAAAATATATTTACATAGATGTTACTTAATTCATGATATTTATATTTATATCCTTTTATTTTTTTCAGGATTTTATTGTGTACAAATGTATTTTCGTTGGACAAATGGTTGGTTACTCAAATAGTGTGTAATACTGAATTTTATTAATCAATTATTTTATTAATATTTCTTGTATCTGTTCACTAAATAATATACATGTATAAATTGTTGTCACTAATTTTGTTTTAATTACCCTTTTATGACAAAGTTTAAAAGATGCGGGAGACAAGTATGTGTCCAAAATATTATTTTTTAGTGATAGGCCAAAGTCGTTTTAATTCTTGGATCATTGTTATAAACCCTGCTAAAAAACACATTCCATTTAAGAAAACCCTCCCACCGCTTGCATTTCCAAAAAAATCTTCTAAAGTCTAAACCAAATTCCTTTGAATTACATCAAACCATGTGAGAGAAAAATACAACAGATACATTAAAATACTATTATTTACAAAGCAAGATTTCATCCAGGATCAGAGCAGTATACGTGTAGCTACATAAATCAGACGACAACCAAATAAATAAACACGATTATAGACAACCCTCAGACGCTTAAAGACATAAATGTTATGATTAGTATGTTAGAAACTGGTTGTTTAAGAAAGAAAGAAAGAATGAAAGAAAGAAAGAAAACAAGAAGAAAACGTACGTTTAAAGACGAATGTCTAGCTAAATGTTTATTGCTCTTCTCAGAACCAACTTCACGGACTCAATCAAAAATGTTTGATTCGATATCTCGTGAAGCATGTAAAATATTGACACAAAACTGTCCAGGCGTTCCATAGCTGTCCGAAACATTAAATGACAACAGCGGCTAACAGCCGTTCCCTTTTGATAGATTGATGGAACAGCAGACTGTTGCACGTTTATCAGTGCCATGATTTCAACTCATCCATGCTGGCCTAGGTATATCCTCCTTCTGAGTGTCTAATCATTTCCACATATCTAAGAAATAAACAATAAATGATTTGCTTTTTTTCGTTTTTTTTTACTCTTTTTTTCTTTTCTTTTGAGGGGATATGTCTGTTCATAAATATAAATTTTGAAAAGTTTATAAATGAAATATACGTCTGCATACCTCAGTGTGACAAAAGCTATTTGCAGTGTTAGAAAATATGCAAATTTATGCAATTTGATACATACATTTTTATTTACAGCATATCACCTATAAAAACAGACATTTTATGCCTGTTCTTATATGGTTCACGTAAGATATCTCATATCTTGTGTAAAGATGTTAAAGATTTCAGACGCGAAATTTATTTAAACTTTTGAAATGCCATGTTTTGAAAAGAAATTAGTAATCGGTTTATCTTTTTGAATACACGTTATTCGATATTAGGTAAAAAAAGTCAACAGTTATTTCATAACATCGATATAAATACTGGCGTAAATAATTATTTTTGCTCCTGTCATACTAAAGTAAATTTACCGTTTTTTACAAACCTTTTTTCTTGTTGTTTTTTTTTTTTGGTTTCTTTTTTTTTTACATTAATGTTCCAAAAGTTTACTGCCTCGCCTTTTATGTGCACTGAACCGCGCGAAATAAATTTCCTTCGAAGAGATAGGATTATGTAGGTTTGATGTGTTTGGTTAGAGATAATGTATTTAATATGTTTACTCTAAATAATCTTCAAACAAAATAACTTACTAAGTGTCTCAACTTTTTGTTTAGGCATGTAAAGGAGGAATGAATCAACAATGCAAGTTTTATGCAGTCAGTGTTTTCGGAAGTACTCTAAGATGATAAAGCGATAAACGTAAAAAAGGTTGAAAAGTTGTTTTTCTAGTGAATGAATTAATAACGTCGGCGTGGATTCGCTAAATACTTTTTGAAAGTATTATGGCTGTGAAATTGACAACAAATTATATCCTATTTCTGGCCACTGCCAGTATTCTGAGAAATTATCTGGTGGAAGGATCGGCATCGTCAAATGTAACGATGTGAGTAAGTTTTTCATAGACGTAACAGGGTACTTTAAACAGGAAAAAAAATTAACATTTATTTGAGCTTTGGGTAAAAATCACTTTATAATCAAATCATAAGTAATTGTTCTTAATAGTTTAGTTTTCTGTTAACAATCAATTTATAAATTTTACTACAAGTGACATCTTTTGTACCACTAGTAAGATTATTCAGCCATATTTTTTTCATTTTTCTGCATTTTGTTATGTTTGCGTGTATGTTGCGGAATACGTATTTCAGTCATAAATAGGGAAGTAAGTGCAAACTGTTATCATTTCAATATATATATATAAGTGATATATAAGTGCGACTGTTTAGAAACATGATGTTGTCCGAAACATAAAATAGCCGAAAACTCTTCTATCATACGTATGACAGGATTGTCATACCATGTTGATAACATGACGATTATTTTTACGTTTCAAGGTCAACAATTCTTGATGAAATATTCACGAACTATGACAAGAAGCTACCCCCAACATATGACAAAGGTATGCTATTTCTTTATGCAATCATCTATTCTGTCGTGTTCAAAATACTAACCTAGGATTGTCATTTTGGTAACCGTGTCTACGGTTCGCTTCGTGATAAACGATATGTCTGGTTTCAGTTTTCAGCAAATCTAGTTTAAATTAAATAGGTTTACTTAAATATTTGAATATTTTTGTGCTATATTCATACTAAACACGATACCCTCTTTCTTTAGATGGCCCTGACAGGCAGGTGGAAATCGAGGCTAGTATTTATGTAATATCCATGTATTCCATCAGTGAGGCTAACATGGTGAGTGTTTATATCTAAAGGTATCTGTGGTATCTGCTGTTTAATTTCTTTTATAACATAGGAAATATTAGGTCTAAAATGCTCAAAAAGTTTACGAAATGAAAGTCTGTATATAAGTATATTAACATAGATGAGCTCCTGTTTTCGCATTGTGATAGCTTATACTCCATTGTGATAGCTTATACTCCATTGTGATAGCTTATACTCCATTGTGATAGCTTATACTCCATTGTGATAGCTTATACTCCATTGTGATAGCTTATACTCCATTGAATAATATATTTGACAAAAGAAAGAAAGAAAAGAAAAGAAAAGGAAGAAAGAACGAAAGAAAGAAAGAAAACGATACATTGTCGATGGTTCCTTAGAAGTGTCAAAATTAACAATATAAACAAAATACCTACACCGTGACTCGGCAGTTTCACTGTGAATTTGAATTTGAAAAAAATAATAGCTAGTGATCTTTCCTAATGTAAGTATAGTTAAATATTTCTTTATATGCAATATCGCGCTAAAGCCCCTCTGTGAACGAGAATAATTTCATTAAATTAAGGTGCTTTATAAAAATAAGTGCAGTTGCGAGCATTTTGTTTCTGTCTCAGACCAAAATTTCATGTTATCATTGCCTTACGCGGGCAATATATTCCTCAATTATATCAATGGTTTTTCAGGATTATTCTATGAGTATGCATTTACGTGAACGTTGGGTGGATGAGCGTCTACGCTACACAGATGTCTTGAACCTAACACGTCTAGAGTTAGACACGTCTTTGTTTGACAGTGTCTGGGTACCAGATATTTATATTCTGAACGAGAAATCGTCTGACTACCATGAAGTGACTGTTCTCAATAAAATGATGCACGTGTACCCGGATGGGTCCGTGCAGCTTAGTGCAAGGTAAGAAAGTTTGCATTTCTCAAAGTATACAGATGTTTAAACGTCGAAACACGGTATTTTTCACTCTTGCGCTTCGAGTCAATTCTTCAAATATATTATAACATTTCCATTGTAAAAATACTCTTTTTCAGAACAAATACAAACGTATACAGAATCGACTATTTCCGAAACTAATGACGTCAGTAATACTATAAATATAAAGATAAAATTTGGGATAAAAATCCAAAATTTTGAATTGCACATGAGTTAAGAATCATGTATATATATTTTAGGGTTACGGGTCTCTTTTCCTGTTCCATGCATCTACAAAAATATCCTTTTGATACACAGTCTTGTTTCCTTGAGCTAGAGTCATGTAAGTAACTTTTATTTCACTTTTTTTCAAATGTTGTTTTTTTGTTTTGATACATGTTGAACAGTTTATTTAGCCTTTTTTAATTGTAAGAGCAGATAGCGTAAATAATTCACAGAAATTACGCAAATGAAATGACCGGGCTTGTAAAAAAACCTTTGTCATAAAATTGCATGGGAAATCACATGAAATAATTGGATAAAATATTCTTGGAAATATTAAAAGATACACAGGGCTTGTTATGGAAAAGATACAATTGCTGCCTTTTCATAGTTTATGTCCTTGCTTTTTCTGAGCCAAAAGACAATTGGAATGACAAAATTATTAATCATTTCACAGATGGTCACAGTACAGAAAGTATGAAGTTTGTATGGAAACCTGACGCTGTGTCGGTAGCCAAAGATATACAGTTTCCCCAGTTTGAGTTGACTGAAATAATTCCTTACACCTGCGACAAAGATTATTATGGAAGTAAGGATAAAGCATCATTAATTTTTATGTAAATTAGAGGTCTAAATAAAAAATGACAAATATATGTAGCTGATTCATAATGTTGTCTCATTTTAAAAGTTGTTTTTAATTTTTTATGATAAAAGCCGTACATGTCAGGGCCAGTTTTTTTCTCAGATCAGCACATTCATTGTAACTTCGTCCGATTTATTAAGTAGGACAGTAAAATTTATTCTAAAAGAAAGAAAAAAACCCTTCTTTGAAAAGCCTCTTAAATATCTGAAAAAAAGTCTCTTTCGAAATATCTTGTTGAATCTTTTTACCAAACCTTTTCTTAAACGTCTTCTGCAAGTGCCGTCAACTTTATGTTACAGTTGTATTTCCATGCATTGGTGTAAAATTTATCCTGGAGAGGAACTATGCCTACCATATCGTGCAAATCTATGTACCAAGTATTCTGATTGTAATTCTATCCTGGGTCAACTTTTGGCTCGACTGCACATCTGTGCCAGCTCGAGTCTCACTGAGTTTACTGACGGTTTTAACAATAACAACACAGAGTTCCGGTGCCAGGGCTAACCTTCCTCGTGTGTCATATGTCAAGGTATGCATTTCGGAATGTTAGATATCTAGTAATGTGTGACTTTACGGATGCTGGATATGCCTTAAGCCGTAAAACATACTGATGGGAAAGGCTTTTAACATCTACATAAGTAATGTGCACCTCTTTTCCTAGCAAAGATTTTAGAGGAAAAATGTGCCCAAATAAAGTGACAGTTCGTTTTTCAGATTCACAGAAAATTAAATCTCGATATTGAAAGATGGATAGCTAAGCAGGTTGCTAAATATTTAATATAAAGGTTTTGAAAACGGGACAAATTCATGTTATCTTCCCCAGACGCTTGTGAAAGAATAAAGTCTGTTTCAATTTGCTTGATTTTTTATTGCTAGGCTATAGATGTTTACATGGCAGCGTGTCTCGCATTTGTGTTCCTAGGACTGGTCGAGTTCGCTTATGTCAATGTATTAACTCGAGTAGAGAAGAAACGTCCAAAAGAAGAGTCAAAGAAGCAACTAGAAATTACGAATAAAGCCAGTAAACAGGATCAGGTGGGCGTTTCCTTTTCTGGTAACGTGTGCCTAAATTGTCATCGGTATTCGCGACTGCTCTATGCTTTTTTCGTTTATTTGACGCGCATTTAGTTAGATCTTATCTATTTTAACAGGGATTTAATCAAGTCAGTCAAGTTTTTCCATTTTTTTTTGCATTTTTATATAAAATTACAATGTTCATTGTTAAGATAGTAATTACGTTTGTATTACAAAACCTCTCTACTATTTTGGTTTCGGGCTCCAGTCCTTTCAGATATGAAATACGACAAAGTAGGAAATGGTTTCTGATGAAAACTCTTAATTTGCATTAAGTAACAATACATGTACTGTAATACACTCTTTCTGAAGTATTGACATGTGTACCAATAAACATCTAGCAAAATGGCTATTAATTCTAGCCGAACTGACAAACATAGACACAAGAAGCGGTTTTTTTCCATTTCTTTTCTTAACATTTTAAATATGTATCGTTTTATTTATTTCAGGACTTGAATGAAAGTACGGCAACAGATAGAAGTGGATTATTTTGTTTCGCTCGTCTGTCTAACCTCGGAAGAGCACGACTTGTAGACAAGATATCAAGAGTTATCTTCCCTGTTGTGTTTCTCATCTTTAATTTAGCATATTGGCTATTTTATTTTCTTTGGGACCCGCAGTTTGAAGAGTAGTAGCCGATTATTAATTTGTATACTTTTACACAACATGTTGAGGAGTATTAGACATCCTATTTTTATTGTTGTTATAGTTGTTGTTACTGTTGCTGCTGTTTTTACAGAACTGACCCAAACGACAAAAATTTGAAATGATAAATCCAAGCGTCTTTAACATAACAAAAGGGACTGAATCAGATTGTTCAATAAGTAACATAGGTGACTCGTTGGCCGAGTGGTTTGTGCGTTAGGCTACGAAGCTAGCGACCCATGTGCGAATCCGGGTAGCGACTGAGTTACCGACATATTTCCCAGAGCTGGCTGGTAACTTAACCGGGTACTGTTTCCAGCAGTTTCGGCCTTGACGGGGTCGGAGAGGTAAAAGACACGAGCCGTGGGCTCTTCTGGAAACAGTTCTTTTCATCCACAGGTGGAAACTTTGGTTTACTACCCACGTTAAATAAGAAACCTTTACCTTCAATGCTGGCTTTGCTTGAGAATCATGATAAAACTGTACCTAAAAATGTAGTAAATGATTTTGTTGTTTCTGAGCATGGTACGTTGTTTATATAAATGCAACTATCATATTCGAAATTCCATTATTTATTTGAACATTACTTATATCATAATTTAGAGCGTCCAGTTTCAAAATAATCAAAAAGCTTCGGAGTAAAATAGAAATAAAACTTTTAAACATTTGAAATGACTTTTATTGCCCTAACTGCGTTTGTTCATAAACTTTCTGACATGCTTATCAAAATTTGCTCGACGAATTCGTTCCTGCTCCTGTACGCACATGCGCACTCTTTCTTCAGTGCTGCCCAATGACTTGACAAGACGCGACGCTCGCCCCTCCCACTCCTGAAACTGTCTGCGCATGTGTTCCTTGTTTCTATCTTCGCGCATTTGTCGTTTCTCAGCAACCCCCATTCTTACTTCGTCCCACTTTGCAACTGAAAAAAAATCCTAAAAATGCAGTGGAAGAAAAGCAATACGGGTGCCAGATTTCAAAACAACACCCTTTGCGAAACTAACCAATCAGAATGAGGGCTCGGATATTAATATGCTAAGTTACCTTGTTAGCGTGTATTTTTCCTTGTGAAGTGCTTGTGTATTGTAAACACGTGAGACAATATGACAATATGTTGAGCATATTAAACTTGCTCTTGAAACTTTATGAATTTCTTTCAACGTCTTAACATTTCCTGAAAATTGGATTGCCACAACACATGTTTTATGTCATCAAAATATTAACCCTTATGCGCTATATTTAATCTATTTCTATTCTTTAATGTTGGTTTCCTTCCTCTTCTTAATTTCAAGACTGAGAACTCTGATGTGTGTAACAGTTAAACAACGAGGGTAAGAAGTGTAAAGGCCTATGCACAGAAATCAACTTACTTTACATGGATCACAGGATGAAACGAAACTCATACTTTTTTATCGTATAAAAGATAGGAGCCCTATGGACATTTTCTCAACCCTCGAAAATGCCTTGGTACATATATAGGTACATGTACTTAAATGTGAGTTTAACTGAACTTAAATGGAACTTCCATAGAACTTAAATGGGAGTTTCACTCTACTTAAATGGTTTAGTTTCACTCTACTCAAATGAAATGGAAGTTTCACTCTACTTAAATGAAATGGGAGTTTCACTGTACTTAAATGAAATGGGAGTTTCACTCTACTTCAATGAAATGGGAGTTTCACTCTACTTAAATGAAATGAGAGTTTCACTCTACTTGAATGAAATGGGAGTTTCACTCTACTTAAATGGGAGTTTCACTCTACTTAAATGGGAGTTTCACTCTACTCAAACGAAATGAAAGTTTCACTCTACTCAAATGAAATGGGAGTTTCACTCTACTCAAATGAAATGGGAGTTTCACTCTACTCAAATGAAATGGGAAATGGGAGTTTGCATTTAAATTAGAATATTAACAATGGACTGCTGACGTGTATGGAGCTTTTAACTGTGCCAAAAATCCAGACATGTTAACTTCCATATTTTGACACACTTGTGCAGAAATGTGTTTGTTATTCTTAAATCTTAAGGCTGAATCATGCAAATTCAAGTATGCAAGTGTAGAACTATATATGTGATACTTACATTTTAAACCCAAACTATACATTACTGGATCTTTAACTCTGAACTTTTCTTACTGTTTTTACAATTCCACACCTGTACTCATTACAATTTACTTATTGAACAGGTCTCTAAGTTTTCTTTATTGTAAACGTAATCTTTTTCATCTAAAGAATATTTTAACAACGCTCATCGGCGAAATCGTGTTTGTATTCTTACCTTTGTATTTTTGCCACTAGGAATTGGCAAAGCGACATACACGCTACAACAAAAGTAGATGATTTTGCTGCAACCATATAAGGAAATTATACGGAAACTGACAGACTGGAATTGGTGGAATTGGTGGAGCGTGAAAGTCGACCGAAGATATACCGCAAATTTCCGAAGTTTTCGCGGTATAGGGTATGCAAGTAATGAGTTTCAGCCGTTCAACAGACACAGAATTATACTGAAAAAGTGAGTATAGCCAAACTGACATTAGAAGTTGTCTGTTTTTTGTTAAACTGTCTTGCTGAAAACCAAAGTAGTTGTACTACAAATTATGCAGTGTTTTACAAGTTGAAGCCTTAATTTCTTGTTTGTCATCAAACTTATTTGTGACTATACCTACTCAAGCAATGACTGACCATTTGGCACAATTTTGGTGATAAAAATTTCTCCCCTGATTGACTTTCCAATAAATATTCCTGGATTGGTAATCACAACCAGCCGGCATCACTTCTATACAACATTTATCTTTAGTCTGAAGCCGAATACCGAACAGCCGGGATAGACACGGAAAGACGGAAACTTACGGCTCATAACGAAGTCATATGTGGGCGTGGTCATTTCCATATTAGGAACATCCATATTTGGAATTCCAGGAACATGTAATCGGTTGAAAACCAGTTTTGCTTTTCGACAGTTCATTCGAGAATGAACAAACGTGAATGAGTCTTACTTACCGGTCAATTTTCAAATGCACACGTAAACACACGAAGAACACCGTTAGTATGCCAAACGAATTATACACTTGGAACGCTTAATTTACATGACATACCATTTCAGTTAACATTTTAATCATAAGAAAGATCAACTTTGTATTGGATGAAACGGAACACAAAACTCCAATTGAGATTTAAGCAGTTAAAAACTCTGGTCGAAGTTGAAGAAATAACAAACACATATTGACACAATTAGCATGGAAATGTTCTAATGAACATACAAAACCGTATGATTCAGCTATAAAATTGAAGGTTTAAAAGTGTATTTCTGCAAATCAGAGTTAAAATAGGCACGTTTACATGTCTGGATTTTGGCACAGGAAAAGCTCCATAGACGTAGTGCCGAATTACATCAAAGTTTTACTTAAATCTGGGAGATAACTCAAGTTTATGTTGTCAAGAATGCCAAAACAGATTTACTTCTCTTTATACAACAGTACAGGAAAACTTACCACTTGCGTTAACCTCTACTGACTGTTGTATGGGAACAAACGAGGCGCATTCGTTAACCCTTGGTTGAGGCCGTCTTTCTATCTGTCCGTCTGAGTACAAACGGGGTAGTCTGTAAGGTCTGCCAAGAAACTGGGTGAAAGCGATGCCACTGCGGGTTTTGCGGATACACTCAACATCATACATGTCAATGTCTACAATATGATCCTCTGGTCTAAATATTCGACAGAAAATTAAAATTTTTAGTAAATTTTGATGATAAAAGGACTAGTTTAAATTTAAGGTATACGAAAGCTGGAACTGTTACGCTTCAGGTTTACTTTTTGATATAAACAAATGAACTGCAATCACCAATCAAACATGCTCTTAGGTAAACTGTAAAATAATAGACTGTAACAGATCTTTATATAGGTTCGCTTGATGTGTACTGCTGTAGATGAAAATTGTGTCCGTCAAGCTTGAAAATATTGTTTTAATCAATACATATTCACTGTCAAACCGGAAACAGCTCCCAAATGATTTAGAGTTTTATCCATAGACCTGATGTCATGGCCTATGATCGAAAGGGCGTGGGTTCGAATCCTGGTAAAATCAAAACTATTTCTTTTTTCATTTTTAATGGTGTACAGAAGCATAATATTATGTTTCTTTCCCCATTAGTATATTAACTTCTATTAAATTTCGAAGAAAGAAATTTAGCTAAATTCTGTGAGTCAGTCGCTTTGAAGTGAAAATTAAAAACGAATCATGGTTTCTCTCAAAATTACTTTTGAAATTTGTAGAGAATTGAATCAGTGTTGTATATTCTTGTACAGTAGGAAAAACAAACACAATTTACTAAGTCCATGTTATACGACACTTTACCTTCGTATCATTCTGTGTGGCAGATGACTATTTATATCCGGCAGAAAATGGCCATGCTTCTCCGATTTTTCAAACGGTGTACCGATTCTGTTTCCTAATTTGGAGTCAGCCCCTATTCTTGGCAAGGGTGTATTCCGTCTGCTCCCCTTTAAGGTCCGGAAGTCGGCCCTTGTAATGCTGCAACCTTCCGGAAACCCTTCTTCGCCGTCGTTATTACCTTTCAAACTGTTTGGCGCCAGACAATTTCCAGCGGCAATGTAACTTCTGCTGCGAACAACGCTCGGTTTACTGTCGTCTGCTTTTACTTTACGTGCTACCTTCCGTCTGGATTTGACCCCTTGGTCCTGTTTCGCCTTTTTGGCCATTTATAGATAATTATATTTAATTTCCTCGCTAAAGGTAATGTCAACCAAAATTTCAAAAATATGTAGAGCTGTAGAAACGCCAAACAAATGACGTTGTCATGGAGCGTCCGTAAGGTCGCAACGTCATAAAGATATTGTATCTTTAATTTCACGAATTACGTTTGGACGAAAATTGATACAGAAAAGGTATGATTAGTATTTAATTACGTTTGTGTCTGCGTATCATTTTTATAAATACCATAAAAGTATTATGATAAGTTTGAAACAAGAGTAAATTTATGCTGATATATATGTGATTTTCTGTCTTATATTTTTACATTGCGCTAATTTCTTTTAGTTTAGAGAATGATTCTGGCATAAAGTCGGAAAAAAGGCAAAAACTGTTTTTCTTGTTAATGTCATTTTATACATAAAGAAACTATATTATTCCGAAGACTGACCGTATAAAGGCAACCTTTGATAATTAAGTTGAGAAATCCACTAAACTTTTGTATGGTCGCTTTTTTGTCGATTAGCACCGTTAGTTATCTTATTTCCTCCTTAGATTGTACTGATATTCGTTTTGGCAGACTTTACCAGCATACATTTATTTTACCAGTAGGTATTTACACCTACTAATGCCCTGTTTACCTGTTGATGTTTATCAACCATCTCAGCTTTTCCTTTAAGCCATGCAAATTTAATTACATAGTGTGCAGTTTATCAAGATTGCGTCGGTGTATTTCCAGGTAGAAAGGAATTCGAAAACTTTTACATTATAGTGCGTACAGAATATAATAGGTTCTTCTCTATAAACTTACGGGAATTGCATTCCAAGATCTTGAACAATAATGGTAAGAGAAATGAAAATAATTCTTTCGAAAATTGTAAAATTCTTGAGATAATTGTAGCGCATATTTTTGGTCAAAGTTTACAGGGCACGGAATTAACAAGAATGATTCGAAGATTTTCTAGCAGGAACAAACCCCTCGTTATATTCATATATCCACATTCTTGCACATGTTCAAAGAATAAAATCGTTAAATTGTAATAATAAAATACTGAAAACTGTTATATTGTTTTGATTTTGTTGATATTCGCAACTAAATGTTTATGAGAAAAAGTTGAACATATATAATAAATTGTCTCGTAAATTTTTATCACAAAGAGCACTGTGAAAACCCCATTTGATTAATGTTTAAACAACAACAACAATGAGATAATTACGACGTGTGTACTATATCATACCTAAAAGATAATAGAAGTCGTGGCCTCGAGAATGTAAGACATTAAGGTAAAAAATCACAGTGCAAGTCATTGTCAATACTACTAAACATTTCAGATACAAATACTAAGGCCATTGGAGCATATATTGCAGGTTATAAAAATAACAATCAGCCGGGGCACATCTTAAAATGGTAACAATTATATATATAAAGTAATTGAAATTACATATAGTCCATTCGCATTGCAATATTTTTCACATTTGTCAACGGTTTATAAGGTTTAGTCAGCATACATCTTTGAAATTCTGACATCTTCAGAATGGTTTTAATAACTTGATCATAAACACATACATATTCACGCAATAAAATTTTTCAACCAAGTTACATGCTCTGGATAATATATCCCAAGTTTTCATACTATATGTTTAAGTTTTTAATCACACCAATCATAAAATTAATCACACAAAAACACATTGTTAATCAACTTCTTCTACTTTAGGACCGGAACTAGATGACGAGGTTGCACCACCGCGCGCACCACCACCATGAAGTTTGGTCATAACCGGCGAACATACTTTCTGAAGTTCTTGCAACTTATGTTCATATTCTTCTTTGTCAGCCAGTGTGTTTGAGTCGAGCCATTTCAGAGCCTCTTCACAGTGCTGTATCACCGTCTGCTTATCGGATGAGGGCAGTTTGTCTCCTGCTTCATTTGCAGCTTGTTTCAGTGAGAAAATGTAGTTCTCTAGCTGATTCCGCGCAGTAACCCGCTCCCGTTGTGCTTCGTCTTCAGCTCTGTATTTCTCCGCGTCGTTTACCATCTTGTCAATTTCCGCTTTTGATAGTCTCCCTTTGTCATTTGTTATGGTTATTTTATTTGACCTCCCTGTGCTTTTATCCTCAGCTGAAACGTTTAAAATGCCGTTGGCGTCAATGTCAAACGTGACTTCAATCTGAGGAACGCCGCGGGGTGCAGGCGGTATACCAGTTAATTCAAACCGGCCTAACAAATTATTGTCTTTTGTCATTGCTCTTTCACCTTCATAAACTTGAATCGTTACAGCAGGTTGGTTATCAGAATAGGTTGTGAATGTCTTTGAAAATTTGGCGGGAATTCTCGTATTCCTATCGATCAAATTCGTCATTACCCCACCCGCTGTCTCTATGCCTAGAGAAAGTGGTGCAACATCAACGAGAAGGACGTCTTTGATAGCTTCACTGGCATCACCGGAAAGTATAGCGGCCTGAATGGCTGCACCGTAGGCCACAGCTTCGTCTGGATTTATTGACTTGTTCAGTTCTCTTCCGTTCATGAAGTCCTGCAAAAGCTTCTGTATCTTGGGAATGCGTGTAGACCCACCTACTAACACAATGTCATGAATTTTATTTTTGTCCATTTTAGCATCTGTTAATGCTTTTTCAACCGGTTGAAGAGTGCCCTGGAAAAGGTCAGAGCACATTTCTTCAAATCTTGCTCTGGAAACTTTGGTGTAAAAGTCGATTCCATCAAAAAGGGAGTCGATCTCTATACTTGCTTCTGCACTGCTTGAAAGCGTACGTTTTGCTCTTTCACAGGCCGTGCGTAAACGACGAATGGCGCGGTTGTTTTTGCTCATATCTTTATGATGTTTTCTTTGAAATTCTTTTACAAAATGGTTCACAAGGCGGTTATCGAAATCTTCTCCACCAAGATGCGTATCTCCGGCGGTTGACCTCACCTCAAACATCGAACCCTCGTCTATTGTTAAGATAGAAACGTCGAAAGTACCACCGCCAAGGTCGTAAATCAGAACATTTTTCTCGCCTTTAAGATTCTTATCGAGACCATATGCAAGGGCAGCTGCGGTCGGCTCGTTAATGATTCTAAGAACGTTAAGCCCAGCGATTGCCCCGGCGTCTTTCGTCGCTTGGCGTTGGGAATCGTTAAAATATGCAGGAACAGTTACCACAGCGTCGTTGGTTTTCTTCCCAAGGAAGGCTTCCGCAGTTTCTTTCATTTTCGTCAACACCATCGAACTGATCTCTTCGGCCGAGAATGTTTTGGTTTCCCCTTTGTACTCAACTTTGATGAGTGGTTTACCTCCCTTGTTTATTAACGTAAAGGGCCAGTGTTTCATATCGTTTTGAACAGAATGGTCGTCGAACTTTCTGCCAATCAGACGCTTGGCGTCGAAAATTGTGTTCACCGAGTTCATAGCGGCTTGGTTTTTAGCAGCGTCGCCTGGAAAATATAAGCAGCTGTTGTAGATTTTACACGTTTCATATTTGTCTGCGTATTTGGAAAGGAAATGAAGGTATAGACCGTAAAGTTTATTCAGATGGAAGCATCTCGTATAGATGGCCGTTAAAAGACGCTCTAAATACATGTAAAAATAGTGACCTTACGTAACTACAGTTAACGTGAAAAGGCGAGACGATAGATTGTCCCCTAAATCACATACTTGTCTACGACATGGCCATATCAGTAAAGAAAGAATAGAAAGATTATGTATGCCTTTAAGACCCCTTTAAACTGACATCGAATCTACATTCAAAGTTTCATGGAAATCCCTATGTAGAACTACATTGACCTTGAATCATGCTAGTAATAACTTCTTCTCTTCCAAGTACTGAAGCTTCCCATATTTTTTGGATGGAATTCCAACAAGTGATGGCTAAGATATAGCCCAAACATAAGTAAAATATTAAACAAAACCAAAGGGCACATAACTCTGTGAAACAATCAACCAGTGCTGGTACTATTCTCATCCTTTTACTGTGCTAAAGCTTCCAAATATCTTTTATTTCTACCAGTGGTTGCTGAAAGTCCGGACATAAATACTGCTATAGTATACTATAGCTTGCGAATAAAAGGGTCCATGACTTTGTTAAATATTAGCAATACGGACCATGACAGAAGGCATTCTATAAAATTCCATTTAATTCCAAGTCATGGTTGCTGAGAAATAGCAAGGACAAGAATGTGTCATGGACGGACGGATGCACAAACGGAGAGAAGGACGTATGAACAGACGGATGGACAAAGTGACACTGAACAGTTAAAACAGGAAAGAATAAAACGGTTATTTCTGGACGAACATTTTCGTTATAACGTAGGCTTCCCACACTTTTATTTTTTACAAAGACCAAGCCTTCAATTACAACAAAAGGAAGTTTCATTTTTGCTAAAGTCTGTTCCTTAGACTTTATACTCATCAAGTACTTGCTACAAAATCAGTGATTAAGATGTCTGGAATCCAGTCAGAAAGATATTCAAATTAAATAAACAATGAATGTGATTATTTGGCAGAGAATCACTAACGAGGTTTTTCCAGTCGCTGTTAATGTAACATTTAATTATTTAAACAGTCCATCAAGAAATCGTTAATGACAAAAAGTTGAAATGCAGATCAAGGTTTCCGAAAATATGAGTCATAATGGGATCTTTACATATGTAAAATATATTAAGATATTGATACCGACCGACCGACCGATCGATCGATCGATCATCAATCAATCAATCAATCAATCAATCAATCAATATTAGCTCTTTTATTATATCGGTTATCGATATCGATTTTCTTACCAATCAATCTCTCGGTGTCGGTGAAAGCGACATAACTGGGAGTCGTTCGATTACCCTGGTCATTAGCAATGATTTCCACTTTCCCGTGCTGGAAAACCCCCACGCACGAGTAAGTAGTTCCCAGATCTATACCGATCGCCACCATGATTCTTGTTTAGTAATTTAGATCCTCAACTGGCGTTAAAGTCTGAAAATAACACAATGATATTCTTTCAAAATGCCATACTTTCACAATTATTGATTCATTTTTTTACGTTACATTTGCTAGATTAGAGAAATAGCTGTCTTGGCTTAAAACCTGTCTTGTCCATGCAGGCACATTGGAAGCGTCAATGTCCGAACCTGAATGACCTGGGTTCGAATCCTGATAGCTTGCAGGAAGAAGCAGTGCAGTTCAATATTTTAAAACATGAAATGAATAAACTGAATGAAGTTAAACAATAATAAAAGAACAGCGAACGTCGAAATAAAAATATGATTAAATCATAAAACTACCTTTTTTGAAGACTAGAAGATAACTCCTGTGTGTTGAAAATGCACAGAACTAAATACAGTATATGCCTTGTTTAACCTTAAACAGCTATATATATAACCATATATATATATACACACAAGCGTTCTTTCTGGAATGATCTAGAATATTCAATACAAACAAAAATAAACATTAAAAAATCCGGATTTTTGACCCTAATTGTAGACATAAGGTAGATTTCTCCGATTTTTGGGCCAAGTTTCTTTTGAGTGTAAACATTTTTTTTCACCTGACCTTGAAAATAAGCAAACATAAACATGTTATCATGACCTTGCATATGTTTACATTTTATTTCTATCTAAGATAAAATATGTCATTAAATAGAATCCCTGCATTATACAAAAAACAGCTGTTTGAATCTACTGTTGATATGTATATTTTTAATCACAACACATCAGGTTATTTAATAAACACACGTCATCGAAATGAAAGTACGGACATATTGTGCGTTCAGTGTAATTAGTATTGATTGAATTATAAACAAAATCTTTCCGATCGGCTGCACCTGAAATTTGATTTTGGCGTCTTTATAATAACTTCATTACAGTAAAAGGCCCTCCAATTATAGACAGACATTTAGAATAAAATATTACGAAACCACAAATGCCGTCTATGTTTTTTCTCTGACCGAACCATTTTCCATTTACTCAGGTTTAAAACAGAGTATAAAATATCTTACTTGACTGAAAATGTTATCCGAATATTCTAGAAAGTTAAATCCGAAATCAGTAGAGTTAAGCGTTTTGGGTCTCCAGTAAACGTATTTTTCGATCGCAAAATATATCCGATTGTGCATAGAGTTCTTCTTTGGGAAGTTGTTTAAGTTCACTAATTTTTGTCGTTTAAACTGTTACATGAATTATTAAGTTGAAAATTTCAAACAAATTTAAATTATCCAGGCAAACTCTCTTTTCCTTATTCAATCAAGTTAAAGAATCGTAAGAAACAGAAATTAACCCCCCCCCCCCCCTATAAAAATGTTGAAAGATATGTAGAAATGTTTGCAAACACATACCTGTGTCTAGTCTAGTTCGCTTCAAGCGCCTTGTAAATTTTTGTAACTTTATAATACAGTGTATGCTTCTAGAAGCTGGACGTGGACCAAGTGGTGAGTCATGGAGTCATCAAGTTGTGATTTGAAAACTTTTGTAGGTGGCTTATAAAGAACACAACTTCTAAGAGCAGAATTCCAGAATCTAGAAAATTCTAGGACAATTTAGAAAATTATTCATTCTATTCTATTTTTAGTAATATGGGTTTCGAGGGAAGTAACTATTACCGAATATACGTATATATAACGTATCGGAGTTCTCTTCCCTTCTATCTGTTTATCAATTTTACAATAAAACATGTTGTTGTGTTTTTTTTCTTTTCCCAGCAGGAAACAAAACAAAAAAGAGCTTTCATCAGGGGGCGGGGGTGGGAAATTTTGTTATAATTTCTTCCTAACTGTATTACCTTTCTCCTTCCTTCTTTGCTTGTTTGTTTGTTTCTTTTCTTCTTCATTATTCCTCTTTGTTTCTTTCTCTCGATCTTCTTTCTTTCTTTCTTAAATCAGAGGCGAAAATGCCAAAACAAAATCTTTTTTTTCGTGTTTCGCCTCGGTAGGTCGCTAAATACAAATGCAAAAAGTCAAAATTTGAAGACAAAAACCGTTTAATGCACTGGTGGGTATATAGCTGTCGAGGGGGCCATGTTATTTCGTGTTTTCGCCCCTTCGCTCCGTCAACATCAAAGGCGGATAGATGACAAATCAATACTTTTTCACATTGTCGCCCTTGCATTTTCGCCTTGTCAGATGAAAACATGTATAATCATTTCAGCCAGCAAATATGGCTGACGAAGTAAAATTCGCGGTGGAATAAAGAAGGGCAACAATTCAATGCCAATTCAAACATATCTGTGAATTCAGTACCAAATCCCTTGTACAAAGTACTATTTTCAAATACATAATTCGTATCAACGTAACAAGTATAAATTTCATTTAACTCTATTTTTATTTTTGTTTTCTCACTTGAAACGAACATTTTCAATAAAATGTTGAAAGTCGTGAAGACGGATGATATAACGAAATTAATTACAAAAATGTGTTGTCAAAAGAATGGCCATGTACCTGGAAAACGTCGAAAAAAATGCCTTGAAATTCTTGCTAGTTACAAAATTCCTCCAGTAATAAAGATTTTCGTCTCGTAGATAAATTTTCATTACAGACATTTGAATATAATTTTCCTTTGTCTTGTTTCAGATTTCTTCATATTACAGAAATTGTCTGATACTGCTTGAACTAACACAATAGCGAGTGACTGATATTGCTTGAAGTTACACAAAAGCTATTGAGTGATATTGCTTGATCCAACATAATGGATAGTGAATGTGTCATAGGGCAAATACTATGGTTATATATATACTGAGGTGTCTTAAACAGTATGCACTTAAATAATACTATTGACATGTCATTATATCTATTTATCAAATGACTACTTTGTAACCTGTCCTTTGCATAGTCTATTTGCCGTTCAGTAGTCATTAGTAGTAGTTCTAAAAATAAGTATAGGGTTCCCTTTTGGGTGGTTTCCGTGTTTCGTTTAATTCGATTAACTCTAACACCTCTTTGCATGAAATTAATAACCAATTACACCTCTTTTCATATTTCCGCCATATTTTGAAATATAAATGAACTATAGCCATATTGTGCTTCGAATATTTTCATCTTCTGTTTATATACCTTTATAAATACTCAGGTAATTGATTGTATTTGTCTTTGATTATAATAATGATTGTATTTCTTGATATTTGTGTGTTTTCCGATTTGTCTTATTGTGCAATTTATTATTTTTGTATCGGTACACACGACCTATTGTTATTCTTTGTTATATTGCAGGACCGTATCTGTCGTGTAATATACTGAGTATTGAAAGCATACACGAGAGTTGACTTTTGATACCAAACCCCGCTCTATCGTAAAGCAAGCCCGCGACAGTGGCGCCCAACGTAAATAAAGGTCTATGGATGAAGTAAATGGCACAGCGAGACAGGAACAAAGACAGCAGAAAACAAATCTTAGCAATGGAAGATACAGAGATATAGACACAGAAACAACACAATATAGTATTACATCTCTACCTAGAGAGAAATTGAATGTTCCTTCAGATGAAATAAATGAGAGTTCAAATCGATATTCAGGATATGGCAAACCGAAGATTCCACAATTCGATGGATTGGACTTTAAGGTATGGAAGATAGAAGTAGAATGTATCATCCAGAGCAAGATGTATCCTGAGACGCTTATAGCACAAACGATGAGAAGTTCTCTAAAGGGTCAGACTAGGAAAGTCCTTTTAACTATTGATCCAATGGCTAGTTCTTCAGAAATACTAAAGAAACTTGAGGACATATATGGTACAACACAGACAGAAGACTCTATAATGCAAGACTTTTTCAATGCTAAACAAGAAGAGAAAGAGACTACATCTGATTGGGCACTAAGACTAGAGACAATCATGCAGTTAGCTGTTGAAACAGGTGAAATTCATAGAACTAAAAGGAACGCCCTATTAAAGCAGAGATTCTGGAAAGGTTTGAGAAGTGAAAAGCTTAAAAACAACACTAGAGTAACATATGAATCAGACGCAACTTTCGAAGTTTTACGAAAAAAGGCCAGAGTAGAAGAAGAAGAATTAAAAAGAATCACAGAAGATGTTAGAACACAAAAGTCAACAACAAAGACACAAACTTACCCAAAATCAGAAACTGAACATGTGTCACAATCAGAAATATCTTTGCAACAACAACATCTGAAAACATCTACGACTGTTGTAAACGAACAGATGAACATGATGCAAAGATTAATGGAAAAGATGAGTCAGTTAGAAAAAGAAATTGCAAATATTCAAACAGAGAAGAAGAAAGAAAACGAAAGACCTCCGGAGGAATATAAAAGGCAGCAATATCCTTATCAACCATCACAAGGATATAGAGGAATGTTTTACAGAGGGTATTACCAACGAGGTAGATCGTATCCTCCAAGTTACGGACGATCTAGAGGAAGACCATTCTACAGAGATGGGTTTTACCATACAAGAACATCAGGAGGTAACAAAACTACAGAGAATCTACAACCAGAAAAACCTACAGAGCCAAACGCCCAAGATAAGAATAATTTAAACTACTAATCGCTTCCATCGAAGGGCATGATGTAAGCAAGGATAACCAAAATTGCCCTAAACATCCCATTTTAGACAAACTGATTGGCTCATCTAATGAAACAACAATACAAATTGAAGGAGTTCCAACAAAAGCCCTTATTGATAGTGGATCAATGGTCAGTTCAATTTCGGAAACGTTTTACAAGACACTCCCGAATAAGCCTATACTGCATAGTTTGGACGACTTTGAGATAGAAGTTAGAACAGCTAATGGTTCAATCGTACCATATCTTGGATATATAGAAGCTACACTGAACACCAAGAGCTTCAAAAGTGGCTCAATAACAACACTATTCTTAGTAGTGCCAACAACCGAATATCACAACAGTATCCCAGTTTTAATTGGAACAAATGTAATCCGAGAGATAAGTCAAAACAATGTTATATCAGATGATAGTCCTGATGAATGGAAAACGGCGTTCATGTCTGTTGGTTCAGCCACTGTTGGTACTGTGACGACTACGCAACCTGTAACATTAAAACCAATGGAAACACGGACGATCAGTGGTTTTGTAAGGAAACTAAGAAACACTGAATCTGCTGTCACAGAACCTGTTAAAAATACTTACCAGCAAAAACCTTTAGTTTGTCCTCGTGTCGTTGAACTTACAAACCCAGGGAAGACAGCACGAATACCTGTGAAAATTTGTAACCTTTCTGCAAAAGTAATGAGGATTCCAACGAAATCCGAAATTTGTCAACTGACTGAAGTAAAGGTTATCCGAAATGCAGATATTGGTCAAAACAAGAGTAGTTCTAAATCTCACGCTGAAAATGAGTCTGATAGTGTCTCTGTAAACCAGCACTCTTCATCTGTAAAAGAAAACAAAGACTGTGTTAATGAAACATACTCACCCGACTCAGACGGAGAAACATCGTCACTGTACACAGAAAAACCTGAACACACATACTTACCTGACAACAGTAATCCTCCACAGGCAGACCCAAGGTTGGAACCTGAAAAAGGAAAAAAGAAAACATCAGTAAACAGTATAGATTTGAAACAAGCTTTTGGGGTTGATATGGAAGATTCCGTTCTTTCATCTGAACAAAAAGAAAAGGTTTATAATCTCTTCAAGAAATGGGAGTCAATATTTCCAAAACATAAAAACGACATCGGACATACAACAGCCGTTCGACACAAAATTGAATTAACTGACAAAGTACCTTTCAAGGAACCATACAGAAGGGTACCTCCTGCTATTTACAACGAAGTGAGGGAGCATCTAAAAGAAATGCTAGATATCGGCGTAATACGAGAATCGGTAAGTCCTTGGTCATCTAACGTCGTCATTGTTAGGAAGAAAGATGGAACAATCCGCTTCTGCATTGACTACCGTAAACTTAATACACGCACAAAGAAAGACGCCTATCCTATACCAAGAATCGACGACACACTTCACCTTCTAGCAGGTTCCAAATACTTTTCAAAAATCGATCTCAAATCCGGATACTGGCAGGTAGAAATGGAAGAACCCGACAAGGAAAAGACAGCCTTTCAAGTTTGGGGCATCGGATTCTTTGAATGTAATCGAATGCCGTTTGGTCTCTGTAACGCCCCTGCAACGTTTCAACGGCTTATGGAAAGGTGCATGGGTGACCTAAACTTGAAGGACTGCCTCATCTATTTGGATGACATTGTCATATTTTCAACCGATATAGACTCTCACTTGGATCGTCTTGATGCCGTATTCCAACGTTTATCAGAAAACAATTTAAAAATAAAGCCATCCAAATGTGAATTCTTTAAAGATCACATAACGTATTTAGGACATGTAGTATCCAAGGAAGGAATCCAAACTGATCCAGAGAAGACAAAAGTTGTTAAAGATTGGCCTGTACCAAACTCTGTCAAAGAGGTTAGAAGATTTCTTGGATTTGTCGGCTACTTCAGACGATTTATTAAAGGATTTTCTACAATTGCAAGACCTCTTAATAACCTTCTTATTGGCCATCCATTGAAAACAGACAAACCTACGAAACAGAAAAATAAAAGGAATCCTTTTGTTTGGGGCACTGAACAACAACAGGCATTCGAAGCACTAAAACAGAACTTAATCAATCCACCTGTACTTGCATATGCCGACTATAACTTACCGTTTAAACTACACATCGATGCATCTTCGAAAGGTCTTGGATCTGTTTTGTACCAGCGGCAAAAGGGCATTGACAGGGTGATTGCGTATGCTAGTAGGAGTTTAAGAGCTGCAGAGAGATATTACCCTGCGCATAAACTGGAATACCTTGCCTTATAGTGGTCCATTACAGAAAAGTTCCACGATTATCTTTACGGCGCTGTATTCGAGGTTGTGACGGACAACAACCCTCTGACATATGTTACCACCACTGCCAAATTGGACGCCACGGGTCAAAGGTGGATGGCTGCACTTTCAAACTACAACTTCAAAACAACATATAGAAGTGGTAAAAACAACGCCGATGCCGATGGACTGTCTCGTATACCATCTCAGAAGACAGAAATATCACAGCATAGCACGGAAATGAGTAGTATTGCAGCCATGGCACTAGTCGCATCTACAGAACCTCCGAAAGCTCCACTTGCTTTTTCAGTAGTGTCCCCAGAGTCTTTGGATACAGTTGATCCAATATACACACAAGAGGTTCCCGTTGATATCATTCAGTCACAATCCTTAAGTTCGAAAGATTGACCCAGTAATTAGCAAACTTATCGATCATCTGGAAAAGGGCACCAAACCGACAGCTAAGCGGGTTAGTGGCGATATATCACCAGTGGTAAGATACTTGCGTGACTGGGACAATCTGGAACTTAAGGCTGGTGTACTGTTTAGATCCAGTCAATACAGGGGTCAGAGATATAAGCAGCTGATACTACCAGAGTCTGTCAGAGATGAAGTGTTCTACGCCTTACATGATGATCTAGGACATCAAGGTCGTGATAGAACAATCTCTCTGTTCAAACAGCGCTTCTTCTGGATTGGTATGGATGCTTTTATTGAAAACAAGGTAAAAGAATGTTTCCGTTGCACCGCCAGGAAAACGCATCCATTAGTAGCGCCTCTTGTGAACATCTCATCAACTGCTCCAATGGAGATCATATGTGTCGACTTCCTGAGTCTTGAGCGCTCCAAAGGGGGCTTTGAGCACATACTAGTTGTAACAGACCATTTTACAAGATATGCTCAAGCTTATCCTACAAAGAACCAGACAGCCAAGACCACAGCTAAGATATTATTTGAGCAATTTATAGTCCACTATGGTTTTCCAGCCCGTATACACAGTGATCAAGGAGCCAACTTTGAGTCGAACCTCATACAGGAGCTGTGTATTCTCGGGGGCGTTTACAAATCTCACACCACACCGTATCATGCTATGGGGAATGGCATGGTGGAGAGATTCAACCAGACCCTTCTAAAAATGCTTGGGACTCTGGACAAAAACAAGAAATCTGATTGGAAATCATACGTCGCACCTCTTATCCATGCATACAATGTTACCATACACGAAAGCACTGGTTTTTCACCATATTATATAATGTTCGGGAGACAGCCAAAATTAGCCATAGACGCTCTGTTAGGATTGAATTTCGATGATGAAAAGTCTAAATCAAGAAATGAATATGTCAGGAAACTAAGAAACAGATTAACTTTCGCTTATGAAAAAGCAAAAGAAAGATCTAAATTTGTCGCAAAATCAAATAAGATAATATATGACCTGAAAGCAAGAGCTGCCAAGTTACAGCCTGGTGACATTGTCTTAGCAAGGAATGTTACCATCAGAGGTAAACATAAGATCGCAGACAGATGGGAGTCAAAACCGTATGAAATTATCTCTCAGCCAGACGAAAACACACCAGTTTATGTGATCAGGCAGTGCAACTCTAAAACAAAGAAGACTAGAACTGTTCACAGAAACCTCCTCCTGCCAATGAAAACTATGGCAATAGATAAAGAAACTAGCACACCAAACACTTTAGATAAAAGCTCACCAAAATATGTTATACCGCAAAGAAGAGAACCCATAGGTGATTCGGAGCAGAATAGATATGTGCGGGAGATCACAGGTAAGCGACAAAGACGGCCTCCAAGATGGTTATCGTCTGGTGATTGAATAGTGTGAACTATAGAACAATGACTGTTAAACAGTGAGATACTTACCACATTTAGTGTATATACCTGGTATTCGCTAAATTCTTATGGAAAGACAGTATTCTTAACGATTGGAAATGTGTGATTTAAATTGTACTTAGATTTGAAGACACTCTAAAAACATTTCAATCGTGTACGTATTTTCTTACCAGGGTGTGTTACTTTTCTCGTGTTTTTAAATACTTACCTGTATTGAATGAAATATGAAATCAGTACAAGTATAATATTTCGTTTCAATCAACTTACCTGTGTTGAAGTCAAAGCTTATGTCAGAACATTTCATGTAATTACCTGTACTTGGGATACTTACCTGTAGTGTATTTCAATAACGATACACTTACTCCTGGAAATTCCTGAAAAGAAAATTAAAACATTTTGTAATTTATAATCACAGGATACCGATACTTACCTATATGTGTATATATTTACATGAACTGTGTAATAATTTCTTTTAGTGAAATCCTTGAAGTTCACTTTGAATATAATCATATCTCAGTGATCTTAATGTAATGTAATGGAGAGATATTTGAATGTCAATCTTGGTCACCTATTTACATATTGAGGATCACTCATTGAATTTAAGTCTCAGCAGGATTGAGAACTAAGACAGTATAAATGTTTAGTAATGTGAAAGTGTGAAATGTAAACGCACATAATGGAATATCAGAGTAATACTTACCTCAGGAATTCTCTGATGAATTTATTTATTCTTAGGATTACACTCAGTGGTCGTCGTTTCCAATTTGTTGAGTTGAAAATAATATTATTGACTCAAATCTTTTCTTTTAATAGTACGAGTATGTGTCTAATACAAGTTATTTATTTCAGGTTTATGAAGACCTAAATGATATAATTAATGTTTTGCATGTTTTACTTTTATTTCAGGTTGTCTTATGTACTGTGAATTTTACCCGTGAGAAAATGTCGGGACGACATTTTTCGGCCGGGGGGAATATGTCATAGGGCAAATACTATGGTTATATATATACTGAGGTGTCTTAAACAGTATGCACTTAAATAATACTATTGACATGTCATTATATCTATTTATCAAATGACTACTTTGTAACCTGTCCTTTGCATAGTCTATTTGCCGTTCAGTAGTCATTAGTAGTAGTCCTAAAAATAAGTATAGGGTTCCCTTTTGGGTGGTTTCCGTGTTTCGTTTAATTCGATTAACTCTAACACCTCTTTGCATGAAATTAATAACCAATTACACCTCTTTTCATATTTCCGCCATATTTTGAAATATAAATGAACTATAGCCATATTGTGCTTCGAATATTTTCATCTTCTGTTTATATACCTTTATATATACTCAGGTAATTGATTGTATTTGTCTTTGATTATAATAATGATTGTATTTCTTGATATTTGTGTGTTTTCCGATTTGTCTTATTGTGCAATTTATTATTTTTGTATCGGTACACACGACCTATTGTTATTCTTTGTTATATTGCAGGACCGTATCTGTCGTGTAAAATACTGAGTATTGAAAGCATACACGAGAGTTGACTTTTGATACCAAACCCCGCTCTATCGTAAAGCAAGCCCGCGACAAATGATACTGCTTGAACATACACAATAGGTAGTGACTGATATTGCTTAAACTTACACAAAAGCTAGTACGTGATACCGCTTGAAACTACACACTAGGTAGTGAGTGATTCTGCCTAAAATAACACAATAGCTAAAATGAATGAGACTGCTTGAACTTACACTATAACTAGTGAGGGCTACAGCTTTAACTAACATCCATATCAGATCTGTATAAAAATAAAGGCAGAACTTACTGTGACTTCCATATCAGATCTATATCAAAAATAGTTGAAGGTCTAACTGTGACGTCAATATTAGATCTGTATAAGAATAGTTGCAGATCTTACTGTGACGTCAATATCAGTTCTGTATAAAAAATGCAGATCTAGCTGTGATTTCAATATCAGACCTTATCCAAGAAAAATTGCATATTTAGCTGTGGCTTCAATATCAGACCTGTATCCCAAAAAGTTGCAGATATAACTGTGACTTTAATATCAGATCTGTATCAAAAGAAATTGCATATCTAGTTGAGACGTCAATATCAGGGCTGTGTTAAAAGGAATTGCAGATCTAGCTATGGCGGCAAATCAGATATGCATCTTAAAAAGTTACAGATCTAGCTGTGACTTGGATATCATATCTGTATAAATAGAAGTTTCAGATTTAGCAGTGATGTCAATTATAGGTTTTTATTTTAAAAGTTGCTGATCTTACTGTGACGTCAGTCTTATATCTGCATTAAAAAACCGCAGTCCTAGCTGTGGTGACAATATCAGATATGCGTAACAAAGTTGCAGATCTAGTTGCTCCTACATCAATTCTTTTTTTTTCAAATACTTGCAAATCTAGCTGTGACGTCAATACTGATATGTATTTTAAAAGTTACAGCTGTAGCTGTGACGTCAATATCATAATGTAGTAACAATTAAGTTACAGCTCTTGTTGTAGCATCAATATCATATCTGTATTTATTTTAAAATGTTTTAAGGTGTATATCTAGCTGTAATCGAAAAGTTGCAGATCTGGCAATGATGTCAAGTTCAGATCTTAATTAAAAAAATAGATCTAGGTCTGACATCGACATCTGACCATATCAAAAATAGCTGCAGTTCAGGTTCTTATATCAACATCATATCTTTAAACGAAAATAGATTTAGATCGAGCTCTGACATTGACATCAAATCTGTATTTTAAAAAGAAGATGCAGATGATTTAGCTCTGACATCCTCAGCAAACGTTCATTTCGATTTTGAAACCCTATGTTCTTCGAGCCACGTCGCGGCAGTCAACAGATCGGGTTTGGTAATATGGCCCGGCTTTTTATCAGTATTAGTATATTTTTCATAGCGTGCAAGTTAGAATTACAACAGTACGCACTAAGTCTGTATAGCGGCTCTTATTGAGAAGCAATAGAATAAAGTTTATTGTTTTTTGTGACATCTTACAAAATTACATAAATCCTATCATCTACCCGTGTTCGAAGGTTGATTTAAAAGATAATGGTGGAAATCAAGGGAGACTAAAAGTGCAAGTTTTAAATAATCCATTTTAAATTGTCTCCCCTTATCTGTAAATATGATACTGAACGCACTGATTTATAATGTGAAAGCTTTCATGTACACAATTTAAACATTTACAAGATACTTTTACCATTCAGTAGTTTTTTCATTGGAAAATCTGAGCAAGAACGTGTTATTTGTCTTTGAATGAAAAATATCAGAACTAACAGAACAGAACAGAATATACATACATTTTAGTAAATTCTGCATGTACTGGTTTATCTTATTTTACAATACAATTGTAATGCATGCAAACGAAAGTAAATATGTTTTCAAAATACATGAATCGATGAAGTTACGCTCTGAATTTGTAATCCAGGGTCGCAATACGATCTCCCGCATCTCAGCTAACACAATTGTCTTTCGGATGAGACATTTAACCGAGGTCCCATGTGTCAGTGCTGTACATTGAGCATAGACAAGAACCAGGATGTTTCAGGAATGCGATATTTTCTGCATCTTGTACATACATCTTGCACACACATCTTTCACACAGCTAAAATAACTCTATTACTTTTACTCTTTAGGGGGCGTTGGTCATATATGAAGCCGATACCGACAATAAATTAACGTGAAAAGGGAGATGGAGAGTGCCTTACAAACATGTTCTTACGTTTTCAAAGATAATTTCAATTATTTATATAATATATTCTTGTTCTGCTAATCGCTGATACGATTTAAGTTAAGAAAAGTACGTTCAAAGTAGAATTGCAGTGATTTTGTTTCAAAATCAATCTTTTATGTGCATTGAGTCATATGTTAATATTTTGTAGTGATGACATATTGGCCAAGTCGAAAATATAAATATGTGAAAGGTTTTAACATTTTTTATCGACCGGAAATCTTTTTTTTTTTTAATTTTCGAGGAAAGCGTGATTATTTCGCTGGTGGGCGGGGTCTAAGTTTTCTACCAAAATGACCCAATCGACAACCAGTCCGCGCCACATCCGAATGATTTTTCGCTCAGGATTTATTAAGGCCATGTCAAACAAAAATGAGTGGAGTCAACGCACTAAACTGGGACTTGAAGGTTTGAGTCTCTGCTCCACTTATATAGCTATCGGGGCGAGATCTGTGCACATATATTGGTGATGTAGAGAAGTGGTAGTGCAAATGGTTGTAAAAGGGTGAGGTAATATAAACTAGAACATAATTATATTTCAATATTATTTTCTCACCATTGCAACAAATGATGTAGTATAATGTCTTTCTGCGTTCGAAAGATTTAACACACAAAGGTGCAGTTTTGTGACCTTTTATCCTCTCATACACACACACAAAAGAATATAAAAATAAAAAGACTACAACATGCCTATCAAAATAAAAACTTGATATTTTACTCATATAGACGACACAGAAACGGTACCTGAAACAACACATGATTTGCTCGATATTTTAAAGCTATGAGAAAATGCACGTGAAACATGATTTCATCGAAATTACAACTACCACGCCGCTTTTTTTGAACCTGGTCTTTCCACAGGATAGTTTTAAGAAAAATTCAGTATGCTGTATTATAAAAAATAAGTGCTTTCTACGGATTTGACTAAGTTCTTTTTGCATTTTGCATTTTACACAGTGACATTAACTGATTAAATGTGCACGTGCTTATTGACAGTTCTAGCATGTGTGTCTGTGTCGTCACTACCAAGTTGTCTTAAATTCACGGTAATTTTCTTTTAGAACAGTCAAATTGTCATGTAGGGGAAATCTGCTCACCGCCTGAGTCTGCGAATTGTATTTTTACAATGGTATGTTTCATCAGTAACCATTGCCGTTTTGGGATCGAGTTAAAGCCGGCATTTTCACTTAAGTCAGACTGGCAATTAGACTGAGACACCTGATAAAGAAAAGAAGGACAAATACGTCATTGGCCAAGACGGAGTGCTATAGTAATTTTGTATGTGTAAGATTCCATTAGATAAGTACCAGTTTTCAGTGAAGCATAAGGACGATCCGATGTCGCAGGGCTGATCATACTAAACGTCATGTTTTTAAGAGAATTAGTTCATAGTATTCTAAAATTAACTTAAACTTATTTATTTTACATCAGTTTGGAAGCAAGTTCTTGCAATTTATATTAATCTCTCTCCAAGACTGGTTCCATGGTTCAAACCAGTACCCGCATCGAAAGTGAGGAATGTGAAAAGTCGCTGTAGACTACCACCCTGGTGGGATTCGAACGAGCGACCTCCGGATTGAGAGTCCGGCACTCTAACCTCTCAACCACTGCTGCTCCTGCTCGACCACTGCTCCTTTAAAATTAACTGAGGTCAATGGAAAGGCAGTTTCGGTTACTACTTGAATTTGGTGGCGATTTTATGACTTAGCTTTGTATGGCATGTGCTTCAGACTCTGTTATAGCAGTGCAGTCTCAAAATTACTTATTATAACAAAGATAAGTAAATCAAGAATTGTAACACAACAGAACATAGAAGATGATTCAGATCTACACACGACCTTCACACTGAAGGCGTTCACCATCTAGCCACGGGTTATATTATTTCGGCTACATCTAGTATGAAACAGACGGAAAATGCAACGCAGCCAAACGAGAAGTGGACAAATAGTAAATAATTTGAAAAAATGTTTGAACCTTTCATCATGTTTATTTTTCATGTGTAGTTTTAACATGTTTAAAGGAACCTTATTCTCGCAATTCCTCGCAATCTGACAAGTTTTCTTGTCGAAATGAGAGATTGTATGAATAAGACTTAGATTAAAGTAGATTAAAATGCCAAAACGTAATTTCTTTTATTTTCACTGCTATGGAGAGTGTACCTCCTTCTAATGATTGATAGTCTTTAGACAAAAAATTATTAAGAAACAGTATTGACTCATACGTAGACTTTTTTCATAAAGAAATTAAACAACATTTGACTTAAGGTAGTACACTCTAATCAGTACTATAAAGAAAAGTTGACAGTACAGTTAAGTTGAATGCCTTAATTGACACCAGTATGCAAAATTTAAACAAAATTTACCGTATGGTTTTATAATTTTGCTACGCTTAATCAAAATACTGAGTACTGAGTACAGTGTTAGATTTCTTCTTAGAAATTGACAAAGACTGGTCGCAAGAATATGTGATAAATGGAATACATTCACTATTTTGAAACAGAAACGTTGGTTATTAATGTGCCAATTATTACTGTTAAAACTTCTTCACATTGTCTAGATGTCAGTGGAGAGACACTGCTTTCATCGACACTGTGAATTCGACCTGATGACACTCTCTGTAGATTCTATTTCAAATACATGTTCGTGTCAGGTATTCATGCATATTAACTGTAACGCCCTGAACAGAATACATCGTAGGATATTCGTGCCATTTTGAGACCTTCTACCAATAAACCTCAGTTTTATACTGAATGACGTTTTTTCTGCTGTTTCTTTCAACATATAAAAATAACGCTGAATCGAACGCTCTAATATCTCATTCAGTAGGTTACCACAACTGTACGGCACCATTTGCACCCCAGTAGACTTTGAGGAAGGTGGACGGCAGATAGTCACTACATAGGTTGAATCTCCTGAAAAAATTTTCATATTATATCTCATTTAAAATACAGATTAACAGGAAGTGTGGCAAATCTAATTTGCATTTGTTTTATACATCGTGAATTAAACAATCAAGCTTAACTCTGTGAGCACCTTGGATAAGAAGCCACTTACGACTGAGGATTTCAAATGTGTTTCTGTCTTAAACATCTAGGGTTTCACAAGACTGAAGGAGCATAGATACATTTTCAAGAAAGTCATTTAGTAAGTAAAAATGTAACTATACAAGTCATATGGAAAGCAATTTCTAGAGCCAAGATTCAAAATTATATATGAACCAAAGCTGTCTTGTTTAAGGTAACTGATATTCATACATAATATCTCAGATTTGTCCCTATTCAACTACAGTCGTGTAATTATTCTCAATAAATTAGGTAAAACATATGCAATTTTCTTAAATCAAAAACAGAATGCAAAGAGGTATTAGCTGAAATAGAAAGGGTACCAGCTCTTGCAGATGTCGAATACAGCATTGCCATGTTATCTGTGGGTTCTGGTACTACATGCCACGATCGATATGGTACATAGGAAGATTAATGCTCATTTTCCCCTGAAAAAGAATCTATTAGCCCTGCATTCTTCAAAAACATGGACACTTTTTCACAACGAAAGAAAAATAAAAGCATTTCATCTGAGAAGTATAGAGAAAGCCCAGAACATGCATAATTGTTTGTTTCAACAAGACTGGTTCCAGGACCTGGTCAAGGAATTGACACAAATCCTCACAGAGTATCGGAATTTCAAAACGAATACAATTCTCCAGTGTACGGAGGAAATATCCGTCTGTTATCTTGGTGATCTTCAAATCATTCTTGTTTGTCATGTTTCTGGTACATCGGTTGGCCTGAAACTGTTTAATAATATTGTAACAGTGTTTTCATATGCATTTGGCTACTTGAAAAAATAAATTCGTGGGTTGAATAGTAATCACTTTTTGTCACAATATATTGGATCTAAAATAATGTTTAGTCTTATTCTTTATCCATAAAAGCCTTTGTAATTCAGGCAGTCTCAAAAGGAACTAACTAAAACTAGTGCAAACTTAATAGTTGTTTCAAAACCCGATAGTTTCATATCTTTTCACGGAACGTTTTTCTTGCTACAATGCCATCTAAGCTTTTTATACGCCCGTCGAAGACTGGTCGTATTATGGGAACACCCATGGCGGGCGTCCACAATAATGTCCGCTCTGTGATTCAAACAGTTGTTGTTCGATGTTCATGAAACTTGGGGAAAATGTTTATGGGCATAATATCTCGGCCAAGTTCGATAACCAGCCAAATCGCTTCAGCCACCTCAGAGTTATGGCCCTTTATTTGTACAAAAAATGGCAAATTCGCCTTGTCCACTCTCTAATTCAAACAGTTGTCCTCCAATCTTCATGAAACTTGGGAAAATATTTATGGGCTTAATATCTCGGCCAAGTTCGATAATCAGCCAAATCGCTTTAGTCACCTCAGAGTTATGGCCTTTTATTTGTACAAAAAATGGCAAATTTGCATTGTCCGCTCTCTAACTCAAACAGTTGTTGTCTGATCTTCATGAAACTTGAGGAGAATGGTTATGGGCATAATATCTCGACCAAGTTCGATAACCAGCCATATCGCGCTACACACTTCTGACTTACAGCTCTTAATTACAAAAAAATGCCAAATTGGTCTCTGCTCCTAGTGATACAGTTGTTCGTTGATCTTCATGAATGTTTGTGGAATCGTTGGTGTCTATAATATCTTTACCAAGTTTGATAACCAGCCAAATCACCACAGACACTTCTAGGCGCTAGCCCTTAAATCGTCAAAAAGCTGCAAAATTCACCTTCCAGCCTGTTCTGACTATCAACAGAAGACTTCTGTACTCATATAAAATCTAAGGTGAGCAATGTGTGTATCCATTTACACGTGTCTATGTCTGCATAGTAGTATTCATATACCTGTATAGTTGTACCCATATATCGGTATAGTTGTAGCCATGCACATGTTTACTCTCATCCATGCATCTGTAAACTCATATCATTACATGGGTACAGTGAAAGATAACTGTTATACTTTTCCTTATTGTGTGGTGCTATAGATAGATGAGCCAGGGATTTCAATAGCTTTTGAAAACCAGGTGTCATCTGACCCCTGTTGAGAATTTTCAAGCAGTCATAATCAGATCGTCGCGAGTCATATCTTGTGTTCATTCAACTTTACTACTTATTAAATTGCTTTTACTTCATTTTGATATATTTTCTAGGGTCAAATAAGTATTTACTTCATAATCAAAATGCAATAGACTATTTATCTTCATTCTTGCAAAATTTGACCACTTTTTCTAAATTCTTCTGCATCAAGATGACCCCAAGCTTAGAATCAGGTGGAGTTCAAAAGTGGAAAAATTCAAATTTGCTTGCATCAAAATGCAAGAATCTGCATCTATTGAAATCCCTATGACCCCTTCAAATACAAAAAGGAACAGTAAACCATTGTTAGTATCATATCAAAAATGCTATGATGCTTTCAATTCATATCATACTGCGCATATCTTAGTCACTTTTGTAATGTGTATCAAGTGCATGTGATACTATTTTAAAATGTGTATGGCATTATCCTATAATAAAGGGTTGTCTGATAGACTAACTCAAAACATTTTATACTTATATCTTGTATAACATCAAATTTTCAAAATTTAGGACAATTAAGTAAAATCCTTGACATACTTTATAGATGGTGTACAGTCCCTTTAGCATTTTCCTGTTTCATATACTTCTTTTTTTAAAAGTAATAATTTCAAACAGTTATCTTTCAGTACAATGCAGCTTTCAGTGTATTCAATGTTCACGAAATTAAAAGCATGTGTAAATTTCCATTTCTTAATTGAGCCTTTTGTAAAACTGCATGTTTGCACCAAGGGCTAATAGTATAGATCCAACTAGTGGTTGGCCCAGTCATAAAGCCAAGATTTTAACAAGGAATAGCCTACATTAATTCCCAAAATCACCTAAAAAGTAAGGTTTATTGACGCACTTTTGAAAGCTGAATTGTTCCATGGCATACCTCCTTGAACATTTTCTAACTCTATCAAATTATATCATTCTGTTTACATCTTGAACTTTGGTATATGGAATATTTTCTTACAGTGTGTTCAGTACTAATCTGTTTAGTATTTCATATAAATGCTTTTTCATTCTTAACATAGTTGTTAGAGAGTATGTGGTGTACCCGGTAACACTGTAGAACATCCACCATTTATGTAGTAATCCCAGAATACAAACGAATCTATCTGTTCTCTATGTATTCATTATATGTTTTAAAAACTACTTCAAAGAAGTTCCAAGTATCCCGCAAATTGTATTAAATTGGCTGGTTATCAGGTTCATTATGGTAACAAGGGTTCTCATGCTTTAAATGCCCTGTAACTTACTATTAATGTGGCTTGTTATCAAGTCCATTATAGACCGTTCCAGAATTGATAAATTGAGCGCCGCCATCATGAAGATCACGTGACCGTCCGCCATTAAAGGACTGATAAATGTCGCTATGACGCTTCAGTTCCATATAAATCTGTATAACTTTAGCACATTTCATGTTGACATACTGCCTTATATTGCGTGAATTTTGTTGCGGAATAAACATCATTTTATTGTTATTGTATTATTATTACTATTTTGTATGTTATGTTCTTGACTTGAACTCATTATTAACTTAAATTATTTAACACATGAAAGACTGTAAACAAGAATTTGGACTGTTCAAAGTGAAAGCTTGAGTTGTGTGAACCATCATATAATATTGGTAAAACGCAAATAATATTGAAAGCACTTTCTTTTTCGAAAGTTGAAACTTCAATTTTAATTATAAGAACAACTGTGAAAGCTAACAAAATGACAACATTAAACATCTCTCATCAATAGCGTGATAATTCTGTTTTTACTAAAACTTGCTTCATTCTTTTTTTAGACTCATTTATTTTACATCGATTGCGATGCAAGTTCTTACAACTTAGATTCATCACGCTCGATGATTGCTTCCTGGGTTCCATACCAGTATTCGCGCAGCGTGGAGGGATGTGAAGATCGTGAGAGAATCTCGCCTCTGACGGGATTCGATCCCGCGACCTCCGGATCCGGAGCCCTGTGCTCTACCCCTGGACCACGGTGCCTCACCGTGCTTCATTCTTTGATACAGTTTAAAAGATTATTTGGCAATAAATATGTATGGAACGCCTGCACTGCCTTAATATAATGAATACTAGTTTGTCATGTAAATACAACAATTTGTGCTGTGCAATATTTAGTACGTTATGTACAAAGTTTAGTTCGTTATGTAGAAACAATAGTTTGTCTTGTGCAATTATAAGTTCGTTATGTACAGAGTTAAGTTTGTTATGTAGATAAAATATAGTTTGTCTTGTGCAATTATAAGTTCGTGATGTACAAAGTTTAGTTTGTTGTGTAGATAAAATAGTTTGTCTTGTGCAGCTATAAGTTCGTGATGTACAAAGTTGAGTTCGTCATGTAGATAAAATAGTTTGTCTTCTGCATTTATAAGTTCGTAATGTACAAGTTTAATAAAATAGTCTGTCTTGTGCATTAATTAGTTCGTTATGTAGATAAAATAGTTTGTCTTGTGCATTTATTAGTTTGTTATGTAGATAAAATAGTTTGTCTTGTGCATTTATTAGTTTGTTATGTAGATAGAATCGTTTGTCCTGTGCATTTATTAGTTTGTTATGTAGATAAAATAGTTTGTCCGGTGCATTTATCAGTTCGTTATGTAGATAAAACAGTTTGTCTTGTGCATTTATTAGTATGTTATGTAGATAAAATAGTTTGTCCTGTGCATTTATCAGTTCGTTATGTAGATGAAATAGTTTGTCTTGTGCAATTATAAGTTTGTTATGTACACAGTTTAGTTTGTTATGTAAAAAAAATAGTTTGTCCTGTGCATTTATCAGTTCGTTATGTAGATAAAATAGTTTGTCTTGTGCAATTATTAGTTCGTTATGTAGATAAAATAGTTTGTCTTGTGCAATTTTTAGTTCGTGATGTAGAAAGTTTAGTTCGTTATGTAGATAAAATAGTTTGTCTTGTGCAATTATTAGTTCGTTATGTACAGAGTTAAGTTTGTTATGTAGATAAAATAGTTTGTCTTGAGCAATAATTAGTTTGTGTTGTTCATAGTTTAGTTCGTTATGTAGATACAACACAAACTTATTAATCTATATGACGAACTGGTATTCATCATATAGTGGCAGCTCAGGCGTTCCATAAATATGCATTGTTTAATGCTTCTTTAATTATCAAACTGTCTTTTGTCTTTCGCGGTGTCCTGTGGTGAAGGAATGTGGTTACGTAATATGAGGGTGACATACTGTCTTTGTTTTGATAAGTCACCGTTAATTGGCATTGTCGGCTTTGCTTGATCAGTCAATGTAAAACACTGTAATAATGAAATTTGCACTCTAGAAAATGCCTGAAGGCTATAAAACATAGTGTTTATATGTTCCTGTTTGTTATATGAAATTTTGTGATACATATGCTTCCTTATGCGACCTTAAAAGAAAGATTTTCAAGACCGTATGAAATTTAGCATCTGTTGCCATATGGACCTTTTTTCTATTCTTTCTTTCTTGCATTTGGGAAATCCGTTTTTGCAAAGTATTGATATGTACAATATTTGAGTTTTTGTTTGCAAAAAGAAGTAATAGCTGCAAGCTACACATTTGTAACAAAGTGATCTTAAAATAATTCATTTGCTTTCTTTCTTCTTATTTTCAACATTATTGTTGATGATATTTCTTGTAATACGCAAAACAAAATTATTATGACACCTATATAACTGTACCCTTTTGGTAAGATTTTTTAAAAATAGATACATGTACTTTTTAAAAGCAGTTTTTCGTGAAATTTTGATAAAATAAAAAGAATTAATCTACTGGAGAATATCACAGGACCTTTATTTAACAGTTCAATAGATTGAGATGTCAGCAAAAAATCGTTTACAAATATACTTTTTTCAGTAAAAAGAGCTTGGGATAGATCCTTACTGACAGTAATTGCTTCGTGTTGTTCATATGTATATGTTTCTCTAACATACAACTCCAAAATCACATAAAATCTATGAAGCTTTTTCTAAGCTCCACATTATAAAACTGCTTCAATCTGCGCAGTCCCTTAATGGCGGACGCAAGGGAGGTAATCTGGTAGGTACTAATTTCTGGAACGGTCTATAGTACTACATGGTTCCCATGATTTAATTGACACCTCTGCAAATACTCCATAATTCCTTGGTATTAATTTGGCTGGTTATCAAATTAATTTGGGTTATAAGGATTTCTTCATGTACAGACCTCTCTGTCAAACTTTTCAAACATTTACCAAAATTTTCGACGGGCATATTTTGTGGCAGTTTGGCACTCTTATTTTTATGATATGTTTACCAAAGCAAAAACGATTTAATTAATGCAAGGTACCATTAGCTTACCTGCTCTCTAAAGCAATCCTTCTCTGATACGAGGATAATTTTGTTTATGATAACTTGAATTTTACGCATATTGTCTAAACTGTAAAACAAATAAAAATGGTATAATAAGGTTAGGGTTCGATATTTTTTTTCTTTACATGTGGAAGTATAAAAAGTAAATTAAAAATACTATCTGTCGTTTAGAGTATACACGATTAGAGGATACAAAGCAGACTTCTAATCCTTTTATCCAGTATAGTAAATTCTGCTGAACATGTAAAAAGTTAAAAAAAACTAATAAAGTGAAATATTTCACCCTGAAAACAGCATTAGTGGTTGATCTTGAAATGTAAAATCAGCTGTTTATGTTACCAATTCAATTCAGTGGCAGGATAAAATGAAATATAAAAAGTGCATTTTAACTTAAAAAACTTAATTTTTTTAAGAAATAGTTAAAAATGGTTTCACATATTTGACGCAGTCATTTATGCAGTTGAAAACGACTGTATTCACAGCATTGTTGTTGTTGTTGTTGTTTTAAATTTGAAAACAGGCTCAACAGTGTTGTGAATTACACTACAAAAGAGTAACTTAAGTATACAAATAAATTTTCACTCAACACCTGTTGAAAACTGAGGACCTTGACCACTTGCAATGTCACTCTGGATATACTAAGAGGTTGCATCAATAAATTCGTAAACTAATTCAATAGAGTCAAAACTACTGGTCCGTTTAAAATGAAACTTTAAATGCTGTGAAAACAGACTATTTCAAATTGAAACGTACTATGTACACAACTTTGACGTCATCACTTATGACGTCATAAACCGTAAACGACGTCACGTTACGGGCGTCCGTTCGAAAATGGCGTCACACAGCGTCAACGAACAGCGCATCGTTATAAAGTTATACACAAAACTCGGAAAGTCTTTTTCCGATATTCGTGAAGATTTGCAAAAAGTTTACGGAGAGGCTGCTCTGTCAAAAGGTGCCATTTCAAAGTGGATGAAGGGGATTAAAGACGGTAGAGAGGCAACTGAAGACGACAGTCGTGCAGGTAGACCAGTGACTGTAACAGATGAAGAAACAGTGGCTGCCATTCAGTATTAAATACTCCGAGATAGACGAGTAAGTGTGGAGCACGTAGCAGATAAATTCGCTATTTCATATGGTACAGCTCAGGGCATTATGACTGATAGATTAGGAATGCGCTGCGTTTTAGCAAGATGGGTGCCTCGTTTGTTGACGTCGAAGCAGATGGGGGTAAGGGTGAAAATGTGTCAGCAGTACGACAGGAGGTATCGTGAAAGAGGCGATTACTTTCTAAATCGAGTGATAACATGTGATGAAACGTGGATTCACTTTTTTGAACCGGAAAGCAAAAGTCAGAGTTCTGTCTGGAAGCATCCTTCCTCGCCTTCCCCTACAAAAGCGATAATTTCCAAGTCAGCCGGGAAGGTTATGTCCATATAATTCTGTGATACATACGGTGTAGTGCTAAACCACTTTGTTCCTCCGAAAACGACAGTCACTGGGAACTATTATGCAACATTACTTAGAACGGAATTCATGGCGGCAATAAGGAGAAAGCGCCCACATCTACTTAGGTCCGGATTCATATTACACCACGACAACGCACCGAGCCATTCAAGCCACGTTGTCATGGATACACTAGAAAAAACTAGAACTGTTACCGCACCCATCCTACAGCCCGGACCTAGCAATTTGTGACTTCTGGCTGTTTCCAACTTTAAAAAAACAGTCTTCGTGGTACGAAATTTGAGTGAAGAGAGGAACTGAGGTGTGCCGTGGACAGACAGCTGCAGGAGATGACACGTGACGGGCTACAACACGTGTTCGAGTCATGGGTCGAGAGATGGGACAAGTACAAATCGTGCATGGGACGTTACTTTGAGAAGGAGTAATCATTTTAGGTACTTGAATTAAATCATTTCCCCGCTATTGAATTAGTTTACGAATTTATTGATGCACCCGCGTTTAAGGTCCATATGAATGTCACAGCGTTCTTGTCGAATCACAAAAAAAAACGAAAATATAGTATGCTCCAAGATATAAACAGTGGATAATGTAAATCAGAAAAAAATGAAGTCTTAATAAGAGACATTTTATCAAAATATGTTGCTGTTCTTAAAGTTGATCTGTAAATTTCCTACAAAATATCTCCTAATAACAAATTTTTCTGTCAACAAGTAACTGTCCAATGGCAGTATAAATTTTAACTTTTGCTCGATCTACATGCTTGAATGTGTTTTGTTTTCCTGGATCAACGGGACTTGTGATATGGTGCTGGAATTAGAATGTACTATTCCCAACTGCGAAACCTTGCTTAATAAGTTGAAGAAAGTACAAACTGGCAAGGATTTTCATTTTTTTCTTAAACAAGTTCATGTTAGTCAAAATAGTCCTGGCGTATCCAGAGATACGATTTATTAGATTTTGGTGACGGTCCACTAGATGATGCTTCACACAAAATATCTAAGCACGATATTCAATTTTTTTGAGTGCAATTATTTTGACTAAAACATTTATAAACAAAATATAATAATAATAAAATGTCAAAACTACTTACACATATGTAGTAATTTCAGCATGTTGACGTAATATGACTGAACATTTTGTTTGCTTCGGGCCCTAAAAAGAGGGTAACCCCATTTATTATCCCCGTCCTATGGTCTAATGGGGTCGGAGAGCCATCCCCCATCAATCTTACAATGTATCACCATGTAAGATATAAGTAGCAACAAGGAAATCCATGACAGTTACAACTGATTCAATCAATATGCTGTTATTATTCAATTTTACAATTTTATTTCCTTGTGTAATCAAAGGAAAAAGGACCGTCACTTTTAATGATGAAGAACTGGTAATGTGTGTACAAACAATTTGACAAAACAAAAAAGAAGTGTATATATGTGGTTTGTCTTGTGCGTGTGTGTCTGTACGCGCGCTTGTGTGTGTGTGTATGTGTGTGTTTGCGTGCGTGCAAGTGTACGTGTGTGCATGTGTGTGCTCGGTGTCGTCTCAGTCGCGGTCACTAGTAAGGAATTTGTCCCATTTCCTATTGAATGCTTCTAGTTTTTCTGGTTCATGGGCTAGATTTTGTTCTAATTTCAAATTTAATCTTGAAAACATCAAATGATGGATTTATAGATTTGCATTTGCTTTTAAATATATAATATGTTACATGTAGCAGAATTTCCGACACCGTAGTGTTGTTAAATATACACATAAACGTTATCGTTTTAGTAATTTCATCTTGAATATCTTTGTCATTGATATATTTTCGTACTTGATTCCAAAAATGTTGGGTGTAAAAGCATTCCCAAAATAGGTGATTTATAGTTTCAATTGCTTCATTACAGAAGGAACAGAGACTTGATTCAACTATTTTACATTTTAATAGAAAAAACATTCGTTGTGATATTTCTATGAATGAAATTGTTTTGGAAATTTTGAGTTTTGCTTTCTTTAGTAAGTTTAAAAGGCATAATATTATTTTTTCCAATTTGTATTGTTTTCGAGATTTAAAGCATGCTTCCATTTAGCTCGGTATTTTTTTTCGTTTGGCACTTTTGCCAATTGTATGTCTTATAATAATTTTGCAATTCTTTTCCTTTTGGTTTTAAAATTTTTTTGATAAGTGAAAATTTTATCCGCATTAATGACTGAATTTTTTTCTTGAAGATCTCTTTAATACTAGCTTTAAGTTTTTGGTGAAAAAGATATTCTTTAAATATTCAGATTATATTTTGTTTTTAAAGTACTGACATTTAAAATGCATTGTTTTCTAAATCAGATATATCCGAAACATATTTAATACCACTTCTTAACCATACTTTATTACAAAACAGATTTTTTGAACATTTTATGTTACTATTATTCCATATTACAGTATTTGAGTATAAAGAAGTATCTGCGTTATAATTTATTTTACACCAAGCTTTAAGTACATCTTTTAAAAACAAAACTTTTAGATTTATCCTTTCTGCATCTCTTGTATTTAATTGTGACTCGAAAATAGTAATTCCTCCATTTTTGTCTAACTCGCTTAAGTAGATATGTTTCCAGAAGCTTTTGTTGTTATCATCTAGAAGTTTTTTTTTACCCATGTAGCTTTAAGTGAATTTATGTATATCTCTGTATCTACCATTTTTAAACCTCCGTATTTGTAATCTTTAACAACTGTCTCTCTTTTTATTTTGTCCCGTTTAGAGTCCATATAAATTCGAAGGTGTCTTGTTTAAGTTTCTTGATTATTTCAGGTTTCGGATTTGGGATTAAAAAAAAAGATAAGTGAGCTTTGGTAATATCAAGGACTTTAAAATTGTTATATTGGCTACAGTGGAAAAATGTTTTGATTTCCATTTGTTTAGCGCCGTATAAAATTCTTTTGTTTTTGACTCATAGTTCAATTCAATTAATCTTCTGGGATTTGCATAAAAAATAATACCCAAAGATTTTGCCTCGGTACAGTTCCATTGAATATCTTTTTTCCTTGAATAGATAAGGTCATGCTCGTTTCTTAATGAATCAATTTTCGGAACAACACATTACTTGTAGTTCAGTTTTAAACCAGACATTTCTTTGAATGTTTCAAAAAGTTTTTAAGTATTGTCAAAACTATTTTTGGGCCATCTAACAACACTGTTGTATCGTCTGCAAACATTACATTTTTTATTTCCTTAACCAAACGCGTGTATTCCTTTAATAGAAGAGTTCTTACGTAATGTAAAAGCACTTCAATAAATATGATAAAAATATAAGGCGACAGTGGGCAACCTTGTCTTACTCCTCTTTCTAAAGCAAAAAAGGTCTGAATTGAATCCATTGTTTTTGACAGCACTCTTTGGTGACTTGTAAAAAAAGTTTTATCCATTTTTTTATATCTTCTCCAAAGTTAAACATATGAAACATACGAAACATGAAATCATGGTTTAATCTATCGAAAGCTTTTTCAAAATATTTTATGAATTATATCATTAAAAACGTTTTTTAATTCTTGATGCGATCGACTTCGTTGCTATTTTATAGTCAACATTTAGTAAACTAATGGGCCTCCAATTTTCGATATTTGTATGATCTTTATTTGGTTTTGGTAGAAGAGTGATTAAACTTTGGTTTTGTAGTTCTGACATACTGTTAGTTCTAAAAGAGTAGTTGAGTGCGTTTAATATATCTGTTTTAATTTCATTCCAGAAAGTTTATAAAATTCTACATTTATTCCATCAGACCCCGGACTTTTGCCGTTCTTCATCTCTTTTATGGACGATGTAATTTCTTCTAAGGTCAATTTTCCTTCGTATGATTGATTTTCTAATACGTTTAATTTTGGTATATCTTGTATTTTTAAAACTTCTGGAGTATTATTTGATGGGCCTTTTTTAGCGTAGAACGTTTTAAAATAATTTGCTGTTTCCTTCAAAATTTGTTCTTGATTGTTTAGTTCTTTTCCGTCTATATTTAAAATTTTAATTGTTTTACTTTCTTGTTTTTGATTTTCTAATTGTTTTAATAATTTTATATTTTTATTTTCATTCACTAGATGAGTATACTTCAGTCTAGAGATAAAACCCTCTCATATATTTCATTTAATTTAGCACGTTCGATATTCAGTTGTTCTTCCAAATTAGCATTATTGCTGCTTTGGGTTTGTTCGAGTAAAAGGGAAATTGTTTTATTGAGGTTTTCTATTTCATTATCTTTCTGTTTGTTGAAATTACTTGAAAATTCTATGCTTTCATTTCTAACTGTACTTTTAATCAGTTCCCATAGTATTTGTGGATTTGTGTTTTTATTTAGCTCCTTTACTTCTAAAATAGCCCTTTTTCCATTTTCTTTGTATTTTTCATTAAACAAAATAGAGTTATTCATTTTATAGTTACTTTTGCCTCTTTTTAATTTTTCTACTTGAACATGTACATTCGGAATATGATGATCCGAATTTACGCTGTTAGTAATATCAGATTTTAATATAGACATTGCAATGTCTTTAGAGACGATAAAATAATCTAATCGACATGATACCTTACGTGACTTCCATGTATATCTGTAAAAATTTGGGTACATTGTTCTCCATATATCTAATAAATCAAATTGTTCCATGAGTTCCGTAAGCTTTTTCCTGCATGAATTATGCGTATTCATATTTCCTCCCCTTTTATCTTTTTTATGATCTAAAGTTAAATTCCAGTCACCTCCTACAATGGTGTATGTTTTACTTAAATTTTTAGTTGTATTTATTATATTATCAAAAAGCTTAGAATTGTCTTTATTCGGTCCATAAACGTTAATTAAATTGTATTTAATGTTATTTATTTCACAGTGCATGTGCATTGCTCTTCCTATTTCGATTTGTTTAGTTTCCCTAACTTTAACTGACTTTTTTATTTATCAAAAAACCTACTCTTGCCCTTTTTGTAGATTCACCACTGAAATACATGTCGTAATTTGATTCTTTTGCCCAAGATGTTAACAATGATTTATTTAAGTGTGCTTCTTGAATAAAACAAATATCAATACATTGATCTTCGATGAAATGAAAAATTGCATTATTTTTTACTTTATTTCCTAGCCCTCTTACATTATAAGATGATATTTTTACACTGATGTCACTAAAGATAGGATTAAAACGGCTCTGGCAACATCTAAGACAACACCTACAGTGATAAGTTAAAATGGTTGAAAAAAGATAAAGGGTGAAAAAAACCCTTTTTTTTTTGCTACATGAGCAGTAAATAAGAGATACCCAATTAGAAAGAACTCTTATAAAAACATACATATTTACAAAAGAAACAATAACAATTGTTTTCCTTGTTTTTTTGTAAAAAAAAAAGCGTATCATATATATGTAGAATTTAAATTTGATATACCTTTTATACCTGAAAAGTATATTTTATATATAGCATCAACATGGACAGGGTCCATGTTTAATATAACACACATTATCATGAAATTTAAGTTGTTTTATATAGCATAGAATATCTTCAAAATATTATCACATTACGTTGTTTTCTTTAACAAAAAAAAGGTTGACAATTCGAAGATATTTTTAACTCAATGTCCGTGAAGTTGGCAGCCTAGCAGCCTGAAGTTGGCAGCCTAGCGGCCTTGCAGCCTAGCAACCTGAAGTTAGCGACGGATATTAGAAACAGAGAAATGGTCTGAAATGCATTATAATCACGTTCTAAGGACACTACAAGCTTATTAGATATGAAATGAAACTTAAAACTTCACCTTATTTCTAGGCTGCTGGAATGTGAAAGTAGCAGCCTAGCAGCCTTAAGTTAGCGACGATAATTAGAAATAGAGAAATGGTCTGAAATGCATTATAATCACGTTCTTAGGACACTACAAGCTTATTGGATATGAAATAAAACTTAAAACTTCACCTTATTTCTAGGCTGCTGGAATGTGAGAGTAGCAGCCTAGCAGCCTTAAGTTAGCGACAGTTAGAACAAACAGAGAAATGGTCTGAAATGCATTGTAATCACGTTCTACGGACACTTCAAGCTTGTTGGACGTGAAATGAAACTTAAAAATCCACCTTATTTCTAGGCTGCTGGAATGTGAGAGTAGAAGCCTAGCAGCCTAGAAACCTTAAGTTAGCGACGGATATTAGAAACAGAGAAATAGTCTGAAATGCATTATAATCACGTTTCTAAGGACATTAAAGCTTATAGGATATGAAATGAAACTTAAAACTTCACCTTATTTTTAGGCTGCTGGAATTTGAGAGTAGCAGCCTAGCAGCCTTAAGTTAGCGACGATAATTAGAAACAGAGAAATGGTCTGAAATGCATTATAATCACGTTCTTAGGACACTACAAGCTTATTGGATATGCAGTGAAACTTAAAAATCAATCTTATTTCTAGGCTGATGGAATGTGAGAGTAGCAGCCTAGCAGCCTTAAGTTAGCGACGGATATTAGAAACAGAGAAATGGTCTGAAATGCATTATAATCACGTTCTAAGAACACTACAAGCTTATTGGATATGAAGTAAAACTTAAAAATCCATCTTATTTCTAGGCTGCTGGAATGTGAGAATAACAGCCCAGCAGCCTAGCAGCCTGGCAGCCTAATATTATCGACGAATATAAGACATATGGAAACGGTCTGAAATGCATTATATTCACTTTCTAAGGACACTACAAGCTATTTTAAGCACATTTATTAGAGGAAAATATTTGAGTTACTCTGATTGATTAGACAACAAAACGACATAACAGTATTATCAACAGAGGCAAAATTGTGATACGTTTTTTTGTTCAAGTTATCTCACGTATTCAGAGTACCTCGCCGATAAGTAAATGACCGAGAAGTTACTATTGCAATGCGTAGTAAATTTATGAATAAAACTTTTGCGGATGAATACTAAATTAACAACATGTAAGTTTTACAGTTTTTATCCCCCCCACCAAAAAAAAAGAAGAAAAAAAAAAAGAAATTATACCTCATGCTTTCAAAATTTATAGATTTCTGCTTTTCAATCAAAATTTCAATGAAAACTCATACAACCTGTGGCACTATTTTTCAACGCGAATGTATGGATAAGAGGCGGTCATGTGATTGTATCTAGAAAATCTGGTGTGAAGCTTTAGAAACTTTTGCTGTATAATAACTTAATATTAGTACAAGAAAGTACAGCATACACATTCACCACCTATCAGACCGTCTCAACAGGTCTAAGTTAACCCTGGACTTTCTGTTATGCACAATCGGGCAAGAAAGTTGCTTCAAAGTTTGCAGTCCGATAGTTTCATTCATACATAACATTTATTTATCGTTCTGAATTCATGAAACGGACAACGGTAATCATATAAATGTACTTTTATATATGCCGAAAGACTCAGATCTTCACAACGGGGAAGTCAGGTAGTAAATTTAAAAAGCAACACATCAGTTTTTTATGATACCTGTTCGAATTAATAAGGATATGAAAATTTTATCCACGTTTTAGGCTGGACACCTAACTGTATGTGATCAGAAGTTTCTTATTGGAAGAATAAAATCCCGCAGTAACATAATGTTTCCATAAAGCGATTGGTAGAACCTTCTCAGCTGTCAGCTTATAGAGGTGTTGTTCATTTACATTATATTTATGACATCTTAACAATTGATAGAAACATATGAACATTTCTTGGAAATTTGAAAATTTATTATAATATCATAGATACTAATTGCTTTCTTCAAAAAATCAGCTTGAAGCCTCATACTGACAGCGTATTTCAGCTTCAGTGATATATCCAAATATTCTTCCGAAAGAGTGAATAAAGACTGTAAATCCTTTTATTCCTTATCCGGTAAATCGAAGACAAAGGTTATTTCAAAACACTCTTTTTTAATACTAAATGCTTTCATCGACCGAAGGCTACCTGCTGCGTAAACATAGGATTGTTTTTCTAATCTATCTACAATTATATAAAACTTAAGTTTCGCCAATCCGTTTCAAGAGAACTGTGCACTCTGAATTTGATCTGTTTGGCATATTGTTACAGGAAACCCAGTAATTCTAGATAGGGCTTTAACAAAAATAAACAGTGTCAAGTCTGTCACTAGGTTCGAAGACAAAGGCGACATGTACACGAAGGATAGAATATGCAGAAAACTGGAATTTAGGTTTTGGTTAACAACGAACTTCAATCATCTATGCAAACTTTCTCCGATTTAAAAACCAGTAACTTCTGTCAAAAGACTTTCTAACAAATTATTACTTTCACATTCCAGCAGCCTAGAAATAAGGTGAAGTTTTAAGTCCATTTCATATCCCATAAGCTTGTAGTGTCCTTAGAACGTGATTATAATGCATTTCAGACCATTTCTCTGTTTCTAATATCCGTCGCTAACTAAAGTCTGCTAGGCTGCCAGGCTGCTACTTTCACATTCCAGCAGCCTAGAAATAAGGTGAAGTTTCGTTTCATATCCAATAAGCTTGTAGTGTCCTTAGAACGTCATTATAATACATTTCAGACCTTTTCTCTGTTTCTAATATCCGTCGCTAACTAAAGGCTGCTAGGCTGCCAGGCTGCCAACATCAGGCTGCTAGACACCCAGGCTGCTAGGCTGCAAACTTCAGGCGGCAAGGCTGCTAGGCTGCCAACTTCAGGCTGCTAGGCTGCCAACTTCAGGCTGCTAGGCTGCCAACTTCACGGACATTTTAACTCATACTTTTAACTCATACTCTTTAAACATGTTTTTCTATTATTAAGTTTGATAAATACGAAACGTAACAATAACAATCAGTATTCGATAAATATATTAAAGTTTTATTGAAACTTTTTGAAGTTTTTGTTGCTCGAAATCGAAAATTATAGCAACAAAATTCATATAAGGCTTTTTATCGTCAGTTATCATTCGCTATTTCTTAAAGCTTACGCTTGTGATATTTCTAAACAAAAGATGTCGAAAATTGTAGAAAAATCTTTTAACGAATTTTCCATAGTTTACATTCTTTATCTTTAATTTTAAAGACTCTTTTCTGCATACGTTACATGAATGATTTCAATCCTATTACCATAAATAAAATTGATAACTTGCAGTGGATGTATATGGTTCGTTAAAGAGTAAGGCTAAACATTAATATCATATAAGAAAAAAACGATGATCGCTAACGTTTCTAAATAGAATGTTCATGATTTTCGTTGCGAAAAGTTCTCTTAAATTTACTTAGATCCGATCTTTAAAGAACTCAAAACACAGTACTTAAAATTGAGATCAGGATATCAGTTTAAGTAATATAATCTACTGTAACATGTAATACAACTATGTTTGTAAACATAGTTTTTTTTTTATTTATTTTTTTTTTATTTACATGTAGATATACAAAATGGGTCATGTATATGTTTTTAAATTATTTGATAAGAAGTTTACGGTTAAAAAAAGGATCATTAAATTAATTAAATTTAGAAGGAGGTTGTTATGTTACTATTTTAAATAAAGGTAAAAAATACATAGAACAATACCTAAACAATCTTACGAAAATACAGACGCTATCTGATAAGGCTTTTTAAAGTAGATCTTTAGGCATTGTGTTCATTCAGTCAATAAATACAGGTAAATCGGTATACTTTATACGGTTGAGTAACTTTAAGTTTTAGCAGTACACACTGCATGGATATTATATACGATACTGTTATCCCTACACTTCACAACACGATATAGTTTTACGAAGCCGGCTTTTGTGCTGTTTCTTCATTGCCTTTTTGCATGGGTTCGCTAGATTCCGGGGTAGAAGTCGTTTTGGGCTTTCTTAGCTTTTTTTGGACATGGTCATGGGAGGTCAAGCCAATGTTTGAAATGTTCATATTTCACAAGAGTAACTTTTGACTCATCTTTGAGTTTTACAAATATCTCCTCTTCGCGTGTGTATGCGAATTCTACCTCATCTTTGCATTTGTGTCGTATACTGCTTAGCACGTTTACGTTTAACTTCGTTGGGTCTTCGTTCATATATATATCTGTACCTTTCAAACATGCTCGATTAGCTAAGATCTTATTTCTTGTAGTTCTAGAAAATGAATCGCACTATCACCACTCTGTGATCTCCTGGTTCAAAGTTTCCTAGTCTATACGCGATGTCAATGTGTGAAGCTTCTAGTTCCAGATCTGGTATATGTTCATTTAACTTTTCGCATATTTTAATTGCTGTGTTTTCTTCATTTTCGGTAGGATTGTCGGGTAATCCACTAATTCTGAGATTGTTTCTTCTCTGGTATTGCTTCAGATCATTAATCTTTTCGCGGTTTTTTGTTACAGATGTGTCCAGACTTGATGTATGCCGCAAGCATTCCAAATGTTTCAGATTATAATCAACCTTAAACGTTTCAAATTCTGTCTTGTTTATTTGTTCACGTCTCAGTTGCTCAATGTCCTTTTTCAGCTATTCATTTTCAACTCTCTTATTAAGGAGCTCTTCCTCAACTACATCATTTTTGTAAGTAAGTGATTTTAGCAATTCCTCTTTCATATCTTTGATTGTTTCTACAATTATTCTTTTGAACGAAGGATTACCTTTGGTGATTATATTTTAAGATTCTCTTTGATTTCTTTTAAATGTTTTTCAACAGAAATTATATCATCTGCCTTTTCAGTACTTTTTGTGTCTCTTGTTTCAGGAGATTTCTTTTCTGGATTCTTATAGGGTGTTAAAGACTTCTCTGTCTCCCAGGTATTTGTACTAAGGGATAAATCAAATGTTAATATTTTCTCCACTATTTTTGCTTTTTTTCGCTTGACCTTTAAATTTTATCTTTGTTTCTTTGTTAGCTTTTCACTTTACTCAGGATCTTCATTTCTGCTAGTGTCCATATCTCTCGATTCTATTCGTTTCCGCTTATCTCTCTCATTAATTTCATTTGTACTCTCCATACTCATTAGCGTCACGCTTAACACGGCGTGAAGTATACAGTCAACATATTTCAAAATGGAGGGACCTTTATGTAAACTCTCACTAACTAGTTATTCATTCTGTCCAATTAGAAATTGAAAATTTTATAAAAAATGTGATAACAGAATCTCCGCTTTTCGCATTTTGTATTTTTCCATCAACTACAAAATTATAAGTCCATTTTTTAAAATAAACTAGTCCAGAACACATTTTAAATAACAATTATTTGGTGTTTACAAAAGCACGTCCATCATGTTCAATCGACCCAAAAATTTGTTTGTTTTATGCCCTTTGAATTGTTTGAAACTTGAACGTTTTCCATCCAAATCTGTCCTCCTCCAGTTCCTTCAACATCCTGAACTGTGATGATGCTTTTATTCTGTCTATCTGTCTTCTACATTCGTCCTCAGGTTCTATTGTACATTTTGTTATTTCTACTCTAACTGATTGTTGTAGCTTTTGTACCACGTCAACTAGCTGACACAATGATGAAGCCGCCATTGTTACCAATTCCAACTGAACATGTGTATTTTCAGGTAGGTTGCTGTCTGCTGCAGGTTGATTTCTAAACTTCAACACAGGATATCGGTTATATACATTCTCTAGCTCAAACTTATCTAGTATGGCCAGATTAATTTCCACTTCTGTCACAGATAACCACCGCAATGATAATGTACTAAGTTGTGACTGTTGAAGGAACTCTAGTCTGTTCCCAGGACAGCCATACCACTCGTGGTCATCCGTACAGTGTAAGTACAGCAGATTGATCTCTCGCAAACTCTTTGTCCTAGATATATAATTATAGAACTCAGTCAACTCACTGTGACTGAGTGAAACCATCCCGATATCTATCACTTCTAGCTTGCTTAAGCATGTGACTTCCTTACACGGCAAAGGAGAGTCTAAACTTTTACTGTGTAAATATAAACATCTAACAGACGTTTTCAGAAGTACTGCAACATCACTGACGTATTCTCCACGGAACCATATTTTTTCCAAGTTGTCTAGACCAGTCAATGGGAAATAATCACTAACTTTGAATGTACTCATGTCAGATGTCTGATGCATGGCAATATAAACTGACTTGATATTTTGTTGATTTTGTGTTGTCAGGAGGAGCCGAAGATTTTCGCGGTAATGTTCTGGTGTATAGATATCTTCAATAAAAACATCTTCAAAACATAAACTGCCTTGATTTTCTTGTGACATTTCTTTACAACACGAAACCCACATATTCTGGTACTGTTGTAGAGGATGTAAAATATGAAAATCTAACTCTTTTGTTGAACTCCTATATTTACGTGTTATTTCATTTTTATTAACGATTATAATCAGCTCACGGGAAATCAAAGCTAACGTGTCTGCATTGATGCCGCTAATAAACAGAAGCATTTTGGATATTTCTAGAATGTCTTTAATACATTTACATTTTGATTTCATTGTTTCTAATACCGACTGTTCGGGAGAGGAACACATATATAGTGCCGCGAAATATTCCTGCATTGATTTATGTGAGAAAGACATTTTTGTTGTCCGTCTTAACAAATTTTCGTATTCTTTATTTTGGGTAAGAATTCCGGAATTTAGACAGAAACTTAAGCTCTCGTTGTCTAGATTTTGTTCTGCCTCGATGCGATCAAATACAAGTGTATTTTCCTTTGTTTCCTTCAGTAAAGTTACGAAAGCTAGCTTTCCTAAAGATGTTAAAAATCCATAAAAGTGTCTACAAAGCTCCAGTTTATTGAAACAGTGCGGGATTCTGTAAATGACTTCCTTTACAACTGTTGGTTTCTGTACAGTACGAGACAGCAAAAGTTCTAAAATATCACTGTATATTTCGCACTGAGTATTTCCGAGCTTTTTGTAATAGAACCACACAAACAGCAAGTACATAAGCAGGAGCGGGCTAGCTTCTAAACCCGAAATATCAGTTTTCTGTAGTTCCTCGTTAAAATTGGAAACAAGTTCGTCTATTTCTTCTTCGTTTCCCTTTCTTCCATTTGATTTCTCGAACAAATGAGAGAGAACTGATTCTTTCAAAGTTGCTGCTGAATCCTGGTTTAATCCGAAAATTTCAAAATGACCGAGTTGGCTTGATTCTGATCCTAGCACACTTAACTTCCAAGGTCGTGTAGTGGTAAGGACTGTAACATATTCGCGTGTTTTTTGGTGGGGAAGGTTACTCCATCCTTGGTTGCATTTTTCTGGTGGGTGAAGCCACTCATCCAGACCGTCTAGGATGATGAGGCATCTTTCTCTTGACAGGATATTTTCGAGATCTTTCAATGGATCGGATAAACTATGTGCAAGCCTTGAAATGTTCTGTTGCAGTATCATGCCATCGATGTCACATATATTAGAGCAGTCACGAAGTAGCAAGAAAAACAAGAAATCAAATTCATTCATTGCAGTAAGATCTTTGTCTGAGAAATGATCATTTTCATCTTGAACTGGTTTCTTTGCCTGACACCACGTCAAAGCTAATCTTTTGCTCAAGAAAGTTTTCCCGAGCCCTGCATCTGCCGACAAATAAACTTCACTGCAGACTTTGCCCTCCCTGTAAAACATATCATGCAATGAAATAACCGGTATCCTTTCTTCTTCACTACTGCCATGGGCTCTCTTTATTTTTACTAATTTTATAACTGGCGTAACGTAATATTTCAGGAGAGGCGCTTCTTCTTCTAGCAAAGGTGACAAACGGATGGTTCTGTGGTTGTGTCTGTAGAATGTGATCAAGTCGTCTTCAAGATCTAGATATATATATAATTACATTATTTGCACACAAAAGAAGAAAATAACGACTATTATAACTGCTAAGATCCACTTACTTTCTCTGCGTGATTATCATAATAAACACAACAAACGATGACGACAGATACAGTTATATACCAATAAAACAATATTGTGTTGTTGTATTTAAAAAAAAAATGACATAGCCGCAGCAGATGATTTTCAATGGCAGCTGTCATGTTCATTGCATTTAAAAAATAGGTCTGTAACCACAGGAAGATTTTAGATATCTGTGTTTAAAAGAGGTCAGTTATTTGTTGATAATATCATATGCAACAAAAAAAAAACAGACAATCACAACTAGGGGAGGGAGGCAGGGACGACCGGGGGGGGGGGGGGGGGGGCAAAAGGGGTGTTCTTTTCCATGTTTATTTTTTTGAACATTATAATATCGTTGTCTTTGTGTTTTATAATTAACAATTATAATTAGTTTGCTTTTATGAAATGCCGCTACACATGACAGAACTTTTATTTTTCTAAATAAATTTAATTCATCTTCCACTCTATCAAATTCTTTTATGAAAACAAGAGATATTTAACAATTAAAAGCAAAAAAATATATATCTTTCTATGTTTACCACCTCACACCTCTCAGAAGTATTATGGGCAGGAAACTTAGTTGTTTTAGAGCATTATAGGGACCCCTTCTAATTCTTTCTATCAATAATGATGTCCAACATATAACATATGATGTATTATTCTATATAAAGTTGCTTTCATTATTCAAAATATGTTAAAACCCATTAACCAGTCAACCCTGGAGGGAGGGAAGCGCTGTCAAGCCTTAAGTGCCCCCAGAATTGAATTTGACATAATACAGATACAAAGTTGAATGACAACAGCAGAAACAATTGTTTAGTTTAGTGGTGGTTGTTCTGTGTAAATGTTTAAAAGAGTAAATATGTGAGAATTGCATGAGAAACGATCTGCATATCGTGCTACATACCAATGACCCTCTGCTGCATCCCCTATTTGTGCTTCCGTGTAATAAAAACGGTAAATTAAATTTGTAAATATTAGTCTTGCATGAAGTCGAGTTCATTAACAAAAAAAGTCAAATTCATAATCCAAACCCTTGTTGAATAAGTTAAAAGACGCTGAAATGTTCAGTATAATGTGCAAATTTCAACCTCGTGTCAGATAACATTGAGATAATTAATCAGGCAAATCACTGAAGGTACTGGTGGGGGGTATGTTTGAAAGGAATTTGGAATAAATTGGGTTTTTTTGCGGTAAGGCTACGCACCCAACGGTATTACGCCAGTCGACTTTCAGGCGTCAGGCGTCATTTTCCACACTCTTGCTTGATTCGAATATAATAAATAGATTTTCGAAATACGGAATTATACAGCTTCCGTATACAACACTAAAAAATCTTTATAAGAGAGGAAAAATGACAAACTATTCCTGGCATGTGTTTCAATGTTACTGCGCTTACATTAGATATCACGTTACAGTACGCTTATATCTATGTGACTTCATTACCGTTACTTCACACCGCTGCTTTATCAGTTGTTGATTTTAGATATTGACCTTCTACCATGAACTTTAAACGACCAATGAAAATGTATTAATATCCCCGCAACCAAAAACAATCTTAACACCAATTTCCATTGGTTTTAACGATCTCGTGACTGTGACAATTATAAATAAACAGGTGTTTTCTCACAATTTTTTAAACAAGATGGCGTTTCTGGATGATTAATTTTTGATCAACTTGCAAATCGTTTAAATTATCGCTCAATTAAACCCATTCAGAAGTCTGTGTTTCTTGCAATCATTGAAGACAATAAGAATATTTTATCGGTTTATTTACGCATACATAATAGAAAAAAATACTTTGATCCGTAAAATACAAAAATAACATGCATTGCTTGTTTACAGTACAGGATTCGACTAAAAACAGAGACATAATTGAGTTTTGGCAAAACAACAGACAGACAATCAATAAAATGATTCATGCATTGCAAATGTTAGTAAAAAGAAAACTCATGAAACACACAAAAGAACACTCAAATTGAAAGGTTAAAAAATATACCAAAGCGGCTTTACAAGACAGAAGATATATGACAATATAATTGACCACGGGTCTCATGTATCTGTGCTATACACTGAACATGTTAAAGAACCTTAGGTAGCTACATTTTTCAGGGAGCGTCCAGCTTATTTGAATTCAGGATCTAGATATCGTGTGTCACACGTCATTTATCGTCTCAGAAAGCCATTTTTCATTTTCATAAATTGATAACACTGCGTAAACACATGCCAATGAATATAAAGGTTTTTATTTTTTTTTGGGGGGGGGGGGGGAGAGAGAGAAGAAAGAACAAGCTTATGAGTGAATAAAAAAGATGAATGAATGAATTATAGTATCTTTCAGTTTAATTCTTCAAGGGTTGTGCTGCTAGATAGGACTAAATATACAATATTTTCTGTCTTCTCTAGCAATTACCGTTGCACTGTTTTTTTTTAAATGAGTAACTTAAAAAATATCATAAACGATAACCATACACCTATAAACTACAATATCAATAACAAACAAGAAAGCAGTCGTAATGACAGCTATATCCCCCGCCGCCGATTCATCTATATGATGAAAGTTGGTTGTAAGTCTGTTGTAAATACATATAAGTAATAGAGGGTAGCCAAGACATAATTGCGGACAACCCTCTAAATTTAAATATTTTTAAGTTTTATCATTGTAAGATAAGAGATAACCATCCACTATCTAGTATTAGACACTTAGTGCTAAGTTTGTTTGACACTGTCAGAGTAGTTTAAAGGTTGCATACTCATAGGGTGCCACATTACTATTTAATTGAAATTTGTAAAATCACCCATTTGAAAAGGTATCATCAGCTATTTAAAAGGTGATATCACCCATTCAAATAGATATCACTAAATCAAGGAAAAAATAAGTGATATCACCAATTAAAAGAAAATTGTAGAAGTTTGTGGCGCTCTTCACATCGTTTCTTGATGGTTAATAACAGGTTTTTTTTGTTTTTTTTTATTAAATCTTCCAAATTGTTTGAAAGTTATGGAATGGACTCCAACAAGCATGAGAAAATTCTGCCCTCTAAGTTAGGCCTTGACCTATGTGTTGCACTCTGTACACCATCTCATAATGGTAAATATCTATGCTAAGTTATTTTAAAATATTCCAAAGAGTTTGGAAGTTAAGGAGCGGACACGAATGTGGACGGTACTGTGAGTCAGACTGACGGAGTCCATTTCTAGACTCCCTACGCTAACCAGGCGATTATATGCCAAAACTTTGTCTTCAGTGGTATACAATATATATTATAAATGTCAACTTCTATTCTAATCATAACTACCTTTTTAAAGGGAAATTTTAATTCAGAATTTCTTATTTACTGTGAATTTCTTCTTAATTTTTGACATATTCGTTTCATTCTGGATAACTTTGTTAGTTAGAACTTCAGTGCTTCGATTATATATATCATTTTGTTTATCAGTTTACATCAAAGAAGTGTTTAAATGTGTTTGTGCCATGACTTTCCTTTCTAGCTGTCTTCTCTTTTTATAAGTACTCCTATCGTTTTATTTGGTGACTAAATAACAAATCATGCTGACAGAACTAAAAGACAACAAGCAAGTTGCATATTAATCATACTATAGATTTGAAAGGGATATGACTTACTTGTTTTCATCTGAAGATACGCCTGATCTTGTCTTTCTTCTGGACTGCTGTCAATTTTACTAGTTGTACCTGGAAAACATAATATGTTTATTTTTGTTTTTCAAGTTTAGAAAAGTAAAGATAATCGTTGGCAAGTAGGATAGTGCATGAATTGTCCGCGACGTATATTTCATTCTGATGTCACCAATTCTTAATAATTCGGAAATAAAAAAGAAGGAAAAATGTTTTCAGAAGGTGCTTCTTGTTTGATTTTTTTTTTGAGATAGGAATTAGTTGTTCCCATTTTACTTCGACAAGATTTAAAGATTAAACAAGATTTAACTTCGACGAGAAACTATAGGGTCACCAATAACATACTTAAATGTGCTAACTGAACTATCTGTATATGATAGAATATAAACCGAATTCAAATTGGAACGTTCAAACCGACTGAACTACCTGACTGTTAGAAACGTAATTACGCCTTAATACAATATTAAAACTTTCAAAAGCAAATGAGGTACGGTTAAAATGGTTTTAGAATATGTTTCTAAAGTTTCACAGTTTCTAATAAAAATGCTCTTTGACACTTCTTTGCACAGAAAAAAATCAGTGCGTATTTTTGAAGGCTTGTTTTATCTTTGTTTTATTGGGGTTTAATGCCATTTCAATCGCTGTGGTCATATCCCGTCGTTCGTTCAACCTAAAAGAGTCCCTGGGTATTCAGCCAGTGTACTAATCAGTCTCTCCGCAAACGACTGACTACTTCCTCACTTGATTTGGAGGTGATGGACAAATGACCTAAAGACGCTTTGTCCGAGATATATCATCACGGATAATTTTTTTTCCAGGGGAATATCCAAGAACGTCCGGATAAACAATCTGATGCTCTAGCAATTGCCCAGGTCGGACCGGCTCTTGTAGGCTCTGCATACTTTCCGTAAAACGAGTCGTCAATGTCACATGATCGATTTTGATTACGTTATAAAATTACGTAGACAACAATAGTGGATCATTCAAAAAGTAAATTAATTTAAACAGATGGATAGGCAAAAAAGTACTTGGAAGCGTGGTTGTCAAAACTTTTACGATACTGAGGAAAGGTTGAAAAATACAGACGAAGACGTAAGATCTGTTGAAAATACTTAACAGCAATAAATTTGTTAAGTCCTGTAAATGAAATGTTGTTTCTAAAAATAACTTTTGTATGCAAATCAGCATCCTCCGACTTAACCCGAGCCATGGTGGGGTGGTTACAAAAAACGAAGTGTTTTATATCCGTTGTCATCCAAGAACATAGTCAAGTTACAAGTGAATATAAACAGCAAATTCTTTTTTAGGAAGTTGAAGCACTGGGATGAATATCTGAAAAAATTGGCAAATTTGTTATATTTTTGTTAATGGGCGGTATATAACTTTAAATGTGGGACCATAAAATTGTCATAATTAGTTTGGCGAGCTTAAGCAGATGAAGTTAAATGATATCCATTTCATCAGGATTTATCTTTTTCTCAAACTCCATCTTTGGTTTGTCTGTGACCTGTCTTTATTTTTCGTAATTCTGCATATTCATTTAAATGATTCCCTCGACTCTCTCTGACACTTTGTGAAGCTTTCTATTTTCTGCAACGCATAAATCACCATCATGCAAAATAAAAAATCTGTCGAGACTGAAACTCGACTTGTTTTTACTGTGTAAGGGGATGTGTTTTTTGACTGTGGTTTTTCCTGATATGCTTTTGTTCCACTTTTTTCTGAGATTGGCGTTGACGAAAAGACTGGTGTTTAAATCAGAGACTTGATACAAAACGTTTCATGGCAATTATCTATGCATTTCTTATCATACACAATTGTGAACAATAACATAACTATACTTCTCAAAATTTGATAGGGATCACTTTTTATTTCTTAAATATCTTTTTAATGATAACCTCAAGATAACTTATTTTGTCTCATACATGTACATGTAGTTGATTCATATGGCAAAGCCGACCTGTCCAGCAGATTTTGACTGTTTACCTGAACATGGCTCGAGATGCACCGGAAAAGCGATACCCCTGGACAAGTGGTGCACCGCCGGCATGTACATTCATGTACACATCCGTTTTATTCAGACTTCGCTTGTGCATGGTAACATTTATATCTAACCTAGCACTGGTCATGGCAAATCTACGGCAAAGACAGCGTATTGACGATGAGGAGAAGAATAGGGGGGTAGGGATGCTTGAGGCTGGGCGTTCCGAACGGCACGTGGCAGGTGTCCTTGGGGTGTCCCAGAGCACCGTTGCCAGGATGTGGCGACGGTTTCAAACTTACGGGAATGTCACGCATAGACATGGCGGAGGGCGTCAGATGTCCACAACTCAGCGTGAGGACCGGTTTATTGTCGTTCAAGCGCGACGTCAGCGCTTTGTTACCGCTAATGCCCTCCAAAATGACTTCCAGAATGCCACTGGTGTAAGACTTTCCACTCAAACCATCAGGAACCGTCTTCATACAGCTGGCATGAGGTCTAGAAAGCCAGCAATCCGAATCCCATTGACGCGAAACCACATCCAGGCACGTCTTCAATGGGCCCGTGATCACGCCAGGTGGACGCTGCATGACTGGACCCCAGTGCTGTTCACTGACGAGTCTAGATTTTGTGTGGACTTCACTGAAAGGCTAGTGCGGGTATGGATATCTGCCAGTGAGCGTTTGGCACCCGTATGTGTTGCTACCCATGACCGTCATGGCGGGTGCTCGGTCATGGTGTGGGCGGGTATTAGCATGCAGGAAAGAACGGACCTGCACATTGTTCAAAACGGCACATTGACGGCTGTACTATACGTCAATGAGATCTTAGATGTGTACGTTCGTCCGTATGCTAGTGCTATAGGCCCTGAGTTCATTTTAATGGACGACAACGCCCGGCCTCACAGGGCAAGGGTCACCGAGCCATAGAGAAAATGGACTGGCCAGCAAGGTCTCCAGACCTCAGTCCAATAGAGCACGCCAGGGACATGCTGCAGACTGCAAAATCTGCTCGCCCAGTCCAGCCAACCACGGTCCCTGGGCTACAGCAGGCCCTTCTGGACGAAAGGGCTCGACTCCCGCAACAAAGCATCCGGAGACTCATTAGCAGCATAAGAAGGCGGTGCAGAGCAGTAATCCAAGCAAACGGATACCACACGCGATATTAAAGCAAAATTCAGGCCATAGACTTTTCCAAAAAGTTATATTTCATCTCCTGTCTGTGTTATCCCAAATTCGTGCCCCTGCCACGGCTGAGCCTCTGCCACGCTTCAACGGTTTACAGATGTACTCATTTTTTGGTATCAAACTGTTGTCATATGAACATATTTTCAGAATCACAACAAAAAATGTAACCTTTCAACCTTATGTAGTAAATATACACATTCTTTTAAGTGATCCCTATCAAATTTTGAGAAGAAAATAATTCAGCACTAAAAGAATGCAAATAGTCGCCGTCTGTCTGACTGTCAATCTGTCGGGCTTTTTAAGGACTATCTTTTGCCAGAAACCACAAGGTAACCGACCTTTTAGTGGAACTTTAACAGAAGGGTGAGATATACACATTGTCTGAATGATCCGTTGGGATGATGTATTTAAAAATGAGAATTGGAGCAAATTCGTATCAAGGCATTTAATGGTATTAAGGCATTAAGCTTCACTGGTAAGAGAAAATGTATATATTGTCGTTCCTTTTAAATGAATTTTCTCGTAACCATGTCCTTTTGATTAGAAAAATAGGACAATGAAGTTCTCTGGTTATTTCTCGTGGACTAGTGACTTGACTTTAGTCAATTTTTTTGCAAGGCTACCCAATAAAGGAGAGTGTGTATATTAGCATATTAACGGAATGTTCTGGTTGGATCAGTTATAAGTAATAGGCATCTAAATAATATAGAGGAGTTTCGTCTCCTGGCTATTTCTCTGGAACCAATGTCAAAAATCAGAGAAGCCTTGTGTAAAGCTTCACAATAAAACAGATTTGTTTTTGATTCTTAAATAGGGCAGTCTTAATAGCTTTCCTACGAAGAAGGAATGTCTTGCTACTGGGAAATTCCATTGTGATGACTTTAGTAGTTATTGTCCTTTGATTGAAAATAAAAGCTCATTTCCATCTGAAAAGAAGGCAAAGTAGTTTTTATTTTGTTTGTCAAAAGTGTCTTTATTAGCTTGTGTTAAAAAAACCAAAGCATGTGCACTCTAAGTTTACAAGGGGTGAGTTTAAATCTAACATGACAAAACTTTAAACTTGTGCAGAAAAAGTAAAAAATATACATAAAATTCTACCTGCTGATGCTTCAAATTTGATTGTTGAAATTTGATTCTGTAAAAAAGAGAAGAAATCAAATGGAATACAGTGAAAGCAACTATGAAAAATTCGTGCAGTTCAAGATAGGAAACGTACTCATTGTAGATTGCATGTGTATGTCCTGTCTTCCCTCGATGATTATAAGGTGCGACTTCTATTTATCATTTCTTTATTAATTTGGATAATATTACTTCTTTCTAACCTTTGAATCTGGCTGAGGCGTAACAATTATTTATGATCAAAGCAGGCAAATTCACACATAAAATACTTCTAAAGAATAGAATTCCAATTGAGTATGAACGTTGTAGAGCATGGTATTCTAACTACTAAATTTCTTGCATAACAAGTTAACAAAATGATCACTTAATCATGAATGAACAGTATTTAGGTATAGGGTTAAAGACTTGTTTCTGAGCATACATCATGCTATTGCTTGTGCAAGAAATGTACCTCGACCATTTATTTAATGTTTCTATGCAGTTGTTACCCATAAGTGCTACAGATAAGCTAATGATGATTAGATTAATTAATAATCCGTACCACACAGTGTATTAAACATTTTTACTTATATTTTTCTTTAATAGGTCGCAAACGACAGCATCTGATGCAGAAGACAAAAAAAGCACTGCTAATGAATAAAATGCGTTTTATTCATTTTAATCATTGGTGGAATTATGAAGCTACAGATTCTTTAGTGCTTTTAACTTTTCAAAAATATTTATCTTTGCGTCCTTTAAGAACATAAATCTTAATTTATTATAAGTTAAGTGAATTTCATTTAACACAAAAACAAAATTCAACTTAAGTACCGCCACCATGTCAAATAATTGTAAATCTGAGTATGCAAAAAAAAAGTTTTTAAAAAACTTGCCTTCCCTAATTGTTGCTGTTTAACAGTGAGTTGTGTTATTGCTTCTTCTGCTTCTCGTACAGCTTGATGTAAAGCAGCCGTATGTTCTGATGCCTCTGCCTTTGCTTCTTGTAATTCATTAAGGGCTGCCTCCTTGGCACCGCCTATTTCTTTCAGGGCCATCTGCCTTCCGATCTGGATCTCTGACTTTGCGCTAGCTAGTTCTCTATGGACCTCCTGCTTTTTGCCTTGAAAGTCTAATGTTGCTTCCTTAAATTCTTCAACAGCCTGTCGCATTTTGACTTGCGTTTCTAATTTTGCACCCTCTATTTCAGCGAGCGAGTCCTGCTTCTTTTTTTCAATGTTTTCTATAATGTCTTTTTCTTTTTTTTCTAATTTCTCTGTGGTCAGAAGTGCTTCTTTTCTGACTTGTATTAACTTGATTTCGTCACTAAGACTGATTTTTGTCTGATTACTCTTTAACTGAAAAAAAAAAACAACTCTTGCATTCAAACTAAAGACTTGATATACTGTATTTTTGATAATACTTGTTGTTAAGAAAGCTATAGGTGTGTAAATAATTTACTTGTTATCTTGTTATATTCTTTTTGACGCCATACCCAAATATGGGAACTGCGTGTTATTAGTGAAAACTGAAGCCGTTCATTCACGTCAGTCAATAAAAAAAAAAAAAAGATACATAATTAGTTTTATAACAAAGATTCTATAACCCTTCATTTTAAAGGCAAAAGGTCGTCATGATATCACTTTATTTCTCCTGTCTTTTCAACGGCTATTTATACAGTAATTCATGTTTCTTATGTTACGTTGTTATACGAGAAATAAGAATCATTTTTCTTTCTTACATTTCTGGATGGGTTGTTTAATAAAATAAATAACAGCTTGATAAAAAGGCTTAAAGGGGCTGTGCTCCAGATGACAAAAAAAGAAAGTTTTCTGGTATTATAAATTTCTTGTAATATTTATGACTAATGCTTAAAAAATAACATACTGACAAAAAATAAGGCAAATAATTACATTATAAATTGATTTTTTCCCTTTCAAAGTGCTATACCGTAACGCGACGGTATAACTATATCGTATAACATTTAAAGTAAATATTTGTAATATCACTTCGGCGATGGTGGTGACAGTAAAAGCGTTGGAAATATTTTGTTAACATGAGGGTCCAGAGTTCAAATCAGGCTGGAGCGAAAATATTTTTTTTTTCTATTTTGACTTTAATAATCAGTTTTGAAGTAAAATATTATGTTGTTATAATCTCACGGCATCTAAATATATAATTTGTGAAAAAATTTTTTTATGCCAAATCTGGAGTACAGCCTCTTTAATACAAAAAGGAAAACATTATATTTTCTTCCATGCTATTGGTTATTGGGCTTACTTAATGTCTAAATGTTTTATTACATACCTTTTCTAATTTGCCAACAGACTGAATAGCTACAGGATCATTAAGCAGTGTTTTCTGGTCTGTTAAAACGGCAATGAAGATTGCAATGTAGGTTTGCAACTCCGTCTCTTCTAGTTCCATTTTCGCACGATGCATGATTTCATTTCTTATGTTTAATGCCTAAACAGATTGATATCTAACATAAGCATATCTTCCTTGGGAGAAATATTACAGTTTTCTTACATAACACAAAACTTACTATTCTTAACAATTCAATCCCCTATCACTCAAAAATAATTCAGATTACCATAAATTGAGGGCGTCGATTGGAATTACCTTATTATTTCTTTTACTGATACAGTAATTCATTCTTTGAAATAAATCATTTTGTTGCTTATTATTTACTAGGCGTTCATAATTGAATCTGTTTGAGAGAACTTCGTGGAGTATTTCATATTCAATATGTGATTTCATTTGTGAGGTTTAACTGAGAGAAGACAACTACTTACGGAGGTAAACACGTTCGGATTTGAAACCAGGCTACAATCGACTTCATTCTGGAAAAACGTGTCGTTTATAATAATGCTAAGAAGTCCTGATACATCGGTTTCATTTGAGCAGCTCCCATGATTTGGTGTCGTTTGGAAACACTTGGCATAACTCCAGCCAAAAGGGTCAGAACACCACGTACTTGGATCTGTATTCTGCCACATAGGGTTTTTAAATTGGTGAGTGTCAACAATTTCGTCATAAAGCTTACTGCATAACCCCCTTGGGCAGATCCTGCGGCCTCTTTGTTTGCTTCCAAAGCACCTGCTGTAATTGTTCTGCTTACACGTCTGCTTAGTACATTGCACATGAGCTGCATGTTCTGGCAACAAATTTTCAAGCGTACATGATTTACACTTCGCCACTGATCCATGTTGCAACACACTAGTTATTGTTTGTACAGTTTTGTCACGATGTTTTACAACATGATCACCAATAAATGTCTCTAAACCTTCTTGTAAATATTGCAGACCTTTTGCTCCACGCACCCAGGTCTTGAATTTGGGGTTTTTCAAATCTGCGTCGATGTCCATATTTTCAAAAGAAGCTGAAATTAATTTGCATGTTTTGCGTTAATGTCAAAAAAGTAGAGAAGGCACGCAAAGATACCAACTCCCGTTTTAAAAAATTAAAGTTTCTTAAATGTTTTCATTATAATGTTTGAATACAAATGAAAAAATAGTTGAGTGTAGAACAGAAAGTGCTACTGGATTAAGAGCATGTTACACGTTTGATATGACTCTCAAAGAAAATACAAATGTCTAATGATAACTGCATACTGTTCAATCAGTTGTCATCGTGATCGTTTTATTATAACATCTGGATTCTTAAGTTCCTGAGCAAAGGTAAATCGGGAACATCATCTACACCCTTTAAATAAAAGATAATCTGGTAATTTTTATATCATAGCCTGACTGTTTATTGGAATTCGGAAACATTAAAACTCGCTCAATTATTTCAAGGGAATGTGTTTATTTTGGAACCAATGAAACATCAAGTAATACGTACAAATACAAGCAGTGTGTTGCATACCAACACCAAATCCTGCAGTTCAGATATGCTCAGGATAGCCTTTTAAATTCAATTCAGTATTTTTTATTGCCAGTATTCTATAATTCCTACATTATAAAAATCAAAACAGGCTACAAAAAGCAGTATCGCTATATATATTATAGTAGTGTATGTTACTGACATCAGTCATTTAAAAAATATGCACAGAGTCGAAATAATGACTCTGAGATGTTTTATTATTTCTAATGGCCTACACGGTCTTTTCAAAGATAAAACAATGGGACGTTGAAATGTAAGATTTGTTCAGGGAGAAGCTTATGAATTTCTGAATCTCTGAATTGAATGTTTTTGAATTATGTAAGGATCATGCCAATACGCCAGTTAATATCGTTATCAAAATTGCAAAATAACTGATAAGTGGTAGGTCTGCATCTATCTATCTATCTATCTATCTATCTGATCTCTCTCCCTATCTATCTGTCTATCTACATATCTATCTATCTATCTATCTGATCAATCTGATCTTCGTTTCTTCCTTCATTTCTCCCTTCTTTCCCTCCTTTCTTCGTTCAGTTTTTGTTCCTTCCTTCTATTTTCTTTCTTTCTGATGGGTCTCATAATGAAATATGTATCATGAAAAATGTCAATGAATGGATTGTGCCTATTGAAACCAGATTTAAACCATGATTTATTTTACAAACAATAATAGTAAGTTTGAATTAGTATTTGCTTTGCAAACATACGTTAGCATTACAGGGTCGAACTTAAGTGACTAGTGCTATGTATCTAGTTAACCGTGTAACATCATAAGGTCAACTATATTTCTGTTTCCCACTTTCGTTGTTAAAGTCTTGAAGCGCGTATGATTCGCGATGTTGATTTTTCCAGCGAAACGACATTTAAAGGGGCTGTACTCCAGATTTGATAAAAAAATTTTTTACATAAATTAAATATCTAGATGCCGTGAGATTATAAGAACATGATATTTTACTTCAAAACTGATTATTAAAGTCAAAATAGAACAAAAAAAAAATATATTCGCTCCAGCTTGATTTGAACTCTGGACCCTTATGTTAACAAAATTTTACCAATGCTTTTACTGTCACCACTATCACTGCAACTGAAATAACAATTATTTACTTTAGATGTTATACGATATAGTTATACCGTCGCGTTACGGTATAGCACTATGAAAGGAAAAAAATCAATTTATAATGTGATTATCTGACTTATTTTTTGTCAGTAAGTTTTTTTAAAGTTTTTTTTTTTAAGCATTAATCATAAATATTACAAGAAATTTATAATACAAGAAAACTTTCTTTTTTTATCATCTGGAGCACAGCCCCTTTAACACGACGAGTTTAACAGAACTTAAAATTATTGTCATTTTGTTCAAACTTACTGACAAATCCGCCTAATCTCAAATCGTATACTCAAAACGTTTCCTCTTATCTGACAGCCTAATGTATATTATGCTTAAAGTGTTGAACCGCTTTTATATTTCTGATATTTTTTAGTTGCTCAACCTTTATACCCAATTTTAAACTGCATATATCCAAGCGGAACGCTTCGATTAATTTTCCATGCAAGAATCACACCATTGCTTTAATCACAGAGAAATTTCGATTGCCAAAATTTTAATAAAATGGCGGATAAACAAATACAAAACATGTGTTTGCCTTTATATTTATATTATCTATGTGTATTTCTTAGATAAAAGGGACTGGAAAGTTATCATATTTTATCTTAACGACATCATTTTTGTTATAAACTCTGCAAAATATGAGACAAGCAAGCGATAATGATGTGCAAAAATGCAAATCAGATGGAGATTATATTGAGACGTAGAAGGTGAACAACTATAAAATGTCAGCCTATAAAATCGGTTCACCTTCGGAGGCGAAATAGTAAAACTACTCATCTGACTAAATTCATTTTCTTAAAATCGCTACAAATAGGAAACTGCGGACGATCAAAAGAAGGCATAGTTCTCGTGACCTATTTATCAGCTAATCAGAGAAACGCTACCACTGATAGCGTCTCTTTTCAACTAGTGAAAATGGATATTTTATTTTGGATCTTAAAAATGCAATACTGGCATGTTATAAACACATTGTAGCTGCGCGCAAGTCAAACTTCTTTATTACTAGGACAATTGAAAATATGACACTTTTTTCGTATTGACATTAAAAAAAATTATGTTATCAATAACGTCATCTCATCCGAATACATTTTTTACGATTAAAAGATTAATTTAATCATCTAACGAACAAAGAATTTAGATGTTAATTTACTAATAATACACATAGGATATTAATTAGTCTATGTTCATAAAATGCTCAAACCAGTTTGATCTTAAGAAAAAATAAACATCAATTTATGAACACCATTTTTATCAAGTCTATCTAAACAGACGTGATGTTTACGCTTAATTCCTTTATTAAAATTTCAAACGTGCATAAAACTTTATCTTGAAATGTGTTATTTTGAGCAAAGAGGAGAAAAATACGTTAGTTGTGATTCTTTTTCTGCTGTTCAATTCATTTACAATTTAGGAGAAATCCAAAAATTAGAAATTCCGTGAAATAATAATGATACTAGTTTGATTAAATATTCTGAATATTTTAGCAGTATCTTATAGTAATACTGATTATAATAGATATTCTAAATATTTTAAGCAATTTCATATTATAATTTATTATAATAGATATTTTTATTATTTTAAGCAGTATCTTATTAAAATAAATATAATAGATATTTCAAATATTTTAAGCAGTATCTTATAAAATAAATATAATAATTATTCTAAATATTTTAAGCAGTATCTTATAATAATAATAATAATAGATATTCTAGATTTCTTGAGCAGAGGAGAATGATACCAGTATACGTAAGTAATTTTAATAGGATATGAAAACAGATATGTAATTTTTTTGTTTGTTTTAATGACAAATGTACTGTGTACTCTATAGATTGTTTATGAGAAAAACATATGTCACCCCACAGGTCATCAAAATCATACAAGCGGTTAAATCCGACCAGCCATTATGGAGATATGATGAAATGTACCCATTTTGGACAAATCAAGCACTGCAACACCATTACGAATCATCCGACAGGAACTCACTGATAATACGCTTATCTTCACTTGGTCAAGATCATTGATGTGAAGTTTCATCCAAATTCAACCCAAGGTTATAAAGATATGCATAACTGTATTCAAATTTGGCAGATCAATGGCTAAAAAATCATTTAACCAGAAAAAACCAACCATATGCGTAAGAAACTACACTTGCTATTTTTCATTGCTTCAATGCGGTAAAGTTTCATCCGAATCCAGCCAATGGTTATGGAGATATGCCAAACTCTTTTAAAATTTGGACAAATCGAGGGCTGCAAAAAAAGAATTCAACTAAAAAAGCCAGTTAGATGCGTAACTACACTTGCAAATGATTATTGCTGTGAAGTTTCGTCAAAGTCTAACTAGCAGTTATGGAGATATGTCCAACTGTATTCAAAGCTGACAAGACGCAATAATGTATAACCACTCTTGCTTATCATTCTTTTGGAGTTTCCTCAAAATTTAATCAAAGGTAATAGATGTGTTGAATTTATGTATTGAATTTTGGACACATCAAGGGCCAAAACTCCACTATAAATCAGCCTACAGGAACACATCACATTACATCATTTGCTAATAATCATTCCTGTGGAGTTTTGTCAAAATCAGACATAGGTTTATGGAGATATGCCCATTTGTGTTCAAATTTGGACAAATCAGCGACTATAGCTCCACTAAAGATCAGCCAACCGAAACACTACACTTGCTAACAATCAATCTTGTAGAGGCTTGTCAAAATCAGACAAGTGGTTAAATCGATATGTCCATATTTGTTTAACTTATGACAAATCAAGGCCAATAACTCCACTTAAAATAGTCGACCAGAACACATTAATTATACCTGTAACTAGACTTGTTTTCAATCATTGTGATTTTTAAACCAAACTAGCGGTTATGGAGATATGCCAGTATGTGATCAAATTTGGAAAACGTATCAAGGCCCATAACTCCACTAAAATTTAGCCGACCAGAACACATCAACACAATTTCTAACTGCACTTGTTAACAATAATGCCTGTGGAGCTTTGTCAAAATCAGACAAGTGGTTATAGCGATATGACCTTTTAAGTTCAAATTTGGACAAATTAAGGCCCATTACTCCGCTATATTTTTAATCAGACAAGTGGTTATGGAGATATGCCAATATGTGTCAAATCAAGTCCCATAACTTCGCTGAAATTCACTGAACCGGAAAATGCCGACGATATAACTATCTAGGCTTGGTACCAAATAATCAAATAAGGTTTTGGTGTGTGTAGGTCAGGAAACCATACATAACTCACACCTTACAAAAAAGTATACATAAGTAAATCAAAAGTAATCATCATAGTTACAAACACAAGTATAAAGTTATTAATAGTTAGTAAATGACTAGGTTTTAGATTATATCTTTTAGACATACAAGAAATACCTTTCTAGCCGTATAAAATTAACATATTTTTAAAGGAAAGGGTATCTCATGTTATAAAATATCTAGTAAAATGAAGAAGTTGACTATATTTATAGAGTGGCTCAGTGTGGAAAAAAAATCGTGATAATCCAAAAGATAACAATTTATTGATATTTTGATAATTAACTAATATTAAGAGAACTAATTATTATCCAATTTGCCACAAATACTGAAAATGTTTTTTTTCTTGACAATTCTTTATAAATATTAATTTCATATTGTAAAGAGCATTTCATATTATCCAAATTTAAAGATTTTCCAAGGATTTACTTAAAAATACGTATTTCCTTACAAAAAGTGATGTATTCTTGGATATTTTTATCCTAGTAAAAAAATGGATTTTGTCCAGAGACATTGAAATATTTTTCAACAATAATTTATCTACACATCTTTTCTTTTAAATTAGCTTCTTTTACTACAGTCAAATAAATGTTCTATGGTTTCTGAACCATTTTTACAAAAATCACACTTGTCACACTTGTCAGTATCTTTCAAATCAAATGTATCTAAATATCTATACATTAGTAGGCAAAATACGATGTAAAATTTTATACTATAGCCACTGCAATTTACTTTCTCTTGTAACATTTAATGGGTAGCTGAAGAATAGTTTTCAGTCTTCATGTACACAGTGAATAAGTATATTCCATTTTGATTGACTGGTTGGTATCTCAGAGTTCTACCTTAGAATATTATCTATTTCTTTACATCCGGATTTTATTTTTATTTTTTCTCTAAAAGGGAAGCATGTGATTCTGTTAGCTTAAGTGTTGACCTGAATTTCGTTACGGCTCTAGATATTTAAAAATAATGTAAAGTATTTACTTTAATATTTGCATTATTTTCAAATTCTTATTGTGACATGAATTTATTTTTCTTATACATGTTATTAATATACCGTATGCCTTTGTGTTACGGTCTTTTGCACACCTTCCAGTAATTGTATAAATACAACCTCTGACAACTGGGTCAGGGAATCGATTCTTTGGCTCAGTGGTTAGAGTGTTGGCGTGTCACGCGGGAGATCGGAGTTCGAATCCCGCTCTTGATTGTGTATTCTAAGCTGCATTGCCTCTTTCTGTTGCAACCTTTCATGTTCGTAAGAATTGAAGAAATGAGCTTTTTTTACCAACTAGTATTTTATGGTTGTTAAAACTTTAGACAATTCAAATAGTCACTCTTTGTAGCGATAGGAGAGAATTCTATAAAATGAGAATATGATTCTAGTACATGTTCCCAAAAATAGTTTATTTTTTTCGTATATTTTGTCCGTCTAATGTTTTCACAGTTAATTAGTTTATATTTATCAAACTAATGTTCCGTCAAATATGCCCATTTTGATGGTTATTTTCAGGCTTTATTTAAAACTTCCACAGTAATCTTTAGTGATTACAGATTTCTTAACGTTTGCTGGTCTCTAGCATAGAAATGAGTATAAAATTTCATTTAAAGACTTGAAACCCCCTTTATCTGGATTTGGTAGTGAAATAAACAGATGGTTAACAATAAGGTAACAATATACTTTTAATAACAGTGCATCTACCAATAGATATGAGAATTCTCCTTGTCCAAAATTTTAAAAGAATTTTCCATAAAATTCATTTTTATCATTTTTTTTTAAAAATCAACATGGAATTTTATATCCAATAATTTAAACTCCTGATTTTCCGAAATAGGTTTAATTGAGAGTTAATAGATTCTGAGCTATTTGTTTTTGAAATTAGAACTAATCCATATAACATATGTTTTATCAGAATTTATTTTTAGGCCTTACATATGTGCAAATGTCTCCAACTCCTTTAATGTTTCACCTAATAATTTATTAGATCAGCCCAGAATAATTGATGGATCATCAGCAAAAGGAGATAATGATTATTCTTCTCCATTAACTTTTTAGCCTTTTATCTTTTTTATTACTTTTTACATTTTTGTTTGAGTATTTCAGCACACAGGATAAATAATAGGGTGATAAAAGATCGCCTTGACGACTACCTCGTCCTACATTTAGAGTCTGAAAGGAAACCACACTGGCCAACATATGAGGATACATTTGAGTAAAATTTTTACCAGGATTCGAACCAATGCCCTTTCGGTCAATAAAATACAAAGCGACGATCTACACCACTGAGCCTGGTAATCAAGGTTCGTCAAAATTAGTGATATAACTAAAGTAACTACCCCCTGACGTACGGGGTACATATTTTACCAATAAAAGTGTTAAAACTTGATATCATGATGTTTTTCTTCCACAAAGAATGAGTCAGTAACTTAGTTTAAATATGTTCTTCATAAGTACGCCTCGAATTACTAGATGTATAAACATTTTCTCGTTTTTTTATCGTAAATCAATATGTGAGTAAGTCCCTTTAAGAGATACAACAAAGTGATCAGTTTTATACCCAGCTTCAATATTAAGCTCATGATCATTAATAAAATAGTGTTCTGTTCTTTAAAAAATCAAAACGCGCTTGCTGCAATGTATTTGTACGGCGTCATGCATATCAACATTATCGGGAAAGTATTATCTACAAACAGTTGCTTATCATGAATGTATCCAAAGGTTTTGATCTGGCTTTATTATTAGTTACATGTTTATAATTATCATAGTCTATTGTCGGGTTAAGCACAAGGTTGAAGTCTCCACGGATCATATATGAATCTTTACCTTTTTTGTCAAGAGCAAAAATGGTCTTCATAAAACTTAATATCATCTGAGTTAGATCTATACAAATTTACCAGCGTGATTATACTTATGTCTAATTCAAGATCAATAGCAATAACGTTATCAATATTATCAGAATGAACTGAATGTACTTTATATTAAAGGTTTTGGTTAAAAAGAATTGCTACTCCTCTAGAATTTGAGAATGAGAAGCTGAAATAGCATTCGTGGCTCCACTGCGAACAGATTATTTTTCTTGACATTTTGTAAAATGAGTGTCCTGAAGACAAAATATGTGATAATTCTTTTCTTTAAAAATTTTAAGACATCTGTTCTTTTATTATTACAATTTAATCCACGACAATATAATGACAATATTTAAGATCAGCCATTATCTACATAACTGTGAAGGATAATATAAAACCCAGACTTCAAACACAAAGACAACGAAGTAAAGAAGAAAAAAACAAATAGAATTAATACAAAACTCCCTTGCATATATAATTTTACACATGGAAATAATAAAAGAAAGAAAAAGCAATTGTTCAAACAGAAAAAAATCTGAAAAATTCTTTGAATACAAGAAATTCAATTTGATGATTTAATCATGTATTGTCTTCATTTAAATATTTGTAATTATATACTATAGGTTATTGACAGCATAAAATATCTCTTAAATATTGCACTTTTTTGTGTTAATAAAACATGTCTTTGAAATTTCTAAGCTTCGAATGTCTTGTAGAAACATATATTAGCACCATTTCCAACTTCTTCAAAAATAAGAAAATAAAAAGGTGAACCATTCTTAGAACTATTCACTAATTTCATTACATGAATTAGCATTGAACACAAAAAAAAAACAAAAAAACAACAAAATATTCAACTCTAGTTTGTAAATTTAAAAATCACTTTTAATACAATAAATTCAGTATGTTTTAAGTATTTATACTTTAAATGTAATAGGTTTAAGGATAGATTTACAAAGGTGTACTTATTTATACATATACATAGATACATGTATGATTATACACACACGTATACATACACTTACACCCACATAACCATCCATCCATCCATCCATCTATGTAAAGCAGACAAACTTTGTTACAAACAGACATACAGACGGAAAGTACAAAATCAATATGTCTCCCACCCTACTACGTGGGGGACACATAAACAATATGTCTCCCTTCCCACTATGTGGGGGACATTTAAACAATATGACTCCCACACCACTATGTGGGGGAGACATAATAATAGAATTTAAAATATTTTTTCAATATTCATGTGTCTGCTAACTTCTGTCAATATTGAAATATAGGTTCCTTGAACTGTATGAAACTTTAAAATGTACTGCTGATCTTGAGTGTTAACTTTGTTTTTAGTCTGTCTTTTCAATAACAAAGTTTAATCCAGCGTGAAAATGCTTTTCAAAACAGTTTTTAATTCTGAATGGATTTGTGAAACAAATAAACATTTAGTATCATCTTTAACCTTGAATGTAATCTAATCCATAGCTCATCTGAGAACAGATATCACGCAAACATTTTCATAAAAATTTCTATATGTATCCATATGGGATATGGGAACGTTTTGCTGGGCCCAATAACCATCGACAAGGTCTAATAGACAATAGCACACAAGAGCTTAGTAAATAAGGCCTCGTATTTTAAGTCAGAAAAATATTCTTATCACATTCTTAGAATATATGAAACGAGAGACGCCCAGAATGAGCCATTCATTAGCTCTAGGGGTGTATGTTAAGCACTCTTTGTAAATGTATTTTGAAATGCTGAATTCAGACTTTGAAATCTCTAGACTTTGTAGTGAAACACGAAGAATGTTTTAAAGTATATTCCTATATTTGTATGCAAATCAATTAACCCCTGTGAGGAAGGGAGGGAAGCCAATAATAAGCCCATGTTCATGGTCATATCAATATTTGTAAATGTCTTCTTGCCACTGCTTTATACCAGACATAAAGGAATACTGATGGAAAAAAGTTAAGCAAGTTCAGAGAGAATTGACTCCTAGGGAAAGGGTAGGTACAAAATCACTAAATGAAATACATTTTCAGATATTTGATTCTTAGCACAAATGACTCCCATCAATGTTATTCCATAATTTTGTGGCGTTTAGTCTCCAGAATACCTGAAATGAAGCTGGGGGTCAGGAGTAAAAATTCGGACACAGCTCAATACCTAGTGTATCCACCATTCGCAACCAAGACTGCCAGACAGCGACGTCTCATGCTGCAAATCAGTTTTCTAATGACCTGCAATGGGATCCTGACCCATTCAGCTTACAAGGCACGTTGAAGATCATGGACGTTGTTAATGTCATGGCGCTCTCTCATCTGACGACCTAAGTGGTCCCATAAGTGCTCAATGGGAGAGAGATCCGGTAATCCTGCAGGTCACTGCAACACATTGACGTTATGGATGCGTAAAATGTTCTGGGTATGCCTCGCAGTGTGTGGACAGGCATTATCATGTTGGAAAATCCCAACGTTACGTTGATGCGAATACGGTACAACAACAGGCTCGATGATTTCGTCACAGTACCTTCGAGCAGTGAGATTACCAGGCACTATGACGAGATCTGTCTTCCCATCATGATGTATGCCCGTCCAAACCATCACGTTACCACCCCCATAACGGTCACGTTCGACGACATTATCTTGGTCCAGTCTCTCCCCTCGTCTCCTCCAAGTTCGAGCCCTACCATCAGCAAATGACACGTCAAACCTCGATTCGTCCAAAAACAGAACGTCGCGCCATAGCCTGCGACTCCAGTTCTGATGAACCCTGGCCCATTAGCGTCACGGTGTCACAACGTCAGCGGAATGCCAACGCAAGGACGGCACGCTTTCAATCCAGCGGCGCGTAGCCTGTTTATTTCCGCCCTGTCGCAAACTCTTGTGCCAGTAGCATTCCTCAGCAAACCCAACTTTCGACTAGAAAAAAAATCTATTGCGTCGAGATGACGTTGTGAGAAAACGGTCTTCCCGCGGTGTGGTTTTACGAGGTCTGTCTGATCTGGGTCGGTCCGCGACGTTCCCAGTTTGTTGAAATCTGTTCCTCAGTCGACATATTGTCGATTCGTGGCAATGGAAATGCCGAGCAACGTCTCTTGTCGAAATGCCAGCGGTAAGCATACCGATGGCTCTCTCATGTTGCTCTAACCACATTCCAGGCCGACTAGGAGAATAGTCCGTTTTGCTGTGCACATACTGCACGTGATTTTCGTGAAAATTACGTTTCACGCTTACATAATTGTGTAGTTTAAAAAAAGTGAAATCATGCTGTCAATTGATGGGCACAATTGGTCAATACGGAAACGTTTAAGTCACATTGATTTATAGACGAAAACCAAAGTCGTAAAAAACTTGCTAAACTTTTTTCCATAAGTAAATATTAGTATATTAGTAGAAAAACTTTTTATAGATATCTTGTTATCATGTTTATACAAATAAAATAAATGGGCAAATTGGTTTGTTCGTTTGTACTTTTGTAAATAATCATCCCCAAACTACTAACGAAATCGCCACAAGTTTCTAAGCCTAAACATAGTTTTAATATTGCAAAATAATATTATTTTCTGGATCTATCAGGTTATCCAGTACACGTACGATGTACTGGAATAGTTAGTCTTGAAGGACACAAACGTGTCATTTGGTGAAGTTCCAATCTGTTTAAACTTTTACGAGCATAGCCTTGCAACCTAGAAATGTGATATCCTTTTTGTTTTGACGCCAGTATTAACAATTATTCAGCCTTGACAATTAATAATAAAGATAATTTGTACGCTTATATTAATTGACCTGTAATTGAAATAATAACAATACTGTCCATTTATGAAACACAAATTACAGAAGCAGAAAAACAGAATTAAATACCATTAAAGATCACGTTACATACCAGTATACTTTTGATACATTACTTATCAAACATTGCACACTTCGAAGATTTGTATAAATGAGAATACTCTGTAAGTTGAACACAAAGATTTTGTGTTTTGATTTTGTTTCAATTGCACCTGACAGATAGATTATTATCTAAGTGAAGCGTTTCTGAAAGAAAAAGATAATGCGTCAAATCATGTTATTCGCATCTTAATAAACATCAGTTAGATTGATAATAATCTCTATATATGACATCACGCATGATAAGTGCAAAGCCTGTTCAAGTTAAATCCAAACCTGATTAAATTGCCATGAAAGTCTGAAAATATATTCCTTTTGTTTATTGTGTTAAGTTTTTAATTGATTTACTGGAAACGTGAAAAGGTGGTACTAACTCCTATCAAATTTGACATTGTCCAAATTGTTGTGGAGATCACAGAAGTAGTCTGATGGTTATGAGTCTTGTTTTTTTAATGAGCAAATGTTCGAGTACTATAATAGTCCTGGTTGGTTCACCTGAAAGTATCAAATAATAGGGATAGTGGGGGCGGGGCTACTCTTGCCACCTAAGGCAGATGGCAAATAGCAGATATTTAAAATACTACATAAGATATGAAACAAATATATTTTAACCAAACCAATAGACTCTGCAGTCATCAGAGAAAGGAATGTAAAGAGTGCCATGATGGTCCTATATCGCTCATCTCGTCACCATTGAAAGGTATCACAGTGTCAGCAAAAGCCAGTAATGAAAATTGTTTTCAAAACGTCATGGAAGTAATTACAAAACAGAAGTAGGTAAATGTGTCATGGCCAACCAAGGTCAGAAGGGAAGTCTGCAGCAAACTTATCGTAACAATTAAAATAATATATCAGTAGATAAAATTTCATCGATGTAAGTTCTAAAATAAGGAAGTATGTCGTCAGTAGGTCAAAGCAAATGTCAAGGTCGCATGAAGGTCAAGGACAAAGATTGATTAAGGATAAATACTGCCCCGTAGTACAACTTATCTAAATGAACAAAAATGGAGGAATATGGAGGTGGATTGAGGTTTCTACCCGGGAGGTGGCTTAGTTCTTCTAAAGCTCATGTAAATAACTAGGCATTGCTACGGTATAAATATCTAAACTCGTGTTTTTCACTTCCTGAGAAGAATATTTTCCTAGAGGTCCATGTAACAGAGACCCGCACTAGACAATGGTATACACCAAATGTCTAAACCTAAGGCATTGTGATTTCTAATTAGAAGATTTTAAAAGTTTTTCCTTTTTATCTATGTGACATGAAGTTACCCTTGGGTGGGACCAATTCTGACCCAAGAGCAAATGAATTGTATGATTTTGGTAGAAGCCTTCTAGATGACACAACAAACCAAAAATTGAGCCTTTTATTCTTGTGAGTTCAGACAAGAAGATTTTTAAAACTTATTTCTAAATTAGTCTATGTAAAACAAAGTGACCCATTGGACAGGGCCTCTTTTGACCCAGGGGCCATGATTTGAACAAGTTTGGTCTACTGAACAATGGTACATATCAAATGTAACCTTAAGGCCATATGGTTTCTGACAAGAAGATTTTTAACTTTTTTCTATACAAGTACTTGCAAAAGCATGGGTATCCAAGGGTTGAGCCAGTTTTGACCTCAGAGCCATGATTAAATGATTTTGGTGGAAATTCACCAGATAATTCTATAAACCAAAAATCTAAGCTCTGTCCAACTTGATTTCAGACAAGAAGATTCTTTTTCCTTTCAGTTCCCTTAGCAAATTGTGTTTAGTATGGAATTCCAGTTTTTATATAATATTGAAAGGTGACCATCCAAAATTAATTCCAGTGGAATTTTATTGCAATTGGCTAACTAGTATAGGAGGCGATGCTGTTTGAAGTTAATTGTGAACGAAGGGTGGACGAACGACAAAGGGACGGACGACAGACGCGGAATAAATCAGCGTACTTAAAGCTAAATATTATTTGAGACCAGTGTAGAACTTCTGATTACCATGTATGAAACGTTAACGGCTTTTCTGAAAATGAAAAAAAAAGAGAATAACACTCAAAAATTATTTGAATACATATTTGTTCAAACATATATTTGCCATAAAGTTTTAAACAAATGAATACAGAAATACATCCAGTGCCATATAAGTGTTAAGCATTTTAATCCATACATTATTTTCGGCTAACCTGAGCCAGAAGCTAAATTGAGCTATTGTGATCATATGCCTTAAACTTCCACCTTCGTCCCTACTTAACCACTTTCTTTAAAAAATATCTCGACTGAAAACCCTTGGTCAGGATTAATTTTACATACCAGACATGTGACTTGTACGGTGGCACAGAGGTGACATGCACAACTTTTTTTTTTTGATTCCACTTCTCTTTTTTTATCTCGTTCCCACGAGATACTAACTCGAGGGAACGACCTAGTATCTCGTTCCCACGAGTAACTAAGTCGTGGGAACGAGATAAAAAAAGAGAAGTGCAAATCTGAAAAAAGAATCGCATTTGAAAAAAAGAGTTGCGCAGTACAAAAAAGAATCGTGTTGTAAAAAAAAGAACAGCGAAGGAAAGCTATGTCGAGGGAACGACTTACTAACTCGTGGGAACGAGTTAGCTATGTCGTGGGAACGACTTAATATCTCGTTCCCAAGAAGATACTAAGTCGTTCCCACGAGATAAAAAAAAAGAAAAGTGCAATTAAAAAAATGTATTGCTTTGAAAAAAAAGTGTAGCACAATATGTTGCTTTCTCGTTCCCACGACATAGATAACTCGTTCCCACGAGTAAATAAGTCGTTCCCACGACATAGCTAACTCGTTCCCACGAGTTAGTAAGTCGTTCCCTCGACATAGCTTACATTCGCTGTTCTTTTATTTACAACACGATTCTGTTTTTACTGCGCAACTCTTTTTTCCAAATGCGATTCTTTTTTCAGATTTGCACTTCTTACTTCTTTTTTTTCCATCTCGTTCCCACGACTTAGTAACTCGTGGGAACGAGATACTAAGTCGTTCCCTCGGCTTAGTATCTCGTGGGAATGAGATAAAGAAAGAGAAGAGCAATTAAAAAAATGTTGTGCATGTCACCTCTGTGCCACCGTAGACTTGCATTAGGGTTTACCAAAATCATTCAAAGATTTACATTTTATGGAAAACTCTGATTGCTATTGCTACTTGAATAAAACAAATATAATAATCTTCTTATCTAAAAACACAGTCATGGCTCTGGTGGTAAGCATTTTCTAGTGGACTTCTTTCCAGTTGGTTCTAATTGTGTTATATATGACAGTACAAAAATTATTTAACAAATTATTTTCTGTGACCACAGGGCCTAAAGTCTAGATATTTGATGTGTAGCATTGTCTAGTAGACCTCTAGGAATGTTTTTCTTATGATAAATTCAAACTGGCTACACCGTAGGGGTTACTTGTTTTTATTTATATAGTTTAGACTTGTGCGCACTTTCGGCGCGAGTACTGGTATGAACCCAGGAAACATTTGCCTGCCTAGTATACTGACTGTTGGCAGTAATAAGTTGAACTTGTACTTTGTGTTGGTTATATATTGGTTGAACATTTATCCATGAAACGAATGCCTGTGGTAAGCAAGCACCTGCTTCAGGGATACCATATTTTATATTTAACCGGAATTCCCCTAACAGGCGTTAACAAAAAATGCGTTTTCTCGTGCAGTGTGACCTATGCGAGCCGAGTTTTTTTGTCAGAAAATAAAAACTTCACCAAAAGAAACGAGGGAGAGTAGAACACACTCTTTTAAATTCTGTTGTTCAACTGTGAACGAACTGCTTTAAAGATAGAAAATACAATATATAATCAACAAAAAAAAAGAAACCTGACAGTGTATGTTTTATTCATTTTTTCAAAAAATAGACAATACAGCATGACAACAACTTTTCGGCATGTTAAAATGATCCATTCCCAACCCAGATATGCATTTTGGTTTTATTGGTCATGATTTAAGTTGGTTAAATTACGTAATTTCAATGATAGGGGTCAAAATTGAATTTATCAGTTTGGATGTAATGACATTGACATTTTTACTGGTGAATTTTAACCCTTTAGATAACAATTTTATAATGTTCAAGTGTTCTGGTATTGAAATCAATATCGGATTTGAGCATCTCTAGCTCTAATGAGTGTATCCACTCGTCGTCGCATCGAATTGACGTAACGTTATACAAGTCCGTTGGGAAGATTGTTCCATTCATGAATCAAAGCATTTATCAGCTCTTGGATATTTTGTGGAGTATGTTTTTGGCGAACATTTCTGCCAAGCTCGTCCCAGATATGCTCTATTAGATTCATATCTGGAGACATTGCTGGCCATCGCATGACGTTAACGTTTGCTGCTGCTACGTGATTGCGTGTAATTCTTGCGGTGTGGGGACGGGCATTATCCTACTGGAAAACACCTGGAGCATTTCTACTCAAAGACGGAATAGCTTCTGCATTTAAAATATTGTTAATGTGTCCTTGGGCATTTAAGTTGTCTCGCAGAACGATGAGTCGGGTTTTCTGCACCTCCCCATTCCATTACGCCACCACCACCAAAACAATCATGTTCTCTAACACAGACAGGCACGAACGGTTCACCTTGCCGGCGATAGACTCGTGTACGGCCGTCTGCATTTCTCATATTGAATCACGATTCCGAAAACAGGATAGTGTTCCAGTCAACGCCAGTGACGGTGGGCACGTGCCCATGCCATACGGGCCTGACGATGGCGTTATGTCAGTATACAACCGGTATATTGGCGTTGGGCTCTAATTGGGCGTCTTTGTGTGTGTAACCTATTGCGAATAGTTTGAGCACTTACGTTAAACTAAAGTGCCGTCAACTTCGCAGGTCTGAAGCGGTTACGTAAGTGCATTAAGATAATGGTATGATCATCCCTTCGGGTACTTGCCCTTGGCCTTCCTGACCTGGGATGATCGGACACACCACCTGTTTGCATAAAGCGTCTAACAAGCTCATGAATTGTGTTGGGACTGCAGTTAAAGGTTCTGCTAACATTGACAATGGAAGCACCGCCCTGGAGCATTCCAATAGCCCTATTTCTCTCGGCTTCTGACAACCGTAGCATTGTAAAACTTGTCAACTTTAGATGTGAATTTCACTGTGTGATCACTGATGTCATGTTTAGTGCCTTGTAACGATGTCTACCGGTTACCGTTCCGCGTGCACTAGCTCCACGTGCAAAAACGGAAATTTAACGCCTAGCTGCATTCGACTGATAACATGATAACAAAATGATGCACGTGTAAAGTGTGTCGATAGTAAATGTTTGTGCAATATACACAATTTGGATAAATTCGCAGATTTGAAAAATATTTAAAAACTGAAAGTGTCAGGTTTCTTTTTTTGTTGAGTGTATATATATATATATATATATATATATATACAACCGTAAAAAGTTGGGTGGGGAGATTTTAAATGTAAACCGGAATGAATTCAATTCAGATATGTTGGTTATTGGTCTTTAATAAAATGTATCTTATTTTTATGTTTGCTTTAACGCTTATAGCTGAAATGAATCATGAATCAAATTTAGTTTTCGAAACGCTCAGATAACGGTTTTTGAATCTGATTGAATAGAATTAATAAACATTTAAATTTAATCAATCAAACAAAAGAAATATTTTCATTATGCGCCGTGAATCCAATATCTTGCCAAAAAAAAAAAAAAAAAAAAGCAAAAAAAAAAAAAAGACAAACAAACAAATAAACAAATAAAATATATCATAATTATAGTCCATTGTCATTCAAACCTTTATATGTAAACACTTAATATGAGCTAAATTGTAGGCGTATCATATTGCAAAACGTATTGCCGTATATATTGGCCTAGTGGGTAAGGCGTCTGCTAACGGAGCGGGAGGTCGATGGTTCGAGTCTTCTTAGGGGCTTGTTATGATGCGGCCGGTTGGTGAGCCCCCAACTAGTTAGAATAGCTAGTTTAGCAAAAATCAAAAATGATCATAGTTTTGACTAAAACATTTTTTTCTTTAAAAAATACGATTTAGGTTGAAACCAACTCGTGTAGGTGTTACAATTTAAAAGGTCATTTCTTAAGTGATATGCTACAGAATCAACTAAAATATTAGATCAGCATAAGCCCTCGTCAGCTAAAAGATGTAGAATTTCACTCCGAAATTATAAAGCATGGCTTGTTTAGCATCGAACACACTGCGATACGAAATTTGGAAGTTTTACACAAACTACATACATTCGAGATTTTCTAAGTTATATCTGATCATTAATAACCAATATACAACTTGTTTGAGGCCTTGCAAAAACAAATTCAAACTAAAAACTAACACCAAAGAGGAACATAGTAAAAATGAAATTATTTAGCATAGCCAAAATGGTATGTATTATTCAAACATAATGCTAACTTTGTGACATTTTTAAAGGATTATTAAGCAAATTATATAAGAAAATCATCAGCTTAGATAGTTTAAAATAGAAGAACAATTTTTGTTACAAAGCCAAACTAAAGAATTATGTATTTTAACAATATTATTATTATTTTGTATTTATTTTAAGTTAAGTGTTTAAAAGTCTCATATTAGTATTTGTCTTCTTATTGTATTCCTAAAATTACATTTGTTGCTATGATAGTCTCAAGTTTTGTGTATGTTTATGATTAAATTTTCATTTCTGATTCCATACAAACTTGTACATAACAGAAAGAATGTCTAAAAGAACTTTAATGTCCATGTTTGGTCATCAGTTGCTTCGCGCTGCATTTAGATCAACAGGAAAAGTGTTCATAGTTTAAATGAGGGCAAATACTAAAACAACAAATATAAGTGTTTTTTTTTCTTATCAGTGCCGACACAAATGAATACTAGTTATAATAATGATACTGATAATAATAATGATAATAATAAATAAGAATAAAGTAATAAATAATGATGATTTTAATAATAATATTAATATCAATAATAAATAATCGGTATTATTCAGATTTTTGCAAATCATAAAAACTGCTTTGAATTGTATGCATTTCACACAAAAACAACCCTTTTCATAGAAGGCGGAAGCGTTAAATCTTGAAAAATGAATACAAGTAAATTTATGGATTGACATACTTCAAAATACCAGCTTTTATTTTCATGATGAGATCTGATTTAATCTGAAGCTTCACAATTAGCTAGACTATGCAATATATAAGTGAAATACTAGAGTATAAAGTAGATGAGGGAAATATTAGGGCATTTAGAAGATGTGTGCATTGCTAGAGTATGATGTAAATGTGCATTGCTAGAATATGAAGTAAATGTGTGCAATGCTAGAGTATGAAGTAAATGTGTGCAATGCTAGAGTATAAAGTAAATGTGTGCATTGCTAGAGTATGAAGTAAATGTGTGCATTGCTAGAGTATGAAGTAAATGTGTGCATTGCTAGAGTATAAAGTAAATATGTGCAATGCTAGAGTATAAAGTAAATGTGTGCATTGCTAGAGTATGATGTAAATGTGTGCATTGCTAGAGTATAAAGTAAATGTGTGCATTGCTAGAGTATGAAGTAAATGTGTGCATTGCTAGAGTATAAAGTAGATGTGTGCAATGCTAGAGTATGAAGTAAATGTGTGCAATGCTAGAGTATGAAGTAAATGTGTGACATGCTAGAGTATGAAGTAGATGTGTGCATTGCTAGAGTATTAAGTAAATGTGTGCATTGCTAGAGTATGAAGTAAATGTGTGCATTGCTAGAGTATGAAGTAAATGTGTGCAATGCTAGAGTATGAAGTAAATGTGTGCAATGCTAGAGTATGAAGTAGATGTGTGCATTGCTAGAGTATTAAGTAAATGTGTGCATTGCTAGAGTATGAAGTAAATGTGTGCATTGCTAGAGTATGAAGTAAATGTGTGCATTGCTAGAGTATGAAGTAAATGTGTGCAATGCTAGAGTATAAAGTAAATGTGTGCATTGCTAGAGTATGAAGTAAATGTGTGCATTGCTAGAGTATAAAGTAAATGTGTGCATTGCTAGAGTATAAAGTAAATGTGTGCATTGCTAGAGTATGAAGTAAATGTGTGCAATGCTAGAGTATGAAGTAAATGTGTGCAATGCTAGAGTATGAAGTAGATGTGTGCATTGCTAGAGTATTAAGTAAATGTGTGCATTGCTAGAGTATGAAGTAAATGTGTGCATTGCTAGAGTATGAAGTAAATGTGTGCATTGCTAGAGTATGAAGTAAATGTGTGCAATGCTAGAGTATAAAGTAAATGTGTGCATTGCTAGAGTATGAAGTAAATGTGTGCATTGCTAGAGTATAAAGTAAATGTGTGCATTGCTAGAGTATGAAGTAAATGTGTGCATTGCTAGAGTATAAAGTAAATGTGTGCATTGCTAGAGTATGAAGTAAATGTGTGCAATGCTAGAGTATGAAGTAAATGTGTGCAATGCTAGAGTATGAAGTAAATGTGTGCAATGCTAGAGTATTAAGTAAATGTGTGCAATGCTAGAGTATGAAGTAAATGTGTGCAATGCTAGAGTATGAAGTAAATGTGTGCAATGCTAGAGTATGAAGTAAATGTGTGCATTGCTAGAGTATTAAGTAAATGTGTGCAATGCTAGAGTATGATGTAAATGTGTGCATTGCTAGAGTATAAAGTAAATGTGTGCAATGCTAGAGTATAAAGTAAATGTGTGCAATGCTAGAGTATGAAGTAAATGTGTGCAATGCTAGAGTATAAAGTAAATGTGTGCAATGCTAGAGTATGAAGTAAATGTGTGCAATGCTAGAGTATGAAGTAAATGTGTGCAATGCTAGAGTATGAAGTAAATGTGTGCATTGCTAGAGTATGATGTAAATGTGTGCAATGCTAGAGTATGATGTAAATGTGTGCATTGCTAGAGTATGATGTAAATGTGTGCAATGCTAGAGTATTAAGTAAATGTGTGCAATGCTAGAGTATGATGTAAATGTGTGCAATGCTAGAGTATGATGTAAATGTGTGCAATGCTAGAGTATGATGTAAATGTGTGCAATGCTAGAGTATGATGTAAATGTGTGCATTGCTAGAGTATGATGTAAATGTGTGCAATGCTAGAGTATGATGTAAATGTGTGCAATGCTAGAGTATGATGTAAATGTGTGCATTGCTAGAGTATGATGTAAATGTGTGCAATGCTAGAGTATTAAGTAAATGTGTGCATTGCTAGAGTATGATGTAAATGTGTGCAATGCTAGAGTATGATGTAAATGTGTGCAATGCTAGAGTATGATGTAAATGTGTGCAATGCTAGAGTATTAAGTAAATGTGTGCAATGCTAGAGTATGATGTAAATGTGTGCATTGCTAGAATATGATGTAAATGTGTGCAATGCTAGAGTATAAAGTAAATGTGTGCAATGCTAGAGTATTAAGTAAATGTGTGCAATGCTAGAGTATAAAGTAAATGTGTGCATTGCTAGAGTATGAAGTAAATGTGTGCATTGCTAGAGTATTAAGTAAATGTGTGCATTGCTAGAGTATGATGTAAATGTGTGCAATGCTAGAGTATGATGTAAATGTGTGCAATGCTAGAGTATTAAGTAAATGTGTGCAATGCTAGAGTATGATGTAAATGTGTGCAATGCTAGAGTATGATGTAAATGTGTGCATTGCTAGAGTATGATGTAAATGTGTGCAATGCTAGAGTATAAAGTAAATGTGTGCAATGCTAGAGTATAATGTAAATGTGTGCATTGCTAGAGTATGAAGTAAATGTGTGCATTGCTAGAGTATTAAGTAAATGTGTGCAATGCTAGAATATTAAGTAAATATGTGCAATGCTAGAGTATGATGTAAATGTGTGCAATGCTAGAGTATGAAGTAAATGTGTGCATTGCTAGAGTATAAAGTAAATGTGTGCAATGCTAGAGTATGAAGTAAATGTGTGCAATGCTAGAGTATGATGTAAATGTGTGCATTGCTAGAGTATGAAGTAAATGTGTGCATTGCTAGAGTATGAAGTAAATGTGTGCAATGCTAGAGTATGAAGTAAATGTGTGCAATGCTAGAGTATGAAGTAAATGTGTGCAATGCTAGAGTATTAAGTAAATATGTGCAATGCTAGAGTATTAAGTAAATATGTGCAATGCTAGAGTATGATGTAAATGTGTGCAATGCTAGAGTATGAAGTAAATGTGTGCATTGCTAGAGTATAAAGTAAATATGTGCAATGCTAGAGTATGATGTAAATGTGTGCATTGCTAGAATATGATGTAAATGTGTGCAATGCTAGAGTATAAAGTAAATGTGTGCAATGCTAGAGTATTAAGTAAATGTGTGCAATGCTAGAGTATAAAGTAAATGTGTGCATTGCTAGAGTATGAAGTAAATGTGTGCATTGCTAGAGTATAAAGTAAATGTGTGCATTGCTAGAGTATGAAGTAAATGTGTGCATTGCTAGAGTATTAAGTAAATGTGTGCATTGCTAGAGTATGATGTAAATGTGTGCAATGCTAGAGTATGATGTAAATGTGTGCAATGCTAGAGTATTAAGTAAATGTGTGCAATGCTAGAGTATGATGTAAATGTGTGCAATGCTAGAGTATGATGTAAATGTGTGCATTGCTAGAGTATGATGTAAATGTGTGCAATGCTAGAGTATAAAGTAAATGTGTGCAATGCTAGAGTATAATGTAAATGTGTGCATTGCTAGAGTATGAAGTAAATGTGTGCATTGCTAGAGTATTAAGTAAATGTGTGCAATGCTAGAATATTAAGTAAATATGTGCAATGCTAGAGTATGATGTAAATGTGTGCAATGCTAGAGTATGAAGTAAATGTGTGCATTGCTAGAGTATAAAGTAAATGTGTGCAATGCTAGAGTATGAAGTAAATGTGTGCAATGCTAGAGTATGATGTAAATGTGTGCATTGCTAGAGTATGAAGTAAATGTGTGCATTGCTAGAGTATGAAGTAAATGTGTGCAATGCTAGAGTATGAAGTAAATGTGTGCAATGCTAGAGTATGAAGTAAATGTGTGCAATGCTAGAGTATTAAGTAAATATGTGCAATGCTAGAGTATTAAGTAAATATGTGCAATGCTAGAGTATGATGTAAATGTGTGCAATGCTAGAGTATGAAGTAAATGTGTGCATTGCTAGAGTATAAAGTAAATATGTGCAATGCTAGAGTATGATGTAAATGTGTGCAATGCTAGAGTATGAAGTAAATGTGTGCAATGCTAGAGTATGATGTAAATGTGTGCATTGCTAGAGTATTAAGTAAATGTGTGCAATGCTAGAGTATTAAGTAAATGTGTGCATTGCTAGAGTATAAAGTAAATATGTGCAATGCTAGAGTATGATGTAAATGTGTGCAATGCTAGAGTATGAAGTAAATGTGTGCAATGCTAGAGTATGAAGTAAATATGTGCAATGCTAGAGTATGAAGTAAATGTGTGCAATGCTAGAGTATGATGTAAATGTGTGCATTGCTAGAGTATGAAGTAAATGTGTGCATTGCTAGAGTATTAAGTAAATGTGTGCAATGCTAGAGTATGATGTAAATGTGTGCAATGCTAGAGTATAAAGTAAATGTGTGCAATGCTAGAGTATAAAGTAAATGTGTGCAATGCTAGAGTATGAAGTAAATGTGTGCAATGCTAGAGTATAAAGTAAATGTGTGCAATGCTAGAGTATGAAGTAAATGTGTGCAATGCTAGAGTATAAAGTAAATGTGTGCATTGCTAGAGTATGATGTAAATGTGTGCAATGCTAGAGTATAAAGTAAATGTGTGCATTGCTAGAGTATGAAGTAAATGTGTGCAATGCTAGAGTATAAAGTAAATGTGTGCAATGCTAGAGTATGAAGTAAATGTGTGCATTGCTAGAGTATGATGTAAATGTGTGCAATGCTAGAGTATAAAGTAAATGTGTGCAATGCTAGAGTATAAAGTAAATGTGTGCATTGCTAGAGTATGAAGTAAATGTGTGCAATGCTAGAGTATAAAGTAAATGTGTGCAATGCTAGAGTATAAAGTAAATGTGTGCATTGCTAGAGTATGATGTAAATGTGTGCAATGCTAGAGTATTAAGTAAATGTGTGCAATGCTAGAGTATGAAGTAAATGTGTGCAATGCTAGAGTATGAAGTAAATGTGTGCAATGCTAGAATATGAAGTAAATGTGTGCATTGCTAGAGTATAAAGTAAATGTGTGCAATGCTAGAGTATAAAGTAAATGTGTGCAATGCTAGAGTATGATGTAAATGTGTGCAATGCTAGAGTATAAAGTAAATGTGTGCAATGCTAGAGTATAATGTAAATGTGTGCATTGCTAGAGTATGAAGTAAATGTGTGCATTGCTAGAGTATTAAGTAAATGTGTGCAATGCTAGAATATTAAGTAAATATGTGCAATGCTAGAGTATGATGTAAATGTGTGCAATGCTAGAGTATGAAGTAAATGTGTGCATTGCTAGAGTATAAAGTAAATGTGTGCAATGCTAGAGTATGAAGTAAATGTGTGCAATGCTAGAGTATGATGTAAATGTGTGCATTGCTAGAGTATGAAGTAAATGTGTGCATTGCTAGAGTATGAAGTAAATGTGTGCAATGCTAGAGTATGAAGTAAATGTGTGCAATGCTAGAGTATGAAGTAAATGTGTGCAATGCTAGAGTATTAAGTAAATATGTGCAATGCTAGAGTATTAAGTAAATATGTGCAATGCTAGAGTATGATGTAAATGTGTGCAATGCTAGAGTATGAAGTAAATGTGTGCATTGCTAGAGTATAAAGTAAATATGTGCAATGCTAGAGTATGATGTAAATGTGTGCAATGCTAGAGTATGAAGTAAATGTGTGCAATGCTAGAGTATGATGTAAATGTGTGCATTGCTAGAGTATTAAGTAAATGTGTGCAATGCTAGAGTATTAAGTAAATGTGTGCATTGCTAGAGTATAAAGTAAATATGTGCAATGCTAGAGTATGATGTAAATGTGTGCAATGCTAGAGTATGAAGTAAATGTGTGCAATGCTAGAGTATGAAGTAAATATGTGCAATGCTAGAGTATGAAGTAAATGTGTGCAATGCTAGAGTATGATGTAAATGTGTGCATTGCTAGAGTATGAAGTAAATGTGTGCATTGCTAGAGTATTAAGTAAATGTGTGCAATGCTAGAGTATGATGTAAATGTGTGCAATGCTAGAGTATAAAGTAAATGTGTGCAATGCTAGAGTATAAAGTAAATGTGTGCAATGCTAGAGTATGAAGTAAATGTGTGCAATGCTAGAGTATAAAGTAAATGTGTGCAATGCTAGAGTATGATGTAAATGTGTGCAATGCTAGAGTATAAAGTAAATGTGTGCAATGCTAGAGTATAAAGTAAATGTGTGCAATGCTAGAGTATGAAGTAAATGTGTGCAATGCTAGAGTATAAAGTAAATGTGTGCAATGCTAGAGTATGAAGTAAATGTGTGCAATGCTAGAGTATAAAGTAAATGTGTGCATTGCTAGAGTATGATGTAAATGTGTGCAATGCTAGAGTATAAAGTAAATGTGTGCATTGCTAGAGTATGAAGTAAATGTGTGCAATGCTAGAGTATAAAGTAAATGTGTGCAATGCTAGAGTATGAAGTAAATGTGTGCAATGCTAGAGTATAAAGTAAATGTGTGCATTGCTAGAGTATGATGTAAATGTGTGCAATGCTAGAGTATTAAGTAAATGTGTGCAATGCTAGAGTATGAAGTAAATGTGTGCAATGCTAGAGTATAAAGTAAATGTGTGCAATGCTAGAGTATAAAGTAAATGTGTGCATTGCTAGAGTATAAAGTAAATGTGTGCAATGCTAGAGTATAAAGTAAATGTGTGCAATGCTAGAGTATGATGTAAATGTGTGCAATGCTAGAGTATAAAGTAAATGTGTGCAATGCTAGAGTATGAAGTAAATGTGTGCAATGCTAGAGTATAAAGTAAATGTGTGCAATGCTAGAGTATAAAGTAAATGTGTGCAATGCTAGAGTATAAAGTAAATGTGTGCAATGCTAGAGTATAAAGTAAATGTGTGCAATGCTAGAGTATAAAGTAAATGTGTGCAATGCTAGAGTATGATGTAAATGTGTGCAATGCTAGAGTATAAAGTAAATGTGTGCAATGCTAGAGTATGATGTAAATGTGTGCATTGCTAGAGTATAAAGTAAATGTGTGCAATGCTAGAGTATGATGTAAATGTGTGCATTGCTAGAGTATGAAGTAAATGTGTGCAATGCTAGAGTATGAAGTAAATGTGTGCAATGCTAGAATATGAAGTAAATGTGTGCATTGCTAGAGTATAAAGTAAATGTGTGCATTGCTAGAGTATAAAGTAAATATGTGCAATGCTAGAGTATGATGTAAATGTGTGCAATGCTAGAGTATGAAGTAAATGTGTGCAATGCTAGAGTATGAAGTAAATATGTGCAATGCTAGAGTATGAAGTAAATGTGTGCAATGCTAGAGTATGATGTAAATGTGTGCATTGCTAGAGTATGAAGTAAATGTGTGCAATGCTAGAGTATGATGTAAATGTGTGCAATGCTAGAGTATGATGTAAATGTGTGCATTGCTAGAGTATAAAGTAAATGTGTGCAATGCTAGAGTATAAAGTAAATGTGTGCATTGCTAGAGTATGAAGTAAATGTGTGCATTGCTAGAGTATGAAGTAAATGTGTGCAATGCTAGAGTATGATGTAAATGTGTGCAATGCTAGAGTATGAAGTAAATGTGTGCAATGCTAGAGTATGAAGTAAATGTGTGCAATGCTAGAGTATGAAGTAAATGTGTGCAATGCTAGAGTATAAAGTAAATGTGTGCAATGCTAGAGTATGATGTAAATGTGTGCATTGCTAGAATATGAAGTAAATGTGTGCAATGCTAGAGTATGAAGTAAATGTGTGCAATGCTAGAGTATGAAGTAAATGTGTGCATTGCTAGAGTATAAAGTAAATGTGTGCAATGCTAGAGTATTAAGTAAATGTGTGCATTGCTAGAGTATGAAGTAAATGTGTGCAATGCTAGAGTATGAAGTAAATGTGTGCAATGCTAGAGTATAAAGTAAATGTGTGCAATGCTAGAGTATGATGTAAATGTGTGCATTGCTAGAGTATGAAGTAAATGTGTGCAATGCTAGAGTATGAAGTAAATGTGTGCAATGCTAGAATATGAAGTAAATGTGTGCAATGCTAGAGTATAAAGTAAATGTGTGCATTGCTAGAGTATAAAGTAAATATGTGCAATGCTAGAGTATGAAGTAAATGTGTGCATTGCTAGAGTATAAAGTAAATGTGTGCAATGCTAGAGTATGATGTAAATGTGTGCATTGCTAGAGTATAATGTAAATGTGTGCAATGCAAGAGTATAAAGTAAATTTGTGCAATGCTAGAGTATAAAGTAAATGTGTGCATTGCTAGAGTATAAAGTAAATGTGTGCAATGCTAGAGTATAAAGTAAATGTGTGCATTGCTAGAATATGATGTAAATGTGTGCAATGCTAGAGTATGAAGTAAATGTGTGCAATGCTAGAGTATTAAGTAAATGTGTGCAATGCTAGAGTATTAAGTAAATGTGTGCAATGCTAGAGTATGAAGTAAATGTGTATACTTTTGGAATAATTTTTTTGAATTTGAATTGAGTGACTATTGACATTTTAATTGGCATATTTCCATGTAATCCATCGCTAACGTTACGCACTATTGTTCATCCGCCATACTAGCCAGCGCCCATTGTCCAGGTGTAAAATGTTAAAAGTAAACTGCCTTGATCATTATAGTGTCAACCCTACTGAAGGAGTCAGCCTCCCGGGCTTATAAGACACCTCTTATAGTGTTACATTTACTCCCCAATTCCTTATACTATGTGCCAGGCACCAGGCGGACAGGCAATTGTTAACCATTTTAACTAGCTGGCGGCTCACCAACTAGCCTCATCAGAACAGGCCCCTGACAGGACTCGAACCTTCGACCTCCCGCTCAGTAAGCGGACGCCTTAACTATTAGGCCACGGAGACGGTGTATTTATACAGTTAGAAGATGTTACTGCCAGGAAAAAACTACTGAAGCGTATCGTTGACATAAAAAATTTGAAATCCTGAATTCTATGTAACGTCATATCTAAAATATGCGGAGACAATTGGGAAGATAAACTACAAACTTTATGTAACAAAGAGGTATCACTTCGAGTGTGTGAAGATTTAACTGAAAGGATATCGAAAGCGAGAAGTGTTCTTTTCTCATTTTTTAAGCAGTGTTGTGACTAGAAGAAAGAAGCGTATTCTAAGCATGACTATCTAGTTGTTGAAGACCAAAAGTATGTGTTTGACATAGTCCAAAATAAACCAGTAACTATAATTAGATAGGGATCAGGCCAACGTCTAAAATACAAATCAACATTGAACTAATCCTCAGTTAATATCAGCAGATTGTGTTAATATAGGGACAATGAAGAATTCTTAAATTATTGTAATACGTTTGACTTTATAAGTTTCTGTGAATTGTGACAAACCCCAGTTGATAATTTCTCTGTGATCTTATTCCTGGATATAAAATCTTTGATAGTCCGTACTTTGGAAAGAAAAGACAGCGTTGGTCAGCAGGTGTTTCTGTAATTATTTTTCCATCACATTAATGACTTTAGTGTTGGTGACCTTGACCTTTCTGATCACTTCTCAATAAACTGTAATTTAGGATTTTCAACGAGATCGACAGGGAAATGAAGGACCATCTAAATGTTGAGCAAACGTTATGTAGTCATGAATACTACTAGTGGCGAGAAACACTGAAACAATCTTTCCTTGATAAATTCTGTGCGATATGTACGAGGTATTATGACAATATCACAGATGAAAATGTATTAGATAGTCAAAGTAACTTTGTCAATCTGTATAAGTAGGCTGGAGAAGGTATGAACGTTACAAGTTCTAGCCAATTACGGAAACGCACAGAAATCGTTCAGCCTGAGTGACGAGATATGACTGTATTGAAGCAAAACAAGTTGAATATAGTATGTTGCAAAAGTTTCCATTAAGCAGTTTTCAAACAGATCTCAATGAATACCTATCATCGAAACATGAGTTAAAAACTTACGTCGTGCAAAACAATTACAAAAAATAGGTGTCGGAGAAATGAACTGTTACAAAGTTGTGTAGATCCAAAGAAATTCTGGAGTTGTATCAAGAGTGCAAGTAAGAGTCATTCTAAAAGAGGTGATGCGAACAATATACCTAGTACAGAGTGGTTTACATTTTGGGGATACGCACGACAATAATGAGATACCGCAACGGAATATATTTGTAAACTTTAAAGAAGAGCAAGAGTGCGATATATATAGATGCCAAAGTAAGTGAAGAAGAAATAAAGAATAACCTAAATTCACTAAGAAACAACTGTGCTTCATGTCTTAATGGTTGTTGTGTTGAAATGTACAAAATCACTATTATTTTTAGCACAACCTGACTTGAAAACGCTATATCATAAAATACTGTCATCCCGACTATTCCCACCTGATTGGTCCGTAGTTTAATGAGGGACATTCTGATAACAAATTATCTCCCTTACTCAGACAACATCAAAGGTAGACCAAATAGCATTTTGGTCCTTTCAGTTGGAATCCTCTGACTTTATCCTTGTTTTTAACTGTGATAGTCTTGACTTTAGTTGTGAAAATTGTCACTTATAAATCAAATAAAAAGATAGGATTATCAAAAAACAAAGATAATGGTGTTAACAAAACCTGTTGCTAAATTTATTGTTTAATCTAACTACCACTGTTGCAAATAATTAGGCTTAATTATCACCATACCAAAAGAGAAAATAGCGATAAAAGCAGCGGAATCCAAATAAAAGGACCAAAGTAATATCAGAGAGTATTGAGGGTAGATAATAAAAAAGAACTGAAGCGTGACCTTAATAACTTCAGGGCGATATCGATTATAAACTGTCTTCGTAAAACTGTTCATTACATCCGTCTTACATTTTGGACAGAAGTAAACTATGTTATTGACGAATCGCAAACATGATTTAGACGTGGGTATTCTACTGTTGAAAACTTATTTCACTTACAAGCGATAGTGCAAAAATACTTGTCTAAAAAAGAAATGGCGTGTATATTTACATTTTCTTTGACTGTATAAAAACCTTCGATAATAGCATCCATGCTCAACCATGGAACAGTCTGAGACCTAAAGGGATCAAGGAACATAGAAAGCTATTACTGATATTTTAATCCATGTACATTCAACTTCAATATTGTATTAAACTTAAAGGTGGGTTGTCTCGTGGTACAAGTATTAAGGTACATTATCCTCTCCGAAGTTATGTTGAACTAAAACTTATAAAGTTTAGCTTCATACTTGGACACAAGGTCAAATAAGTATAGGTCGTTGGGAAATTGTTGTGCAAAGAGGTGTTGTATCCAAGTATGAAGTAAATCCGCTAACTAATAAGGAAGTTATAGACAATGTTAAAGTTTTTGAACAATTGGATATTCAAAGTGAAGGCCATTTAGGGATCAAGGTCAAATAAATATAGGTCGATGGAAAAGTGTTGTTTAAAGGGATGTTGTGTCCAAGAATGAAGTAAATCCACTTACTTTTAACGAAGTTATGGCCAATGTTAAAGTTTTCGGACGGAATGAGGGACGGATGGTTCAAAAACTATATGCCTCCCTTCAGAGGTATAAAAATACCCATCTTATACCCTAAAGCTGCTTTAACATTGAGTAGCTGCAACATGTTAACTGGGATCAGATATAAAGCATTTGAGTATTGTTTATGTTCTTCTACATTCATGCAAACTGGGAGGCCTATTTTGGAATTTATAACATTACTATTTTCTCGAACAACAGAATGTTAGGCAATGCTCATTGTCTATATTTATAAAAAAAATGATTACATGCAACGGAAAAAAAATCAAACAAAGCTTTAAACAATAAAGAAAAGATGTATGATATATTCAAGTTAACATTATTACATTAGTAACATGATTATCTTACGAATGTTTGAATAAAAATGATAAAGCGAAAAATTTCAGTTTTTATCAGCAAGTTTTCTTGAATTAGCATGGCTAGAGTAACAGCTTTTAAGCATTGCACCTCACCTTATCGCCATCAAGCTACTCGTATATTCAAAGTTTGAAATCAATGCCCTGTAATGGGACCGACGTACATTCGATTACTATATGCTTCCATCCGGGGACATAAAAACTATAGACAGATTGCATATGTAAAAAGATTCAGTTTAATTAACATTTATACTCATATAGGACACCAGAGTTAATTTCAAGTATTTATTAATTGGGTTTTATGTTTGTATGTTAAGCGGTTATGAAACCATTCTGATGTTGTTCGCATATTTCAATGTGTTTGAAAAACGGCCACTTAACAGTTCTTGGAAATTAATTTCATATTTAATACATTCTTGTCTCGGCATTTCTCTCAAAGTCTTATTCAGCTAAATTCAAAACACGTAAATAAATTTAAGCGATTTATTTCAACAGTTTCGGTTTGCACCCATGAACAAACTAAAAGTTAAGCCCTGTAGGTTTTGAAGGACGAGAACACTAGTTTTCTACAAAAATGCATGAAACATTATGCCCTTTGAGGTTAGGCTATTAATACTCCAAGAACAAGACATGATAATTATAGAAAGAGTGTTTGTAAAAACGCTGTATTTAAACTTTAGGCCCAGTAGCATTTAATAGAAGATCACATGGCCTGCGCCCCCATTAGCTAAAACTGCTGCTTGCAGAGTCGATGGTTTTGAATCCTGCTAGGGAATTATTTTAAAAAAGCAGAATTGTGGGTTTCCAGCAAGCATAATAATACTTTCTTACTGCCAGTCGGCTTTGCTTTCGGTATGTAGATAAAAGAATTCGGAAAAATGCACAGTTTTATAACTGTTCTGAACATTGAAAACATTCAACTACTAGAAGGCGGAGTTTTATTTGCAGGCCTTTTACTTAATATTCTTTTCCTTTTCCTCCTGTTTACTTCTTTTTAATGTTTTACACTTTGCTTTTCTTTTTTAACCATGCTTCGATAGGCGTCACTTTACTTCGCTTTGCATTTTTTTCAACTAAACAGAGAAACACTATGTTTTGTATGATATCTATTACCTTATATGACATGAACATTATAAGTGCAATAGCATTTCATTTCATTCTTACAGTAAATCTTATATATTTGCAATTAAACAAAGTAAAATTAAACACCGTTCTTACCTCTTTGGTTTGTTTCGCAAGTGAATGAAGAGGCACATGTTTATACGATCGTTAGCTGATGTCCATGTCAAGGTAACTATACTATCTTGATACTCCTCGGCCGTCTCTTAGGTGATTCGTACGATTTTCTTTTAGTCAAAAGATGTGTATAATTTCCAGTCATTTTATCAATATAAAGCAAATAATTACCAAAATTGAACACTGGAATATAGGTTTATTGCTTTAAGTATTTCATTTAACACTAAGATACTCCTTTATCACAGTTTTTATTTTATTTTACTTTTAAAATGAAGTGGGGTTTTCCGAAGTCAACAAACGATCTGTTTAATCATTAAATGCATTATCGCGTTTGTCTTTTCTTTATTTGAACCCTAGAACCTACCGATCGGGATTTTGTTTATAACTATTGGTGCGTACACAAAATCGTGCATTTTACACCTTGAAACGGAAAGAACAAAACTATTAAGTAAATGTGTGCATCAACTTAAAGGGGCTGTGCTCCAGATGACAAAAAAAGGAAAGTTTTCTTGTATTATAAATTTCTTGTAATATTTATAACTAATGCTTTAAAAATAACCTACTGACAAAAAATAAGTCAAATAATTACATTTTAAATAGATTTTTTCGCTTTCAAAGTGCTATACCGTAACGCGACGGTATAACTATATCGTATAAGATTTAAAGAAAATATCTGTCATATCACATACGGCGATGGTGGTGACAGTAAAAGCGTTGGAAATATTCTATTTTGACTTTTATAATCAGTTTTGAAGTAAACTATTATGTTGTTATAATCTCACGGCATCTAAATATATATTTTATGAAAAATTTTTTTTTAGTTCAAATCTGGAGTACAGCCTCTTTAAAGGCAGTTTTTGTTTGTTTGTTATTCTTTTTAAACACAGTTTGCTGATATTTTGTCTTGTTTATAAGTTTTCAGGTTTTTGAAATTATACATGGGTGGTTAATTGCTGACTTTTAATTCTTTATAGGTTTAGGGGTTTGAACGATGACATTCTAAAAAGGATCCAGCTGAAATATTATTCAGTTAAAATGAAGTAACAATAACTTCGCCTTCTGTTTTAGAATATTGATATCAGGCTGGGTCAATATTCTCTTCAGTTCGGAAGGATACTGTTTTAATTTTTATATCAGAGCGGGCTTCAAATAATTTGCATTAACTGTTTGAATATCCGTTTCAGAGATTAGATTCGAGACGTTATATTATCATTGTGTGTGACAGAGAATGACAGTATACACATAATATCATAATTTCAAAACTAATATACAAATAATGGTAAAAGATGTATGTTTACAAATTATAGGATAAAATTATTTTAAAGGGTCATTTACTAGTTAATGAACTGGAAACAAACAATCAATTTATTCATTAAACAGGCTCATATACCAGATGAAAGAATGCGAATTGATCTTGAAGCGGAATGTGCTGCAATGTATGTGTTTACCAAAGAGTTACCTGCTATTGATGAAATGTCACCTGGTGAAAAGTCAATGAAAATAGGATCGTCTTACATAATAATTGATCTTGGAGGTACTGTAATTTCTGTTAGATACTTTTAGAGCAAACTGTAGTTTTTCTCAGTTTGGTCGATTTCATTTTCAGATATATTGTAAAAACAGTAAAATTTACAACACTCATCGAACGTGAACATCGTTCCTGTGTGGCAGACTTAAGTCATAATTCTATATCTTTTTCCACGTCTGGCGATTTTTGTAATTTTGACAGATAATCAATTTTGGACGATAAGTCACAAGACACTTGCTTAGCCAGTTGTACTTTCACTTCTTTGAATTTCAAATGCAAATAGATTTCCGGTTCTTGTTAAATACTTTCTTGTTTCAGTATATCAATATTAACTTTTGTGGTGAATTGCCTTTATGCTGCTGCTCATCGAGTGATTGACGACTGTCAGTTTAAAGAGATAATGATCCCTGACGGAGGGCCATTGGGCGCTTAAAATATCAATATGAAATTTGAGCAGTGTTTGCTGAAACTCATTGGAGATCAAGCCTTCAGTTGCTTTCAAGATGGGGATATGTGTGATTATTTAAACATACAGCGTAACTTTGAAAATATAAAATGTGCTTTTACAGGAAGGGAAGGCCAAACACGTGAGGTTACGGCTTCCAAAATCATTGCATCAGATACATAAAAAGCAATAAAGAATCACTCTCTGAGTCTGTCAGTCGGATGGCTTATTCTAAAGATGTTGAGATTACTGACAATGAAATTGAAAACGGTACTTATTAGAAGTTTCTTCGAAGACACAGTTGACGCTATCCCTTCGACGGTAGATCTGTATTAGCAAACATTTCAGAGAAATTTTATACATCATTTGTGTTGCCGGCTTTACAGACAATCACATACTGAAGCAAGCGTTTCATGCAAAATATTCGAAAAAAAAAAACTATTATCATCCCTCAGGAGGCTGTAACGGCAATTATGAAGAGAGCAATTATTTTTGCTAGGGAGCGGCCGGTGAAGTGACGAAAAATACAGCAAACAAATGGTTTAGACCGGAATGGATGTTTTAACCCAAAAATTCATGATTAAAAAAGCGAGAAGAAACAGACGACGGGTCTGACTGTCTGGCATTTTAAGAAAATTAATCGAAAATGGAGACTAAGTTTTATATGACAATCCAACACAAGTAAATGAGGCATACGTCAAATCAAAGTACGAAATGATCATCGATTTCCTGTTTTACAAGTCAGATATCAAATCTTTGCCAGATCTGTTGATGACATCTGATGCCGTCTAATCGGCACAATGAGAGTACATTTTGGTGGAAGAGATGTTAAAACTCTAGAGATAAGTGTAAAGCTGAAGGTTTATTTTGCAGACACTGACCTGACTCCTGAAGTAGAAGATGACATCGGAACAAAAGTGAAGTGAGCTTTAAAATTGTCCGAAGAAACACAAGATCAAGTCTTTCATATGTGTCAGTGTCAGAAAAACGTTACAGTGATCTAGATTCATTGTAATCAGAAATATGTTTCGAAAAATCCGATCCAAGGAGTGAATGGACCATGATAATAATGCCCGTGCGTCCGTTCGACTTTACTTGATAGTGCGGTGACACACGCTAAAAAGATGGAACTACAGTTTAAACTTCAGATAGGGGACTGTACGGCGCAAGAACTGGATCCCTAATTTATCTCGTTTTCACATAATCTCTCCTTTTCTCTTATAGTTTTCTTGAGTATAGAGTGAATATATTTAAAATTACTTTATCATACAGGACTCTGAGAGGGGTAGCAAATATCACATTACATATAAAAAACGTTCAGTTCGTCCTATTTTTATCAAATGACAAATAGTATTTTGGCGCGGAGCTGCAAAAACCGCTATACCACCTACCTGCATCGGCCATTTAGAATGACATGCGCATCAAAGTTATCTTATTTGTAATAATCATTACTGCTACTTCAAACACTCCTTACCGGCACTACCAGGATTCTATCTAAAGACCTCTTTTTCCAGGTCCGGCTGTTTTACACTCTCAGGAATGAAGATGAAAAGTATGTGAATGAAAATCATATATTTTTCATAAAAAAAATGGTCACCATACAATTTTACAGAAACAATTGCATCGTGTAGTTTACATCATATCTGTTACTGCAAATTAATATAACGAAAACAAAAGATAATTGCTTAAGAAACATTTATACTTAGGAAACACCTAGACAAACACGCAACACTGATAAAACGCAATTTCCGAAAGTGAAAGGTCTAGGACTTTCCAGAAGCTCCATGTTTGGTCGTGTTTGACTTCATTTATCTAAATTTAAATGTACTTCCATTTTTGGCCCAGTACATTTCGCAATATTAGTTAGTTTAAATTCTGAATACATAATAAAAAACATTACATTGGGTATAGAGAAATATCCTGATTAATCGTCCGAGCATGTTATAAAAACAGATATTTAAACTTAGAACCTGCGGCTATATGTCAATCAGTTATAACAATATACATGTATTTGAATATAATACCAGATTAGTCTAAGACCACTGGATTCCAAATAAAATTTAAATCTGTATATGTAAACCTATATTATATAACTGTGTAAATATGTCACATCATTCTAATAAGAAAATACAGTATTTCATTGGTAAATGGTAATGTGAAAATATGAATGACTAAAGAAACAATGCTGCTCTGTCTGTCGATTCAGTATGTTATTCAGACATATCACATAAATAGAGATGTCATAAATTTGGCGGTAAAATATACTATGTAAGTCTTATCTGCTGATAAGCAAATATGAGAAACATTCTTTACAATAGTATTGTTTGATTCCTGTTCAAATGAATAAGCCACTCAAATGGTTATTTGCCCGTTTCAACAGCTGTCTCTTAGAACGAAGTTTAAATTTTAGTTTATTAACACACCTGACACTGCCTCTTCAATCCTGCTAATTTGTTACAATAAAAAGCTATCTGAGGACATGTTCCAATCCGAGTGATTTTGTTGCTTCCTCCCGAATCTTGAATTTTTGCACCTTTCCAGTTACTGTCAATGGGAAGTTTTTTACAAATTGGACATACTTTGGCACTTTAAACTTTGCAATCTGCAAATGAAACAAAGATTAATTCGTAGCATTTGAAATATTGTACTACTGCAGGCGTCTGTTATTATATTCTTTTTTTGTAATTACTGAATACATGTATTACATATCACACCTTTTAACCCCTATAGCAAGTTATTTTTAAATTAATTTTGAAATAACACTAAGACTTAACCTTGATAAACATGTTAACATGACACTTGATAAACAATAGAACTTGACATTTGATAAACATTTGAACATGACGCTAACATTATTCAAATAATTCGTTCCGCTAACATACATGTAATTTAATCATTTCCACATTTCAAGATTATGAAACACTGTGTACAACACAATGTACAATGTTTTCAAAATTTGCTATTTTTGTACATGTCTGGACAAATGTCTGTACTGTATGCCGAAAATACATTTTCCTTAACCAAGGAAGAAATTGAAAACATATTTCAGATAAAGATAAAGTCATTGAACCAATAAGAACTTCTTAAAACAGCTTAAGAAATTATACTAAATTTCAACAAGCATCTATAGAGATAGTTTATCGTAAACCTTGTCAGAAAAAAGCATATCTTTCTACCTTTTCCTTACAGAATTGTCGAATTTCCTCTTCTGTTGCTGTTTCGCCATCTTTCAGCTTTACCCAAGCACAAATCTGCTCCCCAAGTCGCTTGTCTGGTACACCAACAACCTAATAGTTAAAAAGTACCTAATTTCAGAGTCGATCATCCAATTTCAAATGTAACATAATACTTTTGCGCTAAGCTTAAAATAACTTTTTAGAACAATCTAACTACATTTATTTTAATAACTATATACGGACTAACTGTCAAATTCATACTTTAACAGTGAAACATCTGCAGTAATAAGTATAATCAATGTTACCACTTGTCCAGAATATGTTTAATGTTTCCAAAACAAATATTTTTAAAAAGACGTTTCCATTTAAGCTCATTATATAATTAAATACTTTTTGTTGCAAAAATCAAAATGACTGAAATCGGTCACGTAGCCCATATAACGAACTCGTACTTGATTCTAACTTTCCTTACTCACTTGAACGTCCTTAATTTTTGGATGTTTGTACAAAACTTGTTCTATCTCTAATGGATAAATGTTTTCTCCTCCACGTATAATCATGTCTCTTATACGACCTGAGATCTGAACATAACCGTTCTCGTCCATAATACCCGTGTCTCTGAATATAAAAAAAAAAACATCATTTTTAGCTCCACTATTCGAAGAAAAGAAGTGGAACTATTGTCATAACCCCCTCGTCGGCGTCGGCGTTGGTTAACCTTTTTGTTAGGGTCCATTTCTCAGAAACTATCGACGCTATTTACTTCAAATTAGGAATACATGTTCACAATCAAAATGCAACGCATTTCTCAACAGCAGATAACCCTCAAATTTATATTTTGCAAATTTATGCCCCTTTTTCAACTTAAGATTTCTTGGTTAACCTTTTTGTTAATGTCTTTTTCTCAAAAAGTGTCAAAGACATTCCATTCATACTTGGAATACTTGATCATCAGCAAAACCCCAGCAAAGATTACTGGTACCCATGTCGCTGGGATCAAAGATAGCCCCGTCTCAGGGGTCACTTGATTTTGCTTATACTTATATAAAGGAAAAATCTTCTTAAGCCTGGAAATAAACTATTAACTTACATGGGATGGATAAGTACTTGCCATCCTCTTACTCCCCCGTCCCCTCCGGGGGTTACCACCCATAATTTTTTCATTATAATTATCTTTTGTATATATGTAGGTACTTGACCCCACCGTGTTTGAGACCCCTCTTGTTACCCCCCCCCCCCCCACATCCGAAGAAAAAAACATTTTTCAAAATATCTAGGTATGAAGTTACTTGACTCCTGCTCCCCCCCCCCCCACTTCTTTTCACTGGTCAAAGAAAAATGTCCTTTGTGTAATCACTACATTTATTTTACGACATTTAAATGAAATATTCAATTTACAGCGGTATACACTTATCTATTGAAAAGTTTGAAGTCAACTGAAAGATCACTTAGAATTTATTAGGCACCAGCTAGATTCATTCTCTTCTTTCTTTACGCCGTGAAGCAACTATTATTAATCTCCCTTGATGTTTACCTCCCTTTAAATGAAAACCACAACTGACCCCAAATCAGTCTTGGTGGAATTCGAGTTCAAGAGCACATGAGACAATAACAAAAGGAAATGCCAAACGTTTTGCCAAAAGAAACTTTGTCTGTTATGTCTTGCAAGTTTTTAAAAAAAATAAAAAGGAGCAGAAACTACCTAGTCTAAGATCATAAAACAGGTGCTGCATACAAACTACAATAATGTGCGTAATGGTTTTGCTTGCAGGTAACATTTTTACATGTACTCCTTACCCAGTACGATACCATCGGTCTGGCAAACATACTTCACGTGTTTTTTCTTCATCTGCCCAATACTCGAGCATTGTTGTATACCCTCTCGTGCACAATTCCCCAATAGTACCAATAGGAACTATCTTGCAGTCTTCGTCGACAATCTTTGCCTTCAATAAAAGCCTTATAAAATAGTTTTGGTGAAACAATCATTTATCTATATTTCGAATATAGTCGTCAGCTCGTTAATTGGGCTTAATCAAAAGACCTGTTGTGAGTGTAAGGTTACAACTGACTTAAATCCTGTGACCTTACCAACAAAGCTCTAGAGGTGCACACTGCTTGTCTAAAAGGACTATTTGCAGTTTAATGTTAGATACAAAACCGGAAATCAAAATGAATTAACAAAATGATAATGAGATTTCATCATGAAAATCGCTTATGTCAAGGTGTCAATTGACAATTCAAGTACAGCAGGTAAACTGAATACATTAATATTAGTCTTTATATAGAGAGTTGTTGTATCAATTTTGGGTTGAACGCTATTCCTTAAAAGAGAACGCATTCTTACTTTTTTGCTATAAACATTTACCCACTAATGCCTAGTGTCTACAAAAGAAGATATTTGCAAACAGTGCAGACTCAGATCAAACGCCGCAATTTGCGGCATCTGATCAAGGTTTTCACTATTTGCATAAATGACTTCTTTAACTAAATGGAATAAAATTGAAAATTCATACCAGAAGCCCTTTCAATTGAAAATGAACTCGTCTAACAGACAAGGCATAATCCATAAGGGATAAATGGGTTAAGAAAACATTTAAGAACGTATTTTCTTCTTTAAAGTGATGAATTATTTTTCATTTTAAAGAAAATTAGCAAATAAAATTAATTATTCAGTATATGATAAGGGTATGTCCCTTTCAATATAACAACGTGGTAGCCCCACAATTTCAGTTGAACACAGAAAAGTTGTGATTCACAGTCCTTTCGTCTGCTACTGAAACCCTAAACAAGTACCGTATCAGTCCTGCTAATTCTTATTACTAGGTTACATTTCTTTACTTAACTTTATACAAACTACAACAACAATTTGTCGGACATGCATGAATTAAGAAGTATGTCTGTGTGGAAGCGTTGTACGGATCATCAGCTTTTGAATTATCTAAACCAAACCTGAGTTAATAATGTTCATTTTTCCTGTTATTTTGGCGAAAAACTTTTCTAGAATTAGTAACAATGACATTTCTTTTCTAACGCCGTTACCTATGAGTCTTAGTTTGTGTATCGTCGGTATTGGTTGCCCATATGACAGACGGCCCCTGCAGAGGTTAAGGGGGACAGTGCAAGATACAGAAGCATCCAATTCCCGAGACACCCTTGGTTCTTTGCATGCTCAGAGTATAGCACTGCTACATTGAACCTCGGCTTAATGTCTCATTCTAAAAACAATTAGTGGTGGAGATCGAACTCGCGACCCCTAGATTACCAGTGTAGTGCGTTTCCACTGGACCACTGATCCGCTCCCCTACCAATGATTTTGCTCAGTGATTTTTATAGGTACCTCGACATGAGGATGGGCTGTTCCAACAGTTGAGACACGTTTGTCTATCGGGTCATTTCTATTGCTCTGGAAAGTTACAGGACTGTTCTCTGTGGTTCCATAACATACCTGTAAAACATTTACTCTGAGTATCAACTCACCTGTAATATTTTATAACCAATATCTAAGGGTGACTTATATCTTAATCATTCACAGTAAAATAAGATGTTTTAAACAAACAGAAAAAATGTGTCATAGTGAAATCTTCGTTGTTTTGAACACTTTCTATACCAAAACAAAGAATAGATAGGCCTGATATGGTTAACATAAAAAGGGATTGATACTTTTGGTAAAAATGACAACAGACTGAAATTTTCTACTTCTGCAGGTTGTTATTGACGGCTCTTTCTTATGACATTTTTCACAAAGTGCACTTTCCGTGTAAAGAAAAACGTAAATCTGGGGACTTCCTACCGTTACTTCGTCCATGTGCATTTTAGCAATTACTTGTTTCATTGTTTCAATGGGACACGGTGATCCGGCCATAATACCGGTGTACAGAGTTGAAAGGTCAAACTTGTCGAATTCTGGATGGTTCAACATGTCAATAAACATTGTCGGTACGCCGTATAAAGCTGTACATCTGTAAAATAAGCCTAGATCTGCATTACATAATGTTGATGAACGTAAAGTAAAAAATATTGAAGAAGACATAATTTCATTGTATGAAAAAAAAATGGATACATAAACACAAATCACACAGTTGCTATTACAACAGTTAACTAACTTTTCTCAGCTACTTGGGTAGATCTTACTTTTATAGAAACAAAATTATCTCATAAAAATAAATGAATTTTAGACTCACAATGTTTTCTCCCCTTATGCCTATTATTTTTTAATTTGATCAACACTTAAGACAATTGACAGCCAGGAACAGAATTAACCAAGACATCACTATGACTACAATCACCATAAATACTCTTATTTTATTTAAACTATTTTTGTCTTATCATTATTGTTGTTGTTATTACAATTATTATCACTATTTTTGTAACTATTATTTTTATCGTTAGTATTATCATAATTATTATCATTATTATTGACAATGGTGATGGGGGTGATGGTGATAATGTTGATGATGATGATGGTTTTATGTTATTGCCATTATTAGTATCTTACTTTTCTTGAGAAACAGCTGTAAGTGCCGTGGTGGGATCGAATCCTGGTGAAGGAAATACACAAGTGGCGCCGTGGTTTGGGGTCTGTAAGCTTGCCAAAACCATTCCAAAACAGTGATAGAGTGGCACAGGGCAACAGATCCGAGCTTGCTGCAAGCAGAAAATATACGAATCTGAAGTCGCAAAAAGTTGCAATATCAAATTACATATAGTGCTGTTAAATTCTGGCTCTGGTCTGAAAATTGGTCCCGCCAGGGTTGTCATGGGTTTTCCTTAAATGTGTATCGTAAATATTTAAAAACATCTTCTTCTCTGACACCCCAAGGGCTCGAGCTTAAACATTTGGCATGTGGTCTAGTGGTCCTTTATCAAAATTGTTCAAATTATTATCAATGGGTCAACATTGACAAAGCCCTAGGGGTCATTGGTTTTCCTTTTGTGCATTTTAGTAAAACCTTCATAAATCTTCTGAAACCCCAAGGGCTAGAGCTTAGATATGTTTTACATGAACCATCGTCGAGTGGACCTCTACCAAGATTGTTCAAATTATGGCTCTGGCGTCAAAATTTGCCTTGCCCCGTGGATCTTGGGTTTTCCTTATATGTATGTAGCAAAACGTTTAAAAATCTTATTCTTTGAAACCCTAATGGCCAGAGCTTTGATATCTGGCATGAAACATCGTCTAGTTGATACCAAGATTGTTTAAATTATTGCTCTGGGGAATAAATTGGCCCCGCCCTGGGGGTCATGCCCTGGGGATCATGGGTCTTTATTTCTTAATGGATTGTCTTCATAATTGGAAAAAACTTTTTTTGACAAAATCTCTAAGGAGACCAGACTGAACATGACCTTGACTTTTAAATGACCTTCGCCTTCAATGTAAAATTATTGTAATTTGCAAAAATTGGCCATAACTTTGTTATTAAATGTTGGATTTGATTCATACTTGGACAAAACAAAACTTATGACAAAACCGACATGATGAATAATTAAAGTATAATCTTGAGCTTTAAATAAATTACACATTCAAGGTCGGAATATTGAAATTTGTTTAAATTCTCAAAACTTATTTATTTATTTTCGGGTTCTATTTATGCAACAATATGAAAAAAACTGACACGTTGAATTACTCAAGTATGACCTTGACCTTTAAATGATTTTGACCCTAAAGGTCAAGCTGAATTGAATTAAGTGTATTTTGCCTAAATTGTCATAACTTTGTCACTTTTACGGCTTTTATTCATACTTAGACAAAGCAACACTTATTATAAAACCGAATTGAATTATTTAAGTATGACCTTGATCTTTATTAAACCTTGACGTTTAAGGACCAGTAATTGAATATTGCTAAAGTTTGCAACACCATGTCTGACAAAGCTGACATGTTGAATTATTCAAGTATGACATTGACCTTGAAGTGACCTAAACCTGAAGTAATTGAATTTTGCTTAAATTGCCATAACTTTTTATGAATGGACGTATTAGATTCATACTGGGACAAAACGACATTGAGAACAAAATAGACATGTTGAATAATTCAAACATGACCTTGACTTTTTCATGACCTTGTTGGTTATATCTTTGCTAATAATATACGAATTGTCCTCTTATTTGGCCATGACTACCATTTGGACAATACCTTCAAGAAGGATAAACTGAACTTGACTTTGACCTTTATATGACTTTGACCTTCAAGGTCAAATTATCAAATATTGCTAAAATTAGCCACACAATTTATGACAAAATCGACATGTTGAATTATTCAAGTGTTATCGTGACCTTGACCGTCAAGGACAAGTTATTGAATTTTGCATTAATTGCAATAACTTTGTTATAAATGGACGAACTTAATTCATACTGGGATTAAAACAACACTGATAACAAAACCAACATGTTTAATAATTCAAGGTTGACCATTGACCATGGCCTTTAAATGACTTTGACGGAGTTAAATTGGCTATATCTTTGTTAATGGTTCTATTATATTCATAATTGGACATAAGTACCATTTGGGCAATACCTTCAAGAAGGTTAAACTGAAAATGACCTTGATCTTTATTTTACATTGACATTCAATGACAAATTATTGAATATTGCTCAAATTGGCCAAAACTTCGTTGTTAATTGCTGGATTCGATAATTATAATTCTAAATGATGTTGCCTTTGAAAATTCTTCACGACAATGTGCTTCCTCCGATGTTTTTGCCTTTGGGAATAAGGGAAAAGTCGAGCATGGCCCCCAGTTGCAGTGGCTGATATTCAAATTCTTGTGATAATCACTTTCGTAAGCTTTCAGCATTTTACACCAATACCATTCTGTCCTCAGGCAAGCGAACTGGGGCAATGGCCCACTTGTTTACATTTTATTTGGAACTATTTTCTTAGCGAATGTTTAGAAACAGCTTTTAGTATAGTTCAAATAATGATAGCTACGTTTACACCCATTTATGATTGTTTTGATCACCCGTTAACATTTGAAATAAACTTTTATTCTACGAGTTTAGGAATAATGTTAACTAAGCTCGTGAGAGGTTCACTATATGAAAGGTTCCTAAACTCATTGAATAAATGTTTATTAGAAATTAAAATTTGTGTCAGATCCTATATATAACATACTCTGTTGTGAAAATCTAGTCTCATTCCTGTGAAGAAGCTGTTGTTGACAATGTTATGATGAGAAAGAGTCGCTGCCTTTGAAACACCTGATGTACCCTGAAATGGTCAAAGTGGTCATTGACAAATACATATATTGCATGTTGGCCTAATCGCCCAGAAGAATTTTGTCTTTCTGTCTGTGATATTTTAATTAAGTCTTGAAAATCTTAATTTTGATAATGGTTCTAATCTATAGGACCAATTGTGCTCTGGATATAATCAAATAAATGTTACTATTCTTTTTTTAAATGTGTGGTTTCAGATGGTTCTTTTTCAATAGACATATGATAGAAATATGTAATCAAAGGCTAGACAGATGCTTTAAACTACGGAGTTGCTAACTTTGAGTACTTTCAGTCTAAATAAAATCTGCTATGTTAACAGTAAATACAGACATGCTTCTTTTGGTAAATATGCTGCAGTCGTAAAAATAGAAACCGCACTGTGTCTCTAAAGATAAAAAACTATAAGCTTTTAATTCACAAAAATCTACATGTAATAGTGTAGTGCTAACTTTAATCGGACTTTCACTTCGTTCCAAATAAAGTTAAGTAATTCTGCGTTCCAAAAGAGCTGTGTACATTTTAGGAATTCCAGTCTTTTTGTTACGTCTATTCCATTCACATACGAGCGTATAAAAGTAAGCATTTACCGATGTAAATTGTACATTAATTGGCTCATCAAACTGGAGTCTGTCTTGCATATCAGCAATTTGCTTCCTGGTAGCGTCACTTCCTGCACACATGATGTCAGAAAATCGCAACGCACCTCTACGAGAAAAAGTTCATGGAAATCTCTGATTCATTTAGTAATGTAGTAACTTAAATTGTAATTAGATATGCATGTAAAAAGTCTTTTTTTCATGATTATACAGCCACTGGTCAGAAAAGCTTTTGTCAATTTGAAGAAAAAGCACTCACTGTTTTATCATATAACGCAAATGCCCAAGTTTGTCCTAATGCTGTAAAAATCTTAAATATTGGTGGATGTGGCAAGAAATTATGTTGTCACTTCAAATATTCCAATCTAAATCAACAATAACCTTCACCTCGTATCTCTCATATTCAGTACTCCCACTGGAATGTGTGTGTTTGTAATATACAGACTGTATTTGTTGTATGGTATAAATAAATGTAAGACGTTTGGAAAAAAGCTTTTTTTGAAGAATGGAAAACTGATGTTATTTCCTTTAAGTATAACTTACGGGAAATCACTGTCACCCATCATAATGATGTACTTCAAGGCAGGTAAACTGAAAAATGCAACGCATAGTTATTTCTGGGAGTGGCACTTTAATAGACGTGACCGATAAAACATAATCAGACGGTAATACGAACAAACAGGTACCTATATTACAGGCAATAAACAGCCATTGAATAAATATGAAATAGATTTAATACAAGTAAGAAAATATGTATATCGTATATTAATACCTTGACCATTTCACTATCGTCTCTTATTTGTATATTTATTTATGCGGTTATGCCAGCAGGAAAAACTTACATGTGACTACGAAGTTGTCCGGGTTTACAGGAGGCTAGTTCTGGTATAAGCTCGAACAAAATCTCGTAGTATCTCTGGTCCTTAAATTCTACAGCTGATATTATCGCCGTGCAGTCCACCTAGGATTTAAAATGTTCTTAAATTACAGCTTTTGTCTCGATAGTTTGCCGAGAATTGTGTATATAAACCGCGATATTGGTTCGACACGCAAGTACTTTAGGATAGGTTTCTTTAGGATATTTTTGTAATTATTTGGTACAAAGTTGGCAATACTGTTTAAATGAATTCATTATGTCGTGTGTCACGTCTGTCGTATCGGATAGAATCGAACCGGGGCGTATCTTACCGTATATTGAAATCTTAAACATTACCAAATGTGTCACCGTTAACTCTAGTTACAATAATATTCTGAATGGAATAATTAGACTATATTACCCAATATATGATACTTATTAAATTTTCATGAGATAGATGGAACGTCAAATGCCACGAATTTAATTTGGTGCCACGTGTTTATTAAGATTTACTACCACAAGCAAAACAGAAGCAATCCTTTTAAAGTCAAAAGAGGAACTAAATCACTACTAGACCTTGCCAACTTACCAATTTCAAAGCGTTTTCCAGTTCAAAACTTCTGTACAGTGGATTTATATTCACCTGTTGAATAAAAATGTATTCAAATGGAAATTACAATAAGATACAAAAGAACATTTTTTTTACTGTAATACATTTAAAAGACATTTTTGGCACTCAGCTGAATCAGATATCTATCTATCTATTTGAGCTTATTTATCGTCGGTAACGGTTGCCCATATGACCGATGCCCCCTGAAAAGATTAGTTACTTTTTGTGGTTGGTGGGGGGTAGTGCAAGATACAGAAAGCATCCCATTACAGAGACACTCCTGGTTCTTTTGCATGCTCAGTGTATATCACTGATATATGGAACCTCGGTTTAACGTCTCATCCGAAAGACTATTAGTAATGTTAGTGGAGGAGCGGGGGATCGAACTCGGGACCCCTGGTTTACCAGTCCAGCGAGTTACCACTGGACCACATCCGCTCCAAAAAAGATATACTTTTTACTCCGCTCTCTATAGAAGCCGACTAGTCTAATATTTGTAATCATTTTATTCAATTTACTGCCAATTTTTGAAGCTGACCAATTTATAAAATTCTAATGTACATGATTATAGATGAACAAAAACAACCAATCCAAATTCATAAAAACGTCATAACGTCATAATATACAAAAATTACGGATGCTTCTATTTTTTCTCAGACTTCTATCTAGTATCTCTTGCGGACAAATCATTAAATGCACTACTGTGATATTGATCAAAATCATTTCGTAAATCATACACTTACCATAATCATACCGGTCCTCGCCGTGGCATACTGTGTAAGGATCCATTCTAGAGAATTAGGTCCCCAGATCCCTACGCGGTCCCCTTTCTTCAGTCCTAGTTCCAACAGACCTGCTGCCAAACGATCACTCTGTAAACAAGAATACCTTACAGATTTCGCTCGTTTCTTAAGCAAATACATATTTTCTTGTTGTTCGCATAAATATAATATACTGTTACTTATTATTCCCTATATATTATGTAATTACGTTTCGAACTAACAATGAGACAACGTACATGTTGTTGCCAAACAACAACAGTTTAGTACTTTATCCATAGCTTAGTAGTCTGAGCGTCAGTCTGGAGCAAGTCTTAGAGGTTGTGAGGCTGATTGGTCAGTCGCCTTGTAGCTGAAAACGTCAGACACCTTGTATTAAGGATATCAAGTCAAGAATTAAATATGTTAGTAAGTAGAGTTCTCTCATACGTTCTCTCAGACCTGTCCTTTCAGTAGGAGTGACACTACAGAAAAGATTTTTGTTTCTCTATAAACATAAAATTTAATTTTGTACCATTAAATGTCTATCTTCTAGGGTTATATTTTCTCACCTCTTCAAGTAACTGAGAAAACGTTTTCCTAACACCAGCTGAAGGAAACACAAGGGCTTCTCTGTCAGGTGTCTTTTCTGTTTGTGACTGTAGCAAGCTTCCAATAGTAATTCCTCGAAGTGGAACATCAGCCGGTCCATGTGTGTAACTCCACTTTGTGGCACGGGCTTGACAACTGGAACTAAAACCGTTTCTTTCTTCTTTTATAATAACTCAACAATTGTATTCAGTAATGTGAGTTTGTAATTCTGACTTCATCAGCGATTGTTTCCGATATTAAGAAATATCAAGACATCTTTGGACTACTTTCATGTTAATAGGTAAATAACAGCCTCTGGAACTATCATGGTTGTTTTACTGGGCCCTTTTACATACGAGGTAAGTTCACGGACAAGTCCGTACATGGTCTATTGGTGAGTTTGCAAAACGAGTAAAAATGTAAAAGATGTTTCAGTATAGAATGGTAAAAAAGACTGTAAGTTAAACTCATCTTTTCTAACGACTGATCAAGTATATAGTCAACTTTTTGTGTGATGAAATAAAACAATCGCAATATACACCCACGGTTTATACATTTTGCCTTTCATGTGACATTTTATCGTCAATGCTTGAAAAACAATGGCAAATATATTACATACATTACGTGGTACGTACAGAAATTTTCCCTTTTTACTTTAATAGGCTACTTGTGTTTCTACTGCTAAAAATATTTCGATAGAAAAATAGTATTAAGAATTTTTTGCTTATAAATCTAAACTTTTGGAAGGCGAAATTTATAAAACACTATTCTCTAAATTCAACTTGGCCCGACTCGATCATGTGTCTTCTGCACAAGAGTAGTTAGCTTTAATAAAGGAAAGAAATCACTACAATATATTAGAAATATTCTACTATATTAGAAACATTCCATGCAATAGTAAAATGTCAGTGGTTTACCATTGATTTAGAAAACAGTATTTACTTCAGACATGATGCTGCCTTTACTGGAGGCGGATATCGACCATTAAAAATAGCACGATATTCAACTTTTTGAGTTCAGTTATATGGACAAGAATTAGATGATGATTTTATGTTGTCTGCACACTGCACATAGTCCATTAGAGAGAGTTGAAGGATACGTTAAGGGTGCTGTGGCACTCCCCTCCTGTGGAAATCATGGTGCATTTTAAAATGCAAATATCAGCAAATATCATCATTTGAGGCAAAGGCTATTTAAGGTATTTGTTTGAGGTAAATTTTATTTTAATCTATAAATGGTTTTATTCTGTAAAACTAATATATGCCATGGGATGCGATTTTGACCTTGACGTCGTCAGCGAGAAAAAGGAAAAAAGATTACCGCCATATTTTTGTAATAAAATTGATCTGTAATCACATGAAAACCCCGCTGTACAAATGGTATAAGATGGTTTACTATCAAGAAAATGCTCTTATTGTACGAAACTATCCCACTGGATTCTGATTTAGTTGCATTTAATGAGGTAAGTTTCACATGAAATCAATATTTTACATGACCCACTGGCGTCATTAAATGATGCAATTTTTTTTTGTGTAATCACGTGTTAAAAATTTCAGCTTGTTTACAGTGTCTTTTATCTTTTTTGATTCATTGCTTGAAATTGATACTTTTCCGGCATTTAAAGTGGAGCACATGGAGTGTGTATTTTTAGTGAATTTCGAGAATTTAATAAGAATTTAAATGTCATGCTTAACACGGAAATAACGCATTTCCAGTACTTTTTGATAGAAAACATGTACTTGCAGCTACTATAAATCAAAACCAAGCTATTTTCCACCGATTTTGGCGACACACATGCAATTTATTTCTTTTCATTTACGTTGGTAGCCTGTGAAATTTTAAAATATTGAACCCAATCCGAGATCAAGCTAGATGTTTCTTTTCTATAGGCCCTAACAATTTGTTAGTGTCAATGTTGTCAGATCATGGGAAAAGGAGGAACACTTTTTCACAGTTTTATCCGTCATTGTAAAATTAAATGAAGCTCTTTTCTTTTGGGTTCCAGACTATCATTAAATTGAAATTCAGACAAGAGCACTCAGAAAGCAAAGCAAAAAATACTTTTGACAGATTGTAAGTGACTCTAGTGTGCCAACTAGAATGAAAAACAGACTCTGCCAGACCTAGACTGAGATTCTAGAGTAAAAAAGCTTATGCCATCAATGAAATTAAAACTGGAAATTGTGCACAAACCAAGTATTACTATTCATTTAGCATGAAAGAAATATTATATAAATACTTTTCCATGCATATTATTTAATCGACCAACTACGAAACGGGGTTGAGATGTTGGCATAGAATACAAGTACTACATAATGTTTGTTACCTGAACATGTGCAAGATTATCATAAGACATTTATTATACCATCTTTGTTTTAGGTATGTAATGTTGATCTACATGTATTTCAGTGTTTCAAAAAACTATACCTTTCGTCTGAATTTCTATAAACAAGGAAATCTACAAAAAAGGATAATAGGAAGAATTTTCAGAATTCATTAAAATTGGAATAACAAGGATGTCCCATGAAGAAAACACAAGATCATATTTTTATTTCTGCATTACAAGCATAAATAAGAATCCTCAACATTGCAAATTATGTTGTTTTTTTCTATTCAGAAAGATAATGCGATATATTTCACTGGTGAATGAAAGGAACAGAACATGGGCAATTCTTTGGCACAGCCAGAAAAGAAAACACTTCTGCAGGCAAGGGTAGAAGCTTGATTTATAGATTACAAATTCTAGGAACTGTAAAAACCATTTTGAGAAAATGTAAATTTCATATTCAGATAACAAATTGCTTTTAAAGATTCATAAAATGTTAAATTGTATAAAACTTCCTGTTTGTAAGGTAAACAGTAAATCAGAACTATGATATAAAAATATTGACAAGTTGCAATTTTATCAAAATGTTATTATTTTATTTTATTTTTTATTTCTTGGATTAAAGGGGCCTGAATTTGATGAGAGGATTGTACACTTGAATAGAAAGAAGGTAGCAAGGAATTTGGGATATTGATTTGTCTGTAAATAGACAAAGAAAGAAACATTTGATTGTTAAATGAAACGGCATATAAATGTTATTGGAAGCTTAGTGATGAAAATTCTGTTTTGACAGGAGAATGATAGATTAAATATCACACTGTCTTCAAGATGATTATAAAACAAGATGTTCTTGAGGAATGAATTTTTAATATTTCAATAATAAGCAACAGACCAAGAGCCAGTCCGGAAAAAATAACATATATTCCACCCAAGGAAAGCACTTTAAAAAAGGGGCAATCCTTTTAGAAGTTTATTTACCAAAAAAAAAAAATAATGAAAATGATATAATTAAAAAGACTTCCCCAACCAAAATAAATAAAGGGAGTCATTTTGCATTTTTCGGGGGGAAAGATGCATTTTGTACAGGGATGGACATTGTGTAATTCTGATATGTTTCTTCTAAAAATGTTAATGTTGTACTATATACTTCTCTGTTATGTATATATCTCTAATCTGTTACTGCTTCTGATTCATAGTCTACGTTTTTTTTAAAGATTGAGCTTATAATAATAATCTCCACCGGCGTTTAATCATCTTCTTTATCTCAAAGCTGTTTTAATGACTGTCAATGAATGTGTGTACAGACCTTTCATAAAAAATAGAATTTCCGAATTATCAAACATTTTGCTTATAAAATCATGCAAAGAGCCTAAACATTCTGTTTCTAGAAAATGTGGTAGATATAATCATGTACAGTTATTTTTAATAAAAAATATTTGACATTGAAACCTGAAAAAAGGTAAATATCAAACTTTCTTTGGTTGCTTGGCAACACGTTCAATAACCTAAGGCAGAATTGTACAAGACATGTAGAAATACTCTTTAGATAAATAGAAAGCTTAAAGCAGATGCTTGTTTTTTTTTCTATCAAATCTTTGATTACTCGTTTATTTAACTGTCCAATAAATAACGCAATTGATTGAAAACGACGCCAGCGTGACGTCACAAATGCTGAATGCATTTATGCTAACACTTAAAGGAAATGACATAACTTAAAGAGTTTTGAATATTCCCTTTTCAGACTTTACTTCTTACATGTTACAGATTTCAGAAATGCAAAACAAAAAAAATAAAGAACGAAATTTTACTCCATAAGCCCGATTTTTGCATTCCACGATAGATATAATCTATTAACTCTCATGACATGGTAGTTAATTAGCTGTGACAAAAGGCTGATCTGCCATTAAAGGTCTGTATTTTCTACTTGTTGTTACCATCAGTAATGAAAGAAACATTTTTTGAAAGGTAAGCAAAGCTTCAGAAGGAAGTGTTACAAATTGAAAAATAACTTCCAAAATATGGAAATGCAGATAAGAAAAATCATCTTATACCAATCTAACATGCAACATTACAGTATAGTTGACATTTTCAGTTGTTATATTTTAAATAATTTATTGTTGTATTGTAATTTGAATTGTTTTTTAGCAAAATGTTAACATGACTACTTTTTTCAGGCATTATATATCGAAGTAGTTCATCTTAAACCAAAAGGCAAATGCATAACAATAGAAATTAAGGTATCAGCTACACTGTGGATGCTGGTTAACATGGAATGTTGAAGAAGTGTTGCCAGCTGATTTGAATTCAGCAAACGTGAAGAATACACAAACATATAATACTGTTTTGACACAAATCTAAAGATTTGTTTAGTTCTGTTTCTTTACTTTTATTGGCATTATTCAATGTAAAGTTACATATTCTTCTGTATTATAATAGGATTCTTCCAGGCATAAATGTAAATGTGCTTCAACTTTCTCCTATGTACCCCTTAGCTTTGAATGTTCCTCTGGTGTATGCTAACCTGCTCTGTAACATAACATCAAGGTAGGCAGTCATTGTACATTACTGCATAAGCTATTAGCAAGACAACCTTAGTACAGAAGGATCTTGACCAATGGCGTTCAGGTTAGGATAGCAAATAATTTGTTTTTTACATACAAGGACTGTTTATAATTAATTCAGTCTTCTACCATGTACCTATAAATTAATTGGTTGCAGCAGGGTTTATTCTGTTATTGAGAATGTATTGAAAACAAACTTTATGAAAAGGTATTGTGGTAGTGGGTCAAATTTAACCTACTAGACATTAGATAATACATTATGCCCCTTGTTTTAACATATTCAACTTACAAAAGCAGATATATTTATTCGTAACTAGGATGTCGATGTGCTTTCGAAGTAAATGCCTTTCTGAAAGTTTGTCAGTTGTGATATCATTTTACCATTTCCATTTCACTTAATATGCATGCTGTTTATTTCACAGAAACTCTGCACCACATAGTCTTGCAGACATCTTAGGCACTATCTAAGCTTAAAGAGTAGTTGATTGTGTTATCCTCGAAAGGAAAGGCTTTCGGGTAGTTTGGATTGACAGAACCAACATTCCAGTGCCAGGCCCAAACATAGAGCACAGAGCCTCTTATATTAATAGAAAGGTTTTCCCAGTATCCATCTGCAGGTTTGTCCAATAACTGTTCTGTTTGTTAATGACATCTTAAATTATTTAACTATTCATTTATAGCTACTTTATGTCAGTTCATGGCAATAAATCCTAAACGAAAACCATTCAGAAAATTTCGACATAATACCTGCTTTAAATAGTGTATCATTTAGATTCAGCAACCAGTGATACACAGAAATGAAATAAAATACAATAAAATGCATAAGTTATGATATAAACCACGTAATATCTAGTAGTATTTGGTGCAAATGCAATTGAGTGTTACGCCTGCCCATAGGAAACATGTAATAGTTTTCAATAAATACAGGTGGTGTGTCAGAGTAAGTTATTTTTGTTTGACACTTTTACAGGATGACCTGGGTCTATGCATGAACTGAGGGTGACGAAGAACAGTCTATTTTATTAAGTCTACCAGCAGATGCCTGCAGAGTATCACCTCATGGGAGATTATGCATATCTTCTGGCACTATACATGATGGTTCCATAACTAGAAAATGGGCATCTGAACACCATTGACTTTTTTTGATATGGTCAACTCATTCACTGCCCTGGAGAGGAAAAGAGAAGCAGCATTTATAGACATTTATCATCAGTAAAAGCTTTTAATTATCGAATGGATACATCTCTTGTCATTGGTGACTGACAGGTCTGAAATTATTGGTCATTTAAAAATATCCCTACGCCTTAGACCACTATTTTCGAGGTTTTCTTATTATAAACACACAAAGAGATACCTGTATTGTCAATTGTTTCTTTTCCCTTCTGCAATCCACCCAGTTCCTTTGCTTCTAAATCTTTACAGTCTGTGTTTACTTAATTTTATTTTCAAAATTTCTTTCTAGTAGAATGTGAGTTATGTAAATTAAGATTAAAATATAATTTTAAAGGCATTTCAAGTGTTTTGTGTGTATCTTATTTTCTCAGTTTACGAAGTTGCTTCTTGCAACATCAAAAGTAATGTCTTGTTTAAATTGTGCATTCTAAACATACAATGTCATTTAGTTTGTTAAGTTTTGCATTATATAATGTATATATTTTTTTTTTCGCATTCCTCATGTTGTCATGGTTTCAAGACATAAATGGTTATGCTGTTGGCTGTACGAAAATTAAATCTGCCTCTTGTTAGATCAATATTTTTTTAAACCTGCAGAGGCAATTTATGTTTGTAAGATATTTGTATTTTGTATTTACTTATTTCCTTGTATTACATGTTGATTAAAACTTTATGAATGTGTTCATGGATATTGTTGACATAATATTACTCTTTGTTTGGTTGAATTATGATATACTTTAATTTGAGATATAAACTCTATGTGGAAAATTGCAAAATTTAGTACAATAATGATTAAATGCCATCATTGGTGACTTATATTTGATGATCATATTTGAGTTGAATTACAATCAGTTCTGTACTGATTTTTATGTGTCTAACCTAAAAAAATTATAAAACTTATCAGAACGTTCCTTATTTTTCATTTGAATCAGTTAATTGTCAGTATATTATAATATAAAAACAATACAATACTTTGATCTGACATTTGTATTATGTGGTTTATCTTATCACAAAGAACTGTAAAGAAATACAAAGGAATGGTTAAAAAATACAAATACTTTATACCTGACAACAATACAATAAATGCTATCGAACATATTGTTTTGCATGTATACGATATGAAGCAAAAAAACCCTAATTAATACTTTAAACTGAAATGATTTCCAGCCAAGTACAGATCATACTTGGCAAGGACTATTCAGAAATTTTGCCATTGTTCACTGAAACTGGTGTTCTTAAATAACTCAGTATTGTATTACAACATCTGATATTTGGTTGCTGACATTCATCAGTTCATTACACCTAGGCTATTCATTAACAAAGTCATAAACCCCTAAAGTGCATTGTGTGAACACGCCTGCGCTTCCTTTTTTGTAACTGGCTTGTTCCTGCAGTGTATATTCAAGCTTCCATTTAGAACAGTCCATGTTTTAACTTGAATTATTTAACACATGAAAGACTGCGTAAAAAGGCCAAGGACTGTTCTAAATGGAAGCTGGAATTGTGTAAAACCCTAATAATATGTGTAAAACAGATATGATATGGAAAGCACTGTTCTCCTTTCGAAAGTTGATAATATAATTTTTATTATTTGAACAACCCTGAAAGCTTACAAAATGGACAAAATGACAAAATAAAACAAAACTCGCTCATCAACCGCACGTTCACTCATTTGAATTATATCCATGTTTTAATCACTTTTATTGAAGTTGTGAAATCATGTGAATTCACTTTTCTTCAACAAAATGACCAGATATGAATGATACATTCTCATAAAAAATAATTTAATCTTTCACTTTTTATGAAAATGGCATATTGTCTCCCTTTAAAATTAAAAATTGGGATAATAATCAAGTGTTCTTCCTCTGCGACACAATTCAGCAGTTGAATATTCCAAATGTCTACTTTTGCTTTATTTCAACAATCTATACCCTTTTAATGATTTTAGTCTGTTTAAATCCTACTGTTTTGTGTCTTTTTCTATTCTATCCTGTTTGCGCAACCATGATAGACAGGATATAATCCAATTTTTACAAACTCAGATTTTCAATCTATTTCTTGAAGAAATGTTATGTTTTCATTGTTTATATTGTATACATGAAGAAAATACCATCACACATGCACATACAGTGGTCAGCCTTCAACGTACATTAAATACTATACTTTATATAGATTTGCTGCGATTGACCAAGGAACATTTTGGAACCATCAATAGCAAATTAAGTAAATTGAAACAAGGATGACTTCAGTGATCGGAAAGTTTGAAAAGGGTTGCTAAGTTTACTTTCCAAAGTTTTTAGGCAGCCCAAGACATGTCAACATTTCAAATTTAAACTTTGAATGACAATTCCAAGAATATGTTTTTCCTTCCCACAGAGAATGAGGATTTGAGATCCATGGACGGTTATTTCTGTAGAAGAGAACTGTAGAAGAGAATGGTCATTATAAAGTATTTAGAATTACCTCGTAATCTTGCTTTTTCTCCGGTCTGTGTTTAATAGAAAATTATATCTAAGGAATTACCGTCTCTGGTAGGAAACGGGAAACGAATTTTTGTGTAGCAGTAGCAGTAATACAGTGTGAGTGTTTTTCTGAAATTGGAACAAAAAGAGCTGCCGACCTGACAGTGCTTCCGATAGGTTATCAACTATGGAGTACACATTCTCCTATAATAGATGAAGGGCTTTACTATTAAATAGTTTTGTTGTATGCATAATATTCCCAGATTTGGTGAAAAATATGCCAAGATACTTGTCTCTGAAGGTGTGTCCTCGATTTTGAAATAACAATTCCTATGTTATCGACATCCAAAAAGTAAACCTTACATGTAATATCTTTGTTCGAATTCCACATTTCATAGTATGGTATTACATCATTTCAAATATTTTGTAATTTGTCTGCACTAGATAACACCCGAAGTACAACTGGTACTCTATCATATTCATGGTTTAACGGTTTAGTGGTGTAGTGAACACATATGTTTTTTGTAACTATAACGACTGAATTGACTCCAGCAAAGTAAGAATGTTCTTAAAATTCATCCTTGTGTCTGTACTCACAAAGACAGACTCATATCTTTATTATTGCATTAAAACGACAGATTTTGTACAATTTCTATTTTCAAGTTAGTTTATACAAATCAATTTTATTTCAATTGTGACGAAAGCTTTTAGCTAATAGAATCATTCTCAGATCCGTCCCTGGAACCAACCAGTACTAAGTAATGAGAATAAAGTTTCTTGCTGAAGGAAATAACCGATGCCGACACGGCCGCTGACGGGGTTCGAACTCGTGTCTTCACTAGCGATCCTTAGATTACAAGTCCGACCTTTTAACCACTCGGCTTCACCTTTCTTTATATAAGTTATAGTTGAAAGAATTAACAAAGATTTGCATTTCAGATTAAGTAGCAACACACTGCTAGATACATGCAGTGAATACACAAGTACTTGCAGCGCTTTGATTTGTTTTGAGGAAAGTCATTAAATCCGTAATTTTTGCATCAAAAACTTTAATTAAAAATACAAACTTACCTGATTTGGATCAATTTATTTTTAAAATTAATAAATACGATTTATGAAGTGACATATTTTAAGTGAAGTACAGAATAATCGGATTTTTTTACATAGATAATGATCCAAGATTCTCACAAATTGATAACGTCAGCGCATGGTACAAAATGAAACAGTATCCAAATATAGGCGTCGCCGTTCTCGGCGCCGCGAATTAAAATCGTAACTTTTGAGAATAATGTTTGCGCTGTTTATGTTTAATATTGAAAATATGAATTTATGCATTAATAATGATGTGAAAGATAAAGAAAGCAGCATTATATCAGGTACATTGCCGTTTTACGAAAGTTATTAAATTGTCCGTAATCACAAATAAATCGAAATAGGAAACCTGATATGTTTAGAAACTCAGACTTAAAATATCATGGTGTTTGCGAAACTCTCTTTGCATTTTTTTTTCTTGAATGACAACATATTATGCTTTTGAGAAAGGGTAAAAAAGTATCACCTGCCTGGTTTAAATTTGTGTAAGAAATGCCGAACGCTTTCCACCGATATCCGTAAAACGAGTCACGAATTTGTATATGCAATATTAAAGGGATACACAGGCAAATGAATGCCCCAAAAATTAAAACTAATATTATTTGCTCAAATCACATTTAATACGAAGATCTTTAAATTCCCAGTATGTTTGTAGTGAAATGCGGACTTCAACATAAATATTTCAACGTTCTTTAACAGAAAGTAAAACGTGAAAGAAATCAACGAGTTATTTTTAAATAGGACACGTGACAAAAACAACCAGTAGTCGTTTTTCTTAGGTTGCTTTTTCCCGTAGATCACGTGACAAGTCCTTCAACCGTCCAATCATTCACTGCGAAATTTAGCGCGAAATCTAAATTTTCTATCTAGACCCACGTGGGTCAAGTTAGGAAACCATCCTGTTTTTTTTTCATTTAAAAAGAGGAAATCTTTGTTACTGGGACTGTTCATTGTATGTATTTCGATCACATTTATAGTAGTTTGACAGACGAAATGAGAAAGAAAGCATAAAACTTTTGCCTGTATATCTCTTTAACAAAGACCTAAAATACCATATTATTTTTGACCTTTGTTATAAAATGGCAAATCCACAATAACGTACTCGAAAACGTCTTCGTCCGAACTTACAGATTCGGAAAAAAAGCATCCGAAATTTTACGGAGGGAAAAAAGTCATATGACAAGTCGAAAATACTATTTAGCACTAAATTTACCAAGTTCTTTGAATTCTAAATATAAATCTTACATATGCAAATTAGCATTTTCTAGTGATTTTGGATCAGTCTGTGCAATGGCAGTGAAGCAACAGAAAACGAAAGTCGGCAATTCTTTGATCCAGACATCGTGTTATGAACGGTTTAACTTCACATGAAAGCGTGTTCCTAGGTACAAAAATATTATTATCACCAATATAGAATAGTAGATACTTTAAAAGATTATTATCATTTTCTGTATACAGATCATTTTAATGTTAAATATGCATTTAACTTCAAATTTTCACGCGAATTTTGTATCTACAAATAGTTGTTTACTAACACGGCGGCCTTTTTGTGTTTTCTTGGCTAACCACCTCGGGTTTATGTTAGGTAAGCAATAGGTTGCAAACGTTTGCGACAACCAGTCCGTTCAGTAGCAAACGTTCGCTAACTTGAGCGAAAGATTGCGAACGTCACAGACAACTGTACAGTTGCCTGTCGTGTTACTAATTAACCAAAGCATGGAATATCTCTTCACCACTGTTAAAAAAAAATCAAATTCTAATGTCAGTGATACACAATGAAAATAACTAACCTGAACGCCCGATAAACATTTTTGCTGACCCTCATGTTTTTGTTGGAGAAAATCCGAAGCATTTTTACGTCTGTGTTATGTTCCTATTTATCAAGACAACAAATCAGTCTGGTGACTCGAACGTCTAGCAAATTGTACTGTCCTGTGTCAATCACATAATAAACTGTTTATTCTATGATTACTCAACCAGAGTTTCATATTTGCAATCAGGAATCACTGTCTGTGTACTGCAACGCTGTAAACAAGTGTAGAGCGTAAAAACTAAAACGATATCTAGATCCAGTTAGACCATGGTATCTGCAATTTGGCTAGTCAGCGCAAAATATTCTATTTGTATTTACACCACAGTATCTTCGAATTGACCAATATTTTATTTGTATGTATCGCATAAACAACGTCATTGTCTACTTTACTGGCAAGTATTTCGTGCTATGTCAATTGTTCAGTGTCCTTAAATAATTATTTGTTTTCAGTAGCATGTTAACAAGAGCAGTCTGTCTGAGTGTCTGATGACAACGCGCACGACAGTTTGCAGTGCTTAATTGATAGTGGAATTTGAAGCATTCCTTTAAAAAATGCCTTCATTCTTAGCCATAATTCTATGTCGCTACCTTGACAGAGTAATGGACCTTATTTTAAACTCGCTCTAGTAAGCAAGTTATTATAAGTTTTACTTGAAATTAACTTTTTATCGTAATGGAAAAAATGTATGTTAAAAGAAGCACAATTCTTAATCACAATATTGACACAAGCGCCATGTCCCAGAGTAAAGCCTTACTTACATAAAGACGTATTATTATTTTCGACTGAATCTTTCACAATAAACAAGATGAGAATATTTCCTATCAACCAGAAGGTCAAAGACCCATGTGCATGTATATAACATATAAACATATATGGCGAAACAAGACGTACATTTTAAAAAGTTGCAACCATGGAAATATTTAAGCAAATATATATTCAACTTATAGCGCCTTTATATGACAACAAGTACATATAGCTGATGATAACAATCAGAGATTATGTAGACATGATTATTGTGTACATAATCACTGACAAAATACATTATTACAAAAATCATTCATGATATAATGCAATAAGAAAACTTGTCTACCTAGTTTAAATGTTTTTATGTAGATCAACTTACTAATACAAAGGCTTTATTTATATACCCAAAGGAAAAAGAAACACAGGGTAAAATAATATGGAATAAAGTTTAACGGCTTTATTAAAGATCATGAAACTTTGATAGATTATTTTCTGGGTCACTGTGTACTCAACACGGTAAGAAAAATTACCGAAGCATGTAACGTACCGTTTCACGTAGTGCAAGCAATGAAAAGAAAAAATTACGTGCAGAATAATTTTGATTATTTCATCAATCCATCGATACTTTAGAGAAATACACACAGTTTTCCATAGTTAAAACCTGTTTTTCATTTCCTACGGTAATGGCACGGCTTACGGAAGTTCAGAGGGGTCAGGCCAATGCGTTGCTAATGCAAGGTCAGACGCAACAACAGGTTGCTATGCAGTTTAGGCGTGAATGTTTCTACCATAGAGCGACTTGTTCGTCGTCTTAGAGAAGCTGGAAGGCTTGCCGACCGACTTCGAACGGGACTTCCGCGCGTAACGAAATGACGTCAGGACAGGGCTATACGTCTTGCCCACCTGCGTAATCGGTACGTTACTGTCATTGAAACTGCTAACAATACAATAGGCAATCATAACCGTCATATTCACCCCAAAACTGTAAGGAACCGATTACGTGAGACGGGTCCGCGATGTAGATTTCCATGCGTTTGTCTGCCTCTCACTCGTCCACGTCGCGCGCATCGAATGGCTTGGTTAGCGGCACATTCCCCCAGAACATTTCCATTGAGGCAATGGAGACGGGTCTGTTTCACCGACGAGTCGCGATTCACCCTTTTTCGTCGGGATGGTCGACGTCGTATATACCGACGTCGTGGGGAACGCTTCGCCGACGCATGCGTTACTGAGGTTTATAGGTTTGGTGGTGGATCAGTCATGGTCCTGGGTGGGATATCCCACGGGTTTAAGTCACCCTTGGTTGTGTTGGGTGGGAACTTGACCGCCGTAAGGTATAGAAATGAAATCCTCCGCGCGATTGCTGTCCCTTTAGTCCAACAACGTAACCTAATTTTCCAACAAGACAATGCCCGACCTCATGTTGCGAGAGTTTGTAGACAGTTTCTGGTGAATCATAACATTCAGCCACTTGACTGGCCGCCTTATAGTCCAGATTTGTCTCCAATTGAACATCTATGGGAAGAACTGGACAGGAGAATAAGGCGGCGTCAGAACACCCCCGCCAAACTCGACCAACTGAGAAATGCCTTGTTGGAAGAGTGGAACAATATCCCCAGGAGAAAGATAACCATCTTATGAATTCAATGTACAGGAGAATAAGGACTGTGACAGCTGCGGGAGGAGGACATACCCAGTACTGAGAACTATACGCAGATTTGAATTTACGCTTTTGTGGGGTATCGCCAAATTGGTTCCAGTAACTCTAAAAGTAAAGGTCAAAATCCAGTGAAATTTTCCGAATTAATTCATGAAAGATAGTTTTTGATAGATTAATAAACAAAATTTTATAACATTCATATAAATAACCGTAAATCACCGCTATTTTTTTCCTTTGGGTATATATACAAGAAGACCCCAATGTAAGCGATTATGCGGTATCACAACAAGGGACTTAAACATGGATTCGGTATGAGTATAAAGAGACATGAATTAACTCCCCTTAAATACAGTAACGTTGACAAAATAAAAGTTATCCGTCTATAGAATTATGAGTATATGTATCTATATTAACATTATTATCTTTCCCATATTCTACAACTAAACTTTATATCGATTATTTTCTATACTTTGCATAGCTATTGTGTTAAAGATGTTTTACATTTAACTTACGATATCACAAAGATATGTGTGAAAAGTAAAAGGTAATCACTATAAAAAGATTATTTAAACATTATCATATCTGTCAAATGTACTACGGGTAATTTCTAGAATGCAAGTATGAAACCTCGTAGACACTTTCGAATGTACATGGTCATACTTTGTGTCATCAATTAACAGTGGTTTGTAGGAAAATACCAGGTGTTACACCTTATCATAGTTCCAAATGACAAGGAGAATAATTCTGAAATAATAATAAAACACTTTATCATATTATTAAGTTTAATCAAATTTCAAAGTAAAAAAAGAGGAATGATCCTGAAAATAATGCTATAACAGTTATTGCCCTTTGTACAACAGGAAGCAAGAAAAAAGGACATAATTTTGTAAATATTTTTATCAGAGTTATGCCCTTGTCCAACAGCAGGGTCCTGTCTATATATAAAAGTATTTTAAGTTTCAGTGGAAACCCCTTAATAATGAACAAGCTATTACACTTAGTAAAAAAAACTTAAACCAAAACTTCAATCTCTTTATATAACGAACAAGCTATTATACTTGATAAAAAAAAAAAAAAAAAAAAAAAAAAAAAAAAAAAAAACCACTTTAAACAACGCTGACGCCGACGCCGAGTGCAATAGCTCTCTTTATTCTAGCTAAAAGGGAATGCAAGTACATGAAAACAGACTATATCAGCACGATTATTTTGTGTGTTTTGATTTTCACGCGGTCTAAGTCGGATAGAAAAGCTCCTGGTGTTGTCTATACGATATAGACACTCACTAACGCTCGTGTCTATATCGTATAGACAACCTCACTCGTTTCCTATCCTTAACATCAGCTTCTTTATTTACAAAGTGACGCATATTGCCTAGAGGTAACATTTAGACGTTTCGTGAAATACAGTAAATCTCCAAGAGTTAGACTAGTCAAAAAAGTGGTCTGATAAATTAATTGGGGGTGGGGGTGGGGTCTCCTTTGTTGTAAATTTGAGTTTTTTGTTCTTTCAAACTGCTCGTTTTTGCACGATAATAAAATAATCAAAGTGGTCTTATTTGCGGAACTTTACTATAGTTCATTCAACCACGCAATAACATTTCTGATAAGATAATTAAAAGTGGCCGATAGTGCAAATACATTTTTTATTGTTTAACTTAGTGATTTTTAGTTGGATTTTATGGCTTACTAGTGATTGTTTGATTTGGATTATACCGATGAAGTGGAAAGACATTATAACTTTCGACAAATCTACCATTTTGTGTTTTTAAATCATTTATGGAGCAGTTTTCAAACTTTCCATTACCCACGCATAATCGCTTTGAGGTTTTTATGGCGCGAAAAATTGGCGACAATCCAGGCGAACAAAGAACTTTGAGCTTTAGGCAAAACATTATCTCTAGCTCTATTGCAAATGTTTGTTGGACTATAACTTATAAGGAATAAGCAAGTAAATAGACGAAAGTTTGGCGACCTTTCAGGTATATGCAGCAAGTGGATTTCAAGATGCAAAAAGTAGCTAAGCGACTGATTCTCAAACTGAGCAATTGAAGGCACTGGCGTACAGATCTATTGATTTAGAAACTAGATCTTAAGAAACAATTTTATCTTCCGAGGGGTTCTAGAGAAAAGAGATGGATATTGTTATGATCTAGTCTATGATTTTTACTTCAATTTGAGCCACGATAGTAGGAGCGAGAGGTCGGGGGTGAGCATTTTCACAAAAGACAAATAATTGCAAACTTTAGAGATGTTCTTGATGTTACATATATCATGTAAAAAGATCATCCTGGTTTCTCAGTGGACTGCAATTATTCTTAAGAAATACAAACAGGGCAGTCGAGCCTCTGGCCACTTTTTAAAGAATACCGAGAGAAACATCCAAGAGAAAAAAGTGGCGTTTGCGTTTTCGGCAAAGATTGTGGCAGAGGGGCGTGTGGTACATGACATGTTTCCCAGCTGGCATCAATATGCTGATTATGATAGACTGATAGACGTTGGCACAGTTAATAACCAAAGAGTAGTCAACCATGCAAACAGTGATCATAATAAGACATATACATTACCTCTGGCCCAGCCCCTGAACCAAAATAGCTGTGTGTTGCTGCAGATTATGGACATTCCGCATAGGTACATTATCAATTTTTGAATACTTGTCACCAACAAAACGATGCTTTAGGGGATGTGAATGGTCACAAAGCAAGGGCCAATCCCCACTAGGATTTGTTCCTACCTACGCACCTAGAAAAGCGAGTTTTGTTTGTTACTGATCACACATGCATGCCCGTTTGTACATTTAACGAACAGTATCCGCATCAAAGTAATGCAATGGTACTTGAACCCCCGCAAAGTTCCACAACACTTGCATCAACGGCAAGATATCGTAGTGATCGTCCGTCACACTCTGAAAGTCCATATAGGCGTAGAGGAGGTAGGTTACTCCCAGTGTCTATAAATACCCAACAGGTTGAAAATGACAGTGAAACACGTGCGAGTGGGCATGAGGTTAAAAGTGAGGACGTATTGGAGATTGGAGATGGTCACCCTTCGATACGCGTATATGAACATAAATGGACTGTGTGGCAGACGAACATATAAACTGAGATCGGATTTTTAAAGATGTGTTTAATAGAAATAATATAATTTTATTTACAGAAACATGGACATATTCTTTTTCAGAACTGCATAAAGATGGTTTCGAGTAATTAATTTCTAAACAGAGAAAACAAAAAGCAAAAATCCAAACAAAAATCATGTGGCATTGTTGATTACGTTAGAAATAAGTATATATCTGATGACGTTCAAGTTTTTACTTCGGAAGATGATGTTATTTGGTTAAATCTCTCAGCAATTAAACTATTTAAAAAGGTTTTAGTACTGGTCTGTGTTATGTTTTTCCTGATGAAAATAGTAGGAATTCAATGATTTATAGAATTTTTATAGATTAATTGACTCATTTATTCATGTTGAAAACTTGTCTGATACTGAAATCATTTTTGCCGATTTTGACTCGTGCACTTCCGATTTGTCCGATTTTGTCGAGCATAATTAATTAAAGTATATAATAACGAATTTTTGTCTGATGGTGATGATTAAGATATTAACATTAAACGATATTCACAAGATAAAGGTCACGTAAATAGTTACGGTAGATTATTTTTAGACTCGATTTAGAATTGTAAATGGTAGAAAGGGATAAAAATAGTCGAAAATACTCGTGTGTAACAAATCTTTGTTGTTGACTTCTTATTGTGTAAATATGATATGTTCGTTTGAAATAGGAGATCCAAATACTCTCTTTGATCATTGTGAAACATTTGATAAGGATTTTGTAAATACGAAAGATAAGAATGAAAGTCCGTAAAGTTAGCTCGGAGATCAGCAATCAACATTCAGCTCGACATTCGTTTTTTTTTTTTTTGAATGTCGAGCCGAATGTCGAGCTGGCTCAACATTCAGCTCGACATTCGTTTTTAAACGTATTTTCGCGTTTCAAATATCGAGCCGAATGTCGAGCTGGCTCAACATTCTGCTCGACATTCGTTTTTGAACGTATTTTCGTGTTTAGAATATCGAGCCGAATGTCGAGCTGCCTCAACGTTCCGCTCGACATTCGTTTTAAAGTATTTTTTCATGTTTTGAAAGTAGAGCCGAATGTCGAGCTGGCTCAACATTCAGCTCGAGATTCGTTTTTGAACGTATTTTCACCTTTCGAATGTCGAGCCGAATGTCGAGCTGACTCAACATTCAGCTCGACATTTGTTTTTTAGTATTTTTTCATGTTTTGAATGTCGGGCCGAATGTCGAGCTGGCTCAACATTCAGCTCGACATTCGTTTTTAAACGTATTTTGGCGTTTCAAATATCGAGCCGAATGTCGACCTTGCTCAACATTCTGCTCAACATTCGTTTTTGAACGTATTTTCGTGTTTAGAATGTCGAGCCGAATGTCGAGCTGGCTCAACATTCAGCTCGACATTCGTTATTTGGTATTTTTCATGTTTTGAATGTCGAGCCGAATGTCGACCTGGCTCAACATTTAGCTGGACATTCGTTTTTGAACGTATTTTCATGTTTTGAATGTCGGGCCGAATGTCGAGCTGGCTCAACATTCAGCTCGACATTCGTTTTTAAACGTATTTTCGCGTTTCAAATATCGAGCCGAATGTCGAGCTGGCTCAACATTCTGCTCGACATTCGTTTTTGAACGTATTTTCGCGTTTTGAATGTCGGGCCGAATGTCGAGCTGGCTCAACATTCAGCTTGACATTCGTTTTTAAACGTATTTTGGCGTTTCAAATATCGAGCCGAATGTCGAGCTGGCTCAACATTCTGCTCGACATTCGTTTTTGAACGTATTTTCGCGTTTTGAATGTCGGGCCGAATGTCGAGCTGGCTCAATATTCAGCTTGACATTCGTTTTTAAACGTATTTTGGCGTTTCAAATATCGAGCCGAATGTCGAGCTGGCTCAACATTCTGCTCGACATTCGTTTTTGAACGTATTTTCGTGTTTAGAATGTCGAGCCGAATGTCGAGCTGGCTCAACATTCAGCTTGACATTCGTTATTTGGTTTTTTTTTTCATGTTTTGAATGTCGAGCCGAATGTCGACCTGGCTCAACATTTAGCTGGACATTCGTTTTTGAACGTATTTTCGCCTTTCGAATGTTGAGCCGAATGTCGAGCTGGCTCAACATTCAGTTCGACATTCGATTTTTAGTATTTTTTAATGTTTTGAATGTCGAGCCGAATGTCGAGCTGGCTCAACATTCAGCTTGACATTCGTTTTTGAACGTATTTTCGTGTTAAGAATGTCGAGCCGAATGTCGAGTTGGCTCAATATTCAGCTTAACATTCGTCTTTTAGTATTTTTTCGACATTCGTCTTTTATTATTTGTTCGTGTTTCGAATGTCGAGCCGAATGTCGAGCTGGCTCAACATTCAGCTCGACATTCGTTGTTTAGTATTTTCTTGTGTTTTGAATGTCGAGCCGAATGTTATGAGAATAAAAAAAAAATTGCCGTTTTGGGACAGTTGTATCTATCCTTTTTTACACTCAAATTTTTGCTTATGTCGAAAGCAAATACTTTTACGCTATAATTTAATATTCCGATTGTTTTGTTCAGTTCAGGGTAAGAGGGTGTTCTATCAAAGAAGCACACGCAAGTAATCGGGTATTCTTTCTTTTCACAGCGAATTTTTAAAAGAAAAAATCATTGTGATGCCCAAGCTATTAGCAATTATTCCGGAGAATCTAATAACACCTTTTCATCTCAGTATATTAAACATCATTATAAAATCATCTTCAGAAAAAAAACTGGCTATTGTTGTGAACCCAAATTTGCTTCAGTGCTGATACTCAATTATCAATTATACTGTTTTGGTCATTTTCATTTCTTCATTAACTTTAATTTACGGAATGCTTACATGTTATATATTGTTATTATATTTTATTATAATATAAAATTACATATCAAGAAGACTAAATTTCTTTTCTGCAAGTAGATTCTATCTGAATGTGCTTTATGTTTCCCTTTTCTTGAAACGTGTTTGCTAGTTATTTAACGGAACATGAACCTAGACTAAGGCACTTGTTGCTTTATTTATATCTAGCCTATTGTGTGAAAAAACCTAACACAAATTATTAACTGGGAAATAAAAACAGAAAATTAGAATACTAGTAGCATGGACATATGCCTCCGAATGTTTTCAATTTCGAACAACAACATTCAATGAACACACATCAGAAACAGGTTTTAACAATATATTATCTTCTGAGATATTTGTCTTTACAATTAACTTATCTTTTAGATACTTCAGATATTTCAGCTGTTTATTGGATTGTTTAGGGTTTTGAGAACACTTTAAAGTTTTTAAGATAAGCCGGAAATAATGACCTACGCACACAGCACGATAACTTGATCTCTTTTTGGACACTGGCAAAGAAAAAGTTCTAAGCAGAGTTTGTCTGCAGTGATTCTCTTTATTTGCTATTGATCACCATAAAATTATGATTAGAAAAAAACTCACGAAATTCAATGGAATATCAATTAAATTTCTTTAACACAAGGTTGAAAACATTTTCTAAATACGCATAAGGTTAAAAAATTAACCTTATATCCGTGAAAAGCATATTACGAACATAAAATAAATCTTACTGTAAACACAGTTAGTTAAAGGAGCCAACCATAAAAAAAATCAATATTAGAACTAAAATTGAAAAATACGACAAGATAACATTACAATGGCAGTTCCTGTCTGAACTGATGAAAAACTGCAGAAAAGTAGATCAGTCATTAGACACACGACACGGGAAAAAGGGCACTCGGACATTTGTTTTAATATTGAAATATACTGAATTGAAAATCAGCAGAAAACGACAAATTCCTCGTCCTCTAAAACTAAGTTGAAGTAAAAAATTGATAGTCTAAATATTGTACTTCATAAAAATGCGTATTTTGTATAAAATTTCTTGATTACCATCACCATGGCAACAGTTTTTGGAGACATTTTTTACTTAAGTAAAAATGATATGACCTGAAAAGGACGCAACATTGAATGATAATGTTTATAGTTTTGTAAAAAGATGGGATAAATTGAAAAGGCATAGAATTTTACAATAAAATAGCTGAAATTAAAATCTATCATATTGATGATTTACTGCCAGCCGGAACTTGAATAGAATTTGACGTCAAATTAGGGTATGTGACGTTATTTTAAGGAATACTGATTTTGCACGACCTGTCTCTCTTCAGCATGATAGAATATCGTATGTTTTCTATGCAGGAAGCTGAAATTTTCAGACAATAATCCTAGGATATCGTTTGTTCAAAATTAGTAAAAAGGTCATTTTCAAAACATTATGTCCGAGTGCCCTTTTTCTCGTGTCGTCGGTCATTTAATTTATTATTTATTATGTTTCCTGTTCTTTTATTTGTTTCCTTCAAAAAAAATGAAGATACATTTATTTTAGAAAAAAAATATATAATTCAAAACATGCTTCTTCAATAGACACATTGAAAATAGTTTTGATTAAAATAACTACGCAAAAAGAATTAATCAAATTCCGTGTATACTCTTCTCATACGAAGGATGTTCCTTCATAAATTCGATTCCAACTCTGAAAAAATTGTGCAATATTCTTCACATATTTCGATGATTAAGGAAATGTGTCACACGAAAAATATCTAACACATATAATATCACGCTTCAACACGGAAAAACTTAAAAAACGAATGTCGAGCTGAATGTTTAGCCAGCTCGACATTCGGCTCGACATTCAAAACACGCAAAAAAATTTAAAAAACGAATGTCGAGCTGACTGTTGAGCCAGCTCCACATTCGGCTCGACATTCGAAACGAGAAAATACGTTTAAAAAAGAATGTCAAGCTGAATGTTGAGCCAGCTCGACATTCGGCTCGACATTCGAAACGCGAAAATACCTTTAAAAATGAATGTCAAACTGAATGTTGTGCCAGCTCGACATTCGGCTCGACATTCGAAACACGAAAATACGTTCAAAAACGAATGTCAAACTGAATGTTGAGCTAGCTCGACATTCGGCTTGACATTCGAAACACGAAAATACGCTCAAAAACGAATGTCGAGCTGAATGTTGAGTCAGCTCGACATTCGGCTCGACATTCAAAACACGAAAATACGCTCAAAAACGAATGTCGAGCTGAATAATGAGCCAGCTCGACATTCGGCTCGACATTCGAAACATGTTTAAACGTTCAAAAACGAATGTCGAGCTGACTGTTGAGCCAGCTCGACATTTGGCTCGACATTCAAAACACGGAAAAATACTAAAAAACGAATGTCGAGCTGAATGTTGAGCCAGCTCGACATTCAGCGCGACATTCGAAACACGTTAAAACGTTCGAACATGAATGTCGAGCTGAATGTTGAGCCAGCTCGACATTCGGCTCGACATTCAAAACACGGAAAAATACTAAAAAACGAATGTCGAGGTAAATGGTGAGCCAACTCGACATTCGGCTCGACATTCAAAAATCAAAATATAAAAAACGAATGTCGAGCTGAATAATGAGCCAGCTCGACATTCGGCTCGACATTCGAAACACGTTAAAACGTTCGAACATGAATGTCGAGCTGAATGTTGAGCCAGCTCGACATTCGGCTCGACATTCAAAACACAGAAAAATACTTAAAAACGAATCACGAGCTGGATGTTGAGCCAACTCGACATTCGGCTCGACATTCAAAAATCAAAATATAAAAAACGAATGTCGAGCTATATGTCGATTGCTGATCTCCGAGCTAACTTCACGGACTTTAAGAATGACACATTCTGCAATGATTATTCAACAAATGATGATAAATATATTAAATATAAATATACTTGGAAGTCTGAGCTTAAAGATAAATATTTTGAAAAAACTGAACAGTGAGTAATGTTTTATCTCATTAGATGACTTATAAAATGAAGTAAATTTATGCTCAACAAATCAGGAAATTGGTTATTGTATACATCGTCTAAAAATATTTTAAGGAATGCAGTATTGCCGTTTCTTGTAAATATACATACACAAAACTCGGTTACAGATACTTGTTCGGATAAAAATCAACCTTGGTTTAATGATGAATGTTTTGAAAAGAAAAATCATTGTATAACCTCATTAAACAGATATAGAAAACGTAAAACTGATGTCAATAGAACAAATGTGGTTTTTGCGAGGTCTGAATATAGAAATCATTTATTAGAAAATGAAGTTTTAATTTTGACAAAGGTAGAACAAATAAACTTTTAGATAAGCGGCATAAAAATACCCGTTTGTATTGGAAAATGCCTAAATGTTGTGGGTATTAAACAAGCAGATATTATCCTGTCAACTTTTGAGAAGTACTTTGTAACGGTAAATAGTCCTGAGGACATGTTCGTGAAGTTGGCGGCCCAGCGGACTACCGGCCTAACCACAACGGCCTAGCGGCCTGGCGGCTTAGCGACCTAATCGTAGCGACCTGGCGGCCCAGCGACCTAAGAAAAACATTGTTATCAAAATCAAAAAGATATCTATGAACTGTCAACAAACAACAACAACAAAAGGGGTTTGGGGTGTACTTCTGTGAATTAAAAAAGCGTCTTTTCATGATTTGTTATCTGAAGGCTGCTACCGGCCCAGCGGCCTAGCGGCCTAAGATATACATTGTGTATCAAAATAAAAATGATATTTATGAACTAAATGTCCACAAACAGTAATGAATAAAACGGAGTTTGGTGTACTTTTGCAAATAAAGAAAAAAAGGCTTTTCATGAATTGTTATCTGAAGGCTGCTAGCGACCCAGCGGCCTAGCAGCCTAATATAAACCTTGTCTTTCACAACAAGACATATATATATTTGAATTAAGTGTCAATAAACAACAACAATAAAAAGGGTTTGGGTGTATTTTTACTAATTAAAATAAAAGCGACCTTTCATTACATATCTGCTTGCGGCCTGTCGGTTTGGGGTGTTTTTGCAAAATTAAAAAAAAAAAGGTTTTTATCAAAAGAAATATTTGCCTAGCAGCCCATCGCCCTAGCAGCTTAAGATATACATGGTGTATCACATTAAAACAGTATTTTTAAACTTAGTTCAAACAAACAACATAGATAAAAGGATCTGAGTTGTACTTTAGCTGATTATAAAGAGAGTTTTTTCACGAAAAGACGTATTTGCTATCTTAAGGCTGCTAGCGGCCAAGCGGCCTCAAATTTAAAGGAAAAAAACAAGGATAGTTCGTGAATAGAAAATTGCTATTTGTGGGTTACTAGCAGCGCAGACGTTGTGCTTCATTGTAAAAGAAGTATTTCTGCGCTCAGTTTCAACAAAAGATATAATTTATTTATTTCTCATGATTTTAAAAGGATAGAATGGAAGAAAGGAAGAAGGAAGGAAGAAAAAATAGAAAAAAGGTAGGTCGGTCGGTCGGTCAGTCAGCCAATCGGTCAGACAGTGAGTGAGTGAGCTAATCAGTAAGAAAGTTAATAAGTCAGTAAAAATATATTAATATATTTAAGGTAGGTCGGATTAAAAATATTCGTATTTACTTTCTTATTGATGGCTGACTGACCGACTGACCGACCGACCGACTCACACACTCACCCACTCACACACTCACTTTAATTTCTTTCTTTCTTTAATTTCTTTCTCTCTTACTGTTTTTCTTTCTTCCTCTTTTCTTTTTTTCTTTTTAGGATTATAAAAGATAGATAGATTATGATATTTGTTTGAACAGAGTTCAGAAATACTATTCAACTGTGAACTTTATGTATATCATAGGCCGCTGGGCCGCTAGCAGCCTTAAAAATGCTAAAACTTCTCTCCAAGAAAAACCTTTTGATTTTACGAATATATAGCAAAGCTTTTTTGTTTATGTTGTTTGTTTATGTATGTTGTATGTTCAGATATACTATTTCAACTGTGATTCTCTTGGCCGCTAGCGGCCTAAAAAGCTTAAACTACTCTTCATGTAAGTCTTTTAACAAACACCTTTTGTTTATGTGGTTTGTTTCAGCTGAGTTCATCAAACTTTTATAACTATGATACCACGGTGCATAACCATATCGGCAGTCTCTCTGCGAAATCTGTCTTTTTGGAGGTCTCTCTGCGTCGGTACCGATTATTCTCTGCTGTAAACACAGTTTGTGATGGAAGACCATCAGAAAAATCGGACAGACATCAGTTCAAACAGCTGAGTTGCTTAAAATTTATAAGTTCACGGAACATTAGAATATCTTTGCTAGGTATAAGCGTGTCTACTTTTCAATTATCAGTCACTGCGCTCCGAAACTCGGACAAATTGTTTAATGGTGTACTGACATGAACAGAACTTCGGCACTTTCTACCGGCTGAAACGAGTTATTACTTTTATAACGCACATAACAATCCCATCAAACGTAATCACTGTTCAATATTTTTCAAGAAAATACTAATAAACTGGTCGCTATTTATTTAGAAATCTTGTACACTCTCTACTTTCGGTTTTGATGGTGCACAGGAGGTCTCTCTGCACAGCAGCTTTCAAAGCACAGGTAGGCTCTCTGCAAAACAGCACAGGCAGGCTCTCTGCCAGCAAATGATTTAAGCAATCGCTGTTTTTTGAGATTGAACTCTTAATTTTTGTGAATTGTTAAATGCACAAACTTAAAAGTTCAAGTCTTAAGCCTACATGGCTGGAATTGACTACAATGAGGTATATCCTGTAATGTTTCATGACTATACAAGGAATCTCGTTGTCTTTTATAAGTTTTTAAGTACTTCTGGTCGAGTATGAGAAAGTATCAAAATAATGAAATAATTTTGTAAAATTACCACTTCTATTTTACAACTTATTTTATAAAGTTAGACACGCCCCTGGTGGTCATGCTTTGACAAATTACCGAAATTATACTCTTCGTTCGCTCGCTCACTCACTCACTCACTAAGTCAATCAATCATTCATGCTTTCATTTATTATTAATTTATCGACGCATTCATTCATTCTTTTTTCATCAGTTTTTCCATCAACGCAAACATTTATTCATTAAATCATATATTGCCAGTTTATCTGGCGTACACGTGTTTTTTTAACAGTAGTATAATTCATTTTGCTTTTGAGGAAAATATAGTTAAAATCTTAGAATAACCGAAGAGCACTGTGCTAAGTATGCAGCTGGAAAACATAGGAAAGAACGATCGAACTGTTTCCTGCGTTACATTGCCATATATAAAGGCACTGTAACAGAAGAAAGTACTGCGAATGCGAGAATTTGCTCTGTTTAGGACACGCACTTTGAACGTCTTCAGAGTGATAACGCATTGACCGATTGTCTTGCAGTCAGTATCAATTATAATTCACGCTACGGGCAAACGTCTGAGACTTCTCAGACGTCTATACGTTTACTGGATAGTGCAGGAGAGCTCTCAGAAACATGACGTATAAGATTTCTACAGTATATTTATCGTATAGTAAATATATGAGTAGATAGAGGCACTGTAATAGAAGTATTCATTCATTCTTTTTTCTTCAGTCTATCCATCAACGCAAACCTTTATTCATTAAATCATATATTGCCAGTTTATCTGACATGTACACATGTTTTTTCAACGGTAGTATATTTTCTGTTTTCTTTTCAATAAAATATAATTAGAACCAGGAATAACTTATTTTTCAGGCTTTTGTTTAATACTTCGGCATTTTATTAAAAAAACAGGTATGATTTAACATTTACGAAAAAAATATTTACAAACTTGCATTTTTCTGAATGGAAAAACTGTAATTCGAACCCTAGTCATTTAGTTCAGTTTATAATTGTTAATGTAACACAGACAATATTTATCTTAAAACTTGTTATTGATAAAATTCAGAGCTAAAATTGACAAAACTTACCATAAAAATATTTGGTAGATTTGTACACCGGCTGACTGCGAAAACAATTTCATACAAACTACATTACGTTGTGCTTCTTGCATTGCAGAGAATGAAAAAGTTTATTTAAGAAACACCATGTAGTGTAAGTGGCATAGTGATATAAGGTCGCACTTTTTGTAATTAACACAATGATCGATAGAAGACTCCCTTCCTGCTCAGATCTATCGCAGGCAGGGAGCCTGCCCGTGCTGTAAGCAGAGAGCCTACCTGTGCTTTAAAAGCTGCTGTGCAGAGAGACCTCCTGTGCACCATCAAAACCGAAAGTAGAGGGTGTACAAGATTTCTAAATAAATAGCGACCAGTTTATTAGTATATTCTTGAAGGATTTTGAACAGTGATAATGTTTGATTGGATTGTTATGTGCGTTATAAAAGTAATAACTCGTTTCAGCCGGTAGAAAGTGCCGAAGTTCTGTTCATGTCTGTACACCATTGAACAATTTGTCCGAGTTTCGGAGCGCAGTGACTGATAATTGAAAAGTAGACACGTGTATACCTAGCAAAGATATTCTAATGTTCCGCGAACTTATTAATTTTAAGCAGCTTAGCTGTTTGAACTGATGCCTGTCCGATTTTTCTGATGGTCTTCCATCACAAACTGTGTTTACAGCAGAGAATAACCGGTACCGACGCAGAGAGACCTCCAAAAAGACAGATTTCGCAGAGAGACTGCCGATATGGTTATGCACCGTGGATACGCTATGTATATCTTAGGCCGCTTGGCCGCTAGCAGCCTAAAACTGCTGAAACCTTTTTTCGTGGAAAAACTTTTTTTTAATTTTGAATTATTTGCAAAAGGACACCCTAAACCCTTTTGTTTATGTTGTTTGTTTGAACTTTGTTCACATGTACATTTTTTAATTGTGATACACTATGTATATCTTAGGCCGCTGGAAAGGAAGTACTTCTTAAAACCATTATTTTGTCAGTTTAAACTAGGTTCATAAATGCTATTTTAACCGTGATGCGCTTTGTATTATCCAAGGCCGCTTAGCCGTAAGCAGCCTAAGAAAAGCAATAATTCTTTCGTGAAAAAAACATTTTTTTCAGTTTTCAAAAGGACACCCCGATCCCCATTTGTTTATGTTGTTTGTTTGAACCGAGTTCAGAATTGTGATACAATATGTATAACTTAGATCGCTGGGCCGCTAGCAGCATAAAAAATAGAAGTTTTTTCTGTTCCTAAAAAAATAAACAACAACAACAAAACCTATAGATTGAACTTGCAAAAGTGCACCCCAAACCCCTTTTGTTTATATCGTTTGTTTGAGCTGAGCTCAAAAATATCATTTTAACCGTGATACACTGTGTAAATCTTAGGCCGCTGGGCCGCTAGGCCGCCAGCATCCTTAAGATTGCAAATACTTCTTTATATGAAAAACCTTTTTTGAATTTTCAAAAATACATCCAAAATCCCTTAAATTGTTGTTGTTTGTTGACATTTAGTTCAAAGATACAATTTCTATTATTATACACAATGTATATTTTAGGTCGTTACGGTTAGGCCGTAAGGCCGCCAGGCAGCCAAGCCGCTGAAGTTAGGCCGCCGGGCCGCTAACTACACGAACATCCTGAGGACAGATTTCATTGGTGCCAGATGATGATATATTAGTTAATTGAAAAATCAGAAAAAAAGAGTTTAAAGCTATGTTTGATGAATTAAATTTTCACATACCTTTTGATGAAATTTTGAAAGCCATTAATCAGATAAAAAAAAAATAGGTATGGAGGCCCTGATTTTTGATCAGTGTTTTTTTTTCCATTTCAGGGAGAGATACATTCAGCATAATTTTCTGTACGGAAAATTGCCAGTATTATATTCCTATATGTACAATTTGAGCGGGGTTAGTGTTATCCAGTATTATGTAATTCTATGTTTTGATTGGCTGTTAGAAGATCCGATTATTGCCGAAGCATTGCGTATTTTTACGATGTACCACCTGTTGAATCAATTTGCGAAGTTCTGTTATTCCGGAAATCTTCGGACAGAATCACGGACAGAATCACGTGACTGTCTGGTAATATTGTGTAGGAACATTGAATGTTATTGTTTTGAAATCTGTTAATAGTAACAAGTAACTGGTAAGAGATACAGGTAACTTTTTGAAGGCTGGCAAAATTATGGCGGTTGATAAAAATGCAAAACATATAATTTTGTAATTACAGTTACAAAGTCATTTTTCATCGAACAATTCAATATTTTAAATCATTTGAAAGGTCTGTAAACTCATATTTTACATATATAAAAAATATTTTTCGAAACTGTTCACTTTCTTGTTTGTACATGGTTAAACTTAGGCGAGGGGAAAATCCCGGGATCGTCTTTAGAAAAGCAGGGATCCGGGATCGTATTAAACATATAGTAATACGGGAATACACCACCTGCCATAGGTGTCATCGATAAATTATCGATTATCGCTTGCCTTTTGTTACAGATAAGCATGTATAGTATAGGCGTGAAAATCTTTTTTTTCAGTAAATTAATTTTATCGTTGATGGATTTTACTTTTTATATTGAATAAAGTTGCGACATTCTTTTTATTACTATATTAGCATTTTAATATCGTATTAACATGTGTACTGAAATTCTTTATAAAGCATTACCAAAAGTACGTGGTAATTAAAAAAAAAATATCTAAGCAAAATAGGTTTTGAATAAACATTTGTTTATTTCGTTATCGCAAAAATCAAATAATGTAACTTTTTTATTGCCACAAATTACGGCAAATATCAAAACCAACACTGTTAATTGTTTCCCTATATGTTTAATATGATCCCGGATCCCGGGCGTCCCGGGTCCCGGATCCCGGGATTTTCCCCTCGCCTTAAACTTAGTGCATCTAAGGTGCTAGAAAAATGTTGAACAAGGAAAATTCAAATGGACTTGAGTCCATTTGAAAGTACGGTTTTTTACTGTATTTTTAGGGAATCTTAATTTACAGCACTCTATTTTGTTTGCAGATGCCAATAAAAGAAATTCAATATATATCTTTAAATTGATCCTGTCTGTTCAGACATATTATAACTAAGGTAATGCACATTTTTTGAAGAACAACAACGTATTTGTTCAGCCTTTTATTTCCATATATCTCTTGATGTTAATGGTGATAATTATGATACTGAAACTTTGTTTTGTTGAGTAACAAACTAACATGAATTTCATGGAATAACATGCTTGAACAGAATAACAAACATACTTGAATAGAATAACAAACACAATGTATACTTGTAAAATCAATGATGATAATAAAGTATGACCATGCTTTGATTACTTTGGTATAATTCAACATAAAGACCATGTGAGACACAGTCACTGTCGTAGCAAAGTACGACCGGGAATCAGACAGATTTTTTTTTTTTTTTTTTACTTTAGATAACTTTTTTCTTCGTGAGTCGAATTATATTATTTGAAAACATTAAACATAAACATTGTATCATTTTACATCATTTGAAGGCTCTGTAAATTCATATTTTGAAAAAATAAGCAGATTTGAAATTTTTACTTTTAAAAAAGAAATCAAAACTAATTTATACCTGTTGTTTCAGCATTTTTCAGCATTTTTCTAGCAGCTTAGATGCACTAAGTTTAACCATTTACAAACAAAACGTAAACAGTTTTGACAATCATTTTTAAACATGTAAAATATGAGTTTACAGACCTTCTACATGATATAAAATACTGAACTGTTTGATGAAAAATGACTTTGTATTTGTAATTACAAAATAACTATGTTTTGCATTTTTATTAAACGCCATATTTTTGCCAACCTTCAAAAAGTTACCTGTATCTCTTATCAGTTACTTGTTACTATTAATAGATTTCAAAACAATAGCATTCAGTGTTCCTACACAATATTACCAGACAGTCACGCGATTCTCTCCGAGGATTTCCGGAATAACACAACTTTGCAAATTAATTCAACAGGTAGCACTTCGTAAAAATACGTAATGCTTCGGCAAATATCGGATCTTCTAACAGCCAATCAAAACATAGAATTACATAATGTTGGATAACACTAACCCCGCTCCAATTGTACATATAGGAATATAATACTGGCAATTTTCCGTACAGAAAAATGCTGAAACGACAGGTATGAATTAGTTTAGTTTTTTTTAAAGCAAAAATTCAAAATCTGCTTATATTTTCAAAATATGAATTTAAAGAGTCTTCAAATGATGTAAAATGATACAATGTTTATGTTTAATGTTTTCAAATAATAAAATTCGACTCACAAAGAAAAGAAAAAACATCTTAAGTTAAAAATTCAGTCTGGTTCCCGGTGGTACTTTGCTACGACAATGACTGTTCCTCACCTGGTCTTTAATATGTTGAATTATATCAAAGTAATCAAAGCATGGTCATACTTTATTATCATAATTGATATTACAAGTATATTTTTATTCTATTCAAGTATGTTTGTTATTCTATTCAAGCATATTTGTTATTCTGTTCAAGCATGTTATTCCATGAAATTCATGTTATTTTGTTATTTAACAAAACAAACACTGTTTCAGTATCATAATTATCACCATTAACATCAAGAGATATATGGAAATAAAAGGTTGAACAAATATGTTGATTTTGTTCTTCACAAATTGGGCATTACCTTAGTTATAATTTGTCTGAACAGACAGGTCTTCAATTTAAAGATATAAATTGAATTTCTTTTTATTAGCATCTGCAAACAAATTAGAATGCTGTAGCTTAAAGTTCCCTAAAAATACAGTAAAAACCGTACACTCAAATGGACTTATGTCCATTTGAATTTTCCTTGTTACAATGACTCCTGATGTTTTCCGAAATGTTTACATAACAACAAAACTAGCAAAAAATAGTTCTTACGTCATCGCACCGACTCAAGGACATAAGTTCAGCTGTGCGCAGCGCAGTTGAGTATTTATCACAGCTTTTAACAGGCACTGCCTATCTTTCCAAATAGATAACGTGGCGTTTAATCAGTGTTGTCGGTTTATTTTCTTAGAAGTTCTGGCACAAATGTGATATAAGAAAACAAGAAAATTGATATAGTCTGCTTCTAGTTTGGAAGTTGGAATTATTTCTGTGAGCGGAAAATGAATGTATTAGTGTTTTGTGTCGTATTTTTGTCATTAGTGGCTGGTTTTAACAGGTCAGTAACATTTTCTAAAGTCACATAAATAAAGTGTCGTTCAGTTCTTTTTTCTGTTTGTTGTCTCAGGGATATAGGTGTTATATTTCTTTAAGGTTTAAATTTTTAGACTGATTAAGATCTAAACTTTTTGTTAAAAAGCAAGTTTCTCTAATAATATTTAATAAATTATTTATAAATCTATCCTTATTGAATGAATGCGGGTTATATTACATTTTAAAAGTAAAAGAAACACAGTAAAGTTAAATATCTTTTGATATTTTACCCAGCATCAAGGACTATTACTTCGTCATAGCACCAAATGTGATAAGATTTCATCACAATGAGACAGTTACAGTAAGCATATTTGGAACCCAACGCAATGTCAGGGTCACGGTAAGAAAAATTAAGACACGTTAAATGGAAATTACAAATTTGTCTGTGCGCTCTTAGCTAACTATTAAAAATAAAATGTTTCTATGCATTCTTAATTTAGACTCTGAAATTTGGCAAAAATATGTATAAAGTTCGTTCATTCACTCATAAGACTCAACCGCTTTGAACATAGTTGAGACCATTAACATGCATATAAATTAAACTAGTAGCAGCAAATAACCGAGGAATTCATTTTACAAGTTGAGATTATTTGTTTAAATGCACGCTTCGGTACTATCGTAAACCTGTTTATATTTCACGCCAGGTATGGCTTGAGCACAGAGGCAAGCATATCTCGGGAAAAAAAATGACTGTACCCAATGAACGTACGTACTTATATTCAAATTTTAATTAGTTTTTTTTTCTTTATATTAATCTGTTTGGTGGTAACATATATTATGAATAATTTAAACACATTTCTTCTGTCGTGTAAAGAAATTTGCATCTCCAACGACGTCTGTCCCTCCATCCCACTACAAAGAAAGAAGAAAAATGTTGAAACAAAGTTTAACTAAACAAACTCAACAAACTTACAGGAAACACATTGTGAAGTTTCTCAGTCCCCATACCTGCTGTTATCTTTATATAGAAATTATATAATTTTAAGATTTTGTGAAAAAATTATACAGTTATTCAAAAGACCGTTTTTATGTAGACAAGTTTTCTCTATTTATCAACCAAAGAACACCCTGTGCAGACGACAGTAGGTGTGAAAGAAGAAGACATTTTTGACATGGCTGACCTCAAACCTCGAGCTATCAAACTATGTTCCAAACGGGAAAGTGAAGATGAAATTTGTAGGAACCTAGTTCTTAGCTATAGGACAGGGTATATAATCGTACAGACTGACAAACCTATTTACACACCGAATCAGAAAGGTATGGTTTAACATATTTTCAGAGAAGGCAATTTCGGAAATAAGACGATTTTTTAAAGTAATGAAACAAGAATACCTTTAGATGCATGTATACAGAGCCCCTGGTGTGACACCCCTTTATTTTATTTTCTATGTAAGATTTCGTTTTTATTAAAAAAAAAATTCATTTCTACGAAATAGAATTTCGTTTGTATAAAATCATATACTGCGTTTGTGAACTTTTATTTTGCAAAATCGGTTTGTTAATCTGCTTATATAATACGAGTTAATTCAGTGTCAAAATTTATTTCCAAGTGGCGTTTTCACTTCAATAAGTTGCTTTGCAAGCATACGTTAAAATAGATATATATATAAAATTTGAAAACGTACATTTAAAGTTTGATATTTAATGCCGAAAATACAAAAATACGGGATTGGCTGTCGAGACTTTCGAGGCGGGTCTCCTAACTCCAGAGGTTACAGCACGAATTGGTTTATCTTTGTTCATCTGTACAGGTTGGGCGCTCTGTGTTCACCGAAAGTACTGACGACCTATCGCGCGCATCACTGCCGTTTATATTAAATCAGCATTTTTACTGCTACAACTGCAGTGCCTGTCACAATCGACGCTCACAAAGCTCGTATCTACGCACATATTTGGCACAATCTTTTGCCTAGGAACGGTACGTCAGGACGTCTGTCCTAAGTTTGGTGTCAGTTAACAGACCGTCATCGCCGGAAAAGGACATTGGACTCGTGGAGACATGAAATCGTCAAGACAAAACTTGCAGATGATTCTATTTTCTTACGAATCGATTGCAGCTTCGATGCAATGGTCTTGTAAGAATCATCAGCGGAATAAAAAAAAAACATTACACTAATCGTTGTTTATTAAAGAAGGACCGTTTCAGGTGCAGAGGCACTTTAATGGTATTGGTGAGAGAAGCTTATCGGCATGGTACCCCAACTATAATATAAGACAATTTAAATGTCCATCTTTACAAAGAAGATATTCAATCTCCACATGTTTTCTCTATTCATTAAACTTGTGGCGTTATTTCTCATGATTGAGGGAGGTTTAAGCTATCCTTCAGTAATCTGTGATAACAAGCGTTATCTGCAGACACAGCGTTAATCGGCTGGCCCTCTAACAGGCCACAATAACATCCTATGAAAATCTTCGGGATAACCTTGGCAGCCACTTACCGCGACGCCCAAACCCACCAGGAGTCGTCAATGAGCTGTTAGCGAACGTGTTTTACAACTAGCCTGGGTTGTCAAAAGACGTGGCTGTCAGGGATTCATTAGCGCACGTTGTTGTATTACGCTCTTATTGTCGAAATCTGAAGGCAGAACATGATATTTTAACATAAAATGTTGCTGTGTGTGTTAGTGGTTTTTGTAAAATTTATCAGTCTAAATAAATTAACAATATTCGACATTACTGTGAAATCATTTAAATTCGCTGGGATGAAATTTCGCGCAAACGGCAAAAAAAGTACGTTCGCGCGGTCCTAAATTCGCGCATTTTATATTTCAGATTCAATTTTTTTTTATCAGCATAAAAAGCAGACGACAGCTGCATGACGCTGGATCACCACCGACGCGTGTATACGTGTCAATTACCGCGGTCCGCTTTCGAATATACAAACTGACAGGTCTAACTGTTAATTGAAGTTAATTGACACAGGTTAAGTGTACACAGATTAAAAGATCGATACCGGTAGGTCTTTTGTAACGGGTCCCTACTCAATTACGCTAAAAAAACATTGCCGCTTGCGAAAATTAACTTTACTAATAAAGTAAACGCTTCAGACAAGCGTTCAACAACTCAAGGAAATGCAAACGAAACATACATGTACTTAAAAAGAAAACAAAATAAGTTTCATTTTAATTTTGCTTAATATTTAGAATTTGCCAAACCATCCGATTATTCAAGTTATATTGGCTAAAAAACAACTGTCAAAAGTGAGTGGAAAAATATATGCAGGTATTTCGGACAGGATCAAGATTCGGATAACGTAAATGTTTTATTAGTTTAATAAAAGCGCGGTCTTAAATTCGCGCATTGTTCCTAGCGCGAAATACGCGAAAATTCGTCCTACGCGAACAAAAATGATTTCACAGTATATGTTATGTTTACTTATAAGATTTTAATAACGAAGGTTTCGTTATGGTTTGTTATACCTGTTAATATACCTGTAATCAATGCATAAATGAACAATTTTCCTGTCGTTATTAGGTTTCTTTAATGAAGTACAATTTAATATTATTGGATTATTGTTTTATTTCTATAAAATAATTTTTAAGTTGTCTTAACTGAAATAAAATGTAATTGTTATTTTAGTAAAACTAAACATACCAAAATAAAAATACAATGTCAACAGTATTTTGTTCAAAATATTTCCTTTTATGTTTCGTTAAGCTTTGTCTTAAGAGTTCAGCCAAAATTGTTTTGAAATCCTTGTATCACAATTTCTTTTAATCGAACCAACTTTATTATTCTTGTTTTAGTGAAGATAAGAGCACTCCCACTTGACGAGTCTCTGAAAGTCTTGAAAGACGGCAAGACACAATTGGCTTTTGACATTGTGGTAAGTTGCAACAAAATCTTTTATGGCCTGTTTAGAAAAAAATATTCAGCTCCTAAAAACAATTATAAACAAAAACAAAAGAAATAAGTTGAGTGGCCATTGACAATGATTGTTGCATCATGTTTTTCAGAGCCCATCAAATTTAACCCTTGACCGGAAAACGTTTACCTCTAAAGAAAATAAAGCCTTCTACAGCCACACATTCAGACTACCACCACATCCAGAGAAAGGCATCTGGGCAGCTAGAGCTTTCTACAAGGGACAGGTAAAGAAATCTTTAGTCATTGTATATATGACTTGTTAGCGTCTAAATGTTCGCACTCCATTGCATAAACAAAACGACTGACACGCACAGACAGACGCGATGGTTTAATTAGATAGTGAAGACTGTCTCAATAAGATTGCCATGTTCGTTTTACAGATTGTATTCGTATGTACATAAATTTGTAAAATAGATGGCATTGTGGCAAGCATATGTTAAGAAAATAATATCGCTTGGTTCAAGATCTTAATCTATTACAATAATGAACCTAAAAGTTAACAACAACATAATACCGGTACAGAAAGGCGGGGCTTATCAGCTACTGGCTAGTTCAAGCTGACCAACAGTGAGTTGGAACATCACATAATGCATCTGTCTGTAGCAATTGATTCCTTTTTGTGATATTAAAAAGTTGATTGCTACGCAAGAACGATGTTTACATTCTGAACATCTGTTGAAATAGGATTTTTTGTCCGATCACGTAACAGTGTTTCAAATTTAATGGCGCTTTATTTTGGTAAATAAGCATTGATCCCCAGCTCAATGAGTCTACAATTTTTGTCAGATTTCAACCAGAGAGCCGGTTCGTGCTGCCTGATCAATTAACCCATTAATGCCTAGCGTCTGTAAAAGCTGAAATAGGCAAACAGTGCAGATCCAGATCAGTTGTCAGGGTCTTCGCTGTTTGCATAAAAAAACTTTGTTCCCTAAATAGAACTAAAATTTACACTTAGACCAGAAACCCTTTTAACTGAAAAAGGATTGGTCCAGGTGACAAGGGTATCATAATCCTTTAGGTATAAATGGGTTTAAATTATTATTATTGCGTACTTACAAACTAACATTTTCTTATCTCTATTTTCAGTTTGAAACCGTATCAAAAAGTTTATTCAGAGTTGAAGAATACGGTACTATTTTCACGTTATCTCTTGCTAACAGCTGAAGTCAGGTTATGTGATTTTACTGAAGCATGAACATGTTTATCTATGTTTCATTCTGATAAAACAAAAAGTCTCTGCCGTTGAACAGGTTGAACTTACTTCTTGGAATATGGCTAATCTGACATAAGAGTGAAGAAACTTAAAACAGTGAATAATCAGGCTGGTGATTAGTCATTTTTTATTTGACATCACTTTCTCATGAACAAATTGACTTGATTATGTCAAATATCATCTTAATTGAAAAAAGGGAAATTCAGATATTGCTACTAAAATTTCCCAGGAAATAAATGTACAAGATTGATATTTTATCCTGTCAGTTATTTCATATCCGAACCGATAAAGGAGTGCTGTATAAATTTTGCTTTATACGGAACATGATACGTCACGGACTACTTTTGTGTTTATAATCAGAAGGATGGGATAAAATTGTTGTTATTACAAACAGAGACTACTTGAATAAAAATTAATTATATCAATATGTAGATTTTACAATATATTGATCAGTTAAGGAAATAAAATTATTGAAACTTTGGACCTATTTTTGTGTATATGTACACCTAGCGGATAACGTTGACATAAGCCTAATTTGAAACACTTTAAAGATAGGTTTTCAATATCTTTGGTAAATTAATTCCAAATGCCAGATGTGACAGGATAAATAGAATTATAGGTTAGTGTCTTAATTGAGAAAGTTTATCTGGCTCGGCTGCGAAATTTATCTGGTTCGCCTTCGGCTCACTCGATAAATTCCTACACCTTGACAGATATACTTTTTCATATTAAGACACTAACTTATTATTCTCTATATATCAGTTAGATTAATGTACTTGTTGTTATATAACAATCATTTAGCTATTATTTCCGATTGTTTCTATTGTGTCCAATTATTGCTTTAGTTTATTATTTTCTCAAATGTCGCATTTGCACTGAAAAAAGGTGTGAAAAAAATAATTAAAAAGAAAATACAGTTCTGATATCAAGACATCAAATGATGTAAAGCAAAGCTTTTGACTTTGACCCATTGTTTGATATAAGAAGCAATTACAAAACATAACAATAGAGACAAAAGTTATATAATTCAGTAGCAGACATGCAAAACGTCGCTGAAACAGTTGTTATTAAATTCGTCTGTTTAAACTTGAACCATTTAAAATAGCAGAATCGTTTGTTTAAACAGTCTTTTAGCAGAATTGTTTGTTTAAACAGTCTTTGAGCAGAATCGTTTGTCTAAACAGTCATTTAGCAGAATCGTTTGCTTAAACAGTCTTTTAGCATAATCGTTTGTCTAAACAGTCTTTTAGCAGAGTCGTTTGTTTTAACAGTTCTTTTAGCAGAATCATTTGTTTAAACAGTTCAGATAGCATAATCGTTTGCTTACACAGTCTTTTAGCAGAACTGTTTGTTTAAACAGTCTTTTAGCAGAATCGTTTGTTAAAACAGTTCTTTAGCAGAATCGTTTGTTTAAACAGTTTAGTTTGTAGAATCCTGTGTTTAGACAAGTTAGATATCAGAATCTTCTTTTACAGTTTAGATAGCAGAGTCGTTTTTTTTAACAGTTCTTTTAGCAGAAACGTTTGTTTAAACAGTTCAGATAGCAGAGTCGTTTGTCAATACAGTTTAGATAGCTAAACTGTTTCTTTAAACAGTTCTTTTAGCAGAATCCTTTGTTTAAACAGTTTAGTTAGCAGAATCCTTTGTTTAGACATTTTAGATATCAGAATCTAAAAGTTTAGATATCAAAGTAGTTTGTTTTAACAGTTCTTTTAGCAGAATCTTTTGTTTAAACAGTTTAGATAGCAGATTCGTTTGTTTATATAGTTAAGATAGTAGAGTCGTTTTTTAACAGTTCTGTTTGCAGAATCGCTTCTTTATACAGTTTAGATATCAGAATCGTTTTTATACAGTTGATAGCAGAGTTGTTTGTTTAAAGGTCATTTGACACGACTATAGCAACTTTGTCTATTCAAAATAATCATAATGTACTGATTAAAATGGTTTAACTGCGAAGTTATGAAAAAACGTGTTTTTGATGATCGGCTGTTTCCGTTTGGACATCGGTAGTTTCCGCCGCAATTTTTGACAGTGACGTAGATTTATCCCTACTGTACCATACAGTAATGCAGAATTTCACTGCTCATAACACATCCGTTTTAAAACGAAAAAATAACACTAAACCACAAGTGCAAGAAACACGATAAAGGCATACTTACAAAATTAGCATGCTATAAATTGTAAATTAAATAAAATAATGTGATTACCTCTCGATTTTTATAAGTAAATTCAAACTTTGTGCCGGGAGAACGGGTTGTGATTTTACCTTAATAAATATTAATAAATATTCCAATTTCTTCCATGTTGTGGTTCTATAAAAAACTATCTCCTCCACGTTTTTACAGGTTGCGTAACACTTCCTCACTTGATGTTTACGTCATAAACAAATTATTTTTCATTTAAGTGTAGTTAAGTTGAAGTGAATTTTGATGATCTAATGTATTAACATTTGTTTCACTGGAATGGAAATTCACACTACAGTGTATTTTCACGTTGGGATATTGTTAGAAAAATAATAATATGGCATGTCCATCAAGTAGAAATTTGTGTCTGCTTACAAATTAATATCCAATGAAATGTCAAAGATCCATAAATCACGCCTTATACTGTGGGATTTATGCAAAATAACCTGCCCAAATGGGACCCTTGTATATTCTGCATAGCTGTCAAAACAAAGCAATTAACTTTTTATGACCCAATCAATGATAAAGTTGAGACAAATAACAAAATTTTATGGCAAGTGATCTTACAAATTGATTGTAATCACACTTGTGAAAACATTATGTAATAATTTGTTCCAATTAACATGTCTGAATGATTTTTATTTAAGAAGCTTCCATGCAGATACATATTCTAATTAGATAATTAAATGTAATGGATCTATTAATGATGAAAATAAAAATCATTCGACTTCTAAATGTGAACAAATTATTTTAAAAAAAACAAAAACAAAACAATATGTTTTTGTGTTATGATTTTGACATAGTTTTTAGGGCTTCTTCATATCATTTGTTTTTTTTTTATCATTATTGTTTTGTTTTCAAAAAAAATATAGAATGAATAAGCCATAAAAAGATATGCATTTATAATGAAAAAAGTCATAGATCTAGTCAAAGATAACTTACACGTACCTCAGGCAAAATATACCACAGACAAATAAGCAACACATCACTGTAAGGAGAATGTTTTTATGGAAAAAAATCTCGCGATTGGAGTTAGTTAATGAAGTCTTCCAACAAACTGCATCGGATGAAAATAAGCATGTTCAAAATCTTTTTGGATCAGTTGCTTGAAAAAACATCTCTTAGTCTAGATATTTCCACTGATTTATCTTTTAATTCTATAACCCTGATTAAACTAGCCTCTATATAATATTGCTCATTGGCTTCGTAATTCCATCAAAATTTCAAATTATTTATTTAAAAATATTTCAATGTATATTCATGATGTTAGCTTAACTTGTTCAGTTTTGTTTTTTTACTATATTCAGTCTACATTTTCACTTTCCTTCATAATTTTAAAGTTTTTTTAACAATCCAGGTAGCTCTGTAAAGTGGCTAGAGATAAATGTGCGTCACTTCCGGTTTCGCTCATGACAGGTGCGCGCGACCAAGTGCGTAAAATATGGATTTTAATTTACTATAAAAACATCTTTAAGATGAAAATTACCTGCGGAATTTTGTAAAACAGTCATAGTTAGATATACATTTTTCGCTCATATGAACATTTCGAGGTCAAAAATTCGTGTCACATGACCTTTAACAATTCTTTTAGAAGAATCGTTCGTCTAAAAAGTTTAGATAGCAGAATCTTTTAATTTTACAGTTTAGATGCCAAAACAATCGTTTTATTTTTAGCAGCTTAAATAAGAGTCTTTTTAAACAGTCTCGATAGCAAAACATTTATTTAAACAGTTTATAGAGCAGAATTGTTTATTTCAATAGTTTAGATAGCAGAATTTTTTATCTCAAGAGTTTAGATAGCAGAAGCATTGGTTTCAACAGTTTGTTTAGCGGAACCGTTTATTTAATAGTTAAAATAGCAGAATCGTTTGTTTGAACTGTTTCAATAGCTAAATCGTTTATTTTAACAGTTTAGAAAACAGAAAGGTTTCTAATGATAAGCTTATGCTATAAGAAATGGTTAAAATTATGTTTTCAAACATTCAGATTGTATCATAAACAACATCAATATAGTTCTAACACATCAAAGAAAACTACTTATCATTTTTGTGTTAAACATGTTTATCTCCGGGTTATTTAGTGCCTTATTATTTGTCTTTATTTTTTTTGTAAAATCCATTTCAGTTTTACCTACGTTTGGTGTAACGGTCGATGTATCTGAGCCGTATATTCTCCAAAACACCAATGGGACAAAAAGCTGTTTTATCACCGTTAAAGCTGAGTGAGTGTATATTTACGTTAACAGTTCAGCTTTACATATGCAAAGGCTTTCTAGTCTGTAACTTTTCCTAAACTTGTAAAATGACATGCGACGTAGCAGCTTGTCTTTAGTTGATTGTGTCCTTGGCTCCTGCCTTCGGCCTGACGGTCGCTCTCCCCCCCCCCCTTCTGAGTTTGAGCCCGGTTTTATAGAAATATATGCAGACTGGTGTATTGTATAAATGTCTGCTTATATTTAAGTCTGTCACTATTTTATAAGTATCAAGAGCTGAGAGGTACCTGAATGAAAGAACGTGAATAATTTGACAACTATATACTTTTGCACGAGTGTTCAAAATGCTTTGATCTTATTAAACATTAAACTGTTAATATTAACTCTTAAAAATTATAACGCGACGGATTCCTTCCTTAATTAAAACATGAAAAAATTTTTAAAGGATCCTTTACTCCAAGTACAATACAAATGTACTTAAATAAAATCAGGAGAAAAACACAGAAAAATGCTAAACAGGGAAGCAAAGAACTAAGCTGTAAAGTTTAAAGTAATATATTTGAAGGAGGAAAATTTTAAAAAATGTTCCATGTCATTTTTATGCCTCACAGGAAGGCATATATATTTTTAATTGTCTTTCCGTCTATCAGCTTTTTGCCCGGTCCATAACTTTGTATGTAATGGGTGGATTTGAAATAATTTTGCATAAATATGTGGCACATTCAGACGATGTGTCACATGCAAGACCCAGATTTGTAGGTTAGAGGTCAAGGTCACATTTGGACTTGAAATGAAATTTTCCAGTGATGTTCGTGTCTGGTCAACAATTTTGTCATTCCTGGATGTATTTTAAAATGACTTGGCATAAATGTCTTAGAAATGGTGGCGAATGTCACACGCAAGAATCAGGCTTCCACCTCAAAGGTACAGGTCACACTTTTATGTCAAATTCGTGATATGAATATTCCATACAAGTGCATTCATTTTTATGGTCATGTCCGGTCATCAATTCTGACATCTCTTGATGGATTTTAAAATGACTTGGCATAAATGTTTTAGAAATGATGAAAACGTGTTGCACGCAAGAATCAGACCTCCACCTGAAAGGTCAAGGTCATACTTGTATGTCAAATTCGTGATATGGTGGTGAATAGATGGTCGTGTTTTGTGCATAATTTTTGTAAATGATATTTGGATTTTGAAATAATTATGGGTAAATATATTGCAAATTGAGACGATCCTAGATTTATAGCTTAAAGGTCAAGGTCAAACTTAACTGGAAAGGATTGTTTTCGTAAAAATACATTGATGTTTGTTCCGGTCAACAATTTTGTTATTCATGTATGCCTAGTTTGGATGTTCTCATGAAATATTTCTTGAAAAAATAATGCAAAAGAGTTTATATGATGAATAATATTATTTTTTGTTCTAAAAGAATTATTAACTAAAATTATACATATAAACAGAGCATTTATCTCAACTGACAAACAACATATATCTTTAATTCTTTTTTTTTTTCGTTGTCATTTATGATAATTATATTCAGTAATGTAAAACTATTCATGGTATTACAAATGTAACAGTGGGTAAATGCATTTACTTCCTATGCTGGCAAAAATGATAGAAGTTAAAAATAAATGATACTGTGATCAGATGTAAAAGGTGCTTGTACTTAGGCTGACGCCAGCAATTTCACAGACAGGTAACCTCCAAACTATAAATATATTTAGTGAATTGCCTTTTCTTAAATGAGTGCCTACACCAACCTACTGTCATGTGTTTGTTAACATTCCTTTCTCCTTTCACACTTCTTCTTTCACACTTTCCTATAAAATTTGGCCTCCATTTCCAGTGAAAAACATGGTCTTGCCCTAAGTATGGCTTCGGGGGCATATGTTCATTCACAACGACAGGTCTTGTTTTTTTCTTCCATCTCCTGCCCTTATCTATTTATTTATTTTATTTTTTTTACATAAAATCAATTTTTATTCTAGGTACGTGTACGGAAAAAAAGTGGAGGGAACAGCACGACTTCGGCTCAACTTGACAAACGGCATGGGAGATAATCGGTATCTTTTTGATAAGGCCAGAAAAACTGTAAGAATTCTCACAGACACTTATGATATATTTTTGGAATCTGGAAAGTAAACAGATTTGAAAATCTGGCATAAATTCAGTACATATCTTAATGTTTGTCTTTTTGTATCATTTTTTCTTGAAATAGAAACTTCACGAATGTTAATCAACAGAAGCTAACTGATTTAAAACAGATCCTATCGAAATTGCTATTTATCTGGCATCTGCATGGTTCCTATTACAATTTATCTGATAAGCTTATCATAGGAAATATAGCTCGTCGATTGTATTTCTAGAACAATATGTTTGTTTCACATACATGAATATTTTTCAGCTTGAAAATGGTGTACAGGAATTTTCTCTCAATATACGTGAAATAAATCTAGCTTTGGGAAACCGAACGTTTCCCGATGGCTACCGACTTCTTGTTGTTGCCACTGTGTTTGAAACTGCCACCGGAAAAGAAGAGTCTGCCATTCACGAAGACACAATATTTGCTTCTAAACCATACAAGTTTAAATTTACAAAAAGCAAAAAGTATTTCAGAGTTGGAATGGAATACTTTGTTGAGGCACAGTCTTGATTTTGTTTGCTTGTTTGTTTGTTTGTTTGTTTAAACAAACCAGTGAGAAAAGATTGCCGTAAAATGACAGCTGAAATTATCTTGTTGTTAATATTTTACGAAGTTCGATACTATGATAATGATATATAATCTCAATTATCAGATATAGTGTGTGAATTTTAAGTAGATGGTTTTTCTCTATTTTTTTAATTCACCCCAAATCTAAATGTTTTGATGTAAGTTGGATGGCCAAGAGCAACACGAAATCACCCATGTAGACCAATATTCTAGGTTGATATGTTGACTGCAAACGATCAGCCTGCAAAAGATAAGAACATAACTATTCAAAGACTGGACTTAGAGGAAACGAAAAATGTGACAACAAACAGCCAGGGACATGCGTTTGCTATATTCTCTGTTAAAACGCAAGACCCCTTGAAATTCAAGGTAGGCAAACTGGCTTGATTTTTTCTCTTTTTCTTTCTCCTTTGTTTACTGTTGTTCTATGGTGATGACAAAGTATATAATTTGTCTAATCAACTTGGCTTTGTGTTAGAAAAATACTAGTCTCAGGTAAGATTTAGGCAATCTAAAATGCTGTTTTGCAAAACAATTTAGTAAGGTAGTTCTAAATGTGACACAATACAGCATGAATTGTTAAGTGTAAACAGTTTTCTTCTTGAAGGTTGTGAGTTTTGAGGGAGAAGTTGAAAGTGATATCTTAGAGGTGATAGCGCATAATGATATTCAAAACCAGATTCAAGTTGAACACTCATTTGCTGTAAGTATCTATCAATCCTATATTTTGTGTGTCAAGTATTGAAGAATGATAACTATTCCTTCAAAAAAATCAGACTGTCTTTTTGAGACTTTATAATTGCCAGTCAAACGACAAATGACATCTGATATTCTAATATGCAGAACAAAAATATTCCTGTAGTTTCATATTGTGTACTCATTTCATTTGAAGTCCATTTACATGAGTTGTTCTTGGTAGATACCGCCCTGGTTATCGCTATTTACGCGTCATAACTGCACAAGATGAAGCTGAATGCAGGCTATATTGTTTATCTTTACTCTAAAAAAAAACGAGTTTGCCGGTTTGTGGAAAAATAACTGCTCTCTTTCGAACAATTCTGTCGTATATCACTGAAGCACATGTATTAGTTCATATCAAGTTGATTTTTCTTTTAGGACATAGCCACTTGATATTTTCATATATTAGCAAAACTCATCAAAATGTTCGGACTGTTTTCTTCTAAAAAGGCATAATAAACTTCGAAACATTTATTTGATTCTGAACGCAAAATTATTCTTACATTTTAATCGAATGCTGCTCTATACTGATCCGGTAGATCATTTGTGTCATCCAGAAATCTTTCTTTTTGTATTAAAAATTTATAAAAAAATAAGGTGTGATTGAAACAAACTAAATCTTTATTAGCATTTTTGATCATACGAGGTTCAGCAGCTTTAACAAATACTAATTGCTTAGCAGTCATTTACTATTTGATATATGGCCTTGAGCATATTTCCATTCATAACATTATCTCTACAGAAGGATGCAAATCAGATCAGCTTTCTACAATAACAACTGTTTGCAAAGGCAAAACTTGGGATCGTAAATTGTATTAACATAACTGATTACATAGCATACTAAACAAATGTCTGTAAAAATACAATTTGGAGTTATAATATCGAACACATAAATACTTGAAGCCTCTGCTTGCAGGGGCTCCCATCTAGTTCTTTTAAGTTTTATATTTTTATTTGCAAACATGATAAATACCCATAAACAAACAATAGAATTGGTCTTCCTTTTTGCAATGTGCACATCAAAAGATATGCAAAGTAATAAAATTTGTAGTATGTGCATAACATGTAACGTTAATACCGTAACAATTATTTTTATCGCCCGAGCGCTTATTATAATCGTGATCATTTTTAAATATTGGGGATAGCGTTTAGAAGAAACATACTTTTGAAAGCATAAGTTTGGTATGTTGACAAGTAAGTTTTAGTGGTGAATGTATAATTTTTGTAAACCTCGATAAACCTGTCTGGAATAGAATAAGATCGATAACAGTTGGCACATGCGTGTAAACATGGCGGAATTTTGAAAGTGCAGAAAATTTTCAGTTGTTTTTCGATTTTCTAGACTAGTATTTTGGATTTTACTAAACATTTAACACTTGAAAAGCTATAAAAACGAATGTTCTTTTCGATGTGTGAAAAAACGGATTTAAATTTTGTGTGGAAAGTGGATTTTTGATGGGAAGAAGGCGAAAGCTGAGTAAGTGTTCACCTCAAGGTGTTGATCCTGATTGTAAACGAGCGGCAGTGGCAGCAAATCTACAGTCAACAGGGCAAGCACCAGTTATGCAGTATTGTAATACACCAGGTACACCAAATGGACAATTCGTACCGAACAATAGCCCGTTGCAGGCAAGTCAGACATTTTCATACATGAATGCCTTGAATCAGGGATCACCACAGCCTACAAATCAGTATACACAGCAGTTTATTCCTCCACCCGGTGATCAGTTCTCAGTGGTTTTAAAAAAGTTAGATATTATTGACAAACGATTATCTTAATTAGACTTAATCCAAAATACCGTTGAAAAAATGACAGATGGGTTACAAAAATTAGATCAGCGTGTCAGTGTAATGGAAACGAAACTGATAGATTTAGAGCAAAGTCGAGACTTTGATTCAAAAAATATGGGAGACATAGAGCGAAAACAAAAGGAAATAGATGACTTGTTTAAAAAAAAATCAAAAATTGAGAAAGAACAAAAACAAAGTGAGGATGCGTTAAAGGCGGATGTATTGGACCTTAAAAGCAGAAGTATGCGCGACAATCTCTTGTTTTTTTGGCGTAGCGGAAGAAAAAGGTGAATCAAATTCGGATTGTGCAGACAAAGTACTCGATATTATACAAACAAATATGGAAGTTTAAAACGCTTCAAAAACTGTCAAATTACAACGAGCACACAGAATAGGAAGGTACAGACCAGAAAAGATCAGACCCATTGTTGTAAAATTCGAATTTGATTCAGATACAGAAATGGTTAGGTCGAAAGCGAGTAGCCTTAAAAAACCGTATGGTATAAGCCAGCAATACCCAAGGGAGGTAATGGAAAAAAGAAAACGTCTTATCCCACACATGCTGAAAGCAAGAGAAGAAGAAAAGGGGGCTTTCATCCGAGTCGACAAGCTATACATCGATGGAGTACTCTTCAGAGAGAACAGTATGAAGGATAGTACACACTAGGACAATAGTGAGAGTGAGCTTAAATTATTTAGCTGGAACATTGAAGGTCTAACGCAGCACAAACGTACATGTGCTGCTTTTTCAGACTTTATTTCAAAGTATGATTTGATTTTTCTAAGCGAAACATGGACAAATACAAAATCAAAAATGGACCTAAATGGATACAAACTGTTTCATTCGTATAGAAGATATCAAAACAGGAGGGCAAAACGAAATAGCGGTGGAATTTTAACGTATGTAAAAAAACTCAATTTTAAAAGGCGTTAAACTTGTAAAAAATGAAGTAGATTGTTTTCAGTGGTTTAAGTTAGATCCTGTATTTTTCCAGCTAGATAACCCTATTTTTCTTTGTTCAGTGTATATTGCACCCGAAAATTCGCCAATACATTATATATATATATATAATTTTGAAGTATTTTCAAAACTAGAAAACGATATAAGGTATTTTCAGGAAAAAGGTCAAGTATACCTAGTAGGCGATTTTAAACTCGCGAACATGAAATAAATCTGGTTTTATTGTAAATGATAAACAATTACGAGATCAAAATGACTCAGATACGGACGTATACTCGTCACGGGCAACGTGTGATCAAGGATCAAACAGATTTGGTGAACTTTTGTTGGACTTGTGCAAGTCGCTAAGTATTCGTATAGCTAACAGTAGGGTAGGTAAAGTTGCATCGATTGGAAAAAACACCTGCTATACATATAACGTTGATTACCTGATTACTTGCCATTCGAACTTTGTAAATATTACGCATTTCGAAATTCACGATTTTAATATGTACTCAAATCATGCACCGTTGGCATTTTCATTGAAAATAAGGGACCTCCCCCGGGAGCGAACTGAATATGAGCGCGTTATTTACAGATGGAATCGCGAAAATAAAAATGATTTTTTACATGATATAACCTGTGAAATTGATGTTTTGTGCAGAGATCTACAGTGAAGTATTGATAATAATCTAAATCCAGAACTATTAGTACAGTCGTTTACAGAATTTATTACGTCTAAAGATGATAAATATTTTAAGAAAAAACAATGTATAAAGAGAAGTACATATTTTTCAGATGATCACTGTTTGATACAACAAAACAAATGGTTCAATGACGAATGTAGGGAAAAGAAAAAACTTTATAAAGAGTCCTTATTAAATTTTTATACTCATAAAACTTTTGAAAGTAAACACATTTTATATGAAAGAAAAAGAGATTACAAATACTATTGCAGGATAGCTAAGAAAAAAGTATTTGAGGGATTTATCTTTAAAAGTGAAAGAAATGAGAAATAAAAAGCCACAGGATTTTTGGAAAATGTTTAAACGTAAAAAATCAACAAACTGCAGTGATAATATTAGTATATCAGATTTCCATAAACATTTTAAACACCTTACGTCCGAATTTTATTTTGATGAAGACGAACAGTGCCAAGATTTTTTATAAAATTTTAGTAGTTGTGAAAATGAACCTGAATTTCCAGAACTTGATGCACCTTTTTCAATTGAAGAAATGAAACGAGCAGTTAAATTATTATCAAGAGATAAAGTTTCATCCCTTGACAACATTATGAATCAGTATTTTATAGAAGGCATTGATGTACTTGATAAACCTTTGCAAATATTGTTTAATTATATCCTAGAAAAACAGCATTTTCCCACGATGTGGGACATACATACCTGTACATAAGAAGGGTGAACATACAAATCCTAACAACCACAGAGGCATCACTTTAATTAGCTGTTTTGCAAAATTATTTACCACTGTTATCAATGAACGTCAGAAAAAATGGTCGATTGAAAATGATGTAATTACTAATGCACCATTCGGTTTTAAGGCACATTACAATACTTAGTAGATGCATTTTTTTACTTCACAACTTTAAAGAAAGTCAACGGAGGAGCAAGAATAAATTGTTTTGTTGTTTTATTGACCTACAAAAATGTTTTGATACTATTTATAGAAACGGGTTATGGGTAAAACTTATAAAAAATGGTTTAAACGGTAGATTATTCAATCTGATACGGTCGCGTTATAATGACGTTAAACTATGCGTAAAACATTTAAATGATTTATCCGACCTTTTCAATTGTGATATTGGATTGTTACAAGGGGAGATAATGTCCCCTCTACTTTTTTCTTTGTTTATCAATGATGTTGAACTATTCCTTCAAAAAGACGCAGATGTTGGTATTACATTAGATCAATTATCTGTATATCTATTGCTTTTTGCAGACGATGCTGTAATTTTTCTGAAACTGCTGAGGGGTTACAAACTTTACTACAGAACTTTAAGTCATATTGTGACAAATGGAAACTAAAAGTAAATACCCAAAAAACAAAATGCATGATTATTCAAAAGGGCGGTTATCTGGGAATACCTTAATACTTATTCAAATATGACGAAGATGTAGTTTCAACTACTTAGGTGTGGTATTAACTAGTAATGGATCTTTTGTAAATGCAACTAAAACTTTGTCCGGAAAGGCATTGAAAGCCATGAGCTCTTCATTATCTGTAACAAGGACATTAGAGATACCTACTTCAGTTATGTTTAACTTATTTGATACTTATGTGATATCTATTATAAATTATTCTTGTGAAGTTTGGGGCTTTTTAAAATCTGGACAACTTGAAATAATTCATAAAAAAGTTTTAAGAGGTTTATCAACGTAAAAATGTCAACCTGTAATTCTGTACTTTATGGTGAAACTGGAAGATTCCCATTATATGTTGTAAGGGGAACAAGAAGTATTAAATATTTGTTAAAATTATATGCAGAAAAAAGCAATAATTGTTTATTATATACTATGATAGAACACTTAAGACATGATATATACGAAGATAAAAATACTGTGAACTGGGCATCGAACGTTAAAAATGTATTGCAAGAATGTGGCTTCAATGATGTATGGATGTACCCAATGTCTGTAAGATATGAATATTTTTATAACTGTTTTACGTAGACGATTACTTGACATGTATATAGGAAGTTGGAAACAGGAAATTGACACTAAATCATCTCATATATTGTTCAGAAGTCTAAAACAAAATTTTGAAATATCAGATTACTTAATAAAAATGCACAATGTCAAACTAAGAAATACTATTTCGAAAATACGTATGTCATCCCATGACCTCAATATTGAAATCGGTAGACACAGACAAATTGAAAGAAATGAACGCAAATGTACAGTATGTGATAAAAACGATATAGAGGACGAATACCATTTCATATTAATCTGCCCTGTATATACGACATTAAGAAATCATTATATACCTACGTATTTTTACAAAAAGACAAGCATGTTTAAATTCTTGGATCTTTTAAATACGCCAAAATTAAATCTATTAAACGGAGTGGCCGTTTTCTGTAAAAAAGCATTTAAGACAAGACATGAAAAAATAATATTTAATTATGAAGGAGTCATCCTGAACACTTATGTGAGTAACTAATACAAAAATCGTGTATTTCATATCCATCAGTTTGTTTATTCCTGTGGTGTAATGTTTACATAATCATTTTGTCTATCTGTGTTTTAGGTAAAATACTATTTAAGTATATATGTGTAAATATATATTATTTTGTAATTATATGTGTGTATATATATGATATCACTCTCGCTGTGTTGTAAACGCATGCCTTGTAAATAATGAAAGACGAGGAACAGTAACGTTCAAATCTAATCTGTAAATAAATTTCTGTTCTGTTCTGTTCTGATAACGGATGTCTCATTAACCGTATACTCGTTAAGTGAAACAGTTTTCATGATATATGAACACTGTTTTGATCGAAATGCTGGTCAAGCATTACTGATTAGAATTTTTTGCACTGGAAACTAAAGAGGAAAAAGGCGCATGCTCTGGCAGGGTTATGATCAATAGTTCATAAACTGTGGTTTCTCATGAAGGTTTGTTATGCAACTTACGGTCTATTCTGTTCCATAAAAATTAATAGATATTTTACATATTTCAGAATGACAACACCATGTTAATGCGGGCATTTGTTTCCAACGTTAAGCCAGAGTACACAGGGATGCTTTTTATGGTAAAGTTGTTTAGTTTTATAGATGAATAAATTTACACAAAAAGCTTATTTTCCTTCTTTTATCAATAAGCTGGTTTAATTTTTGAGGATGGGATTAAATTCACCTAAAATTAAACCGATGTCGATTTTGTCTCAGATTTCGTATCAGAAGTATTTGCCTAAAATAATTTCTAACCAACCAGGACCATACAGGAAAGACTAACTGTATCAGTTTTTTAACTCTTATTATTGACTAAATACAGGTTAATGTTTGATATCGAAAGTTTAAAATTTTCAATCCGCTCTAGCTCGGCGCAGCCGAACCAGGTGTTAAAGTTGTAAACTTTCGATAACAAACATTAGTATATTCAATATATGAAATTATGTTTTGACGATACTATTTATGTCCCCACCCACAAACGTCGCTTGCCAACCAATCAAATTTAGCTTAGAGAATGCTTATGCTAACTAAATTCCCAAAGTCTTGTTTTATAGGTAAACGTGATGTAGTCGGACGCCTCTGAACCTGCCTCTACGCGCATGCGTACAAAGGCTCATAACAGATGCAGTTAATTCCGAGCATTTATTAGTACAATAGTAGGATACTACGTCATCGCACACCTGTTTTATGCTCTCTCGTGGACCTATTTTTAGTCAAGAATCTGTCGCTTGAAAGGAAAATGGTCTTTTTCAATAAGAAATCTGTAAAGTTGCCAATATCATGTTGTGCACCGAAGACTGGCTGGTGTGCTTTGTATTTACGTAAAGATTTTTTTTAATGTAAAATTCTAGTTTAGGCCTGAAAACGGATGAACGTTTTTTCAGCATACATTCAGAAAAATTCACAAAATTTGAAAAATACTGCTCCCCATTTGTCAAAATATAATTCCATATATTAAGCCTTTACGCACTGAAGCGGCGGCGTAAAGGCTCTCGGGATGAGCAGGAATATTACTTTGTTCAATATTCTGATAAGGTTATTTAAACTCTGTTAGCTTAAAAAATGTATTTTGTTTACTGAGACGATAAGAATGTCAATAAACTACTTCGCTTAATATTTTGTTTTCTCTTGCAATAAATAAAATGTGTTTTTTTTTCTTTCGATGTATATAGGGCAGTATTATTTGCAAAAGTACCTTCAAAACTGATCGGAGGTTATCGCCACGAAAAACGCAATAAAGGTCGTTCTGAATATTTTTCTGATTGAATTGCACAGTATATTTCCTCAAATACAGTGCATTAAGATCCAGTTTGGTGTTTGTATACTCATCATTATACTTTTGTGAAACTGGCTTATAAATCTCAGAAAACGAAAGAGAAGTACAGTAGCAATGGAACCTTGCACAATATTAAACACATGCATGTAAATGAAGCAAAACGCTGTTAACTGTTCAGTCAGAGCTTTGTCACAGTTCACTTGCAGAATATGACCAACGTACATTGCACCAAAACAAAACAAACAAACAAAACAGAAAAAAACGTTTCTGCAAATTTACCATCCTAGGTAAAGCGCCACCTTCATCATTTGATAAATTATAGGTAATCCGAGAAAGTAAAATACAGCACTGATATATTGCACTGATATTGCAAAGTGCTGACACTGCAGCAGAGGAAATCCAACTGAAAAATTGGTTTAAAGCAGCTCGTTCAGAGATGGTCATTTACAACGAATTCGGTTTTAACTATCTGCGTGTATTATGTCTGTCAATACCCATTTACAGACGCATTACACCAAATGCAACATTTTGTAATTGTAAAAATGGGTAGTTTTTCCATCATAGACTATAGCGCTACGAACAATATTAAACATATTAGAGTTTCTATTTTCATATGTCGTCACATGACTGATCACACTCACTACTTATACCATTAGTTCTCGGTTATTTTGTGACCCTGCCTTCTTCACTCACATTATATCTGTTTTTAAACAGTTAGACCAAAAAACCCTTTTTTTAATTCTACCGTTTAACTGTAAATGAGCTGCTTTTACCCACAGTTCATTCAATAATGTATTTGCAATCACTATAATGACATATGTTGAAACTCTTTTCAAAACGATTGAAAAATGACGACAGAAATATTATCATGATAGAAATTTTTATCAGACACACGTAAAACATTTTACAAATGATAATATATCGAAATATATTGTCTTTTTTAGATTATTTCAAGAGGCAAAGTAGAACACGTCGTCTTCAGACAAATCAGCAATAAAGTGAGTGAACCGATAAGTGAACAAGTACAAGACCTAATAAACCCAAGTGCAAGGATATTGGTTTTCTACGTAGATGGCAAAAGTGACATAATTGTTGCTGATTCTATCAAGATTGAACTAGAGCCAAAATGTAGAGGAGAACAGGTAAGTTAATCATGTTTGTAACTTCCGAAAAACATGTAGATCATTATGTTTTGGTGAATAGTTTACATATAATTTGAGACTTATGTATAATTTAACGGAAACTGATTACACAACCTAACGTGTAACATCCTTGGAAATACAATAAAAATCATATGAGCATTTTGCAACGCATGAATAACGGATTCTATTTTGATGCTGAACATGTGAATTACTTCATACTTGGACACAACACCCTTTTGGACAAGGCCATCACACTGACCTATATTTATGTGACCTTGATCCCTGAATGACCTTCATCTTGAAGATCCAATTGTCCAGAAACTTCAATATTGCCCATGACTTCCTTATTAGTAAGTGGGTTTACTTCATACTTGGACACAACCCCCTTGGATAAGACCTTCCCACTGATCTATATTTATTTGACATTGACCCCTGAATGACTGGTTCTCCGCTCAAATGTCAAAGCACCACTTTCGGGGGGCAGTGTCATCTTACAGTGACAGTCCTTGCTCCTGATTTAAGGAAACAAATTATAACTTTGACGAACTAAATTGATTTTCCTTTGCCTTTGCGCATCGGAAGAAGTTGTAACAAAAACATATAAGGAGGGGTGACGCTATAAACACCTTAAAGCAGTTGTGTGTGCTCTATTTATGGAAACGTTTATATCGCCAGAGTAAACCATATAAATTGTAAATAAACAGTTAGCTCTGCCGAAGTTAACTAGGGACTAACAGATGATAAACAAAACTGACCCTAGCTGACCTTAGCTTTATCCAGTGATGCTACGGACTGCAGTACATTATCTTCCAAAATATACCGGCCTAAGTAGTAAGTATAACCCAATAGAATAAACAATGCGACAAAGAACTTATTTAAAGATACCATTTTTGCAGTTTTTGTTTTGTTTTATTCTTTTGTGTTATTTTAATATAAATATTTATGTTTGAAGTTAACTCTGAATCCAGAGTACAGGCAATACTCACCTGGCCAGTCAGGAAAACTAAGCAATTTCCGGCAACAGTATGACACGTGTTGGCGTCTTTGGAATGGACAAAGCCATTTTTCTACTGGAGAATCAAAATATATTAAAGAATAGTACAGTAAGATATTGTACTCTCTTTCTTCTTGCTCAATAATTTTTAAATAATTATTTCTTGATAACATGCTGTAGACTTAACATCATATTGTTTTGCCTTTTGAAGTTGTCAAATTGAATTGTCTTGACGATTCTGATACTATAACACTGCGCTATCATTTAACCATTCTTTGCCAGTTATCGATAAATGTCTTACAGAAGTTATTGAAGTGTTACTTCTTGGTCTCACAATTACAGGCATTTTCTTTTTATAATATATTTAGATGGTTTTGTTATAGATGTTCGATGCTCTGAAGTCCCATGATCTAGGTTGTGGGGAAGGAAGCGGAAAGAACAATGGTGATGTATTTAAGGTACCTAAGATTATTGTTTCTTTTTAAGACTACAGCTTCTATAAACAAAAGTCTTCTTGACGTGAAATTGTCGTTGTAACTAAAACTTATATTGTTGTGTTTTATTAAAATATATTGGTCCCTTTGCCTTTACTTTTGAAAATTAGTAGAACATTGTACGATATCGAGGATTGTTTCGTTTGTTTTGACACCATGTTACTCAAACATCCAAGTTCATGTTCTGCAAAGCTCTTTTCTGTCATTTCACTTATGTTCGAAGAAACATTGTGCAGATATTGATGTAATACATTAGTAATATTTATTATTAATTAATCTATATGGTGCTTTAAAAATGCATACTTATCGTTCAGATTTATTCTCTACATTTCCTTTACTTTTGTTATTCTACTATTAGAATGCAGGGCTAACTATTCTGACAAACGCCATAGTAGAAAATGACGTCAACCGTCCGACGGAAAACTGCGGAGAACAAAAGAGAAGAAAGCGTCAACTCTATTCAGATGGTGACAATAGTTTGGATTACAAAGAAACAAACTAATATAATTATAATAAATATATCGTTTATTTAGTGTTGAAAATTACTAGTACACTTATCTGACAGAAAAACCAATATTCCACAATAATGTACATAAACCTACATAACTGGGGTTTTAAACAAAATATAAATTAAACGGTTGTCTGTTTCTCGTGTCAGATTAAGTTATAAACAATTAAAGTTTTTAAAACTATATCTAGAACAATCAAAACGAAACAAGTATTCTTGTCACACGCCATGCATTCATCTAAAACGTTCAATTTCATCAATAACAGATTTACCATTCCCAGGTATCTTCGTTGGACCCACTTAACTATTCTCGTCGGTAGAATTAACTATTATCTGGTCTTAATATTTCAAAATCTTCGTTTTCCACTTCAGACTGTTATGGAGCAGCATTTGAGTGTTGCAGTTTTGCATACGAGTATACAGACATTTTAATCCAGACTGGAAGAAATGTCCCAAATGGACCCAGGAAATACTTTGTTATGCAAAAGCAAGGAATATGGCACAAAATGAGGATGTTTCAACTCATTGCATCATGGCGTTTTTCCTGACATGCCAGCATGAACTGGAGTCACTAACTTCCGGTACTTATATAGTTTTCTAATCTAGTGATTTAAAACATAATACATGATCAAAGGAACAGTACTAAGATTCCCCGGCACGGAAGAAGGCAGGGTCACAAAATAACCGAGATCTAATGGTATAAATAAGTAAAGAAATCTGATTTCCTCTAGATTAAATAAATTCTAGTCTTGTACACAAAAATCTCACATAGATTGTTTACGTATTAAGCCTATCATTCATTTTTACTACAGTTGAAACCTACATCTTTTCTAAGTCTTTGGTCGACAGAAATGAATATGCATCTGATCTGGAGCTTGTTAGAGACATTGGAGTCCGGATACACAAAAGAACAGATTTTAGGGAATCTTTCCTGTTTGACGAAGAACGCCTGTCAGTGTAAGTATTATAATAGTAGGTAAATACATGTGAAAAAAAAATGAAATAAAATTCTACAGTATGGACAAGTACATGCAGTATTTAAATAGGGCTTAAAGAAAATCTTAAAGGCGTTTCAGTAATCATATAGAAATAACTTATCCTTGTACATTTATATCTATCTAAACATTTCAGCAACGGAAATTTTGACATGACAGTCAATTATCCAGACTCCATAACAGAATGGATGATTCAAGCTATAGGTAATGAATATTTTAGGTTAACATTTTCAACAAACATAATTACAAACCTTGTAAGTACAAAAAGAAAACGTGTTGAAACTGTATAGTATTGACACTTTATAAATCAATTGTCAGCAAATTATGTAAAACAGCAATATAATAATATACATATTATCGTTACATAAGAGAAACGTACCATAGCATTAGTGTACGAGGTAAACTGTAACCTAATCCACAAGAAGACGGTGCTGTAATAGAAATGATAGAATCCAATGTTAAGCTTTAGTTTGCTTGAATTGTCGATATTTCTAACGTTTTAATAAAAACTTGTGGTGTGCTATGTTTTTAAGCACGTGTTTTAAAGAATGTTCACTGAATAAATGCATATATCACCCAAACTTCTTAAAGAAAACGTTTAGGATCCTTAATCCTTATTTGTCCCATTTCTTGACCTGATTATTTATATATACGAAGAAAGAGGATGGGTCGAAATGAGGCGCCGTGAGAATAAAGAATAAAAATATTTTTTATTGTGGAAAAAATGAGTGTACGATGAGTGTATCAATCATTATCTGATCTTTAGAAAGTCGGTTTCATTCTGGTAGTAGCGCCTGTCAGAGCACTTAGACGATAGTGGCTTAGATATGACGAGTGGTAATCGCAATTTAAAGCTAACTTGAAACGTGCTCAAAAGGTTGTGGTTTGGGAATGGGGTCGATAAGTGTATTCTAAAAATAGCATCTGTCTGTAGGTATTGGGTAGTCATGTTGGTCTGTGTTCGCGGGCGCATAATCGCCCACTTTCCCCGGCCAATTTCGCCCAAATAAATGAAAACTGGCATTAGTGCACTTGCGTGTGGACAAATATGATTTCCAGAAACTTAGTGAAGTTCAGCTGTTTCCCTTTAATTACCGATGATGTACAGGTAAGTTTTTACCTCAGTACTCCTCCGAATCGAGTCAAACAAAATTGCTGCTGGCGACAGCCTAAATTACATCATATACCACGTGGTATGGCCATCCTGAATACTGTTTTCCCCCTATTCCATTACTTATCCACCACCGTAAAGCCTATGCTTGTAAGAGCCTCGTTCCCGCAAAAGTTCAGTTCCTCTCGGGTCGGATCGGCTAACTCATTCCTCAAACAGGAGTAAAATTCTTGTATTCTATGATTTTATTTAGGAGTATCTGAAGACAAAGGCATTTGTATTTCTGAACCAGTCGATGTGCGGGTTTTTCAAGAGTTTTTTATTCAGTTAGATCTTCCATACAAGGCAACTCGACTGGAGATGTTCAATGTGAAGGCAACTGTGTTTAATTATCAATCAGAAAATACCGATAAGGACAAGATGGTTAGAATATATTATTTTTTCTCCCCATCACCATTTTAACTGAAAATGAATGTTCTTTTTAAATTCAAACCGATACCCCCAGAAAAGAAAGAATTGAAGTTAAATGCAAAATGCATACTGTTTTTTTTTTTTAATATAGGGCTTGGTTTTACTCTGCGATGACTGCATTCAACTTAGGCCATTACTCTTATGAGAAAACTTGATGAAAGGAGTGACTTCGTGTTCCTTTTTCTTTTTCTATTCTGTTTATTTTAAAACAGCTTAAACAGTTAAGAAATCTTATTCTTGTTGTTGGTGGGTGGATGACTGTATGACTTGGTGTGTTTTTGTGTATGTGGCTGATTTTTTTTTTGTTTTGCTACTTTAGGTCAACATGTATATAGATAGTGTTGATGGAATATGTTACGGGGAAGATTCTGGAAAAGAGTCGACTCGACAAACATTTGAAATCGGACCAGGTGGCGCCCACTCTGTCCGTTTCCCAATGGTGCCAATTAAAGCTGGACTTTTCTCAGTCATTGTTACAGCCATCGTAGCAGAATCTGGCATACCTAAAGTGGACCAGATTGAAAAGAAACTTTTTGTAGTGGTAAATGATAGTAATATAACTGGTTGTAAAAGGTCATTGGACACAAATTATAACCGCGAAATTTTCATATGAACGAAAAATATATACCTAACTAAGACAGTTTACAAATTTCCGCAGGTAACTTTTTTCTCAAAGATGTTTTTTATAGCAAATTAAAGTCCATAATATATGCATTTGGTTGCGCGCACCTGTCACTTGCGAAACCGGAAGTGATGCACAATTATCCCTTGCTACTTGACACAGCTACCTGGACTGTTAACAAAACTTTAAATTATGACGGAAAGTGAAAAACTGAAAATATAGACCGAAAATAGTAAAAAAAAAAACTTGATCAAGTTAAGCTAATATCATGAATATACATTGATGATTAGTTAAATAAATAAATTAAAATTTTGATGGAATTTGGAGGCCAGTGTGCAAAATTTATATAGAGGCTAGTTCAGAAAGGATTATAGATTTGAATGATACATCATTGAAAATATCTAGAGATTTTTTTCCATGTATCAGATCCAAAACGATTTTGAACTTGCCCATTTTTATAACATACAGTTTTTTTGGAAGACATGTCTAGCTAACTCAAATCGAGAGATTCTTTTTTCATATAAACGTTCTCTTTACAGTGACGTGTTGGTAATTTGTCTGTGACATGTTTCGCCTGTGGTACGTGTAAGAAATCTTTGACTAGATCTACTATTTTTCATTTTAAATGCATATCTTTTTTGCAAATTCATTCTATATTTTTTTTGAAAAACAGGTAAAAAAATAATAAAAGCACAAACAATATGATAAGAAGAAGCCCTTAAAACTATGTCAAAATCATAAAACAAACACATCGTTTTTTAATACTTGTTCTAATTAGACACAAATTTCTGCTTAATGGACATGGCCATGTTATTATTTTTCAAACAATATCTCAACGTGAAAATACACTGTAGCGTGAATTTCCATTCCAGTGAAACAAATGTTAACACGTTAGATCACCTAAATTCACTTCAATTTTACTTTACTTACTGCTTTAACTTATTACTACATAAAGTCAATACTGACTATACAAGGCAGGCGCGTGTCAGAAACATTAAAATTAAAAAAAAAGATACTAACAAAGAAAACAAGAATTTACTAAAGATCTTACTTAATCATTTTTTTAAACGTTTAAAATCTAAAAAAAACTTGTTCAGTCCACTGATAAAAGCTGGCACATTTGGGTTAGCCCTAATCTCTGTTGGTAATTCGTTCCAGAGTCGTATAGTCCTTGGGAAGAATGAGTTCATGTAATGTTGTATTTTTGATGTGGGATGAAGAATTGTGTTGTTTCTTGTGTTTGTAAGGTGATTGTGATCTACATTGACTTGTTTGCTTTTTATTTTGTATAGCATGACCAGGCATGGTTTCGCCTTGTTCTACTGTTGACCAGCTTAGTTCCTTAATCATGTTCGTTACACTGCTTGTATTGTGGTAATCATTATGAACGTACCTTTCAGCTGACCTCTGGACCATTTCTATTCTGTGAGTGAGATATTTCTGCCATGGGTGCCTTATGGTTGAGCAGTATTCGACCTGTGGTCTTACATCTGTTTTGTATGCTGCTTCTTTGAGTTGTTTGTTTTGTGTTTTGACATTTCGTCTGATGAACCTTAAGCTGTTTTTTGCTTTGTTTTTTTTATATTTTTTATGTGTGATGAACAGTTCAGTTTATTACTTATAGTAACTCCTAATTATTTTGCATTTTCTGTGGTTTTCAGTATAGTGCTATGTAGGGTGTAGGGAAAGATGATCGGTTTCTTTTTCCTGTGTATTCTGAGTACTTACTTATTAACTACACTAAATGACAAAGCATTTCTTTATGTCGTAATCATCAAGTGAGGAAGTGTTACACAACATGTTAAAACGTGGAAGAGATTGTTTTATTTAGAACCACAACATGGAAGAAATAGGAATATTTATTAATCACATTCTGTGCCAGGGTAAAATTACAACCTGTTTTCTCGGCACATGGTTTGAATTTACTAATAAAAGTTGAGAAGAAATCGCATTATTTTATTTTAATTTACAATTTATAGCATGTTAATTTTATAAGTGTGCCTTGTGATTAAGGGTTTTATTTGCATTTAAAAACGGAAGCGTTATGAGCAGTGTAATTCTGCACTACTGCCTCGTACAGCAGGGATAAATCTACGTCACAGCCAAAAGTTGCGGCGAAAACTAACAATGGCGAAAACACGTTTTTTCTTATCAAAAGCAATACTTTCATAATTTTGTAATTAAACCATTTTAATCAGTTCATTATGATAATTTTGAATAGACAAAGTTGCTATAGTCGTGTCCAATGACCTTTAAGTTAAAGTGGGATCTAGAAATTTACAACCATGTAATAAGAGATTGATATTGAGATTCTGTTAGCATAAGTCGACGACCACATAATGCGAGTTTATGTTTTCCACAGCGTTAGAACTGTTCTTGCATTGTTCAAACAGTCGATCCAAGTTTCTTCTTTATAATATGCTATGAGTTGATCCAACTAAATAAATAAACCATTTAAATAAAGAAAAGGAAATTAATTACATTGAGCACAGAAGCAGATGAAGCATTTCTAGCCTTTTTCCCTTCGAGTTTTACAAATCTGATGAAGTTGTTACATATTGTCGTGATACCTTGCAGGATGAAGGCATTCAGGAAACAAGAACTTTGCAAGTGTGCCTTGATCCAGCTAATCAAACAGTAGTCTGTGAAAGCACTCCTGGAAAAATACAGACACACTGTAAGAAATTTAATATGTAATTATGGTCACACTTTTATCTTAAAATCTCATTGTTAAATTTATTCTGAAGTATGTCTTTTCATATTAACTTACTTACCTTAGGTGCAACGTATCTTTATTTTGGGAGTTTCCGTACTGACAAAAATAGTACAGTGCATTTCTGACCTATAAATGTCACATCCATGGATTCATCCCATTCTTGTGGAATAATTTTCGATGTTAGTAATAACGCACTGCGAAATTATAGCTTAACCAGTGTGAAATTAATAAATGTGAAATAAGAATTTTATCCATATGTTATACTGATTTCATAGCAAGAATGAAGAGCTTTACAAGAGATGCAGCAAACTTTTTGCGATTCTGGTTTTTATTCGTTTAAATAAGTATGCTTAATTTTTGTGATTGTTAACACGTCTTTTTATGCAGTTGCAGCCATTTTAGGATTGAAAGAACAAATTTCACAGATAGATCTCACATTACCAAAAGATGCTATACCCGGTACTGGTTCAGCCACAGCCTATTTACAAGGTACGTAATCGTACGGTCACTTCGATAATACCTACCTCAACGGAATTTCAGGAAACTCTAGATATAGCATAGAACAGATTTTGAAATATTGATATAGAATATAACAAATGCATGTTTACTATTTTGTTTATTTAAGGTTTGGAATGTGTTTTAATTATTTTCTCAAAACAAAATACACTGACATTGCACTGAACGGCAAGAAAAATATTTTGTACTGAACTTCAAAGAGAAACAAGTGTCTCTATAAGTAATAATAAATGAATGAAATAATGATAGTAATTTATTTTCAGGTAATATTATGGAAAATGTGGTGAAAATTCTTTTGGGTGGAGCTGAACAATTGTTCGATTTTCCTTGGGGTTGCAGTGAGCAGGTCATTGCGAGTACGGCTCCCAACGTGTATGCATTGATGTATCTGAAACAAACAAAACAGATGACTGACTCAGATGAAGAAGTAGGAAGTGGTCATATTCGATTTGGTTTGTATATGCTAAAGTGAAGTGTAAACTTGTTGTATAATGTGGATAGCGACCCGTTTTCTGTAATTTTGCCTTAATAACCGTCATAAAGACACTTAATTAATGAAAACAGGCAATTTTTTTGTTGAGGTATGAGTTCCGAAAATTCATGGCTGGGTGTTTATGTGTAAAGGATCAATTTTGCCTTTTTACCCAAATAAAGTATACTGCGCATGTTGCTTGGTACATGTAGAAATTATGGACTAGTGATAAGGAACCATGTCGTATAACCCTTAGAAAACCAAAGAATGATATAGAAACTAACTGATTTTTTAATTCTAAAACTATCTGCAATTCGCCGACAATAAAAAAGAAGGAATTGAGCGTGGTATATCATATACATTATATCACGCTGAATATAATTGCGCACACTGCCGTCACTGCAAACAATTTTCAGCTGTTCTTATTTGTCATTGTAAACCGATAATTATTTAAAAATATTTTTATAACTGAAATATTGCGATGGACTAAATTATCTTCTTTAATGTTCATATATGATAAAATTATAGATATTTTTAAACGTAAATTATTAACTGAACTAAAAATGATCCTTTTTTCATTTTCACGTGGGAAATGAATATCGGGGTAAGCGGTATAGCCGGACAGGGACAATAATCGTTAAAAATGGCATGTAAGTAGTCCCCACAATTGTGTCCCTTATAACTATACATATGTTTTAGAATGGGAATAGATTTTAAAGTTTTGGTGATCTACCGTCGAATATAGCATGGTTTCTCTTTCAGATGCGAAATTACTTCATCACTCGGGTCGACGGCCTTCGTGATTAAATTACTACGCATCTGAACTCGAAACCGTGCTGTATTTAACGGTAGATCACTCAAAATCTATTCCTTTATTAATTATTTTTAACCACTTGAATTTAATAATTTTCCAATTATTTAACAAAAGCCTTCCAAAACACTCAAAAATCTACGTCAAGGTTTTTTTTCTTTTGCAGGTGTTGCCTATGAAAAATCTAGGTATAGAAATGATGATGGATCTTATTCCTGCTATTCTTGTTCGTCGGGAAATACTTGGTAATGTTTTTCGCTTGTTTTAAATAAGACTTAATGCTTTAAATTTTACAGCATGAAGTACTACGCCGTTTAAATAAAAGAAAATTGAATGATTGTTTATGGATGCTATACTTACTTCCACATCAGTTGCCATCGAGACCGTTTTAAAACTAAAACTGAAAAATATCGACTTCCGTATATTTCAGTTCAATGCTTTTATATGGAGCTATGTTTTAGGTTGACAGCATTCGTTGCAAAAGTGTTCTGCCATGCTAAAAATGTGGTGGATGATGCTGTTGATGAAGAAAGTGACCTATATCCAACGATTGTATGGTTAAATAACAGAACAAATAACCAGGGCCAGTTTATAGAATCTAACAAATTGTTTACCGAAACAATGATGGTACTGTACAACATAAATGTTCTGTATGATAATACATTTGCTTATAATAATAAGATGATTATCTATGGCAAGCATATAAAAGAGACACGATACCATATCATTTAAATCACAACAGAAAGGTATTGACAAAAGTGATTTCAGTGTTTATTTTTTGATAAGTTGTGAATATGAAAAGTTAAACTGTGCAAAAATATAACTTGTATGTCAATTGTACATTTTCCCCTTTATTAACGATGTGAGTATTTTATTTGATTATATATTATAATGTCATGTAAACTTACGTGATTTTGCATCCGTTCGTGAATTTAAACAAACAAACTTGTTAATTTAATGGTTATCTGCAAATTAAAATTCAGTTTCCTAAATTTATCCTTTATCTAAGAAGACAATTAGAAAAAAGTAATATTATTCAGCTTAATTAATTTAGATTTGTTTAATACAGTGAACATTTTTTAAGTATAATTACACTTAATAAACCTGTCCTATATATCAATATCCCAAGACTCCTATATCATAACTGCATTTTAATACAAGAACAAATTTGATGTCAATTTATAGTATTCGAGTTGCATTTCATCATATCTTTTATCCTGTTCATTTATTTATTTATTAGTAAAACATTTTTTCTTACATATTTCACAGGGCCAAACAAAAGTGAACAGTCCTGGGTTTACTGCGTTTGTTCTTATTTCTTTGCTTGAATGCAACCTGCTTCGTGGTGTAAGTCTAGTATTGGCACAAATGCAGTTATTCTAGTATTAGTTAGTTTTTGAATATGAAGGGAAATGAAGTGAAGCAATTCAGATCTTATACCTAATGCTGAAAAGTGTACCCATGAAAAAATATTGCCTTGGACGTATAATTATCTTGTATTTGAAGAAATATATTATTCACAATGTTTTTGTTGAGATAACGCTGATTAAAGTTTTAACTATTTCAACGATACTTGTGTTTTCTAACTGACTCATTTAACTGATTGTATCATTACAGACTATTCAAACAACGGTTGATTCTGCCATTAGGTATATCGAAGGACTGGATGAAAATGAGTTGAAAGCGAACCCCTACGATCTTGCTATTTGTACATACGCGCTTGCTTTAGCCAGAAGTAAACAAGCACATCAATTCAAAAGTTGGCTGCACTCAATAGAAACAAAATCTGGAGGTGTGTAAATTCGTTATAAGTACTAAAGCATGCAACTGTTTGTTATATGTATCCATCATAACTTAAAAGTTTTTGGGGGTTTTTGTCATCGAAACATACAAATGTAGTGTCTTTAATAGGGATGACAGGCAGGACCGCTTTTATACTCGAGTACTCGGTCATTTTTTCTGATCGAATACTCAGTTACTCTGATCATTTCTTAAAATTTCGCGTATCCGTATTCAAAATTTTGCACGCATACATATGCATGGTTTATCGTTACCGAGTGTGAACCAGCGGTTAAATGGTTCGGAAACTGCATGTCAGTTCATTGTCTTATAGAAACTGAACCAAATATTTACTTTTAATTTGCACATGACGCTTGGTTTGGAATTCTCCTATCGGTAGCCGTTGAACTCTTGGACGGTCGTGGTAGTTTGAGTTCTACTGACGTTGAAAAAGTATTGCCGATAGTGGCTAGACGGCTTCTTATGTTCTAGACCCTTATACAGACCCGAAACCGGATAGTATTTTGATACGTCTATTTACACTACGTACAACAGATTCACTCAATACATATCGGTCGGCATCAGTTACTTATGAAACCGACTGCTGATAGCTACCGACGAGACAACATGCAACGTCTATCCCAACGATATTGCAACCATCCATATTTTTTGTTTTTCATCTGCTTCAAAAGATTGGCTGCTATAATTAGAATGAATAGGGGCGGTTCTATGGAAGTAAGTTTTGGTCAGGCGACGCAGGCGCGCGACCAATTTATTTTGTTAATGCGTATTATTATGTTAAACATTGTCTTTTAACCGAAAACAAAGCTGTCTCCTTGAACCGCGTTATCCCTGATAAATCAGTTAGACTGGTTAGACAGACCGATTAAATAAATATAATGCAGTTAGTACACATTAACCAAAGTTAGATATACATGTATCAGAAATTTGAAAAAATGCCATGTGATTGGACAAAAAATAATGTTGATCATTAAGTCTGGAAGCACGTGAACTATCAGAGGACCGCAAATAGTTTAAAAAGATGGATCTTGTCAAAGTCTCAAGTGCCATCTTTACGGTAATTTAGTTTTTGAATCTGTTGTCCTATCCTTCCTTAACATTCAGTTGTTTTGTTTATTGTAGAAAGTAAGTTGCAAGCGTCTTGGTTATGGATTATTTGAATTACTCACACTATACACAGAGTAAGGAAATTAAAATAAATATTGGTCTAATTTATTTCTTTAATTTAACACGCTAAGATCGTCAGATTAGCACATAATTTTCTTACCTTTGCAAAGATATTTGGATTACATTTAATAGGTTTTAAGTATTTATTTTGTGGAGAAATATATCGGAGATGAACAATGAAATGTTTCTTTTCAAAACAATATACCAAGTACTCGAATATATATAAGTGTGTGTGTTGGTGACCGATACTCGGACGTTCGATCGAGTATTCGGTTAAACGGTCATTCCTAGCTTTGAAACGTTATTTGTTCAATTTGTTGAATCATTATCGTACAGACGTCCTTACATTTTTCTAAACTCTTGTCTCTTCCGGATTCTAACATCTAATCCATGTCTTTATAGTTTTCTTTGCAGAGTGAATGTCAAACTTTAAAAATGTTCGGAACTTCTTATAGTTTTATCCTACGAAAGACAATTTGATAGTACATTGTAAAATACGTTTGTAGTGTGCTTTACTAAATTGATGTGGTTTTGCTGATGCTTTCTTCAAAGACTGCGATTCAAAATTTTGAATAAAGTTATGTTGCTATTGATAGAAACTATTGAGACGTTTCCAGCTCATGTCTATTAAACGCTTGAAATTATTGTTGAGCAGACACTATCTACTGGGGACCGTCAAACAAACTCGCAGCAAATGCCTACGCAGTTGAAACAACGGCGTACGCCTTGTTAGCTATGTTGCAGTTTAACGACTTACGGACAAGCGGTCACATTGTGAGATGGCTGACCACGCAGCAGAACTCCCGTGGTGCTTTTCAAAGCACACAGGTAATAAAAAATCATGGTACAGCATATGAAATTTTATGTTACTTCCGGCAGCGTTCTTTGAAGAAATCGGACATATGTGAATAAACAGACTGGGTCAGTATGTTTAGCGAGCAAGAAGAAATATTAAGTACTTGAATGTTACAAACTCATTAGTGTTTTTGGTTATGCCTTTCTATATAATATAAGCATACGTTTCAGAGTTTAACAATGAACACGACCTATGTCTGGTCCTGAAAGCAAAACGTATTTCCTGGTATGCAAACATCCACGTTTTGAAAACAATTCTTCCATTTTGAATCCATTCTATATTTCTCTTATATCTTCGAAAATTAACGTAGAAAACGAAGGAAATTTAAATACCTTTTTATGCAAGACATCCAGGTGTCATGCACTAGATAATTAATTCAGCACACTTTTTTGAGAACAGCAACTAGACTTAAACTGTCATTCGTTACCCTGAAGCATGAAAGTCATTAAGAAAGAGTAAAATCTCAATGTGGCTTCAAAAACAAAACAAAATCTAAGAGAGTATTGATCAGAAGATTGAAGTACCTCCTACTGATTGTATCTGTATACTAACAAGGATTACCTTTATCAATGACTTACGGTAGTAATAGTTTGTTTGTGAGACTGAGTTGTTCAATATAGATATTTATTGAAAAATCAAACGAAAAATCTCATCCCCATTATTTATGTGCTTGCATGTTTTATTTTAGGACACTAATGTTGCGCTTCAAGGGCTTACAGAATACAATATTCGTACATACGCACCTGATATTGACCTAAAAGTTACATTACTAGCAGATAATTGGGAAGGACAAAGTGTGACAGTTAGCAGCGACAGATTTCAGCGTACACAGACCGTTAGAAATGTAAGTAAGAATGCTTTAAGTAAGTATGTTGTTCTGCAAGGAAAATTTGTGATTTAACAGAAATCTTAGATTTCAAATGTTTGCTTAACCTGCCTCACGGGGACAAGAATATGAAAAACCTCTCTGAGACCAGATTGTTCAAATTATGGCTCTGGGGTCATTAATGGCCCTGCCCTAGGGTCAGTTTATTTTACATAGGCTTATATAGGGAAAATATTGAACATTTTCTTTTGTGAAACCACAAGACCTAAAGATTAGATTTTGTGTATGTAGCATCAGCTAAAGATTCTCTACCAAGATTGGTTAAATTATGCCCCTGGATACATTATTGACTATACCAAGGGGGGCACTTGATTTACTAAGGCTTATATAGGTAAAACTTACAAAATATTCTTGTCTAAAACAATATGCCCTTGGGCTTAGAAATTTTGTATGTTGCATTGACTGGTGGATCTCTACTAAGTTTGTAAAAACTATAACCCTGTGCTCAAAATTGGCGCCTCCGCAGGGGTCCTTTTTGTGTAAAATAGCTTATCTTTGAATATCTTTTTTCAAGAAACTGTAATCTTTTTATCTTAGATATTTTGCATGGAGCATCATATAGAGACCTCCTGCTAAGTTTCTTCAAATTATGCCCCTGGGGTAATGAATTGCCCTGCCTCGGTGTCACTTGATTTCACAAAGGTTTATATAGGGAAAATTTAAAAAAAAAAAATCTTGTTAGAAAACTAAAGGCTCTTAAGCCTATACATTTTGTATGTTGCCTTGACTAGTGGACCTCTACCAAGTTCGTTCAAATTAACTCCTGGGTCAAAATTGGCGCTATCCCATAGGTCCAATTTGTGTAAAATATCTTATCTTTGAAAAACTTCTTGCAAGAAACCGTACGCTTCAGACCTTAGCCATTTTGCATGGAACATCATCTAGAAGTCCTCTGCCAATTATATTCAAATTATGCGCTTTGAGTCATGTATGACTCTGCCTCGGGGGTCACTTGATTTTATATAGACTTATATAGGAAGGATTTAAAAAATCTTCCTGTCTGAACATTTTGCTTCTGTTTGCTCGACAGCAGGCCCATAGCCTATGTACTAAGGTGAGAGACACAAGGCCATCATGGCCCTCTTGTTTAAGTTTGTGGTGCCGCACACGTTTTTCATACTGTATAATCTCGGTTTTTACAAACTCGGTCACATTTTGTAAGATACTTTAGAGTTTAAAAGTCTAAACAGGTAGACAAGTAAGTATAACCAGATAAATCAAGACATTCTAAAAATTGGGCAGAATCTTAATCTTGATTAATCCGTGTCACCAGGCCAAATCAAAGGAAAACATTTTAACACTAGAGACTACATTTTTTATTAAGTCTTAATGGAATTTGCTCAGAATGTTTGCCTTAATGATGTTTCAATCAAGTTTGAAAATGGGTCGTGTAGGATCAGAAACTAGCTCACCAAGCCAAATCGTAGGAAAACCTTGCTAGCTCACCAAGCCAGATCGTAGGTAAACTTTTTTAGCCCTCTGGAGACAACATTTTTGATCAAGTCTTAATGAATGTTGCTCAGAATATTTGTCTTGATGACATCTTGATTAAGTTTGAATTTGAGTCATGTAAAATAATAAACTAGGCCACAGGACCAAATCAAAGGAAAACTCTCTGTTAACTCTCAGGAACCCGCATTTTATTTAAGTCTTTATGAATGTCAGGTTTATGTCGCTTTAGAAACAAGGTCACCAGGCGAAATTAAAGGAAATTCTTTTTAATACTCTGGAAACGGCATTTTTAATTAAGTATTAATGAGTGTTGCTAAGAATATTTGCCTTGATATTATCTTGGTCAGTTTCAAAACTGGGTCATATAGGATCAAAAACTAGGTCACCAGGCCAAATCAAAGAAAATTTTGTTATCACTCTGTAGAGCTCATCAAGTATCGATAAAGTTGCTTGCAACGTCTGCCTTCATAATATCTCGGTCCAGTTTAAAACTAGGTTATGTAGGTTAAGAAATTAGGTCACCAGGCTGAATCAAACGAAAGCCTTTTGCTCAGAATGTTCGCTTGTAGAACATTTTCGTCATGTTTTAAACTGGGTAATGTAGGGTCAGAAACCAGGTAACAAGATGAAATTAAAGGAAAACCTTGTTAAAACTCTACAGGGCACATTTTGTGTCCTTTCATAGTCGTCTTTTATAACTGTTCAAATTGTTCAAATCCATTGGATATTTATGTCAAAAAGTATAAATTATTTTTTTCTTGCCAAGAAGGCCTCACGAAGATTTTTGCAATAATGTCACTGGTTCACTACTTGCGTACCCATGTGGTCTTTGTTTTTTACATTTAACCGTTCAACGAAAACCTTAATTTTTTTCTCTGAAGGTGACTTAAAATTTGATGTGTTTTTAAAGTGGATCTCTATCAAGGTTGCTCAAACGATGACTATGATGTTGAAATTGGTCCCACTTAAAGAGTCACTTGATTTTACATAGACTTAGAATTTACAGATTTAAATCTTCTTCTTACAAACCACAAGTTATTTAGTTTAAGCTTATATTTTAGTCTTTCAAAAAAGTATTTCAGTACATTTCTCTTAGGACAATAATAAACCTAAAATTAGGGGTCATTATTTTATCCACAATTATTTAGAGAAAAAACAATATATGATACTTACCAATTTTAAGGAACCTTTATGTTCTCATTTTTACCTTGACCTTTACGAACATTAACAATTACATTGACCTCCTGACTTACTTCTTTATTTTTTGCACATACAGGGTTAGATATGTCAACAATTCGTATAGATCTACATGTAGATTTCAACTTAAACTACCTTGATCGTTACAATCTGATCTACTTTGTTGTTAAGCTACATCTATGAAATTTGATTCATATGTACAGTAGATTTCAAATCCAACATTAGTTGAACTGTTCCTTGACCTACTTTCTCCTTTTCTAAGTATAATATTTATATTTGAAGGGTTTTTAAACTTCAGTACTTCCAAACCCTTACCTACTAACCAACTTTAGCCTTGGTGTTTAGTGCAAAGGTACTACAGGTGAGAGATTTAAGGCCGTCATGGCTTTCTTGATTTATTAATTACAAAAATCTTAGTGCCTTAATTGCAAAAAACTATCTCTTCTAATATTTCCAACATTATGTAACTAAAAAAGTAAGAATTAAATGTTTCTTAAACTTCCAAGGAACGGTGTCTCTTATAATTGCAAGAAAGCTAAGTCTCCTTATGTTTGCAAAAACAACAACAACAAAGTGTCTTTAAAAATATTTCTAAGAAACTATGTGTTATCGCTAATTTATATTCACGCAAATTCATAGACAACTTGCTTAAAAAAAATTCAATGTTCATTTTAACTTATAACTTGACCATGTTCGTTGATTTCAGTGGATATAAAAATAGCTACTTTCGTTTTCTGTAATCTTTATCATTGTCCGAATTAAGTCGGAAGAAGCCTATTTACATACATAAGTTATTTTAGAAACAACATTTCATTTATACAGACCTGATAATTTTAGTGCCGATAAATATTCTTGACTGATTGTACTTCTTCTATAATTTTTACAGCTTTTTCTCAGTATTGATGGATCGCTGACCCCTCACATTTGCATGTTTATCAAAGAAGTGCAGTTATATTTTCATCACAAACAAGTATATAACAAAAGAGCACATGGTAATATAAGATTTAAGAATCATGCTGTGGATCCACTGAATCGTAAAGGTTTTGGCGACCACGCTAGTCTATCTTTTTTCAGTTAATCCACGTTGTGAATAATCAATCTTTTGCTGTCTAACTTATTCAAAACTGATCAAGTGACATTAACGGATATTGGCAAAGTGCGATCGACATATCCAACATAATTTAGGACCAGCGAATGATAAAATATTTTTGATAATTTCATTCTGATGTATCTCAAGCACATCTCGCCACAACGAAAATAATAACTATGCAGATAGGATGTTGACAATAGTTTGAAGATTCAAGATTACTTATTTGGTTTATTCTGTATGACGATTATAGCCAGTATTATAACTTTAAAATAAAAGAAATTATATATGCACATTTATACTCACAATTTTATGACATTTTTAATCCCCGCACATACACACGAAGCGGAAGGGGTGTTATAGGAATGGTCTTCGTCTGCCCTGTTTTCGTCTGTCTGTCCGTAACATTTTCGTTTCCGCTCCATATCTCCTATACTCTCGAATGTTTAACTAATTGAGATGATGTGAAAAAGCGCATAATGCGGTCATATCAGTTCCAGGCCAAGGTCACACTTGAAGGTCATTTGTTCAGCCTTCAGTTTTGTGTCCTGCTAAAAAATCTCCTGTACCGTTGGACAGATTTTCTTGAAACTTTGATAAAATGTATAACTCAGTGAGAGGATGTGCAGAAGGCATGGCTAATACAATTTATAATGTGCAGTTTACAGCTAAGATGCTATCTCAAATTCTTCATAAAACAGAACCTATGTCACCTTATTGCCATTGCAATGCATAATGCTTTACATCAATTTAATATGCCACCATAAATGAAATTCCATGTTGCTCAGACTACTTTAAACTTTACTTAGCGCTGGTTGCGGGGGATGTTGTAGTCCTTTGGACCACCTTGTTATAACAATTGTATAGAATAATAGCGGTTATCATTTATTGATAGCCGCTCGTTGTTGGAGTTCTACTTATAGATATTTGATCTTATCTTCAGACTTCGTGGAATTTATGTTGACACCGTCTCGCTACTTCCTTTATCTGAAATCAGGCAAGGTGCCAGGCAGATTTTTTGAAAGGCTTCAAGATTTATCTTAAAAATTTCGAACCCCCCCCCCCCCAAAGAAAAAAAAATGTTAATACGTAGATTATGTCACGGGGAATGCTTTTGCTCTTCTCGGTTGCTTTGTTTTGAAGTTTGAAATGGATGAGTATGGAGACTACCAAAAAATGAATCACAAGGATTACAGTCTTCGACGGCATGGTTCCCAGAGATAGTTTTCTATTTTATTTCAAATTTATTTGGCAGACGGCGAAATCTAAACAGAAAAAAACTATACTTAAGTTTCTTGATTTGATTCTATTAATGTATATTTGAAAGAGTAATTATTGGGAATTTCATGTTTATTTTGTTATATTGTAGAGTCTGGTCTCTGATTTCACAGGACCAGTCTTAAATTTTATACCTATTTAGCCTTTTGGGGCATCTTTGAATTTGGCCTTTAAGGGTAACTTTTGTTTTAGCCTTTTCGGCATACCTGAATTTAGCCTTTATATTTACCTGTATTTTGGATTTAGCCTTTTGGGGCAACAATTGGATTTAGCCTTTTGGGGCAGCCTTTGGATTAAGCCTTTTAGGTCAACTTTTGGATTTAGCCTTTTGGGCATTTAACGGATTGCTGTAAAGTCATCCTAAACGACAATTTGTTCGGTGATGGGTTGACCTATTGAGATCAACATGATGAGTAAGGGAACCATGCCCGTAAGCATCCAAAACGGAAACATTTGAAATAATTTGTATTATATTATGAATAAATATGTCGAATTTAATAATATGCTTGCTTTTGTTATAAGTCAACTGGATGTGGAATAATAATTGTCTCCTGACTGAAAGCATATAATAAGTGATAAAAGACTTCATTTACATAATACTTATACGTATAATTATCAAAAACTAATCAATTAGCACGTAACATGAAACAAATAACTTTCAGTCAGGTTTGTGTTATTTGGCAATTGGTTGACTTAGAATGTCCTAATAATAATGAAACGAATCATGGTTAAATACTGTTTCCTATGCCGTGCTTTTTATTTATTCTTAAATATCCTTCCACTTGATTGCTGTTTCTTTTTCGCTAGAATAAAATACAATGTGTTTACAAACGCAGTATGAATATTTATTGATAGATAATTGCATTTTAATATAATGCTGTTGAATTTCATTAGAATCACAAGCTGCTTCCACCTATACTTTGAAAAGATTGACAGTTTTACGTTTAATTCCAACCATTTTGTTATTCTTAATTTAAAAAGAAGCAAAATGACTTGTCACTATGATATTTTTCATGTTGTTCAATTCAACTTTAGATTAAAACATATTAAGACCAAATAATTCTCTCTTTTTTTCATTGGTCTTAACCCTGTTACAGGTGAAACGTGGATTTTTACAGTTATACGGATAGTTTTTGGATGACACAACCATTGAAAAGCATTTTAATTTGTATTTGTAAAGAACCGAAAAGAAATTAATCAGGGATACTTGATTTGTCTTTATTTGTATTTATATATTCATCTGCTGTATTTAAAGTTGCCAGTTGAAAAGGGTACCAACATAATGACGGTCAAGGTTTCAGGAATAGGAAGTGGTCGGATGAGGATCGACCTCCGTTACAACAGACCTGCAAAAGATGATGAAGTTTGTCCTTTTGAAATATCTGTAGTTGACATCAGCGACGTAGTCAAATACCCAATAGATACAAATATTGGCGAATTACGGTAAACTAAAATTATGAATCAACTAAAATTACATTCAGTGACTTATTTTAGAATACATATCAATTTCATTAATTTTAGTATATAATTTAGAATACCTCAATATAAGTAAACGAGTCACAGGTTTTCGTTATTGACTTAACTAATTTTGTTTTTGATTCTGTTCCAGTTTAAGAAAACCTGTGTGCGTGTACAATGCTCATTTATCATTAGTTCTTTTTTATCAAAACAAATACATATCCGGTTTGATCTTGGTATGATTAAGGCTTTCATTCTGTTAGAGGCTGTGACGTTTGCGGACATTGTTCAAAGGACCCACCCGTTGAAAACCTTGATGCTTTGATAACGACTGAATCTTCTATTGCCGAATCAAATTTTGGAAGACGAAAGAGGCAGGCAGGAGAAAATAATCAAGAGGACGTGAAGTGTGTCAGATTCAGCGTCAGGTGCGAATGTACCAAGCAAAGTTTTGATGATAAATAACACACGGTCTCTTTCATGATCATTGTATTATTATTGTTGTTATAACAATTGCCTAAATTATGTCTCTTTTAACTATTATTACCATCATTATCACTGTCATTATCTGATTTTGAATATGATTGTAATTGTTATCAATGAATTGACGATATTGAAGGATAGCATTAAGCTTTATGCGAGGTTTGTCCGAAAAATACCCGTAAAGGTTACTTATTACAACATATATGACGCTAGTTTGTCACATTTGGTATGCATTTCAATAAGCAATATGTAATTGCGAAGTTCTGTTAAGTTTTGAAAGGTTTGCGCTCTTATTTTAATTTTTCACGCTTTTAATCAACTCTAGTAAAGATGTGCGGGCACTTGAAAAATACCCTTAGTTTACCTGAAACGCGTCTTAAGTCTCCCTCTTCATACAGATCATAAATCATGTTTGTTCTGCATATAAAACCGTAGAAAGTCGTCTACGTTTATGACGTCGTTTGAGTTAATTGTTGACGTCATGGGTCGGTGCGTTTGTTTGCAGCGGATGCTCAAAGTAGCACTTGCTTGGAAAACTGTTGTCCGAAAATGACGTTGAAATGCAAACTATTATAAAACTGTGTGTTTCTTTGAATAAAAAGAGACAGTGCTATTGATTCAGGATGCCACAGGAAAAGGACTTAACTTACTACAGTGCACAAATGTAACAGGCGATTTTCGAGTAGCGAGGTTAACACGAAAGGCATTCAGCAATCAGGACTACCGAACAGTGTGAACAGCGTCGTCACTGCATCCGTCAAGGAACCTATGGATCGTTTTCTGTCAGAAGTGCGAACATTTAATTAGAAATGGTACACTAGGATATTTCAAGACTGGGTTTTCCGACATGAGAAAGTCACACACGGGGGCGTGAAATTTAAACAAAATTAGTTGCGACATTAGGGCTAAACTTAGGCGACGTGAACAAGACGTTAAATTGTGACCTGACTTGCCACGTCCATGACACACCAGGTGTGGTTATTTATTATTTACTGGCCAGAGTTTTATTGAAATGTTATTATTCTTACATGTAAAATCAATGTGTCATTGATGCTTGTTTTGATGTTTAAATGAAGAAATTGTGATTTGCTTTAACAACACCTCGAGGTATCTTGACGATTTGTAAAATATAGATAATAACCATTTTCCATCTCTGTCCAATAAAATATATCCATATGAACTCCAACTTAGCAAAGCAAACACTTCAGAAAAGCAAGTAAATCTAAATCTTCCATTGAAAATGGTTTTGTAAATACTAATTTATACGATAAAAGAGATGATTTTGATTTAAATATTGTTAATTATCCAATTTTAGATGACGATGTCCCACGCGCTACATCGTATGGGGATTATATTTCACAGCTTGTTCACTTTTCTAAAGCTTGTAATAATGTAAAAGCTTTCAATGAATGCAATTTTTCCATAACAGAAAACCTTTTGAAACAGGGGTATCGGTACCACTTGTTAAATAAAAGGTTTGCAGGTTTCATCGCCGATACCCAGATTTAAGTCAAAAATACAATTGCAGTTTAAAATCACTACTGCAACAAGGTATTTCGAAACCAGTGCTTTAGGGAGATTTGATTTATCAATTAAAGAAATGATAAGCAATAAATTTAAATTCTCCACGTTATTTGTAAAAACCATCTGTAAATTCAAAATGAAGGGCTACCGACTTGATATTCGGCAGCACTCTTCCTGCTTGGTGATTAACCTTTCTACATTTGATTGCTTTGCTTTCCTCTTTGTTGGCACAACGTTGGCAGGGTTTTGAGAGTTTATGAAGGTTTCAATAGAAATTTTATATAGATCGTAGAAACTCATCAGTCTCTTGTATTCCTGCCATCGTGTTCTTGCTGAATTTACTCCATGTGCTCTGGTCTCAGTAAGGTTTATTGAGTACCTATCTTTGTCACTTTACAATGCTATTAGCTTTTATGTTTTATATGTTTGTATGCTCTTGCATGCAACTTTGTCGAGTTGATGAGTGTGTTGGAGTTAATTCACCAAGACAACTTGTTCTTGTTTGTTCTTTAGATAACCTGTTGGGGCAAGTGTAAGGGTGGTGTACCCTAGAACCTGGTTTAACACCTCAGTGACAAATGTTTTGTCACTTACAGTTTTAAGGCGGTAATCCTTCGGGTTCTCATTTTCATTAATTGTTTATGGTGTCCTTTTTTTAATTGATCTGTAAATGAATTTGTGTCTTTTCATCTGCTTTTTGACTGTGTTGGGAGGCTGTGTTTTTGACTGTGGTTTTTCCTGATATGACTTTTTCCCACTTTTTTAACTTAAAATGATATATGTTTTATTAGTATTTTTCGGACAATCTTATGTTATCCTAATTGTTTATCCAGAGATTACCATGTATCTGAGTGTGCTATTCGCCTTTTCATGCTCACGATACTATAAGTAGAATCAATCACTGAATGACCTAGACAACTGAATTTTCTCAGCGAGAAAAGTCTTGCCTTCTGTCAGCAGCTGCTGCTAATTTAACAAGGATTTTCTTAAATAATTGCTTCAGATTTTAAAAGACATTATGTGACCAAAAAGAAGGAGTGTGCTTCAATATTTATTTATTGTTTGCAAACGTCAGGCCTATATTAATTTATTATGGTGGTATTCTGACTGACTGAAAATAAATAAACTCTCTCTCTCTCTCTCTAAAAAAAGTACAGACATTATATTATGAAGTACAAAAAATAAGAAATAAGAGTTATTTTGTTGTCTAATATTAGAACTTCCATTCATTCTTTATCAGAGCAAAAGGCGGATATGAGTTTGGAATGTCGATGATATATTTTAACCTCGAAACAGACGTAACAGTGAAACAGGAAGATTTAGACAAGGTTCGAATTATGAATTTTCTTTTCTTTTTCCTGACGCTAGTATCATTTGCAAATGCATATAATATTGTTTTATCTACTATCATTTACCGGTCAAAAGCATGTCACAATACTGAAAAAACATACCATGTCTTCACAAAAAATGGTGAATTAAATATAAACAAACTTTATAGGTCAGCTCTTGTAAATTCACTGGCAGGTTTGTATTTTGATGTTACGACTTAAATTTTGCACAATTAGCGGGAAGTTTTGTTGTTTTTTTTTTGAAAGTATGTCGCCGCAAAGTCGCCAACGGTATGAAAAACGCGAAACATTGTATCCGCGTAAGTTTCTTGGCTAACAGTAATTATGTCATAGTAATGACTTGACTGATCTTTACTTTGTTTTATTTATTCATATTATTTCATTATATCACAAGAAAGATTTTAATAGATAGTTCATGTTCATTCAACGTTTGATAACAGTACAACTGTGCACGCAATTTGGTCTTTTTAAAAACGTGGAACGGAGAAGAAAATCTTTTTTTTTCAGTGAAATTAAAAACGTTTTAAAAACTTTTCTATGCCTGTATGAAATAGTAGGACTAGAAGTGAGGGTTTCTGTTGAACTACTTTGCACAGTTTTAGTACTCACAGGATTTAACAAATATGTCTTTTGCAATTTTAGCTTGTTGAAGAAAATAAAAATCTTGATCAATACGAAATGCCATCTGATGGAAATGGATTCATTGTGTTTTATCTAAATACGGTAAATACGAAATTTAATTTAGATAGCAGGATCACCTGATTAATATCAAACTTTATTTTTCGTTTGGAATAATTTAATCCTACTTTCATTCTTAGTTGTTGTATTTTTTAAGAGACATTATGCACTTTTAAGCTCACTTGAGCACGAAGTGCTTAAGTGTATGTAGTTAGGATAGATGACTGTCCATTGTCAGTCTTCCGTCGTCAATCTTTTCCTTCGAAAGACATCTCTTCCTAATCCATGAGACCAACTTTAACTATACTTCACTGGATTGTTTTTCAACTGGTAATCTTTCAAATCTCTTAAGTAAATAGTTCCTACAGAACTCTGGTTGCTAAAGTAATCATAAGGAAAATGTTTGAAAATCTTTTCCTTAGATACCACCTGCCAGATGTCAAAAATATTTCACAAATAGTTTCTAAGGTGGCCCTTTATCCAAACAAATATCTTTCAAGCTAACTTTGTCCTATAAAAACATTCTGTACAGAGGGAGGGGGCTGTTTCCACTATATGACTTAATGAACCATTTTGAATTTTTTTCTTTAGAAACTGCTGGCCAAAATTACAAAATGATCTCACAGAAATGTTTCTAAGCAGGTTCTTTGTCAAATACGTTAGGGTTATATTGCTATCTTTTAAAAAGTAATTGCTGACAGGAGTCGGGGGAAGCTTAAATCAGTATTCGACAAATTGAACTGACAAACATTTGAAAATTTCGTACACGAATCCCCTTGTCCAAGTCAAAATAACTTTACAGAATTGTAATGGTTCTTTTTCAAAGCTTTTAAAGTCATGTTGTTTCATAAAAAGGCTTGCCAGATAGCTGAGTTGGCAAGTTTTCACAATAAGACTAAATTCATCGGAAACTTTAAAAAAATTCTTCTTAAAGTAATTTTCAACACCTTGACAATTTTGAAAACTATTGGAACGTTGACATATTGACTTGTATTCTTTGTTTGAGGATAACATCAAGAAAACAATAGAATCATTTCTACAATGGTTCTCATGTGAGCGATATGTTGCCATCAAGGCAAGAAAAATAGAACCATTTCTACAATTGTTCTCAGGGCAGCGATTGAGGGCCATCATGGCCCTCTTTTAAAATTTGCGCTTCCGTTCAGGGGTAAACTAATATTATGATAAACTATTCCAGCTGACATCTGAGGTCAATGATTTCGTATTTCGACTTGTTGATAACTTCCAAGGCGATAAGAACCTACGGTATCAAGCCTCTCTGGACGTATTTGACTACTACAATCCAGGTATCTGCTTTCTTTTCTATAGATACGGCAGTCATTATTCAGATAAAGTGTAAAAAAGAAGAGTTTTTAGTTAAACATCATAGTTCCAATATTAAAAATAATATCAGAATTATTTTGTCATTCGATTCTTTTATTCCTCCATTTTATATACAGATGAATATCTGATCGACAGGCACAATAAATCTACCCCTTGCAATCTGAGGAGGTCACTCATTTTATCTCGGGTGTATGAAGTAGACCCTAATTGTGTATATTCAGTGGTCAACGAAACTCGACTAACACAGCTAAATATTTCTTTTTGTACTTATGCTGTTTTCACTCGTTTTCATGTATAAAAGTAAAGATATATATATATATAACAACAGGTCATCGTGTTTTTGACATGTTATATTTATGAAGGATATAAAATATATATAAATGTTCAATTTCAGATAAATACTGCAGACGTTACTACAGAACTAGTCCAGACAAGGAAATGCCAGTGGACTACACGTGTTCAGCGTCTCAGTGTCAGTGTCTACAGAGTAAGTCGTTTCGAGTAGGTGTTTCAGATATAGGATATGCTTAAAAGATAAAATAAATACATGTAGTATCAAATTTAACCCAAACTTCAAATATAAATCTCTGATCTCAAGATCGGTCGGTGTTTGGCTACATTCGTTAACAATTAGTTTGTACCTGCAGTAAAGCAACACTTTAATACAAGTTTTCAGAGTTTTTTCTACAACTTTAAACGAAGGCTCGATGTATTTATTATTGTGATCACAACTGGACCGGTCATTGTCGTTTGTAGTCCGGTGTCACCTTTCCGTCGTCCACTATTTTCTTTAAATACACCTTCTTAAATCGCTGGGCCAAAAATGATGAAATATGGTAGAGTTGTTCCTTGCATAAACTCTTCCAAAATTTTTCAAGAAAATCAATGGCTACCCGAAGGAAGAAAATAAAAAATCATCTTGTCTAAAACAATCAGTCTCCAGAGCCCTGAGCCCTGATATTTGTTGTGTAGCAATATGGACATTAACCAAGAATGTTTAAATTTTATACCTTGTTCACTGATAGCTTAATCCCAAGGGTAACTATTTTTAAATAAACGTGTTCAGTAAAACATTCTTCCATTAAAACGCAGGGCCAGAATCTTGGAATGTTATTGTTAGTCTTGTAAAGAAATCCTCTAAGAAGATTTTGTAAATGATGACCATATGAGCAAAGTTGGCCTTGTCCTAGGAGTCACTTGTTTTACATATATTTACATAAATATGTAGTCATCTTTTCAGAAAGTACAAATTCCTAGAGCTCTGGTATATAATGCTCTGCCCGGTCAGATAGTCCTCCGCAAAAGTTGTACTATTCCTCGTCTTAGGGGATTAATTATTTCACGTATAACTAAATATGACTTTTTATATTCTTCTTTTAAACTATAAGACCTGGAGCTGAGATTTCAGGTGTAGCATTGTGAAGTAGTTTTATACCAAAGTTATTCAAGTCATGACATTGGCGTCAGAAGTCTAGTTTCAAATAATATGGAAAAATAAAAAATACTAAATTATTATGGAACATTCATTTTCACATATCCAATATTGCCGTCGACTCTTACGTGACCATGACTTTTTCCTGGACATACTGACCTACCTTTTTGAAGGTTAAAAATCAACACCACAGTTGCACTGCACAACAAAGCCGTTTCAAATTCTTATGTACAGAAGGTTTCTGACCAAGGTTTTCTGACCGGTCGGTTATGACCATTTAATGGCCTTTTTATGCCCCCGAAGAAGGGCTTACAGTTTTTCAACTGTCCGTCTGTCTGTCTATTCGTCCGTTATTCCGTCATAAAACATTGACATTACCTACACTGTCCTTATTAGTAAATGGATTTACTTCATACTTGAAAACAACCCCCTTTAGACAGGAACTTCCTATTGGCTTCAATATTTATTTCACCTTATCCCCTGATTGATTTTGACTTCAAATGTCTTACTGTTATAAATGCTTAATATTTACCATAACGCCCTTATAACTTAACGGATTTAATTAATGTTTGCGCGAAACAACCATTTGAGAAAAATCTTCCAAATGCGTATCTATTTTGACGTTGGTCCCTTATTGACACCTCCAAGTCAAATTTAAAAAAAAATTTTAAAGAAAACTCGTTTTCAGCTATCTACAATTTACCTTCATCTGGTCACATTTTTTAAACTTGACCTCTAATTGACGTCGACCTAGATCAAAAGATATGGCCACAGTGACATTGAAAATAAAAACATTTTCAAATTAATATCTACAGAAAGCTGCAGCTTAGGTTTCTAAATCTTCGAAGGCTGAATTGACATGACAAGTAGAAGACAGCTATTGATTTTTGGATCACCAGGTCAAAACTCAATACTACAGTGCCATTGCACAGCAAACCTGTTTCCGATCAATATCAGAATAACAATATAGACTAGGTTTCTCAAACTTAGTAAGCAGGGTTTTCGTGACCAGGTGATGACACTATTCTTTTCAGGTCGCTTGGTCAATGGGCAACGTCAGAATGAAATTGAAGAGAAAACCTGTTCCGGATCAATATCTAGAGAACTCTTGGGCTTATTTCGCTCAAGCTTTGTAAACAGGTTGATCATGACCAGTCAATAACTGCTATAATTTTTCCAAGGATTAACGCAACAGTAGCATTGCACAGTTTATCATTAATATCTGCAAAACGCTTTAACCTCGGCTCCTTAAACTTGATAACCCGGTTGGTCATAACAAGTAAATGGTCCCTTTTATTTTAAGCTTCACAAAGTCAAAAGTCAAGGCCACAGTATCATTGAACAAAGTTACGTCTTCCAATCAATATCTGGAAAATGCTTCCCATAGCTCCTCAAACTGTGAGGTCAGGTGTTTTGGGGTCACCATTTTAGGTCAACGCCACAGGAAAACCGTACCCGATCTATATATGATGAACGTCTGGGCTCATATTCCTCAAGCTTTGTACATCTGTTGCTTGTGACAATTAGGTTATCGTTATTGTTTTACCCCACCCGTCCCCCCGAATGGCATATAAAGTCGCACTCTCCGTCTGGTTTTTCGTATGTCCGTCCTTCCGTCGCATCTTGAGTGCAACTCCTCCAACACATTTACACAATGATCATTATCATATAAATCCTGCAGTGCATATACTCCGGCTTTTGCGTTTGGAGGTTTTTGATGGAATTATTGCCCTTTATTTGATTTTATTTGATATTTATTCTATTAGCAAATCCCCCAACATTCCCCATGCGATTTTCAACAAACTTTCACAGAATGATCATGAACAAGTATCGCAGCGCATATATTCCGGCTTTTGAGATTCGATTTTTTTTTAAGGATTGATCGTCGTCTGTCGTCCGTCGTCTGTTGTCCGTCGTCCGTCCACACTTAGTTTGTTAACATTCTCGTGGTTACATTTTTGCCTCAATTGTCATGCATCTTGCTCACGTAGTTTGTCTTAATAATTACTCGGACGACTTTGAATGTCATCTTCGGTCAAAGACTAGGTCACAGAACTCAAATACGGAAAAAACTTACTGTGAAATCATTTTTGTTCGCGTAGGACGAATTTTCGCGTATTTCGCGCTAGGAACAATGCGCGAATTTAAGACCGCGCTTTTATTAAACTTATAAAACATTTACGTTATCCGAATCTTGATCCTGTCCGAAATACCTGCATATATTTTGCCACTCACTTTTGACCATTAGTTGTTGTTTTTTAGCCAATATAACTTAAATAATCGGATGTTTTGGCAAATTCTAAATATCTAGCAAAATTAAAATGAAACATTTTTCTTTTCTTTTTAAGTATGTTTCGTTTGCATTTTCTTGAATTGTTGAACGCTTGTTTGAAGCGTTTACTAATAATTATTGTATCGTTGTCATAATTCGTTAATTGTTTTTTTAGCGTAATTGATTAGGGACCGGTTACAAAAGACCTGTCGGTATCGATCTTTTAATCTGTGCACACTTAACCTGTGTCAATCAACGTCAATTAACAGTTGGACCTGTCAGTTTGTATATTCGAAAGTGGACCGCGGTAATTGACACGTATACACTTGTCGGTGGTGATCCAGCGTCATGCAGCTGTCGTCTGCTTTTTATGCTGATAAAAAAATTGAATCTGAAATTGAAAATGCGCGAATTTAGGACCGCGCGAACGTAATCTTTTTTGCCGTTTGCGCGAAATTTCATCCCAGCGAATTTAAATGATTTCACAGTAATTAACACTCTCAGTTCAAATATTCTGGATATTTGTCTAAAGGGTTGTTTTGAAATTTTTTGAATTTCTTCCTCAGATTTGAATATGAGCCATCTGAAGTCAAAAACCAGGTCACAGCCCAAATATTGAAAACCCCTGTTAACACTCTAGAGGTAACATTTTCAGTACAAATATCCTTGAGATTTCTCAGAAAGGATGTTTGATGATTTCTAGGTAAATTTTGAATATGGGTCATCTGGGGTCAACTTACCAGGTCCGTAACAACTTGTTATTGCCCTTTAAATTTTACTCAATACTGTTCTTTGCACAACTTCTACTACAATCCTCATACAATGATAACAAAACTTTCATAGAATGATCATAATCAATTGCCGCATTGCATATTACCATGTTTTTGTGTCCGATTATTTTTGGCATAGTTATTGCACTCTGTAAAATTTTACTTAATATTGGTTCTGTGCACAACTACATTTCTCATGCATTTTTCACCAATCTTTCACAAAATAAATATTATCGAGGGCCGCAGTGCATATTCTCCGGCTTTTGCTATTCGATCATTCTGGAGGAGTTATTGCCCTTTGCTTAATTTTACATTAAATTATATTGCTTCTGTGTGCAACTCTTACAGTTTTAAAATGATCAATGATTTTGCCTGTGGTGTTCAACTGCAGCATAAAAGCCCAAAAGTTAAAAGGTTAGAAACTGTTTTGAAATTTTTTTTCTGTAAAAGACATGTGGTGACTTGTGGGTACAAAAAGTAGATTAATATCTTTGGGGGAGTAGCAGTGGTCGTGGGGTTAGGCAGCCGGACTCCCGATCCGGATGTCACTGGTTCGAATCCCACTAGGATTGAGAGTTTACAGTGACTTTCCGCATTCCTCACTTCCGGCGCGAGTACTAATTTGAACCGCGGGAGCAGTCTTCGAGAGGGATTAATTTAAGAGCTTGCAAGAGCAAGACCTTGCTTCCCTATCGATGTTAACTAAATAAGTTTAAACTAAAATATTTTGAAATACATCAGTTTTGGAAATTTGTTATTTTTACCAGCCATGCAAATAGGTAAAGGAAATATGATATTCTTACTCTTAGACGTTTAGGTACTTCGTTCAGATCTCAGACTGCAAAACTGTTGGCAAGAATGATCAAGGTAAAATTAAGTTACTATCCTATATGACTGTGACCATTGCAATATTTCGGGGGCATTCGTGTCTGTGACACAATTTTTGTTTGTTTTGGGTTAGCAGGCTATCGGGCAAGGTCTCAGTGACATTGAATATTTAAATAGATTCATATTTAAATCTGGAGAACGCATCCCTCCAGGCTTTTCAAATTCAATGGGTCGTTTTTCATTAACAGTAGATACTCCGTAGGGATTTATGGACAGTTAAATTTGTTTATCACTACCAATCTTTATGCCACGTATTATGAGGATTCATGCGTACTTGAACATCCGAACGAAGATATTAAAGTGATTAAAAGTCTAACTATAAAGACAAGTTAAAAGTAAAAGACAAAAGTTAAAATAGTTGCCGAAGAAGAAAATTGCTATGTCTTTTAAAGGTTTGTGTTCCAAGTCTGTCTATGAGGAAATCCGAACATTGGCGAGACAAAAAGAAAAACCGGCTGACAAAATGGTTTTGTATACTTGTAATCCGACTAAAGCTGATTACGGTTTGTGTGATATAGATATATATATATATTAACATTAAGCATACATTTAGTTTTCGTCACACTTTGTTGAGGTATGTGATTGTAGTTATCCTATGAATTCACAGCTGCCTGTTGAGCGGATTGAAATTTAATAAAATCAATCAATAATATCTGAGTATCATTTATGAAAAAAACCCTCTTTCTGTTAAGCTGCTTATATTTCTATGCTGTTTATGCAGTTTCTTGCTCAATTTTTGTTACTGTCTGTAATTTCTACTCACAGTTTTAAATATTGTTTTTCTTTTTCTTTTTTTTTTTCTTTTTCTTTTTTTTTATTTTGATTTGGAAATGTAATATGTAATTATGTTTATTTTGAACTTAATTTCATTAGTGTTATTATGATAAGATTAAAAACAACAACATTATAATCATTTCATTCTCCTTCTTTCCTTTGGATGATTTGGCATTTTTTTTTCAATTGCATTTGCACCACATTTTCAGAAGAAAGATTTCCATTTCCCATCTCTTTTTGAAAAAATCACAAAAGATTTGAAATAACCTAATTAGATTTTACAAATATTTGTGGAAATAGTGTGAGTTTTTTTTTTCTTTTTAAAGTGTCGAGTACTTCTCAAATAATTGTCAAAAGATTTTATCTGACCATATTTTAAAAGGTTGCATCGTCTGGAAAAACATTCGATTTGTTTCTGTTTGATTTATCATTATCCCAAGGATTTCGTCACTGACTCTCTGATACCACCTAGTTCAATCGTATGTAACATCCTCTATGTCTGTAATAAACCATGTGAATTGCATTTTTTTGTAACAGTATGTTGTCTTCTAAACATCTGTTTTAATTTCAGCTATGGTTGTTCAAGTAAAGAGCATCTATAACAATAGTAAATTCACATTTGCATCGGCAACTTTCAACAGTAGCATTCACCAAGGTAAAATATGCTGTTTTCGAGCTTAAAAAGGGAGTGTTTTAGGAATTTACACACTTCATTTGTCGATATATGAATTATCTACATTCCGAAAAAAGGGTATATGTAGGTTTAAAGGTATTGGCTTTCCACCATAAGTCTTAGTGGCCAGCATTTAAGCTTATACAGTATTTAAAAATATAATTATTCACTTTACCATCACAAGTTCGATTTAAGACGAAGTTTTACTGATGCGAAGAAGTGATTTGAAATCCTTTAAAAGTTTTGTTTAGTATTTTAAATAGTTTTTAAACAAACTCTGTACAAAGTACGACAAAATGGCAATCAAATGCACATTTACGTCTGTTCAGCTAAATCATTTATTTGATAGATTTATTGCAATCGCAGGATCCCGGAAGCACGACCCAGATGATGAACTGACTTTCTACTGGAGCACCAGATGCAGTCGACCAAAGTTTACTGTAGGAAAGCAGTATTACATAATTGCAAAAGATGGACACGACGTAGAGAAGAATGACAATGAGAAAGAGTTTGTATTTACCAATATTTAAGTTTGTAATATGAAGGTAACCATTTGTTGAAACTGACTTTCTTAAGTGACAGACGTCTACCATGTATTTCAGATACAATTTTTTTATTTAACGTTTTAATATAAAAGAGAAAGTCATTTGCCAACTACAGTTTCTGCCAAATTCTGCCTTTCATTTACTCTTAACTGTTGCTTTGTTTTAGATACCGTTATTCGTTGATGGATACAGCTTTAGTTATAGTGAAACCATCGAGAAGAGGTCTTTTGAGAAATGTGATGAATAACTATGCGAAAAAAATGAAAGATGGTTGTAGACAGTAAAAAAAGGCAAATTTTCTTCAGCAAACAATGAACTTGTGAAAGGATATGTATATACAACAAGTTCAGCATAAAGGTTGATTGAACGGAGTGTAATGATGTTATCATGCATTTAATTTTTTGTTTCAAGTTCCATTATTAGAATACAAACTGCTTATATATTCTAGTGATTCTGAGAGAACCTAAGAGGACCAAATATAATTCAGATGAGTCTTTTGAATAGATATACAACTAACATGAATACAAAATTCTTTTGATACTCAAGTGAGGAAGCAGTCAGTCGCTTACGGAGAGGTAGGTTAGTTACCTTGATAGATACCATGGAACACTTGTAAGATGAACTTATTACCAGGATATGACGAAAAGAAACTTGGTTTAAAGCTCAATAAAATCAAATTTTAAATTAAGCATTAGTTTTATCGACCTTTTTATTGTTCTTTTTTTCTCACGTTTCTCCATCGTTTGCTTATGAGGTGTACTTTATTTCCTTTCTGTATGTTGTTTTCCTATAGGAGTAGATAATGTTCACAATTAGGATCAAATGGTATTGAAGATTTGAATGTAAATTGGTCGAGAAAAATTATATATATTATTGAAGAATTCAAAATTTACATTTAAAATCGAGGAAATTCATATATAAAATAATTGATAAAGAAAATGTTAAATGGTCGGTGAATAATATGAATATATCTGTAAGCATGATCGAGGAAATGCCTGAATTTATAAAGAATTCAGAATTTAAAATGGTCGAGGAAATTTACACAAAAAGGAAATTCAAAATTTATAGGTAAAATACTCGGGGAAATGTATTTATGTAATAAAGATGATGATCTTGTAGATGTTTAGATACATGATGTATGGCTATTGATTGTTTTGTAATACTGCTGTTTCAATTGATATAATGATGAATATGTTACAATGATTCAGATGATAATAATGAAGCCGTCCTTTCCTAAAGGATATGGTGATGACTATATTGATGATTGTGAAGATCATGATGATGATGGTGGTTTGCTGAAAAGTAATGATGATGCAGATGCATATAATGAAGATGATGATGATGTCTTTTAACGGGATCGCAAACATTTATTATTTATTTGAAGAACAGGATTATAAAACACTGCTGAATAGTAGATAGACATATCAAGGTAGTGAATCTGAGACAGTAAAACTGTCTGGCGCAGGAGTTCATATTACGTTAACTTACTTCAATAGATAAAGAAACTGTGATGACATTGTAATAAAACTTATGCTACTGGCGATCACTGAGATTGTTGAAACATTTTACAATATCAATTGACATAACAGCAGGCTATTTCCGTAAGAGTGATGCTATGCCACTTTTTCAAGTTTTGATTTCTTTTTTAGATACTACTAACGTATGAAAGAGTTATAATATTTTAAGAATATAATGAACATTATAAATATATACTGCTAGTATCTTGACTTTACACAGGATCAATTATTTGTTACATATAGGGTTAATTGAGCTTACTGAGAATTAAAACTAAAGTTACATGCGGTTTACTCATCATGCTAAATGGTAACTAGTACGTATGTTGTCATTTTGAATGTTCTGACACAGTAGCCTTTGTCTCATATTGTCACACATGGTCTATTCTTAAATGCAAAGTGTCCAAATCTCTCAATAACATACAGGGCACAAGCCAATGTTCCTTTCTTTAAGTTACACCTTTCATTCCATGTATAACAACGTTTCTATCGATGTACCTATGGTACAGTCACACTTGTGTTTCTTCTAGGTTAAATGTCACATCATATTTCTTTCCGGTGTCATCTTCCGCTTCAGCCTTTAATTCAGTAGCACCAAAGTAAACTTTCAACCTTACACAACGATCAGGTCTGTTTAAAACTCCTTCTTGAAGATTCACTCTCATCGTGCCGATCAAATGACACCCAATTTCATCAATATATTGTGGTGAAGGAAGAATCTCGGAACGGTAAAAGGGGAAATCGATGAATTGTTGGTACTTTGATTTAACATAAGCCTCAATTTCTTGTGTTGGTCTGTTATACGGCACAGGTTCCCCTTTTCCGATTAACTTTTTGAAAATATCACGACACAAATCCCCGTCGTCTGTTTGTTCCAGCTTTTGTGGGTCATGAACATTCGGATCAAAATCTTCATTCCAGTCTAAGCCATAGGTGTGTCGGGCCATACGTTTTTTCACAGGCTGCTCCCTTGCAAAAATAATTGCTCCTTTCATGATGGCTGTAACAGCCTCTTGTGGGATAATAATATTCTTTTTCGGAAATTTTTCACGAAACGCTTTTTTTAGTATAACACAGTCTGAAAATCCGCCAACACATATGATAGTATCAATTTCTTCTGGAAGCTCTGACATTACCCTTTCTATTGTCGTAAGGACACCGGTCACCGTGTCAGTGAAGAAACTGCGAAATAGTCTAGTATTCAGTCTCATTTTTTCGTTTTTCATCTCTAATTCTTTGAAATGACTGGTTTGGCCAATAGACGCGGACATGGTTTCTTTGTTATGCTTTTCATGCAGTCCACGGAACGATTCTGGAAGCGATATTGTAACCTTTCCTTGATTCCCGTCTCCAGTAAATGCACATTTCTTATGTTCGAATGTACGTTGTATGGTTAGATAATCATCCATATTGTGGTCTTTAAACTCCTTGAAAGCTGGACCACCTGTAATCTTCAGCAAAAACTGCTCAAATTTCAGGTTAATGTTATCAGCGCCCCATGCCCCTCCGTCAGGGGGCATAATCTCTTCAAACTGACAGTCTCCGACCACTCTGTGTGCAGCAATGTCAAGAGTGCCACCTATCGACACAGAACAGATTAATATTTTATAATGAATCATCTAATAAGTTATAGAATGTTGTTAAGAACAGGTAAAATTATTCCTACATTTTTATCACTACGAAATTTGCGACATTAAAATGCATGCTGTCATAACCTGAGCACAGAACGAATGAACAAAAGATTTAGTCTTCAGACTTTTATAACTACGATCACTAGATTATTTAAAAATATTTACTTTTGAAGAGAAAATGTTACCTCCTAAATCAATAATTAAGTGACAAGACCCTTCTCTCATCGCCTTTTTATCACGCTGCATTAAATCAAGAGCAGGTAACTCCTTTGTGTAAACATAAACAGCAGCACACTCGGGTTCAAGTGCTATACGCAGTCTTTCATCTGGTATATGAGCCTTTAGTAGAGATGAATAAAATAATAATAAAAAAATGTGTGTTGAAACCTTTATGTTTGCATTTACACTCAAAACGCAATAAATGTTGTTTTACTGCCAAGAAGTGTTTCTGTCACAAATCATTGTGAGAAATCGCAACTTCTACAGTGCACTCGTAAGATCGCCTATTTTTTAGATATTTAAATAGAAATTAGTATTGTCGGAAACTTTGCGTGATTATTGGTGTGACAAATAAGTGATCATGTTATTTCACCATGACAGTCAAGATATCATGTTTTGGGTAACTTGTGTGACCGCCAAAACTCTACGTCCACCTTGGGCTATGTCATGTTTATACATTGTTCTGTAAAACAGTGACACGAGCGTACTTTTGACATTTTATCGCAGCAAATTTCACAAACGTTTGTAAATCTGCTGTAAGTCTGTCAACATTGCGTCTTTGGATGACCTAACCTATGGATAACTGATGGATCTTTAGCCCTGTCACAATTGCATAGTTCAATAAAGAAGCACAGTTACATTTTAACTACAAACAGGTATATGAAAAATAACGTGGTGATATTTGTTGACAAAATATTTTGTTTTAAGAATCAAGGGCCTTGCTGAGGTTCTATGATAACAAAATAAATGTACATAAAACTTTACCAGCTCTATAAATGTAAGTTAGGTATTTCAAACATACATTTCGAGCAGCCTTTCGCATGAATAGTTTTGCTTGCTCGCTCCAGATTGCTGGCGTTGTAAGAACATAATGTATGTCATCTTCTCTAACAAATGGGGACTTTTCTCTGACGACCTCAACTATCTTCCTCTTCATATATGCTATAGAATGAGAGAAAACTGTCATTGCCTCGATGTCACGGCCTTCTATGTCCTTGATGGTGCTTTGAAAGGATAGACCGCAATTGTTCTGAAATAGACACGGTAGCAACAGGGTAGATACGGTTGCCGTTACACTTTTTTTTGAAAGTGTTTTAATCTTAACTGAAATTGAGATATATAAAATAACACATAGCATAACCAAGAACAAGAATATAAAGTGCAGAGTATATCGTTTATTTGCTATTGTTATTTTACAATGATGTTTATGGCAGACAAGCTTTGTTTTTACGAAAGGAGAGCAGCATTTACCTTTCAAAACTTTGCGAGTAAAAATACTATTAATGAACACATTATTTGTGACTATGATTTTACAAATTAGTATTCGTTTTCATTATCTGAAAATCGACTGTGTGTAGGTTACACTTGTGGATCACCGCTTTTATAGCTCACATCATATTACCCTTTTAATTTACATTATCAATTTTTTGGTAGATTTTCTTCCCAAAACTCACCGTTTTAGCCGAGTTATAAAGTTTCATCTTAAAACGTTTAAAGTAATGCCACTGTTTGTGCTCATTATCTTCAGCAAGCTCGGACATATTTCTCCTCCGCATCATAACCAAATGAATGAAAAGTCTTGTCTGGATTCAACAGCAAACACGTTGGCGTCTTGTGTGTGCTATACAATACAGTTAAATGTTTAATTTGACAGAGAAATACAGTCTTCAAAATTTCTTCGTTAATGTATGCTGGACTCCCGTCATCATGTAAGTATTCACCAGTAGGGATGGTGGAAAGTGAGAGAGAGAGTATATACAGAGACAGAGAGAAAATAGAGACAATGATAAAGAGACGGACAGAGAGATGGTGACAGACAGACAGAAACAGGTTTACAGAGAGAAATAGAAATGGACATACAGTGACAAAAACAGACAGAGACGATCATAGAGAGACGGGCAGAGAGGCAGACAGACAGAAAGGGACCGACAGAGACAGGCAGAGAGACAAACAGAGGGACAGAAAGGGACAGACACTTCACCGAGGCATACAGAGACACAGACAAAGAGACAGAGACAGACAGAAAGAGAGGAACAGACAGAGACAGGTAGAGAAAAAAAGAAACAGAGACACAGAAAGAAACCGACAGAGACAGCAGAGAGACAGACAGGGAAAGACAGAAAGGGACAAACAGAGACAGAGAGGAACAGACAGAGAGACAGAAAGGGACAGACAGAAACAGACAGAGAGACAGAGGGAAACAAACAGAGAGACAGAAAGGGGCAGACAGAGACAGACAGACAGGCAGAGACAGACAGACATAGGCAGACAGGCAGAGACAGACAGACAGACAGAGACAGACAGAGACAGAGACAAAAAGAGACAGACAGACAGAGACAGCTAGAGAGAGACAGACATAGACAGACAAAACAGACAGACAGAAATGGGCAGACAGACAGACAGAGACAGACATAGAGACAGACAGAGACAGACATAGAGACAGACAGAGACAGACATAGAGACAGACAGAGAAAAAGAGATGGGCTTGCTAAAGGCTAGTTATGATCCTTTCATTATTCATTTTCTTGCTACTGTTTCAATGCCGCGGATTTCGAAAAAATAGTTGTTGAAGGTAAAGGACTGAGTGGGCTTTTAATGTGTAATTTGCCAAGTATTTCGTGTTCAGTTTTTAGACAAATACAGTAAAACGTTTAAAGTTGCACTTTTGCATGGAAGCAGGACAAAATTACTCAGTGTACTAGTAAAACGTTTTACTGTCGAAAGCTTAATTTAAATAATATATGATATTTGTATCATTTTATTATAATAAACATGTAACCTTCGATTCTCCGCCAGTGAAATAAGACACGTGGCACTCTGTAAGAAACTGTAAGAAACTGCAGTCCTCTTGAGAGTGAAAGACATGGTGTTACGTTTGCTGGCTTTTTAATAGGTGAGATTTTGACCGTAGACACCAAGTACTAGTAGGAGTTGTGTGAATTATTTTTATTATTTGTATGAAAACTTAATTAAAGCTATGGTACATTTACCTGAAATGATGTGCTGACTTTAATTTAAGCACTCACGCTCTGTATTACTTCTAAAAAGAAAAAGAACAACTTACATTGGCTGGTCTCCCGGCTGCCAGTGATATGTCAATATGTTTGTTTTATTTTCTTTATAGTCACTAAGGAACGACAGTGCGAAACCCGAAAAAGTTGTTCCGAAATCAATAGCAGCCACAATGAACTTGTTCTTCCATGAATTATCCATCTTTAAAGCTAAAAGAAGACTGCAAAGCAATAAAAAGAAAAAAAGCAGACAAATAAATCTTTTAGACACATAACATAAATGAATGAAACCAGACTTTTTTCTGAAGAGCCACAGGCACAGTTTAAATTTCTCAAAATAATGATATACATTCCTGAGAAGATAAGGGATGGCTTCACTAAGATGTTGCATCATTCAGTTCAGTCCGTACATCGGTTTTGTAAATTACATGTATATGTTATGACAGAAATAAAATATCTTTAACTAAATATTCTTAAGATATTGAAAACGAAACTGGCAAGCTAGAAAATATCCTCCAGTACTTACACAATATCCTATAACTCTAAGAATAATTTAAATTTCAAATTAACAAGAACAAATCATTTTTCAATAATTCTTCAATAGAAGTTAACTAAACATGTTCTTGTACGTTAATTAGATCCAGTTCTTTCTTCCATGAATCAAATGGCAAAACATGTTTATGCGGCAAACCGGAAGTAAATTAGATAATTCAGATAAACAGGGTATTTTAAATATATGGAACGCCTTTTTTGTCGTATCTAAACCACCATGATTTACCATTTGTAGTTTCAAGACGATTATGAAATTTCGTGTGAAACGTTAACATTTGAATTGTACATTCATTATTTCATTTGTATTGTAAAAAAAATATAATTATTTTTTGTATTCGTGTTTTTCATTAGTTTTATTTGTTTTATTTTTTTCTCGTGCCAAGTGTATTACTCCAGCTCAGGAACGTTTAATTGTGGTACAGACTAGATTAAATCGTTTCCGTAATGCATCGGCCCACAGAGGCGATTTCAAGAATGTAGCTGAATGTGCATTTCTACCCAATCACCTACATGATGCTGGCTTGATTTCAAAAAGACCAGCTATTCTTATACATTTGACGAATGATCATGTCCAGCCACGTCTGAACTGTGCATATAAACATGTTGGATTGACACGGAATAACTGAATTTGTTGTTGATACTTTGTGGAAGGCAATATAACTAAGTTAACTTAGTATCCATACTATAATTTCATAAAGTAGACACATTTAGAGATAGGTAAAACTGATTTCATCTGTGGTTAATCTCTACAGTGAACCTGCTGTTAGAACAAAGGAGATGCATGAATTTGTTGTCATGTGACTTACAAATTCCTGGTTTTGCAAATAACTTATTACTGATCACGCGTCAGTTAGATGTGACATATAATAGGATATTGCTGTTTATGGACATAACAAAATAAAATTAGCTGCCCTGTCGGCCACGGTAAATACCACATTTGCCACTGAAAAGAAAAAGGATGTCTACAGCATCATCATACAACAACTGTTTTATATATTTTATAATTATTATGATACATTCTTGTCGAGAAGGTGATGATAAAGTAACGGTTATCTAGGTTAAACAGATATTCGGGTATTTTTGAGACAGCTTCGTGTCTAGGCTCACTTATTAGAAATTTATAGATTAATTACCATAGAGTTCAGTCAGTGTTAAGCAAAAGAAGTAAGGTTATTATATAACCCTAACTGGACTTTCCATGTGGAAATGTAATAATAATGAAATCATTCGCAGACTGGTGACATATCATCAACATTGGCCGTGCAACCACTACTATTATCATTCCCCTCTTCGCAGGATTTTCAGAACACCATTCACTGATGACTCTAGATTCTGTGTAGACATCACAGACAGGCGCGCTTGGTCAATGTCAAAGAGAAACATGCGTTTTGTTCCAGTCTGTGTCGCAGAGCATGAACGTTGTGTCGGCGGGTTAGTCAGAATAGCTGCTAAAAGTGTGTGTCGTGCGTTTAGCCAATATTATAAGACTTACGGCCACGAAAATTCACAAGTATGATTTATAGATTAGTAAATGGAAATGCGCACCTTGGTTTTTTGGTCTCATCTCAGTGAGAGCAGAGTTTATGGCACTTGATTTAGTAAAAAAATCACCCAAAAGTTTGTGTCATGTGCTCAGCCAACACTCAGCCAACACTGATGCACCCAGGTTCATGAAACTTTTCAATAATATATCATCAAGCGAAGTTGTGCACCTGTGGTTTTTCGTTTTCATCCATTTTGATGGAGCAGAGTTATGGCCCTTCATTAAGTTAAAATCACAAGAAAAATTATGTCACACTCAGCGAACACTATTGCTCCTGGTTCATAAAACTTTACATGAATATACATCGGAAAGTAATGCGCACCAGGGGATTTTCACTTAATTTACAGATTCATTTCTTTTGTCAGCAGTTTATCAATGTCATCTTAAGCATATAGATAAAACGAGAAAGTTAGCAAAATAAATTCTTAATAATAATTAAAATAATTGCATTTAAAGTCCATTACATTAATTTTAACTTGACGATTTTCATATTATTGGCATAATAAGCAATTTCAGCACTTAATTATCATTAAAATATCTGCATATGAATTCTTATGACAGAATTATAAAAATCATACTAGTTTTCAATGGTTACAACATTAAGGGTAGAGTTAAAATATCGCAATTTACATACAGATATGGATAATGCACTTCTAAAAAGCAACATAGAAATTGAATTGGCAGCACTGGAAAGAAATTGGCATATTGAAATAACAAATACAATAATGTGTGAAATGGCGGATATCCCCTTCCATATGTTTTATGATAGTGATATCAGGCTGTGTAAATACTTCAGTTCGGAAGATGCAGGGTCATGTCTGAATTTGAATATCAGAAATAATTTGCATTATCTGTTTGAATGCCGATTTCATACATAAGATATAATTTTCGTAATATCATCATTGTGTTCGACAGAGAATGACAGTATGTATCCACTTAAAATCATATAATATTAAAAGTTATACAAAAATAATGGTAAAAGATGTATGTTTACAAATTAAAGGATAAAAAAAATATTTTAAAGTGTCATATTCTATTAAATAAACTGGAAATAAAATCAACTTATTCAATTAGATATTAGATTCGAAATACTCGACCTTCACTCTGAAGAGTATTCAATTCCATTAATTTGTATAGGACTGAGTCATTGTCATTTTCACTGAAGGGCATGGGTTCAAACCCCACTCAAGCCATTTTTTCTCCAGTTTTTAGCAGTTTTTCTTTTTTTTACAACAATAACTTTTGTAGAACTTAAATTCAATTCCTTTCGTTTCAAATATATTTCAATTGTAACAAAGCTTTTCGACATGGTAAATCGATGAAAATTGGGTATCTGTGATTTCAGTTATTAATTTCTCCAAAACTGGACGGTAAAAGTTTAAGATATTTTGCCAATTTGTTAAGAAAAGTACATGGATAAAAATAATTATAGCTTATTTAAAGTCCAGGAGATTTATGAAATAAATGAAGTGGGTGGGGTAAATTCGTGAAGTGTTTATAATCATATTTTGTTTCTTTTCACTTTCGGCTTTTCATTTTTTTTGTCAGCAGTCAGTAGGTCTTTAAAATGTGAATGATTACATACCAAGCAACACTTGTTTTTTATGGTCAGTCTTAGAAAAAAACACTGTGTTTCTCTATACCTTATAAACCCACTAAGTCGTGTGAAGTTTGAAGTGGTTTAAATCAAGCCAGTGGTACTTTCACTTCTTTTAATTTCAAATGCAAATAGATTTCTAGTACTTATTGTACATTCTTTTTTTTCCAAATATTAATATTAACTTTTGTGGTGAATTGCTTTTATGTCTAATTTATGTTGATAGGTGTCCCCTTGACGTTGCTGCACATCGAGTGATTGGAGACGTAAGATGGAAGAGATAAGGATCTCTGTAGGAGGACAATGGGGCGCTGATAACAACAATATGAAATTTGAGCAGTTTTTGTTGAAACTCATGGGAGGACCAGCCTTCAAATAATTTCAAGATGGGAATATTGATGACTATCTAAACATACAGCGTAACTTTGAACAAATAAAATATGCTTTTACAGGAAGGGAAGGTCAAACCCGTCTAAAGTTACGGCTTCCAAAATCATTGCGTAAGATACATAAAAAGTACAATAAAGAATTTCTATCTGAGTCTGTCCATCAGACGGCTTATTCTAAAGATGTCGAGATTACTGACGACAAAATGAAAATGAAAACGGTGCTTTTTAGAAGTTTCTTCGAAGACACAGTTGACGCTGTCCTTTCGACGGTAGATCATGTATAAGCAAACATTCCAGAGAAAATTGATACTATCATATGTGTTTCGCGGCTTTTCAGACAGTCACATACTGAAGCACGCGTTTCATACAAATATTCGAAAAAAAAAAGCTATTATCATCCCACAGGAGGCTGTGGCTGCAATTATGAAGGGAGCGATTATTTTTTGCTAGGGAGCAGCCGGTGAAGTCATGAAAAATACGGCATACATATGGTTTAGACTCGAATGAAGATTTTAATCCAAAAATTCATGATCAAAAAAAGCGAGAAGAAACAGACGACGGGATTTTTTCTGTCGGGACAGTTTTAGAAAATTAATTGAAAAAGGAGACACAGTTTTATATGACCAACCAACACAAGAAATTGAGGCATACAGTCAAACCAATGTACCAAATGATCATTGATTTCCCCTTTTAGAGGTCAGATATCAAATCTTCGTCACGATATATTGATGACATCAGATGTCACCTAATCGGCATAATGAGAGTACATCTTGGAAAAAGAGCTGTTAAAACTCTGGACAGATATGTAAAGCTGAAGGTTTATTTTGGAGAAACTCAGCTGATTGCTGAAGCAGAAGATAACATCGGAAAAATGTGAAGTGAGCTTGAAAATTGTCAAAGAAACAGAAGATTAAGTCTTTCATATGTCAGCGTCAGTAAAAGGTTACAGTTATCTAGATTCATTATAAACAGAAATATGTTTTAAAAAATCCGATCCCAGGAGTGAATGGACCATGATAATAATGCTCGTGAGTCCCTTCGACTTTCTAAAACACTTTTAAGATTTGAATTGCACATTGTGACATACAGACAGTCATACAGTATAGATAGAAAGACGGACAAATAGAAAGCAAAGAGGGCCGATGCAAGGTTTCATTATAACTCAGTAACTTCTCTGTCATTTAGTCAGTTTTACTTGTCACACTCTGAAAAAGATGAAACTACTTTAAACTTCAAATATGGGACTGCATTGCGCAAGAACTGGAACCCTTATTTATCTCGTTTTCACATTATCTCCCCTTTTCTCTTTTAGTTTTCTTCAGTATAGGATAAACATATTTTTTTAATGAATCATACAGAAGTCTGAGAGGGGTAGCAGATAACACATTTCATAAAAAAAAACGTTGCGTTCATCCTATTTTATTATTATTATTATTATAACTATTATTATCATTATTATTTTGTTCAGTATTTGAAAACAATCCATGTTCAGTTCAATTGACGGTCTATATACCGTTATTCAGGCAGTTTCAGCAATGCATCAAATGACAAATAGTATTTCAGCGCAGAGCTGCTAACACCTCTATACCATCTTCATGCATCGCCAATTAGAATGACATGCAAATGAAAGTTGTCAAAATAATAGCAAAAGTTGTGAACTAGTTGTTACTTGACGACTTTTTATTATTACGTCGTTTCCCTGAATAAAAATTAATATTGAAATTTATTCAACGTTTTAACCTGAAAAGGTTATGAAATATTTCATAGGTATGAACTTGAAAATATCATGTTTGATGATTCTCAACATTTTCTTAAAATTCGGTCTCTTCGTATAAATCAGTTTGTTCAACCTTGCCTATATTCTCGCAATAGAAGGGAAGTAACCGCTGCGTGGATTTAGTAACCTTGCCCTACGCATTTATCTCCCCTCATTCTCGGAAGTAACTGCTGTAGTGCGAAATTAGAACTTAGTATATATCGGCTAATATGATTACGCTTTAGTTTGTATTAACAGGGAACTGGACTTCGTTCGCACCTAGTCTATTCCCTGCAGGGTTCATCGCACAATGGCTTACTTCTATCTATCTATCTTCTTGTTCTGTCAAACATCTCGCGCGGACGTTGACAGTTGGCGCGTCAAACCACTAAGAAGTGTTAAAAGTGAAACTAAGAAGGCGTATACAAAGTTTTATATACATTTAAAAATAAAAAGTGGGAAATGTAGAGTTTGTTAAAAAGTAAAAGCACTCTGGCATACATGTTTTATGGTGATATTATGCTCCATATTGAACTAGTTTAGTGCGGGCAATGTGACAATATGAGGGGTAGGTTGAAAACTGTTCTTGGGAAGAAGGAGAATTTGTAGTAGTCTGTCTAGGCTGGGATTAACCTATAGCTCAGCATATGGGCATGTCGGGAGGCTCTCCCTAATGGGGTGAGATAACCTTCTATGGGGATGGTGACTATATCATTGTTGATTTATACATCATAGAGAGCCTACAGTAAATACGACGAAGATCTAGTCGGCGCCATTTAAGTGACTGTAGCATCTGATTAACACTGGATGTGCGTCCAAAGTCAGATTTGACCCAACGTGCAGATCTTCTTTGGACAGATTCTATCTGATTGGTTTGGGTTTGACTATGGGGGACCAGACTTCAGAAGCATATTCTAGCTGTGGTTGAACAAGGGCCTTATATGCCATGGCCTTAAAGGGGTTCAGAGTTGACTTTTATATTGCGGCGTAATGTGCTCGTCCCATGAAATGTCATTTGATATTTCCACGCCTAGGTATTTGGCTGAAGTAACCGCCTCTAGAGTACTTCCATGAAGACAAAAATTAGTTGGTGTGGGATGTTTCCCCATTGTGACGTGTATTACTTGACATTTGGATTGGTTGAACTCCATATCCCAATCCAACTCCCACTTTTCTAGGGTATTTAATTATTGATGAAGGGTTTCTGACTGTTGACCTGATGTTAAGGTTAGATATATAGCTGTATCATCAGCAAAAAAGACGAACTTTTGATTGGGCGTCCTGTAGAAGGTCATTTAGGTACGCAAGAAAGAGAAAGCGTCCGAGCTACGACCCCTGGGGGACTTCAGAATTAACCGGTATGGCTTCAGAGGTTGCTTCATGTAATACGATATATAGGTTTCTATCTTCTAAGGAGTTTTTCATGGCTCACCTTATCGAAAGCTTTAATAAAATCTAAGAGGATGAGGTCTACTTGTTTCTAACTATAGACTGAAACAAGAAGGTCATTAACTAACATTATGAGTTGGGTCACACAGGATCTTTTGTGTGTGTGTGTTAGAAAGATGGTATAGAATGCCCAAGTTGGTAAAATGCTTTGTAATTGATGAAGCGACAATGTGTTCTAGAGTTTTACAGAGTACACGTCAGAGAAATAGGCCTGTAGTTTGCTGGGTTTGGCCTGTCACCCGTCTTATAGATTGGGACTACATTTGCAGATTTCTATATATGTGGTATGTTTTACTCATTTATGGATTTCTGAAAGAGGATCTCTAGTATAGGCGAGAGTTCAGGTGCCAGTAATTTGTCTAATAAGGGCCACTAGCCTTGTGGGGGTTTAGGTTGGCCAAGAGTTTGTCTATGCCACTGGCACTTACTAGTATTGAGGTGTTAGGCATTCTTGAGTGTTGTTCATTGTTGACATCAGGTGATGACATGTGATTTGCATCATACATGTCCTGGAGCTTCATTTTACAATATGAGGTAAGACTCAAAGGTGACTTTCTACTAAACACAGATTGGAATTTTTGATTTAGTACATTTGCTTTTGATATTGTATCATGATGGAGTTTGTTTTGAGCTTTAAGGGGTGGAAGTGATGCTGAATTTAAATTTTTGTTTTGAATGCTTGAGGAGGGCGTATAAATTCTTGATATTTGGTTGTGTAGTGACAGTACTATCAGACTCATTTGGTTGGTTGACATTTAAGATTTCTTCATCCTGAGGTTACTTGTGGGTAATATTCCGTATTAAACGGGTTAAGTGTTTATTTATAAGCAAACATACATGCTGATTATAAGATTTATTTGTAACATGTACAAAAGAGTATATTGTCACAAGATGGTAAGTGATGAATATAACTAAAATCTCCAGTGTTCTGGTATTTAATGCTTATCTTTTTTATTAAGTATAGTCATACAAATTCCTCATTATGAGAAGGTCATTTTCTAAAATGGGTCTCCTATTCCGCAACATAGATAAGGTTGGTTTACGAATTGTACATGTATATTGAAAGATAAATATTGTTATAGCATATAAACAGACGCCCATTTATGTGAAGATAAACAGTCACTGAACAATTATAAATGCTAAATTACCAACTATAAACTAGACTTTATGATAAAATCAACAATAACTATAACGTTTCTGTCTTACCTTAACTCTAATGACTCGCGGAAACCAGTAACTTTAATTACGTTGACATCCATAACTAAACCTAGCTAGAACTGCAAGCTAATTTACCTCGTTCAAACTGTGTTATGGAAGTTGAAATATATTATGTATAACCTCTAAACACTAGTACGTGACACACTATTGTGGATTCCTCCATGAAACATTTTTTGTTTACTATCCGAAAGAATTTCCCAGCGGAAATGAGTTCCTTTCCTGAACCAAACGATGAAAAATAAACAGAAAGCTTTTAACTACAGAAAGTAACCAGTAAACACCATTTATCTGATGTATTCATAACATTGCCTCTTGTATTATTATTCATCATAAAACTGTCGCAAACTACAAGCAACGGATTTCAACGGCGTTATTTGATTCAGGCGGCGTATGCAGACTGTGAGTTATTTGGAGAATCGACAACTGCGATTGGCTAGCGGAATCCGCTGTGTATTTTCATTGGCCTATTTCAAATGTTTTGGACTGGTACTTTTCACCCGCTGTTATTATGACGCCATAGACTATATATTTAGGACCGAACAGTTAATGCCAGCTTCCCATCCGCTGAGCGGATAACTTTATAATACGTTCTTATAAGTAGATTCCGCTGAAGAACAGTTAATCCTTTGGTAAACATTATATTATGTTATATTCCGCTGATGAAATGAACTTATATAAAATCCGCTGAGTCTTTGATTGTAATTCCGCTGGAGTGAAATCCGCTTACTTAATTCCGCTGAATTGAAATGAGCTGAGTTGTACTGTATTTTTGGACATACAGACCCCACCTTGTGTCAGAAACAGAAAACAGTTACAGACATTTCATCTAACAATTCACAAAACAAAACAAACAAAATAAGTTATATTCATTTTATTGGTTATCAAAAATAAAAGCCAGTTTAAGTTAAAAACCGTGTTTTCCGTACATATTCCGTTCCGTCCATTTCGTATATCAAAGTTTGGCAACATCTGCTCGACCCGGCCCCTTCCTGACAATTTGGTGTCAGAAGTGGGATTTCTAACATTCTTTTGTTACGGATCCGCCGACGGACATTTATAACGGAATTTCCGCTGTAAAAGAAAACCAACGGGATATATAACTATGCATGGATTAACACTTTAACAGAATAAATAAATAGTAACATTGTCTCAAATACATAAGCGTATTGTTTCTTTTTCTCTTCCATTTTTATTAAGAAAATCAGCCTTTATTTTTCCTTTGGCCACGGGAAGCTCCCTGCAGGACAGGTTAGGCCTTGTTTTTATTTGAAAACAAAGGTAATTATCAGACATGGATGAAAATTCAGACCCAGAAATTGAGTTTAACCCAGGTCGCGGTGATCATCTAGAGTTACATCAATCTCCGCGACATATTGAAGGTCAGCAAGATCAAAGACAATATGACCGACGTACAAAGGACGCACATACCCACTGTTGTTATGGAACGCCGAGACCGTCAATAGTTATTAAACCAGATTCCTTTACGGGAGATGAAGACTGGGAACAATATCTCTCTCATTTTGAGGACTGTGCCGAGTTAGGGCAATGGACTGATAAAGAAATGTTATTGACATTAGCTGCTAGTCTTAAAGGTCAAGCTAGAGTTTTCTACACCAGTCTGCCTGCTTCTGACAAATGCAACTACGACAGTCTAGTAGGGTCTCTTGAGCAAAGATTTGGAAGCTACCGTCAACAAGCTAGATGGGTATCCAAGTTTCAGTCCCGCAGTAAATTGTATGGCGAGTCGATTGCCACATTTGGCGATGATCTTCGTCTTCTAGCTAGAAAGGCATATCGAAATCTTGAACCGGAAGCACAAGAAATGCTTGCTTTACAGCAATTTTACAAAGCTCTTTCTGTGGAAATGCGCTGTAGAGTAATGGACAGAGAATGTAAGACCATAAGTGACGCAGTTGAGGTAGTTGAAAGGTATGAAGAGCTCTTGGGGGATGTACATGCTAACAGTAGGCGTAGAGATGTTGTGAGACAAGCTGTTGATAACACTAATAATTTCAGTAGGCAAGGTGATAACTGGGGAAGAGAAAGGAACACTAGAAATGAAGATGAAATACAAAATACTTTAAAAGCGATACAATTTAGGCTAGATAGAATCGAAAGATCTCAGAGGAGAACACCACAGAATGGGGTAAGAACCTGTTTCATTTGCCAATCACCAGACCATCTGTACAGAAACTGCCCACAGAAGCGTATGAGGGAAGAGAGGCCACAGAACCAAAGGAAGTCGGAAAACGAAAGTCCGTCTTCTCTGTAGGTCGAGAGGGGGCGCGTGATGACAATATTAGACCTATTGGAACTAGTTCAAGTGTGACAAAACCATTAAGTGACTCTGTTTCTGAGGTTAAAGAATTTTCGAATAAGAATGATAAATCTGAAATACTACTAGAAGATTACAGTAGGATAGGTCAAGTTGGAAGTACTGGAACTAAGTTTGACAATGGTCTCTATGTTTTGGGGAAAATTAATGATAAGGCGGTATCATTCTTAATAGACACTGGTAGTACAGCTTCTTTAATATCCAAGAAAACTTTTGACCAAATTAGCAAAAAATGTCTAACTGATAGGAATCTTAAAATTCAAAATGTGAATGGGTCAAACATTCAAGTATTTGGGCGCGAAAATTTTGAAATTACACTAGGTAAGGTAGAAATACCACATCCCGTTGTTGTTTGTGACATCGACGTCGACGGTATACTTGGACAAGACTTTATTCTTAAGTATGTGCGATCCGGGGATATGGACACTTTAAAACTTAAAATGCGCACTGGAGAATGCACTCAATGTTTTAGTCAGGGAGAAGCAGTTAGGGTATGTAGAGTAACGGTAAAAGAAAAAGTCGAACTACCACCGCAGTCTTATAAATTTGTCAAGGTATCCATACCAGGGGCTGATCAATTGGCACGATCGGGTTACATTGAAAACAAAATAGGTTCTGATTTGCAGGACCTAGCTGTTGATATCATTGAAGGCATTGTTGATCCTAAGGATGATGACGTCGGGGTGAGTGTTTTGAATTCAAGAGATATTCCAATAGTTCTCCAACCTGGAAAAGAAATAGGAGTTTGTAAGTCATCCTACGAAGAAATTGATTGTGAAGAACATTACTGTGCTCAAGTTCAAGAACAATCCGATACCTCTGATAAAGATCCGCAGTTAGCTGAACATTTACAAGAACTGTTAGAAAGAAGTTCTGAACATTTAAATTCTGATCAAAAACGAAACCTTGCATTACTGTTGAAAAAGTATCAACGTATATTTGTTTCCTCGACGGACGACTTGGGTTGTACGGATCGCGTTACACATAAAATAAACACTGGCAATGCTCCACCAATTAGGCAACCAGTAAGACGGCAACCTTTTGCAAAAAGACAGAGTGAGAAGGATGAGGTCGAAAGAATGCTTGCTAAAGGCGTAATTGAACCATCAAATAGTCCTTGGTCTTCACCCATTGTACTGGTTACAAAAAAGGATGGATCCACTAGGTTCTGTGTGGATTACAGAAAATTAAATGAAGTCACTGTGAAAGACGCATATCCAATACCAAGGGTAGATGACTGTTTAGATGCCCTTGCAGGTGCTAAATGGTTTAATACAATGGATCTCTGCTCTGGATTTTGGCAGGTTGCCATGGATCCAGAAGATAAATTGAAAACAGCTTTCTCTACGGTCAACGGTTTATACCACTTCAAGGTCATGCCCTTTGGGTTGGTTAATGCGCCCTCTACATTCCAGCGACTTATGGAAGATGTCCTCCGAGGTCTGCAATGGGTCGAGTCCCTGTTATACATGGACGATATCATCACACCTGGTCGATCCGTCGAAGAAAGCCTAACTAGGCTAGAAAATGTCTTTTCGCGGCTTCAAGATTCAAACCTGAAACTGAAAACTTCTAAATGTCATTTTTTTCAAAAGTCGACATCATTCCTGGGTCATACGATTTCTGAAGAAGGTATTCGCACTGATGAGTCAAAAATAGAAGCAGTCAAAAATTGGCCGATACCTACTAAGAGTAAAGAAGTCAGGAGCTTTTTGGGGCTAGCTTCTTACTACAGAAAATTTGTCAAGGGTTTCGCCAATATAGCAAGGCCGTTGCATAAATTGTGTGAGAAGAAGGCACAGTTCATTTGGAGTCCAGAATGTAAGTCAGCCTTTGAAAAGCTGAAAGAGGCTCTTATATCTGCCCCTATTTTGGCTTATCCGTTACCTGGATGTAAGTTTATTTTGGATACCGATTGTAGTGATATGGCAGCAGGGGCTGTACTTTCACAAGAACAAGATGGCAAAGAGCACGTGATAGCCTATATGAGTAAAGCATTGAACAAGCATGAGCAATCTTATTGTGTAACAAGAAAAGAGTTGTTAGCAGTTGTCTTGGCTTTAAAGAATTTTCATTCGTATCTTAATGGACAAAAAGTTCTCCTGAGAACCGATAACTCAGCGGTTAGCTGGCTGAGGAGTTTAAAAACACCAACGGGTCAAGTAGCTAGATGGTTGCAAGAATTAAATACATACAATCTTGAGGTAATTCACAGAGCCGGAAAAAGCCATAATAACGCAGATGCTCTTTCAAGACGACCATGCAAAGTCTGCTTACGACAGCAAGAAATAGAAAACGACAACACTAACACAGAACATGATTTTGAATTAATCAAAGATGAAGGTAAATCAGCTGAAGAAGCCAGTAAAGATGAGTTAGGAAATACAGATGTAAGAATGCACGTGACTGACGACGACGACGAACAGAACAATAATGCAACTGAAACAAACATTGAAGAAATAAGGGCAACTACTCGAAATAAGGCGCGAGACGAAGAGGCAGTAGAACTCACGCAACATGACGTACTCTTAAATGACTGGAACAATTCAGATATTCAACAGAGTCAACTTGATGATCCAATCATTGGTCCCATACTGTCAGCAAAATTATCTAATCTGGAAAGACCAAACTGGCCGATGGTATCACAAGATCGCGCCCATTTAAAAACACTCTGGAGACAGTGGAATCGCCTAGAAGTAAAAGCTGGAGTGTTGTATCGTCAGTTTATAGACGACTCAAATTGTATCAGGCTGCAGTTGATTGTACCAAAGAAAAAGCAAAGAGACGTTTTGTATTATCACCATGACATACCGACATCGGGACATCTCGGCTACGACAAGACCTTAGAACGTATTCGGACATCATTTTATTGGCCAGGTATAACGGACAGTGTTAAAGCTTATTGCAAACATTGTGACATTTGTACAGCAAAGAATTTAAGTAGCTCTAAAAATAAAGCTCCTCTTGGAAAGTATATAGTAGGTGAACCAATGGAGAGGGTCGCAATGGACATATTAGGGCCACTTCCACTTTCTAAGAAAGGCAATAAATATGTTCTGGTAATAAGTGATCTTTTTACTAAATGGTCGGAGTCCGTAGCTTTGCCAGATCAAGAAGCTAAAACCGTCGCAGATGCATTTGTTAACAATTTCATATGTAGGTTTGGAGTTCCTCTACAGTTGTTTACCGACCAAGGTAGAAACTTCGAATCGCGTTTACTAGCCGAAATTTGTGTTATTCTTGGTATTGAGAAAACGCACACAACAAGTATGCGTCCCCAAGCCAACGGTTTTGTTGAACGTTATATAAAAACTCTCACCTCTATGCTTTCAGCATATTGCCAAAATAATCAGTCTGACTGGGATACTTTTCTTCCACTCGTAATGCTAGCATATCGCAGCACTCCTCAAAGTACAACAAATGTTTCGCCTAATAAAATGGTCTTCGGTAGAGAAGTTAATTTACCTATGAATGCCGTTGTTGGTCATCCGAAAGCTGAGAGAAATTACGAATCGTACGAAGAATATACTGACTTACTCAGAGATAAGATGGAACAGGCTCATGAAATCGCGCGTCTTAACATTGGAAAAGCAGCGGTGTATCAAAAGAAACATTACGATACAAATTCGAAGCTAAGGAAATACAGTAAAGGTCAGCTAGTTTGGTTACACAATCCAACGAAGAAAAAAGGAATATGTTCAAAATTAGTTCACAAATGGAAAGGTCCGTTCCTTGTGACTAAAATATTAGATGATCTAATTTGTATTGTCAAAACGTCTGCCAAACAAAAACCAAAGGCCTATCACATCGACAGGTTATGGCCATATTCAGGTACACATATACCAACTTGGGTCAAACGTGAGTCACAAAATATCACTGCAGATATGTAAAATGAGCACCAAAATATCAACAATAATTTAGAGAATATAAAAATGATAAAAACAATAGAAGTGTAAAACAACAATAACATGAAGATATATAAACAGTAACATGGAAATATGAAACAACAACTATATACAGATAAAAGAAAAAACAACAACAACCAAAAAACAACAACAACAACATCACAACGGTACTTCAAAAGCTCATTATTCACTATAAAGAAATCGGGTTTGTGTGTCCAGACAACATTAAAATTTCACTTATCAATAAATTACACGATCTTTTTATTACAGAAAATGGAGAAATGTTGGCTCTGCCCAAGAGTTTTTCCAAATAAGTCTGATCTGAATGCACATCTTGTCTCAAGAGAGCACAGAAGGCAGAGTGTAATATGCCCTTGGTGTGGTGATGAGAAAACATTCACAAGAGTCTCAGACCTTTCTGTCCACTGCTCAAACAGGCATTTTATTGAGACTGTTTCACTACCGAAGTCATTCTTAACAGCAAGAAACTGTTTTTATTTTTCAATTTTCCCGAGGGATTACGCAAAGATTCACCAACCAGAAAAATGGACTTCACCAAATGCCACCGAAGCAAGAAGACTGGTCATGAAAATGTTAGATAATCAGAAAGGTAGTCAAGTTAAAAGAGACAATTGGCGGAGTGGATGGCGAGAGGCAGTAAAACAAGATCAAGAAAACAAAGAAAATCAAAACAAATCAATACATAAACTATTAACTCTAATGAAGAACCTGTAAATTTGACTGATAAGAAAGAAAAGAAAGAAACAGAAGGGAAGATAACTGAACAGAAATCTAAACCAGAGGAGAGAAAAGTGAGTTTGAAAGAAGCAACCGAACAAAACATACCGTTGGACTTGACAAAGAAAACAGAATCTAGCCAGAAGAACAAAAGGAGAGCTAAAGAATCGCCCGATAAGGTAACTGTGAAGGTCAGAAAGGTGTTTAGTGAAAGTAAAGGGAAAAGAAATAGTGAAGATAAGCAAGTTGAGGTGATAGAATATTCCAAGTTTGAAAAGAAATGTAAAAATGAAGAAATAAGTGAAAATTGTTTTGAACATGGCAGTGAGAAATATGATAAGAAGGAAAAGAGGGTAAGTTTATATGGTGAAAAGAAATGTGATGCAGGTGATTTCTATGAAGTTTTGGATGATGGAAAGGTAAATGATGGTGCTGAGGTAGTAAGTGATGAGAAAAGATGTGAAGATGTAGGTAATGAAAAGGAAAGTTGTAAATTTACTGGTGAGGTTATGAATGTTGAGGAGAAGAAAAGGAATGATGGTGAATTAAATGAGGTTATTGATGAAGAAAAGAAATGTTGTGAAAGTTTGAATATTAATATTAGAGAGGAAGATGCTAAAGGTGAAATGAGAATAGTTGAAGAGAAATGTGATAGTAGAGTTGTGAAATTCGACAATGAGAATGAAGTGGTTAAAGTTAAAAGTGAAAGAAATGCAAAATGTAATTCAGAGGCACCAGAAGAAGCTAAGGAGGAGAAAGATAAAAACGGTAAAGGTGATTTTGAGGACAGAGCGGGCATGTCAGATAAAGTAAAAGATGAACAGCAGAGTGATGAAGAACTATATACTGCTACAAAATTGATAAAAGATGAAATGGACAGAGAAGATCAAAAGGGACAACTATGCTCTGGTTTAAACGAGGAAAAGTTAAAAGCTGTAAAAACAAAGCGAGATCTGATATGGAAAAGGTCTGATGACGGAATATTGAGGAGAGTATTTAGAAAGGAAACATCAAGTATGGTGGAAGAAGAAAATAATATAGAAAAAGTAAAACCGGAAGGATTCGAAGAAGTTAAGGAACAAACAATTGATATAAATAACAATGCTTATGTTGATACAAGCTACAAAAATAAGGCGATAGACATTCTAAAAACTGGGGCAATGCCACTAGTGCCACCGGGCAGGAGAGAATGGAAAGGTTCCTGCACCTTTCGAATTAATCTCTTTGGATGTGACTTTACTTGGCCCCCACCAGACTGGCAACAAATGACAGCAGACAGAAAGCTGATGGCATGGGAACACACGGCTTTTCAGCTCGAATATCTACAAAACGGTATAATTAGTCCGTCAATGTCTAGAAGCTTCCTTTTGGACAAATATAACTTCCTGGCCTTGCCAGGTTCAGGAAAAGTAAAGAAGGAAGATCATGAAAGAGGTGCAGCACGGGCAAGGTTTTACTTGTATCAGATGCTCAGAGAGGTGGCCGATGGCAAATATCCATCTGAAGCAGAAAAGGCACAAATTGACACCTTAGCACTGATTCAGAACAAAGGAGAGCTCCAGACACAGTTGGCCTCCTTAGATATCCCACTTCGTCTGGCAGTTGGCGGAGAAGAGCCTTGAAACAACAACAACAACAAAAAAAAAACAATTAAGTACAGGTTGGAGAAACAGACCGTAATTTGTTAATTGTTACGTAAATTGAACTTAATAGTTTTTCTAATGAAATAGTTGAAGTTTTGTTTTATGGTTAAGTAAATTTCAGGAGTGACCTTGACTTACAAGTGATAAAGATTGTCTTTATCAGAGAGAGATGACCAAGTAGAAAGTTAAAAAAAAAATACAGAGTGATGACTGAATAGAAAAAGTTAAAAGTAATATAGTTAATTTTATAGAGTTATATGTTTATTACATGTTGTTATTATTGTTGATGATTGATTCTAGTCAATAGATTCGTTCTCATTAAATAAAAAAATGTTATTTGTTTGTTAAGGATTATTATTTAAGACTTTTGTCTGAGTTAATACTTTACGATAGGAAACTTTACTGAACATATTATCCAGGAGGATAAGTTGATACAAAGGTGGGGGAAGTGTTATAGCATATAAACAGACGCCCATTTATGTGAAGATAAACAGTCACTGAACAATTATAAATGCTAAATTACCAACTATAAACTAGACTTTATGATAAAATCAACAATAACTATAACGTTTCTGTCTTACCTTAACTCTAATGACTCGCGGAAACCAGTAACTTTAATTACGTTGACATCCATAACTAAACCTAGCTAGAACTGCAAGCTAATTTACCTCGTTCAAACTGTGTTATGGAAGTTGAAATATATTATGTATAACCTCTAAACACTAGTACGTGACACACTATTGTGGATTCCTCCTTGAAACATTTTTTGTTTACTATCCGAAAGAATTTCCCAGCGGAAATGAGTTCCTTTCCTGAACCAAACGATGAAAAATAAACAGAAAGCTTTTAACTACAGAAAGTAACCAGTAAACACCATTTATCTGATGTATTCATAACATTGCCTCTTGTATTATTATTCATCATAAAACTGTCGCAAACTACAAGCAACGGATTTCAACGGCGTTATTTGATTCAGGCGGCGTATGCAGACTGTGAGTTATTTGGAGAATCGACAACTGCGATTGGCTAGCGGAATCCGCTGTGTATTTTCATTGGCCTATTTCAAATGTTTTGGACTGGTACTTTTCACCCGCTGTTATTATGACGCCATAGACTATATATTTAGGACCGAACAGTTAATGCCAGCTTCCCATCCGCTGAGCGGATAACTTTATAATACGTTCTTATAAGTAGATTCCGCTGAAGAACAGTTAATCCTTTGGTAAACATTATATTATGTTATATTCCGCTGATGAAATGAACTTATATAAAATCCGCTGAGTCTTTGATTGTAATTCCGCTGGAGTGAAATCCGCTTACTTAATTCCGCTGAATTGAAATGAGCTGAGTTGTACTGTATTTTTGGACATACAGACCCCACCTTGTGTCAGAAACAGAAAACAGTTACAGACATTTCATCTAACAATTCACAAAACAAAACAAACAAAATAAGTTATATTCATTTTATTGGTTATCAAAAATAAAAGCCAGTTTAAGTTAAAAACCGTGTTTTCCGTACATATTCCGTTCCGTCCATTTCGTATATCAAAGTTTGGCAATATTCTGCTCGACCCGGCCCCTTCCTGACAATATATTATGTTTTCTTTTTCTTTTTTTTGTAAAATTACATATGTCCAACACTTTCACATTTTCAGAATCTTCTGCGGAGACCTGATGCTGTGCATCAATGTTTTTCTTTCCTTATTTGTAAAAATCACTACTGGTACTTCAGTTAGACGTTACCGGCACTAACCGGGTTCTATTAAAATCTACTTTCCTGGACCGGCTGTTTTACACTCTCAGGCATGAAGATGAAAATATGTGAATGAAAATCATGTCTTTCATAAAAATAGTTACCATACAAATTTACACAAACAATTGCATCATGTAGTTACATCATATCTGTTATGTCGTATAAGTGTTCCTGCACATAAATGTAACAAAAAGATAATAATTGCTTTAAAACACTGCTACTTACGAAATACACACGCGCACGCACACACACACACACACACACGCACACATACTGATAAAACGCAGTCTCCGAAAGTGAAAGGTCCAGGACTTTTCAGAAGCTCTCAGTAACAGGTCGTGTTTGACTTCATTTATCTCAATTTAAATTTATCTCAATTAAATTTATCTCAATCAAATGTGATTCCATTTTTGGCCTAGCACATTCGCAATCATTGATCCAGTGCGTCCATAGTTTAAATACTGAATACACAAGAAAATGATTACATTGGGTATAGAGAAATATCTTGATTAATCTACTGAGTATGTTATCAAAATAGATATTTAAACTTAGAACTTGTGGCTATATGTCAATTAGTTATAACAATATACATGTATCTGAATATAATACCATATGAGACTAAGACCACTGGATTTCAAATAAAATATATCTGTATATTTAAACCCTTATTATATAACAGTGCAAATATGTCAGATGATTCTAAAACAAAGACAACAGAAAATACACTATATCATGGGTAAATGTTAATGTGAAAATATGAATATCTTTAAAACAATGTGGCTGTGTCTGTCGATTCAATAATAATCATTATGTTATTCAGACATATCAAATGAATACAGATGCCATAAATTTTGCAGTAAAATATACTTTCTAAGTCTAATGACTTATTGTGTTGATAAACAAATATGGGGAAAAATCTTTACAATAATATTGTCTGATTCCTGTTCAAATGAACAAGCCACTCAAATGGTTATTTGCCCGTTTCAACAGCTGTCTCTTAGAACGAAGTGTAAATTATAGTTTATTAACACACGTGACACTGCCTCTTCAATCCTGCTAATTTGTTATAATAAAAAACTATCTGAGGACATGTTCTAATCCGAGTGATTTTGTTGCTTCCTCCCGAATCTTGAATTTTTGCACCTTTCCAGTTACTGTCAATGGGAAGTTTTTTACAAATTGGACATATTTTGGCACTTTAAACTTTGCAATCTGCAAATGAAAAAAGGATTAATTCGTAGTATTTGAAATATTGTACCACTGCAGGCGTTTGTCATTGGTTATTTTATTAATTATGTAATTATTTAATACATGTGTTACATTTTACACTTTAAGACCCCTATAGCAAATTAACTTTGAATTAATTTCAAAATAACACTAATACTTAACCCTGATTAACATTTTAACATGGTGCTTGATCAACATTTTAACATGACGCTTGATAAACATTTTAATATGACGCTTGATAAACATTTTAACACAACGATTGATAAACATTTTAACATGACGCTTGATAGACATTTTGAGACAACGCTTGATAAACATTATCATGACGCTTAACGAACATTTTAACATGACACTTGATAAAACATTTTAACACAACGCTTGATAAAAATTTTAAGACAATGCTTGATAAACATTTTAACATAATGCTTGATTAACATTTTAACATGACGCTTAATAAACATTTTAACATGACGCTAATATTATTTAAATAATTCTTTTCGCTAACATACATGTACTTTAATCATTTCCAAGATTTACAATGTACAATGTTTTCAAACTTTGCTATTTGTGTACATGTCTAGACAAATGTCAGTATGTTAAATTTGCATTTTCCTTAACAAAGAAATAAATTGAAAACATATCAAAGATAAATATAATTTATTTCGGTCATTGAACCATGTAGAACTTCTTGATCCAGATTAAGAAATTACACTAGATTACAACTATCATCTTTAAAGTTAGTTGATAGTAACTCTTGTCAGAGAAAAAGTATGTTTTCCTACCTTTTCCTTACAGAATTGTCTAATTTCGTCCACTGTTGCTGTCTCGCCCTCTTTCAGCTCCACCCAGGCACAAATCTGCTCCCCAAGTCGCTTGTCTGGTACACCAACAACCTTAAAAGTTAAAAAATAACTAATACCAGGCTCTTGCCAAGTAGATCAATAATCGAATTTCAAATGTAACATACTATTTCTGCCTAAGCTTAGAATACGTTATTAGAGTATATCTAACTACATTTATTTTAATTATCACATACGAACTGACTGTCAGATTCATACTTTAACCCTGAACATGCTGAAATTTTGTAATGGATTTGCCCAGCTTTGAATTTGGAACAGTCCATTCAAAGTTTAAGGGATTTCAATATTAAAATACAAAAATGGAGATACCAACAGTATAGAGCCTGGTCAGACTGCACGGATGTGCAGGCTGGCCTGGCTCTATACTGGTGGCAAAGGCTAATCACTCTCGGTTCCAGCAGGTTAAGGGTTAGCAGTGAAATATCTGCAGTCATAAGTATAGTCAATGCTACCAGAAAATGCTTTAATGTTTTCTTATAATTGTGTGTAGTAAGACTAACACTTACATACAAAAATATATTTTACATAGACGTTTCAGTTTAAGCTCAGCATTTGATGAAATAATGTCATTTTTGTTGCACGATTCAAAATGATTAAATCATTCATATAGCCCATAAAAAGTACTATATTCATACTTCTCTGTCTCACCTGAACATCCTTAATTTTTGGATGTGTGTACAAAACTTGTTCTATTTCTAATGGATAAATGTTTTCTCCTCCACGTATAATCATGTCTTTTATACGACCTGAGATCTGAACATAACCGTTCTCGTCCATAATACCCGTGTCTCTAAAAATAAAACAGCATCATATTTATCTACTTTACTGGTCAAAGTGTAATCGCAACATTTATTTTACGACATTTAAATGAAATATACACTTTACGGTATACAGCTATCTATTGAAAAATGTGAAGTCAACTGTAAGCACACTTTTAGGCACCAGCTAGATTCATTCTCATCTTTCTTTACACCGTGAAGCAACTAGTATTAATCTCTCTAGATGATTACCTCCCTTTAAATGAAAACTACAGATGACCCCGATCTTTCCTTGGTGGAATTCAAGTTCAAGAGCACACGAGACAATAACGAAAGGAAATGCAAAACCTTTCGCCAAAAGAAACTTTGTCTGTTATGTCTTGCAAGTTTTTTTAAAAAAATAAAAAGGAGCAGAAACTACCTAGATCATAAAACAGGTGCTGCATACAAACTACTAGTAATGTGCGTAATGGTTTTGCTTGCAGATATACATGTACTCCTTACCCAGTAAGATACCATCGGTCTGGCAGACATACTTCGCGTGTTTTGTCTTCATCTGCCCAATACTCGAGCATTGTTGTATACCCTCTCGTGCACAATTCCCCAATAGTACCAACAGGAACTATCTTACGGTTTTCGTCGATAATCTTTGCCTTGAATATAAGCATTATAAAATAGTTTTTGGGAAATAAATTAGTTTACTTTCTGATTAACTATTTCACAGTGTTTTTGTCGAACTTTTAGCATGTTACTGTATATCTTTATACAAAAATCCTTTATCTATGTTTCGTCATAAAATAGTCGTCAGATTGCTAAATTAAAGGCTATTAGTATTTTGCGAAACGGAACGGAACGGAACGGAACAAGTGGTGGGGTACCAAACGGGGAATGCCAGATTCTTTATTTTTGTTATTTTTGAGCAGATGATCTCGTGAACTAAAATTTGTCTTTTTATTTAAGTAACATGCATCTTTCTGCATCTTTATTTTTTGCATTGAAACTTATTTCTTAAACTTAAGAGATCTTAAAATAAAATCGTTATGCATGTGTCAGTTTAATTGCATTTTATGAAGCATAAAACTACCTCTAACTACTCGCAAGAAATAACTTTTTGGGAGAGTTGGTAGACTGGAAACGATAGCAATGGAATGTTATTTACTAATTAACATTTCTCTTGTTAAAATGAAATGAGTTGTTCTGCATGCTGTTGTTCCGTTCCGTTCCGCAAAATACAGTTACCCACACGGGTTACTGTATTTTACGGAACGGAACGGAACAAACTCTTTATGATTGTTGAGAGAAAACATGAATTATCAAAAGTTCATTATGAAATGAACATGAAATAAAGTAACAGGCTGAAGCGGTGCTATGATTGAAGTCTCAGTAACTTCTGATTTTGTGAATGAACAAACGAGCAAGTCAATTAAGATGATCTCATGAACTAAAATTTGTCTTTTTATTTAAGTAAACAGCATCTTTCTGCATCTTTATTTTTTGGCATTGAAACTTATTGCTTAAACTTACGATATATTAAAATAAAATCGTTATGCATGTGTCGGTTTGAGCATAAATAATTACTTCTAACTACTCACAAGAAATAACAACTTGTTGGGAGGGTTGGTAGACTGGAACCAATAGCAATGGAATGTTATTTACTAATTAACATTTCTCTTGTTAATATGAAATGAGTTGTTCTGCATGCTGTTGTTCCGTTCCGTTCCGCAAAATACAGTTACCCACACGGGTTACTGTATTTTGCGGAACGGAACGGAACAAACTATGATTGTTGAGAGAAAACATGTATTATTATATTTAATGTTCATTTGATAATGAACGTTTGATAATTCATCCTTTGTCTAAACTATTTTAATATCTCGTAAGTTAAAGCAATAAACATATTCCAGAACATTAAATATAGTTACAGGTTGAAGCCGGTGCTATGATTGAAGTCTCAGTAACTTCTGATTTTGTGAATGAACAAACGAGCAATTCAATTAAGATAATCTCTTGAACTAAAATTTGTCTTTTTATTTAAGTAACTGCATCTTTCTGTATCTTTTTTTAGCATTGAAACTTATTTCTTAAACTTACGATATCTTAAACTAAAATCACTATGCACGTGTCGGTTTAATTGCATTTTATGAAGCATAAAAATAACCTCTAACTACTCGCAATAAATAACAACTTTTTGGGAGGGTTGGTAGACTGGAACCGATATCAATGGAATGTTATTTACTATTTAACATTTCTCCTGTGATTATTAAATGAATTGTTCTGCATGCTGTTGTTCCGTTCCGTTCCGCAAAATACAGTTACCCACACGGGTTACTGTATTTTGCGGAACGGAACGGAACAAACTCTTAATGATTGTTGAGAGAAAACATGGATTATCAAAAGTTCATTATGAAATGAACATGAAATAAAGTAACAGGCTGAAGCCAGTGCTATGATTGAAGTCTCAGTAACTTCTGATTTTGTGAATGAACAAACGAGCAAGTCAATTAAGATGATCTCATGAACTAAAATTTGTCTTTTTATTTAAGTAAACAGCATCTTCCTGCATCTTTATTTTTTGGCATTGAAACTTATTGCTTAAACTTACGATATATTAAAATAAAATCGTTATGCATGTGTCGGTTTGAGCATAAATAATTACTTCTAACTACTCACAAGAAATAACAACTTGTTGGGAGGGTTGGTAGACTGGAACCAATAGCAATGGAATGTTATTTACTAATTAACATTTCTCTTGTTAATATGAAATGAGTTGTTCTGCATGCTGTTGTTCCGTTCCGTTCCGCAAAATACAGTTACCCACACGGGTTACTGTATTTTGCGGAACGGAACGGAACAAACTCTTTATGATTGTTGAGAGAAAACATGAATTACCAAAGTTCATTATCAAATGAACATTAAATAAAGTAACAGGTTGAAGCTGGTGCTATGTTTGAAGTCTCAGTAACTTCTGATTTTGTGAATGAACAAACGAGCAAGTCAATTAAGATGATCTCATGAACTAAAATTTGTCTTTTTTTATAAGTAACATGCATCTTTCAGTATCTTTTTTTGCATTGAAACTTATTTCTTAAACTTACGAGATCTTAAACTAAAATCACTATGCATGTGTCGGTTTAATTGCATTTTATGAAGCATAAAAATTACCTCTAACTACTCGCAAGAAATAACTTTTTAGGAGGGTTGGTAGACTGGAACCGATAAGAATGGAATGTTATTTATTAATCAACATTTCTCTTGTGAATATTAAATGAATTGTTCTGCATGCTGTTGTTTCGTTCCGTTCCGCAAAATACAGTTACCCACACGGGTTACTGTATTTTACGGAACGGAACAAACTCTTTATGATTGTTGAGAGAAAACATGAACTATCAAAAGTTTATTATCAAGGGAACATTAAATAAAGTAACAGGTTGAAGCTGGTGCTATGATTGAAGTCTCAGTAACTTCTGATTTTGTGAATGAACAAAGAGCAAGTCAATTAAGATGATCTCGTGAACTAATATGTGTCTTTGTATTTAAGTAAACTGCATCTTTCTGCATCTTTAGTTTTTGCATTGAAACTTTTTTATTTAACTTGCGAGATATTAAAATAAAATCGTTATGCATGTGTCAGTTTAAAAATTCGGAGAATATATACATTATCAATAGTTTATCATCAATTGAACTCTTACGGTTTGTCAGTGTACGGAATGGCACGGCTTTATACAGAGTAGTACAAAATATTATTGTGGAAGAGTTGTTCCCCTTTGTTTTGTGTACCCCGTTTGCTGCCGAATTTTAGGCGATATTAATAAACTCCAAAAGTGGTAAATTTGTGTGTTTTAACTTTCTATTTTCGGCTTTACACATCCGGGTAGTTTTTAAAGATATATCGGTTATTGGGTGTAACTCAGATTTTATCTTTGAGCTATATGTAACTTCAAGATTAAAAAATTACAAAAACTAGAACATATAACGGCCTGATAAGAGCATTTTTAACGATTCTTATTATTTAAAGTTGTTAGGTTTCATAACAAACGACTGCAAAGTCACATAGGCTCCAAAGATAAAGTCCGAGTAACGACCGACAACCGAATGCTTAAATTAGTAAGTTACTGTTATCTGATTGGTTAATGGCTAGAATGACGTCATGCTTAAGCTGAGAATATCGTTAAACCTTACTGGCGTGGTGGCAGCTGCAAAAGGACTCACTCTCTATCTGCTACTGAATAATTTGCGGACATTGTAGCAGACATTTCACGTCAAAATAAGTGTATTTTCACCAAACGGATAGTTCTTCTCTACTTCGTAGTGACAAAACACATAAACATTTACAGTAATGGTTGTCCGGTCACAAGTAACCAAGTGTACAGTCACACGCATCCCTGCACCTTCACGAGATGTCCATCATGGATTTTGTGAAGAAACATCATTGAAGTTGAAGTTGAATGGCTCAAGTACGTGCACCCAAACAATGGTGTTTGACCAGACAAGAAACTATTTACATCGTTCGAGTCTTGGAGACAAAATAGTGCGGCAGTAAGGTTAAACGGTATAGAAACAAACAAATTTACGAGTGTTATAGTTTACTAATATCGCCTAAAGATTCGGCAGCAAACGGCGTACACGAAACAAAGGGGAACAACTCTTTCACAATAATACTTTGTAATACTCTGTATAAAGCCGTCCCATTCCGTACACTGACAAACCGTAAGAGTTCAATTGATGATAAACTATTGATAATGTATATATTATATATTCTCCTAATTTTTAAAAAGTGTTTGTTCCGTTCCGTTCCGCAAAATACAGTTACCCACACGGGTTACTGTATTTTACGGAACGGAACGGAACAATATCATGCAGAACAATTCATTTCATATTCACAAGAAAAATAATAATTAGTAAATAACATTCCTTTGACCGGTTTCAGTCTACCAACTCTGCAAAAAAGTTGTTATTTCTTGCGAGTACTAAGAGGGAATTTTTTTGCTTCATAAAATGCAATTAAACTGACACATGCATAACGATTTTATTTTAATATCTCGTAAGTTTAAGTAATAAGTTTCAATGCATGATCCAGCCTGTTAATATATTTAATGTTCATTTGATAATGAACTTTTAATAATTCATTTTTTCTCTCAATAATTATAAAGTGTTTGTTCCGTTCCGTTCCGCAAAATACAGTAACCCGTGTGGGTAACTGTATTTTGCGGAACGGAACGGAACGGAACAACAGCATACAGAACAATTCATTTCATATTCACAAGAGAAATGTTAATTAGTAAAATAAATTCCACTGCTATCGGTTCCAGTCTACCAATCCTCCCAAAAAGTTATTTCTTGTGAGTAGTTAGAGGTAATATTTATGCTTAAACCGACACATGCATAACGATTTCATTTTAATATCTCGTAAGTGTAAGTAGAAGTTTAAATGCAAAAAATAAAGATGTAGAAAGATGCATGTTACTTAAATAAAAAGACAAATTTTAGCTCACGAGATCATCTTAATTGACTTGCTTGTTTGTTCATTCACAAAATCAAAAGTTACTGATCATAGCACCGAATTCAGCCTGTAACTATATTTAATGTTCATTTGATAATGAACTTTTGATAATTCATTTTTTCTCTCAACAATTATAAAGTGTTTGTTCCGTTCCGTTCCGTAAAATACAGTAACCCGTGTGGGTAACTGTATTTAACGGAACGGAACGGAACAATAGCTTGAAGAACAATTCATATCATATTCAGAAGAGAAATGTTAATTAGTAAATTACATTCCATTGCTATTGGTTCCAGTCTACCAACCCTCCCAACAAGTTGTTATTTCTTGTGAGTAGTTAGAAGTAATTTTTATGCTCAAACCGACACATGCATAACGATTTTATTTTAATATATAGTAAGTTTAAGCAATAAGTTTCAGTGCAAAAAAATAAAGATGCAGAAAGATGCTGTTTACTTAAATAAAAAGACAAATTTTAGTTCATGAGATCATCTTAATTGACTTGCTCGTTTGTTCATTCACAAAATCAGAAGTTACTGAGACTTCAATCATAGCACCGGCTTCAGCCTGTTACTTTATTTCATGTTCATTTCGTAATGAACTTTTGATAATTCATGTTTTCTCTCAACAATCATTAAGAGTTTGTTCCGTTCCGTTCCGCAAAATACAGTAACCCGTGTGGGTAACTGTATTTTACGGAACGGAACGGAACAACAGCATGCAGAACAATTCATTTAATAATCACAGGAGAAATGTTTAATAGTAAATAACATTCCATTGATATCGGTTCCAGTCTACCAACCCTCCCAAAAAGTTGTTATTTATTGCGAGTAGGTAGAGGTTATTTTTATGCTTCATAAAATGCAATTAAACCGACACGTGCATAGTGATTTTAGTTCAAGATATCGTAAGTTTAAGAAATAAGTTTCAATGCTAAAAAAAAATACAGAAAGATGCAGTTACTTAAATAAAAAGACAAATTTTAGTTCAAGAGATTATCTTAATTGAATTGCTCGTTTGTTCATTCACAAAATCAGAAGTTACTGAGACTTCAATCATAGCACCGGCTTCAACCTGTAACTATATTTAATGTTCTGGAATATGTTTATTGCTTTGACTTACGAGATATTAAAATAGTTTAGACAAAAGATGAATTATCAAACTTTCATTATCAAATGAACATTAAATATAATAATACATGTTGTCTCTCAACAATCATAGTTTGTTCCGTTCCGTTCCGCAAAATACAGTAACCCGTGTGGGTAACTGTATTTTGCGGAACGGAACGGAACAACAGCATGCAGAACAACTCATTTCATATTAACAAGAGAAATGTTAATTAGTAAATAACATTCCATTGCTATTGGTTCCAGTCTACCAACCCTCCCAACAAGTTGTTATTTCTTGTGAGTAGTTAGAAGTAATATTTATGCTCAAACCGACACATGCATAACGATTTTATTTTAATATATCGTAAGTTTAAGCAATAAGTTTCAATGCCAAAAAATAAAGATGCAGAAAGATGATGTTTACTTAAATAAAAAGACAAATTTTAGTTCATGAGATCATCTTAATTGACTTGCTCGTTTGTTCATTCACAAAATCAGAAGTTACTGAGACTTCAATCATAGCACTGGCTTCAGCCTGTTTCTTTATTTCATGTTCATTTCATAATGAACTTTTGATAATTCATGTTTTCTCTCAACAATCATAAAGAGTTTGTTCCGTTCCGTTCCGCAAAATACAGTAACCCGTGTGGGTAACTGTATTTTGCGGAACGGAACGGAACAACAGCATGCAGAACAATTCATTTAATAATCACAGGAGAAATGTTAAATAGTAAATAACATTCCATTGATATCGGTTCCAGTCTACCAACCCTCCAAAAAAGTTGTTATTTATTGCGAGTAGTTAGAGGTTATTTTTATGCTTCATAAAATGCAATTAAACCGACACGTGCATAGTGATTTTAGTTTAAGATATCGTAAGTTTAAGAAATAAGTTTCAATGCTAAAAAAAGATACAGAAAGATGCAGTTACTTAAATAAAAAGACAAATTTTAGTTCACGAGATTATCTTAATTGAATTGCACGTTTGTTCATTCACAAAATCAGAAGTTACTGAGACTTCAATCATAGCACCGGCTTCAACCTGTAACTATATTTAATGTTCTGGAATATGTTTATTGCTTTAACTTACGAGATATTAAAATAGTTAAGACAAAGGATGAATTATCAAACGTTCATTATCAAATGAACATTAAATATAATAATACATGTTTTCTCTCAACAATCATAGTTTGTTCCGTTCCGTTCCGCAAAATACAGTAACCCGTGTGGGTAACTGTATTTTGCGGAACGGAACGGAACAACAGCATGCAGAACAACTCATTTCATATTAACAAGAGAAATGTTAATTAGTAAATAGCATTCCATTGCTATTGGTTCCAGTCTACCAACCCTCCCAACAAGTTGTTATTTCTTGTGAGTAGTTAGAAGTAATTATTTATGCTCAAACCGACACATGCATAACGATTTTATTTTAATATATCGTAAGTTTAAGCAATAAGTTTCAATGCCAAAAAATAAAGATGCAGAAAGATGCTGTTTACTTAAATAAAAAGACAAATTTTAGTTCATGAGATCATCTTAATTGACTTGCTCGTTTGTTCATTCACAAAATCAGAAGTTACTGAGACTTCAATCATAACACTGGCTTCAGCCTGTTACTTTATTTCATGTTCATTTCATAATGAACTTTTGATAATCCATGTTTTCTCTCAACAATCATTAAGAGTTTGTTCCGTTCCGTTCCGCAAAATACAGTAACCCGTGTGGGTAACTGTATTTTGCGGAACGGAACGGAACAACAGCATGCAGAACAATTCATTTAAAAATCACAGGAGAAATGTTAAATAGTAAATAACATTCCATTGATATCGGTTCCAGTCTACCAACCCTCCCAACAAGTTGTTATTTATTGCGAGTAGTTAGAGGTTATTTTTATGCTTCATAAAATGCAATTAAACCGACACGTGCATAGTGATTTTAGTTTAAGATATCGTAAGTTTAAGAAATAAGTTTCAATGCTAAAAAAGGATACAGAAAGATGCAGTTACTTAAATAAAAAGACAAATTTTAGTTCAAGAGATTATCTTAATTGAATTGCTCGTTTGTTCATTCACAAAATCAGAAGTTACTGAGACTTCAATCATAGCACCGGCTTCAACCTGTAACTATATTTAATGTTCTGGAATATGTTTAGTGCTTTAACTTACGAGATATTAAAATAGTTTAGACAAAAGATGAATTATCAAACGTTCATTATCAAATGAACATTAAATATAATAATACATGTTTTCTCTCAACAATCATAGTTTGTTCCGTTCCGTTCCGCAAAATACAGTAACCCGTGTGGGTAACTGTATTTTGCGGAACGGAACGGAACAACAGCATGCAGAGCGATTCATTTCATATTCACAAGAGAAATGTTAAATAGTAAATAACATTCCATTGCTATCGTTTCCAGTCTACCAACCCTCCCAAAAAGTTATTTCTTGCGAGTAGTTATAGGTAATTTTTATGCTTCATAAAATGCAATTAAACCAACACATGCATAACGATTTTATTTTGATATCCTTAGTTTAAGTAATAAGTTTCAATGCAAAAAATAAAGATGTAGAAAGATGCAGTTTACTTAGATAAAAAAACAAATTTTAGTTCACGAGATCATCTTAATTGACCTGCTCGTTTGTTCATTCGCAAAATTAGAAGTTACTGAGTCTTCAATCAAAGCACTGGCTTCAGCCTTTTACTATATTTAATGTTCATTTGATAATGAACTTTGTTAATTCATGTTTTCTCTCAACAATCATAAAGAGTTTGTTCCGTTCCGTTCCGTAAAATACAGTAACCCGTGTGGGTAACTGTATTTTGCGGAACGGAACGGAACAACAGCATGCAGAACAATTCATTTCATATTCACAAGAGAAATGTTAATTAGTAAATAACATTCCATTGCTATCGTTTCCAGTCTACCAACCCTCCCAAAAAGTTATTTCTTGCGAGTAGTTAGAGGTTATTTTTATGCTTCATAAAATGCAATTAAACCGACACGTGCATAGTGATTTTAGTTTAAGATATCGTAAGTTTAAGAAATAAGTTTCAATGCTAAAAAAGGATACAGAAAGATGCAGTTACTTAAATAAAAAGACAAATTTTAGTTCAAGAGATTATCTTAATTGAATTGCTCGTTTGTTCATTCACAAAATCAGAAGTTACTGAGACTTCAATCATAGCACCGGCTTCAACCTGTAACTATATTTAATGTTCTGGAATATGTTTAGTGCTTTAACTTACGAGATATTAAAATAGTTTAGACAAAAGATGAATTATCAAACGTTCATTATCAAATGAACATTAAATATAATAATACATGTTTTCTCTCAACAATCATAGTTTGTTCCGTTCCGTTCCGCAAAATACAGTAACCCGTGTGGGTAACTGTATTTTGCGGAACGGAACGGAACAACAGCATGCAGAGCGATTCATTTCATATTCACAAGAGAAATGTTAAATAGTAAATAACATTCCATTGCTATCGTTTCCAGTCTACCAACCCTCCCAAAAAGTTATTTCTTGCGAGTAGTTATAGGTAATTTTTATGCTTCATAAAATGCAATTAAACCAACACATGCATAACGATTTTATTTTGATATCCTTAGTTTAAGTAATAAGTTTCAATGCAAAAAATAAAGATGTAGAAAGATGCAGTTTACTTAGATAAAAAAACAAATTTTAGTTCACGAGATCATCTTAATTGACCTGCTCGTTTGTTCATTCGCAAAATTAGAAGTTACTGAGTCTTCAATCAAAGCACTGGCTTCAGCCTTTTACTATATTTAATGTTCATTTGATAATGAACTTTGTTAATTCATGTTTTCTCTCAACAATCATAAAGAGTTTGTTCCGTTCCGTTCCGTAAAATACAGTAACCCGTGTGGGTAACTGTATTTTGCGGAACGGAACGGAACAACAGCATGCAGAACAATTCATTTCATATTCACAAGAGAAATGTTAATTAGTAAATAACATTCCATTGCTATCGTTTCCAGTCTACCAACCCTCCCAAAAAGTTATTTCTTGCGAGTAGTTAGAGGTAATTTTATGCTTCGTAAAATGCAATTAAACTGACACGTGCATAGTGATTTTAGTTTAAGATATCGTAAGTTTAAGAAATAAGTTTCAATGCAAAAAATAAAGATGCAGAAAGATGCATGTTACTTAAATAAAAAGACAAATTTTAGTTCACGAGATCATCTGCTCAAAAATAACAAAAATAAAGAATCTGGCATTCCCCGTTTGGTACCCCACCACTTGTTCCGTTCCGTTCCGTTCCGTTTCGCAAAATACTAATAGCCAAATTAAACGACCTGCTGTGAGTGTAAGGTTACAACTGACTTAAATCCTGTGACCTTACCAACAAAGCTCTAGAGGTGGACACTGCTTGTCTAAAAGCACCATTTTTCAGTTTAATGTTAGATGCAGAACCGGCTAGAAATATAGATGAAATTACATTATAGTAAAGTAATTTCAGAGAAAATTGCTGATGTCAAGGTATCAGTCGAAAATTCAGGTACAGCAGATAAACTGAATACATTAATATTAGTCTTTATACAGATAGTTGTTGTTGTACCAATTTTGGGTTGAAAACCATTCATTAAAAATGCACTCTAACTTTGTTACTATAAGCCTTAAGGAAGAAATTTAGAACGTATTTTCTTCTTCAAATTGATGAATTATTTTGTTTCATTTTAAAGAAAATGAGCAAATAAATTAATTATGCAGTATATCATTCGGATATGTCCCTTTAATTTTAACAACGCGATAGCCAAAATTTCAGTTGGCCACAGAAAAATTTTGATTCACTAGGCTTCAGTCCTTTCGTCTGCTACTGAAACCCTAAAACATACCTCATCAGTCCTGCTTATTCGTATTACTAGGTAACGTTAAATTTGTACTACATACTAACTACAACAACAATTATTTAGACCTCTGCATGAATTAAGAAGTATGTCTGTGTGGAAGGGTTGTACGGATCATCAGCTTTTGAATTATCTAAACCAAACCTGAGTTAATAATGTTCATTTTTCCTGTTATGTTGGCAAAGAACTATTCTAGAATTAGTAACTAAGACATTTCTTTTCTAACGCCGTTACCTATGAGTCTTAGTTTGTGTATCGTTGGCACTGGTTGCCCATATGACAGACGCCCCCTACAGAGGTTAAGGAGGACAGTGCAAGATACAGAAGCATCCAATTCCCGAGACACCCCTGGTTCTTTGCATGCTCAAAACTGCTACACTGAACCTCAGCTTAACGTCTCATTCAAAAAAAAATTCATAATATAAGTGATGGAGATCGAACTCGCGACCCCTAGATTACCAGTGTAGTGCGTTTCCACTGGACCACTGATCCGCTCCCCTACCAGTGATTTTGCTCAATGATTGTTATAGGTACCTCGACATGAGGATGGGCTGTTCCAACAGTTGAGACACGTTTTTCTATCGGGTCATTTCTGTTGCTTTGGAAAGTTACAGGGCTGTTCTCTGTGGTTCCGTAACATACCTGTAAAACATTTACTCTTAGTATCAACTCACCTTTAATGTTATACAACCCATATCTAAGGATGACTTTGATTTTAATCATTCATTATAAAATAAGATGTCTTAAATAAACAGGAACAAACTGTGTCATAGTGAAATTTGCGTTATTATTTAACACTTTTTTGTACTTAAATCAAGAAAAGATAATATGGTTAACGTTTTCTGCAGCTTGTTATTGGCGGATCTTTCTTTAAACATTTATAAAAGTTGCGTTTCCTGATAAAAAGAAGTAATAAATATTGGGACTTGATACCGTTACTTCGTCCATGTGCATTTTAGCAATTACTTGTTTCATTGCTTCTATGGGACACGGTGATCCTGCCATTATACCGGTGTACAGAGTTGAAAGGTCAAACTTGTCGAATTCTGGATGGTTCAACATGTCAATAAACATTGTCGGTACGCCGTATAATGCTGTACATCTGTAAAATAAGCCTAGATCTGCGTTACATTAAGTAAATAAACATAAATGTACTATTTATTGGAGAACGCCTATTTTATTGTATGATTTGAAGAAATATTTGATCGATAAATAGACAGCAAATCCCATAGATGATATTTAAACAATTAATTAAAATTTCTCAGCTATTTAGAATAGATATTACTTTTATAGAAACAACATTATCTCATGAAAATAAATGAATTTTACAATCACAATGTTTTCTCCGTTATACTTAAAATTCTTTAATTTGATAACCAATATCAACACTTAGTCTACGAAAAGCCAGGTACAGAATTACCCAAGACAAACATCACCATAACTACCCATCATTATTAATATTACTACTGCTGTTGGTGGTGATGGAATTATTTCTATATCATCATCATTAAAAATATTTGAATTAAACTATTTTTGTTTTTGTGTTATTATTACTGTTGTTGTTATTAGAATTATTATTACTATTATTGTTATTATTACACATGTTTTATTATTATCGCCAGTATTACCATTTTGGATGATGATGATGATGATGATGATGATATTATCATTATTTTTATCTTACTTTTCTTGAGAAACAGCTGTAAGAGCCGTGGTGGGATCGAATCCTGGTGAAGGAAACACACAAGTGGCGCCGTGGTTTGGGATCTGTAAGCTTCCTAACACCATTCCAAAACAGTGATAGAGTGGCACAGGGCAACAGATCCGAGCTTGCTGCAAGCAGAAAATATACGATCCGAAAGCCGCAAAAAGTCGCATATCATCAGAGCTTCTGAAAACTGATATCATTAAAAACAATCAAATCTCAAATTCTACATGAGTAAATGTGCAATTTTCTAACTATTCGTCCGACGTGAATATGGCTGCCACATGACAGAAGTATTTTTCATCTTACCAAGGAAAATGCACGCAAAATAAACAAAAATAAACCTCGAAACGTCCTAACAACAGTCCACCTCAAATAGTTTTAAGAAGGCATGGATTTGTGACTTTCATCACATGACAAATGCTGTTACTTGGTTATAACTTTTACATATTTTTTATTTTACACACGTTTAATATAATAACTACCAAATCATTAAGCATTTACTTTTTGCTTCAAATTAATTTCTTTTTATACTTTTACTTATTGTCATTCTTTAAATTTCTTATCTTAAAGATATCCTATTTCGAAGAGATATATTATTTTCAGTATATCCGACATATTCTTACTTTTAATTCGGAACTTTCTTTTTTCTTACAGGATGTTCTGAAACAGCTTTTTTGGTATAGTTCAAATAAATATAGCTACATTTACATCCATTTATGACTGTTTTGATCAAGTGATAGAAAGGAACCTGTCACTCGTTACCATTTCATATAAAGTTAACTCTCAGGAATAATCTTATTAAGCTCGTCAGAGGGTCACTTAATAAAACATTTTATCAACTCGTTCATTAAATGTTTATTAGAAATGAAATTTTGTGTAAGATCCTATATATAACCTACTCTGTTGTGAAAATCTAGTCTCATTCCAGTGAAAAAGCTGTTGTTGACAATGTTATGATGAGAAAGTGTCGCTCCCTTTGGAAAACCTGTTGTACCCTGAAATGGTTAAAGTGGTCAGTGAAAAAATACATATATTGCTTGTAGGCCTGATTGCCGAGAATAGAATTGTCTTTCTGCCTGTGTTATTTTGAATTAAGTCTTGAAAATCTAAATTTGGATAGTACCATTAATCTATATGACTAATTGTGCCCCGGTCATAATCAAATGAATGTAGCTAAAGATCGGTGTCAACATATATGTGTGGTTTCAGATTGTTCTTTTTCAATAGATATATGACAGAAATATGTAATCAAAGTATATGCAGATGCTTAAAAATAATAAACTACGGAGTTACAAACTTTAAAAGACTTTCAGTCTAAATGAATCTGTTAACAGTAAATACAAACATGCCTCTTTTGCAAAATATGCTGGAGTCGTAAAAATAGAAACCGCACCGTGTCTCTTAAGCTAAAAACTATAAGCTTTTAAATCACAAAATATCTACCTGTAATACTGTAAAGCCGAGGTTTTTCAAATAATCACGCAATGAGGACACGAACTTTATTTGGACTTTCATTCTTAATATACATGCAGTTATTCATATTTTATTTCATGGAATATAGGGCATAGGCAAAAGCTTTCTCGAACTGATAAAATAACTGTATGACTAACATGGTGATTTCCTGTACACTCCTCTTTAACTTCCGAGCAAATTCCTTCGTTCCAAAAAAGCTAGATATTTTTTCTTTCCAAAACAGCGTTTTCGGACTTCAAGTCAAGAATACGAGGGTACAAAAGTAAGCATTTACCGATGTAAACTGTATATTAATTGGCTCATCAAACTGGAGTCTGTCTTGCATATCAGTAATTTGCTTCATGGTAGCGTCACTTCCTGCACACATGATGTCAGAAAATCGCAACGCACCTCTACGAGAAAAAGTTCATGGAAATCTCTGATTAATTTAGTTATGTAGAAGCTGAAATTGTAATTAGATATGCAATTAAAAGTCTCTTTTTTGACTTTTCAGCCACTGGTAAAAAAACATTTCCTCAATTTGAAAAAAAAGCACTCACTGTTTTATCATGTAACGCAAATGCCTAGGTTTGTCCTTAAATTTGTAAAACTCTGAAATATTGGCAGATGTGGCAAGAAGTTATGTTGTCACTTCAAATATTCCAACCTAAATCAACAATATGTTTTCCTCGTATTTCTCATATTCAGCACCCGTACTGGAATGCGTGTGTTCATAATGTACAGGTTTGGTTTGGTTTGGTTTATTGGGTTTAACGCCAGTTTGAACAGCTGTTTATAATGTACAGGTTTGGTTTGGTTTAGTTTATTGGGTTTAACGCCAGTTTGAACAGCTGTTTATAATGTACAGGTTTGGTTTGGTTTATTGGGTTTAACGCCAGTTTGAACAGCTGTTTATAATGTACAGACTGTAGATGCTGCAAGGTATAAATGAATGTAAGACGTTCGGAAAAAAGCTTTTTTGAAGAATGGAAAACTGGTGTTACTTCCTTTAAGTATAACTTACGGGAAATCACTGTCACCCATCATAATGATGTACTTCAAGGCAGGTAAACTGAAAAATGCAACGCATAGTTATTTCAGGGATTGCACATTTACAAAGGCGTGACAGATAAGACATAAGTAGACAGCGAGACGAACAAGTACAGTGTATTTATATAACCGACAATATCGCGTGAGCATGAAAAAGATTTAATACAAGTAAGTAAATATGTATAATCGTATATTAACACCTTGGCCATTTTACCGTCGACTCTTATTTGTATATTTATGCGGTTATGCCAGCAGGAAAAAACTTACATGTGACTACGAAGTTGTCCGGGTTTACAGGAGGCTAGTTCTGGTATAAGCTCAAACAATATCTCGTAGTATCTCTGGTCCTTAAATTCTACAGCTGATATTATCGCCTTACAGTCCACCTGGAACGCAGAATGTTCTAAAATCGTAGGCTTTCGTCTCGATAGTTTGCTGAGGAGTGTATACTGGTTCGACATGAAAGTACTATGGGGTTTTAGGTTATTTTGTTGTAATTATTTGATACAAAGTGGATAATACTGTTAAAATCAATTAATTATGTCGTGTCATACCATGTCATGTCATGTCATGTCGGATCGGATCGGATCGGATCGGATCGTATCGTATCGTATCGTACATTGAATTCTAAAACTTGACCTCAATGGACTGATAAAAGATATCACCGTTAACTCAAGTTACAGAACACAATTATTAAACTATTACCCAACATGTGGTACTTACTTCATGAGATAGATGTGAACGTCGAATGACACAGATTCATTTTAGCGCCACAAGTTTAGTAAGATATAATACCTTAAACAAGACCAAAGCTAAATTCTTTGTAATTCGAAAGAGAAAGGAATTCGACATCACTACTAGACTTTGTCAACTTACCAATTTCAAAGCGTACTCCAGTTCAAAACTTCTGTATAGTGGATTTATATTCACCTGTTGAAAAAAAAGTTTTCAAAATGAAATTACAAATAAAATAACATTCTTTTACTGTTATGCAGTTATATAAAGACCTTTTTGGAACTTTGCTTGATCAAATATACCTTTTACTCCGCTTTTTATAGAATCCGAACAGTCTAACATTTGTAATCATTTTATTTTCGAAGTTGACAACATTTACGACATTCTACTGTACAAAGATAAAGATGAATAACAACAACCGATCCGATACATATATACATCATAATGTCCTTGACATCAAATTCATCATTTATGGGCAACTCGTTCTACACCACACACTTCTGTGACATTGATCAAAATCATTTCGTAAAACATACACTTACCAAAATCATACCGGTCCTCGCCGTGGCATACTGTGTAAGGACCCATTCTAGAGAATTAGGTCCCCAGATCCCTACGCGGTCCCCTTTCTTCAGTCCTAGTTCCAACAGTCCTGCTGCCAAACGATCACTCTGAAACAAGTATAAGTTCTAGATTTTACGTTTTTTTAGGCAAATATAAACTTTCTGGTTGCTTAACACATTCGCTTGAATATAATGTACATTGTGTGTATATATATAATATAGTATGTAATTACGTTTAGAGCTATGCGATGAGATAATGTACATGTTGTTGACCAACAATAAAAGATTAGTACTATCTCCATAGCCTAGTGGTTAGGGTGTTAGTCTTACTTCAAACTTAGTTATGTACCATTAATGTCGTTTCTCCTTAGATTATATATTTCTCACCTCTTCAAGTAACTGAGAAAACGTTTTCCTAACACCAGCTGAAGGAAACACAAGCGCTTCTCTGTCAGGTGTCTTTTCTGTTTGTGACTGTAGCAAGTTTCCAATAGTAATTCCTCGAAGTGGGACATCTGCCGGTCCATGTGTGTAGCTCCACTTTGTGGCACAGGGTTGACAACTGCAACTGAAACAGTTTCTTTCTCCTTTTATAATAGCTCAACAATTGCAATACAGGGATGTGAGTTTGTAATTCTGACTTCATCAGCGATTTTCTCCGACATTCGCCTCTAAAGAAATATCAAGACATCTTTGGACTACCTGGTACTTTCGTGTTATTCCATTCAATGGCTGAATCACATCCTCTGGAACTATCTCGGGTGTGTTACAAAGCCCTGTTACCTACGAGGTAATTTTCACGGACAATTCCGTACATGGTTTATTGGTGAGTTTGTAAAACAATTAAAAATTAAAAAGATGATTCAGTATAGAATGGTAAGAAGACTGTAAGTTAAACTCATCTTTTTAACGATTGATCGAGTATAAATTAAACTTTTTGTGTGATGCAATAAAACAATCGAAAAAGACATCCCCACAGTTTATACATTTTGCTTTTCATGTAACATTTTTTATCGACGATGCTTGAAAAACAATGGCAAATATATTACATGGTACGTATAGAAACTTTCCATTTTTACTTTTATTCATAGGCTACTTCTGTTTCTACTGCTAAAAAAATTCGATAAAAAATAGTAATAAAAAATAATTAACTTTGAAGTTTAAATTTTTGAAAAGCGAAAATTATTAACACTTTATCTCTGAATTCTACTTGGCCCGACTCCGTCATGTGCCTTCTTCACAAGAGTAGTCAACTTTAATAAGGGAAAGTAATCACTATAAAAATTTGCTATAAATTTAGTAGTTTCATACCTTAGCTTCACACTGTCGTGTTACTAAATAACTTTCCTGCACTGTAGAGTTTAAAAAACAACAACAACAACAATTTCAAATTGTAGGTTACTGATACACAATGAAAATAACTCACCTGAACGCCCGATAAACATCTATGCTGACCCTCAATTTTTTGTTGTAGAAAATCCGAAGCATTTTTTCACTTCCGTGCTAGATCTATTCAGATGATAAATCAATCCTGACTGTGCCTCAAACGTCTAGCAAATTGTACTGTCCTATGTCAAGCACATAAAAATCTGTTGTTTATTTTTTCTGTTTGATTACTCTATCATACAGCTATTAAAGAAGTTTCACATTTGCAGGAAGCTTGATTTATGCGTGTTGAATGATCTCGAAAATCACTGTGTGTGTACTGCAACGCTGTAAACTAGCGGAGAACGTGAAAACTTAAACGAGATCTTGATCTAGATATACCCGAGTTTTTCCCCTAATGTATTTTATACAGTGTTAAGTAAATTGCACATGCTATATTATATGTCAGCCTACAAGCATGACACACTGTACTTTGTACTGTCATAGCTTTTGTAATATGGAACGCCTCAGTCGTCTTTTCGGAGTTCGTGGGCGATATTATAGGGGACTGTGCTCCAGATGACAAAAAAAGAAAGTTTTCTTGTATTATAAATTTCTTGTAATATTTATGACTAATGCTTAAAAACTAACTTACTGACAAAAAATGAGTCAGATAATCAAATTATAAATTGATTTTCCTGTCATAGTGCTACACCGTAACGCGACGGTATAACCATATCATATTATAAGATTAAAGTAAATAACTAAAATTACTCATGCAGCGATAGTGGTGACAGTAAAAGCACTGGTAAAATTTTGTTAACATGAGGGTCCATAGTTCAAATCGAGCTGAAGCGAATATAATTTTTTTTTGTTCTATTTTGACTTTTATAATCAGTTTTGAAGTAAAATATCATGTTGCTATAATCTCACGGCATCTAGAGATTTAAATTTATATAAAAATATTTTATATCAAATCTGGAGTACAGCCCCTTTAAATGCCTAAAAGTTTCTGGTATGATCTTAAACAGATCCGATTTACAGTAATCTCTTTCAGATAATTAAAACTCAGTTGAAGGGAAGGATATGTGACACAAATGGATCACTGTAGTAGAAAAAAAGTTATATGAGTTTAGGTGACTTTTACTGCGTTCATTTCACGACAAGAATTATGGACTGTCATTCTTCATGATAGACATACGGAAATGCGTTATCGGTCTCTGCATAGCCTACACATGTGGTACAATTTATCTCTTGCATTTTCTTTTTGTGTTCATTGTAGACGTACAGATCAGAGGCTAAATAAAAAAAAATATTATGCAGCCTGGGTGTTCTGTTCCGCTTTTTTTATGCTCCCCATAGTCGCTGCTTCGACTGTCCGTCGCTCTGTCCCGAATTTTTGTCCGGAGTATTTCTCAGCAACCACTGACTTAAATTCATTGAAACTTTTGAAGGAAGCTTTACTACCAAGTGGAGCTGTGAAAATTAGCAGCATGTTCTGGTTCACTGATTTTTCACAAAGTTATGTTTGATTCATGCATTTTGAATTGTAATTTTTGTCCAGACTATTTCAACCACCGAGTCGAATTTATCGAACGTTTGGTAGGAAGTGTATAAGTTATATTTAACAAAGGGAGATAATTCCAAAAGTTACAAAGATAGGGTTATTAGTTTATACCAAATTTATTTTAGTTCGATTGTGTTGGAAGCTTTAAGCTTATAGAGTTTCAGGGTTATTGTACCTGTAGAGTGCATTTCCCTTACTGTATTCTATCATTTTGTAAACTTTCAATAAATTTGTGCAGTATGTTTGGAGTTAAAGTCTTGTTTTGGTGGAAAATCTTTTGTGGGTGTATTTTGACATTTTAGTGGAAAAGATAAGAAAGTATATTGTGTCTGGCGAAATGCAACTCACTGCCAACATGAGTAGTAATACCAGGTTAGAGCAGTTTTATTTGAGGAACATTTAATACATAATCCCGTCTTTTTTCTAATAAGATTTCATTATGAGCACTTTTGACAGGCAAAACATGTCTTTGAAGATAGATGACCTGGACTTGTTCCTTTATTTTATGTCAGTGCTATGATAATTCTTCAAAAATGAGGATGGATTTGTAATTTAAAATGGGTCTGGTTTCATGGAACAATGCTTTGGAAATTGCAATTTTTTATATAGAACATACAGGGAAATGTATTTACCTCATTTATACTTTGAAAAGAAAAATTATAATGGGGTGAAATTATTTTTGTCTGAAAACATTTAGTAATAAGCCCGCATCCCACGTTTCCTGTATTGGCATACCAATATGTGATAAAGTGTATCATTATAATTCCTTTTAATTTGTTGCTTTTGTAGAGATTTGATGGGTCATACAACTTTATTATAACCCAAACATCTAACAAATTATGTTTTAACATTTACTTTATTACCTTATACGTAATCACACCCCTTTTATATGAGCCCACACCCCAATTACTTTTCATCCATTTTCAACCATAGTTTCATTATATTTCCCATCCAGACCTCTTCATCAATGAAACACAAAACTCCTTCTCTCAACACCTTCCTAAAATCCACAATTTTAGTTACTCTCTTGTGTTCCGTTTAGGGAGCATCCATCGTTTATTACGATATCTTTGTTTATATTAAGACTATAATTTACTAAACGTTTCTCACAGTTTATTTGCATGCGCTCGCCCCCCACGTCATGTCAACTTCTGTCAATATGTGACGCAATACGGAAATAGCGTGTTTAAAACGAGTACTGAAGTGTCTAATTAGAACTTGTAACTTTCATGTTTACGGGAAATAGAACTATGAGAATTTAAACTTAGGGGCCTTCCTAAATAACATTATATCACAATTCAGCTAGAGTTTTCTGAATAATTTCCCTTCAAAGGCTCAAACAGGGTTTGTCTGCAAGTGGTCCCAATTCGCGCATTAACGATTTGTCTGCGTAAAACTAAGTAATATTTACACGCTATCAGTAACAAATGGTTTAACTGATGTGAAACTTGTGAAGTAAATATGGATTAAAACAAAGAAGCGAAAGAAAATGTATTGGATTATAATTATTAATGTATCTTAATAGTCAGTCTCTCTTGCCCTGGATCCAGAACCATGGGTAGTGAGTGAGCGGTGCACATCTTGGTATGTGGATGGGGTTTAACATTACTTTGGCTATTTTAAGCAGTTTTACTTGGGCTTGCAGGGTGAGGGGTTGGGGGGGGGGCATTTGTCTCAACGCCCAAATCCTCTTGATCGAGGTATGTCTTTACCTTTTCTTGGTCATTGAAAACAATACAGCTGATTATCTTACGGAACAGGATTTCCCATTTACACTGAGTTTTGTTTTAAGTCTTTATCATTGTTTGACAAACACGATGAATCATATAAATTGTAAGTTTTGTTTTCATTGTTTGACAAAGCCGGATTTAAATGCCAGCACTCGAAAAAGGGTTACAAACGTTTGGTTATTGACCCATTTCTAGTCGGTCGTTACACTTTCTGGATTGGTCACGTGATGACTCAACAAGTGACCGATCTTTAGACTTTATGGTACATTTTTCTACAAAAAAGACACAACACTTTTCGATTTAACGATTAATGTGATAGATTAAGATTTGAAATCTTGCCAAATTTCTGAAGACATTTCTTTTTGCACTTGCAGTTACAGGAAGTTTTAACAGTTCTTACAAATACTTGAAGAAACATTTCATCCCTTGCAGATGTTGATTTTCCTGAGCGTATACCTTAAAAATAATTCATGATATTCTGAATAATACCTACAATATTGAACAACGTCTCTGTATACGGCATGAAAAATTATATACATAATGCAAACAGGTAACGTCCTAGATTAATTGTATCAAACCACCTTCTGTTATAAGTAAGGTAGATATAAAAACTCTTAATTCTAACGATATGAAAATTTCCCTCCAAGGCAATGGTCAAAATTATTGTCAAAGCAATCTCCCTTTTGCCCTGTCTGATTTTCAGATCTCACACAAGTCGCGGGGTTATCAATACATTGAATGAGAGTTTCGGCGGTTCGCTGGCCGGATCTATACGCCCCATGAACAAATCCGTAATGAAGTGGATCTAAATACTCTCCGGCAAAGAAGATACGACCAACAGGTGCCTGAAGCTCCCTCATGTCTTCTTCATCAAAACCAGCCGGCCAGTAGCTGAACGCCCCACGCGTTAGAGGGTCGGAATTCCAACGTGAGACCTTGAAACCGGACGGAACTGGCAGAGTTACGTTAGGATACAGGGACTGCAAGACTGTGAGAACTTCGTGCAGAACGACTTCATCACTGGAACGATCAACCCATGAAGCGTCGTCTCCAAATAGAGACAACTGTAAAATATTAGACCCTGGATATATTGTATTCATGTTTTGCCAGAAACTAAAATGCCCTCGAACTTTTGAAGCACGAAGAATGTACATTGTTTTATCCCAGAAAGTGTAAGGAAACTGAATGTATACAGTGAGTGAATGCACAGAAGCCAAACATGTCTATTGCCAATTGTTTCTTTGGTGGCAATGCCGGGTAAAAATTCACTTCTCGTTGCTGCAGTACACCTAAACTAAAAGTTACGACCACATAATCCGTCTCATAGACGGCACCGTCATCAGTATAGACTATCACTCCACCAGAGCCCTGTTCTACCCCTATCACTTTCTTGTTAAACAGCATACGCGTGTCATGTTTCGCCATAAAGCTCGTGCGTAATTTTTCCACTACTTCTTCGAACCCGTTGTCATGGTTAACTGCCATCATTTCAAAACTTCCAAAATCCTGAAATGTGTCTTTCATATGCAGTCTCTTCAAAGAAAGTGTAGATGGAGGCACACCCGTTTCAAAGTCGAGCAGATAGGCTTCAATAACGTCATCAATTTCTGTCTGAGGTCTCCAGGCCGAGTTCCGCAACCCAGCTAGAACTGTGAAGTCTGCGGCTGTTTTCCTCTATGACGATATTGGTGTTAGCCATTGAATTCTTCAGTTTTGAATAGACGACATCTGCTGTTTCTGTGACGTCATTTCCGTTTTCGTCTTTAACCGTCCAGTCGTCTACAAAGTTATCTGTAAAAGAAATATTCGACCTTTTTGCCATGTCATACACAGGATTCGAACCTTTTCCATAGATCCACATGGCACCGAGCTCCACAGTGTAGTTTCCAAGTTTGGTCTTCTTAATTCGTCCTCCGGTTCTGGAGGTCGCTTCGAGCATCAGGATATTCTTGAACCCGGCGTCATGAAGCGCTTTGGCTGTACTGACTCCAGACATTCCGGCTCCCAACACCAGAATCCGGGGTCCTAGAATATATAAATACATGTTCGTTTTACTAGATTTGTAAACATAAAACGAAAAATACATGCAAATCAAAATCTATGATGATGTCCATGTTATGACAACTCTCTGTGGTTAGTACTCTTGGATAATCGTGAACCGCATGATCCATTTACATTCCTCTATGTGGACAATTTCGTACTGAAAAATGCCTGCAGATGTTCTGATCTGTTACAGTGTAAGAAATTAAGATATTAAAACAACTAAAAAAACGGTATTTTAAACTTTTCTGAATAATTCCCGTTCATTTTCAATTTAATCTTAAACATTCGAACTTTTATCTTAATCTTTGTAAAGATTACAAAAATCTGTACATGCAAATTAATCTATAGCCTATCTACTCATAACCAGAAAATGATAGGCCTAGGCCTATATTAACAAAAAAAAAACTGTTTACATTTTATTTACATGTAGCTAGAACAAACTTAAATGCCCTTAACGACACGTGTAAATATTAACGAAATATCAGTTACAGTTAGTATCCGATATTGTAACCTGGTTTAAAAAACAAGAGCTTGTTCTTATTGTTGTTGTGATTATCTACACAGACAATGTTACTGTTTTACTCAAATTAGCGTGTAAACTGAGAATACTAGAAGATCTATCGAACAGAAAAAGAAAGATAATAACGTTATATCTTACCTCCATATTGTTGTAGAATTTCTGCATCCTTGGAAGAAATCACCAAACAAAAACATAAAATGATAAACTGAATCACTGTGAAATTATAAATCATGAAACAACAGGTTTTAAGTGTGTTTTCTTCTCTTATTTTCTCCCCTTTCTCCTCTTTAGAAAAGGTAAAAACCCCGGTTTTAAAAGAAGCGTTGCCCAAAGCAGACGACAGTCTTTATTTGAGACGCGTGAAAATGTGGTAACTCCGGAAAAGTTCAGTTTAAACCAGTTTAATTTAGTTGGATGAACATCCGTCTAGTGCAGAGCGCATAATGAATGTTAACACAATAGTCCAGAAACATTTGTATGACTGATGACGTGCGGAAACTTATATCGATATATATCGGTGTCTAGCTGACAGATATATATGTACATGTAATGTTTACAAACAAAGGGATTATTCATATGTATACCGTATATATACTATTAAGCGAATACAGCTTTGGTCAAACTGACAACATATATTACAAAAATCATTTTATTCTTACGTGTTGTCCCTAGAAGAGCAAAAACTGCTAATCTCTTTACTTAATACATTTAGAGATAATATGTTTTACTACCTTTTAGTTAAGGTGAATAAAGTAAAACGATGTTAATACTGGCTGGAAACGATATTTTCAATAGAAGTGAAAGACATCTTGTAATTTAAAAGATTTCTGAATATTCACTTAATTTTCAGCATTCATCTTGACTGTCTAAGATCTTGAATCACCCAATGTGATATAGCGGTTATCTCCCCTTTCAGTACTTCAAACATTCTTTTCATTTAATTGTGTATTGTAGTATTCGTCTTATTCAGTAAATATTATATTTAATTTCATCAAAGACAAAATTCAAAATAATTAATTCGTTCAGTTGGCTCCCTCGGTCATTCATTCATTCATTCATTAACTTGCTAAAAAGATAGTTTGGACTGGGCGAATAAACTGGTATCCTCGCTGCCTACCAAACATGGTATTGTAACTTTTGAAGAATTCACTAGAAAGAATGTTTTTCAATATAAAGCCTGGCTTTAAAACAACAAAGATTTAATCACATAACTGTTGCATGTTCGAAGCGCCTTTAATAAAATAGATACGGTACATCGTTTTTATCACTTAACTACAAATAACAACATAACCAGATTTGATACGTTAATACCTTTTCGCACAAAGGGCACTGTTTGACCGATTTTATTTTATCAACTGCTTTATTTACAAAGTGATGCATATAGCCTAGAGGTAACTAACATTCAGACGTTTCGTGAAATACAGTAAAGCCCCGAGAGTAAGACCAGTCAAAACTTAATTGGAGGGTCTCCTTTGGTGTAAATTTTGTTGTTCTTTCAAACTGCTCTTTGAACGACGTTAAAATCATCCAAATGATCTTATTAGCGAAACATTACTATAGTTCATTTAACTACGCAGTAACATTTCTGATCAATAAAGATCAATTACTTATAGACAGATGTTGTGACACAGCTATGTAACACCTGGTGACACTGTCTTCAAATCAACTGAAATGTTTTAATCTAAAACATAAAAAAGAGATAATATTTCGACCCTCCATCAATTTGCGGAATCAATTTTTAGTTATTCTAACTTTTGGCACAACTTGACACTTACTTGTAAGTCGAAATAGCAAAACATAGTTTTGTTTTAAAATTCTAAATTCCTCTGGGTTATTTCTGTGTTTTAAGCTACATATAGAAGCGTAAGCCCTTATTCTGTTCTTCAAATCTCCGATGTAGTACGTTTTTCACGCTTAGGATTTTAAAAATGAAATTGTAAGACACATTTTTTTGGAAAACTCGAGAAGCCCGGATTAATATTTTAAAAGAGATTTTCTACCTGCAGCATGAAATAAACCATGGCCGCTTTCAGGGCAGTACATACATTTTGTCTCTTATTTACTGCCTTGCGTTTTGATTAGATATCCTTAATACATGTGATTCTGACCTTTGAATTTCAACCTTTTAATATCAACAAATATCTATAAAATGTATTTCTTTGTATACTTGATACTAGTGAAATTTTCTTAATACGGATAATGTTTGACCTGACGTTTTGGTCACAAGCTTTTAAATCTACTTGATTTTTGAGAAATAAGATTTTGTAGGTCATTGCAAAGGGCAACCGTAGTTGCTCAACACTTCTAGAAGCCCAAACAATGAATAGTTTGAATGAATACATGTCACGGATGTTGTTTTTTTTCTATGTTTATGTATCGCCGGTATCGGTTGCCCATTTGACCGACGTTCTCCTATAGTTGATTTAGGTTGTAAGGGACGTATGTCAAAATAGAGGAAGTATCCCGTTTCAGAGACACGCATGTTTTGTTTGTTTGTTTTTTGTTTGTTTTGTTTTTGTTTTTTGTTTTTTTGTATTGCTCAGTGCGTAGTACCAATAATAGAAGCTACGCTTAACTTCACATCTCAAGGACACTTACAAATGAAAGTTGAGGATGGGGAATCCAACTCGCAACCTTTGGATTACAAGTCCTGTGCGTTACCACTTAACCACTGATCCGAAACGGACATTATTGGTTCTTATCTATTGTATGTGTATCTCAAAGTTCAAATGTAAGTATGGAGAGGGGCTGAATTTATAAATTTACTCTGAAAAGAGATTTTTTCGAGGCACAATAAGCAAAACAAAACAAAAATGAAAATAGATGCTGGAAAAATTATTCGTAGTATGATTCTTTCATGGTGCAAAAAAAGTAAAACTTTCACTCATTAAAGCCATACACTAGTCACTTACTAAAAATACAAATCCGCGAATTTAGCATTTGGCATTTGTATAGATACTTGAAGTTAAAGCGCGAAGAAATTTATTACCTGAAATGGAAGAGGAAAGTGTCTTTCAACAAGATATACATTTTAAGAAGGAATGTGTTCATGTGGTCCTTTTTGGTCATGTTTTATGATCATATCCGTCAAATATGGAATTGTTAATTTCAACGTGTCGTCTGCCATCGCTTTATAACATGTCAAAGGTTTCACCTTAGATGTAATCAGACAGAATTTGACGTTTCTTAAATATTTTAAAACGATAACATCAAAGCTATTCAGGAAAACACATTATGTTGCCATGTGAAAAAAATCTGTATCGCTATTTATGTTAAGAAACTGTTCACAATTGAATAAAGGCTTTGACAGCTTGTTGTGTTTTCTTCAACAATACAATACAATATACATGTATATAGTATCATATGTATTGTTTTCTTAAACATTAGATGAAATCATCAAAGTTTTCATGGAAAATACATTAAAGTTGTCATTAAAATCTGTAACATTCGTCTATCAGTCTTTTGTATCGACAAATGAGTCGTCTGCTGTTCAACATTTAATATTGATGTCGGGTAGTTTGTTTGTTATACCATAAGTTACTTCAACTTTACATACTTTTTTCGACTTACTCTACAATGCATGCAGACAGAATCATTTGGCATTAAACACAGACTCTGCATTGAACAACCATTTAAATAGTTAATTCATTTTAGCCTTGGTCTCAGCCGATCGTGCCAGGTCGGCCATCTACGGACTTTTCCGTGAGGTATACGTGATACGCCCGTTTAGTAGAACAGATCGAAAGTAGTAATAATATAACTTCTTGTTACTGTAGTGGCGATGTTCGAAAAGAAATGCATTTATATATCTACAGTTAAATTCAAACTCCTCAGAAAGTTATTTCCCCTACCTTTTATACACAAGTTTATTCTGGCTAAAAAATGAGTTTCTGAAATTGAAATGACTGAGATAAATTATAACTGTTTATTGAAATGACATTGCCTTATCTGTGAGAACATACAAACGTTTTGAAAATAAATAACGCTTGTAAATGAAACAGGCTTAAAAGCGAATGTAGGTAGGGGATCACATATTCAGAGGTCTTAACTGTTGTCCATAAGGTATTACTGACATGATTAATTCTAACAAGTGTTGACCACAGCTGACCCAAATTGTCATCTTTGCACCGCATCAGCTCTCTTTGCTTGCAACTGTTACCACGCGCATCTCGTGGTGGCGATGGTCACTTTTTCTGTAAAGGGAGGTAACTGCTGCTTGTCGTTCTATAATGTGTACAGTATTGTAGAATATTTTAATATTTTACAGAATTGTTCATAGACGTTTAAAACTTTAAATGTCATGACTGTCAAGAATTACAGATGTAATTATGTAAGGTTAAAACTTACAAACTGTCATGATTGTCAAACACTGTAGCCGTTGAAAATAATAAGAAGAAGATAGCCGCAGTTACTTCCCTTTATGAGTCTTAGGAATAAAATAAGGATGCAGTATATATGAAATATGTCTTTACAGTAAAACAGAAAGACCGATCAGTGGACCAGTGGTTAAGCACTACACTTATGAATCAGGAATTGCGAGCTCGAACCCCTGCTTCTTGCAGTTCGGATGAGACGTTCGAGAAAGGTCCCGTGTATCGGTGCTATACACTGAGCTTGTCATGGAACGAGTGTTCTTTCTGTATTCTGCACCTGTATGCCACAACCTAAAATAACTAAACTCACAACTTAAAATAACTGAACTCTTCAGGGGGCTTCGGTCGTACCGACAATTTTTAAACACAAACAGATCGATAGATAGTACAGTAGAAATATTCATTATGTTCAATGAAGATAGATTAATAATATTCACGTTTCAACTTGGTTACGATGTTTCTTTAAGGTAGAGTATGCTTGTTGATTCATTGTAGCTATTTCTTTACATCCTGAAAGGTCATTACAATGAACCGTGTTTTGTAACATTAACTGTGTGCCCAGGGCTTTGCTGTGAAATCCTTAACTCTGATAGGGATCAGAAATGTCATATGAGATTACCGTTTTAAGACAAATGATTTTACGTCCACATTTTTAAAGCTGAAATAATCTTCAGATAACCTTAGTATCCTTTTGGACTTACCTAAGGTGAAGATCAGTAGAAAAAAAGGGTGAAGGTCAAGCCATAATCACTGACAGTTTTATGATTTCTAAGGTGACATAAAAATGCACTTTTCACATACTTGTATCTCGTGTATAATGTGATAGGAAAAATGTAATGATTTTTGCATTTTGAAAAAATCAGTACAAAACTTTTATCATGTTTATGGGGAAAATTTTTAATGAAAATTGAATGTGTTGTTTGGAATTATTTGATAAGAGAATGAAGATAGAGAGAAGAAGAGGAAGATTGATTCATCTTTAACAGTCAATTGTTTGTAAATATTCGAATCAATTGTAGTTGTTCAAACAGGTACCTGTGTCAAAATGTCTCTTCTACTGATCTATTGATTAAGCTTTCTCTTACGTTTGTGTTTTTGTTGGGTTCTGACTTGCTAAAACCCTCGCCTTAACATGTTTTGGGACAAGACTTTTTGTCAGTTTCTGACTTTGGATGCTCTAAAAATTTCCTTCAGCTATATCAGTTCTGTTACTTTCACCATGTACAACGCAAAAAATCTAGATATACATTTATGTCAGCTTAAACGAAGATTCCCTGTACAGCTAAAATTAAAAAAATAGAGATATAAAAACAAAATCAGGACGAGGTCATCAAAAAACTTTTACCAGCATAAAAGATAACACAGGTCGTGTTCCGCATATTACCTACAGCCAAGATGCAGTTAAGTGCACAAACGTGAAAATAAATTTCAAATCTTCACCGAAAACTGATAAGGTGTAAGGCCATAGGAATGCAAGTTTGATTAAGGAGTGAATCAGTGGTCCAGTGGTAACGCGCTGAAATGGTAACCCAGGGGTCGCGAGATAGATCCCCGCTTCTCCACTAATTTTACTAATTGTCTTTCGGATGAGACGTAAACCGAGGTCCCATGTATCAGTGTTGTACACTGTGCATGCAAAAGAGCCAGCGGTGACTCTAGAACGTGATGTTTTCTGTATCTCGCAATATCTCCCACAATACAAAATAACTAACATCTGCAGGGGGCGTCGGTCATATGGGCAACCGGTACCGACGATAAATAAAGTCAGATAGGGAGAGACACATACTGTAGATCCACATTGTCGGGGAATTATTACCTGCAGCAGGCGCTTTATCGTATCTTTTGGACACTGTTGATCAAATAATGGCGGGAAAATTCAGATCATGCAAACAGACGGTGTTTCGCTGAGTACGTTCTCGGATGATATGTTCGGTGGCGTCGGTCATATGGGCAACCGGTACCGACGATAAATAAAGTCAGATAGAGAGAGACACATACACGTAAGAAAGACTGGGCGAGGCGTGATTGTTGTGCACTTTATATGTTTTAAGTAGAGAAAGTGCACAGTAAGTATATTAAACATCATAAACCTTCTGGAAAGATTACGAATATCGGGGCAATAAAATTGTCAGAAAACACCCAGTAGTTAGTACAAGTTCTTCCACTTTTGGTAAGGATCGTTTTCAGAGTGTTTGTTTCAGTGTTGTGTCAACCTTTAAGGACTTTTCAAAATGTAAAGGTGGTAAACTTTATAGTACTCTTGAGACAAGTGACATTGTCATGCCCCTTTCGCTTACGCAACTGTCACAAACAATTTTCAACGTTTCTGGTCCTTCTTATATTTTTTTCTTCTTCTTTGTTTAATTCAATATTTAGAAAATAAGTTAACATAATCAAGTGTGAAGGTATACAAGCGGATTTAATTTTTTAAAAATCGTTCTGTGTTCGTATTACAAATGGGAACGAAAGTTCAAGAATATAATTACATAATTCATTTTCGAGACCACAAACATATTGTATACACTTGATACATGTACCGTCTATTGCATATGCAAAGCGCCAGTCGAAAATATCCCACTATGCCACCATTTCACAACTTTAAAATCTTGAAAAGATGAAATGTACAGTGGGTAAAGAACATCTTTGAAAAGAATATTCGGCGTTGTCAGGAAATTGAAAATAAGTGACCTGCATTCGAGCTAAGACTACTGGTTTCTATTAAAAGAAACCCATGCGGCGGTTACTTCCCGTAAAAAATCCATGCGGCGGTTACTTCCCTTAAACAAATCCATGCGGCGGTTACTTCCCTTAAACAATATACAATGTAATAATATAAATCTATTTTCAGAAAAAAGTGCATTTTTCGCAAAATTGTAAGTGTATCTGTAGTGATAAATGATAATGAACATGCAATCACTGTTTTGCAACCTTTTTTCACCGCTATGCAGCTATGTTACCAGCGATGTACATTTAAAACTATTTTGATAGTACTTTTTTTGAGTAGTTCACAATTTTTGACTAATAAAATAACTGTTAACGTGCTTTCTGGACTACTACGCCGTTTTCGGTAACATTTGTATTGGTCAAGTAAGAAGGTCAGAAGTTAGGTAAGATAGCTACATCGAAAGACTGAAAAACTTACATTTTGTGAGTCGAATAAACATATATGTTAATTGTAATAACAGTTTTACAAAAGTAGTTATCGCTTTGTCAAATCAAAGTTTTTCGTGTGCCCATGATTTTTTCTATTTTGATATAAATGTGAGCATCCATTCAAATATCCTTAAACTTAACATTTATTTGTTCGGCCTGTAATTTATAAATGTCTTTTAGGTGTTACAAACTGCCAAACATACTTTAAAAAATAGTTATGCAATGAGATCTACCTTGTAAATATGGCACGATTTTATCACATTTATCTAGGCAAGGGCTGCAGAGGCTATCTTGAAACTCGACATATTTTCAAAAGCAGATGTTAAACTTTGCAAAAGTAATGCAAATGAGATGGCACAAAGTGAATTAAATAAAAATATAAATGATGTCAAAAGTGTCATTCAAGTTAACGAAAATCAAAATACCATTACCAATATTGCTCATATATCAGATGGAAAATATGACGTTTTCTGGGACAGTTGTATTTCAAACTTAAAGTGTAACACTCTTTTAGGACATTTTCAAAATAACGCTAGTGACAGAACGAGAACTTGCGAAGTCTTCAGAGATGAACAATTGTGTTCACGAACTAGAAATATGTTACTGGACATGAATCAACCAGTTCTGACTATTCCCGAACTTCAATGCTGTAAACTCGTGTGGCAAGATAAAGCTGTTGGGAAGCAGACGGATTTCCAAGGGAAAATAAAGTGCAAGATGATACAGCCTAGTATCGAAACATCAATGGCATTTGATAATATATTGGAACATGCAGATGAGAACTTCAGGAGTAAACACAAAAAAGTAACGGCCGTTCTAGAAAAATGTTGTGATACTAAACTCTACGATAATCTAAGGAATAAGACAAGTAAGTTTGAGACCAACAGAAATCCGCTACGGACTCCAAATAACTCTAGTGATAGTGTACAGTTGAGGAATGTAGCTTATTTTCCAAAACACACTATCAATGTCTCTGATGATGCGCCAGAAACTGCAGAAGACACAGTTGCCTCTGAGCAGATAAGAATGGAAATTAAAGCTGACGAGAAATGTGAAAATAACAACATTTTCAATCCAAGAACAGAAGAAAGCAAATTTAAATCCGAAAAAAGATTCAAAGCATATCAAAGCATTGATGTCTATTCAAAACGTGATAGGGTCCATTGTGACATAACTGGATCATGTTTTGATGACAAAGGATTTCTTTTCGTAGCAGACTATGCAAATGAGTCTGTAAAGTCATTCAATGTTTCAGAGAACCTCTTGTTATCAGTTGCTTTGCTAGACTGGAGTCCATGGGATTTAACAAGCCTTGATAACCATTGTCAGATTGCGGTCACCATTCCGGAAAAGGGAAAAATCCAGTTTCTCGCCGTTTCTGAGATGGGTTTTCTTCAAAAGGAACACGAAATTTCTGTAGATCCACATTGTCGAGGAATTATTTACTGCAGCAGGCGCTTTATCGTATCTTTTGGACACTGTCGATCAAATAATGGCGGGCATATTCAGATCATGCAAACAGACGGTGTTTTGCTGAGTACGTTCTCGGATGATATGTGCGGGGTCAGACTGTTTCGGTATCCATCTCATCTAGCTTTGAGCAAAGATCATGACGCCATTTATGTGACTGATTTCATCGAAAACTTCCGTAACAAAACTGCGCCTTGATGGCAATGTTGAAGCCGTTTTAAAGATAATGACGTCATAACAGATCCACGTGGTCTATCAGTAGATTATAATGGGAACTTATACGTTTGTGACTTCATATCAAACTCTTTGCACGTTTTAACGACCAATCTGGCGAAAGTAGGACTTGTTTCAAGCAAAGATGTGGGAATAGTTACACCTCGGAGTGTGGCTGTAAACAATTTAGACGATAAACTGTATGTGACAATGTTCAATAAACAAAATATTGCCGTGTTAGGGGAAAAATAACCCAAAATGCTCATACGTATACGTGTACTATAACATGTAATATTCTGCATGATATCATGCCTATTTTAGAGAAAGAAGATTTCTTCTTTCATCATGTAAATAATTATCATGGTTTTTCTCCGTCATTTCTGTCAACCATTTGCATAAGCAAAACTGCCACAAAAAGAAATGTTTAAGAACAAAAATGATAATGAAATTTATTCAAACATTCCTAACACCTAAAACAAATCTGCAGAAAGACTTTCCCGAAATCTTGACAGTTTATATGAACAAATAAAGAAGTTCTTAAAGTGGCATTAACCTTTAACCATCTACCATTAAATGTGACAACTGTAGAATAGCCCCCTTCAAGCTGTGTTTCTCTTCCCTTTTTATATAAATACATTCTTATTTAATTATCAATTTTCTCAGCGACCCTATTAAGCCTTATACCATTGACAGATAGTAAATTGCGTATGCGTTGTCACATTGAAGGACATTTTTGTTTGATATCGTCTTAGGGTTTATTGATTAATCTAATTCTCTCAAGAAAACCTTTTCTTTGTTCAGATATTTTAAGAAAAGCTCTCATACCAAGCCCATATTGTTAGATCTGCCTACGAAGGACTTCCCTTTATTCAACTGTTGTTGTTTTTGGAAAAGGAGTGTGTACTTTTTTATACAGTAAGTAATCAATTTGTCTTATATAATGTTTCTTCTTTTTATTCTGAAATGCATTCATTAGTATAGATTTTGATTTTTATATTTAAAATTCTACGTTTACCCAATTTTAAATGTGAGAAATGTTTTGTATCTAAAATTCAAATTGGAATTCAATCTAAAAATATAATTAACTAAATGATTTAGATTATTCATTTTACCGTGGGGAAACCAAAACAAACACAAAATTAGATATGAATATATCAGTAAACAATCGGACTTTTTACGTTATGAAATAATACTCAATATAAAAGGACAAAATATTATTATTATTATATATCCGAAACCATCCTAATAAATAGCTTTCTTTTCGCTGATACCTAGAAACAGTAATTAAGAATTCTATCTCAAGAACTGATAACTACTAGTACTTACATATAGTATAACTATTTTCAAAAAGTTGATAACTAACTTTGTATATTGTTTTTATTTTTCAGGAGCTGAAAGCAATATGGCTGAAAATGACACAGAAGCCGACGTCAATCAAACTATTGAAGACGTCAAAAGAAAAAAAGAAGAGAGCGTGTTATCTGACGTTGACTTTCTTCACAAAGAGTTGACTAATGTTAATAGAAAACTTGAAGTAATGCATCTTGCCTTGGAAAAGGCTAGAACAGACCATAAACAAGCCGTTGAAACCAAAGACAAAGAAATCCATAATCTGCAAGAAAAGCTTAACAACATGCAAGAAATTGTAGACAGACTTACATTTGAGAAAGAAAGGCTCTATTCGAAAGGAAGACTGCGTGAATGTGACATGACAGAATTAAAAAGAGAAATCGGGAAGCTGAAACTGCAGCTTGAAGAAACAGAATCAAAAGCAAAGAAACGTGAAGATGTGAATGCAATTTTACTGGCCCAAGAGAAGGCTATCAAAGAAGAATTAAGGGACGAAATAAAGGAAGAAATGGACAGGAATACACGTGCTTTACATGATGATATGCTGGCTATACTGAAAGAGGTCCAAGCGGAAAAGAAAGACGTTGCAGCAATACTTCAAGAGATACACGGAGATAAGACTGACGTGACAGAAGTTAAAAAAGGAATACACAAAGCAAACAACAAAGGAAAATTGCACAGGAACTGTTTTGAAAAGGCGCATCACTGATATTTGTGATATGGAAACGAAATTAATAATCAACCTTTGAAAAGTACCTGCTCCTCTTCGCCGTCAAACGTTTCTAGGTTAAAAGACAATTAATTATAATATATTAATTGACCTGAAAATCGTTACAAATCCCGGAAAGTTGCTTTCAGTAAGTAGTTTTCTTGACAAGTTTTTACAGCTGATTCAGTTGCAAATGTTCCGTTAAACAATTGCTAAAACGTATACAATTGAATATTCGATCAAGCTTTTGTTTGTCATTTAATGGTTGTTAAAATGGTATGTGTAGTTTGATTCTCACTTGCGGTGTCAAGATTGGCACAAGGAACAGTTAACATACTAGCACGTGTTTATAACTAGAATCTGCTTCATGTCATATGTGGTACTTAGACGACATTTTAGCAGATTTGGGTTATCTTAATTCATGTAGTAATCTTGTTAAGTGACTTAACTGAGAAAACTTTGTTCTATTGTATGAGTCACTTTAATTAAAATACTTACTGAATGTTACTTTTTAAAACTGACATCGAGGATTTCTGCTTTTTATTCTTACTAAGGAAATTGTATTGTGTAACTGTTGTCGGTTTTTCCCACCTTGATTGCACTATATAAAAGAGAAATTCTAATTTTATGATTTTACTTGTGTTTTAAATTGATTTTGAGTCTAGTATATGTTCTGATATGCAGATACCTTTTACTCAAATGCACATTTTATTGTTGCTTTTGCTTTGTTTTAAGCACGAATTTTACGTTCACAGCTCTTTATGTGTATTGACCTTCAATAACAAAACATACTCAATACCATTTATCGTAAAGTTTAAGCCGTTCATAGTTGACAGTGTGTATACATAAGGTCGTGGGGATGTAGTGGACTTTTCCTTACCCTCGGTTTAATAGTGCTTTGTTATAAGAAACTTTCTTGTGACAAAATATAAGTAATTTAAAACACTTCTATTAGGAGATTTTAAAGATAAGGTCATTAAGGACTCCAAACCTCGCCGAACTAAATACATTTATCAAGCAAGAAAGGAAACATTTCAAAATCACTGTTTCCCTTAGTCGGGTGGTAAAGTAAGAAAAAAGTCTGTAATCATTTGCATAGATAGAAAATAATGCCGTTTGAGAATAAAACACAAGGACTACACCAAATGCTGCAAACTATTAAAATATAATCACAAACATGGTACGAGTTAACCCTACCACTTAATGAAGAGGGAACGATAATAACGAAAATTTAAAACTAAACATCTGATCAAAATATGAAATAGGTTAACTAAGTAGTTTTTTGAAAAATTAATTACTGAGTCGTTGATACACATTATTTATTTATTTGCCACGTTGAAAGACGTTTACTTATCAAATAAGCTAAAAACCAGATTTTCAGTTTATCCCAATAAGAATTTAATTTCAAAGTCAAACCTAAAACGAAACAAAAAAAGAACAACAGCACAAGAATAACAACTGATTCGAATGGGTATTGCAATAACAATTATCGTATTAATTAAAACAAATTAATAGCATTCTTCTGTTAGAGGTTCTGCACTACTCCCACATTACCTTAAAAATCTTTGTAGTTTGTCATCACATATAATAACAATTTAATGCAATCAACATAACGAGCTTTGTATGTTCTTTTGTTTTGTTATGTTCTGTTTGTTTCACTTCCTTCTCCTGTTCCTTCTCCTGTTCTGGTTTGTCCTGCCATACTCTGCTGTATTTCTGTTTTGTTCTTTTTCTGATCTGTTCTGTTCAGTTCTTCTCTGTTATGTGTCTGTGTCTGAGTGTTCCTGTTCTTGCTCTGCTCTGCTCTGTTTTGGTACATTACATTTTGAATTTGAATGTTAGCAAATGCAAGTGCTTGGCGTTGGTTTTATCTTCCTTCTTTTATGTATTACATGTATGTGCTGGAACAATTATAGATCTATACTTAAATTCTTGATATTTTTATCTCTAGTTACAATGCCTGTCTCTGCTATTCACGACGTATTCTTTGTCAAAATGTATAACGTTACGTTTGTTATCATTTGCATATTCGTACAATCTCTTCTTTTGAAGGAAAAAAATATCTGTCAATCTACTATATAACTTCCTGAAAATAAACTGTGTAAAAAGATTCATCCTTGTACTACCTTATTTTGTTGTTTTTGGAAGGACGTGATAGGTGGACAAAGATTGCTTATAACGTATATTGTGTTATGTCTATATATGAGTTTATTTATCGTTGATACTGTTTGCCACATAACCGACGCCCCCACCCCACCCCAACCCCCTGCAGAGTTTAAGCTATTTAAGTTTGTAGGGGATATTGCAAGATACAGGAGCGGATCAGTGGTTAAGTGGAAACGCGCTGGACTGGTAATACGCGGGTCTCGAGATCGATCCCCCGCTCTTCCACTAACATTACTAATTGCCTTTTGGATGAGACGTTGAACCGAGGTCCCATGTATCAGTGCTGTACACTGCAAAGGAACCAGGAGTGTCTCTGGAACGGGATGCATACTGTATCTTGCACTATCTCCACAACATAAAATAACTGATCTCTGCAGTGGGCGACGGTCATATGGGCAACCGGTACCGACGATAAATAATCTCAAATAGATAGATAGGAGATTGCCAGATACGGAAATCATTCCATTCCAGAGCCCATCCCCCCCACCCCTCCCCCATCCGCCCCTTTAGCTCTTTTTGATGCTCAGTGTATAGCACTGAAACGTTAGGCCTCGGCCTAATGTCTCATTAGTAAGGAACGATCCCTGAAATATTGGCCCAGCGCGCTATAACTGTACCACTAATCCGCCTCTACTTTTATTATGTCTGAACGAGTATACTTATTCGCTTCTCTCAGCTGAGGAAAAATGTATAAACGCAAGCTTACACCTTATTTATTTACTTATAAAGAACAACAGATCAGGAGCATGTCGTTCAGCATTTATCACGTTTACTGTTACTTTCCCATTACATATCGTGTAGTGATTACTATGAAAAACAGCAGACGACAAGAATAAATCAAATTTCTTGCATTTCTACTTTCTTCTTTTTTTACAGAACGTAGAGTATATATAAATTTAATATCACATTAACGAACCTTTAGATAAAGTCACACGATAAACTTATGAACACCAAAAAACGAAACTGAAAATCTAAGATATTATTACCAACCATAATAAATTAAACATTTCTTTATCGAAACATCTTATCCTTTTCTTTTGAGAAAAGGAAAATGAAGTACATGTATGTGCAGTCACAAATGTGTCGTTTTAAAATCGCCTGAACTCGCACGGAGGGACTAAGGGGCCATTCCTTTTTGTTATTTTCTTTCGTTATTCGGAGAGCTGGCTCCACTCGTTCTATTGAAACGGAATGAAGTCTAATGTTCTCTTTTGTTCAGTTTACTGTTAGATTGCCCTTAAACCCCACCCCATGATCGCTCGCGTAGTCAGGAACAAGTGGCTGTAAGCAAGCCATGGTCAGCAAAGTTTCTATCTGGCGGGACCAGCATAGACTGTTTTCCTTCATTTTCTATAGAAAGTGAGTCCTCCTCAATATTTTAGTCAGATTAGTAAAACGGCAAAACTTTCAACACAAGTGTAACAACAGCGTGAACTTTGCGTTTTGTTCAATGTTCCACCCCACCTTTGTTTCTTGAGACAGACTTTCTGTATACAATACTTTTGACTCATAGCCAGGCATTACTTTCTTAACTGCTGTTGCTTCAAGCTTTCAAAGTCTCTAATCTAATACCTTCATAAAATGTATTTTCTTTCAGCTTATACATTTTTCTGATCTCGTGCCACTATGCCGACGTTTGTTTAGATGAATGTATGATTTTGGCGGAAATTCTTTTACGATCCATTCTAAGGCCTGCTGACAAAGATGCCTATCGTGGAATTTTATTTGAAACGAGAATGTTTTATCCGATTTTTGCAGTTACGCAAGCACACGGATGACTCCATCGTCGAAACCCACTTTTAACCATTCCGTTTCACTCTACATATCGACTTGGGGACAATTGGTTTTAAACATGTCGTACTCAGTAAAAGATAATGACGTTCTTTAATTGGTTTCAGAAATAATTCCTTTAGCAATGCTAGCCTATGAAATAACTCGTTATATTGGAAAACGGTCACTAAAACCACTGCATTATCAAATGACACAGTATTACAGTCATATATGGTCAAAATGTATCATCAACGGCAAAATGCTGTATGCATGCCTTACCTCGCCATTTTACTTTCTGTAATTGAAATATTATTTGATGTATTTACAATAAATGAATGGAAATTTGACGTCGACTGAACTAGTGTAGAAAAATTCACCTCTCACAAATTGATTCTCTGGTTCCCAGCAGTAAAGTGAAGTACTGTTTCCTGGTTCAAGCAAATAATAATAATTTTCTTCATCGCTTATACCATATTCATTTAAGTTCGTGAAGTTAGCTCGGAGATCAGCAATCGACATTCAGCTCGACATTCGTTTTTTAAGTATTTTTCGTGTTTTGAATGTCGAGCCCAATGTCGAGCTGGCTCAACATTCAGCTCGACATTTGTTTTTTAGTATTTTTTCGTGTGTTGAATGTCGAGCCAAATGTCGAGCTGGCTCAACATTCAGCTCGACATTCGTTTTTAGTAGTTTTTCGTGTTTTGAATGTCGAGCCGAATGTCGAGCTGGCTCAACATTCAGTTCGACATTCGTTTTTTTAAGTATTTTTCGTGTTTGGAATGTCGAGCCGAATGTCGAGCTGGCTCAACATTCAGCTCGACTTTATTTTTTTAGTATTTTTCCGTGTTTTGAATGTCGAGCCGAATGTCGAGCTGGCTCAACATTCAGTTCGACATTCGTCTCTTAGTATTTTTTCGTGTTTTGAATGTCGAGCCGAATGTCGAGCTGGCTCAACATTCAGTTCGACATTCGTCTTTTAGTACTTTTTCGTGTTTTGAATGTCAAGCCGAATGTCGAGCTGGCTCAACATTCAGCTCGACTTTATTTTTTTAGTATTTTTCCGTGTTTTGAATGTCGAGCCGAATGTCGAGCTGGCTCAACTTTCAGTTCGACATTCGTCTCTTAGTATTTTTTCGTGTTTTGAATGTCAAGCCGAATGTCGAGCTGGCTCAACATTCAGCACTTGTCGACAAAGTAAGCTAAATTCTTTTTACAAAAGAAGCTCTAATAAATAGAAAAATGAGAAACATTTCTAAAAAAACACAAGACAATCAACATGTGTTTTCATCTTGAACACTCCACGACCCTTATCTCTTTTTTAAATTCGTTTAGCTAACTTATATGTACGTGTACAGTTCAAAAGGTACAATGCACGAAATTTGAAATAAGTATAAACCATTGAAGCAAATTGTTTATTTGTTTCACTTTTGTCATGTTCAAAGAAGTACGTAACATTCTGTTTTGTACAGAATTTGTTGATGAAATCACAGAAATTTATACAAGTAGTAACTTTGGTAAGACACTTGAAAAAGAGTTAAGATATTTTTACCAGGTACATAGAAGAGCCTCGTTACCGCTGTAAACAATTACCGTCGAGCCAGATATTCCGGTCTGTACCGGCAGCCAGTTTAAGATTTTATAGTATTCATTGTACATCTTTTTTTTTTCAATTTTTAATAGTACCATAGTGCAGAAAGGTCGTATATATAATACTTCAAAGAAGAACTTACAAAATTTCTGCACTAGTGATTGGATAAATAGCTTCTTATTTACAAAAAAAAATGAAAAAAAAAATGTTTGCCCATTCGCTTAAATTTAACTGTGCAACTATAAGACATTTGTTATCATATGCACTTTGGGGATTAAGCAATACCCATTTCTGTTATTACTATGAAAAGGTAGTGACAAAATTCCCATTTTATTTGCAGATGTTTCAAATTAAAAATCACCGGGCATAATATTGACAAAAACACAAAAGCACAAACTTTACATCAGTGTGACAACAAAAGATTTTCATAATAAAGAAAAATGTGAATTAAGGATTTTCCACAATGTCTGATGAAATGGGATAAAACTATTTCTTTTTTGTCATTTTCTTATTGAAGTTCTCACACTTTTTACTGAACAGAATTATATAATCTCACTGCAGTCTTGTTAACGTTCCTGATCTACTTAATAATCTGTTTTGATTAGTTTGATTCAGTTTGTCTCTATCAAAACTGTTTTTCTTTATTTAATAAGCCTTTTTGTACTTTTCTTTTTTTCCAGACAACAGTTCATAAGAATTGTCAAGCACATTTGGAAATATAACAATCATGCTGTAAAAATGACATCACTAATCAACATGTAATTTTTTTTTGGTCTGTGGTCGTTCTTTTTATCATCCATGCTATGTGCCCAAATGACCAATGCCTCCTGATGACTGAGTCTTTAGTTAGTTTTGGTTGTGAGAGGATAGTTTAAAATACAAGCAGTATCCCATTTCCATAGTTATACCTGGTTCTTTTATATGTACATTTTAAAGCACCGGTACATTTAAATTCCCTTTTTAATAACGCAACCAAAACTACATGTAGTACTGTAGTAGAGGAGCAGGGGCCTAGAGGTGAAATTTTCTTCAGTCTGCCTGACACTAAACTTAAGTTCATATAAGATAGTATAGTTAAAGTAAAAGAACAAATATGCAAAACAAATCTGTTTACATTTCGCTGCTGAAAAAAAATGTGTTGAAATTTGGGCAGTAGTAGAAGTGAAATAAGATTAAAAAATACAGTGACGGAATATTGGAGGGTGGTATTGTCGAGAAAGGGGGCGGGGTTTATTCCATGTAAACAATTAAACCATGTCTGATTACCACCTTTCGATTCTGAAAACAACAAAATGATGAGGGTTTTGTCTTTTGAAAATGTGTCTTATTAATATTTTATTATCATAAAATGTCTTTTACGGACCTTTATGAGTCACCTTAGTACATAGTAGAGTACGCTTTTGTTGCCGCTTTGTGTCTGCTGTTCGTCGCCAGCATTTTACAATAACCCTTACCCTGCTGGAGGAAGACCAAGATCAGACTGCACATACGTGCAGTCTAATCATGATCTGCACTATTTGCCATTTAGTCAGTTAATTTTCAATAATCACCCCCATAAACAATTAATGGATCTGTCCAAATTGAAAGATGGACGAGTTCATTTTAGATATTTAGGATGGTAAGGATTAAATATAGGGAATATCTCAATCGAGAGCCATAATTGAACAGTTGTTGGCTAGAGTAAACTCAAAGTCTTTAGAAGCTAACACAACATAAGTACATGAAGCTTCAGTTCACTTACTGGTAGCAATTTTATTGCCCACTGTTATATCAGTATGAGCAGTTCATCCATTTAGAGCCAAATCTCGGGCGTGTCTAGATGGATTGGGGTAAAACCAGGGCTCTAAACCTCAGAATCCAAGAATAGATTTTATGTCGCAGATTGTAGAGGCTATAGTTATACAAATTCAAGAAAAAGGGTCAGTAATCAATAAAACTATTATTTATTTACACCTGTTAATAGTTAATTTCTCATTTCGCCACCAGTTCAGAAAAAGACACCAGTATTCAGAGTAAAGCATAAAATCAGAGAAGAAATACTTCATACATACTAGTAATTATAGCACATAACATTATTGCATTACATTTATTTCCAGCTTGTTGTTATTAATAACACAATTAAACAAATTTTATCAGTTTTATAGATATGTATCTCTATATATGCATCTGTCTTAAATAATTTTAGCTTTTCCTAAAGGGATTTGTATCCCAGAAACCCAGACCAACTCCTGTAGTAAAACTAAAGTTTCGAGTGGTCTCAGCAGAGCTTGAGAATTAAGTATCTCTTACACGAAAACAAAAACAAGCACTTAATGTAGCAAGAGCATCAATTGCAATACCTAAGCCCAGAAAAACAGCTGTAACATCAACAGAAAACTCCCTGGAATCTTCTTCAGAACGTCTTCCAAATCGGGGCAAGCCAGTTATGTTTACATATTTACGATAGTTTAATTTATCCGCCCGAGAATTGGACTGAGTTTACCATTGATAAGACTGTAAAGCAGTGGAAAGTTGAACAGGAATTTAATTTTCGTTTGATTTAATACTTCTTTCAATTGTCAATACGGTGTACCCGCTTCTTGTGGATTAATCAATGTTGTTTTTTTTTTAAACAGTAACGATTGTTTGTTTGGATATCTAGAAAAATGTATGGCTTAGGCGAACAGGTCTGGGGTACACGTCTAGCTAAGATAACAACATCGATCACTGTTTGACGTTACAAACCAACCTTCAAAACTGTAGTTTAAAATGTAGATTAAGTATATGTACCGGATGTAACCGAATATGCATAAGTATAAGTATTTAAAAATATGGATATAAGGTTTGGGTGTAAGACGAACAGTTTCTGAAAGATATTATCACACAGATCACAAATATGATGGATAATTTTCAAAAGTGCATGTTCTAAATTACACATTTGGTAATTCATACATGCAAAAATTTACAAATGTCTCTCTACTAAAACTCTTAAAGCGACTGACTAACAGATGGGCCGAAAATGAAAAAGAAAAAAGGAAATGTTTATGCATCTAGAAATTCTAGCTGTAATTGTGAATAACATATCTAAACTAAGTTACTGGCTAATTTTTTGTTTCAGGAACGCATCATAAATAAAGTTTTACATACTTTTATCGGTAAAAAAATTACCCCGTTGGTCACGGGGTAGAATACTTTGATTAATTCATTAATTTCGTAGAATCATAATAAATAGTCTCTGTTGCTCAGTGGTGCAGATTGTCGCTATATATTTTACTGACAGAAAGGGCATGGGTTCGAATCCTGGTGAAATCAAAACTTTTTCAGTTTTCATGGACTATAGAATCATAATATTATGGGTTTTTTCCATAGTATACGAACTTCTTTTAAATTCTAAAGAAAAAAAATCAACTGAAGTCCGTGAGTCGGTGAATTAATGCAGAACTTTGAATAATGAAATACTGAGTTATGCAACAAGTAAATCTTGCTTAATTACAAGTGTCACAAAAACTTATAATATCAAACATGCAAACATTATAAGTCTTTTTCAGTAAAAATTCAAATTGCACTAAAAACCACCATCCTAAAACAGCTTTCATAACTAATAAAAAATATGTTATGAATGTCTATATTGCGAAATTACAATGTCAGTCCTTGCCAAAACTGTCAATCCGTCGACCTTTAAAATCTGATAGTGTCGTATCAAATGAAACTACTGAACTACTGATACTCATTTTCTCAGTCACCTACTTCTGACAGACAGGTTTAAAACTTGTCGGGAATACTATTATACAAAAAACAATTATAATAATAATTTAATATAAATATATAAAATAATGAAAGAGACTTATCCTTTCCGATAATTCTGCCCAGTGGTAATTGGTAAGTCAACTTAAATCTGTTATGAAAACATATCAAGCGAGCTAAGATAAAAATTTGTATATGCCAAACATGCTAAAAATGATTGATATACCTTCATACATTTGCTACGTTGAAGTAATCATACTTCAAATACTGCCAACGACTTTCTGAGCATTTCAATCGTTTTCAAAGTGCGACATGTTCAGATGTAACAAATGTACCTTGCGCATTGTTGACAGATCTCGGCATTTGTTTATTTATTTTCAAATCAAAACAGATACAACCGGTTCCGTTTTACACTGCTTCAAGTTAATACTTCAGTACTGAAAGCTGAAAAGTCTCTAATGCCTTCTACCTAGTCATCTAAAACTCTTGCAACCAAAACTCAACTGTCAGCTGACCCAGTAGGAAACATTGGGGGAGGGAGACAAAATAGTTTCTGCACTTAATTACCCATAACTTAGCCTTTTTCGCATTTTTTTAATAAAGCAAAAATACAATTTCGGGAAACAAAAATTGGTGGTGATTGTTATGTCCCCTGCCGGCTTTCTACAGGTCTGTTTTGGAACATCATAAAGCAGTCATTTAATCTACTGGTTCGTTTCTTGGGTAGACTTAGCCTTAGCGGATAACCAGTATTATGTGCATCTACTTCTGCAAGTAAATGCCTTCATCTCTATAATTTACGGCAGCGGTAGAGAGAGAATGGCAGAGGAAAAATTCCCATACATATTCCTCATCGGAATTTACTTTATCCAACTGGGTTTCTTACTCATGTGCTCGGGATTACATTCAACAAGGCCCGGACGGGACCCACACGAGCAACCGGGCGAGATCAAGGCTCGTTTGATGAGGTTAATCTATGAAGAGAAAGTTTAATCAAAACTCCTTATATGGGTGTTGTAGGATGTAACATTTTCTGAAATCGCCACCATGTCGACTTTGTAAGGATCAGGGGTTAAAGCAAACCCGGTCTGTCACTGAATTATGAAAATACACAGTATTATAGTCATACACAGTCCAAATGTATCACCAATAGCGATATATGTAAAAAAAACACCTTGCCATTCTTCTCTGACTTGCTTTTTAAATACAGGAGTTATCATTTATTGTATTTTACAATAAATCAGTTGAAACAAATCATTATAATTTTCTTTAACGCTACTGCCGCATACATTTTACGTTTTGTATCAAATGTGAAAAAAGTAAAATTTATACCATACACGCTTAACGAAAGTTAGACATGTTTAAAATCAGTTAGAGATATAAACTTTGTCGTCAAACTGTAACGCCACATGTATTTTGAATGAAAGGAATAACGTGCTTAACATTTTGAAATGTAGATCTAGATTCTGTGAATTAAGACGACATAGTAGTGCGAAGAATACATTTGTCTAAGGTGAGGACAATATTTTTTTAACAAATTATTTTCATCGTCTTTAGTTTATGGTTGCATTTTTTAGCATACCGATCAATCAGTTTCAGCATCAAATATGAAAATAGTTCGACGCGGACGCAATGCCATTCGCAACAACTCGGCTTTTTCCGACAACTTCGTATAAAGACTTCGTATGTAAGTGTAAGGATACACCAAACGGTAATTCGCCCCGGCTATAAAAATATAAACAAACATGGCAGAACTCAAGCAGTGTTTGTCTTTTGCATTAGGAAAGAATGAAAATAAATGTTAATTTAAAGTATAAACAGGTAGAGGCTTTAAGAAATGTTTTCAATTTAGCAGACACCACCTGTATTATTAAAATAGTCCAATATGGCGTCTGCAACATTACTTCCGAGATGACTTATTGAAGTCGCCCGAGGTGTTCCGAATGACGCAATACTTTATTTAGCTTGTATTTCTGTATTTTTAGGTTGTAGATCTTCTGCTGAGCACTTCAATAGTTGTACGTTTTGCATTTAGAGTTTAAAGTATTTTAAGTAATGGACTTTTATTTTTGACAGTAATGTTTTACATTCAAGCATTCATGTATATTGCATTGCTGACCATTGAATTTTTTAAAGTTTTGTTTTCAGTTTTTTTGTGACGGTTTGTTTACGCAATTTATGTATATTTTGCATTACCTAACATTTCAGTGTTGTGAAATTTGTATTTAGAAATCTGTACATTGTCACTGAAATGTTTTTCTAACCCTTGTATAATAGGGTGCGATGTTTATGTTCCAATGCTGAGAACTTCATTTTGTATAGCTTTAGAATTTCATTTATAATGTTTGCACAAATGTATTTCCTAGCATGTATTTTTGAACATGTAAAGTGAAAATTCAAAATGTGATATGTTTAATCAAGACACCTATAGAGGAACGGATAAATGATATCAAAAATTATTGCTGTTGAAAAAAACCCAGGCTATAAAATTATAAAAAATAATTCAGCATATTGTGAGATACTTTTGTTTTAGAACAGAATCTTGTGTAGAAGGATATATTGACCCTATATAAAGACTTTCACAAACTCTCGGGATGCATACAAGTAGATGGACTGCCTAAAGAATCATCCCACCCACTCACCAAGGAATGGATGAAAGCAAAACTTTTCTTTTGAAAAATGACTATTGCAATCCAACGAAGAAAATTTAATGTACCATGTAGGGGTAATGATTTTCGTGATAAATTTGAATTTACGGATCTGACCTGTCTTGTCTTTAAGAGATTGAATCCTGCTTTAGGTGATTTACAGTTTTGTGTGTCTGTTTGAAACAAGCATGCTCCAGAAACGTTAACAAATCTCTTAAAATATAGGCCTCTCAGCCATTTCAATTTTGATGACTTACTGCAGATAAAGTAAAGTCAATGATTTGCAAGTCAAACTCTACTAAACTTTGCCTTTTTTTCAAAGATTGTATCATGTTTGGAATGTTACAAATTTATTTCATGACCTACCAGTGTTTTATTGCCATTTATACAGTTTTATGAGGCGGGAATTAGTTTCCTTGGGAACTGGTATTTTCCTTAAGTTTCTCTAACAAATTCAATCAATGATGTACCAGTGAAAAATATTGTATTACTTTTTCCAGAACATTGCCAAAATTTGCACACGTGTATATGTTTTTATATATTGCTTTCTTCCATTTAAAAACCATTAAATTCTCTTTATCATCAGTATGGATTCAGGTCTTGGGCATCTATAAGTAAGTACAAATGAGACGGTTAAGAAGCAAAAAAATCTCTTAACAACATCAAAATGCAGAAATGCCTTCATTATGAGTAGGTTTCAGTCATTCAACGTCAGTTTTATGCAGATTTCTAAAATATCTGGAATATTTCGATTAGACTTTGTAGGAAATAGCAGTTGAGCATAAACTCGGTAGGGACTACTTCCCTACCTACATAAGCACTTGTTGACAGAATTAGCTTAATTCTGTTTAGAAAGTTTTACAGCCAAAATATAAAAGATTTTTTTTTCTAAATAAACAGCCCGTTTATATTGCAATCTTGAAATTATCGAGACTCTTTTTTTATGGGTTTGTCAACTACATGAAATTTGTAGGTGGTTTACAGTTCAAAATGTCAAATGTCTTAATTTGTTTCACCTTTGCCATCTGTAATAAAACGGCCCAAATTTTCTGGTCAGGGCTTTGCCGAAACACCGATTTTGCAATAATTTTTCTTCCACATGCGTAGTAGTTGATAGTAATTGAGTTGAAACGATTGGGGTACATTGGTGGATTATCTACCCTGAATACTCTCTAATATTGCTTTGGTCCTTCCATTTGGATTCCTCTGCTTTCATCGCTATTTTCTCTTTTGGTATGGTGATAATTAAGCCTAATAATTTGCAACATGATAGTCAGATTAAACATTTAGTTAGCAACATTTTTTGCTAATACCATAATGTTTTTTTTTGTTGTTTTTTTTTGGTCAATCCTAACTTTTTATTTAATATATAAGTGACAGTTTTCACAGCTAAAAGTCAAGACAATCACAAAGAGAAACAAGGATAAAGTCAGAGGATTCCAACTGAAAGGACCAAAGTGCAATTTGGTCTACCTTTGATGTTATCTGAGTAAGGGAGATAATTTTTTTATCAGCAATATCCCTCATTAAATATAAAAATGTCTTTGATAATTAGTTACTAAAGTATTTCTCTACAATGACATGCATTGTTTGTATCTTAATGAGCTCAGAGACTTTATTCTTTTTATTTTTGATTACTTTTTCATTCCTGATTTTACGGTTTGTATAGAATTTGTAGTTTATTCGAGACATTAACCTTGATAAACGGTCTTGTAAAAATATTTTATTTATTAGACAAAAGTCCTGTTAACAGTACTCCATTATTTTGTTCTTTCGAATGTCCAACATGAGTGGAGATTTTTTTGAGATTGCAGCATTTAAGTTTTACGTTAAAGGGCCTTAAAATGTTGCAGTAGGACGTCGGTTGTTATATATATCTAAATGACAGGTGCCAGTTTATCCCAGGGAAGTTTTACTTAAGTCAAATTTTGTAAATCCGTTTTCAGATATATTGTTCAAGCCAAAAATGAATTTTCGGTTGTATTTTATAGATATTTAGTACTGAAACGAACCAGAAACTGTTCTGTGAAAATTTCCAACTCATCCTAGTTTCTTGTTGTTGTTGTCGTTGTTCTTGCTTTTTTAAGGACAGATAACGTGTTCTACCCACTTGTATGAATGAAACAAGAAAATGAATTAAATTACCCCTCCCTGAAATTGCTATAAATTACACTAAAAGATTAATTTCAATTTTTTTTCAAAATATTAGTGTTTGATTTGAAGGACACTTTTCTGCTTAATGTGACAAAAACTCTGATTAATTAAACAGTGTATCAGTTTTATATACATGTGTCCCTTTATATTCATGTGTCTCAAATCATTTTAGCCTTTCCAGATGGAATTTGAATCCTACAAATCCAGACCAACCCCTATAGGCAATCTCAAGTTTAAAGTAGTCTCAGTAAAACTTGAGAATTTATCTCCTACACGAAGAAAAAAAACAGCGCTTAATGTAGCAGGAACATCAATACCAACATCGAATCCCAGAAAAACAACTTTAACATCAACAAAAAAGCTGGAATCTTCTCAAGAATGTCTTCCAAATCGAGGATCGCCAGAAATTTGTTTACATATGTACAATAGTGTAATTTATCCACCGGAGTATTGGACAGAGTTTACCAATAATAAAACTGTAAAGCAGTGGAAAGTGGAAGAGAAAGGAAAGCCCATGTATAAATTAACACCTGTAGACCAGTCTACTTTCAACTCTGTTAAACAGCTAGTACAAAACACATGGGAACCAGACAAAGTAGGTCGAGGATATGATGCAAAAGGGCTCAGTGACCTAAATTTTATCTCTGTTAATATAAAAAAGATTGAACGAATCGAAAACCTGAATCTCTTTAAAAAGTACTGCCATAGCAGACAACAGATGTTTCACAGAGCTGCAGAAGGTATTTAGATTACATGCATGTTTATTATAACATTTTATTGTTCGAGTGCTAACAATGTGTTCATTCTTGTACTCTGCATTTAAGTTTAAATGTATAAACATACTATGGCTTATATCTGTAGTAAATGATGATATTATTATGCCCCTGGCAACTAGTGATCGAACTAGTCACTGTTATCTAATGGTACCACAACTTGTCCAGATGTGTTTCATTTGCATTCATTTAAATCAAAAACACTTTTTAAAGCAGTTCGGGTAAGAGTTTTGAAGTTTTGTTTCCAACGTTTTGGTCGGTGCATCTAAAGTCATTGATAGCTTTTGGTTTGTAAGTTTCAGTCTTCAAGACACTGGCACGCCTGTCTGGTGTGAACAATGGCTGTTCGAATATTGAGAAAAACCTTGATAGAAAATGGAAAGAAAGGCTTTTTGAAGAAGTAAATGAAGGCTATTTCTTCCATGGCACGAAGAATGATCGGGTTCTGGGTTTAATAAGGCAAGATTAAGATACAAGAATGGCGAAGGATGGAACAGTATTCGGACCTGCTGTGTATATGGCAGAGAGTTCAACAAAAGCTGACCAGTACACAGGTAACTATCATAACTATATGACTTAAGAAATAGTCTCCTTTTGACTCACTTGTACTCAAGCTTTAGTGATCTGCCTGTGTCTGTTGCGCTAAGCCATTAATCATTTGCTTCTAAGAATATTTCGTCCTATACCACCTAGTAAGCGTTGTTGGAACTTGAGAGAAATTTTCCTTTTATGACCCCCTTAAAGATTTTCAAACATTTAAACTTTATGCAGAAGTCTGGTTGTCATGGCAACGAAAAGAAATAAACAGCAAGGCTTAGAGATGAGATAGTTGGTATGAAGCAAGCATTGTTTAGAGGTCCTCTACAAAGACCTTTCAAAATGTGTGCTTGATATCAAAATAGTTCTTACCCCAGGGTTCATAATTTTTGCATTAACTAATAGAGACACAGTGTTTAAAACCCATATTTTGTTTAGAACCATTGAAACTAAGGCTAAGATAGTTGGCCTTAAGGATTATGTGTATGTCTTTCACAAAATATTGTTAATCTGTGACTTTAGAGGCCCATCAAGTCCCAAAAATGCTACTATTGATTTCTCAAAAGCTTTTCATTTTTGGTGTACTGTAACAATTTCCATAATGGTACTCGACTCATATAGTCGAACCTTGTTCTGTTTCCTTTGCTTTTTGGTCACTAGTAACGCTATAGTGAATTAGTATTTTGTATTGATGTCAAATACCACTTTGTTTACATTTTTGCTACGTTAGTAAGAAATTATTTCATATTCAGCGCAACTTTCTTCAAGCGATAAGCATCTAGCATGCTCTAAATCCATTATTAAAATATTGTAAAACGCATTTTTGCCTTTTTTGAGAGGAAAAATTGTAGCCATGTCTGACGCCTAAAGTGCCTTTAAATATTGATCCTGCCTTGTGGTAGACCTGATGTGTATGTCATAGAATAGATAAAGTTTAAAATCTTCTTGAGGGAAACTGTAAGTCCTTGGCATGAAGCATCATCTAGATGTCCTCTTCCAAGTCTGATAAAAGATTATAACTAGAATCTGTAGTATCTTCAATGCTTGGATTGCATGTTTTATATACATTTTAGAACTAGTAAAATTTATATAAAAATATCCTAAACCATATGGCATAGGCCTAGACAATTGGCGTTTAGGTTTGTCTAGAAGTTCAAAGTTTTTTAAATGTTTGACCTTGGATCAGCATCTGGGGATTAGGAGTTGTGGTGAATGAATAAAGTAACCAACAGGAAGACCTTAAGCTGAGATGTCGGCATGAAACATCATCTAGATGTCCTCAACCAGCAATTCTGAAAATCATGTTGCTCCGAACAGAACACTGGTTGCCAATTTATCGGGAAATTATTTTTGTGTTTGGCCCTGGTCGAAGGCTAGTACATTTTTTCGGTATATTACGAAATGGTTTCTCAAAAAAATACCAGCATGTACCATTTCGTTCAAAAACCGCATAATGTTTTAATACAAGTCATGGGAAGCTAGTTGGTGCTGTTGTATATTATTTTTTAAAAGTTCAATTTTCATTCATAGAAATTCGGCATTTAAAATATATTCATTTTTGTTACACACTACAAATCTTTGAAAAAAATGATGGATTTTTTGCTTCTTTTAGATGACCAAAATAACAGACGGACAACAGGTCTAAAGATGTTCTTAGTTAGAGCTTGTTTGGGAAAAATCTGCGTTATGAACGATGTAAAGAAACTCCGACGTCCGCCATGTTGTGAAGGTTGCCTTGACGATGGTTGTGATCATGATAACAGATATGACAGTGTTGTTCATGAGGGCAAATACATATTCCGAGAGTTTGAGTTTATTGTTTACGACAGCAGTCAGGTGTACCCAGAGTACATTATTTCCTATGATCGGGTCATTCGAGAGTGATCTTCTCTCAATATAGAATTTCTACTAAGTTGTACTAAGAATGAACCATCTTCATGTTTATTTAATTCTATGATACTTAAGAGCTACCCTGAAAAAAAGTCGACTTTCAGACCGATCATTTCATTATTAAGTAGTTCAACGGCTCCGATTTACAATAACGAAAAACAGTTGATTATGGAATTGTATAATGTTCGTGTTAAATGTTTTTTTAAATATTTTTATGTAACAAACCTTTCTGTATTCATGGATTACCGTATTTTTGCTAGGTCACAATTTCAGAATTCTTTCTGGTTTTCGAAAACTCTGAGTCTTTGATTGTGTAAAATGTGCGCCCTGTTAAAATCACCTATCCTAAGAATCCAAGAGATTGGTTATATACAAGTATGTTTTTTTAAAGAAATATACGACAGGTTTACCAGCGTGATCTGAAAACTTATGTTCATCTTACTCGGTATATCAGGTATTCTTAAATCGACGTTTCCCTCTCACGAATAAATAAAATTAATATTCATGTTATCCCTCCAAAAAATTTGGAATGGTTTGCTCCAATTGATGCTACTATAATACGAAAATAGCAAAGGTTAAACAGATGAAGGTCATTTAGACAAAAAAATTGACAACATGTAATGTTTTTTTCTAGTTTTCGTATTTTCAAGCAAAGCATGCGGACAAAGATTATTGGAGAGACTTATTCTAAAGCTATTGGTTTCAAATCTTAATGTTCACCTTCAGTTCGAAACGCAAGAAATTTTCCACTATCATTACAAATTGTCTTTCGGATGAGACATTAACCCGAGGTCTCATGTATCAGTGCTATTCATTGAGCATGAAACAGAACCAGAAGTGTCTCTGGAATGGGATGCTTTCTGTATCTTGCACTAAAGGCAACCGGTACCGACGATAAATAAACTCAGATAGACCGATGTCTAACAGCAGTAGCAGTAAAGAAAACGTGGAGTTGGCACTAGCAGTAACAGCAGTAGCAGTAGGCAAAACGTGCCAGCTTCACATTTTGATTTACTGCTACTGCTGTTACTGCTACTGTCAGCTTCACGTTTTGTTTTACTGCTACTGATTTACTGCTACTGCCAACTTCACGTTTTGTTTTACTGCTACTGCTGTTACTGCTACTGCCAACTTCACGTTTTGTTTTACTCCTACTGCTTTTACTGCTACTGCCAACTTCGCGTTTTGTTTTACTGCTACTGCTGTTACTGCTACTGCCAACTTCACGTTTTGATTTACTGCTCCTGCTGTTACTGCTACTGCCAACGTTTTTCTACTGCTAAGTACTGCTACTGCTCACTTCCTATACAAAATAAGCCTTGTCGATTAACTCAGTAGAAAGATTTTCATCATAACTTGAGAAATATATATATAAAAATAAAATCAAAGCAATGTTAAGAGTGTTCTTCTTAACAACTCATTGAAACCCACAAAATGACTCTGTATCTGCTCTTGTACAAGTTACACTCATACAAAGTGATCCTCAATTTTTGCAATTTTGTGCAAACAGTAAATCTCGCACATTGAAATGAGAGTTACATTTTGTTATATATGTAGTTTATCAATTAATTAACGATTTTTATCCTTAAAAGCGGGGACATTTTTCTTAAGCAAAAACATACAAATGATCTGGATTAATTCATTACTCAGAAGGAAGACTAAAGGCTTTTCAACACAACTTCCAAAGATTGAGAGAGACTAACAAAATCTGGCGATGCTACATTGTCTTATCCATCCACTATCTATAAAAGTTAATCAAATCCTGAAACTCGTATTTTGAAAAAGAAGCATTATTTTATTGACAAAATCCTTCATTTCGCTATTTTCAGTTTAGAAAGCGTGTTTAACAAAGAATGTTTCCATTAGAAGTTAGAATCGTACTTTTTTCACTTCGGTGTGTATTCCCTTGGTAACGATTAATACACGTTTTAGATCCTGGGTTTTGAGTCTTGACTGAGCCACCTTGTAAATAAACACTAGTAAATGAAAGTAGACATCATTTAGGATTAACTGCAAAGAAAACTTAACTGGTTCTAAAACATCTATGGAAACGGTCATGGAAATATGAATCATACATAAAATAATAAGCTACAATTTCATGAATTTCTTTCTCTTACTTTACACCCATCTTTTATTTCAACCAACTATACATTCGCATATGTTCGACAAATCATAAGCTTTGCCTCGAAATTATTATGTATGAAGTACTATATGTTTTTTAACATTTTCATTGTATATTTTCTGCCACAGTGTAAAGTAATGACAATAGTTTCCCTGGTGCAAAGATCAGCGAGCACGCGCTGTGCAATAACTATCATATCATGCAGTCATAGCATGGCTTAATGTATGTGTGTGATGTGTAGGAAATATACATATCCTGTTGTCTTTCAAGTTTGATAAATGATTGGAACAACTTACTCGTTAGTGTTTCAGTTAACAAATGCAGTAGACCAAAAGTCATCACATGTAGCAGAAATTACACCCTAATTTAAACGAATGCATATTGAAGAACACTAAAATAATGTTGTATTACTCCCATAACAGTTTAGATTTTAGTGAATTCCTATGGCTACAAATTTTGCTTTTCAATCAAAGATATCCAAAACCTATTGAAGCATTAACTCAAGTCAAAGAACTAACAAGCATGAACGTAAGAATTGATAAATAACATGGAATAAAACGTATCAAATCTCAAATGGATTGCTTCGGAATTCTCAATTGGTAAAATCTATTTTTATAGTTTAAACAATCCTGCAGTAGACACAGACAAAATAAATTGCTAAAACTAAAACAGTGGACAGATCTTATGTTTTATACAATACACATAAAACGTACGGCAAGTACTTGGACAGCAAGTGGGTTTAAATCACCAGTAAGTGAAAACAGCTCGAAAACTTCACTAAGATTTTGACGTATGTTAAAAGATAAATTATTTCTCTTTCAATCCTTGTAAAATTTACTTGTTATTGGTTAAGGTATTTTCACATTAAAAATGTCTTATTTTGGTCTATAGTGTGTTTAGTGAAATTAAAGCTACGGTTTAAACGAGCAGGTGCTGCTAGGAAAGGAAAATTTGAAAGCTTGAAAACTGCAAAAAATGGCATGCTCAGGTTTACCGATTTTGAATCATTCCTCACTTTCTTTTAGATATGTTTTTCTCCTATTAATCTCTTGGTGTCCAATATTGCTAGACCTGCGACAAGTTATTCACAAAATCTACAAGAAATAGGTAAGTGCAAAGTCCTGTCTTCAAGTGCACATCAGGGTACAAGAGAAAAGGGCAGGCCCAATAAGAGATGTGGATCAGTGGTAACATGCTGTACTGGAAATCCAGAGGTCGCCAGTTTAATCCCCCGCTCCTCCACACACACAACTAATAGTATTTCTGAAAGACACCAAACTAAATTCCTATGTATCGGTGCTATACACTGAGCATGTAGAAGATTCAGGAATCTATCTTTGGTAGGATGCAATCTTGCACTATCCCCATCAACCTAACATAACTCTTCACTGGGCACGGGTCATATTGCACGCTGGTTCCAACGATTAATAAACTCTAAAAGATAGACCCTGCTATTTTATATCAGCTGGACTGTTGACACTTGTGAAAATGTTGCCTAACACGAAATTAGCCTAGTATTTGTTTTCATTTCCTAAAATTGGGTTAAATAATTTTTTAACTGGGATTTTTTTTTCACCTAAACGCAAGATAATTGCACCTAACCCTTTTATCATTAATACTTGATGAAAAAAAACATTTATTTAAAAAAAAATTCCAGGAATTGGTAACTATTAACATAATATAATTATTTTCAAGAAGGAAATAACTAGTTACATGTGTTGTTTATTTTGAGGGAGTTAAAAGCAATATGACAAAAATGACACTGAATCTATGTCAAACAAGCTGTTGAACACGTTAACGGTGAAAGAGAACAGAGCGTGTTATCTGACGATGAATATCTTCACAAAAAGTTGGCTAATGTTAATAGAAAACTGGAAATAATGCATCTTGCTTGGAAAGACTACGACAGACTACAAAGAGCTCGTTGAAACCAAGGACAAAGACATCCATAATATGCAAGAAAAGCTTAACAATATGCAAGAAAATGTAGATAAAAGAAAGTTCCTTATTCAAGAGGAAGACCATGAGAATTTGTCAAGTCCGAGCTGAAAAGAGAAATTGGAAAGCTGAAACTCCAGTAAGAAGAGACAGAATCAAAGGCAAAGAAACGTTGAAGATGTGACTGCAATTCTAATGACCCAAGAGAAGGCAGTCAAAATGTAACAACTGAAAGAAAATTAACTGAAAAAAGAACTGAAAGAAGAAATGGACAGAAACACATGTCATTTACAAAATGATATCATGGTTATACTGAAAGATGTCCAAGCAGAAAAGAAAGCCATTGCAGCAATACTTCAAGAGATACACTCAGAAAAAAATGACGCGGCAGAAGTATATAGATACTGTTTGAAAGGGGAACCACAGATGATTATGAAATGGAAACAAGGTTAATAAATCCGTGTTTCAAGCATCTCTGCTCGTCTTTACTGCCCATATTTTTGTTAAGAAGACAATAAAGTATTTTTCAATTAAGCTGAAAAATAATCCTTTACGAAGCCCGGAATGGTGCCTTTAGTAAGTAGTTTCCTTGACATGTTTTTTTTTCAGCTTCAAGTTTTCCTTAAAAACAGTCGCCAAGAACGCTCAACATTATTCGATCAAGTTGCGTTGGTCATTGACTGGTTGTTAAAATGACGATGTGCAGTTTGGTATCAAGCGGTGTCAAGCTTGGCACAAGGAACAGTTCATATCTGGTATGTATTCATAACTAAAGTCTGCTTCAGGCCATATACGATACTTAAATGACTACATATTTTGCAGATTTAGGTTGACTTTATGTATGAACAAATCATGTAAATTTACTAAACTGAGAAAACCTTGGTCTATACTGCATGGGTCACTTTGGTACAAACATTTCTTAAAAATATGATCCTTTTTTTAATGACCTCGAGGAGTCCAGCTATTATTCGAACTATGGAAATTGGACTGAGTAATTGTTTACATTCTGTTACGACCGAATTAATAAAATAGAACTTCTAATTTTATTATTTTACTTATGTTTTGGGTGTACTTAAGTCATTTTTCGCATTACATTAAAAAAAAATGCTATTCTCATACTATTCTGAACATTTAAGCAAAATATAAGAGAAGTTTACGATGTAGCTTTGGAGAATTTAATCATTGAAATCGATTATACACATTTTAATTTATTTGTTATGTTTAAATGGGTTGTAACATTTGAAATATATTCAAACGAACGATAATAATAATAATAATAATAATAATAATAATAATTCCAATATGAAGTTTATTTTATGAACAAACCGTTAACAGAAAAGAAAATAAAAGAAAAAAGGGCTCGAGAGGGAATAGAAGTCATGACCGTCAGTGAAAAAGTCTCGTATCAACACAAATTGATAGCACTTTTCAGTTTAAGAAGTACACCTTTACCTGAAAAAGCTACGTACTTTGTCATCACAGGCAATCAGTATTTTATGCAATCAACATGACGAGCTGTTAACGTTTTAATGTAAATAAACTTTATGTTCTGTTAGGTCGTGTTCATTTAAGTTCTGCTCTGTACTGTATTGCTCTGCTCTGCTATTTTTCTGTTTCAGTCTCTTCATGCTCCTGTTTTGCTCTTCTCTGTTATGCTCTGTACCACTCTGTTACCTTGAATTGTGGACCTGTACCGTTCTGTTACCTTGAATTGTGGACCTGAATGTAAGCAAATGTAAGTGCATTACTTTACGTTTGTATTTCTTTTCTTTTATATGTACAATTATAGACCTTTGTTGTTGTTTTTTTGTAGATGTTGGTGTTTTTTCACCGAAAAATAATCTAATTTGTTTGCAATGCTTTTCTCTGTATTTATGATGTATTGTTTGTCTAAAGTGTTTTCCTTTTCATTTGTGCATTCGTACAGTGTCTCCATGTGAATAAAATAAAAATATATATCAATTTACCATACAGCTTGTTAAAAATAAACGTGTAAATAATCTTAATCCTTACACTAACTTATTTTTTTTCAAAGGGCGTGATAGATATGGGCAGAAGTAGATAATTGATTATACTGTGTTATGAATGTTGTATAAAATAAATCAGACAGATGGAAAATGTGAACTGCTTTTGGACATACAGTAATGACTTGCTGCCAACCGTGGACATCCGTTGCAGATCCATTGTCCAGTGGCAGAGTCCCCTAGACCCACCAACCTTTGTGTCGTCTTTCGGATAAGACGTTAAACCTAACTCTCGTGCGTAGTGTTCTTATACACTGTGTATCGGTACTGCATATTGAGCATGGTGTCTCCGTATGTGGCGCTTTTTGTAAACAGTACTATCCCCATGTGGCGTTGGTCATATTGACGGCCCGCATTGATTGATGATAAAGTCAGACATGTTGTAAACGCGGTCGTATGATAATAGCGAGTTGTATACCCAGTAATTTATCATGAAAACTGTTTAATTACACTTGGTTTATGCTTTATAACAATGAGATAGCAAAATTTCTAAAATCACACTTACATTTGCATGCTTGTTTTCACTGATATACTATAAACGCGAAAAATATTTACTGGTTCATTAGATTTTTCAGAGTAATTTCAATCTATTTTGCGTCTGACATTTTATAAATGTGCACCCATTGTCCAAAGATGTCTAAAACGATTTATACGAATCATTTCATCGTAATAATCAACGCTTTTGACAATGTTTCGATAATCCGCATTGAAAGGAACATTTTTCATGTATGATACCGTTGCGTAGATATTCTTGTTCTATTTTATCAACGTCATGCAACCACAAGAAAGGGGAAAATGTCAGGGCACGTCTCATGCCATCACACGTACCCCGCTTGTGGTTTTGTTTCTACTTTTAGACGTAAGGATTTACGGTGCACACGTTGTTACTAAGAAATTAAGGAATGGGTAAGTTCTCAAGATAACGATGGTGTTTATGGGCTTAATGATAACATGAAAGAACGTGACAAATGACATTAAAAATTAAAAATTCACAGAAAATTTATATAATATTCATAAGCCAGGTAGGTAATCAAATTTTAACCAGGTCACAAAGCTAGCTTTCTCAGGATACAAAACCTGTGAAGTGTAGTAGGAGGAACAGCTCTAAAAATATGGCGCCTATGTCAAGCAACACATTGGGTCTCTGGTGAGGAATCGGGTTAAAACGGACCATTTACAAACGACCCGGGTCAGATTGGTCAAAGTCAAAACGGCCAACATATTATTCAATACTAATAATACTATGAACAAGTTTAAGAGCATAATTACCGTTCCAGGTTACATGTTTCACTGTTGTATGCATTTATTTATTTAAATTTGTATAATTATATTAAATGAATTAAGATACTAAGCGTTGAATGAATGAATGAATGAATGAATGAATGAATGAATGAATGAATGAAAAAGTTTCATAAATTTCTGTTTTATTTAATCAAATCCATTCTGCAAAAAAATAATCGTTCATTTCATTTTTCTATAATCTACTTCCCTTTTTCACAGTATGAACGATTATACAAAGTTAATAGAAATTAGATTGTAGATAAATTAATATCCCTTTTACAGCAGTATAAATATCAACGACAGATCAATCGGTTCCAAAATTTTGCTTTGACCGTCTGGATGATGGCCGTTTTTACTTTGATTTGTTTGTCGTTTTGACACGGGTCGGTTTTTTGTGGTTTTTGTGTTTTTTTTTTTTTTTTTTTTTTTTTTTTTTTTTTTTTTTTTTTTTTTTTTTTTTAATGAGGGCCCTTTTGACACGTGGGCGGTTTTGACCCGGATTCAATTTGAACCATGCGGATCAGAAATTGAATGACAGCTACATGATCGTTGAGTTAGAACTTCTGCTTGGTGATTTTGCTGCATCCTTTATTAATTATAGAGCAATATTTTCAGTTTTCTTTGATTTTTTATATTTCCTTCAGTTAACAATGTGGATTGACTTTTTGTTAATTAATATTTTTTTCTTCAGTACATGTACTGTACCTATTATTGTTGGTTTGGTTATCAGCATGTTTCACTATATTTATGACTTGGACTTAAGTCACTTTTACACTCCATGTAACATTCTGCTGACATGGATGCCCACGTAATCTCAATATTGTGACTTCAGGCAGGATACTGGGGGCGGATGTCGACCATTCTAAAACTTAGCAGAATCAGGGCTTTAATTTACAGGGAATGGACACTCCAAAATTGCGATAATATGATGTCGCGCGCATGCGCGGCCGGATCTCAATAAAAACACCTCAATGGCGAACGGTTCATGTTGCTGCTTTCACGATCATATACTCAAATGTTGAAAAGAACTTACATTAAGAAATTTCAGAACGAATTGTAAATTAAATATTGTGAAATAAATATTTTGACTGTCTTGTTTGTTATTTTTCGAAGCAGCTTTTGCTTGAATAACAATGAAATCAGTACTAAAATATAATCGTTGTTTTCCAAAATGGCGGAAAGTATGTACAAATTCGTGTTTTCTTGTCAACTTTCGGGGGGTATTAGACAAAAATGGAGTTATGAAATGAGTTGACATAAGATGGAAGTTAATCAGTGGACATAGGATTGAGCATTACTATGCATTTTATTGCTATAGCTGTGTTTGTTAATGAAATAAAGCAACATAAATTATAGCAATTTTGTCGAAAAAAGTGTTATTCGGTGATCAACACCTTAACGAATTTCGGGTGGTATCAGTGCAAACAGACTCGATGAAAGCACTTAACATGAATTGCATCGTACTCTTCTTGGATGAGATTGACATTTGAATCTAAGGTTTCCGACCTCCTCTGAATATTAAATTCAAAATGGGCGGTTAAATATTGGGCTATTTTAAACACACGGTTGATCAGTGTTCTTTAAAATTACTTGCACTGAAATTTGATGTTGTTTGTTGCATTCTTCATTTTTTTAAAAATTAAGTGCTGGTTAATTAAATTTGTGGACAATGGGTAGCATTGAGATCGTGTTTTTGGCTCAATGGGCAGAGCTTTTATTAATTAATTTATTAATTAATCGCTTTGTCATAATTCTGGGTGTCAGGATGTTGTGACATGACTATCGTGCAAAAGTTTACATTTATACTTGTTACAATTTGTAAATCAAAGTCTCAACCTGTGAAAAAAGTAAAGATAATCTGAATAATTTGAAATAATCTGAGTCTACAATTTCCAGACATATTTTTTCAGTAAATTATACCATATATTGACGAAGTTATAAACAATTTTTGTAGACACGTGAACACTTTTTCATCAAATCGAGACAAGATTTTTACCAAAAGAAAAAGGTATTGAGTTGTCGTCTTTTACTCGTCGGCTTGGAACAGCCACTTCCTTAGTTCAAATAAAAAATAGATATTATAAGAGGTCAATATTTCTTCTTGCTTACAAATTTAAAATTTTGAAAATTAGCCTATTATTGACAAAAAAAACGAATGTTTTTGTAAACTAGGTGCATGTATTGCATGCCAATTTACCGCTAACGAACGATAGATAATTACAAAAAAAAAGACGTAAAAGTATTGGGTTGTCGTTTTTTACTCGTCGGCTTGGAACAAACACTTCCGTAACTGAAATAAAAAATAGATGTCATAAAAGATCAATGTTTCTTCTTTCTTACAAATTTTAAATTTTGAAAATCGGCCATTTATTGACAAAAATACGGATGTTTTTGTAAACTAGGTGCGAGCGTTGCATACCAATTTACCGCTAACTAACGATAGATAATTAATTATCGATCGATTTTCCGTTACAGGATATACAGGTGAACTCGCGACATCATATTTTGGTTATTCATTCGATAGATAAGGAGTGTCCATTCCCTGTAAATTAAAGCCCTGGCAGAATCTACAACTACATCGTCCGTCGTCTCACTCATACTTGACTATTACGCGACGGGATAGACAAGTTTTCGAGTACATAATTGGACTAGATGCCTACTGTGTGTTGTTCGGGCATGAGTTTTCAATTTGGACGTTTATTATATATGTCATATGTATATAAGCTGGAGCGGAAACCGATGCGCGGAGTTTGGACATGCGCACTATCCCATTTGAGAATTTCCAGTTTCGGAACAGTGAAAGTGATAAAAGGTGCAGCGAATCTTATTAAAGTAATTTTGAAAAAAAAACTTAAGTAACGTACACCGTGCTAACAGTTTTGATCTGAATAATGAATAGATCTGTAACATGTACGCATAAGATACATGACATCGTGAGGTTTACTTCTGTACTTTCGTTTTTGCCTACTACAACATCTGCATCCACTGAATTTGAAAAAAAAAAAAACTGTTAAAACAGAAATGATTACATTTTCTGACGAATATCATCATATTGATCACAGAAATGTATAGTTTTGATATGTTTTGTCAAATCACTTTCAATGGAAGAGCTAAAGAACAAGGAAAATTATGGTCAGGCTTAGAAAACGAAAGTAGAGAATTAAACCACAACGATGGTATGGCATACACAAATTTTTAGCGTAAAAATGAAATCTTTTTCACTTTAAAATTACAAATCTGTTAAAAAAATGAAGTTGGTTTCGACACAAGAAACCAGTAAATATTTATGTCACCCCCAACCAGGGTCTTCCAAATAGCATGTTATTTGAAAGACCCTGCCCCAACATAGTAGGGCAGAAATTTGATGTTGTGCTTTCTGCTAGGATGTCTGATGACTGATGTCAGTAATTGTCTCCTCTCCATTATTTTGTCATTCCATGATAGATTTTGATATAACTAGGCAGAAATGTTAACCACCAAAAGATGATGTGTCATGGGCAAGAACCAGGTCTGTACCCCAAAGGTTAAGGTCAAACTTAGTGGTCAAATGTTTAAAAAAATTGGGTATTTTTGTCATGTCCACTTCTTAACTTTTTCATTCCCGGATGGATTTTGAAATTAATTGGCAGAATGTTAACCACCTTAAAGGTAGTGTGTCATGGGCAAGAACCAGGTTCACACCTCCAAGGTCATGGTCACACTAAGAAGTCAAAGGTAAAAAATGGGTTCTTTTTAAGAGCCTTGCTTATCCAGCAGTGTGGACAATCCCTCACCATTCTCACCATATAGGGATATTGATTGGAAAATACAAAAAATATACTGAACAGTGCTGAATACTAGTAACTTCACACTCAATAGTAGGATACTACGTCATCTCGCACCTGTTTCATGCTCTCTCACGGACCTTTTTTTGTCAACAATCTATTGCTTGAAATGTAAAATTATCTTTTTCAACAAGAAATCTGTAGAAATGCAAACAGTCATGTTGTGCACAGAAGATGGGCTAGTGTGCTTTGTATTTATGTAAAGAATTTTTATTATGTAAAATTCTAGTTTAGACCTGAATGCATTCAGAAAAAAACTTTCACCTGTTTTCAAGGGACTGATTGTTGACAAAAAAAGGTCGGCGAGAGAGTATAAAACAGGTGCGTCATGATGTAGTATCCTACTATTGACACTGCAAGAACAAATTTAAGAAAATGGCTCAATTAATATGGGTAAAAGTTAAATTCTGAAAAACATGTATTTTATCAACTATTTTTCATTCTAATTAGCCAAGGAAGTAGATACACCAACTAAAGGAAGTATCTATTAATGATCAAAGAATGTCAGACAGTGAAGAAAGCCAAGACAGCAGTGATAGCGAAGTCACAGAAATTTTGTCCAGGAGTACTACTTTTGGTAAGAGACTTGCAGAAGGGTTGAGATAAATTTTCTAAATCAATAAGAGAGCTATGGGGTGTGTTGGGTCATCTATTTTTTTATGATTTTTGTGGCTGACAGCATTTTCTGTAATCATTGAAGTAAATAATTTAAGAGTTAAGTGAATGAATGAATCAGATCATTTCTGATCTGCATTGTACTGTACTATCTGTTTGAATGTTTATCAGAATAGATGCTTTCAGTTTATAGGCCTTTTGTATTGTTCTTTTTTTCCAGACAATAGTTCAGCAGAATGGTCAGACAAATTGGTGAATATAACAGTAACGATTGAAAAAGATGACATCACTAATCAGCAGGTATTTGAGTTTTTGTTTCATCCATGCCATTTGCCCAAATGACAAATGCCCCCTGATGACTGAGTCTTTTGTTACTTTTGATTGTCCATTTCCAGAGTCATACATGGCTCTTTTGCATACATTCTATAGCACCAGTACATTTGAATTTCCTTTTTAATGTACCATCCAGAAGTACATGTAGTACTGTAACAGAGGAGCAGGGGGTCAGAGTATTGCTGTAATAGAGGAGCAGGGTGTCAGAGTATTGCTATATTAGAGGAGCAGGGGGTAAGAGTGGTACTGTGGTAGAGATGAAGGAGGTTGCAGTAGTACTGCAGTAGTGGAGCAGTGGTCAGAGTAGTACTGTAGTAGTGGAGCTATGGTCAGAGTAGTACTGTAGTAGTGGAGCAATTGGGGGACAGAGTAGTACTGTACTAGAGGAGTAGTTGGGGGACAGTGTAGTACTGTAGTAGAGTAGCAGAGGGCAAGTGTTGTTCTGTAGTAGAGAAACAGGGGGTCAGAACAATACTGTAGTAGAGGAGCAGGGGTCAGAGTTGTTTTGTAGTAGAGGAGCAGGGGTCAGAGTTGTTCTGTAATAAAGGAACAGGGGGTCAGGGAAATACTGAAGTAGATTAGAAGGGGGCAGGGTTGTTCAGTAGTAGATAAGCAGGGGGTCAGAGTTGTTCTGTAGTAGAGAAGCAGGTGGTCAGAGCAATACTGTAGTAGAGGAGAAGAAGGCAGGGTTGTTCTGTAGTAGAGGAGCAGGGGGTCAGAGTTGTTCTGTAATAGAGAAGCAGGGGGTCAGAGCAATACTGTAGTAGTGGAGAAGGGAGGCAGGGTTGTTCTGTAGTAGAGGAGAGTAGGTCAGTAGTAGAAAAGCAGGGAGTCAGAGTAGTACTGTAGTAGAGGAGCAGGGGTAGGGTTTTTCTGTAGTAGAGGAGCAGGAGGTCAGAGCAATACTGTAGTAGAGGAGCAGGGGTCAGAGTTGTTTTGTAGTAGAGGAGCAGGGGTCAGAGTTGTTCTGTAATAAAGGAGCAGGGGGTCAGAGCAATACTGTAGTAGATTAGAAGGGGGCAGGGTTGTTCAGTAGTAGATAAGCAGCGGGTCAGAGTTGTTCTGTAGTAGTGGAGCAGGTGGTCAGAGCAATACTGTAGTAGAGGATAAGAAGGCAGGGTTGTTCTGTAGTAGAGGAGCAGGGGGTCAGAGTTGTTCTGTAATAGAGAAGCAGGGGGTCAGAGCAATACTGTAGTAGTGGAGAAGGGAGGCAGGGTATTTCTGTAGTAGAGGAGAGTAAGTCAGTAGTAGAAAAGCGGGGGGTCAGAGTAGTACTGTAGTAGAGGAGCAGGGGTAGGGTTTTTCTGTAGTAGAGGAGCAGAAGGTCAGAGCAATACTGTAGTAGAGGAGCAGGGGGCAGGGTTGTTCTGTAGTAGAGGAGCAGGGGGTCAGAGTTGTTCTGTAGTAGAGGAGCACTTGGTCAGAGTTGTTCGGTAGAAGAGGAGCAGGAGTCAGAGTAGTACTGTAGTAGAGGAGGAGGGGGTCAGAGTTGTACTGTAGTAGAGGAGCAGGGGGTCAGGGAAATACTGAAGTAGATTAGAAGGGGGCAGGGTTGTTCAGTAGTAGATAAGCAGGGGGTCAGAGTTGTTCTGTAGTAGAGAAGCAGGTGGTCAGAGCAATACTGTAGTAGAGGAGAAGAAGGCAGGGTTGTTCTGTAGTAGAGGAGCAGGGGGTCAGAGTTGTTCTGTAATAGAGAAGCAGGGGGTCAGAGCAATACTGTAGTAGTGGAGAAGGGAGGCAGGGTTGTTCTGTAGTAGAGGAGCAGGGAGTCAGAGTTGTTCTGTAGTAGAGGAGCAGGTGGTCAGAGCAATACTGTAGTAGAGGAGAAGAAAGCAGGGTTGTTCTGTAGTAGAGGAGCAGGGGGTCAGAGTTGTTCTGTAATAGAGAAGCAGGGGGTCAGAGCAATACTGTAGTAGTGGAAAATGGAGGCAGGGTTGTTCTGTAGTAGAGGAGAGTGGGTCAGTAGTAGAAAAGCAGGGAGTCAGAGTAGTACTGTAGTAGAGAAGCAGGGGCAGGGTTTTTCTGTAGTAGAGGAGCAGGAGGTCAGAGCAATACTGTAGTAGAGGACCACGGGGTCAAAGTTGTTGGGTAGTAGAGGAGAGGGAGTCAGAGTAGTACTGTAGTAGAGGAGCAGGGGGTCAGAGTTGTACTGTAGTAGAGGAGCAGGGGGTCAGAGTTGTACTGTTGTAGAGGAGCAGGTGTCAGAGTTGTACTGTAGTAGAGGAGCAAGGGGTCAGAATAGTACTTTAGCAGGAGGTCAGAGTAGAAGTTTACCTCATTCTGCTTGATATTGAAGTCAAAGCAAAAATGAAATGTATTTAAACAATCTGTGCTTGAAAAAGCTTATTACTGTGATCAAATATGAACAGTAGTATAAGCAAAACATTATTGAATGAATTACATGAGAATGAAAAAAAATGACATATGGCAAACACCTTCTTAAAGTTCTTCAAGATTTTTACTGCAAATGCAAGATTAGACTCTGTGAAAATGGTGATTCTACACACAAAAAAGTAAACAAACAAATTCTGTTCTGTTGATGCTGTTTTGCTGATAAAAATTTTAAGAAGTCAGTTACAGTACTTCTTGCGCCAAGGTGACGAAATGTTTGCATATAATCATTTTTTGACTGTGTATTTATCTCTTTGTTTTTGATTTGGCAGAAAAGGATAAATCATTCACCAGACTTATTTATATTGTCTGTCAAATGCGCACAAGTATTTACGAGTTGATTTATTCTTCTGTGACTTTATAGCTATGCCTCTCATTATATCACTCAGGTTGATGTCATCATCAACAGTACTTCAAAATCTCTAGATCTACAAGGTGGGGTTGCCTCAAGAGTCCTTGTTGAAAAGGGAGGTGATTCTATACAACAAGAATGCCATCAAAAATACAGTGATGGTATATCGGAGGGTGATATTGCCGTGACAGGGGGAGGTTCACTAAAATGTAAACAGGTATACCATGTCTGCTTACCACCTTGGGATTCTGGAAACAACAAAATGGTGAGAATTTTGTCTGTTGAAAATATGTCTATTTGTTTTATCATCACAGTATATCTTTTACAGAACTTTTTTTGCTCACCTGAACACTTACTCAGTGTGAGCTTTTGTTATTGCCCTGTGTCTGTTGTACGTCATCAGCATAATACTTCAAACAACATCTACCTGTACTCCTAAACCTGGCAGGGATTATCCTTTCATGAAGCTCTGCCAAAGTTGTCCCAAGAATTCCATTCCATGCAGAACATTGCTGTGGCCAAAGAATGAAAAATTTTAAAAATCTTTTTGTCTAAAACCATCAGGCCCAGAGCTCTGAAACTTATTTTTGCAGCGTTTTCTAGTGAACCTCTACCAAGTTTATTAAATTATAACCATAGGCCTGCCAAATGGGGTCATGTGTTTTACATGGCAGCATAAAGGAAAACCTTAAAAATTCTTGTGTGAAACCAAAAGGCCAAGAGTTCTAAAATTTTGCATGAAGCATTGTTTAGTAAAACATCTTCCTAAAATACTAAATTGTTCAGACTTTGCTCCTGTGGTCATTTTTTGCTCCACCCCAGGGATCAGATGTTTTGCTTATGCATAAAAAATTTTCTCGTCAGAAACCACAAAGCTAATACTTTTGAAATTTGTTGTGTAGCATTATCCTTTGGTACTCTATCAAGTTTGTTCAAATTATGTCTCTGGAGCCAGAATTGGCCCTGCCGGAGGGGTCACATGTTTTGCTAAGAAATATGGAGGAAAATCTTTTATGAAAACACAAGGACAAGTGTTTTGAAATTTTGATAGAAGCATTGTCCATAGACTCCTGCCAAGAATTTTCAAACTTTGCCCCTAAGGTCCTTTTTCACTGCCACCGCAGAGATGATAAGTTTTACATATAGACAAACTTTAAAAATTTTCTTGTCAGAAGGTATAAGGCTGAAATTTCTGAAAGTTAGTTTGAAGTATTGCCTAGTGGACCTCTACCAGTGCTGTTCAAATTATGCCACTTTTTTTTATTATTTTTTTGATGATAAATCCATTACATGACACTTGTCTCTCAAAGCAGTTGTGAGCACTTTAGGATAATCATTTTCCTCTTGTTTATTTTACCTGAATATTTTGCCTTTAGGTTTGCCTTCTTGTCTTTTAGTGTGAAGCCATTATCTGTTTTTAACTGAAATTGAACAAAAGTGAAGGTTTTACAAAAAAAAGAGAAGCCTAAAAACCTGACCCAAGCATACATCATTGCTGGAGCAGTGGTCAAGGGGATGGAGCAATTGACTTGCAATTCGGATGTCTCTATTACTATTTGAAAGTTGCAAGAACTTGTTTCCCACTTGATGTAAAATAAATAGATTTTAACTGAAACACCTACAAACTAGAAAAAACATGTCATTGCTTAGCTGATTATTAATGAGCTTGAAGAATAAAAAAACAAGAATGATCATTTGTATCAATAAAGACTGCTTTTACTGCATTTCTCCAATGTGCAGGCTGCACAGAAGATCCTGCTGAAATGTCTAGAGGAAGCCTCCAAGTCTGGACACAAATCCATAGCTTTTCCAGCCATTGGGACTGGAAAACTAAACTACGACAAAGATGTTGTTGCCAAGACGATGTTTGCTGGAGTGGAGAAGTTCAGCTTGAATAACCAAAGTTCCTCTGTGAGAGATGTGAAATTTGTGATATTTCCCTCTGATAATGATACACTACAGGCTTTTTATGCTGCCGGCAAAGAAACAAACAATGTGGGTGAGTAATACTTAGATTTCCTGTGGCATTTTAATGTGTGAAAGCAAAGAGCTCTTTTTTCTTTGTCAGTTCATTACTTTGGAATTTTTTTTTGTGCTGTCATAGGTAATAATCTGTATTTGTTACCTTAGTTTGTAGAATGCTTTAATGTTTGGAATGTTTCAAGCTAAATCAGATTGGAGTGAAAGCTCTACTTCTTTGTATGAGTTTTTCATTTTAAAGTAAAATTCAAATGGCCCCATCCAATGTTCAGTTGAGACATAACCAGCTTTTATGAAGCACATGTGCTAAATGCAAAGTCATAGAAAGCATTAATTTTCTGGAAAAGTTGCAAATTGTACATGTGCTGAAAAGTCATTTATTTTATTGTTTCTTATCAGTTTTTTTTTCTGCAATACATTGGGCAAGAATGACACAGAGAAACAATCCTTGGGCTATATCCTTTCTGTGACCAACCCTGTTTCTGAACCAGTGACAACATCACATGCATAAATTTCAAACTAAACAAGTGACATCCTATTTTCATGTAGCGAAACTGTAACACGTATTTGTATGGATTTTTGTTGATTTAAAAGCCCTTTATCGAATTCCTAATGAAAATTTATAGTGCTTATTAGAAAAGGTAAAATGTAAAAGGGTATTTTAGGTCTTTGAATTTTCTTTCAAAAAATAGAATTTTGAATTACAATGTTATGGGTGTGCTACCGTGACAGAGGTAATTCTGTATTTTTACATTACAGCCCTTTATCTAAAGATTATTTGCAATGAACAAATAAAAAATATCTTTTGAAAAAACCTGAATCACTCTCAGACCAAATGAGATTTGAAAATTTCCAGAGCCCTGACATGTGGCATATGATTTTTCATTTTTTTCATGTTATGGTCTTCGTTTAAAGTTATCATTTTAGTGATAAGATAATCAAAGTAAGATGTCAGAAATTTTGAACTAAATGAAATTGAACAAAAAGTAGTTAATACATCCTGAATTCCTAGATTAAATCTCTTGATAAAATTTTCCAAAATTGATAGGTGACAACATAATGATCCTGGTTTTTCAAACTAAAGTATTTTCAAATGTTCAACCACATTCAATCTGGTTCTCCTCTTAGAAATAGGGGTCAGGTTTTAGGATGTCAGATATTTCATAACATTTCAATACGTTGTGGCGCGGAAAAGGATATCAGATTTCTTTGTTAGAAGTATATGAATTAATTCTAGATAAATTATTTTCCTTTTAAGATGCCAGTGGTAATTTTCTTCAGTTTTACCCTTCTTAAACTGTCTTGTCTTTATTATACTGCCTGTATGGAACTGACAACTTTTTCAACCTTGTAATCGGCACCTTCACCCTCGTATTAATTGACAGTTCACCTGTTTGATATAGAATCTTAAAGAGAAATAAGTTAACCTAAAAGTAACCAATGATTTACTGTGTATATATCTGACTGGCTCATAGAGAACAGTTGATAATGTAAAAACAGTAAGATAGCATTCATTTTTAATAAATGGCTATCCACCCGGATTTGTACAACACTGTATAAAGACTAGTGTTCATGCACCCAGCTTACTTTTTATACTTCATATATTTGACTGACAACTTTACATCTGGGCATGATTCTTTCAGTATTATTAAGTTTTATATCATATGATAATGAAGAAAAACAGAATCCTGTATATTTTAGGGTATGTCTCAATGTTGACAGATTATATATTTTTGTCACTACCTCTTTTATAACTTCAGATTTTTCCCTCTTGCCTGTTCACTGGAATTTCTGCATAAAGTACATGTCAGAGGCTAGTGTCAGAGGCTTCAATTTATTTATTTTATTTGCTTATATAAAGATTATTAGGTCCCCCCCCCCCACCTCCCCTCCTTCCCCTCAACATAGTGAGAGGGAGACATTTTTATTATGTGCTGGCCGTGTGGATGGCTGAACGTCACAAAGTTTGTCTGCTCTTCCAACATGCATGACTGGATTTTGATGAAACTTTACAGAAATGTTCAGTACCTAGCTTAGTTGTGCATGTTGTCAGGATTTCCACTTGACTGATTTTTGCAGGAGTTACGGGATCTGAGTTTGGGGGAGGGGAGACGATGTTTTCTACAAAGAAAACATTATCTAGTTAAATATTTATATCAGTCATTAGATTCATATGCCAGATGAAGTGTTCATTGGATATATAAGAAAGTTTTTTGTTTCAGAAGTAAAGTTTGAATTGCTTTGAAACTAGGAACAATAAAGTTTTCAGTGGGTATTGTTAAAAGAGGTGGGGAGGGGGAAGATTTTTTGGGTTTTTTTAGAGAATATAACAACATAAAAATAATCCTTATATTAACTTGTGCCCCCTACTCCTCCTCCAGCCATTGATATTTTTTTACATATTTCTGTATTTCAGACACAACATCCAGAAATGTATGTAGTGTTAAAATCAAGAATATTAGAGTGAACATAAATGTTGGCAAGTTGTATGAGCAACAGGTAAGTCAGTAATGCTTTTATGTAATTTTTGTGTCAGTCCCTCAAGTACTTGTGCATATCTTATGGGTTTTTGGTTGAATGATTTTTGGCTGAGTTATAGCCCTTGAATAAAAACGGCGTTTTGGCCTGTTAATGATTTTTGTGTCGCCTGCTACATAGTAGCTGTGACATATAGGGATCACTTCTCCATCTTCTGTCTGTTCATCTGTTCGTCCATCCATCCGTCTGTCCATCAATCACAAAACTTTTCCCGACTACTCCTCAAAAACTACTGGTGCAGTTTCATCAGAACTTTACACGAATCATCAGTATGTGTCGCCTGCGACAGAGTTGCTGCAACATACAGGGATCACACACTTCTCTGTTGAAATAGTGTACATCTACATAACCCAGCCACTGTGTATCCATGTCTTTTCTGTTTATGCAAAGCCTTATACAAAGCTGAAAACTATTACAAAAGACATTAGTTCTGCACTGGAAGGTATTACTGGGTTGGTCATTGTAATGGGAGATTTCAGCTGTGAAGGACAGAGGAAACAGCAGCAGCTAGAAATGCATATGGGCTGCAGAAAATAATTCACATGCCTACAACTAACAACAACACCACTTTATATCTGGTCTTCACTAATACACAAAAACCATTTACAGTATACTTGAAACATACTTCAGCTACCACAGAACTGTGTTTCTAACTGTGCCCATCCATGGAACATAATGGTATCCTCCAAAAGCACAATGTGCAGCATCATCATTTGGGTAATTCTTACTTTCTCCACATTACAGAAAACACTCAAACATCCATACATGTACATTTCCCACAAACTGTCCAATCGCTCCTCAATGCAACTACCCTGCGTTTGGCTCATGGTGAGCTATTGTGACCGGACCTTGTCCGTCGTCCGTCAACAATTTCATTCAAACAATGTCTCCTCTGAAACCTCTGGGTTAAATTTGATGAAACTTGCCTGGAATGTTCCTTGCATGAAGCTCTACCAAAGTTGTTCAAAGAATTCAATTCCATCAAGAACTCCGGTTGCTATGGCAACTTAAAGGAAAAACTTTGAAAATCTTCTTGTCTGAAACCACAAGGCCCTGAGCCTTAAGATTTGGTATGTAGCATTGTCTAGTGGACTTCTATCAAGTTTATTCAAATTATGCCCCTAGGGTCAAATTTGGCCCCACCCAGGGGGTCAATTGATTTTACATAGGCTTATATAGTGAAACTTTAAAAATCTTCTTGTGTGAAACTACAAGGCCCTGAGCCTTAAGATTTGGTATGGGACATTTTCTAGTGAACCTCTACCAAGTTTGTTCAAATTATGTCCCCTAGGATCAAATTTGGCCCCTACCCGGGGGTCAATGGATTTTACATAGGTTTATATAGTAAAACTTTAAAAATCTTCTTGTCTGAAACCACAAGGCCCCCGAGATCTAAGATTTGATATGTAGCATTGTCTTGTGGACCTCTACCAAGTTTGTTCAAACTATGCCCCTGGGGTCAAATTTGGCCCTGCCCCGGGAGTCAACTTATTTTACATAGGGAAAACTTTGAAAATCTTCTTGTTCATATGAAATATAAGATCTTTGATTATCTGCAGTTAGAAAATGTAATGTTGTATCTTTTGTTTGCTTAAGACAAAGTACTCAGGTGAGCAATCCAGGGCCATCATGGCCCTCTTGTTAGATTTCAATATTGAGAAAAAGTCATGGCTTTTTTTCATTTCACAGACAGATGTTGTTATGACCTCAACTACACGTGGGCTAGATTTAAAGCGAGGAACGTTAAGTAAATCTATATTAGAAGCAGCTGGGTCAGAGTTGCAGAAGGAGTGTGCCACAAAATATCCAAATGGCATACAACATGGGGAAATAGCTGTGGTTGGCTCAGGGAATATCAAATGTAAGAATGTTTACTGTGGGGCTCTTCCAAGATTTGATAAACCTGAAGATGGAGAAGACCCCAAACAGGTAAAACATCTGATTGCATTTCTTTCCGTATATACTGATACTGTAAACTTGAATTTTATGATATAACTACATCTTTATGAATTGTGGAGTGTAAATTTGCAGTGTTACTAATGCAACGAGAATAATTGTACCAAATTTGTCAAACACTCTGTATACAAAGGGTTCAGAATATGTTTGAACTGCCTGTCAATTTGCAAACAATAAATTCAAGCAACATTCATATGTCAACTTGGGTCTGCTGAGCTAGCTTGCTAGTATTTAGTAGAGCATTGGATTGCCAATCCTGTGGTTCACAGTTCAAACCCAACTAGAGCTGGCTAAATTTCTCCATGATAATTGATCTCAGACGATGTGTCTAAAGGTAATGTTTTCCTCACCTTGGATTCAAGTGAGGAAGCAGTCAGTTGCTTGTGGAGAGAAACTGTCTGAAATTCCAGGAACACTTGTTAGGTGGATTGAATGCCGGAATAAGACCAAAAAGAGGTTGATACTGGTGTAAAACCCCAATAAAAACACACAAATTTCTATATTTAAGCTATAGCCTGAAGTGGTGATATGATTTTTCTCATGAATACCATTAGAATCCTTTTAGTTTTGCAAATGTCGGTCCGTCCGTTGGTAGAAACTTTGGGTTTCGATCAATATCTAGAGAACCCTTGGACCCACCTTTCTCTGACTTGGTATGTAGGTTGGTCATGACTAGTATATGACCCATAAAGTTTTCCAGGTCACCAGGTCAAAGGTCAAGGTCAAAGTGAGCTTGAATAGAAGAAAGGTTTCTGATTAATAACTATAGTACACTTGGTCCCAGGTTGTTTAAACTTAGTTTGTAGGTTTTGGTCATGACTAGTAGATGACTCCTGTACTTTTTCAGGTCACCAGGTCAAAGGTCAAGGTCACAATGAGCTTCAATAGCAAAATGGTTTCTGATCAATAACTATAGAACCCTTGGTCCCATGTTCTTCAAGCTTATTGTGTGTGGTCATTGACCCCTATAGTTTTTCTCATCAGCGGGTCAAAGGCCAAGATCACAGTGACCTTGAAAAGCAAAATGATATCCAATCAATAACTATAGAATGACTGGTCCAAGATTCTTCAAACTTATTGTGTAAGTTGGTCATGACTAGTAGAAGACCCTTATAGTTTTTCATGTAACCAACTGAAAGGTCAAGGTCAGAGTGACGTTGAACAGCAAAACAGTTTCCAATCAATAACTATAGAACCCTTGGTTCCAGGTTCTTCAGACTTAGTGTGTAGATGTGCCATGACCAGTAGATGACTCCTATAGCTTTTTTAGGTCAGAGGATCAAGGTCACAGTGACTTTATACAGCAAAATAGTGTCCAGTCAATTACTATAGAACGCTTGGGCCCAGCTCCTCAAAACTTAATAGGTAGGTTGGTCATGACAATTAGATGACCAGTATAGTTTTTAGGGTTATAGGGGCAAAGGTCATTCTAGGGAATCCTTGGGGCTTATGTTTGTCAGACTTAGTATGTAGGTTTGTCATGATCATTAGATGACAACTTTCATTTTACAGATCATTGGGTCAAAGGTCAAGGGTCACAGTGACCTTGAAAAGCAAAATGGTTTCCAATGAATAAGTGTAGAAGGCTTGGGCCCATGTTCCTCAAACTTCTTACATATGTTGTTCATGACTTGTAGATGAGCTCTTTAGTTTTTCAGGTCACCAGGTCAAAGGCCATGGTCACTGTGTCCTTGGATAGCAAAATGATTTGTGAACAATAAGTATAGAATGCTTGGTTCCATCTCCTAAAAACTTCATGGCTCCCTCTAAGGATAAGGCGCTGGGGGGAGTGGGGGCAAATATGTTTTAAAAACATCTCTTGTTTCATTTCAGCAACTTACAAAACTTGTCACAGAATGTTTACAACAGGCTAGCATTGATAGTTTGTCATCAATCAGTTTCCCAACACTAGGGACTGGATTTCTCATGTACACACCAAAAGTAGTGGCAAGCCTCATGTTGAAAGCTGTTAGTGATTTCTCCGTAAAGAATCCCATCTCATCACTGAACACTGTGAACATAGTCATCCAAGGATGTACATCTTCCATTCAGAAAAATCTAGAGGTATGGTTTTGCTAGATCAACTGTTGAGAAAATAATTAAGGATGGAAGAGTTTAAATTTATAGGACTTGAAGTGAGTGTTCCCTCATCTGCAACACATATGTCTTCAGACATTATTCATGATGACATGTAAACAGTAACTGTTAAAATGATAATAGAAAAAAAAAACTATAAACTATCACAGGTTAATTAGAAAAGTTCGCCCAGGAGCCCCTATCTTCAGAACAGAAAGGTGCAGTACATTAGAAAAAATACTGGATCTTGTGGCATTCATACCCAAACCAGCAATGGTACTTCTGCATGAAAAACAATGGCTCTAGATCACTGAATCAAAGAATTAATTTCATGACACAGTTGAGGCTTAATTTATATGAATTGAAGACAATGACACTAGTTAAGCAGTTACAGTGTAAAGTACTTGCACTTTTAAAATGAAATTAATTTTTGATTTCACTACCAAATCAGAAAAAAGAAACAGAAATTTTGAACACCAAGTCAGAGTAGATAATACTTCATGCGTAATCATATCACAGTTAATTATACCCCAACAAAAAAAAGTTTAGAGGGGTATATAGGGGTGAGCTTGTCAGTCTGTTGGTCAGTTTCATGGTTTCCGGATGATAATTGTTTAACGAGACAATAGATTGTAAACATTTTTGGCAAACATAATTATGTAACATCATAAAATATAGGTCAGGTTCAAATCTGGCTTCAGATAACTAATTTTTCACATAGTTATGGCCCCTTTTCCCCTTTTTTTTATTTAAAAAAAAAAAACTGTTTCCAGTTGATAACTCTTTAAAGAGGCAGTGCATTTAAATAATTTTTGGTACACCTGTATAATAACCAAAAATACAGATGGAGTTTGAATTTGGGTACAGACCACTAATCTTTATTTTAGTTATGTCCCCTTTTCATCTTCAATTTTGCAAAAAAGACAGTTTCCAGATGATAAATTGGAACAAGTGTTGGTACACATAAATTCATAAAATAAATGTCCAGTTTAAGTTTGACTACAGACCACTAATTTTTCACAAAGTTGTGGCCTCTTCCAATTAAAAAAGCAACAACAACAACAAAAAACATGGTTTATGGATAATAATGATAAATTTTCAATAATTTTTGTACCCATGGAACATAATGGTATATCAGTCAAGTTCGAATTTGTCTAAAAATGACATTACGAAATAGTTTGACAGTGTTACGATACATACATAGGAGGAAAAGTTTTCATACTTTCTGATGCAAGCATGAATCTCATTCAGATTGTTCAAATTAGTAGTTATTTCTGTGTGCAGGTACTTAAATACCATTTGCGTTCATCTTTCATTATTCTGTAATGTCATCCCCCTTTTATGAGCACTTATTTTAGTGTGCTGCACTAAATTATCATTTGCATTCAATGTCCTTCTGTAAAGTCATCCTCCATTTCCATTTTATGTGGCCTTATATTCCATTCAGCATTGAGTGATTGTTGACTAAAGCCACAATAATTTTCGGGTGACCATTAATACAGGATTTACTGTATTTGTAATCATTTTCTGCCCATGTATTGGCAGTTTTGAATTAAAGCTTTGAAATTTCACATAGATGATAATTCTTAACCTACTTTAATATCAATGTTTCAGTCACTGCCTTGAACAAGTACAGTAAAACCATACTGGATTCTTCAGATTTCTGTTTGTTGTTGCAAACTTGTTACTAGACTAAACATTCACATAATATAAAGTTGAAAAGTGATAATAACTAAACTCATTCTCCAGTTATAAAACTAGGTTCTTGCACAAACTTTAAGGCTGAAATAAGTTTTCTTTGCATTGAAATTAAACAATTTTGATACATCCTATATGTGGCCTTTGTTTTCTTGTGGTTGCCATATTTCTGTGAGAAGGTGGTATTTGGGATATTAATCAACTACAGTGATATTCTAGTTGAAAAGAAGTGGGTATTATAGGTGGGCATTTCAAATACTAATATATTACCCTTATTTAGTATCAAAGTGGCAGGTGGGGGTATGAATGACCTTTAGTGATAGCTCTAGTTAATGAATTACATTCATTTCCAGCTTGCTGATTTGAAATTGAAAATATAATTAAAAAACTTTTGTCAGTTTTTATATACATGTGTCTTAATTTCTCTTAGGCTTTCCAGAGGGAATGTAAATCCCACAAACCCAGACCACCTCCTGTAGCTGCTAAGCCAAATTTTCGAGGAGAACTTGACAAATTATTTTCTACTAAACAAACACAAAAATCAGCACTAAGTGTAGCAAGAGCACCAATACCTAATACCTAGGCCCAGAAAAGCAGCTGTAACATCAATAAAAAACTCCCTGGAAACTTCCCTGGAACAACTTCCAAAGCGGGGCACGCCAGAATTTTGTTTACATATGTACAGTAGTGAAATTAAAACGCCTGAGTATTGGACCCGAGTTTACCAATGATAAGACTGTAAAGCAGTGGAAAATTGAACAGAAAGGAAAACCCATGTATAAACTAACACCTGTGGACCAGTCTACTTTCAACTGTATTAATCAGCTCGTACAAAACACATGGGAACCAGCCAAACTAGGTCATGGACGGGATGCAAGAGGGCTCAGTGACCTAAACTTCACATCTTTGAAAATAAGAAAAATTGAACGCATTGAAAACCTGAATCTGTTCGAACAGTACTGCCACTGCAGACAACAGATTTTTCACAGGGCTGGGGAAGGTAAAAATAATTATAATGTTCAGATTGCATGCAGATTTAAGTGTCAACATTATACTGAACATTTAATTGGTCTACTGCTATCAATGCATTTATTCTGGTGCTCTAACATTTAAGTTTATTTGTATAAATAACCTATTAAAACTAAATGCCATTACCAGTCAGGTGAGCAAACATGTATATCTAGTAAATAAGACTTTTTTTCAGAAAACAGCTAAAAAGATTATTGTCAAAGTGATTAAAGGTATTCATTGATATAAAGTTGAAAAGTGATTCTTTTATGGTTTTTTTAGCAGTGTACCTGTTCATTTTCATGTAAAATCGTATCTTTCATTGTATAATTTCTTTTGTTCTCCCAAAAATGCTGACAGGTACAGGTAAGAATACACCCTAGTTCACCATAATTTCATGCTTTTGTGACTTTTCCCAGCGTTTTAACTGTGTTTACTGAAGTAAAAAAAAATATTTGAAACCAGTTCAGGGTTAGGAATTTTGAGGTTTTATTAGCTCACCAGAGCCATAGGCTAATGGTGAGCTATTAGGATCGATCAGTGCTGTTGTCCATCATCCTCCGTCCACACTTAGTTTGTTAACACTCGGTTGGTCACATTTTTGGCATCAGTTGTCATGAAACTTGATCAGGATGTTTGTCCAAGGACGAGTTCGAATATGGGTCATCTTCGAATGAAAAACTAGGTCACAGTGGCCCAAAAATAGAAAAATCTTGTTAACAATCTAGAGGCTACTTTTTCAGTCCAAATATCCTGAAAATTTGTCAGAAAAATTGTTTCCGATGATTTCTAGCTCAGATTTGAATTCAGGTCATCTTGTTTCAAAAACTAGGTCACAGAGTCCAAATACGGAAAAACCTTGTTAACAGTCTAGAGGTAACATTTTCAGCCCAAATATCCTGGAAATTTGTCAGAAAGGTTGTTTCAATAATTTCTAGGCTCAAGTTAGAATATGGGTCATCTGAGGTCAATTAACCAGGTCCATAACAACATTGTTAAAAGCAGTCATACTCAGGTGAGTGATACAGAGCCATCATGGCCCTCTTGTTCAAAACTTTTGGTCTGACTGTCTAAAATAATTGATACCTTTTGGTTTGCAAGGTCAAGTTTTGGAGACTCTGGCAGACCTACCTGGTGTGAAAAATGGGTGTTCAAATACTGAGAAAAACCTCGATAGAATCTGGAAGAAAAGGCTTTATGAAGAGGTGAATGAAGGTTATTTTTTCCATGGCACTAAGAAAGGTCGGGTCCAAGGTTTAATGAAGCAAGGTGTGGATCCAAGAATGGCGCAGGGTGGAGCAGTATTTGGACCTGCTGTGTATATGGCAGAGAGCTCAACAAAAGCTGACCAGTACACAGGTATCTGTCATGAGTATAGGACTTAAGAAATATTCTTCTTTATTATGTTCCCCAATGGGGATGCATATAGTCTGCGCTTCATCCGTCCATCCATCTATCTGTCCAGAAATTTTGTCCGGACTATTCTCAACAACCATTGGCTGGCATTAATGGAAACTTCGTAGGAAGCTTTACTACAAAGAAGGAGCTGGGCATATAAACAGCATGTTTCAGTTCAATGATTTTACATAGGCTTTCATAGGAAAGACTTTAATAAATCTTCTTGTGTAAAACGATTTGTTTTTAAGCTCTGATATTTTGTATGTTGCATTGTGTAATTGACCTCCACCAAGTTAGATCAAATTATGTCCCTGGGGTCAAAATTGGCCCCACCCTGGGTGTCCTTCTTGTGTAAAATATTTAATCTTTCACAATTTTCTTGTGAAAAAACTGTAAGCTACACAGCTTAGTTATTTTTGCATGGAGCATCATCTGGAGGTAGTCTGTACCAAGATTGTTCAAATATGGTTATGCCCCCTCTCTAGGGTGGCTTGATTTTACATAGGTTTATATAGGAAAAAAATTTCAAAAATGTTTTTATTTCTAGTGTGCATGTTCACCATCTCTATGACTTATTGATTTAAAACATGGTCTGCAAGATCACTGTCAGAGAAAGCAGTTCTGAGACTTTTAAAATTTGGTAGTAATATCTAATGATGATGTACCAAGATTGTTCAAATCATGACCCTTAAGACACTTTTGGCTCCTACCCTGGTCGTCACATGTTTGACAAAGAAATATAAAATCTTTTGAAATTCTTTTCTCTTAAGCAATAAGGCCTAGAGTTCTGCAGTTTTTTTTTTCATAAAACATTGCCCTATAGACCTCTGTTAAGCATTCAAACTTTGCCCCAAGGTATCATTTTTGGCTGCACCATCTTGGTAAGAGGTATTACACTATACAAACTCTTTAAAAAATTAATGTATTTATCAGAAGGTGTGAGGCTGAGACTTCTGAAATTTGTTTTGAAGCATTGCTTAGTGGACCTCTTCTAAAAGTGTTAAAAAGAAGTGTTAGATTTTGCCCCATTTTTAGCTTTTATATGCCCATCTGAAAAACGGGATGTATTATGGGAATGCCCATGGCGGGCGGGAGGGCAGGTGTGTGGGCGGTGTCCAGTTTTGTCCGGAGCATATCTTCAACATGCATCGATGGATTTTAATGATACTTTGTACCAATGTTCACCTTAATGGTGGGGGGGGGGGGGGGGGGGGGGGGGGGGTAGTGTCTTGCATATGAACCAGGTCTGTAACTGAAAGGTCAAGGTCACACTTAGAAGTCAGAGAAAAACGTTTGTCCAGAGCAAAACTTCTTCCTGCATTGAGGGATTTTAATAGAACTTGTAATAAATGTTCACCATTGTGAGGCGGAATGTCACATGCAAAGTTAGCTCCCTGCAGCCAAAGTCAAGTTCAAACGCAAAGGTCAAAAGTCAGATAAAAATAAATGAAATGGAGGAATTTTAGTATTATTTGTTCACCATCATAAAACGTAGTGTTGAGCACATGAACCAGGGTTCTAGGTCAAAGGTCAAGATCTCACCTAGAGGTCAGTGGAAAATGCTTGTCCAGAGCAATACTTCTACATGTATTGAGAGATTTTAATATAACTTGGCACAAATGTTGACCATTGTAAGAGGGTGTTTTGTATTCAAAATTCAGGACCCTGTTGCCAAGCTAAGGGTCAAACATAGTGGTCAAAGGTCAGATAAAAATATGAGAATGTGTTTAGTCATTATGAACTGAGGGATTCTAACATCATCAGTAACATGCATAATCTTGGTCCATATATATTATGTAAGGTCAATGTCACTAGAGATGATGAAATATCCAGATTTTGTCAAGGAACATATCTTCTACTTTATTATTACTTAAAACAAAAGTTCACCATCATGAAACATAGTGTTGCACACATGAACCAGGTCTCTAGGTAAAGGTCAGTGCCACACTTAGGGGTCAGAAGTTCATTTCAAATGTTTGTTTCACCATCCAGCACTAGAAATAGTCAAACTTGCTTCCCTACTAACACCTCTTTTTATTATATAGGCCCGTCAAAGATGGGACATATTATGGGATCAGCCAGGGTGGGCGGGCGGATGGGTTGCATCCAGATTTTTGTCCGGAGCATAACTCTTACACTGTCAAAAGCTATTAATTTAAAACTTCATAGGTGGAAAGATCTCATTCAGATGGAGTGCAGTGCACAAGAACCATCACTCTGCACTTCGTGATTTTGGAGTTATTTCCATTTGTTTAATTTTCTTGTTATCACTCTGCACTTCATGATTATAAAGTTATTCCCCTTTGTTTAATTTTCTTTTCTGGAGCATAACTCCAACACTATCAAAGCTATTAACTTGAAACTTGATACATAGATAGGTCGTACTGAGTCGAAATGCAGTGCACAGGAACCGTAACTCTGTACTTCATAATTTTGGAGTTTTGCCCCTTTGTTTAATTTTCTTTTCTGGAGCATAACTCCAACACTATCAAAGCTATTAACTTGAAACTTGATACATAGATAGGTCGTATTGAGTCGAAATGCAGTGCACAGGAACCGTAACTCTGTACTTCATAATTTTGGAGTTATGCCCCTTTGTTTATTTTTTTTTGTCAGAAGCATAACTCCTACATTATCAAAGCTATTGACTTGAAGCTTCACAGGTGGATAGACCTCATTGAGATGGAGTGCAGTGCACAAGAACGTCATCGTACACTTCATGATTTTGGAGTTATTCCCCTTAGTTCAATTTTCATACTCGATGTTTGTCTGCACTATACTCCTACATTATCAAAGCTATTGACTTGAAACTTCATAGGTGGATAGATGTTATTGCAACAAATTGCTTAATTGATGGGTGTATTTTGCTCCGCCTTGCAGCACTCTTGTCCATTATGCCCATATCTTCTGCAAAGCTTTAGTGACGGGCATATTTTGTGACAATGGCACCCATGTTTATTTTGATGATTAATCCATTACATGGTGCTTGTCTTCTGTACTCAGGTGAGCACTTTATGGCCATAGCCCATGGCCCTTTTGTTTCTGTAGTCTGTGGTGATTTGATTTTGTTTTAAAACTTTAACTTGAAATAGAATCAAGTTTCTTTTATTTCAAATATATTTCAATTCTCATAAAGACAAGCATGGTAAATATATGGTATCTATGATATCAGTTATTAATTTCTCCTACTTACAAGGTAAACCTCTGTCATATTTTGCCAAAGATAAATGATGATATTATAACATACTTGCTATCATTCGCTCTGACATGAATGTGTGGAGTTAAAAAAAAAAAGTACTTTTTGACTGTACTTTTTTCTTTTTTTCGGAGATGGGGGGGGCGGGTGTTGTAAGCAGTCATTAAATCTTCAGGTGCACAGATTTAAATAGCTTGATCCAAGAACTGTAGTACCTGTATCATTATCATTAAAATACTGTTGCATTTTGTAATATCAGTATAGGTATCAGAACAGTCTGTGCTAAACAATATCCAACCCTAGCTTGGAATTAATCATCACCTAGATTGTTTAATCTTTGACACCTAGGATCAATATTGCAACTGCCTTGAGGATCATAGGTAGCAGGCAGATCATGATTAATTATTCTGTGGCTCAGGTAAGTAGACATCCCACTGTCATGCCATTTCAGGTCATATCTGGAGTAGTAGGGGGTGGAACATAATTAGGTTCAATAAAAGTTTAAGCGAGGCTGAAAGGTTAGTTGTACTAAAATGGCAGATATTTTCATTGTAAACAATTTCGAGATAGGCATTTGTTCATTTTTCAATAACAATCTATAGTACAGTAAAACTGAAGACGAAACTAGTGTACTAATCTTTATGTGGTATTTTCTTCTCCCAAAGCCCCTCTGACTTACTCATAAGTGAAGTTGTCCCTTCGAAGGAAGAGAGATATTTGTGCCAGCATATCTCTGTACATATGTCTGCCCATGCAGTATCTTTTCGGAGCTATATCTTTGTAAATTTTATGCCAATCTCTGCAATGATCACATCAGGTAGCCAATAGTTATTGCCAGTTGAATTTTAGAAAATCTACACGTTTGTTCACCTAGAGCCATTTGTAAGTTACCAACAGGTGGAATCTCATAAAAGTTTGATGAAAAATGGTGCAATGTCAAATACCCAGGGCACCTTTTTCCATTATCACTACATTGTATGTATAGAAAGTAAAGGAATTGTTGGACGTTGTTATACGATGATGAAGGCGATTGTGCATGTGCAACTTTTGTGAGGATCAACATGGAGAATTGAAATTATTACCCTCAATTTGTTTTACATTCCACATATTTGTCAGTATGTCTTTACAGATAGGTGGATAGGCATACTGCAGTTATTCACATGATAAGTTTCCCCAAGGTAGCCTTGATGAGTTATTGCCCTTTAGTTGTTTGAAAATCCAGTTTGATAAATATCTTAGTACTAACACATAAAATATATCCATGTAATTACTCCAATTAACTTACAAATGGCTCTAGGTGAACAAACGTGTGGATTTTCAAATAAAGTTACATCTCTGGTATTAAGTGTACCCAATATGTATGCATAAAGGTAAGTTCCTTCTTTTACATTGGAGTACAATCCCTAGATAGATAGATAGATAGATAGACAGACAGACAGAGACAGACAGACAGAGTTTGGAAACATGAATTTTCTGTTGCTCAGCCTCTAGTGAATATGGCTTGAATCCAGTTTTATATTCATCAAGACACATTTTCATTTTTAAAATGGAGGAATAAATGTAAAAGAATTGGAAAACAGTTACCCTTTTAAAGTCATGTGGACAAGTTGTTTACATTTATAACTGTTAATACATTCAATAACTTTCTCATCCCGTTGAATTTCTTGTTTTCCTTTCTATAATCAGACACAGGGATAAGTTCTTCCCAGACTGCATGTGGTGTTTTGAATGCACAATAGCATAACATCTAAAATATTAGGAAAAAAATGATCACTTAACCTACTTTCATTTTTTTCCACCATTTACTATATGGAACCTTTTTGCCTCACTTAAAATTTTGTCGAACCAAATTACATTGACCCTGTGAGTAGGGTTACAATCTTTTAACTGAAGTTGTGTAAGTATTTCAATCACATAACCACACTATAGGAAACATATTGTGTTGTACACATTTTAGGAAATGCTTAAAAAAAGATTTTTTGGCTTATTTTAGATGAAAGAGAAGAAAGACAGACAACAGGTCTACAGATGTTCTTGATAAGAGCCTGTTTGGGAAAAATCTGCTGTTATGAATGATGTAAAGAAGCTCCGACGTCCACCATGTTGTGAAGGTTGTCTTGACGACAGTTGTGATCATGATAACAGATATGACAGTGTTGTTGGTGAAGGCCAATACATATTCCGAGAGTTTCTTGTTTATGATAGCCATCAGGTGTACCCAGAGTATGTCATTTCCTATGACCGGGTCATTCAAGAGTGATCTTCTCTCAGTATGTTGTTTTACCAAGTTCTACTAACAACGAACAATCTTTATGGATATCAAGTTTGGTGCCACTTTAGAGCTACCCTGAAAAACATGTTGACTTAAGAGAACGATCATTTTTCTTATTAGATACTCCATACAAAGTTTTTCAATATTACTTCAATAGACAAAAGACAGACTGTGAAAGGACATTCTAGTGGCTGTTTGTTTTGTTTTTTAGCTCACCTGGCACAGAGTGAAGGTGAGCTATTAGGATGGTCCGTCCTCTGTCATACATAGTAACATCCCTTCTAATTTTTCTTCAAACAACATCTCCTCTGGGCCAATATTGATGAAACATGGCAGGAATGTTCCTTGCATGAAGCTTTATCACAGGTGTTCAAATAATTCCATTCCATGCAGAACTCAGCTTGTCATGGCAACCAAAACAAAAGCCTTAAAAAAAATTTTCTTGTCTGAAACTACAATACCTAGGGCTTAGATATTTTACATGCTGAATTATCTAGAAGGTCCTCTACCAAAGTTATTCAGATTATGTTCCTGGAATCAAAATTGGCCATGCCCTAGGGGTCACATATTTTTCATAGAAATGTATAGGAAAAAATTTAGGAATCTCCTTCTCTCAAACCACAAGGCCCTAAGTTCTAAAATTTTGCACAAGTATTGTCTAGAGGACCTCTTCCAAGAGTATTCAAATTATGTCCTTAGAGTCAACATTGACCCTGCATCATTAGTCACTGCTTTAAATAGAGGTATATAAAGGGAAAACTTCAAAACTCTCTTGTCTGAAACTACTAAGCTTTGGGATTTTATATTTGGCATACAGATTCACCTAGTGCTCCTCTACAAGATTCTTCACATTATGCCCCTGGGGTCATAAATGGCTCCACCCCAGGGGTTCAATGGATTTAATAAAGGCTTATATAGTGAAAACTTAAAAAAATCTTCATCTGTGAAATCAGAAGGCTTGGTGCTTAGATATTTTGTATGAAGCAATCATCTAGCAGTCCTCTACCAAGATTGTATAAATGATACTGAGACTTGTGGTCAAAATTGGCCCCACCCAATGGGTCACTTGATTTTTGTAAAGACTTGTTTAGGAAATTAAATCTTCCTGTCAGTGTCCACAATACTTAGTGTTAAGATATTTGATGCGTAACATGGCCTAGTAGACCTCTACCAAGTTTGTTCAAATCTTGGCCCTGGGGTCAAAATTGGACCTGCCTCCCAGTCATCAAGGCTAAATTGGACTTATCAAAATTTTCGTCTCAAAGCCTAAATTTATTGACAGATATCTCAGATATTTGGTATATAGGCACCTTGCATGAATCTCTGCTATTCACCTGGATCAAGGGCAAGGTTACCAAGGCTAAAAATAGATTTTTGTACTTTTCCCTTAAGAATCTTCATTTATCGATCAATATCTTAGATATTTGGTATGTAGGATAAGGTGCAAGAATCTCTACCCTCAGATGTAGTTTGAGATCACACAGTCCTAAGTCAAGCTCACTAAGAATAGAAATAGATTTTTCTACTTTTTGTCATAGACCCTGTATTTATTGATTGATATTTTAAATATTGATATCTAGACACCTTGCATGAACCTTTCCCATTAAATTGGGGTTAAGGTCACCTAGACTAAAAATAGATTTATCAACTTTACCTCAGGGAGCCTTCATTTTATAGACAAAGTATCTTTGATATATGGTATGTAGGTTCCTTGCATGGACCAGTTGCTGGGGTTGAGGTCACTGGGACAAGGTTAAGGTCACCACAGCTTATAATAGATTTTCTACTTTCTGTTATAGAGCCTATATTTATTGACTGATATTTTAGATATTTGGTTTGCAGGCACCTACAAACCTTCAATTAGAAAATGTAATACTGCTTTTGACGTTTGCTTTGTACTCAGGTGAGCAATCCAGAGGGCTATTTTGGCACTCTTGTTTAATGGTTATTTTGTATCTTTGAATGTTCTAAGTACCAGTAGATCAATGACACTCAGGATTTTTCTGTAGTCATGCAGTGTGAAACAATATTCTGCAAGTATTGCATGTTTTGTATGTCTCTCAATTGAATATGATGAAATAATATTATCCATATTATTAGTGAGATATTACATTAGATTTGTCTAGATTAAGAACTTTTCTTACCTGCCCAGAATGCTAACATAACTATTATAAATCTACAGAAATTAAATCTAAAAGATTTTGAATTATGTTTTACCAAATTATTCTCATATGGAAGCTCTCTGTTTGAAATTTGATGCATTGTTAATATTTTCCCCCTTTCTCATTGGATGATTAAAGAAAACTCACTAATTTTGTTTTCACATAAGATGTTTACATTTCTTTTAAAAAAGTACTGCTCGTTTTATCATCAGATTATACACATCTGTTGACCATGCCCACCAAAATACTTTGCCATAACTGTAACTAGGTCCCATTTTTGTGTCGCCTGCTACAAAGTAGCTGCAACATATAGGGTTTACTTCTCTGTCATCCGTCTGTCACAAAACTTGTCCGGACTACTCAGAAACTACTGGTGCGATTTCATCCAAACTTTACAGGAATGATCAGTAACAAGTCTAGTTGTGCATATCAACGGCATTTTTCAGTCCAATGATTTTTGTCAGAGTTATGGCCCTTTTATGATTTGTATTTTTAAAGTTTGTCCCCACTACTTCTCTTATACTACTAATGCAATTTGAATGAAATTTTACAAGAGTGATCAGTACTTCAATTACTTGTGCATATCTAACGGGTTTTATGGTTGAATGATTTTTGGCTGAGTTATGGCCCTTGAATTAAAAAGGCGTTTTGGCCAATAATGATTTTTGTGTTGCAGGCTTCACAGTAGCTGCAACATGCTACAAAGTAGCCATGACTTATAGGGATCACTTCTCCATCATCTATCTGTATGTCTGTCCATCTGTCTGTCCATTAAAAAAACTTGTCCGGACTACTCCTCAGAAACTATTGGTGCGATTTCATCCAAACTTTACAGGAATGATCAGTACCAAGTCTAGTGTGCATATCATCAGCATTTTCCAGTTCAATGATTTTTGTCAGAGTTATGGCCCTTTTATGATTTTTATTTTTAAAGTTTGTCCTGACTACTTCTCTTATACTACTAAAGCAATTTCAGTGAAATGTTACAGGATTGATCGGTACCTCAAGTACTTGCGCATGTCTAATAGGTTTTTCGGTTGAATGATTTTTGGCTGAGTTATGGCCCTTGAATAAAAAAATGTGTTTTAGCCTACAAACTGTCCAATCACCTCTCAGTACTACTGTTTAATTGGCTATCATCAGGTGAAACATGTGATCACTGATGGCCCTTGTTTAATTATCTCCCCTCTCAAAATATTTTGTCTGGAGCATAACTTTAAAACTATCGAGTGAAGTGATGTGAAACTTTTAAGAATGATAGCTGGTGACAAGGAGTGCAGTGTCCAAGAAGCATTACTTTGCCTTATCCTAATTTTGAATAATCTCCCCTTCTTTAATTTCTATAATGAATTTTTGTCCCTAACATAACTTGAACTCTATAAAAGGGATTGTCTTGAACTTAAGATAAAAATATATGGTAAGAAGTAGAAGTGCAGTGCAAAAGAATAATAACCCTTCCTTGTCCCAGTTTCGAATTATCTCCCCTCTAAAGAAATTTTGTCAGTAGCATAACTTTAAAACTATGAAGTGAACTGATGTAAAACTTATAATATAGATAGATTGCAAATGATGAAGTGCAGTGCCCGGATATATGTAATGTGTTAATTATTACTTTAATGTTATTTTATATACATGATTGTGTTTATATTACAGTTTCATAGAGACTATTTTACATTAATTTTACAAACATTACTATGTTCTTAGTAGTTAGAGTTGTATTGTTTATGCTTTAAAGTTATTTGTATATACTACAGTTTCATAAAAATTTATATATACAGTCGACTCTCGATATCTTGAATTTGGGTGAACCGAGTAAATTAATTCAACTCAGCTGGAATTTGACATTTCCGGAGCTAGTATACCCAACGATGTTTTGTGTCAGTTACACATTTATCTTACTGTACAAAGCAGCAATGCTCATGAAAAGTGATTCAAGTGATTAAAAGCATCCCCATGGCAGTCAAATTCAAGTCTGGAATGTAGAGCACTACCCTACATATATTCTACCTATGTGTAGTTTACGGGAAATTAAACTGCTTTTCTTATTTTATTCGAGTACACAAGATATTTCCATGACTTACTGTGGTTTTAAATCAGCTTGTTTTCTGCAAGTGAAGGCTTTAATTCGTACCTCTTTCCTATGTGGGCAAATTAAAACCAGACAATTCAAAAGAATGTGATGCAAAACAGGTAAAAACAAACATGTGCACATGCTATAAATAGACAGGTAGTGGTATACACAAACAAACTTTCCTATTGAAATTTACATAACGTAACATTTTTCTCCGCACAGACATGATATTTATAGATTATATAGAAATATGAAAAGCATATTTCAATACTGAATTTTTCATTCACTTAAATTTGTAAAAATTAAAGAATTTATCATGCCCAAAATTTACTCACTTAGTGACAATTAAAATCACTAAGTTCAAATTCAGTCCTAAATGGAAAAATACATAGGAAAATTTACAATTGGGCTGAAAAAATACGACTGACACAGTGGAAGTTTGCACATGTCAAATTCGGATTAAAGTGTATGCAAGTATATAATAGTTTGTGACATTAATTTATGATTTAACAGACATTCTATATCTACATGTAATTTAGGTGTTTACATTTTTGAATTTAACTTTTTAATCCAGTAGGTACTATCATTATGTACCAAGTGACTGTACAGTATTTTTTTCTGCATTTGTATGCATGTGTACAAAAATTCTGTATTTTTCTGTGTTGGATGGTTTGGTACTTGTATTGTTACATGCATGTTTTTCTCATGAATTTCAATCAGAAGCATGGTATCAGGAGACCTAATGTCTCTTATTTGTGCCCCTGCCCCCACCCCCCAGGGTATTTTACAGAAGAAAATCTTACCTCAATATATTTAATATCTATCAAAAGCCGAGACAAATAAGGAAATCCATAAAATTAAAATCACATTTAAATGTACTCAGCAATCCTGAAACACAACTTTGACATGTGACCTAATTCGTGACTGCAGAGGAAAATTCAATAATCCAACAAGGTCCTATCAGAAACTACCATACGAACTTCCATGATATTGTGGATGCTGTTCAAAATGAGTTTGAATTATTTATTTCAAAACTTTTTTATGGGAACAAAACTACATGACGGGTCCTGGTAAATAAAATTTGATTTTTTTTTTTGGTTTTTGTTAACACAATAACAGCATATATTTAGTGGTTCTATTTAGCACCCACCTTTGGAAAAAATACACACTCCTGGGGGCACTAATTAGAAGCAATATGGTAACTACTTTTAGCAATCGTTATAATTTAGCTTTAAATTCATATATGATAATATAAATTAAATTTTATTTGAAAAGATTATTTAACATTGTTCTGTAAAATACCAGATATATATAGACTTTTCTTGCATATCAGACAGGATTTTCTACGTTTACACCTGGTGCTAGTAAAACCCATGTAAGATAAGTCGCGTGCTTTTAATGTCACTCCATTATGAATGTAGTTGTAAATTCATATGCTACTCTCAAAATAAAGTGCTGAATAAAAATATTAGTTTTCATTATTTTCTTCAGAATTTTGATGCAAGTGTGATAGGCAAGAAAAAGAATCAAACACTGGTTGCAAGTAAAGACGGGAATACCTGGCTCTCAGATATCTGTTTAGTGGTAACTCAGCAGAGCCTTCTTACCATCTTAAACAGTTACCCTCTGGCTGGATATTCCTGTCTGTACCGGCAACGAGTGTAAGATTCTTATTGTACACAACAAATTTGGAGAGAGAGAGAGAGAGATTCAAATGGGTGACATAGTCCATGTTATTAAATGTACAATGAATTCTTTTCTTTTTATATATTTGCAAACAAGATTGTGATATCTAACCTACCTATCATATTTGCGCAGGAAACTTGACTTTTCTGTATGCTTTTAAAACTTGATTGGGTGTAGTTGTTCACTTTGTAGACACAAAGTTGAAATATAATGAATGTGTCTGATGTGTTAAAAGGTTACAAATGTCATGTATATCATTTCAACTGTTATATTTTTTTGTAGAAGGGTGCTGAATATTGTTCTGTCTACTGATTAAACATTGTATACATTTGTCCAAGAAATTGTGCTTAGTGTTTATGCCTGTACTGAATGCTGAAAAATTAGGATATGGGGACTGAAATAAACTTCTAGGATTATTATGTATTGCCTGGTATTGAAATGTTTTTAAAAATGAAAGATTCTCCATATGTAATTTTGTTCTAGTGTATTGAAGTGTACTATATACTGTTATAATGACTATTTACATGTATATAAACCAATGAGAGAGACAGAGAGAGTGAGAGGGAGTGCAATTCAAATGGGTGACAATGCATAACAAATTCTATAGTCCTTGTTAGAAATTTGCAGTTGCCAACAAGACATTGGGAAATCTTGCGTATGTTTTAACCAGTATTGTAGTGTTAAAGGGAAGCATTCCTCTTGTGTAATTTTGTTGTAGTGTAGTATATAATGTAACAGTAACTATTTATAGAGACCAATGAAATCCTACTATCTGTGATATAGTCAGAACATGACTCTAACTTACCTTGAGAAAACACGTGTTGCCTGAATAATGTGCCTGAAAATCATTCAATACAGTATAATTTTGTTAAATGTCTGTTATGAAAAAACATACATGCACCAGGGAACTGTATTTTTTAAATCTCTGCTATGAAAAAAAGTTGAAAGCACCAGGGAAGTGTAGTTTTGTTAATTCTCTGTCATAAAAAGCATATGTCCATGCACCAGGGAAGTGTTCACAGACTTAAGGGGAGGGTGACGTTTGTGTGTTTTTTAAATGTGCAACCTGTAAATTATTGTGTTCTCACAGAAAGATTGATGTGATACAAACTGAAATTGACAGAACTTCAGTAACCACATGAAAAATTGCAAATGAATCAAATGACACACATCTTTCTATTTACATATCACAATCTGTACATGTAAAATTACATGTATAATATGCAAGCTGAAATTGTTCTATGACTGTGTGAATGGTTAATGATACAAAGCATCCAGAGGTAGTATGCTAAGTCATTAAGTCTTCATTCGACTTGATGATCATGTTTGTGAGCATATTATCTTGGCCAGGGTTGATGACCAGTCAAATCCCTGCAGGTACCTTAGAATTATGGCCCTTGAATTATTTAAGATTGGCTAAGTTAGTCTAGTCTGATCTCTAAGTGGGAAACTTTGTATCCTATCTTCACCAAACTTTGTAATAATATTAATGTGCATAATGCTGTAGTAATGTTCAATAACCAGCCTTTTCAGTCCTCTAATTCAGAGTTTGCATCTTATCCTCACCAAACTTGCTGATAGTGGTTGTGTTTTTTCATGCAGGATTAAATATATTTAAACTAAAACAAATTGTACACTTGCTTCCAATCACAATCTGATGCCATAACCATAGGAGAGCATACTTTGCTCAAGATAGAGTTTTTGTTTCTGTTAACTTTATATGAAAGAATAAAATAGCAACTAATTTCAGAATGTTTCTTCTTAATAAATCCCAGACACCCAGGTGATGACCTTGTTTCTGCTCTTGTACAAGTTACACTCCTACACAGGATCCCTCAGCAGTACTGTACAAGCAGCAGCTATCTCACTCTTGAAATGAGAGGTGTTACATTTATGTTATAACTGTTTATCCATTAGTTAGCAGCTTCAGTTCTTCAAAGTGGAGGTATTTTTTTCTCTTTCACAAGGAAATAAACATAACACTTAACATTTTGGCCAAAGAAGACCAATTATCTGGCTTAATCCATTACTCAGAAGGAAGACTAAAGGCTTTCATTGCAACTTATAAATATTGAGAGAGACTTGTGAAAACTGAAGAAACTACATTGTCCCATCTACCTAGCTACATTGTCGCATACACCCAAGATCTACCAAAGTTAAGCAAAACCTGGAACTCTAATTAGAAAAAGAAACACTTTTTTCATAACAAAAGTCTATCATTTCTTTATTTAGAACTACTTAGAAAACATGTTTAACAAAGAATGTTTCCATTAGAAGTAAGAGTCCTATTCTTGTCACTTCCATTATGTAATCATTCGATGTTTCATTTTTGTTTTTAGATATTATTACTTGGTGATTTATTAGCGATGTGGAGTCCATGACCATAAAACATCCTTGTACTTCTTAGGTTCTGAAACAGATAAAAGAAAATTTTTTCTTTAACGTTTATATTATTTTCTAACAATAAATTCAACTACATGTACTTTTCAGGTCTGAATACCACATTAGAAAATTCTCAGATTTTGATCCTTGACTGAGACATCTAGTACATATATTCCAATAAATAGGAACACAGAATAAACTCCAAGGAAATCTTGCTTTCCTTGTCAAAAATTGGTTCTAAAACATGCATTAACAAGAAATGTGTCACAGACACGAATGCCCCCGAAACATTGCAATGGTCATATACCTTGATCATTTGTGCCAAAAATTTTTGCAGTCTGTGAACTGAACAAAGTGCCAATACATCCAGGGGAAAGACTTTTATATGTCCTTTACCTATCTGCATGACTGACAAAATTAATCAATTTCCAAAACTGATGTGTTTCAAAAGATACTGATCTAGTGTTTTGTAACCATAGGTCACAATATGTCTTTTACAGAAAAAAGTGTTTCAAAATAGTTTCTAAACTATTAACTATTTATGCTCAAGTTGAACATCATAGGCAAAAATATAATTCTATTACAAAATTCTAGGTGCTCCCCACAGAAGCAAAATTAAGTAATATTAAACAAAAGGGAATAACTCCACTAAAAGTAATCGAATCGCAAAAGCCCGAGTACATGTGCTGCAACACTTGATAATGATTGATCTATGAAAGATTGGTGAAAACTGAATGAGAAATGTAGGAGTTGTGCACAAAAGAAATATTAAGAAAATTTAACAAAGGGCAATAACTATGCCAAAAATAATCCAATTGCAAAAGCCTGAAAATGTGCTCTGTGGCTTTTGATAACCATCATTCTTTGAAAGTCTGGTGAACATCATATGTGAGTTGTAGGAGAAGTTGTGCACAGAAGCGATATTAAGTAAAATTTAACAAACGGGCTATAACTATGCTAAAAATAATCGAATCGCAAAAGCCAGAGTAAAAGGGCTGATGGCACTTGATAATGATCATTCTGTTAAAGTTTGGTGAAAATCAAATGAGCATTTTAGGAGGAGCTGCACACCAAGATGGACAAATGAAAAGACGGAATAAATGATGGACTGTGCCGCTACTATATGCCACCCATCGGAAGCATAAAAAGATTCCTTGAAATGGGAAAAATACACAGAATAAGAAGGTAAGATTTCACCAAGTTTCTTCTCTTGCCTTGCATCCAAAGACTTCATTCTTACCAATTAAAATCATACAGATTTGGCTCGAAATCATTTTACATTTTAGAAGTACTATAATTTTGTTCAGTGTATTTACAGCATGATTTTTTCAGTGTTTGTGATTGTATGTGGGCACAATTAAGGTCCGAACACTCAAGTGTGCAGTATAGTTACATACCATAGCGTAGTGACGTAGTTAACCTAGTGCAAAGGTCAGGGAGCACTTACTGTGCAATAAGTAACAAATCCTACAGTTACAGCAAAGCTTGTTATACATGTATAATGTATAGGAAATATACACAGTCAAACAACAAAGAAAACATTCATTCACTGTGATATGAATACATGTGTAAGTCTTATAAACAGTACTTGCCGGTATTCCTAAATATTTTCAAGCTGAACTCATTTGACAAGAATTTCGGATACTAAGTGCCACAATAAGTTTCTTTGAAATATCTAAATTGCTTATAAGGTGACTTCCTGACAAAGATAACAATAACCAATTCTGGCTTTTTTACCTTGAGTCAGAAAATCATCAGGATGTCTGTCAATATAATCATCTATAAACAGCTGTCTTCGACTGTTGAAGTTCTCTCTGTAGATGGCTGCTGCCTTACCTATCAGGTACCCTCCGACCATGTAGCCACTCATTAATGCTACAGATTCTGAAAAGTAATATTAATTTGAATACTGGGTCATGCTATGATAGTATTTACATAATAATGACAGTATTACATACACAAGCTTATTAACTGATGATAACTACTTACACAGATGGCTACTAAAGTCAGTGTTTTCAGCTCAGAAATGCAGTAAGATCAAATGTCATTAAATATGGAGGTGAGAAGATTCAAGAAATGTATCTGCCACATCATTGAAACAATGTTTTAACAAATACTTAGAAAAATTTACGATGGATCAAAACATGTAAAATACATTTTCAAAAGCAAAAATTTTCAGTTTTTCATCATATACAGTAGAAATCTACACCCTTATATTACCTTATGTATGTTAAGGAACACTAAAAAAAAAGCTGTATTCTTCCCATATCAGTTTACCATAGATTATAGTGAATTCTGATAGTTACAACTTTTGCTTTTCAAAGATATCCAAAACCTATGCAGGTATTAAATCAAGTCAAAGTATTAACTGGCATAAACATTAGAATTAATTATAACAAATTAAGAGAATAAAACTTGTGAAAAAAAAAAAAGGAAGTGAAAAAAAAATTGTTAACTTCATATTCTAAAAGATAAAGGATCTCTCTTTCAATTCAAGAGTCAAGCCTCTATTGTTGGTTCATGAATTATTACATAAAAATTGTTTTATTTTGGTCTTTTGTATGTCTGATGCAGTTATCTAGATAGGTTGCTGCTGGAAAAAGGGCAACTGAAAGCTCAAAAACTGCACAAAATGGCATACTTAGGTTTACTTGATTTTGAATCATATTCATTTATTTTTTTAATACTTCTTAAGAAATGTATTCACTCCTGTTTTGCCTTATAATGCTAGACCTGTGCCTAGTTAATCATAAATTCCACAAGAAATGTGCAAGTGCAGTCCTGTTTAAGGGTACAGCAAGGTGCAAATGAAATGGGCAGAGTAGCACAATAAAAGAGATATGGATCAACTGTAACATGCTGAACTAGTAATCCTTCGGTCTTCACTTCAATCACTAATACAACTTACTGTCTTACTGAAGCAACATTACACCAAAGTCCTATAGGTGCTATTCAATGTACACTGAGCATGTAGAACAACCCAGATTGTCTCTAGAATAAGATACTTTCTGTATCTTTAAGTATCCCTCAAAAGCTTACATAACTTCTCAGGGGGCATAGGTCATATCATAAACATGTACCAATGATAAATAAACATATGAACCCTGCTATTTTGTTTAAGCTGCAGCAGTGTGGACACTTGCTGAGATAGTTAAAAACACAAAATTAGCTCAGTTTTTTATTTCCTAAGATTGGGTCAAATTAGATTTTGACTAGGAGTATTTCACCTACTTGCAAGTTAACTGCACCCAACCATCTCATCAGTTAAATACATGATGAAATAATTAAACAACCGCGAGTAACAAATGGAAAGCATCTTAAATGACAATTTTTATAACTAATTATACAAGCAGCATTACAAAAATAATTAACTTCCTCAACTGGCAAACCTTAGAAAAATGAAGCATACAATCTTCCCCTCTTTATTTCTATAAAATCTGAACTCATCTTATGTGTTGAGTCAACTCTCTCAACCAAAACCATCTAACTCCAACCAGAAACTTGAACTACCTAATTCCACAGTCCTGCACCCAATGTGTTACACACAGTCATAATATTGAATTGGAAATCGATTGTTGGGTTATGCAGTAGATGTAGATGTCACATGAACTCCTTCTTTACCCAAATAACTATACTCTGGAATGGTCTCACCTACTTTGTACAGTCCAGCCCCAGCCTATTTGCTGAGCAGCTGGCAAATGTAACCACAATATATAGCTTCCCCTACTGTTTTTAAACTAGCACATATGTAGAAACACTTTTACTGTTTGCACATAAGTAGTATCAATATTTCGACTGCAAGACCGACCCATTTACAAACTGATATTACATAGATGTCGGCGACCATCGTCTATATAATAAAAAGCCCTGGAGCACAATTTGTTGGGCTAGCACATAAGGAGATCTCGCATTTTTTAACTCTGACCTTACTAGCACCTTATAATCATTACTGAACATTACGATGGTTGGAAGTTTCTAGTAGATGTAGATGAACAATTATGAATAAAAGACTGGTTACTAGTAGATACAGATGAACAGATATGATTAGAGACTGGTTAATATATGGGTGTATCGCTTAACTTGAGATGTGTGGAGTCCATGTTATATCACAATAGCCAGGTTCTTCCTGAAAGATAACCTTTAAAATGTCCATCCATTGTATACAAATGTGTTAATCTTTCAAATAGTTAATTCAATCAATCAGCGTTTTGGCAGTCATGTATCTATCCGGATACTATACAACTTTATGAATATTTGCTTACTTTTCCTGGCCAGGGGTCGAACAAGAGACGCTTGGTAGACTTTACATAACGCTAGGCCAAGAGATATGCCTACAACTTCATAGAAATCAGGAAGTTTAGCATCGTAGTTATAATCTTCCCATGGTGTTACTTTATTGTCATCCATATCGGTGACCTTCGGGAAATGTAATTATCATGATATGGAACTTTTACATGTTCACCGCCTGAGAGGCCAAGGCAAGAATGAAATGATTGTTGTTACGTTACATGTTTTACTCTTGCTGAAAATGTCAGCGTTTGGTAGAACTTAAATAAAATGTCAAATGTTGAGAAGATCGCGCATATATCTTTGCTTAACGCAAGAAATTGTTTAGAGGCCCGGAATTATGGCAGGGCCTTTGCTAATTTTCTGCTCTTCCTGAAACTGAAATCAGAAAACTCTGCAGATGTTTACACAGAGTTTGCTCTGGCTACAAGAGAATGGTGTGGACAACTGGAAGGACAGAACAGACTGGATGATCTATTCAAATGTTATGACCAAGCCTGTGAAATGTTCCCAGATCATGACGTAGTCCTGAATAATATTGGTGCACAATTATTTAGGTAGGTTTTACACTTATTTTTCAAGGTTATTGAAATTACCCTCAAGTCACATCTCCAGATGATAGTCTCAATATTTCGACTGCAAGACCGACCGATTTACAAACTGATATTACATAGATGTCGGCCTTTACGTCGCGAAGGGCGACCATCGTCTATATAATAAAGAGCCCTGGTGCACAATTTGTTGGGCTACTCCAGATGACAGTCAATCAGTATTTTAACTAGTACAAACTGGCAGCTGGGTGTGTCAAACTTGTTTTGCACGATGCTTATTTCTAGGTAATACCAAGCTAATTTTCTGTTGGCAATAACTCCACACAAGTCAAACATTCAAAGAACAAAAATAACGGTAGTCTCAATTATGCGACTTCAGGCAGGATGTTGATATCGACCATTCGAAAAATAGCACGTTATTCAACGTTTTGAGTACAATTCTTTGGACTAAAATAATGGAGAAATGTTGAAACACAATTGTTTTGCTACATTTACACAAAAAATTACCAGTTTTTAAAATCTAATTAATAAAACTTGATAAAAAATACATGGATTGAAAGAGGAATCAGCTTAATATCATAATATGTCAAAATTTCAGTTTTCTGGTGAGTTAAACCTAGTCGTAATAATTCCAACATTAAAACAATCAAGCACTAAGTTAACCAGAAAAGGCTTGTATTCTTACAGTATGTATGAAAAAGGACCAAGTTATTTAAAAAGTTAAAGGCACAGGTATAGATAGTTCTAGGATAGTCGATTAAGCAAGAGCTGATTATCATCAAGTTGTTGAGTTTGAAGTTTTTGTTTCCAGACTCGGTTATATAGAAGAAGCTGCAGCATACATAAGAAAGTCGTTGTTGGTCAACCCAAATTATCTTGCTGCAAGGGACAACTTGGAAAATGTTTGTAGTCACCTGGTTGAAAGATGGCACTTTGCTATGTTGAATGACAAAAGACGTAATATTGCATTCAAGTTTGCAATTGACAAAGCGATAAAGTCAGGCTACAACTCTGTGTTGGATATAGGAACAGGAACTGGTATCTTAAGGTGACCATAGATATTTGTGTCATTCTCTATTCTCACAAATGAAAAAAATCAAGACTGTTGACATATCAGTTTGTGCAACTGAAGATAGAATGAAGACAATAGAAGTTAAATTGTTTGAAATGTTTGTATTCTTGCCTGTCATAACAAAATTAATGTCTGACTTTCTTTTCCTTTCAAACAAAATGCCAGACAGTTAAAACAAACTGACCTGTTTTGCATAAAATATTATCACAGTTTCTCTGATTTATACAGATCTGTTTTTTTAGTAAGATGCCATAAACGGAAAAGAAAAATTTGATGATTTATTTGTGAAGCAGGTGAACAGTAAAGATTTTAGTGTACAATCAATTGAGGGTTCATATTCAAAAGCTTTACCAGTCATAATAAATCCTTTTTAGTTACTGCCTTTCCACCTCTGTAAGACAAAACAATGAAGTCATTTGCCTTTTGTTTAATGATTGCAACAATAAACTGTTGAGTATATATTTAGGTAAAAATTTTTATGATAATGACATTGAGGAATGTTTTTTCAGGTAATATTTCTGTAATCTGAATTTTGCAGCATGATGTGTGAGTTTTCTGGTGCCTTAGAGGTAACAGCTTGTGATGGATCACGTGCAATGGTAGATGTAGCACGTGACGTCCTGCTGGCAAATGGCATGTACAACAAAATAAATCTTCTTCATAAACATTCCACTGACATCCAAGTGCCGACACACCTACCTTCTAGGTAAAGAGTTCTGGTTTTTTGGGGCTATTATTTTCTGTTTATATAAAATTTTCTACTACTGTCAGTACTGAGTAGAACTGAAACATTTTTCTCTGCTGTGAGGAAAGGTAACTCAGTCTCTTTGTGTGCATGTTAGTGACACTGTTATCCACTGATATGAAAATAAAGCTAACACCTGAAGTCAGTCTATAGTTACAGGTACTTGTTGCTTAATGGTGGTTACTTCTCACATTTCAGAACATGTTATTATTATAAGAAACTTCTATGTATTGTTCTTTTTGTTTGTGTTTACAGAGTGAAATTAGTTGTCACAGAAACCTTCGATGCAGGATTGTTTGGGGAGCATATTGTATCCACACTGATTCATGCCTGGAAAAATCTCATATCAACTTCCCCAGTAAGTAAAACTTGCCCTCTTTATAACAACATAATCTACCATAAACCTTGTTTTAGCTATATATTTTCTTCAAAGAATATTTTGATATGTACGTTATGATATAAGATTCATGATGACAGAAGTCTAGCTATCTTTCAGCTGTTGTTAGTTTTTATATGTTAAAGTACATTCATGTACAATATTTATAAATAACCAGTAGCCTGAAGATAATAAAATTTGAGTAGAGCAAGAATGACATTGGTTATTTCAGTGGCAGACAAGCTGTCTGATTTTTTTTTATTTTTATATAAATGTGTTTATCCAATTATTCTCCGTTATTATTATTAATTGAACAGAAGTTTAATTTTTGCCTTAAGATTGTGCTCAAATTAATTGTCTTTTTAAATCAGTCTATCATGTTTTCTTATTTGCCAGATGGGAACAGTTATTCCATGTGGGGCCACCATGTATGTATGTGGCATTGAATGTGAAACAATTAGGACTCAGAGCAGGTATGCAAGATACACACAGTCTGTTAAAGTAATCATGTACATGGCTTATAATTTATTTTATTTTAGATTCCAGTGATTCTATCATATCTTTTGAGTTTACATACATGTAGTATATTTTATTTTCATTAGGCAAGACAAAGTAAGACCCAACACCTGTAATAAATGATAGACATTTAGTTTCATGACGTAAGTTAGAATCTGTCTCAAATTTGCTCTGCTGCAGAAAAAGAAAATAGGATGACAAAACTGCTGAATATAAAATAACATCAGGAATGCCCAAGGAGGGAGGCCATACAATGGTTTCATGTTTTTTTGAGCTTTGTGCTTTGTATCATACAGAATTTGTCAAATTATTGATTATCTCAATTCTGAAGGATTTATGCATTACCTTTATGGAGAATTATTTGATTGACAGGTCACTTGATTATTGGAAAGGTTAAACCTGCAACTGAAGCAGTGTAATCTGTTTAAGAAAGTAAAAGTCATTTGTGAACTCTTATTACTAATATTGATTTTACTATGTTATGGAAAATAAGTGGTCTCGCCATGGTTCTTTTCAGGTATGAATTATAAAAAAAAAAACAGATCAAAGGAATAATAATTCCATGTTTAAGAAGGAGGTATATTTCAGGTTGCTGTATCCAGTGCTTCAGTACGTAGATGTGAGCCATGTGGATCTGTTGTGCAATACAGGTCACATCGCCGAGGAACCATATACAACTGAGAACTTGGCAAAGATCAGGGGAGGTTATAAAATACTAACCAACATCGTAGAGTTTCTGCGAGTGAGCTTCTGTAATCTGTGTGTACGTCATCCATAGTTATGTTTTCATAATCCTTTTAATTTTGTCATAGACATAGAGCTTACATACTTTTGGTTGTACCTAGTAATAAGCAAAAATGGGCACTTGATTTTAAATCATATGTTACATTTCATAAGTAGTTAGTAAAGACATAAATACCCAAGATTAGAAACTCCCTTCTGAGCCCAGTGGAATATGTTGTTTTATTATGCAGCAAATCAATATTTTCCTGAAATGCTAAATAATTAGTGAAAATCTTGAGTAGAAAATAATATCGTATCGTAAAACTGTCATTTTTGCATAAAACTTTTTTTTTATTAAAAAGGCATAACAGTTTAACTATGAAAGAGCTGTAGTTTTTGTACTTTCTGATTTAGTGTTAGTCTGTCACGAGATTTTGTGAGATTTACACAATTGCCCAGTCTTTGTAGTTAAGAACTTTAATTTAATATCTGTATATACTTAATATGAAAGAAAGAATATTGATTTCTTCTTCCTCCATTTCTGTGTGCCAAAGATCAGACAAACACCTGAAGTACAGTATTAATAGGCGTCCTTGTCAAATGTTCATGTAAGTTTTTTCTTTCTTCTTATTACTTCAAGTGTCTTATTACAGGAGTTAGAATCATTACACAGAGGTAAGGACTGGCTGTGTGATTTGTATGTAAAACAGTCGGGGAGACTTGATGCCCTGGCTGTGTGGTTTGACCTTCACCTTGATGACACCATCACTATAGCAACAGGGGCAGATAACAAGAGCTGCTGGGAGCAAGCCATTTACCCACTAACCTCTGTTGATAGACAACAAGAAAACAGTAAATATTAATTTCATTGTGTTAATTACATCACTGACAGCTAAATGAGAGGATTTCACATGTTGCAGTAACAGCATTCCTGAGCAAATCTTGAAAAGTATTTATAAACTTCATGCCAAAGAATCTTGCCTGTCTGGCATTGCTAAATGGCCCCATCATCATTTCATGTAGAATCTTAAGCCCAACAGGAAATAGGCATATTGTAGTTGGATCTAAAACATACTTGGTTGTATGCATTTGATGGATCTGTTTCCTCATTGACAATACATGTATTGACATTTCTGTCATTCACTTACAGGTCATGAAAACTGCCATGTTAAAAGAAAGGAGAAACTGAGAACCACATTTCATTTTGAAAGAGATTGTCTAAGACTTACAAAATGTGAAGTTAGAAATGAACAAAGGAAGGCAAGAATAGATAGGAATGCTGCGGCAGCAGCAGAAGTTAAGGACATTGGAGCAGTGAAGGAAACAGGAGGAAAGAAGACTGACTGTACAGCTCAGAGAAGCAGTGGCACGTCTGTGAAAGAGTGTAGTGCTAATTGTTTACCATTCCGAAAGAGGAAAGTGGAGCATTCCGAGTCAGAGGATAACTCATGCTCATGCAGAGTAGATACAGACTTATATAGCAACCAAACAGAAAATGAACTCAAGCCAGACAGTTGTAAGACAGAAGTCTCTGATGCTTCGAGTGCCAAAACTTCACTGCAAACTATGTCTGAAACAGTTACTGGAGAAAATTTAAAAAGATGTGAACCAGAAGAATTACTAGTAGGTGCACAGTCAGGTGAACTGGTAACAGACATCTGTGAAGACATGTCAGTCAGGGTTGTGGAAGAAGGAAATTATTCCAAGTCTTGAAACAGAGCAACAAAAGTGTTGTAACAATACTTGTACGTTGTGTACTACACAAATTGAAAGTATCAAACATTCTACAAGTCTAGATATAGACATGCAAATTGAAATGGAAAAATGCTCCTTAGATAAAACTGTGAAAACTGTAGAGAAAACTGCAGAAAACATTGTGGGTGAAAAGATAACATTGGTAAAAGGTTCTGTGCATGGAAGTTGTGTACCAGAATTCTCCAAAGTAATGCCATCACTTGAATATATCAACAGTGTTGCCTTAGCTAGTAGTTGCTTACACTCCAATCAAAAGTTGACTTGTTATGCTGAGCAAGCGGACATTGAATATGTAAATGATATACAGTTAAATCGTCAGTACTGTCATAAACTAGAGACATTCATAGCACAGAGTTCGAAAGGTTCTTCTTCTCTTCTATGTATTACGCCTAGGTTATCTTTTCTTGGTATCCAAGCAGTGAAAATGGGATATAGTATGGTCACAATGGCTGTACCAGAAGAACATCATGGCACCATCCGCCAGGTGGCAGCACTGAATGGTTGTAAACCAGGGCAGGTAATTCTAATGGAGTTGTCTGATTTGAATGAAATAGACCTGAAAGCAGATGTGATTGTGTGTGACATAGTAGAACCTTGTGGGGCTCTTAGACAACAAGTGCTGGAAGATTTGGTTTATCATCGGTAATATATTGATCACTTTATCAGTTATCTAAAGATTTTTACAGGTTCTCTTTGGGGATATCTTGAGGTTTAGTCATATTGATTCTAGTTTGTTTGTCTGACAAAACATACGTGTATTTCAAGTAAACAGGGTAAAATCAGGAAAGGGCCATTCCAGTAAAACATATATCCCACCCAAGGAAGGCAAAAGTGGGGAATATGTTTTCCTTGAATGGTTTTAATAATATTCAACAAAAAATGTACCTTTTTACGGCTAATTTACAATAATAATCTACCTGAACAACTTCTGACCTCAAAATTAATGTTGCCAGTATTGAAATAGATTCTGATTAGATAAGTTTTAAGACATGAATCTGTTTTATTGCTCTTGTTATAATATCTGTTGATTTTGGAAAGTACATTGTAGGCTGCCTCTTTTGTTACAGTAACAGCCCATACATTTATCTTGAAGAAGATAGTTCTTTCCTTTGCTTTAAACCATTTTTGTCCTGTTACTTTCAGAGTTGCTAGTTTAAATACAGGTGGCTTGATTCTACCAGCAGAGGTCAAAGTTCATGGACTGTTTATAGAATCAGAAGAACTGGAAAGCTTGAGTCATGTGACAGGAAATGACAAAACTCTTGGTTTTAGAATTGCAGAATTTATCAATGTGTTCCAGGTGTTTCTTTCTCAGAGATCTTTCTTCAATATATTACATAATGGGTTTTATTTTACTATCATAGGTTACAGTTCTTTATATGAGTTTCATGATGGTTAATTAATCATACAGTATGTGTCATGATATGTTATACATCAAAGTGCATGCCTTTTCTGCTTAAACCATTTGATGTGCTTAAAAACATAATTTACTTTGGAACATCATTTACACAAAACATGGACCAAAAGTCTAGTTTACTCACTCTTAGCACTAGTGATCTATACATAGATTTTAATTTACCAAGTATCTGAAATGTCTAAACAGTAAACAGTTTACCGTTTAGAACTTGATGCTGCAAATATGTGTGGCTGTATTTTAAGTTTGAATGATGCCAAGTGAATGATTAACAATAACGTTAAATTATTTTATGTTTTCTTCAGATGCAGAATCACATGAATATTGACCTGACCACCTTATCCTACACAAAATTAACAGATGTTCTAGAGCTTCTTCACCTTGACCTTACTGGCATCACCATGGAAACAAATCCACAATGTTTAAATCAGACATTGATGAAATCAGTGGAGGTCATGACCTCGGGCAAGGTCACAGCTTTAGTATACTGGTTTGAACTTAAGCTGGGGAAAGACATCATTGTTAGTACTCTTGATTCTCGTTGTCATTGGAAACAGGCTGGAGTCATTATAAAGGATGATATCTCCATAGTAACGGGTCAATACTTGGTCACTAAAATTACTTTGCAAAATAGTTGTCTTGATGTCAAAATAGTACAGCAAGACACTGTGAATGGTCATGTTTAAGTTAACTTTTAGATGGCATTAGAAACTTTACATTTCAAAGTACAGAATTTCAAAGGCCCATTTAGTTTTTTGAAAGAAGTATCTTATGAAATAAATTGCATTGATAATAAACAGGCTTTCAGTTTTGTTTTAGACATTCTTCTCATTGAAAGACCCAAAGAAAACAGAATTCAAAGAGAACTAAAATTTGTTTATGAATCTGCCAAGTTTAAAGTTGTATTTCAACTATTGATACATTCATGCCACTAAGGAATTTTCTAAGCATTGATATTAATCGATTTTTCACAGACATAAGCAGCCTAAGGATATAACTGACATAATGGTCAGGTGTATTACAAATGTATGTAAAACTGTTGATTGCCTCGTTAAATCTTTAAGATATTTCTTGTATGAAATCACAACGTCCAGTTCTAAAACTTGGTAGTGGACCTCTGCCATCATTCCTCAGGCTGGGGTTAAGATTTGTTACATAGACTTACATAGGCACCCTTTAAAACAAGATCATATGTTTGGTAAACACAAGCTCCCAGAAGCATTCTTGACAAGAATGCAACTTAAGATCATGGCATTGCTATTGTTAGTCCCCTACCAGTTTAACCGGAGGGGACTATAGGTTTACCCTCTGTCCGTCAGTCTGTCCGTCCATCACAAAAAACTGGATCCTGTGATAATGCAAAAAGTAATGAAAAATATTTTAATGAAACTTGAAATATGGGTAGATGGCAGTCTGACGTCTTTTTTTTTTCTTCTTTGTTGAAAATTTTGTTGCTATAGCAACAAATATACGGTACTTAAAATATGGCAAATATAACAATATTTGTGATAACTCGAAAAGTTCTAAGAATAATTCTATGAAACATAAAATATGGATAGATGATAGTATGGAAATAATGCACGTCAAGGTTCATAACTCTACCACCAAAATTATTAGATTTATCCCCCCTTGAACTTAGAATTTTCATGAAAAAAATGTGTGGGTTTTTTTTTGTAAAACTCAAGAAGTGCTGAAAATATTTTTAGGAAACATGAAGTGTGGATAGGTGACAGTATGAAGATAATGCACCTCAAGGTTCACAACTCTAGTTCCAAAAATATTAGATTTATCCCCCTTGAACTTCACGAAAAAATGTGTTTTTTTGTATATAACTTCATTATTTCTAAATGTATCTACTTCAAACTTTAAATATTGGTTTCTTATTATCACCCACATCATATGTGACAAGTTTCATAATTCTAGCACCTGAATTATCATCCTTGAACTTTGAATTTTTTCTTCCTTTGTTGAAAAATTTGGTACATTTGTCTTTCCCTAAAAACTGTATCCAGAGATCACTTTTGAAGTACTTGGAACTTTTCCAACACATTTACTGAGAATAAAGTAAAGTTGAAACATAAGTTAAACATAGTGATCCTGAGAAAAATTAAATATTAGGAACTAGTTTTTCATCAGAGGTCAAGGTCAGATGATAGTTGAAACTTAGTTTTAAAGATTATGTGCAACCTGTTCCAACGGCTACCATCCTGTGACAAGGCAGTGCAGGAGTATTAGTCACCATCTGTGACAAAATTCTAGTTTTGCGACCTTTTTTAGTCCCCTAACAGTTTCACCAGAGGGGACTATAGGTTTACCCTCCTTCCGTCAGACCATCCGCAAAAACTGGATCCCGAGATAACGTATAAAGTACTGAAAATATTTTTATGAAACTTGATATATGGATAGATGGCAGTATGGAGATTATACACGTCTATATATGTTGAAAAATCTGGTTGCTGTGGCAACAAATAGACTTAAAATATGGCAAATATATCAATATTTGTGATAACTCAAAATGTACTTCAAATATTTTTATGAAACTTGAAATATTGATAAATGGGAGTATGGAGAATATCCACCTCATTTTTTTATGAACCAAAAGGAGGAACTGTCCATCCGTTTAACTGTCATTTCCTCCGAAAACTCTACCATTGGCCATATTTTCCTTACTACTGAATGGAATTACTTCAAACTTGGCCCCAACAATACCTTGGACTGGCCTTGACCTCTGAATGACCTTAAAAGATTTTTTGCCCAAAAACTATAAGTTTGGCCATAATTTCCTTATTTCGAAACAGAATTGCTTCAAATGTGGTCACAACAACCCCTTTGATAAGACCTTTTCAACAACATATATTTCTGTGACCTTAACCTCTAAATGACCTTGACCTATGACGTTTTCTTCTTTGATGATACTTTGTACATGGATAGAGGATCATATGGAGATTAGGCATCTCTCAGACAAATTCTTTAGTCAATTTCCACATATGGATTGGAGTTAGGGAGATGGACATTGCACCGGTATAGGACTGTTGCTTTGTCTCTGACAAGCTCTTGTTAAAACTTGTTATAAACTAACGTGTAATGTAACTAAACGCTGTAATGAGTATTTGTACTGGTCAGTAAATTCATTGTCTGCTAGTTGTAGAAGCTAAAAAAAGGTTAACCATACCAACTTTGCATAAAGAGAAGAGAGTTTACTGTGGAAAAATGGATGCCACAGTTATGTAACTTGCCAGAATCATGGCTTTATATTGTTAAGTGTGCACAGTATGAAGCCATTGGTACTAGTACAAATTTAGATCTATATAAATTTCTAAATAGATTAACCCTACCTATTTTCAGTGCATTAAGGGGAGATTACTGTGGAAACTGATTTCCAGGAACATGGCCTTTGTATTGTTGTGTGTGTAGGGTATGAAGTCATTAGTACAAGCAGAACTTGACATGTATTCAACTTACTGAAATAGGTTAACCCTACAGACATATGATTCAATTACTAAATGCAGATACATAAAAAAATTCAGAAGCCTATAGGCAGAGACATAATCTGGTTTGAAGCCCTGGATCTCTATGGCCTACTTATTTAGTAAAAACTATGCCCCTTGTTTAGTTCTTTATTTTAATACAAAGACCATTGAATGGCACTTGCTTTTCTTTGCAGTTCTACTTGGGTGTGCATTTTAGGGACATTATGACCCTCTTGTTTTGATTTTTTATCAAGTACTTGAGTATAAATTTGGTAACCAATAATCCAACATTAAATCTGGTACATGGACTTGATTAATGGTTACTCCTTGCCATCCGTAATTTTATCACATGGAAAGGTTGTAGATGGGACAACTTTTGCAGAAATTTAACTATAATGCTTTGATAAATTTATTAATTATAACATTATTACACATTTATCACAGTATCATGTGAACTGACTTCCATCTTTTTAATTGGAAACATGCAAAATCCCGAACAGAATGATCATTAACATCTAGTGTAAAAAGAAAACTTGCAAACATTAAAATTCTGTATCTCTGTAATAGGTTAAAATTGTGTCACTTCCACACATAGTAAATGTTTTCTGTTTAATGCTTTATACTGCAAAACATGAAAACTGCCATGCGAGGCCAGGTTCCTTCAAGCATTTCTCAGAGGAACACAAGAAGTTTTGCCATGCTTGAAGTTTAGAATAAGACTGGTTTTGGCATGTGAAAATGACTTTTGACATACACACACTGTTAACTGGGCTGTATGACCCTAAAACGAGGGCCATTATGGCCCTACATCGCTCACCTGAGTATGACTGCTTTTAACCGAAGTTGTTATGAACCTGGTTCTTTGACCCCAGATGACCCAAATTCAAACTTGACCTAGAAATTATAAACAACCTTTCTGACAAATTTACAGGTTATTTGGACTGAAAATGTTACCTATACAATAATTGGGCTCTGTGACCTAATTTTTGAACCTACATGACCAATATTCAAACTTGAACTAGAAGTTATCAAAACAACTTTTCTGACAAATGTAGAGTGTTTACAAGGTTTTTCTATATTTTGTCTCTGTTCCCTTGATTTTGATCCAAGATGACCCATATTCAAATTTGAGCAAGGAATCATGGAAGCTCCCTTTCTGACAAATTTCAAGGTCATTTGGACTGATAATGTAACCTCTGGAGTGTTAACAAGGCTTTTCCATATTTGGGCTCTGTGACCTAGGTTTTGACCCAAGATGATCCATATTCAAATTTAAGCTAGAAGTTATTGAAGCAACCTTTCTGACTAATTTCCATTATATTTGGACTGAAAATATTAACTCTAGAGTGTTAATAAGTTATTTCCCATATTTGGGCTCTGTGACCTAGTTTTTTACCCCAGGTGACCCATATTCAAACCTGAGCTAGAAATCATTGAAACAACCTTTCTGACGAATCTCTAGGATATCTGGACTGAGAAACTAGCCTTAAGAGTGTTAACAAGGTTTTTCCATATCTGGGCGCTGTGACAGTTTTTGATCCCAGATGACCCATATTCAAACTTGAGCTAGAAATCATCGAAACAACCTTTCTGACAAATTTCCAGGATATTTGGACTGAAAATGTAGCCTCTTGAGTGTTAACAAGGTTTTTCTATTTTTGGGCCTTGTGATCCTAGTTTTTCATCCAAGACAACCCATGTTCGAACTCGTTCGAGTAATTACTGGGACAAACATTCTAAGTTTCATTACAACTGAGGCAAAAATGTGACCACTAGAGTGTTAACAAACTAAGTGAGGACGTACAACAGACGATGGACATTGACCAATCCTAATAGCTCACCATGAGCCTATGGCTCAGGTGAGCTAAAAACATGAAAGACTGGTACTAGTACTCAAAAGTTTACACCTACAATGTAAATGAACAAAATCCTAGTCTTGAAATTCTATCTATGAAGCCACATGACTTGTTCATTCAGACAAGCAAATTCTGTCCAATCACAGGCTGTCTTATATATGTCAATTTAAATACAGTAAAGTTCCAAGTTCCATTATAAAGACAGACAGACAGACCCACAGACTGAATCAAAGTAGTTTTGTTATAAAATAATATAGAATTATCTTAATTTTTTGACTGCACATTGAAGTCTAATGGTCTGAGAGGACAGTGAAATCAGAAAGTTGGTTACCTAGGGACTACCAATACTAGTATCTTAGTACATGTTGTACTTAACATCGAGATGAACAATCAGAAAAATGTGGTGCCATAATTCCTTGCATTTTTATTTTATATTTATTACCGTAAATGTTACTTAGCCTTTCAAATTTGAAAACTTTTACAATTCAAGAAACTTTTATGGGAGATATAAAAATTCAGAATTTAGACTTTTCACCTTGTTCATGCATCTAACAAGAGGGCCATGATGGCCCTGTATCACTCACCTGAGTATGACTGCTTTTAACAAAGTTGCTATGGACCTGGTTAATTGACCCCAGATGACCCATATCCGAACCTGACCTAGAAATTATTGAAACAATCTCTTTGACAAATTTCAAGGTTATTTGTACTGAAAATGTTACCTCTAGAGTGTTAACAAGGTTTTTCAATATTTAGGCTCTGTGACCTAGTTTTTGACCCCAGATATCCAAACTTGAGCTACAAATCATCAAAACAACCTTTCTGACGAATTTCAAGGACATTTGGACTGAAAATGTAGCCTCTTGAGTGTTTACAAAGTTTTCCGATATTTGGGCTCTGTGACCTAGTTTTCGACTCCAGATGACCCATATTCAAACTTAATCTAGAAACCATAGAATTAAGCTTTCTGACAATTTTCTAGGTTATTTGGAATTAAAATGTTACCTCTAGAGTGTTAACAAGTTTTTTTCCATATTTGAGCTCTGTGACCTAGTTTGTGACCCCAGATGACCCATATTCAAATCTGATCTAGAAATCCTCATGGCAACCTTTCTCATAAATTTCCAGATTATTTGGGCTGAAAATGTTACTTCTAGATTATTCAGAAGTTTTTTTTTTTTATTTTTGGGCTCTGTGACCTTGTTTTTGAACCCAGATGACCCATATTTGAACTTGAGCTAGAAATCGTCAAAGAAACTTTTCTGACAAATTTCCAGGATATTTGGACTGAAAATGTACCCTCTAGAGTGTTAACAAGATTTTTCTATTTTTGGGCTCTGTGACCTTGTTTTTGAACCAAGATGACCCATATTCAAACTTCAGCTAGAAATCATGGAAGCAACATTCCTGACAAATATCCAGATTATTTGGTCTAAAAATGTTACCTCTAGAGTGTTAACAAGGTTTTTAAATATTTCGGCTCTGTGACCTAGTTTTTGAACCCAGATGACCCATATTTGAACTTGACCTAGAAATCGTCAAAGCAACCTTTCTGACAAATTTCCAGATTATTTGGGCTGAAAATGTTACCTTAGAGTGTTAACAAGATTTTTCTATTTTTGGGCTCTGTGACCTAGTTTTTGGACCCAGATGACCCATATTTGAACTTGATCTTCAAATCATTGATAGAACCTTTCTGACACATTTCAGGGATATTTGGACTGAAAAAGTAGCCTCTAGAGTGTTAAGAAGGTTTTTCTATATTTGAGCTCTGTGACCTAGTTTTCCAACCCTGATAACCCATGTTCGAACTCGTCCAAGATATTAATATATTAATGAGACAAACATCCTGACTAAGTTTCATGACAATTGAGGCAAAAATGTGACCACTAGAGTGTTAACAAACTAATTGTGGACGGAGGGACGGACGACGAACAAAAGGTGATCAGAAGAGCTCACTCTGTCACTACGTGACAGGTGAGCTAAAAATTGTACAGTCGGAACTATTTATCTATTTGAAAACTTATCTATAGCTTCCAAACTTTCATTATATGTATCCCAATCCATTGGCAGGTATGTCTGGAAGTACTGCCAATCCTCATTTAACAACAGTTGTTTATTATCACAAGTATCTTGATAGCAACATGTTACAGAAAAACTTGCCTAATATTTATGTACCTGGATCCAAATCAGTACCTTTTATAACATTTTATAACATGTGCTATATAAATAAAGAAGCAGATAGCACACAGCTCCACATTCACCACCTATTTGTTCTGTAATAAATGGTTTTGATAATAAGAAGTAGGATAGTTGTATTTTCTGACTGCATACAACTGAATTATAAAAGCAAAAATAATCAGTTCATTTAAAATTTACATGTCCTTTTTTCAGAGTGGCAGCAAATTCCAGCTGGTCAAAATGCAGAACTTTACTGTAGTTGTTACAAAATTGTATTATATAAACCAAGATGATTTTATGGCTATTCAAACATCAATATACAGATTAAAGACTTCAAAATTTGTGAATTTATACATTGCAGGCCTACGTAAAGCTTAATTAAATGATACACCTGTGTGGCTAACATGAGACATGATGGTATGAACATACTGATAGAAGCTGTGTATATGGCAAGTCCCGTGCTTAATTTTGTATAAACAATTAACTACATTGTGGAATAAAAAAATTTCCATTCAACATTCAGTATAAAGAAACAGGTATACCTGAATTATTGTCACTTGATCTATCAACAATGTGAGATATTCTGACTTATGATGTGACAACATTGACATCACATGGCAAACAGCACTGCAGCCAACCTATACAAAACATAGCATTTAGTTGCCTGTGTCTTCTTTTATTTCCATTGTTTTGACATAAGACACACAAATGTTAGTGACTTTATCTAAGGTCAGTCTTGGAAAAACCAGAATAACTGGAGGGTATAGACTTCCTTAAATGAAGACTTTCCTAAAAGAGATTTGAACTTCCTTAACCAAATGAATGACCCTCAAGTTGCCCTGATGTTTCTTCCTTTTTTCCTGTAGTATCGTCACTTGCCACCATCAGCTGAAGCTTTATCTGTTACATTCATACTTTCAGCATTCACTTGACATTTGCATTTTTATTGCTGTCCCCATCACCAGGTGTACTATTTTTGGAATCTGACAAGCCTTTGCTCTGGGTTTCTGTACTTCTAGTTTTTGGATTTTCTGAATCTGTTTTGCTCATGTCCTGTAATGCTTCTCTTATTTGTTGTATATAGCCTTCCTTATCTTCCACAGCTCTCTTACCTAGTAAAAAAATACAGTTCTTCAGCCTGGTGATAACATTATGTTTTGCCTTTGTAACCAGTGTTGCTAATATCAGCTTGCTTATCCATGCCCTTTGGACAGGATCAGCACTTTTTTCTTTCCAGGCAGGAAGATTTTTTTGATAGTGATTAACTCTTTATTGTACAAAATGAATCTCAAAGATAATAAAACATGCTTTTTTAAAACAGCAGTGGAAACTTTGACACATTAATTTCTGGAATGTCCAAGAACGCAAATATAGATAAACACATCCAACTTAGAAATTTAGCAGGTTAACAGTTGAAATGCAGGTAACTGACTCTTGTTTTACAGATTAAGTGGTAACACTGCAATTTTATCCTATCAATTTTACAACTTATTTCAAAATCATTTCTTATCATTTCATATCAAGTACATGTAACTGTTTATGCATTTATAATGTGAGAATTCCATGCACTTAAGAATCCTAAAGAAAAAAAAAGTAAATTCCAGTAAGCTCAGCAAAGCTTAATATAATGTAAAAGGGAACCATCTTGTAACCTGCACAGTTGTTTTGTATTGGAACCACCTTTTGATTAACACAGCTGTTTTGTGATAACATATTTAACAACAAACAGAAGTGAAACTGTTTGAGAAAAAAATAAAGATTACTCACATATAAATAAAAAATATCCTAAAATTAAGCTATCATCAACCAATTACTCACATATAAATTAAAAATATCCTAAAATTAAGCTATCATCAACCAAACAATTTTCTTTTGATCTTTTTGAGAAAAGATTCACTTTTATCATCACTGTCTTCAGAAACTGTTTCCCCTTGGTTTGTTGAACTACTTGTATGAGACCAACTTTTGCCACTTTCTGAAAAAGACAGTGACAAAGTTTTTTTTTTTTTTTTGCTTTTCTTACAAGAAATTTCCTACCTAATGAAATATTTTTTTCACTAAAACCTAAGGTACTTATATATTTATATGTATATATATGTAGATATTTTTTTAAAAACTATTTTTTTTTTTAAAGCCATGGGAGACAATCTCTGAAGACAATGTGTAAAGCCCAGTTATCTGCCAAAAAAGACTACAATATGTTTTTAACCTATCTGGAAAATGGATTCATCCAAATCTTGTAAATGTTATTGTCCAAAGGTTCTTCAAAGGGAAAAGAAAAACTTGAGATCTAAAAATGTCTAAAATGAAACACAGAATGATGTGTTGAAATTAAGTAACTCATTTCTAAGAACTACAGTTGTATTTAAGAAGTCAATCAAACATGCAAACATGTGTATGATGACTTAAACTTTTAGTACAAATTCTTGAGGAATCGTCTTGGATTTTCATAAATTCAATTCAGTATAAATTTACTTTTCATACAAAAAACAACCTGTGAATGTTTAAGTGGAAAATCATAATTTATCTTCCTACACTTCTACCTCTTAAATGAACTGGAGATTTTTTAAGAAGCAAGCATGCAAATAGAAAATTAATCATACTAACCTTTGTTTGTGTCTACAAGCTTGATTTATTGTTCCATCTACATTTCTTTCTGTCTCTGCATAAGCCAACAGCAAGGCCTTCTGCTCTGGGGTAAGATGCCTGAAACATTCAAATACACACACTAAATAAAAGTATGCAAACATTAAAATCTAGTAAGTTTTTATACAACCTTGAAACAGCCTTAGATAGAACATTAACTCTTGTGTCTAACCACTATTTCATTTTAAGAGTCCATAGGTTAAATAAATGTTAAAGTGCACAGCTTTACATAACTAATGATGTCACTACTAAGCGACTGTCATCAACTTGTTAATCTTCTAACAAGTCATTTCTTTAGATACTGTAGTTAAACCTGTCAACTTTTACTCAGTGAATTTTAAATACCAAGAACTTATGAAGTGTTGATTGGATGAAAAACCTCATATGTCATAACATAGCTCTGACTGCTTATTTTAGTAAGCATAACCGGCCCAAGGTAGTCAAGAACTACAATTCAGTTAATATTTCACACAAATAAACCATCTCTGTATGATTATTTCAAATTTATTAAAGGCCTTCTTAAGGATGCAGCCTAACTTGACAGAGACTGTACTACATACAAAAGTGTATAAAAAAGCTTCGTAACTCACAGAGGAACTTTGATTTTGAAATGTATATAATGATCCCCATATCCGTAAGTGTTCACTCGACTGACACCTTTTCCTTGTAACCTCAACCTGTCGTGTGACTGGGTACCAGCAGGTATCTGAAAAAGTTTGTTAATCATAATATTGTACAATGTATTAACAACTGAAAATCTAAAACAAATTATGAATGAAGATCAGTAAATTTTCTGCTTTTATGTTCAAGTTTGAATAAAAAATGCTTGATTAACCACTGTCCTATACTATTTTAACTTTTTGTTTTTAACTCAGTGTGATAATGGACTTTGTGTGATAACTGTAAGCTCATCTTAATATATTTTTTATTTCGAAAAACCTAAGACAATAAACTTGCATGACTGCTTTGATAAAACAACATTCAGGAAGATTCCTGTCCATACCAACTGGTATGACCTCAGTTTGTGATCAATAAACAAATATAAATAGAAGTCATTCTCTACTGATGGACCCCTAATGGTACTACTGGAGGCTGTATAGGTACTGTACTGCATTTTATTAAATAAAACAAAGTCAATGCGTATGAGCAGACGTTCTCAATAAAAGAGATCTTGAAAGTTAATGTATTACAGGTAGTTCACTTCAACCAAAACAAACAGGAAAAAGTTTTTTTTTTCAGCTCATACGTTGCAGAAGACATCCAACAGAAAGTGAGTTTGATATGTGATCATTCTTATGCTGTAACTAAATGAAAACTTGATCCACTCACATTGAGAAGTATATCATCATAAATTCCTGGCACACGTTTAGTTCCTCCAAATATAGCCTGTGACAAAGTTATTGTGACGTCACTATGTACATCAGCACCCACTCGCCGGAATATCTTACTTGGGGTTACCTGAAATTTAAAACAACCATGTCTAAAACACACAGTGTATCAAAGTTATTTCAAACTTTTTTTGCGGTAATGGTGATCATTGGCTCCAAATGATTAAAATGATTTAACTTTAAGGGCCAGAAAATGACATTCTTCACTATTATCAACAGACAGATTATAGATCAAGTTAAAAGAAGTACTGTGCCCTTGACCTTGAAGGTTGCCAGCCTTCATTAAATTCTCTTCAGAATATCAATTTAGAGGTACTGGAAATGTCATTTTTTTCTAATTTCAGAAAGTAACCATCTCATCATCTTATAAAAACTGTCAGAAATCAATCATGGCTACCTTTAATTTTAACAATGCAAATTTCATAAGCCTGATAAGGTATTTCTATTTTTAACATTCTATCAAAGTAGAGTTTCAAGCCCTCAAACAGTCAAAGTCATATAGGGCGGGCAGTTTAAACAGCCTCGTTCCTCGGTACAACCAGTTCTTGACTCCCTTTTTGACAAAAAAATGGTAACTTTCTCACATTGATAGAAATGGTCAGTAGCGGGGCCTGAACCTATCAGTGACAGGTTAAGAGATTTGAATTAAGCGGCTTTAACCACTCTACAGTGAATGAGGAGATCACCTTATCACAGACGGCAAATGCTGCAAGAGATACAATAGAAAGAAAAGCAATTTATGTTCTTCATATACTCTGAATCTAATGTAAAGTCAAGTTCTTACCCTAAAGGTTACAAACACTTCTTGTTGCCCTAGATTTACACGCACTGTTTGTCCATCTTCTATACCTGTTTTCGAACAAGAAAAACTGCTTTAACATTAATCTCTTTTCATCTGACAAATGTACACAAATGTTTTTAACACAGCAGTCAACTGAGTTCATTACTTAACTTAAAACTCTGGGCGTCACCTTTCACCATTTCATTATGAATAAAGGCAGTTCAATTTAACATGATGGAATCAATACTAAACCCTATCTTCTACAAGAACCTGCTAACATTTTTTCATTAAATTTCAAGTAATAACTAAGCACATAGAACAAACAAGGAGAAATAACAGCGTTTTTTAAGCCAGCACCCTCAAGCATATAACAACACATGATCCAATGCTGAAAGATCTACATCAATTCAATATGCACTGTGATTAATATAACAAAGAACAAATAGCATTCTTACATGATTTATAAAGCAGTGCATTTATGTAAGGATACAGTATTTTATCTAACAGAATATATCAAACAGTCACTGACCTGCTGGCACAGGGATGACAACTTTTTTCCGTTCTAGGGTCTTGCCTTTGCCACGACACACATTACACTTTTGCTTGATAATTTTTTTCTGTCCCCCACACATACGACAAGTGCTTTTCATCATGAACGGCCCAGTACTTACTGTTTCCTGAAATTTCCACAAGAAATGACTTGCTGTGTACATAACCCTATTACCTTAGGCTGACTAAAGAATTGTCATTGAAAAGACTCTTATTAAGTATGCAGCTATCGCAGAAACAGCACATGTTTGTATCAATGAAAACTACACATGTAGCTGATGACTTTAAGATAAAAAAAGATTATTCAAATTATGGCTTGTTTTAGAAGATCAATAACCACATGTCACTTTTTCTAATGCATGCCTGACATTAGCATTAATAGGTAGATCTTACCTAATGAGTCTACAAAATCAAATATTAAACATAGATAATTAGGAGTTAGATTTTAAAACCTTCACTGATCTGAAGAACAAACATTTCATAGCATGTGCACCTACCATTCCTGTGCCATTACACTGTGGGCATGTTTGTGGTTTGGAGCCTGGAGCTGCCTTTTTACCATTACAGTTCCAGCAAGTTTCACTGACATTCATCTCCACTTCCTTATTCACACCTCTACATGCTTCTTGAAAGTTCAAGTTCATTAGAAGCTGGAAAACAAATTCAAGAAGACATAAAAGGCATGTCTACATGTGTTCATCATGTATCAAATTAACCTTAAAAACTTCAGACTTCATCAGACAAAAGGTGTTCAGCAGCAGACATTTCTATGGCTATCCAAGTACCTACAGACACTACATGCAGATTAAGAAGGAAATGAACTTGGCACCGTAATAAAATAATAAAAGTACTGAAACTGTGTTTAACCTACTGACCTCCAGACTTAAATCAACAAAATATTTTCCTCAAAATACCATTTGAAAAATATAATTGTATGTGTCTGTAAGGCATGAAAATGGAAGAAAAAGATCATGGTAAAGTTATTAGTATTTTTTTTTAATTTACAATATAGAATGACAGCCTTTACTCTGTGACTTATTTAATAAAATATTTACTGATGAAAATATGAAAAGCTATTTATTCTGATGTGTTTCCGTGACAAAAAATAAGTCAGTAACTAAGTTTTGATGCGTTCTTCACAAATACAAAAAGAATATCTAAAGGCATAAACATGTTTTTATGCATTGATAAGTGATAAGGTCAGTTGCTTTAAAATCCTTTGATAAAAGGTGTTCAAGATGCAGGAAGTCTGGATGTGTTTTGGCTTTATTTGTTTTTCTCATACATTTTGTAATTAATGCATTAATTATCTTTGGTAACTATGCAAACCATTTTATTTTCTTCTGTTAAGTACCAATCCTCCAAAAAAAAAATATAAAAAATATCATCACATGTCATTACTGGGAAGAATGTTGTAAAATCAGTCTGAAAATCAATTATCATATCAAATCCGAGAGAGCATTTCGGTTTACTATGAGAAATAATCAAAAACTCATATATGCAGAGAAAAAGCAAGCTTTCAACATTCTTGTACACTTTCACACTAATGGGTCAGCTTTTTTACAACAAATACTGTTTGGTTGCATGATTAAACAAGTAAAATAGTACTGAATCACTGATTCATCCAATTATTAAATGTATTTATAACGTCAATTGTACTTCTGTTAAAACAGATTCCTGCAAATAGTAACTTCCCTTGCCACATGGTGACATTAATTTTCAGAAAGGAATCAACTGTCTGCAACATTAACACCGCTGATGATTATTCAATTTAACTCAATTATCATTACACCACTACCAATGACCCTCAATCAGTGAGAAATACAGTGGTTTACACACAAGGTACAATGGAGGTAGCTGAACAAGAAGCAAGAAATAAAGTTAGATCTGAGTAGTGATAATACAAAATGTAGTCAGTACCTCGGCAGCTGGTGCACTTCCCCACTTACTATCAAATTCCTGGTTTTCAAATCCAGAAAATGCAAAATCCTTGAACATGTTACGAAACAACTCATGTGGATCTATCTCACTCGTAAAGTTCTCAAATCCTGTAAAAGTAATAAAAGAACTTATGAACTGTTTCCATTTTTGGTTTTTGAAAGCAGTGAGCAGGAAGAAGGGTGGTCTAACCATCTACTATAAATAGCACCTATAGGCAGGAGACTGCTCATCTTACTTTGGTTGTTGTTAAATGTCCAGTGCCTAACTCCTAGTCTATAAGAGAACCCATCATCTGTTTAACAAATGGTCAATTCCATGGATGGAGTTGACTTTTTGACCCTAAACCAGTGAGGATAAAGTAGATGCTTCAAAGACAAACATTAACACCATAGCTTCAAGTAAGTATTTAGGCCAACAGTACTGTTCTTTACAAAAGTAGAAAAGCTTAGCCTATTATCATTATTACCACTAATTGTTTGACAAACTTCTTTCTATTGACACATCATCTGTTCACAGAACTTGTTTGTGCCAAATTATTCTGAAATCTTACCATGCACAAGAAGTTGTGGCATGGACAAGAACTCCCTCCAACTTTATAATTATATAGCAAAACTGTACAAATTTCAGTGGAGTCCAGTGACCTTGACCTTTAAAGGTTTGATAGAATTTTTTCAGGTAACAAATGGTCTTGTCATGGTGCTTGTGTATGCCAAACAAATTAAAAACCCAACTATAACCAACAAAGCTATGGTCTGGACAAACAATGCTAATGTATGGGGGTGAACAGACAGAGTGATCAAAGTAAATTGCGATGGACATTGTAAAATGTTTGAGCCAATAAACTTTGTATTGTATTGTATTGTATTGATTACTACAGGGCATCAACATCTAGGTGCCAAGACCTAATTACAAGTATATGGTACATACTTCAGAAATCATAACTGTGTCAAAATAGTCTACTTTCTACTCAAACCTACCTTGGAAGCCACCATGCCCTTGTCCACTTGAGCCTCCCATGTTAGCACCTGACATTCCAAATGTATCATACTGACTCCGCTTTCCTGCATCACTTAAAACCTAAAATAACATGAGGCAAATTGATTTAACTACATTGCAGCACATTTGTAATCATAACGGGATAACCAGGAATAATTAAAAAGTATTCTCAACAAAATCAGTTACCTGTATGTTGAACCATTAATACAGTGTCATTTTACTACACAGATTATTTCAACAATTAAAAGTACAGCTATTGACAAACTAAATTCACTTATTCCCTTAGTCATGGAAGAAATAAACCATCAAATAGCTTTTAGTCAACAAAGATTTCACCACTATTTAAATGACATCAGGTAACTGTGATGCTCCCCAAAATGGGCGCAATGCTTATATAAAATAATCTTCAAAGATAAACATTATTTTATATTTAATAAATACTGGTCAGTGATTAATTAGGAGTGGATTTTGTACACCCAACTACCAGCATCTTTCATTACCTCATAAGCTTCTGAAATCTCCTGAAATTTTCTTGCAGCATCAGGGTCATTCTTACTGACATCAGGGTGGTACTTCTTAGCAAGCTGGTGAAAAAAATCCACAGTAATATATTACAATGGGCAAGTAGGCAGCCATATTATCATTGCATTCATATTTTTTCATGAACTAGACAGAAATGCAAGGCACACCTTGAGAACTAACACCTTATTCCTTTGGGTATTGCAACTGTATTTACAAGACACAGGCCTCAAGACGTGTGGCTTATTATGAAGAGTGAGTATCTCTAACATTTTTTCAACAAAATGGAACAATACTTACCTCATAATATGCTTTCTTGATTTCTTTCACATCAGCATTCTTATTCACTCCAAGAACCTTATAATAATCTTGTTTATTGTGTCTGTCACTAGAGTGTATCTGCTGAGCACTTTGATACAAACATGGCTCTGTTTTCTTTAAAAGACCTGTCACAATAATAAAATTATTTTGACATTTTCAATTTTCTTTACTTCAAAAGAAAAAAACATTTTCAACAAAGTTGTATCAGTGGTCGAAGCGACTCTGAATATTTCAAAATACACAATTTGCCCTGATGTGTACATATATTCATTGGGTTGTACTTCTATTGAACAAAGTTGAATCTCAGTAAGGTTTATGACTGGCCCAGTCATATTTCAAATTTACAATCTACACTACAAGGAATATCTTCATTTATGTATCTCTTACAAGAGAAAGAAGTCTCTGTTTCTTCTGATATTTTCTTTTAACTTTTCTCTGAACATTCATCACAGATAGTGCCAAATCTACTGTTACAGAATTCAAAAACTTGCATTTTATATGCTATTTTCATCTGCAAATTACACACGACCCTAATCTTGCCTGTCATAAATTTTCATTAGAAGAAGTTATGATATTTGCCAATGAAAGGAGCAGTAACAAAGAATGTTAGTGCTTACATAATTTAATGTTAGAATTTACACCTTTGCAGGTTATGAGGGAGATAAAGGGTAACTGACCCTTAAAGCAACAATGGATTATTTCTGTGTGAATTGGTTGCCAATCTTTTAGTACTTACTAATCATTTAATTACTCTATTTGTTTTGTCAACTGGAAAGCTTTGTAAGCAAAGCTGAAGTGTTTCATAAATGCTTTGTAAATTTGATGAATATCTCAGTTATAAACGATCTGAAGGTTGATCTTTCATTAATCGTATGTCTAGAGCAAGTTGATGAAGATTAACACTGTAAACGCAGCTTTGATTTTTTTTATGTGATTTTTAACTCCTAACTGGCCTAAAAAATTCCAAGAATGACCTGAAATCTTTTACTACTCACACTTAATACACAAACTGTCAATACTATCTTTTTTTTCTATTGATATGTAAATTATTGTAAAAATACAAAATGATTATATAATGCAATTTAGTCCAAAGGAAAAATTATTTTATACCATGTTTTAGTGACATATAGCAGGGTGTTCGGTAGACTCTGAAACTCAAGGGTCAATGACCCATCAGATAAAACTTTCAAGGGTCAAACGGAGATTCTGAAGGGTCAAACTGAAATTTTCAAGGGTCAAAGTAATATTTATAAACCTCTTTAAATTCAGGTTAAAACAATGTTTATAACTCCTCATTAATCTGTGGAGTTTTTTTACAGGTTTTGGGGAAGGGGGTCAGTGCCCATTGGGTGGGCCAATTGGAACTATCATTATGACTATCAGTAGTATTCCTCACCAAAAAAAAAAAACAAACATACATACAAAACTTGTAATTGCATGTGAACAAGGCCCTAGCCTCTTTTTTCCCTGACTTAGGTTTCAACTTATTACTGGACAATGTCAATACTGACTTTTTTAGGCAGGTTAGAAACTATGCAGACTTAAGACTTTGTATGTTTATATTTTCTTAGATGCAAACTGGTACTTTTAATCAAATTGTGACCACTAATCTTAATAAATTAACTGTATGTTGTAAGTTTGCCTTGTAAAGAGTCTCAAAGACTCTGTTTTCTATAAATACTAAAATACGACGATGTCGCGGAAATATATGACAAACGGAATTTATCCGAGATTTTCACTCGCTGCTTCATGTTTTATGAACTTACTATTTGCTGTTATTCACATAAAACGTAAAGTAAATATCGTGAAGCATAACTGAGTGCATAGGCAGTTAAAAGTAATGCTATCAACCATCAAAATTTCGTGTATTTCTTTCTCTTGCCGATGAGGATTTTTTGCCGTTTCTCGGGGAAAAATATATACTTCAATAGGTGGAGAAAGGGGTCAAATGTCGCCACATATTTTGGCCAAAAGTAACACTGTTAATTGTATTACATGTCTGAATTTGTTATTGAGTTTTTCTATAACTTCTCGCTCTCAGATTATGACCATGTGCATGTTGACCACTGATTGGCTGAAACCACTATAGTGTGAAAAATTTGCCCGGCCTACTTTACCTGTATGCGGAAAAAATCCTTTTCAAGTCTCTTTAGCAACAACATTTATTGACATTGATTGACAACAAGCAAGTCTTCATGCAGCCGTGGATATTTCTCATGAGTCAAATGTGACTCGCGGGCTGATTTTATGATGGGTCAAATGAGTGTATTTGAGAATTTTCACGGGTCAAGACCCGAGACCTCGGGTCAAACGAACACCCTGTATAGTTTAGTGCACTTTAAGCTAAATGTAAAATCACTGATGAACAGTTAAATCAACTGATATTCTTACCCAAATCTACTGGTGAGAGCTAAGGAAATTTCATATATTAAAATATATATTTAAGCTTAAATGTCGAAGATGTGTAATAGTTAAAGTACATTCATAAACATTCTTGCAGAAAAAAACAAACAAACAAAAACGATTGCTTCAGCTGCAGCATCTGACAGGCGATTGTTTGCAAAAATTGCAATGAACTATGTTGGAATCCTGGTGTAGTTGAAACCCGTTCCAGTAAGGCATATTTTAGATCCATTTAAGTTATTTACCTAAACATCTGACTCACTGGTTGGAAAAATACCTCTTCAAGCTTTAAATAAAATCTTATAGCTTTCACTCTTGTAATTTTTAAATAATCAAAGCTAATTCTGGAGATTTCCTCAGCCTTTTACTAAACAGGTCTGAGCAAATGTACACGCGACAGCGATCGCGAATATATTCTAAATGTAAGAGTTAAAAGAATTACGGTTACTTCTGAATAATTGCTATCATGACATTGAAAATGATCGCGGAAATGTGATACAAATGCATATGATGTTAAAATAATGCTTTACATTTTTGAAAATGGCTCGTGAACGACTTCGTAATGGTATGCAGCTGAGCTGATGTTTGGGTGCAGGTTATTTCTTTTGATCCTGACAGTTTAAATCGCAGTCTATTCAAAGATTTCTCCCGTCCCAGGCTGCATGCTTTCCTCATGGCAGCCATCTTGTTACAGAATGATTGAACGAAAGGATGAAGGTCATATCCGCATAAGTTTCACAAATAACCTTGATTCTTGTTAAGAAAAATATATATTCTAAACATAACATAATATGCAAATGCCATCAAACATAAAATTCAGTGTGCATTTTTAAAATCTTACACTTCATTGATTTTATCGATATTAATATTATTATTGTAATCCTTTCTAACAATAACTCATGCGGAGTACTCGGACACGGAAGAAAGTAATTCTGACACTTTAAAAAAAAAGAAATAAATTGTTGTTTTATGAGGTATTTAAGGATAAATAAACGTTTGCACGGTAAAATATTTCTTCTGTATATCGTCATTATTGGAATTTGCATGGTCTGCACGGTTGTCATTTACAAGTATTAGAAATCTCTGCTCAGTGGTGGGTGGGCGTGTGTCAAGACTGTCAAGAGCTTGATTCATGTGTGAATCTCATGGTAACTGTACTGCAACATCAAAATGAAATGCTGAATGCAAAACGATCAGGGAAACAAATAGGTGTATAAACTGGTTTGAAGTTATAACTGTAGAGGTTTAGGTAAATAGATTTTTGAGATGACAATAAGTAATAAGATAAATATTTTGATAAATATTATGGGCACAGTATATTTTGCAGGCAGATTTTGCAGGCAATATAAACAAAGAAGGATTTTGCAGGCAATATACACAAAGAAGGATATTAGATTTTGCAGGCAATATAGATTGTATAGGAGAGTAGGAAAAGGTGTTATATTTATACCATGAAGTGTGAATTGGAACTTTAAAGGCTGTTGTTTTATAACAAATGAGGTTTTAAAGAAGGGGTTTTGTTCCTCTTACTGTTGAAACCTTTTTGATTAATATTGTTCATTTTGTTAAATCATACATGTAATACAGGTCAGTATAAACTATTTACTTACTTACTGTTTATGTTATACATTCAATGTCTGTTTTTAGACTATGAAATTATTTTATTTTTAGTTATGATATAAGAAGTTAAGTGTGGAATAATTACTATTTTTTAGTTAAAATATGGAGAGCCAACAACAGTGTAAATTTTCAGTACTTATAACTGTATATTAAAATCACATAAAACAAAATGATGATTATCACATGAAATTTAACCAGGTACATTTTCAGGAGTGTAGGACATTAGCCCACTTCTATAAATAATTATGCATTTAATGAAGAAACTGAGTATGTAATGAGTTTAAAATATATATTCATAAGTCAACAGTGTAGATTTTTTTTAAAGTTTGAAATTGAAAGGAATAAATGAGTAAAACACACTATATAACTGAATATGAAAATTAATGTCTGGACTATAAATGGAAAAAGATTGAAATTGTATTTAAAATAAATAGATATAGATTAAACATAATAAGATAATTTTCAGTCCAGTCCAGTGGGCTATTGTTCTAGTAGGCTGTTGTCCCAGTCGGTTTTTTTTTTTTTCAGAACAACTGCAGTTTTAAGACACCATTTAACAGGAATTTTGTAAAACGTGTATTACTTTGTAAATGTTCATAAAAAAATATATTCTGTGTTAAAACCTCTGCTAATGCTTCCTTTGTAGACTCCAATTGCAATTGTTACAATTGGGAACTTTAAAGGCTGTTGTTTTATAACAAATGAGGTTTTAAAGAAGGGGTTTTTGTTCCTCTTACTGTTGAAACCTTTTTGATTAATATTGTTCATTTTGTTAAATCATACATGTAATACAGGTCAGTATAAACTATTTACTTACTTACTGTTTATGTTATACATTCAATGTCTGTTTTTAGACTATGAAATTATTTTATTTTTAGTTATGATATAAGAAGTTAAGTGTGGAATAATTACAATTTTTTAGTTAAAATATGGAGAGCCAACAACAGTGTAAATTTTCAGTACTTATAACTGTATATTAAAATCACATAAAACAAAATGATGATTATCACATGAAATTTAACCAGGTACATTTTCAGGAGTGTAGGACATTAGCCCACTTCTATAAATAATTATGCATTTAATGAAGAAACTGAGTATGTAATGAGTTTAAAATATATATTCATAAGTCAACAGTGTAGATTTTTTTTAAAGTTTGAAATTGAAAGGAATAAATGAGTAAAACACACTATATAACTGAATATGAAAATTAATGTCTGGACTATAAATGGAAAAAGATTGAAATTGTATTTAAAATAAATAGATATAGATTAAACATAATAAGATAATTTTCAGTCCTGTCCAGTGGGCTATTGTTCTAGTAGGCTGTTGTCCCAGTCGTTTTTTTTTTTTCAGAACAACTGCAGTTTTAAGACACCATTTAACAGGAATTTTGTAAAACGTGTATTACTTTGTAAATGTTCATAAAAAAATATATTCTGTGTTAAAACCTCTGCTAATGCTTCCTTTGTAGATTCAATTGCAATTGTTACAGGAACTGAAATTATTTGAAATTTTTAGAACCTAAAATTTTTTAACAGCTTATTTTCTGATATGCAGTTTTTATTTAATATGTATAAGTATTCTTATCATTTTGTTTAAGATAAGTATTTATTCTATATTAAAATAATTATTCTCGATATAGATCTTTAACATTTCACACAGTTAAAGGGCATATTTCTCAGTATCACTTTTCATTAATATATTAGCCTGTTTATTGCTATAATTGGTTTAGCTCCATGATTCACACCTTCAAATCTGCATATGTCATAATTGTCCATTAGTCAGTGGTCAGCAGAGTAGACATATTGGTCACAAATGTGACAAATCACTGTTTATTGGTTTAATCCTTTTATCACCTATTAAGGTCAATGATGAACCTTTACGAGTGAACAACAATAAATGAGAATTAGTATTTTCATATAGGACAGACAGACAGATAACTTTATTTCACCAAAGGTATTTTAAAATACAAGATGAGGATATGCAAATTCAAAAACTATAGGCCATATCAAGATACGGTAGAAATCAGCAATCAGAATTTTAAATATAAAGTGTAAGGTGTAAAGGGGAATTTCAGTCAACTGGTTAATTCAAGTACTCAACAAAGAATAAACAAAGAATAAAAAATACCAATTTTACATGTACTTGACTTAATATCTTTTCATAAGTAAACATATCAAGGTTGAATTGACCGGTCAATCTAAAATGGATATAAAAAGCGAAATCGAAGAGAAACCCAAACAAAATGTCCGATGGGCCAGCATCACAGAAATCTCTAGCAACTAAAATTATTATGGACAATGACATTATTCTTGTGCCTCAAATGGGGCATTTATGGTAAAAGGAACAAAAGACAAAAACCATTCTGTCACCTTATTTCCTAAAGAAACCTGCACTTATTCATCTACCAGTAGGTGCTACCATATAATATCAGCTATGATGGCAATAGGCATGCCATTACCAGAGGACAAAAAGGTATAAAACACCAGAAAAAATGTGGCACAAAAAAGGGAAGAAAGGGTGACACAGAAATGGATGACTTGGTAGTTCCTGCACCAGATTCTGTTGCAAAATCAGCATATAAAAATTGTATCTTTAAAACGCCTGTTGATCTTAAAGACTCAAAAACAGTCAGGCCAAACTCAAATGTAAAGAAATCTCTGTTTGATGAAACAGTTCCAGAGTCACCAAAATCTTTAATTAACAGTACACCAAAAACACCAAAATCCATATTAAAAAGTAAAAACAGCAGTAAAAATTCACAAACTTGTAGCAAAAATGATACACACTTATGTAGGATTAAATTGATTACGTTTTATAAAACAGTATGTATTTCTTTAAAACTGTGAAAAACACTAATTATTTTGCCATGCTTTATATTAAATTTATAACATTACACATGATTATTTTTTTGAATAATGTAAAACGGACCTTATCATGGGACAAAATGAATATAGTAATTGTGGAGTAAAAAAATATATATAGAAATATCTAGATTATAAACAAAAGTAAACAATATTAAATGTGTCAACTGTTGTTTATTATTTCAATCCATTTATCGCCTAGGACATTTTACATGTACCCCAATTATGGCATTGAATTCAGTATTTAGGAATTATATCTGTTAAAAGTTAAATGTTAAAAAAACCCACTAAACTTCTTTTTTAAACATCATTTGTTATAAACCAACAGCCTTTAAAGTTCCAATTCACACTTCATGGTATAAATATAACACCTTTTCCTACTCTCCTATACAATCTATATTGCCTGCAAAATCTAATATCCTTCTTTGTGTATATTGCCTGCAAAATCCTTCTTTGTTTATATTGCCTGCAAAATCTGCCTGCAAAATATACAAACCCAATATTCTATTTCTTGGTATTGCACCAAACCTGCAAACAATGCCTTAGTTATTTTAGGACAGCATAGTATTTCTCTTTTCTTTCCTTGCAATTTCTTTCTTCATGGTTTAAAAACTTTTACAGATACATATTTGTTATTTAATTGAACAAAAAATACTGATGAATATTCTCCCTCCAGCCAGACAATAGTAAACATCAAGTTTTTACCATTTAATACTTTTTTTTATAAGTTTTAGTAAAAAATAATGAATTTTAATCAATCAAGCTAAGAAATATTTCCCTTAATATTTAATTAAACTCAGTTATTTCTATACATGACAGGATGCATTAAAAAAAGAAAAAATGTTTTAAATTTGTTCATTTCTTATTTGATATTTCATTTTTGTGTCGGCTGCTACAAAGTAGACATAAAGGGATCACTTCTCCGTCGTCTGTCCGTCCGTCTGTTCATCACAAAACTTGTCCGTACTACTTCTCAAAAACTGCTGGTGCAAATTCATCCAAGCTTTACAGGAATGATCAGTACCAAGTCTAGTTGTGTATATCTTCAGGAGTTTCCAGTTCAATGATTTTTGTCAGAGTTATGGCCCTTTAATGATTTTTACTTTTAAAGTTTGTCTGGACTACTTATCTTATTCTACTAATGCAATTGGAATGAAATGTTACAGAATTGGTTGGTACCTCAATTTAATTTCCAACAAACTGTCTAATCACCCCACAATACAACCGTTTAATTGGCTATCATCCAGCGACGCATGTAATCACGGATCGCTCTTTTGTTTTATATCTGTAAATAATTGTAACAGTGGTTTGCTTTTAAAATGGACCAGTTTGAAAATTGATGTTTTGTCAGATATGTTATCCTCTCAAAATAAAGTTGTTTTTATTAGTAGTAGTAGTAGTAGTAGTAGTAGTAATATTTAAAAGAAGAATTCTTAATTGCTCTTTAATATTAACAATTTTTTGGGGTATTGTAAAAAAATATATATACATGTATATATACTCTATAATATATACATATGTATACAAAGCTTTAACACATCCTTCTTTAAAATTCAATGAAAATCATAACATTTTTCCCTTTACGTGATAATTATGTTTAGTTTAGACTCATTTATTTTACATCGATTGCGATACAAGTTCTTACAACTTAGATTCATCACGCTCGATGGGTTCCATACCAGTATTCGCGCAGCGTGGAGGAATGTGAAGATCGTGAGAGAATCTCGCCTCTGACGGGATTCGAACCCGCGACCTTCGGATCCGAAGTCCTGCGCTCTACCCCTGGTATAATAATAAAAGTAATAATAGTAATAAAAAAAATTTATATTACAAGGTACAGTCAGTGATGTGATCGCTGCAAAATGTTTTAAAGGATAATTTTACAGTTTTAAAGAGCATGCAATAGATTTTTTAAGGTTTCATATCCTTTAAGTAGTTATCCAGATATGACGTAAAATTAATGTATATTTATTTAATTCAATTAAACAATTTTTTTAATTAAGTTTTGTCTTGTTTTGCAAAAATAGAAACAATATAGCAGTAGGAAATCCTTTTTTATAACTTGGATGTTGCTATTGCTAATGAGGAGATAAGAAAATTCTGATGTTGCATTATTGTCAATTCATCAAGATAAAATGGTCACTTACTGTTCTTTCATGGCATAGTAAGCCCCTCCCAATACAATTTTTCTTACATCAAATCAGCAACAAATTAAAATTGCATGATATGGTGCTAAAGTGTGTGCAACTTTGCATCATGCATAGTTGCATGACATATTACAGTCAGCATGCAAGTTTTTCATTGTGATCTATTTAAAAGCCTTTTAAATTTGAAAAATTGAAATTAATATGAAATTCTCACATTTCATGAAACACTTCTTTTTCAAGATCTTTGTTTATTGAAAGTTGAAAAATATTGCTTCCAATAAATAGCCTTATTTTATAACAATCTGTGACCATTAAACTTGTAAGTGAAAGAAATGGCCAATCCATTGTGTGATGTTAGGATATTCAGTGCTTTTGTTTTTTTTTTCTAATAATTATTGACACACTCAGCTCACCAAATCTTATGTAAAGCTTAGGTTATTCTAAACTAAATAGAATCATTTGAAGTATGGTCTAATCCTGGTATGCCTCTTATGATTCAGAATTTAGCTTCAAAAGATCAACAAACAGACTTTCTGCACTATAAATCTAAATATATAATAAATCAGAATTATATTATAGTATAAAATACTGTTATATTCTATTATAAATTAAATGTAAAAATTTCCTGAAATATATCAATGTTGCATAACCTCTATACAGTTCTAACATCAAAATGAATGTCTGGTGTTTACTTATTCAGGTTGAAGCCTAAAGGAAGTCCAGAATGGCTTGGCGTTTTAAAGTATCCAAATACAAAAATGCTGCCCCAAGATATCCTAAACGTGAGGTAAGTACTTGTTTTTATAAAAACTGCAGTATGCAAAATAGAATGAAGTTTGGTTTAAATTTAGAATACACCTCTTTATCATTAATTATCGTCATCATCATCATCATTATAATCACCAGCAGTAGCCGCAGCAGCTTCCAGCATCTTCTATGATATCCCTACTCAGCTTCATCAATTGGTTTAAAAGTGGTACTTTCAGTTATTGGAATGTGTTGTTTATTTCATATACATTGTATTTATGATTCATTTTGTATTGAATTTCAGGATTGGATACAAGATGTTCCAGTAGGAATGTTGATGCACTCGTGTGGAAATCATATTGCAGCAAGCTGTCAGTACATAGCATTTAATATTGACTCAGGTGGTATGTGGCTTTAATATGACAAATATAGATATAGGAATTAATATTTTCTACTCTGGTAGGATCTGTAATATCACAATATTTATAATACTGGTTCATCTATTCATCTGATATTATTCCATTTAGGCTGTAACTTGACTGGAAGCTTATCGATCTGATAATCATAAGTTAACTTTAAATTTCTGTAAAATTTTGAGTCTTTTTGAGTTTTTGACTTGTTAAAAATGAGTTCTGTTGGACTTTTTATTGGTGTGAGCATGCATGTAATCAAAATGGTGATTTAAAAAAAGATATTTTTAAAAGATTAAAAAGGACACAGAAATATTTCAAACTTATCTAAAAGTTTGGACAGAAATCAGTAAGACAAGATAACAATATGATATTTATTGGACATTTTTCAAGAAATTAAATCTGCTGGTCATAAATTTTGAGAATGTTCTTCTAAAAAATGGACACTTAATCATTTTTAAGAAGTAAAATCAGGTTTTATTGCTGTTTCATGAATTTAACAATGTTTTTGTTGACATTTTCCTTTAACTTAACAAATTGTCTCTTTGCACTTCAGTTTTTTTTTTTCCATAAGTGTAAATGTTAAACAGCAAGAGTGTACAATCCATACATGCTATTCTTAGCATGAGGAAGTAAATTTTTTTCGGGATTTTTTATGCTTTTGAATGCAACAGATAACCTTAATGGTTTTAAATGTTGACATATTCACAATACTCTACTTGTTAAACTGTTGAGGATTTTTTCGGAAATAATGTTGAAAGTGTGACTTAAGTGTGTAGACGATCTGCTAGATTGTTAGTGTATTGATTGATATGAAAGCAATCTTCCCAGATATTTATAACAGTATGCATTATGATACTGAACACAAATACGTCCCATCGGCTTTAAAGGTGATCTGTGGTCTAGTGGTAACATGCTGGACTGGTAATACAGGTGTTGTGAGTTTGATCACCCACTCCTCTACCAACACTACTGACCTTTTTTTCTGATGAGACATTAAACTGAGGTAACTTGCATTGTTGCTATACACCTAGTCTGCAAAAGAACCAGGAGTGTCTCTGGAATAGAATGAGATGTTAAATTGAGGTGTCATGTATCATTTATACACTGAGCCTGCAAGAAAATCTGTGGAATGGGATGCTCTCTGTTTCCCTTGTACTATAACTAAACAATAAACAGGTAATCTGGTAATGACCAGAAGCACAAATAGGTACACACATCTGTCTGCTTTAATTACAAAATGCACACAGGTTTGATAGCAGTTTAGATATCTGTCATCTTTGCAGCTGTTGTACATAGTACTGTCTTTATTTCTAGAGAAACTACAATGATTTTGCATGTTTATTTCAGGAGGAGGCAATGTTGGTGTTTTGCCTTTGGAAACCACCGGAAGAGTGGGACAGTCTTTACCCACACTGAAAGGACATGGTGGTAAATATTTTTACAGGTTCTGTGTTGGCAAAGGCTTTAGCAAGTGTGTGCCTTCAGAGTATAGACAAGCTTTAGAGGAAGATTGATTTGCACTTTCTTCCCAATCAAATATATTTCCTTTAGGTCAGAAGTATTGAGACATTGTAATAGAAGCATTTAAAAAGCTTTCCTGTCCTGATTTCATATCAAGCATTGGACCAGTTGAATCTTATAGCTTTGAGAGTCTAAACTATACATGTATTTCACTTCAAACAGACTTCATTTGAAAAGATTGCAGTTTGTGAACGATAGAAATAATGTCCTTCAAAGTACATGTACTCCTTTCTATCTAATCATATTTCATTATTCTCTCTATTTTGTTTAAGCTATGAATAGTTTCATTTTAAAGCTGACCCATCTAGCTTAGTTGGTACTTGATCTTGGACAATTTGTCTAAAGGTCATTTGTCCCTCAGCTTACATTCAGTTGAGGAAGCAGTCAGTCACTTGCGGAGATATTCAAATTTGGTAAATAAACTCAGGCTGGATACTCAGAAACTCTTACTAGGTGGAAGGAACACAAGGATGTGACCAAAACCAAGTTGAAACTGGCATTAAACGCCAATAAAACAAACAAACAAACAAAAGTCTCATTAACAACAAAAAGACATGTTCTTTTACAGATTTTGTAACCGACATGAAATTCAGCCCATTCCATGATGAGATATTGGCAACATGCTCAGCTGATAACATTGTATGTTCTTTACATTTTTTCTCACAAATCTTACTATTTCAACATTATAAAACCTTGTATTTTATGTTTCCTAAAATTATCATATTAATTTTATCAAACTTAAAGTGCCTTAAAAACTTTGTAGTTACTTATGTGCATAAAAATATATCTGAGTCACATGAGTCTGTTGCATACTGTATTATCCTTGTACAATATTTTATTCCTCGGAGTGACAGAGAGGGTATTATCAGCAGTATTTTTGCTAAACACTAGATTCATTCTCAAAATCAAAGGAGACTGTAGCCAAAAGTGACTGGGAAACTTTCTAATTTCTGACGTTTTAATGGGAGTGTCACTGGTTTAAGTCATGCAGCATTTTTAAATGTGCATAAGAAATTGCAGCTTCTTATGGTAACTTTGGTCTAAGACCCTTTTTACAAATGTTTATCAGGTAAAGTGCCTGTCTAAAAAAACAAAATACCATTCTCTGTGATGATGAGTTAATCTGAGTAAGAATGAAGGGTGGTAATAGCAATAGTTGCTTTTTCTCAGATTAAAGTTTGGAACTTGCCTGAGACAGAGAGATTGGCTGAAGAGATTGCCCTGGTGTCACACTTAGCTCACTTACCTGAGCAGGAGCGACGAGTAGAAATTCTCGCCTGGAACACGGTGGCTGATGATATTTTGGCTGCAGGTGTGAACAGGTCAGCTAAGGTGTTTGATGTGTCTACTGCAGAGGAGATTTATGGTCAGTGCATTACACATTTCCATTCTGAACAAATTAGTTAATGATAAGTCATACTTCAGTGTTCATTCATCTGACAAAATAAACAACTTTGCTGTCAAGTCAGCATTTTTCGATGGAAAAATATTTCTTATTTAATTTAAGGTAAGTCTGTATGCCTGTCAGTCAAAGTTAATCTAAAGGTTCAAACTTCATTACCCTGGTCACTGACTGATAATCACTAAACCTTTCACTAAGTGAAGGTCATAGGTTCAGGCCCCACTAAGCTCTCTTGACCATTACCAGTTTTGTGAGAAAGTTGGCAGTTCCATATGAAGGATTGGAGTCTAGGACTGGTCCTTCCCAGGAAACAATGGATAGATAAACTGCCTATCTGATATGACTTTGACAGATAGAGGGTACTAAACTCAGGTAATTCAAACAACTTTTACGCATGAAACTTGTCTGCATTTGAAATATGTGATTACTTTTTCCATTGCTAAAAGAAGTAACAGTATTTCTTCAGAGAGCCATATATGGTTGTTTGTATTTATTGAGATCTGTTGGACAAATAATTACCAAGACTCAGATTTTTCTTTTCATATATAATGCATGGGAGGTAACTCATATTTCAGACATAAGCAGTCATGAGGATCAGGTTCAGAGTTTAAGTTGGCATGGTAAAGGCACACTCATGGTCACTTCCTGTAAGGATAAAAAGATCAGAATTCTTGACCCAAGAGCAAAGTCTGTAGCTCTGGTAAGTTGGTCCATGTTGTTTGTAATTTTTTGCTGATATTTCATTGAGATTGCATAGCTACATGTATGTTCATGGCATAGTGTCAACAACTTGGCAGTTTCCTACTGTTATTCTTTAGTAAATGGCCCATTCTTTAGTTAGTAATTAAAAGAAGTATATATTAAAAGTTTTTGGTGTACAATATTTCCTTCTAAATTAATTCAATTAATGTATTAAGATTTTATGATTTAATATTTACGCCCTAGGAACTAGCCAACACATTTACCATTTAGACATTGTTACCTGTGAGACATTAAAACTTGTCACAGTTAATTACTTACCTGCAATATAAGTTCACTTATGAATTTCTTGTTGATTTCACTCTTTAGCCAATATCTCAAAAAGCAGAAATCAAAATTACCAGCCTAGCTCAGTTGGTAGAGCTTTGGATTGTCCATCCAGTGGTCGATTGTCCATCCGGTGGTCTTAGGTTCAAACTCCACCATGGCCGGCTAGATTTCACTGTGATAATTGTAAAAGCATGTAAAGATCATTTGACCCTCACCTTTGATTCAGTTGGGGAAGCAGTCAGTTGCTTGCAGAGAGATTATTTTGTAAACTGGTTGAATAAACAGGAACACTTTTTGGGTTGACTGACAGCTGGCATATGACCAAAAAGAAATTGAAACTGGCATTAAATCCATTAAAAACTAACATACAAACGAGAAATCAAAACCACTTGAAAAGTTTTATTCTTTTTTAAAGAACTAAACAAGAATACAGTTATTTACCATGTTACTTTCCTTTTCAGGAGTGTATAGGACACAGTAGCAACAGAGACTCTCGTGCATTGTTTCTCGGTGACCAGGATTATATTGTTACCACAGGCTTCAATTCAGTAAGTTTAATTGATAGTTTTCTCCTTGGATGTGTTATTATTTATCATTTAGTGAGCATTATGCATTTTAGACAAATACACAATTATGGTTCTGAGTTAGCACTTACTAATGGGCTTGTCTTAACTTGGATTGTTAATTGAAAGATGAGTGATATATTTGTTTTTGTTAGGTTGCCCTTTATAAAGAAGTGGAGGTAAAACAGAGTGCTACTTAGAAGTATTTTACTGGTTTTGTCTTTTAACTATTCAATAAATGATACTAAATCATACTTTTTTGGTGTAAACTCTCCTGTGTTTCATGTAATATGCAGTACTTGAATTATACAGAACCGGTCTCGTGAAGTGAACTTGTTCGACAGTAGGAAGTTAGGCAGTCCCTTGACAACAAACAGCAGGGATGTCAGTAATGGGTAAGTGTTGTGTTTGAAAATGATGATGATGATGATGATCAGCAAAAAGTAGGTAGGAAAAATAAAAACAATATTGATTTGAAGGATTTTTATTCAAGTATAATTCATTGACAGAGTTATGTTACTGCAGTTTTTGAAATATAAATTTTTGAAATGGCCTTTTTAAACACTTACATGTACAAAATGTAGTACATATGTGTGTAACATATTATTCCCATATACATGTACTTTATACATTCTGTAGACTCGGGCATTCTTCTATGTTAACTGTATCTGAAGAATCTTTACAAAGTGATACAGTAAAGATTTTTTAGTAAATTTTAAAGTAAATAAGTAATATTTCCCTCTTCAGACTTGATGGGTTATTCTGTGCAACATATGTAGTTGTCTGTATGTCTAAGATATTTACATTTAAATGTAATACTTTGCTGTCAGTTCTCAAGGTGGAGAACATTTTTTTTTTGTTAAATTCTTATTATTTACTGTAGCTAGTAGAAATTGTTTTGTTTTTGAATGTGCTAGATTATTATAACTTGCTTGATATATTGGCATCTGTTCAATAAATATTATTTTATCCCATCTCAGTCCCATACCATCCCATCCTATCCCATCTTATTCTGATCCTGTCCACATCAAAATCCTTATCCCATCCAAATCCTTTCCTAATCCAGTCCTGTCCATATTAAAATCCCATCTCATCCAAATCCTAATCCAATCCCATCCCATTACCAATCCCATTACATCCCTTTACCAATCCCAATCCCTATCTCAGTTTTTCTTTCTCAGAACTTATCTTTATTTTTCTTAGAGTACTTATGCCACTGCTGGATGAAGATACCAACATGCTGCTCCTTGTTGGAAAGGTAAAACTAGCATTCTTTTGTTTTATTTCAAAATGAGTAGACATAGAATAACAAATAATATCTACAGAGATTCTTTGACCTTTTCAACACACGGATCTCTAGATTATAAATTATTTTTTGTGACTAGTCTTTAAGTAAATGCTGTTTTATAGAGATTTTGTAATCTCAAGGCATGAGGAAAACTGTCAAATTCAGTGGGTCATTTCATTCAAGGTTTGCCTTAGTTATACAATTTCAAGAGAAAGATTTAAGAACAGTTTGTGTTCTGAATAAGAATTGTACATGTTTATTTGATTGTAAATTTTAAAGTCATTTTCCAGATAGCATTATGTCTTTTGATCTAGCTATAAAATGTATATGTTCCAGGGTGATACATCTTGGGCATTCATTGAAGTTTCAACATCAGACCCTTACTTTACAGAGCGTAAGTAAAATCTTACTTTCACAATATACTTACAGCTGCATTTTTTAGTTTTTGAGATCTGTGCTAGATAAATAGCTAAGTAAATTGTCTATCTATGCCTGCATATCTTAAATAATGTAGAATGGTATAATTCAGATTGAAAAAAAGATGGATAGATCACTGATTCGGGAGTTAGCCTATAGTTCAAACCCAAGGCAGAGCACTAAACGTGTCCTGGGGAGAAGCCTTTAGTTCTTCCAACTGTGAGAAAATACCAGAAATAAATGGTTCTGGCTGTTCTCTGTAGAGATTGGTTCAGTCTTGAGTGATTTAACTCAGCTTTGCTTTTATTTCAGTCTAACTAAATAAATTACCAGTACTTGGCACATACATGTATTGATACAAAAAAACAACATCTATATAACTTTATCTTTAAATTGTTCATAACTTTGTTTTTCAGATGCTCTGGAGAGGACAGAAAAGAATGAACAAATCAAGGGAGCATGCCTCATTCCTAAACTGGGGGTTAATGTAATGGAAGGAGAAGTTGATAGACTCTTACTGCTGTTACATAATACCATAGTGCCCCTGCCATATATTGTACCAAGAAGGGTAAGTCAGTGTTACAGTGGCATGAGTCAGTACTGTTTGACTTGTCACATACTAGTAACACTGTCTGTCTGTTTGAATTTAATTATTATTGGAACCAGTTGCCCATATGACCAACACCCCCTGCAGAGTTTAGTTATTTTAGGTTGTGGGGGGATAGTGCACGATACAGAAAGCATTTCATTCTGAAACACCCCTGGTTCTTTTCCATGCTGAGTGAATGTTACACGGCACCTTGCTTTAACGTCTCATCCAAAAGACAACAATATTTGTATATTTATATAATTGAGGGATCAGACTTGCCACACTGGATTACAAATCCAGCTTGTTACCACTGGTTTATTGATACACCCCTTCACATAATATCATTGTGCCCTCCTTTATGTTGTACAAGAAAGGTAGGTCAGTGTTACTGAGGGAGAAGTCAGTAGGATGCTAAATTTGTCGCATTATACCATTAGTCCCTCCCTTACTTAAATAAACAAGAAAAATTTTTTTCTTAGATGTTTTAACTAGTCAGGTTAAAGATGGTGATGATTAAAAGACATTAATTGTATTGTTTGAAAAAGAATTAGTTAACTGAATGTACAATATACATGTACCTCTTACAAGGCAAAGTTAGTTTTTCCATTTCTGTCTCATCTGACCCTCTGATTCAAGTGAGGAAGCAGTCAGGTTTTTAAAGAGATTGGTAAGTAAACTGGTTGGATACCCAGGAACACTTGCTAGATGGACTGACAACCAAGAGGTGACCAAACAGATGTTGAAACTGGCTTTAAACCTTAATAAAACAAACAAACAAACAAACAGACATCTTTTTTGCTGCCTGCTGTAAAGAACACTTCCTTTATCCATTTGGTTTGTTTGTTTTGGCATTAAAAAGATTTTCTGTTTACTAAATTAAAAACAAACTTCCAGTTCAAGCAACAACAGCAGACACCTTGTACCATTCTTTTTCATTTTCTTGGTGTAATAAATCAAACTTATATTTCAGCAATACAAAGATTTCCATGCAGATTTGTTTCCTGACACAAAATGTGAGGAACCTGCTTTGAGCTCAGATCAGTGGATGTCTGGAGAAAATGCTCAGGTAAGACCTGACTAATTGAGAATCCCAAAATTGAAAGTGCTGTGCAAATTTATTCTTACCCTAAATAATGCCATAGTGCTGGTAATGTTAAAAGAAAAGTTTCAGCAAACATTATTTTTATATATGACATGTATTTTATGTAAACAGAGTATTTACAGTACATGTATTTATAATGACGAGAGTTTCTGACACATGCGCTGTACTGTTTCTGTTTTGTTCTGTACATTTCAAATGTCATAAAACTTGGGGTGACTTTACGAGACAAAGTAACTTAGCTAAATGTGTAACTGTAAAATTTGAAGATTACAGAGACAGGATGTTTACAGATATCTGGCCAGAAAAACTACACATTGAATTACATAATACAAAAGGGATGCCAATTAATTTCTATCCTGGCTCATAATTAATTAATGATTAATTTAATTCATTCTACAACATTGTAAAAGAATGAATTTCAACATGTATATACAGGCAGTAAAGATCAGATAAATCACTTGATCAAACCAAAATCATACAAATATCAAAAGTTTGAAAAACCAAAAGTCTTATATTAAGAAAAAACGAATCCCACTATTAAGATATTAAAGTAATTTTTAAGAGCACTTTTGACTGGTCTTGATTGTGGGTATTTAGTGTTCTTGTATATATTTCTGGTTCCATTTTACTAAGCTGTTTATGGTTATGATGGCAATCATTTCTACAGGTTGCGAAGACAAGCCTGGACCCAGCCAAGAGAGGAATTGTTAAATTCTTAAGAAGGCCAGACAAGGAACAGAGAAGCAAAAACAAAACTCAGTCACAAGGTGACTGCCCTGATACAATACATGTAAGTCAGTTTTTACTTTTACATGGTCATAAATGCTTTTTTATGTTAATAATTATATAAGTCTGTATATCCTCATTTGATGATGCAGAAGTGTAAAAACATAAGGATGAATTTATAAACAATAAACTATGGTTACCATGGAAGGTGGCTTTAGACTAATGAGTGCAATCATAGTATACATGTATGTTTGCAAATAAATGAATTTTTCCATAAGTTCAGAATATCATATTCATGAAAATTTGTAAGAAGTCACTCTTTCTAAAACAGTAATGCATATTGTATTTTCAAATATAATGGATGACTGACCAAAGGAATCACATTAGAACAAAATCATGGTTTATTATTAGAACATCTTTTGGTATCTGCATTGCTTTTGGCTAGCATCTGCCGATAAGATTGAAACAAAAAATGTGATTTTACGAAATTTGGTTTGGTCCATTTAAACTCTATTTTCAGAAAAAAGTGTCCTCGTCCACACCTGCAAAGCAGTCTAGCCCAACAAGTAGCATTTCCAGCAAGCCTTCAGTACCAGCACATTCCAGTTTGAAACCTGACCCTCCTGTGCAGCAAAAACCAGCTGAACCTAGCAAAGCTTCCAAAAAATATGCAGGTTAATATACAAGTCTATACAGAGTTTTCAAAAGTTGAATCTCTGCTGTTACATCATACAGTCTGGTGCAACAAAGTTTAAAGAAGATACAGTTAAAACAGGAAAAAGCCTCTAACAATGGGACAGCATTTCAGTGTACTCTGTAGAAGTATATTTTAAAAGAAATAAAAGATGCAATACTGAAAAGGTGCAGTTTTACAAAATTTAAAAAGTAGGACAATTACTGATTTCTAGAATTGCATTTTGACTTTTTTATGTTCATACATTTCACTTTATCACCACAAAACTGATTGTGTAGGTGATCTGCTGTCAAATGTTTTTGAAGTTGTTTATACCTTTTCTGAGATATACACTCTGTGAACATGTAGGTCAACTGCTGTTAGGGATCTTCATATTGACATTTTTAGAAAATGTTAAGTCTTTTTTCATATTTCCTGCAGTCAAAAGATTTCTTTAAATGAATTCAGATTGTCTTGATTTGTCTTGATTTTTTTTTCTTCTTTTTTAAAGCTCTGCATCAATCCAAATGTAAGTATATGAAAGGGGTAACTGAACATGCCAGTGGGCACATTGTGAACATTCGCCACCTTTGTCGTACCTTACCTGGTCAAAGTGACTTGTTCGTGGCAAACACCAAGAGATGTGCATTACCAATAGAGGGATCAGGAGGACTTGTAACTATATTGGAGGTGAGATAAGCTCTAAAATGGTTTAAACATTTCAGCCAGTATGAGTCCATTCTTTCTCATTGTTTGCCTGAGTTATTTTTTGCAAGTTTTTAAAAATATAGGGTTAACACACATTTTTTGGTGTTATAACATCTGCAGAATCCGGAGGGCTCGGGCACCAACATATCCCGAGGGATTCTACAGATGTTATGACACGAAAAAACTGTGCTTTAACACTATTCAAGCATAAAATGATCTAGAAAAGACATGTTTACGAAAAAAAAAAAAAGTAATAATAGTACAGTCGCCTTCAGGTTGTTATGGATACGTGTTTTAAATATGCGTTCCAGGGCGACACGTCAAGAGATTTTCCTTGTTAACACACCTTTTTGCTCTTGTTAAAACATAGGCAAAATGGGCAGAAACAAGCGATTTTATGCTAGAATGTATAAAAACACACTGCTATCATTATCTGGTATACATGCACCTGTTCAGGACCACTTTGTGACATGAAAGCAAAATGTTCTGTCTGCTGCTTTTTTAAATATCTTCCCAAAACCCTTGGCTCACACACATCAAGTTTTAACATCTAATCTTGTCCTACTGACATCTGCACTAGGATGTAAAAATTGTTTAACCAACAGCACCAGTTTAGTAGAATTTAAGTAGTTGAGTAAAATTTGCTCCTTTTTAAGAATTTTTAAGTATTTGAGTTCAATTTTCTCCTTTTCTAGTCATTTTTATATCTGAGGAAGTGTTGTGACAATTCTTGATCAATTTTAGGAACCAGGATATATTTTTTTGTTATTTATAATTTTCTTTGCAGTTGGATAAACCAGGAAGGTTACCTGATACCTGTGTACCAGTAATCCAGAATGGTAGCAAAGTAAATGACTTTGTGTTTGATCCATTTGACAATTCAAGAATTCTTGTAGGTAAGCTATAAATAGCATAAAATAGGCATGAATTAACATAACAACTAGATTGACAGCTGTCTTTATCAGGTTAAGTTGTGATCTTGTATTTGAATGTTGTGTTGTTTTATATAACTGCACTTCAAATTAATGATAGAAATTATATACTGCTTAGAAGTTTGAACAAAAACAAACATATATAAATTTGGCAGACTGTAAGATATTGGAGCATTTCATTGTCCACTTGCTATCCCACGAGGGCCGACGTGTCCATGAGTCTTTGGTCTGTTACAAAGCATCTATTGGTAAGTACGGAAGCAGTAAGTGGCTTGCAGAGATTGGCTAGTAAACTGGTTGGTTACCGAGGAGCATTTGTTAGTTGACTGACTGCCAAGAGATGACCTAAAGGAGGCTCAAAGTGTTGTTAAACCCTAATAAAAATAAACAAAGTAAAATATTGTGAAAATGAATTACTTTTAAAAGAGAACTCTTGTAATTATTTACATTCAAGAGAATTATCTTTTGATTTCTGAAAATGTAGATGGAAGTTGTTTTCATCTGTCAGCATATAAGTATATTACCATTCTAATGTTCGATTGTTTTTTTCTCCCTTTTGTCTAGGATGTGATAATGCCAAAGTATATGTGTGGACAATACCAGCTGATGGACTGACAGAAACATTGACAGATTATGATTCCTACTTAATGAGTAAGATATTTTCACTTCATTTAGTTTATGAGTAAGGGTATCTTCACTTCATTTAGTTTACAAGTAAGATATTTTCAGTTCATTTTGTTTATGAGTAAGATATCTTCATTTCATTTTGTTTATGAGTAAGATATCTTCATTTCATTTAGTTTATGAGTAAAGTATCTTCATTTCATTTAGTTATGCATAAGATATCTTCACTTCATTAAGTTATGAGTAAGATATTTTCACTTCATTTAGCTTATGAGTAAGTTATCTTAACTTCATTTAGTTATTAGTAAGATATCTTCACTTCATTTAGTTATGAGTAAGATATCTTCACTTCATTAATTATAAGTAAGGTATCTTCACTTCATTTAGATTATGAGTAAGATATCTTCACTTCATTTAGATTATGAGTAAGATATCTTCACTTCATTTAGATTATGAGTAAGATATCTTCAGTTCATTTAGATTATGAGTAAGATATGTTCACTTCATTTAGATATAAGATATCTTCACTTCATTTAGTTATGAGTAAGATATGTTCACTTCATTTAGTTAATTCTGATAGATAAGTGCTTCTTAGCCAAATACATAAAATGACCATTCATGATATAATGATTATGGACAGGCTGCTAAATATAATGTCTAGATTAAACCATTTTACATATTCTGTTTGGTTTAAAAGAAACTGACCCTATTCTTTCTTGCCAACCACAGCCCTGATTTGCCTACTTAAGTAAATGGGCTTTTCTATTTTAAAGTTCCCTAGCTTTTCCTACATAGGCATTAAGTGTAAATGCAAAAAAAAAAGAAAAAGAAAGATTACATATTTACTTCAGCAATGCATATACAGATTTATTTAAATACAATAACAGATACTGTAACTTTCTTGTCTAACAGGTCATACTGAAAAGATATATTTTGTACGTTTTCATCCGCTCGCCAAAGACGTAGTTTTGACGGGATCATATGACATGACGATCAAACTTTGGGACCTGTCAGATAACACTGAGGAGATTGAACTGACAGGTCATCAAGATGAGGTATTGTGATAGATTTTATAATTGTCATTTTTAATTATTATAATATTTAAAATGTAAGAGCAATTTCTATATGATAGAGATAATTAGAAATCAGTCTGAACTTATATGGAGATGTATTTTATTTTAGAAAGATAACAGTTTAACTTTTGAATGGAATATAACTAACTAAAATATAAAAGACAGAAAAAACTGTTGTCTTCCTAAGTAAGGAGTTCGATAGCTCAGTGCATTGATCTCAGATTTGGAAGTTTCATGGTTCACAACCTGTCAAGAGTATGTGAATTATCCTTGGGCAAAGAGACATTAGACACAAATGCCTCTGTTCACTAACTGTGCATGGGTGAAAAAAAATTGCATATTACTGCATTTACTCTCAGATAGTGTAGTGTGAGCGGTGTCTCGAAACGTAAAATAGGCTTGAACAGCCTTCAATGCCAATGAGCTAAAAGGAAGTGAAGTAAGAAAATGATTGAACAGAACACAGTGGAATGTATTTATGATGTACAATGAAAACTTTTTAAGGTTTCAGTATTTTGAGTGGGAAAGAAAGATGGGAAGCAGAGAAAATTGAGGTTCTATGAAAAACTTATCTGGTCTGCCACCTGTTCAGAAACTTTTGTTTTGATTGTAGTAGACATGTATAAATAAAATTGAAATGGAGAGTTGGAGGTTTCCTAATCAGCTATATGGTATTCTGCCATCACACTTCTTCAAAGTGAAAGAGCTTTTAGGAAATGATGTATGTTTCACTTAAAGACCGGAGGACCTCTATATTTTTGAATAGTAATGCTGTTATATGTGTTTTGAAAACAGCAAGATATTTCCTTTATGATTCAGATTTTCTGTGCTGCCTGGAGTCCTGATGGTAAACTTATTGCCACTGTATGTAAAGATGGTAAAATTAGAATCTATGACCCAAGAGCTTCACCAGAACCAATCAAGGTACGATCCATTCTTTGAAATTCCTTGATATTTGAATTTATATTTCAGTTCTTTTGATCAATATTAGCTACTTTTGATGATTTCATGTTTGAGTCCCAGCCAGTACTTGTACCAAAGCTTTTGTTATAGTATCACTTTGCATGGAATTTGAACAGGATGTACCATGTTTAAGTCTCATGTGTTGCACATTCTTGATTATAGGATAAGATAATGTATTTGCATTTTCTTAAAAGAAATCTTTAAGTTTCTTCAGGCATCATATATGGAGAAACCACTTTATTCATATTATTAAACCCCCTGCCAGATTTTGTTAGCAGGGGTATATAAAAGTCATCTAATGGTCAGTTGGTTTGTCAGGCAGTTGGCCAGTCTGTTGCAAAAATCTTGTAAAGAGAACTACTTTCACATTTCTATGACTGTTAATTTGAAACTTGCTGTGGATGTTCGCCAATATGTGTTGATGTGCAGGACACATTTTTCATGGGCCCCAGTGCACGCTCTTTGGATTTACATCCTGTCATAGCAAAATGTAACAGTAAGTGTAGATATATGTGACATTTTCCATGCATGCCAATTCCTGCACTGTGGTTTAATGGCCTGTCAAAGCAAAATCTTGTGATATGAACAATTTCCACATATCTAGGACTATCGCTTTTGAAAGTTAGTGTGCAAGACCACCAAAAGTGTGTAGATTTGTTTGACATCTTGTATATTTCCCCTCTTTCTCTGACAAGGTGGTTATGCATGGGATATTAATCACATTCAGTGATAGCTCCTGTTCTTTACTGTAATTGTCTTTAAATTGTTATATTTTCAGGAAGGCCAAGGACCAGAAGGGAGCAGAGGTGCTCGAGTTATCTGGGCTCTCAGTATGAAATATCTGGTGGTGTCTGGATTTGAAAAGTTAGTCTTTATTGGCTTTGAACCTTTTACTGTGTTAGAAAAAGTTATCAGTCTCTAGTGAACTTTATTAATATCAGCAGGCTTACAAAGTAATATCAGAAGGCTTACAAGGCAGATGCACCAAAACTATGGTAGAATACAGAAGTCACTGTTTTGCTGGTAAATAGCTGTAAAGGCAGTATTGTAACCAGAACAGTTTTCAATTAGGTAGAAATTTGGAGACATCAGATTTGCAAGTTAAGCCAGGTCAAAAGAAATACTAAAATTGTGGGATATTTTTGTTACATATTTTCACCATAGCTTCAGCTTAAATACCATAGTGTTTTTTTTCTTTGCTTTTGAAATCTAAAATGGTAACCATTTTGAGCTGTTCTTATCTGATATTTTTCAAAAACTCATCTTTCTCAGTAGAACTAGTGTGAGAACTTAAAGTTTGTATGATACATGTCAAGGGTTGAGTTGGAAACTATTTTAACTGAATATAAGTAAAGAATGTGAAACAATAATTGCATGTTCAATCTTAAATATATTCCTGCCATATGGTATGAACGTAAACACCTCAGATTTTGTTTTTAGCTGTTGGTACCTCAGACTGTTAACACTACCAATAATGTTCCAAGTTGTTCTTGTGCAATATTTTTTATTTCGTCCTGCAGAACAAGTGCCCGATCATTGAGTGTGTATGATGTAAGTAAGCTAGACAAACCATTACATACGGTGGTTCTAGATGTATGTCCAGCTATCCTTATACCACAATATGATGAAGGAACCTCAACTCTCTTCCTCACAGGCAGGGTATATGTCTTTGCTGACTGTATACAGTTGCAACTCATTTTTACCTAAAAACTTTTTAGGTGCATCTTATAAGAATGTCGTATACAAAAAGGAAATTTCTAAATATATCCACTTACTTAACACTGGCATACATTGTATGTCATTCAACATATCAAACAATACATCATATACTGTATCTAATTCTTGAGCTTCGAGTCTAAAATAACTTGAAAACAAAGACATCAGGGGAAATCACACTTGTGAATAACCATGTCTTATGAGAGTCTTTGCAAAGTCCACTAGATTTTTAGTCCTTTAAAAGGCTGAGGCTTATAATTTAGTTTTTAGTCTTTAGTTTTTTATGTTTAAATGTATAAAGACTTAGAATACAAATAAAGTTCTTGTTCAACTTATATTTTATAATGTTCAGTATTTTGTCACAGTATTCTTATTTTACTGACACCTTTTCATTTCCAGGGTGATGCTGCTATATTAGGTTATGAAGTCTCAGAAGAATTTCCACACTTGTTCCCTCTGGAGACAACAAAACCTGAAGGGGTACACCAAGGGATAGCTCTTATGCCAAAGACTACATGTGATGTTAGAAAAGTAGAAATAGCCCGTATTTTACGACTCACACAGACCACTGTTGAACCAATGTCTTTCACTGTACCTAGAGTAAAAGTAAGCTTTTGATATATCAGTTCAGTTTTGAAAAAGTAATAAAAAATCATATTAAATATGTGTGTGTATATACATAATGATACATTGTTTCATTTAAATTAAAGAAATGAAATGTATTTGCAAATTAAATTTGAAGTTAAAAAGGTAATTACAATTAATCTTGAAATGATAGAAAATTTAAGCAGTGCCTTTTTACTAAAAAGGTGAAGATCATTTTTAATGTGTTAATATTTAAAGTGGAAATTTTCCGCAAGCAGGAAAAGGAATCCAATTCTATATACGAGTAAATCATACATCAATTAGCTTATGGAGATGTTTTACTTGGTCAAAAGAATCTTCTTTTGCATAGATATGTTTAAACATTTATACTTGGGGATTCAGTATGTAAGTCTTATAAATCATGATCTTAAAACATATTTTATTTATAGCTAGAGTATTTCCAAGATGACTTATTCCCAGACATAGTTGATCCATGCAAACCAACTATGACCAGTCGGGAATGGTTCCAGGGTGCTAACAAGGCACCAGTCAAGATTTCAATGAGACCAAAAGATATGAAACCATGTATGTGTATAAGTCATTATTCAGATTTCAAAGGTATTTTAGAGATGAAGATTATGATAGAAATAATGATAAAATTGAACTGTCAGTTAGCTCCCTTGATGGTCTGACTTGTAACTTCAGTTAGCCCCTTTGATGGGCTGGTTTGCTGGAAGTTATCTCCATGATGGACTAGATTGCTGTTTCAGTTAACTACCTTGACATACTGGTTTGTAGCTTCAGCTAGCTTCCCTGATGGTCTGGTTTGTTGTACAAGTTATCTCCCCGTGTCAGATCCAGTACTCATAATTAGCATTTGAACTTTTTTCCCACTCAAATATTTTCTGTATCACTCAGTTGATAAAAGTTCAGATTTTAATACAGAATTAAAAACTTCTTAGAAACTGAATTATTATTAAATTTAAACCATGTCATTGATGCATATATGTGCACAAACAGTCAATTAAAAATATTTTATGTGAAACTGAAATGCCGTAATTAATCTAAAATCATGTTATTTGTTATATGGTTACAGTAAGTGAGGCACCTGTTGAAGCACCAAAAGCAAAGAAATATGACAGTTACAATCCAGAGACTTTTAAAACTGATGAAATGAAGAAAGAAGAGGTAATATGCTTGTTCTTTGCTTATATTTTTAATTGGTAGTTATACTGTGCTCTTTTGTCTGAACGCAAACAGAACACCAAAGCCGAGACAGGCATTTCCAGCGGTGTAACAGTGTACTTTGCGTATTTTCTGTTCATACCAGTTTTCAATAGAAGGTTTCACTGAAACTTTGTATTTTATTTGTGCATGCTTCATTGAATATGCCAAGCCGAACTTTTCAGGTCAGATTACAAAAGTCTGAACCTTTGTACTTGGCTAGTTGTTTTATTTTTTCTTGCAATATCTTTGGTTCATCGGCAGCAGTTTTGTGCTATAATTTTTACCTACCTTTTTTAATAGCAGTATCATGAATACTTTATACTACTTAACGTTGGTCTGAAATTCTTGATATGACCTTTCTGCTAATAAGGATATACAGTAAGTCTGTTTCATTGTAAAATGATGAATCAGGGGACCGTTTTATCAACAAAGGCATTTGCAAGTCCAAGTGTAAGACACACATCCATTTACATTGGTTTTGTTTATTTAGACTCATTTATTTCAAATGTTGTTTTTACTTTAGTTTAATTAATGTATTGCTTATGGTTTTGTTTTCAGTTAATAAGTGCTATGACAAATAAACTAGATACCAAAGATGAACCACTGCCACAGGACACAGCCGAGGGTGTGGACTCAGATGAATGGGTTAGTATTCTAATTAATTGAAAACAGTTTAAATCTGCTTGCATATTGGGTGGTAAATATGAAAAGTTCCAAGTGCAAAAAGGTAAAGAGGCAGATAGTACTTTTTTTTTGCATTGGGCCATCAATACTGTGCATCTGGTTAAGTTTGAATACAGTTTTAGTATTGCTTACATGTGAACTTTAGGTACTAGAAAAAAATACTGTGTGACTTAAGTGTTTTGAGACAACCCCCTGGATAGGATTTCTATGGGGAAAGAAATAGTTGATACGCTTCCTCAGAATAATAGGTTTGATTAGAGGCTGATTGAGTCAGACTGTTTCATATTAATATATATAACAGCGCTTCATTTAACAAACACTCGCATGTAATATAGAATAGATAATTCTGTATATTTTGTTCTGTTTGTACTGAACCATGTGTTAAAAGATCAAGACAAAAATATGTTTTGGGTATAATTGCTATCAATAATTTGGCACAAAATACTGTATAGTCTATAAAGTGGACAATTTTAGTGAAAAAAATGTTATAATGCTGTCTTTTTTTCTGTTTCCAGGATGATTATTGAAAGGTTCAGTTATGGACAAAGTCAGCATTTATTTTTTTTTTTGGAAAAATGGGAACTGTACCAGGCAGTGCAATAACTGGAAAATCTTTGATGTATTTTGTTTTAACTGTAAAATCCATGTTTTGGTGGTACTGCTTTATTTTGCAAACAAAATATTTTCTGAAATCTTATGACTGATCTGAAATTTGGATGGAATGGTGTTTTATTTTGTTAAGAATTTGGTTTAAAATATGCTTTTAAGGCTGAGTTCTGGTTTTTCAACAAGTTTGGAAGGATGTGGATTATTGGATTAAGAAAAATTGTGCTTCTATGCCTTTTTATGCATCATGTAACAAATGTCTGTGGCTTTTTATGTCCAAGCCACATTAATTCTAGAAGTGGCCTTGTGTTCTTTAGTTATGTATAGTGATAAAAAGTCATGTTTAAGTGTATATTTTACAGTTGTTGATACATGTTTAAGGTTTTATTGGACCAACCTTTTTAAGCATTCCTTCTAAAGGTGTGTTCTTTATATCTAATGAAATTTTAATACTTTTTGGAAAAACTGCTGTTATATGGTCTACATTCCTATCACATGCAATATGGTGGTCGTAAGTAAGGCAAGACACATTTGAAATTAATTGGTCATTAATTTTGGTTGTAGATTTTTTTTCATGTTAAAGTATGCATTCTTTTCAAAGGCATTTTCTACACCACTGTATTTGGGAATGATTAAATCTTGCCTTTATTGTGAAAACTACATTCCCTGAATATGTTAAATGTTGGCCTAAAAGGCATACGTGTATGTTTGGTTATACATCACTTGCAAAATCAAAATGTGTCATTTGACTCATTTCAGTATCTGAAATAAACTTTCTGTGGTTAATTCTAAAGGTCTATGGCATTTTCAATTACAATGTTTCTTCACAAAAATTAAACAAAATTTAAATAAGTGCAGATAAAATAGAGGACAGAGACCAACATTTGAACATGTTCGAGTGTGAACTGCTGAGAAAATTCTGGTAGCCAATTACATGTGCTCACAATTTAGTTTAGTGAGTACTTGATTATTTGTTGGAATGTGTAAGTTATAATACCGCCCATTAATAAAAATTTAACATTATCACAACTTTATATAAATATTTGCACCACAATATAGACAACTTGCTAAAAAGAAAATTTGCTGTTTATTTTCACTTATAACTTAACAGCAGATATAAAAACACCTACTTTTGTTTTCTGAACCACTCCACCATAGCCTGGATTTGGTTGGAAGATGCAAATTTTGCATATATAAGTTATTTTTAGAAACAACATCTTATTTACAGGACCTGACAAATTTAGTGCCAATAAGTATTCCAACAGATCATACTTCCTCTGTAAGTTTTACAGCTTTTTCTCAGTAGTGAAGAAACCGGTCATCTTTCCCTACACCCTACATAACACTAAACTGAAAACCACAGAAAATGCAAAATACTTAGGAGTTACAATAAGTATCAACCTAAACTGGTCATCCCACATAAACAATATCACAAACAAAGCAAAAAACAGCTTAAGGTTCATCAGACGAAACGTCAAAACACAAACAACTCAAAGAAGCAGCATACAAAACATATGTAAGACCACAGGTTTAATACTCCTCAACCATATGGCATCCATGGCAAAAACATCTCACACAAAGAATAGAAATGGTCCAGAGGTCAGCTGCAAGGTACGTTCATAATGATTACCACTGTACAAGCAGTGTAACAAACATGATCAAAGAACTAAAATGGTCAACTGTAGAACAAAGGCGAAACCATGCCATCCTGGTCATGCTACACAAAATAAAAAACAATCAGGTCAATGCTGATCACAATCACCTTACAAACACAAGAAACAGCAAATTCCTCATCCCACAGTCAAAATCACAACATCACATCAACTCATTCTTCTCAAGGACTATACGACTCTGGAACGAATTACCGACCAAGATTAAGGCTACCCCAACTGTACCAGCTTTTATCAGTGGACTAAACAAGTTTTATAGATTTTAAGTACTTAAAATAAATGTTTAAGTAAGATCTTCAGTTATATCTTGTTTTCTTTGTTATTATCTTTTATAATTTTAATGTTCCTGACACGCGCCTGCCTAGTATAGTCAGTATTGACGTTTGGCAGTAATAAGTTGAAGTGAAAAGATTTGACGGCCATGCTTCTGAATACATTTTTGTCTGTCTATCTTTCAGAATGCATATACGCTTTGAATGATCGACTATTGTTGTCTACATCACATATTCAAAATTGGTCAAGACCAGCAGATCATAAAATATTTTTGATAATTAAATCCAGATGTATCTCAAGCACATCTTGCCATCCACGATAAATAATCATGCAGGTAGGGTGTTGATAATGTTTGTAAGCATTCTAGAATTCATTTTTGGATTGTATTTTATGATAGTTATGGCCAGTTATATAACTTTATGATCAGAAAAGGGAGACAATTCATTTTTCTGTATTTAAATTTTGTTTACCCCCGTCATATTTTGGGCCTGAAGAATTGTATTTGTATCACAGTATTTAAAAATATATATGTACAATGATTTCTTACATGTTTTGTTGAAGTATAATAATTTTACTTTCTAAGACTGTTTAAAATATTCCTGTACGATTGTCATTTATGTTAGTTTTTGTTACTTATTTATTACTAATGGATCTCTGTTTTTTGTCATTCCATTATTTTAATAACAATAAGTAATAAGACTTTATATTTTAAGTATACAGTTATATATCTGTTATTCATTTTAAGGACCTGACTGCCTTTATAAAATGGATGTATATTTGAATAAAGGGGTAGGTTGGCTAAGTATATTTACAATGTATGTAATATATTTGTAAGTTTTGAAGCATACGCTTTTACAATTTTTAATCTTATTCCCTCATGTACTGGATGTTCACAGTCGATAAATTACTTTACCACTATGACATTTGTCCTGATTTTTTAATGTTTTCCCACTTCAAACCAAAATTTAAGCACCAGCTAGCGCAGCCATCAACAGCATTGGCGTTTACATAGGAAGTTCTTAAAAAAGTGTTTGTTATCCAGAACAATTTATATGGTTGTCGACTGATGCGCTGCATGTTAACGTCTGAAAAGTATGACTGGAAATACTTGTCTGTGGACAAAACCGTACTTTTTTCCTACTGTACGAGAAATGGTATTGTTCTTTGTATAAGCTCGAATTTTACATGTATGTTAATAAAGTCATGTGAAAAAAGTTATTGTTTGTTTATCATAAATATTCCCTAGATGGAAAACAGTTTAACAATGAAAAAAACACATTAGCATTTTTTTAACGACACCGTATAAATCTGCATATGTATTATTTCCATGGCGCAGTGTTAACATGTTAAACAGGAAGCAGAGTTCATACATTTCCCTCTTGATTGTACCACCCGAGTGTGTTTTCAGGCAATGAAATAGGTCGGTATATTTTCAACAAGTAAGTAGATGTTTTCATTCATTGTAGGACATATATGCTATTTTTTGCGAGTTAAATAGGCATTTCCAGCAGCGGATAAAACATCCTTTAAGGCTGTTTATTACAGTATAATAAAACAAAATAGTCTAGACCTATAGATTTAAAAAAAAAAAGGAATATATCTGCAAAGCTGCGTATACATGAAATTTGTATAACACTATAAAACTTGTAGCATTTTGGCTGATTTTTTTTTTCAGCATCTGAACCTGCCTCTGATGTTGCAAGATTTACACCGTCTGTATCAGTGGAAGAAATCAGGGAAAAACAGTGTAGTGTTACTTGCAGTGAATTCCAAAGAAAACTAGGCAAAATACGCACTGGACACTAAGTCTTTGGAAGGACTGGTCCATAAATCAGAATTTACATGCTGAAACTAGACTCAAACCGGGATTTCCGATTCAAGAAAATGTTTCTGCTGTGGAAACTAAAGAATTACTGGTTTATTGGATAATTTATACTTGAAATACGTCAGAATGACGGTGCTCCTTACCCCACTAACACATTGTATTAAATGTTAGTGGAATTCAGCATTACTTGAAAGCAAAAGGACATTTTATATTAACTTCTTTAATGATAAAGACCTAACATTTTCGGAACTTCATAAAATACTTGACGCTAAAATGAGAGCTCTTACTGCCTCAGGAGTTGGAAACGAAGTTAGTCAGATCCAATAATATTAGACGTTGAAGAACAACTATGACATTCTCATGTTTTTATGAATACTGCCCTTGGATTAAATAACACAGTTTTCTACTGTAAAAGGAATGTGTTTGGTTTCAGAGGATACCAGTAACGCCTTGAGTGTTAAGCAGTACAGTTCGAGCTATGCTACGACCATTCAAACATATTGTTTCTTTTCAACTCTTTCAGCATCTCAAATAAGTTTGATGAAACAACGACAAACATTATTAAATACCTTAAGACCTGAATTCTGACTTGCCCTATCTATGCTTATGTCAGATTTTATAATGGATAGTAATTTCTGTGAAAACATTTTTTCTGTTATATCATCTGCACACTTTACCAGACAGTCTCAGAAAGAATGATAAACATTGCACCAAATCAATAACAGATGATTATAGATATATATACCTAGTCACAACTCTTTAATATAAATACATGTAGATCCAAACATGTGCCATCAAGAAGTAACAAAGTAATGCTTGTAAAAAACAGTTTATTTTCAATAAAATAAATAATTCATCAAAAATTTCTTTCCAGAAAAGATTCATATCGTCTTGACACACCTTTCCAACACTTCCCTAAAAACGAACAGAATGATGACAATCAACTTTAATTATTTTTATTCCATACGTGATTGATTCATATTCAATGTGGCATGATATTCTTTTAATATTTTCTTCAAATAAGAAATCCTTCACTTGTTATAACAGAAAAATGTAATGCACAAGAGTTATACATTATACATTTAAAACAATATAATATACTACTTCACCTTAACTTTCACCTCTGAGATGAAATCAGACAGAGGGCTACCTGATTTCTACAGAAGATAACATCATAATTAAGGCCAAACTGGTTTGAACTTTTTCATGGCTAGATTTTGAAACTTGCATTAAACAAGAAGCAAGAAAAATTAGCCATGAGATTTTGCTGTGATTCTATTCTGTGATTTATTACAAAATGTATGTAAGGGTCTGACCACTGATTTTACAAGAAGACGAAAGTTCATTCATAAGTGATTACAAAACAGAAAACAATGCACAGATAAAGAACAAATGCTATGAAACTTTTTTCACAGTTTTTGTAATTTATAACAATCTATTCGTAGTTGATATCTTTTAAAACAACTCTGTCTAATCTGATGTTAAGAAACAGGGAAACCACTTTGACCATTGGATTATTTCATTTGCGGAAATTTCTTATTCACTTTTGACTAGTTTCTTATTAACTCTTCAATATGAAGGTTTGAAATCATGCAGACAAGAAGAAGAACTGAAATGATGGCCTAATAAAGTGGCCATTCTGGAAGCATTAACATGACTATAATTCAAATGGCTGAACTTAACATTTTTCATGTAGGTTAACAAACTGTCAATAAAAGCTGGTCAACTTGTGAAAACTTGTCCCTCAGTTTTTCTATCAAACTGCACGTTAAAAAGATCTTTAATAATTAAAAATCAAAGAACAACAATGAGCATAATACTAATTTAACAAAACATGAAATGGTCATTCAAAATAATAATAATATCTAACAAATGCTGTATTTATAAAAGTATAGAAGAACCAACAGAACAAAATTATCCAGGAATAAAAATAATTTACAAAGCAGAATATTTTCATGCGTCAAATTGTGCTGAGCATTAAGCATCTGTAGCCTGTGTGCGTATATTTATCCAAACTTGAGCCAATCCAGATTCATCTAATTTTCTACAAGTACAAAACTGTTTGGGCTGAATTTTAAAAACACAGTGTTAAAAAATTTAATGTACATCAAGTAATCCTTTTTTAACATATCTAATGCACAATCAAGGTTCTTTAAAGTATCTTAAATAAGGTCCAATCACAGAGATACTTCACACAGAACACAGTCTTGATTTTTTGTCTGTTTTTTTTTTTCCTTATAAAAAAATGCAACATAAGATCACCTTTTTTTCTAGGTCAAAATTAAAAGAATGAGAATTTGAACACACTGGATGTATTTAGAACAATGATGTTGGTTGTTTCTTTTGCATGTAGTAAACTTCCTTGCAAGGATTCTAAAAATAGATTTGATTTTGGGTATGTTGTAATTTGTTAATCCTAGATGATGATACATCAATGTCCTACTCTGTCCCTGGGTATCAATCGTAGTTCAGATCCATGTTTCAAAAATACATTGCCTGAAAAGGAGAATTAAAGATCTTTGTTAATGAGGCATGTTTACTGATTTTGTTTGTTCTAACATTATTTCTCAAATAAAATGTTGTTGTTTTTTATAATCATCAGAACCTGTTTCCATAGAAACTGTCTGTGAACAGGGAGATGTTTAGTTTTAAATTTATACAAAAGCACCAAAAGGCAGAGTAATAACACCCGATGGGTTTAGATGTGCTTTTTATCAATGTAGTTAAAAAGAAATATCAGCATTGTAAAACTCTGAAATAATTCATATATACCAATTTCTTATAAGGTTCTAGCGTACTGATTTTCAATTAAAAATTGCCTGAATTTTTTTTGACTCAGCATTTTTTTTTTTGGAAAAACAACAGCATAAGTAAATCTAAAATCAGTCAAAATGTAAACTTCAGATACGGGGTTTATACATTTGTAACTTAAAAAAATAATAAGAATTAACAAGAAATTTTCAAAACAAAAAAACATTTCAAAATTGCTCCAAAATTAGGAAGTAATTATTAATTATGATCAACATAATACATGCAATTAAAAAATTACTATCAGTTTCTTCCTTCCAAAAGCCACAAGTACAAAAATATAATTAGAAGAATTTAGCTAAATCATGGTATGATGCATTTTCAACAGCCCTTAGGTTCATACATAACAAGCAAATTCATTGAATTGATATCCCCACACAATAATACAAATCACTGGAATGGGGCTGTTAAGTTCACATAGATCTTTGACTTTGGGATTTGAGTGACAAAGCAATCTGGTATCTTTACCTATAATGAATCAATGCCCATAAAATTTGAGCAGTGTCAAGCAAAAAAGGCTCTTCTAGTAAATGACCTTGTTTGAGAGAAATGATGTCAAAACATTCTCAAAAAGCAGCAGAACAACAGCAATTTTTGGTTTTAACAGAACAGAACAGAAGTTTATTATGACTTAAGCACATAGGCTCATCGTCATACAACAATCAATTACACAATGCATGCAATGAGAACATACAACAATACAGTGGTAGAAAAAGTAATTACACTCATTTTAACAAGTGAAGAGTTAAGTTCCTATACACTGTATGACTCCTAAATGACATCTATAAAGTTTAATTTTGACACCTCAATACTTTCTGAGTTATGGTCCAAATAATAATTAAGTATTATAAATAAACACAAAGGGAAATAGCTCTACATTTATGAAGTGAAGAATTACAGTTCCTATGCATGGCACTTATACTCAATGAGATCTAACCACATATTAAGTTTGAGGTTTATAACTTTTATAGTTTTTGAGTTATGTTCCAAATCAAAAGTGTGATAGTCTGACAGATGGAGGAAAAAACAGTGACAGACAATGCCGAATCTATATCCCTCTTCTCTTTAATGACATCTATGCACCTATAAAGTTTCATGTTGATACCATAAATACTTTTTGAGTTATGTTGGAAAAAAATTAAATAAAACAAAATAACAAAGGGCAATAACTCAAGAGTTATCGAGTGAAGAGTAACATTGAATAACTCATTAATGACATCTATGCACCTTTGAAGTTTAATTTTGATACCTCAAATACTTCTAGAGTTAAGGTCCAAACAAAATTTGAAAAGGAAAAATAGCAAAGGGGAATAACTAAAAAAAATTATGAAGTGAAGAGTAACACTTCCTATGCTCTGCCTGACTGTTTAATGACATCTATGCCCCTCTGAAGTTTGTGATACCTCAATTACTTATAAGGTTATAGTCCATACAAGAATTAAATAGGAAAAATAGCAAAGTGGAATAACTAAAACAATTATGAAGTGAAGAGTTACAGTTCCTATGCACTGCACTTCTACTCAATGAGATGTAACCACTTATGAAGTTTTAGGTTTATAACTTATAACAGGAAAAATAGCAACGGGGAATAACTAAAAATTATGAAGAGAAGAGTTTTAGTTCCTACACATTGCTCTACTCAATGATGTTTAACCACATATTAAGTTTTCGGTTTATAACTTACTAGTATATAGTTTTAGAGTTATGTTCCAATCAAACTGTGATGGATGGACAGAAGAATATACAGCCAGATGGACAATGTCAAATCTATATCTCTCCACCTGTGTGGGATAATAATAGTAGATGTTCCTATTCCAAGAGAATGACAAGTTAAATTTTAAAGGTTTTTACCTGCACTCTGGGCTGGGTTGATCCCTATGCCATCATTTGTTATAATAGCACTTGTGGCAGCTGGTACCTTGAACTGAAATAGCATCATTGTATATTATCCACAGGGCTTGTGGGCAACTAACAGGAAATTTCATATCAAAGAGGTTTGAAAACTTATAAAAAATGGTACAGTGTGTAGGTTAATTTCAACACAAGCCTGATATAAAACATTCTTAATAGTTAAATCTAAGTCAAATATGTTTTCTAAATATGATATGTATTACATTAACAAAAGAAGCCAAATTTGAAATGAACTTCAATTTCCCTACATTACAGAAAATTAAAATGAATGTTAAGCTGGCAACAGATTTTGTCTTAAAAAGAAGTTTTAGTTTTGTCACTAATTTCTGCATCAATGATGAAAACTTTTGTTTCTTACCTCTTCTGCAGCAAACTTCAGAACAGCTGTGAATGGAGTGGCCTCAGGTACCGATAACCTGTAACGTGATACAGTTTCCATTATAGTGCAAGTTTTTCAAAAACAATAACAAGAGGGCCACAATGGCCCTAGATCACTCACCTGAGTATGACTGCTTTTAACAGAATTGTTATGGACCTGATTAATTGACCCCAGATGACCCATATTCGAATCAGAGCTAGAAATCATTGAAACAACCTCTCTGATAAAATTTCAGGATATTTGGACTAAAAATGTAACCTCTGGCATGTTAACAAGGTTTTTCGATATTTAGGCTCTGTGACCTAATTTTTTTACCCCAGATGACCCATATTCAAACTTGAGCTATAATTAAATTAACATAAAAAAACTGCACAACATCCAACTAGTCAATATTGTGACTTCAGAAGGCAGATATCGACCATTAAAAAAATTAGCAGGATATTCAACTTTCTGAGTACAATTATTTGGACCAAACATCCGACCACTATTAGTTTGAAATCTATTACTGAATTACTTTGTTTCATCACTGATTATAAGTCTTTATGACAATGAAAACATAATCCACGACCTATGACAAAATGGCAGACACGTGATTTAGCATGATTACACAAAGTATAATGAATATGTACAATAGTAAGTATACCATAAGTAAAGATTCACCTCATGAAAACATGCAAAAATAATAGTGGCGCAAAAAATATTTCTGGCATAAGTGGCATATAAAGAACAGGTGCAAAAAGACACTGACGCATTATGTAAAACATTCAATGAGACTATGTAAGGAACATGAAAAACATCAAAATAAATATGGCTCATAAATGGGGCATTCTCTATGGTCTGTATTTTCTTCAGACTAGCACAACAGATTCATAACATTAAACGATCAGTCTCCAAAGTTCGTATTTATAAATATAAGCCTCTATATCTATCTTACATGTGTAACAATGTTTTAAAAAAATCTGCAAAATATTGCAACGTCGTCGTCGACCAACAATTACTCATTCAGTATGAAACATAAACTTACACTTTGTAGGGGAGTTTTGGGTCTGATGTAAGCGTGATCTTGAATGTAACTTTCGACCTGAAAAAAAGAATGAGAATGGCCTTTAGAAAACAGCAAATAAAAATAATTATTATACGAAACATTTAAAAATATGTGTAACTCACATTTTTGACACGTCTCGACAACCCGGAAATATTTCGATTTTGGACTGGTACTCTTTCTTGTCGTAAAACTTACGGCTGTGTAAACGGGTACCAGTCAATTAGCATGTTCAAAAGTTGGGTCTGGATTGAAATTGACAGAAGACCCTATCTATGAGTATAAAATGGAGCATTGTGTGATTCTGTGGTTGTTGCAAAAGGGTATTCAAGAAAATATTTGCCTTTTTTAAATTTGTATATCTCAATATGGCGAGATGTTACCAAATTAATGAAAACAATAAGACATATCCTCGGCATATAATTAATTTACTTTCTTCAATTATAAACACGGAAAACTTTATTTAAAGACCATCCTGTAAATAAGAAATAATCCAATTTGTACTAGATAGAGGTATGAAAATGACAGTCATATTTGAATAAAGACCGCCTGCTTACAAAGGCATATTGTCAATTGTTGTCTTTGTTTGAAGATTAAAGATTTTGTTTTGTTTTATTTTATTATAATTTTTATTATATTTTATTTATTTTATTTTTGTGCATGTTTGTTGGCTGTTAGCTGTGCATGCATTTACATGGTATATTGATTTGTTGGTGTTAACATAGACACTTGGTCCTAATATAGCGTATGTGAAGACCTATAAGCTCTATGCATTCTTTGTTCAGGATCTTCTCCAATGTGACAAAGAGAAAGTCCCTGAATGTGACAAATAATTTGATATCCTAGCTTGTCTTTATTTATTAATATTCTATCCTGTTATTTCGTGCTGTGTCATGTCTCGTTGTGACCTAACCATTGTTCATTGATCCGTCCAGGTTTTAGAAACCTTACCACATTTTGTGTTATACCAACTATTAGAATGTAAACAAGAATTAGGTCACTGTTTTCAGTTTCAACCATTCTGATTGGCCAGTGATTATATTATCTGGGGCACGTGCCACTTGCATGTACACACATGGAGTAGACGCGTGCAGACTGCGCTGCAGTAACCGCATATTTTCAAGGTAAGTTGCATTTATTTATTATTTGTTTTTATTCTCTCTTTGTAAGTATTGTTTTCCTTTGCTAGAAGTTTAATATGGTGTAAAGTAATCCTTTGTCCTAATGTCACACATGAGCTGATCTGATAAACTATGCCTAGGTGTAATTTAGGCCAATGTCATTGCAGGAGTTGTAGTAAAACAGTACGGTGTATGAAATAAGTGTTTATTCTGTTAGAAAATTCGGTCATCGCTGCAATGAATTAATTACAAAGATCTGCCTAATTTAAGTGCGATGTGCAGTCGCTTGGAAAATGTGTTTGTAAAAACAGCTGATTCGTCATGTAGTAGTTGACAAAGCAAATTTTCAAGCAGTTGTTTACCAAAGTGGCAGTGACTTGTTTTGAACATTCGCAGATGTTTGACTTAATTGGATGTTTATTTTATTGAAGTAAGTTAAGAACTTTTTATAAAAATTGGTAAAAGCAAATTCACAATCGGTTAAAAAGCTGACCGAAATTGAAGTAAAATTACGCCTATGTATTTTTGGTAGACATAATAAAAGTTTGGCATTAAAATTGTTTATATTTTTCCAACAGAGATTATAATATTATATTTGGTTCTGCAGTTCCAAATAAAGTCTTTGACCTACTTGGTTTTTCCCCCTTTTGCCAAGTCATACATCATAACTCAATGAAAACCAAAGTGTGAAAAATGATGTTTATGAAAACATAAGTGGTCACTACAATGCTGTGGATGGTGTCAGATCAAATAGGTCAGATATCACTGAATTGAAACTGGCCTGTTATTTGGAGAGATCTTTTTTCAGTGTAAGAGACTCAGGGATACTTTTTTTTTCAATGACAGCTTTTTATATCAGGAATATGTATAATAACTCATCAATTTTGAATTAGATAAGTTTTCTGTGGTCAGTGAACCCTCAATTATCAAGGCTACTGACCTGTTTTGGCATAGGAAAATTTGAACAAATGACCAGAGACAAACATGTTATCTACAAATAACCTTGAACCTTGTACCAGATTAAGTTAGTCGTTTTATTAAACTAAATATTTTGCATGATGTAGTTCACTCACAGAAAAGTAGTCCAACATGCTTGAAATTGTTTCAGATTTATAAGAATGGACAATATTTATGACAATTTATTTATAATTTGTCAAATGAATTCAGATGAAAAATTGTCAGTTAAGTAAATGTCATTCTTAATACATGTTTGTATTTTGAAATAATCTAATGTAGGAATAGTTTGAAGTTGAAATCTTTGGATCAGTACCTTCATTTATTTCTGTTTACAGGACCTGCAGCCATGAGTGGGACATGCTTGTACAGTCTGGACGAAGTTTTCGAAGCAATAGTGTCTGACTCAGTTTGTGAGGTCAAGGCCCTTTATGACAGGCACTACGACTTCAACAAGCCTATTTTAATCCAAAATTCGGTCGAGACTTGTTCAGTCCCACCTATAAGCTACGCATGTGCTCAAGGCAGTATTAATATACTTAAATTTTTCTTAGAAATTGGTGTCGACACCAACATCCCAGGAACAGATGGAAAACTTCCCATACATTACACATGTGATTCAAATGAACGAGCAGATGACAAAAAAGCAGAATGTGTTCAAGCCTTACAGATTCTGATTCAAGCAAACTGTGATGTTAATGTAGTTGATAATATGGGCCGCACACCACTCTTCCTTGCTTGTGAAGCAGATGATGTGGAAGCAGTCAGAATTCTACTTGTTGAGAGCCGTTGTGACGTTAATATAAAGACTGTTGTTGGGGACTCGCCAATGAAGGTAGCGTGTAGGAATGCAAAATACTGGTCATACTGGCATGGAAAAGAGCTTAACAGCATGGGAAAGAAAGAAAATGCATTTGATTTCCCTCCTGTTCAAATTACAAAAATGTTACTTCAGGCTAACACGGATGTTTCTGAAGCAACGCTCCTACCAACTGCAGTCCAGCTTGGTGATACAAAACTAGTCGAGGAATTGCTTGACCTAGGCATGGACATAAATATGTTAGATGATAATATGTGCACACCGCTGGGTATTGCCTGCTCGAGTACATATGTCAGATCACAGTTAGTGAGACTTCTTCTTGACCGAGGTGCCGACGTCAACAAGGGTGGTGGATGGAAGAAACAAAAACCACTGATTTTTGCATATGTTCACAATTCAGTTGATAAAATCAAATTGCTGCTTTCTTATGGTGCTAAACTAACTGCAGAAGAAATGACTGAACTTGTTTCGCTCACCTTGTCTAAGTCAATTTTAGAGAACCCAGAGGTGATTGGTCCAAATAGTAAAGAATTACTTTCCTGGAGATTGTTAATGGCACAGGGGTTCTCGCCAGTCATTCAAGGGACTGAACTACATTGCAAGGTTCATAAATTAAGCATATGTAGTAGCTATGACAAAATAGAGCCGTGGATTCGCAGTCTGTTGTATCCGATGCATTCTCTGAAAGAGCTGTGCAGGATCAGTATTCGGGAAAATGTGAAAGTTCCCGTGGATAGAAACATAGAGTGCCTTCCACTTCCAGACAGCATTAAAGACTTTCTAAAAGTCAAAGAAATCTTCATGAATGATCAGATATGATCTGGAAATTGCTGTTAGATCATTCAAGTAGATGATTTCCTTATAATTTTAGTAAACCTGTAACCTAAAAAGTAAAGGAAAAACAACAACAACAAGAACTCAGTTTATATTGAGTTACATTGTTCAACAGATGGAGGAGCAAAATTAGAACTGAAAAAAAGTCTTAAGTATTATTTTATAATTGACCAAAGATGCATAGGTTTTTTTTTAAATCAAATATTAAGTTTTTATGAAATAGTATCATTTATTATTGCACTGTGATGAATCTTTGTTAAAGATAAGAGATTTTGTTTGCACCAAAAATAACTCTTAGTGTCAAAACTAAATAGGATAATCAGGTTAAGGAAAGACTGAATATTTTTTGTAGTATTTTTTCTCTATTTGTATAGGGCATTTGTATTGAATCTGCAGTATTTTAGTATTCAGTGTAAAAAATTTAAGTGCTGTTTTTGTCTGAATGGTGTGCAAAAATCTACTTTCCAGGGAAAAAAAACATTTGAAAGTAACTGTGTTAATGCTGAAAGGCTGTTACTTTCAGAGGCTGGTTTTTTCTATCTATTTTTTAAAACCTGTATGACAGGAACATGCATGTTAGAGAGATAGGATTTCGTTTTGTGTAATAGATGCCATTGAAACAGGTTTTACCATATTGCCATATTTACTTGAGATGCCATTTTGAGACAGTTGATTATGAAACAAGGTTATTTCCTGCCTTGAGCATTTATGTGTCACATGATCAGAAAATGTGTTTATTTTACAAGATACCATTTTTATACTTTTATATCACATCTTAGTGATTCAAGATGATATCAGATTATAGCTGTATTTTATTAATGTGATATGTTTTCATTAATGGATATCACAAAAAAAAGTCTCCAAGTCTTTCATTTCAAATGATGTCTTCAAGAAAAAAGATTCCCGTATTACTTGTGCATACATTCTTCAATAGTAGATGTAATAAGATAAAATTTCTGTGTTACTTATGTCACAGACATTTTTGAATGTCCCATCTATAAGTAAATCATACGTATAACACAAGTATGGATGGATGCTGTGACAGTCATATCAGTTTAGTTGGGATTGATGATGTAGTGCCTAACTTTCATTGCATTTCATTTCAATACAAATAAAGGTTGATGACCTGTTCTTAAAGAACTCCTTACAAATAATTACAAAGAGTCTGCAAGACTGCAAATAAGAATTTGTTTCTGATAAAAAGTCATCACCTCAACATGTTTCATTACTTTTTTTTGGTGGGGGAGAAGTGGGTTTATGCAAGTTTAAGTGTGAAATGAATGGCATTTTTGGTGATAAAAATTCCTTTGTATTAAAATAAGTTTGATTGCAATTTACAAAAAATTTAGAAAATTGCTGCAAGAATTGACCTGTATTTGAATAAAGTGTGACACATTTTGAATATTAGTATTAGGATACCATTTGACCGTAATCAGAAAGATTAAAGGTCTTTAAAGTTATTCTAGGTGACATATCACCCTGTTTCCTATACAGATTTTTACCATGTCAAAGTAAATGTAATAGGTTTGTTGTCAGAATAGAGACTACTCAGTTTGCTGTCAGAATTAAGACATAGGTTAGATTAGCATAATTTTCCTTACCCAATGTTGCAGGAGAGTAAAGGTAAACTGTTTATAAATGTAACCTTTCCTTCCCTGTGTTGCTTGTGAGTGTAAGTAAATATAGATCTTACAGCAAGTCGAAAAGCTTTCCATCCACATTGGCTAACATATCTTTGATAATCATAAATGCTTGTAATGATTTTAGAGAAAATGTGTTGTAATTTTTCATAAATTGGCAAATATTCTTGGTGTAAATTTCTGCAATATTTAGGGTTAGGAAACAAAGAAAAATCCACAGATGGTCAGTTGCAGGTATTTTCCTGACAGTTTCATATTCTGTCCACTTTGTTGCTTTGATAATTGACACACCCTTGTAATTTTTCCTGTTTTTTTTTGTATTTTTTAAAAAATCATTTCTTATTTAAAGGAAAATCTTTGACCCTGGATAACTGGCATTTTGCACCAAAGGTTAGGTGCTCAGAATCATTTTGCAGATTTATAAAATCTGTGTTTTTATGTATACAGAAAAGTACTAGAATTATTTACTTTGAATTATTGTAGATTTTTAATATTTCAAAAATATTTTGTATAACCTCCTTCCATGAAGGAAAATAAATATTTCCCTTAAAAGGTAATTTATTACTACAAGAAGTGCATGCAGAAATGCAATTTTTTAAAGACTGTTTTAAATTAAATAAAATGATCAGCTTTTATTTAGCTTGTAGTTATTTTATTTTAGATTTCCATGAAAGAAATTGCTGTGCCTTTGGCTACACTCCTTTGAAAAGTGAAACATTCCCAGTAAAGTAGGCTTTCAGCCTTAATATGGGCAAGTCACAAAGAGAACTATTCAAGAATAGATCTGGAATGTGAACTATCTGTTATTGGTCAGTATTTAGTGGGGGAAAACGTTTTGTGATTGCAAACTACACAGAAATTAGAAAAAAAGAAATTGAGTTTAGTTATGTTAATCATTAACTAAGTTGTTAAGAGCTTTCATCTATCAGAAATAAAGATACATAATCTCTCTAGAAACAAGAAATGTTTGTAAAACATAAATGCCCCCCGGCAGCACCTAATTGCTTGTGGTTGGGCCAAAGCGTTCTTAAGTTATTGACCAGAAACCGTTTTTAGGATCAAGGTCCCTGTGGCCTTGACCTTTGACCTAATGGCCTCAAAATCAATAGCGGTCATTTACTGGTCATGACCAACCAGCACATCAAGTTTGGTGAACCTAGGTCAAAGCATTCTCTAGTTATTGATCGGAAACCGTTTTTAGAGTCAAAGTCTCTGTGATCTTGACCTTTGACCTAATGACCACAAAATCAAAAGAGGTTTATCTACTGGTGATGACCAACCAGCATACAAAGTTTGGTGAACCTAGGTCAAAGCGTTCTCTAGTTATTGATTGGAAACCGTTTTTAAGATGAAAGTCTCTGTGATCTTGACCTTTGACCTAATGACCTCAAAGTCAATAGGGGTCATCTACTGGTGATGACCAACCAGTATACCAAGTTTGGTGAACCTAGGTCAAAGCGTTCTCTAGTTATTGATCAGAAGCCGTTTTTAGGATGAAGGTCCCTGTGAGCTTGACCTTTGACCTAATGACCACAAAATCAAAAGAGGGTCATCTACTGGTGATGACCAACCAGCATACCAATTTTGGTGAACCTAGGTCAAAGTGTTCTCTAGTTATTGATCGGAAACCGTTTTAAGGATGAAAGTCTCTGTGATCTTGACCTTTGACCTAATGACCTCAAAGTCAATAGGGTTCATCTACTGGTGATGACCAACCAGCGTAGCAAGTTTGGTGAACCTAGGTCAAAGCGTTCTCTAGTTATTGATCGGAAACCATGTTTAGGATGAAGGTCCCTGTGAGCTTGACCTTTGACCTAATGACCTCAAAATCAATAGGGATCATCTACTGGTGATGACCAACCAGCATACCATGTTTGGTGAACCTAGGTCAAAGCGTTCTCTAGTTATTGATCTGAAACCGTTTTTAGGATGAAGGTCCCTGTGAGCTTGACCTTTGACCTAATGACCTCAAAATCAACAGCGGTCATCTACTGGTGATGACCAATCAGCATACCAAGTTTGGTGAACCTAGATCAAAGCGTTCTCTAGTTATTGATCGGAAACCGTTTTTAGGATGAAGGTCCCTGTGATCTTGACTTTTGACCTAATGACCTCAAAATCAATAGGGGTCATCTACTGGTGATGACCAACCAGCATACCAAGTTTGGTGAACCTAGGTCAAAGTGTTCTCTAGTTATTGGTCGAAAACCGTTTCTACCTACAAGGTCAATGTGACTTTAACCTTTGACCTCTTGACCACAAAATCAATAGGGGTCATCTACTGGTGATGGACAATCATCCTACCAAGTTTGAAGTTCCTAGGCCTAAGCGTTCTTTAGTTATTGGTCGGAAACCGTTTCTACCTACAAGGTCAATGTGACCTTGACCTTTGACCCCTTGACTTCAAAATCAATAGGGGTCATCTACTGGTGATGGACAATCATCCTACCAAGTTTGAAGTTCCTAGGCCTAAGCATTCTTTAGTTATTGGTCGGAAACCATTTGGTCTACGGACCGACGGACCGACCGACAGACAAATGCAAAGCAATATACCCCCACTTCTTTGAAGAGGGGGCATAATTAATGCTAAAACAAATATTGCCTTGTGTTCTTCAGCCTATAAAACTGACATAATTTCTCAACTTTGAACTGGGTCAGAATATTGACCCTAGTCTTTCTCATTGAGATAGAAGGCCATTTCATAACCCTTATCAAAGGCATAAATATCTAGGTCTTTGCACTCGTGAAATTTTTGAAAATGCTTTGTCCTTCAATCAATCCGGAGGGACCCATTTATCTTATATTGGGGTATTACTTGAAAACTTAATGAGCAGTGAATAATGCAGATCATGGCCAGACTGCATGCATGTGCTTGTTCATCATTTACTATATTTGAACATAATAAAGAGCTTGGTTTCCTCGTGCATGCACGGGGTAGTGTTTTTACACGCCTTTTGATAAATGTAAATAAACTTTCACTCTTTACTGTCATACCGTTTAAAGTACAACAAATGTATTTATTTTATGCCTACCAATGAAATATAGGGAAATATCAGTGAGATAAAAGTGATAATCCACTGTTTTGAATCAGTGAAATTACCATTTTGATAATCCACTGTTTGTGCCGGAACTACTTTTCCCCACCACGTAAATACAAGAGAATCCGCTGTATTTCAGACAGTGACAGCGAGTGAAATGTATTTACCTTGTTAAATCCAGTTATAATATTGAATTCCTGAGCCTAACTAGTTGTGAACAATGATGAAATTCGCCATAAATTATTTAAAATGTCTGATTTGTTTACATAACTCACATGGACAATATCCAATATGGCCAACTTTCAATTCAATTGATTGAATATTACTCGGTATTAATCCGCTTTTATAATTAAAGTATGTTTGGCTAAAATTCAATAAATATTGATAAACTGTGTAGAGAAAAAAAATGTTATTTGATGAAAGTGTATACAGTTTATTTCAGCAGAAGTAAAGTTATCATATGTATTGGAGATTGTCTGCACCTTTTCTTTGTGCGGAGTAACGGTTTGACCAAAGTACGCATTAACTGATTTGGGGCTCACCATGGGGAATTTATTGAAGGCCCTGAGTAAAAATGTCATAAAATACCCATTTTTGACGTGTTGGCATAAAATAAAAAGAAAATTTGTTTGTTTTTTAGTGAAAGATGGGAATTTATTTCATCTCGTGAACACCATATGTTTATATTTTCACTCGTGGCTGCGCCACTCGTGAAAATATCACATATGGTGTTCACTCGATGAAATAAATTCTCATCTTCCACAAAACCAAACAAATATCCTCTATTTATTCTTGTTAGAACTATTAAGATATGTTGTAATATAGTAACTGTGTACAGACTGTCTTGCACGAGATTTTCGTGCATTCACTAAGCGTATCGGATTTCTATATAAAGTATCGACAGGTGTTTTCAAATCACTCGAGGTAAATTTTTTTGTTATCTTTAACAGGTGATGCTTTCAAAGTGAGAAGAGGCAGAGTCCATTTCATGATTTATGTTTGAATTTATTCATGTATTTTTCGATAAAATAAAAGCAATGCAATTAGCCAATCCTAATTATGTCTCCTTGTATATTATGCTTAAAAGCTTTTAAAGAGAATAAATAGAGCAAGCGAATTAGAAAATAATGGTACGTACAGAAATAAACGATAAAGTAGATGGTATAGTAGTTGGTATTTTGAAAACTAAATAATAAAAAATAATTAAAGACCTTGGGTTTAGTGTTTCTTTGGGCACAATGAATAATATTCGTCATCAGAATGACTTACACGAAATATAAATCCATCTCAGGCTCCCGTTACAAATTAAAAAAAAAATAGAAAGAAAAAAAACGTCCATCTGTGGCAACACCCAACGCCGTACGAAAGATCTCCATTATGATCAACAATATCAATCCGCCAACGAAATGTGAGATGGCTTCTAAGTTGAATGTATCACTTGGAACCGTCAATCGTGATATTCGCCAGGTACTTCAAGCAAAACTCCGGTAGAGGTGCAGAGTCCATCAACTCAACACTGCCCAGATTACTAAACGAAGCCAATGGTCTTAGAAATTCTACCGGAAATTGTGGTGGCAAATGGACGAACGTCGTACATCCGATGAAGCCATGTTCTATCTATGTGGCAGTTATGGCCGTCATCACGTTTCCTACGTTCGTACGGGGTATAACATCGACGACAAATTCAAATTTGTTAAACGTGATGTCTTTGTAGCAGGGTTCATGGCATGGGCTGGTATTTGTTATAATGCCAAAACAGAAATCAAAATAATTGACAAAGGTACTACAAAAGTCAACTCGGACTACTATATTAATAATGTTCTGAAGCCATTCCTGGACAAAGATGTCCCCAGATTGTTTCCCTGTGATACACAGAAAAACATGCTGTTTCATAAGGGCAGTGCCTCCACAGGAGCTTGAAATTGTATTTTTAGTCATTCAAGAGTAGAAACTGTTAATCTAGCTTCTTTTTCTGTATATAAAAACACTATATACAGAGTAGAAGCCACAAATACATTTTGAATCTTGAAGGACTAAAAACTCAATTTCAAGCTCCTGTGGTGCCTCAAGCCACATTGCCAAAAAAAAAAAGATATACGAAAGTTAACTTTGTTACACCAGAGGAATGGATACCAAAGTCACCTAATGCATCTCCAATAGACAATGGAATCTGGGGTATTTTAAAACGAAGGCTTTAGAAGAGAAACATTAACACACTGTCATGGTTCACCTACTGAACATTTATTGCAATGATACATCTCTACCACTTATAGCACGCTGGTGTTTATTTTCTTCAAATATAGGTTGAACACCTCTCGTACTAGCACCGAAAGGAGGAATGCGTAAGTCACTGTACACAGACTCTCACCCCTGGTGGGATCGGGAGTCCAGCTCTTAACAATTTGGTCAAGTACCGTTTTAAACTTCTGAGTAACGGGGATTACGTAAAAAAAGACATACTACATTAAGGGAAAAGGGCCATTTCAGGTGTTACTTACTGTATTACAAAAGTCATCTGGATATAAGCATTTTGAAAGAGAAAATAATATAACTTACACAGTACACTTTCCCTTAGTAGTTACCTTGATTTAGCAAATACTTCTTGCAAATGTTGCTGAATTTACTTCACATAAACGGGGTTAACTGTATATTACGTTAATAGTAAGTCCCAGATATAAAGTACCTTTTCAAATTGCAGCTGCTTTGATTTAAACACCTATGGCTGTTTTTTAAAACAAATTTGGAGATTTTTGAAGAAAGGTTGTGTGAAAAATTAACCATTAAAAAACAATAAAGTTCAAAGTTCAAATTTTATTGGCATATATCAGCAAATTTCTTGCCTTTGGCCATTTACAAATGTTCTGAATATGGCAAAGACACACACAGTATACAAATATTGAATGTTATAAAACATAATTACAAAATTCACAATACTGCTTATTTAAGAAACAGTAATAATTGACAGGGTATTATTTCGACAGATCATTGCTTTTTCAATAAATTTACTAACACGTATGAGATATTTCTTATTTGTATTCGACATTATAGAAACAAATTTATTCAATGACGGCCAAGAAATGTTACCTAAATACTTACGTCTCAGATCTCTGTACAAGTCACAACACAATAAAAAGTGATATTCTGATTCAGTTACATTTTGAGAACATAATTTGCAAATTCTATAATTTCTATCTACATTATTATATCTGCCTAACTCAATTTCAAGTTTATGAGAGGAAAGTCTAATAGAGGTAAAATGCTTACGCAATTTGTCATTTGGAATTTTTTCAAGATATTGTTCAAAACAAAACGATGTCTTAAATTTACAATAATGATCTAATTTTGGCATTGTATTTATGGACGCAAACCATTCCTGAATATACTGGTCGTGTAATCTGTTAACAAATAAAGGTAAATAATTAGAGTTACTATCAATATCGATTCTAATATCAGTGAAGCCCAGATGATCAATAATTGAATGTATACGACTTGCCCACGTAGACACATTTACATTGTTATTAAGTTCACAGTACATGTTATATAATGGTGAATCTGGATTTTTCATGATTTTTAACCAGAATTTAAGTGATCGTTGTTTACAAATAACAGAAAGAGGGAATCTCCCAAGTTCACCGTATACAGCAGCATTCGGTGTTTGAGCTTTAACACCTAATATATATTTACAAAACCTAATATGTAGTTTATCAATAAATGTTATGTTATACACACCCCACACCTCAGAGCCATATAGAAGAATAGGTACAACCATGGTATCAAACAACTTAAGTTTTGTTCTAACATCTAAATGTTCTTTGTCAAATACAGTCAAAAGATTAAAATAAGCTCTTAATGCTTGATCATGTAGCGCCTTGACAGCATTAGTAAAGTTACCAGTGTTTGTAAATGTTACACCAAGATAGGTAAAACTATTGATAATTTCTAACATTTCACCATTTATATAAAAGTTCAAATTACAATTCTGTTTACGTTTTTCAAATATACATACTTTCGTTTTACTAACATTAATATTTAGACCCCATTTTATAGAATATTGATATAAGCAGTCAATTTGCGATTGAAGACTTTTTGGATCTGTAGTAAACAGTACAATATCGTCAGCAAATAGAATCAAAAACATGGATAGCAAGTCTAAGTCCTTATCAGTCAAAAGATTATAATCAACACTGTCAACAATATCATTCACGAATAAAATGAAGAGTAGAGGTGAGAGTGGCTCCCCTTGTTTCAGCCCTATAGCTACATCGAAAAAGTCGGAAAGGGGCATACTGTTTGAGACTTTAACACAAGATTGCACTTTATTATAGATACATTTAATCATATTAACCATTTTACTGCTAATACCTAATTGTAATAACTTATACCACAATGCATCCCGGTTCACTGTATCAAATGCCCTCTGGTAATCAATAAAGGTACAATATAGTTTGGACTTATTAGCTAAAACCTTTTGGATAGTTGCATGTAATAAAAATATTGCATCTGTTGTAGAACGATTATCTCTAAAACCATACTGAGAGTCATTCAATATATTTTCTGATTCGCACCATTTATTAATACGATCACGTAGAAGCAGAGAAAATATTTTACCTATAACATTTACTAGAGTAATACCTCTATAATTAGACGGGTCGCTTTTATCCCCTTTTTTGAAAATAGGCACGATAACACCTTTTGTCCAAGCCTCAGGGTATACTCCATTATCAAATATATGATTAAAAAACGAGCAGAGGTATGGAGATATAAATGTACGAGCATCGATAAAAAAAATCAGCGACATTATTTTGAAAATCACAACTTTTATAACGATTTAATTTCGAAATTGTACGCTGTACCTCTTCCACGCTAATCCGACAATCTAATTGTTCAATCTTAATTTGATCAGAATACGCATATTCATTATTTGTTACGTCTGACTGGTTTTCTGTATCGTTAAAAACATTAGAAAAATGATTCAAGAAACTCTGTAGATCTACTTCGTTGTTAAAACTACTAGATTTTTTAAATTTATTTAAATATTTCCAGAATTTGCGTGGAGACTTTTTACTTAATTGAGACAAGTTCTTTTTCTCCTTAATTTGGAATTTCCATTTAGCATTTCTTTTTGTTTTTACAAAAGCTTTTCGTTTCATTAGAAAATTTAGTTTATTTTCCTCAGATTTGCACGATAAAAATTTTCGTTTTGCATCCAAAAATACACCTTTACTTTTTCGACAGTCGTCATCGAACCATGGTACTTTCTTCTTATTATTCGTTTTTTTGGTAAAAGTTTTACCGCAACATTTAAAAGACATGTCGTAAACAAGATTTGAAAATGAGTCAATACATTGATTAATATCATAATCACCTGTTGATAAGCGAGCACTTATGTCATCAAAAAGGTTTTTGTTAAAACTTAGCATCTCAAGAAGAGTATTAGTTTTTGAAGTATCCCATATTATTTTTTCAAAATTTTGATATTTTTCTGGATTTGGGTTAAGAGTGCATTTTAATGTGAAAGCAATAGGGCAGTGATCCGAAAACTCGGATAAATCAAGAACACTCATGCTAAGTATAGTGTTAAAACTATCAATTCCCGTGATTAAATAATCCACCGTACTTTGTACTGTTTTATTTCTGTGAATCCCGTGATACGTACAATTCCCGGGCTCTAATCTACCATTAACAATAACAAGTTCATTTTCCTTACAAAGGGTTAGCAACTTTGAGCCGAAGTTATTAGAACCTTTATCACAATTTTTTCGTGCAGGTAAACTAGAGGCGTAATTCACGTGCTCTGGCAAATCAACATAACGGTCAAGATTAATATCCGTCACGTAATCTAACGAGTCGCTTGTGCGTGAGTTCAAGTCGCCTAATAAATAAACGTGCCCCAATTCATTGTATATTCTTATATCATTATTTAGAGATTCAAAAAAGTCAAACTCATACATTGGTGATCGAACATTCCGATATACTGCAGAATCCTCAGGAGGAATATATCATAAACATATAAACATATCATTTTCTGATGTACCATCTTTATGTTTAAGTTTAAACCAAATAATACCATTTTCATCTGTTTTTAATAATTCAATACGTTTACTAAAATACTCTTTAAAATAGACTATTACACCACCGCTATTTCGTTTTGAGTTCTGATTGTATTTAGGTCTTGGGCAATTATAATGATCATAACCTTTTAAATGTATATCTGTTATTTTTGAATTCCATGTTTCAGTAAGTAAGATAATGTCATAATCTGAAACAAAATTAATAAAATCACAACAAATTAAAAACAATAATAATAAGGTAATTGTTACAAGGTTTAAAACTACATCAACTGTATAAACTGGTCAGTGTGAGGTCTTGAACGTTTAGCAAGAAAAAGGATACATGTTTTCAGTATCTTAGACTGCGACTTTACGAAAGAAAGCAGGTGCCTTAAGGAAAATAAAAAAACACCACCTTACACAACAACACATTCTTTTTAATGAGGTTACAAACGAGCAAATTAATAGACTGTGCAAATGATTGCTATGTACATTAATTCAAACGTCAAACAAATAATTAAGTGGAACAGGTTGTTGCAAAAATGCAGTCAACATTGTTCAAAACTCCCATGGACTGTACATGTATCTTCCTAGAATATATGTAAAGTTCATTTGGCAGTCTTGCTCGTCTACAACGAAAAACAATACTCATTTAAAAGTATAGAGATTTTGAGGCTATCGAGACAGCTACCATCGTCGGAAACCCACGTTCGATCTATTCCGTTTCACTCTATTTATCTACCGTGGGACAATTGGCTGGTAAAATTTCGTACTTATTGGAGAGGTCATCAGACCTCTCCACAGTGTTGGCTTTAACTGCTGGCGGCATCCATTTTTGCGTATCAAATTTTAGTTAATGATCTCATATTAAGCCTAAAATCATGAAAACCAGTCTACAAAGATAGTTATGCGCATGCTCCGAATCAAAATACGAATTCATTTAAACGAAACCAAAATTTAACATCGGGTCAAAACGGCCCATGGTTAAAACGGCTCATAGTTAAAACGGCCCATTATTAAAACGGCCCATTATGAACAGAACGTACAGAATAATTTTGTATTCCCTTAACTAAACACACAAAAATACAATTATAGGGATGCATTTCTTTTTATGCATGCTACTTTTTAAAAACTACAAATTCTAAAATGCATTTTTTTTTCTCAGAGACTCATCAGCCTGTTGAAAAAATTATTAATATTTAGCCAAGGTCATGAAAAAATGGTAAATATTTTTTACGAATTTCAAAGCATTTTTGATAAGTCCATTTCATCGATTTGGATCAAATTTACGCCCTCTTAATATTTAGTCCAGCTTAACAGATACTATCGCTGATTATTTTGTAAAACATTTGGACTAAGAAAGGTGTAATAAAAGCTTGAAAGGGAAAACAAAACTTAATTCGCCTAAAAAAGCAGCAGCTTAACATGGGAGTTCTGGCTTCAACAACTACATGCATTGTTGTAAAAGAGGGGGGAGTAAAGCCTTAGGGGCTTATAAGAAGATCCCCAAGATTCTACAAGGTATGAAATACATGAGGTTTATTAATTTGTTTCATTTATTTAGATAATAGATACGCCACTATAAAAACATTTGAAATAACTAAGTTATAGTCAGTTTTTGCCTAATAAGCTATAACTATTAATAGTAGTTAGGTTACTAGTTTTTATAATTATTTAAGTCACAGAACGTTTAAAAAATTCAAAATGATCTTGGAAACAAGTAGATTCATTCTTTCAGTGACGACAGCTGCTGACCTCTCTTTGGCTTACTTTTTAAAGGAAGCCAACTTGTTCATTACCTACTTTCATTGGTTTCCGTAAGATTTCCCTAGATTTACATAATGTAGTTGTCCGGAATATGTATCGGGCGTCACCGACGATGGACAGCTACGCCTCTTCCTCAGAACTTAAGACGCATTTCCAGGTGCAGACGTCAAAGTTTCGATGATGTTTGAAGAAAATTGGGTGACAAGTGATATTTAAAAAACATCAATGGCTCATTTAAGTTTGTGATGTTCGTCTTCGTGTTTGCAGACGATAACTGGCACATGCGCGTGGTGGATAATGTAATCGCTCACACTGCCTAGTATGGTACGCCGTACAGTGCCTAGACCTCGAGTTCCGGTTACAATCAGGTCGACGTTCTGTTTATGAGCAGCTTTTACTATTGCCTCCCCTGGTCTGTAGGGTCTACCCAAACGTTCCATGGTGTGTTTTATCTGAAACAAACAAAACCAATTAAACTAAAGATACTGGTTTTAGGCTCTGGCAGGATGACAGAATAGCATGTTGGTCATTCCTTACCAAATTAGTCAATCACAAATCACTAATACATAAACCGAGCTGACCGCATTAGATATATGCCAGTTTTCTTTAGGGTTAAATAACGCTTCGTACGTTACTCAGTATATCAACGGCAGTTTTACCATTCGCCATTACAACAATGGATAACATTTTTTGGTATCTAAAGCTTGCGATGCCGAGATGAGTTTTGCTACAAAGAATGCGATTCAGAATACTTGCAACTTCTTATATTGGAAGTATGTGTATATCTGATTTATTAAAATGTTTAAACCTATACCCGACCACTATTTTTTATAAATCAATCGATCGATTATTCAGTCCATCAAATCGCTCGGCCGGTCAGTAAGTCAACAATCAATCAACGGACAACACTACATTTCAACTATTAAAACATGCATTGCCCTAAGGGAAGTATGTTAGACGTATACTTCAACACGCATAGTTTTCTAAGGACTACTTACTTTGTATTTATTAGCAAGGTCGTCTAGCTTTCTAAATACTTTCTTCACGGCTTCCTCGTGCTGTTCTACCATCGCGTAGACCGATGCTGGACTGGCAAGAAGCATAGGCGCTAGGAGAACAAATGAGAACATGTTTATATCTTGTCAGAGAAAATCTTAGGCATAGATTAACTTGGAACATTGTATTTATGTAAAAGTTTCGAGAAATTATTTTTTATCACATAGAATATCATGAGATAAATGCCTCAACTAAGAAGTATCAACTATATCTGTCACACCAAAGTTTTTTAAAACTTTGGCCTTGTTTACAACCATTACAGCCTTCTGTCTGGGGGAAAAATAACAAACAAACAGCCAAAATGTTTTCTAAGTGCAATGTACATATACAGTACAAATTTATATGACAAGGGCATAGGCAGATATAACCGGAACAACTTTGCTAAATACTTCAGTGCTTTGAGAATCTCGTCCATGCTTACTTGGAATTTTGATGTCGTACTCAGCACAATAAGCCATGATTACATTGTCTGTCTCTTTATATACATTCTGCGCATACCCTGAAAGAAAAAAATGCACGTGTAACCTAGCTAAGACTTGGGGCAAATCTTTCTTTTTGGTAGAATTTCTATTAATTGTTTTTGAGTTTAGACAGGCCATTGCAAGCTCTAGTAAGAAACAGATGAATAAAAAAAAAGAATTCTGGAAAATTTAATGGAAATGATACTTAACCGTTTTTTGTAGTTAAAGAATTATGCCTTATAATGGTGACCAAACCAAGATTTAATCAAGAAGTTGCCAGCCGCCAAACCTTCAACAGTACTGCAGCTTCTTAAAAATTTGTGCCGAGAAACGTATGTCCATCTTCAGTCGTGCCGAGAAAACGGGTCTGTTTTTTTCAAACATGTCTGGCAAACTTGTATAAAGCTAATCTCAGTAAGATGTTTCGTTCAGGATGTTGTGTTTTCTGTAAAGATCTGGGATTAAGAATAAACAGTTCATATACTGACGGAAAAATATAACTGTGCACACTAAAATACTTCATATCTTTTATTAGGTGTAAAATTATTTTAGCAGATTTCTTCTGTGTAATTCACAAGGTAATCTTGTTTCAATAATACTGCTTTTCGCGAGTTGCACGTGCAAAATTCATAGCCCGTAACGGTCGCGCTTTTTACGTGTTTCTTTATGTTAACATCCTCGTACATGCTGTTTCGAGTTATTTTAACCGTCAAATTATAGTGAGCTACCCAGCAGTTCAGAAAAACATTTTAATTTGGATTTTAAGTCTTTGAAGACAATGCCACGCATCTCAGAAAATGATCGCCTACGTGCCGTCGGTATGCTCCAAGCAGGCATTGCTCAAAATGCGGTTGCGCAGCGTTTTGGTGTTCACCGAAACACCATATCAGCACTTTGGCGACGATTTCAGCAACGTGGCAATGTCCGTGATCTACCACGTCCAGGGCGTCAACGTGTGACGTCAATCCGTCAAGACAATTATATCCGGCTTACACACCTACGGAATCGATTTCAACCGGCCACATTAACAGCACGAACAATTCCTGGCTTGAGACCTATCAGTGGACGAACTGTTAGAAACCGATTAAGAGAGCACAGCATTACTCCACGACGTCCTGCGATACGTCCTACTCTTCTCTTACGTCATCGACAACGTCGACGTCAGTGGTGCAGACAGTATCTAAGGCTTCCAAGAGCATATTGGAATAATGTTCTGTTTACTGACGAGTCGCGGTTTCACTTAGAAAGTTCGGACGGATGAGTTCGTGTATACAGGCGTCGCGGAGAACGTTACTTGGATCCCTGTGTTTTTCAACGTCAACGTTTTGGTGGTGGTGGGTCGATAATGGTTTGGGGAGGTATCTCATCTCAAGGCAGGACCCAGCTTGTAATTGTCCGTGGCAATTTAACGGGTGTTCGTTACAGAGATGAGATTGTCATACCCCACGTGCTGCCATTTCTTCAACGTCAAGGGCGTAACATGACGTTTCAACAAGACAACGCTCGGCCACATGTAGCACGTGTAGTTACCGGGTTTCTGGCTCAGCAAAACGTGAGTGTCTTACCCTGGCCCGCTGTTTCACCAGATCTTTCACCAATTGAGCACGTTTGGGATGAGATGAAGAGACGCCTCCGTCAAAGACGTAACCAACCTCTCACGCTGGACCAACTAGCGCAGACATCGGTCAACATCTGGAACACCATTCCACAGGCAGTTATCGCCAACTTAGTTGCCTCTATGCCTCGTCGCTGCCGTGCTTGCTTGAACGCCAATGGAGGCCACACACGATACTGACCTTGTGAAATCAGATTTCATACCTGTCAACTTCTGCGCCTTGTTACTGTAAAAATTGTTTTACATGATGAAGTGTTTGTATTGATTGTTAGAAATAAAACGTTGATTGGCTAATTTGCAAAGTTTTATGTTACTATTCCTAATATTAAAAAAAAATTCTATACCTTGAAGTATGCACAGTTATATTTTTCCGTTAGTATAGAAAACTTAATTGGAAAAAAAACTACTCACATTCGAATGCATAAATAGCATGCTTGCTTCCATCCATTGCAATGAAAACATTTCGTCCAATTTTCTGTGACTGCTGATTGTCTGTCATTATTCCAGTATGATTCAATAGGTAGCAGTGTATATAATTGTAAATAACACACTATTTCAGCGTTCTATGTGCAGAATGCATAGCTTATGTACAACTGTTGTAGATATACCTGTTAGTGTTTCTGCGAACTTGATAAATTCTGCATTTTAGAACGTCAGATGACGTGATTCTCAAGGTATTGTTTACCAACAGGTCATAACATGCGAACATCATTGATGTATCTCTGTCAATCTTTAACATATCTCCAGATAGTGAGTGCAGTGTCTTAATATCCATCATTTTGAAGAAGCTATTCTGAAGTATTTTAGTCGGCCAACCAAATAATGTGACGCAAAACAATAATAATTGCATTTTAAGGGTTAATAACTTTTTTTTTTTTAAATTCTACTCACGTTTTGCACATGAATAAAACTTACTCATGCATTGTATGTTAAACAAAGTTACACGGAGTATACTGGAATTTACACACTTTTTGTGGTGTTTTTTTTTTTTTTTTTTTTTTTTTTTTGAAACTATTCATGGCAATTTAGATGAAATAACTATTCAGTGCTATCTTGTCATCGTATGTATTCACCGGATAAAAGTCGTTTCCGGGAAAATTGAGTTGCAGAGCTTTCTTGAATACCATCAAAATCACGTGATAATTTCAAATAAAAAATTTAATTCAAGTGACAAATTAATGAGTTATTCATGTTTTAATCACAGATTGAATGCATTTTTTGGTAATTTACTTCTTTAATCTAAAAGTTTACTAAACGGTGTTTAGTTTAACTTCTCCTTGGTATTTAATCCGGGATGAGTTTTGCTAAGGAAGGTATTGCTTGCCTTCCAGAGGAAATGCAAGCTTATATCCTAAGCAAACTAGATGGTAGGTCAGCGGCTATTGCAAAGAGAGTTTGCAAGTTATGGAATGAACTGGTGACAGGTAAGCTATTCAAACCTATTTTACATTCTTTTGAGGTGGTTTATGAATGGTAATCTACTTATATTCCTTCTAATCTACTTTTATGTCAAACTCCTTGCAGGGACTATTGTTACAGTACTAATAGGTGTGAAACCACCAGATAGATCCCTTCTTTATTCTATGTAGAATTCATAAAGTTCATAAAACATAGCAAAACCACTTTTAAATGGCTTTAACTTACATATTCTTGTAGATCTATATCTGTACTCATGAAAAATAGCAAGAAAAGTGGGGGTTGTGTTACAAACAAGAAAGATATTTCTGCTCCTTTGAACTTACCCATAAAATTAACAAAAAATATGAGGCAGTTTTCAGACTGGGGTATGTGAAACAATTTCCTATTATGAATTCTATTCTGAATGTATATGAGCATAAAATTGCATTAGTCCAAACAATTGTACTAAAAAAGTTGAATATTTTGATATTTTTTTAATGGTCGATAATCCATCGTAAAGGCAGCATCCTGCCTGAAGTTGCATCATTGAGACTAAAAATTGCTACCACACTATCAGAAATAGTCAAGAAAAATGATTCCAGGACAAAAAATATGCAGAACAGAGAAAAAATGTTGAAAACAGCCAAGTAAACTGAGAACTATTTCTAGCCACCATTATGTGGCTACCCTTTTTTGAGCACCGACAGACTGAATTGGTGGTTTCATACCTGATATTATCAGTCATGTGACATATTCAAAGTCAGAGAAGAGAAAAAGGAATGGAGGAAGGTTATGTCTACAGTTGTACAAGGAGTTTTTTGCATATACTAATGAACAAATGAGAAAATTGTGACTGAAAGTGAAATCATTTCTCTGTCAAAATAAGTAAAAATAAAAAATATTTTCAAATTATTTTTAAAAAATGTTTTAAATAGCCTGATGATTTAAGCTTTATAGAGAAAACAATAAGATTCATTGTTCAACTTAATATTATTTTGATTATAAGAAATTTCCAACAGCATCAGATTTTACCTAAATCCAAATTATCCAAACCCTGTGTTTATCAGATTATTTCAGCTTTGTCTGATGATAAATTCTGAATCAAACTTGCATAAACTAAAGAATGTTGTTCCAATTTTTTTACCTTTCAAGTATAGAAATTTGGTTACTAATCTATATAAATTCAAGGTTAAAATTCTTTACCACTAAACAAAGGCATTTTCAATTTAATTGAAACTAGTACATATAAATATTTTTTCTCAAGGGTTAGAGAAATATCTGCACTTCTGGTTGCGTTGCTGTTTGAAAGAAATTCCTCCCTATACTCTTGTTGAACTCACAAGGCTAATACAAATGTCTGGAGGAAGGGAGAATACTTCGGTGGAATTAGCAACAGATTATAGAACTAGTCTAGATAGTAAACTACCATGGGTGTTTTGGAGGAAAGTCTATGCAGAGTTTTCAAGGTATATCTGAAAATTTAATTCTTAATAAGGATGCACCTGTGATACTTAAAATAATCATTTATAAGTTAAGTATATATGTTGGCTTCCCTTTGTCAAAATTTTGCCATGTTATCTGGACCATAGAGTATTTGGAAGATACTAGAGTTGTCTCTTACTGACTGAACTTCTAAGGCTGTTTCTGGCTAATGCAAATTTTTAAAAAATATAGCAAAGAAATTTAGAACAAGGGGTGAGGTAATTACTTTAACCTGACCTAGGAAGGTCAAGGTAATCAGTTCAAAGGTTTCATAATTTCTTTCATGTTAAGACTATATATAGCCTTTATCATGCATTAATAAAAAAAATACTGAAAAGTCTGGATCACACTAAATATGAGCCCTTAGGTTCTTGTCAGCCTATTTCATTTAAGCTCATGTTTTGCTTTTCATTAAAAAAAGTATTTTTACCAAAAGCTATTCAGGTTATGTTGTGAGACAGTAAATGTCACAAGTCATATGCTGAGGAAACAAAAGCTTGGCTCTTTGCATTGCTCAAAGTGCATCAAGTTTAGAAAGTAGATTTCAGACACATCAGATCTCTTTTAAGACTGGTTGTTATACATATAAACATGATAATGTATTTGTAGAGAACCGCTTCAACCAATATTTTGCTTCCTGGCTTATTATTCATGCTTCATTTGTTCTCAGGTGTAGGTACATAAAACATGGCCTTGAGAAAAGGACAGAGCTGCATTTTTTTCCTACACATGGAGATGTTACATGCCTTCATTTACAGGGTATGTATTGTATGTATGTACTCGTGTTGAATAACTGAAGATTGTCATTAATTTCTGTAGGTTTTAACTTGAAATTAGCTTGCATTGGTTTGCAGTTTTAGTAACTCGCAGATATTTCATTCAGAAATTTACATTGAGCTTAAGATCAAGTTTTTTAAATACTACCAAAGTTGAGTAAGGTAAAGATCTGTTGGGTTTAAGCTACAGATATGAATTAGTATAATGTTATACAGGAGTATAAAGTTCAGTTCAGTCTGATGGCACTACAGTGGTAGATCTGTTGCATTGTAACCTAGAGGTTGTAGGTTTAAGTCTCACTGTTCCAGCCTACAGTGACAACTGTTTTGTAGGTAAGTCAATTTCTTAACAGGAGTATCTTTAAACAGTTTGATTATAAACCAAGTCTCTAATCTGTCTGTATTGTATTACCAAGATTTTTTTTTGGTACAAGGCTACATTAATGTTGAGTGAAGCCAAAATAGTGAAGAAATATTGTTTTGGTATATCTATGTGAAGTTGAAACAGTTTTTTGGAGTGAGGGAAAAGACAGTATTTTGCTAACTAGCAGACAGATTTATATACTTGTTTCTTATTCTTTCGGACAATGTAGTTCACCTTTAATTAATTTATTTTGCGACCTAGTGGACAAGACTTTTAACTTAAATATCTTTTTCTTTAAGACAATGTTATTTACTCTGGTCATGAAAGTGGTCAGGTGATCAGCTGGATGAATATAGAAAAGGATCTTCGTTACCATATCTTATACAAACATCACAAGAGGGTAACCTGCATAGCAGGCCTAGATACGGGTGAGTAACTTCATTAAACTGTGATTTTAGTTTTGTATATTTAAAAACAGCAGAAAACTAAACAGGCTTTATACAGGAATACAAAAAAAGATATTAGACCAAAAAATGTTTAACCCTTTAGAATTATGGAAATTTAGACTGTAAGAAATGCTTAATCTGCAAATATGGTTAGGTGGTTCAGTTTAATGTCCAGTGAAGCAATGTAACCTATCAATGATTAAGTCAAGTAACAGGTTTGAACCTTGTCTGTAATTTATCAAAAATGTGAAAAAGGTCTCAGTTTCTTTCTGAATAAATAACAGTTGAATGCTTCCAGGCTTCTTTAGTTTTACTCCACTAAATATCTCATGTGCACTTGTCTATCTATTAGTTTTGACAAACCCATTTTTTATATACATGTATAGCAGGATAATAATAGAAAACTTACAAACTAAATTTAGATAGCTAGAATGTGTAGGTTAATCATGGTTTACATTTGTCACAAGGTCAGAAAAGACAGTTACTGCCATTAGGTTAAGCTGAAGTAAATATCACAGACTGTTTACTCAGTATATCCTATATTTGTAGTGATGACCACGAAGGAGATACTAGGTGGTAAGGTTGGTAACAAGATACTAAGCTGTTCCATGGACTCAACATTGAATGTTTACAATCTGAAGACAGAGAAATCTACCACAATTAGACATTATAGTAAGCAGGTGAACTGTGTCAGGTAAAAATAAATTATTAGTCCCCTACCGGTTTAACCTGAGGGGACTTGAGGTTTACCCTCCATCCGCCTGTCCGTCAGTCAGTCCGTGTATCCGTCGGTCCGTCTGTCAGTCCGTCACAAAAACTGGATCCCGTGATAACGCAAAAAGTACTGAAAATATTTAAATGAAACTTTAAATATGGGTAGATGGCAGTCTGGAGATTATGCACGTCTTTTTTTTTCTTCATATGTTGAAAATTTCGGTTGCTATAGCAACAAATATACTTAAAATATGGCAAATATAACAATATTTGTGATAACTCAAAAAGTTCTAAGAATAATTTTATGAAACATAAAATATGGAGAGGTGATAGTATGGAAATAATGCAAGTCAAGGTTCACAACTCTACCACCAAAATTATTTATCCCCCCTTGAACTTGGAATTTTCATGAAAAAAAATGTTTTTTTTTTAAAACTCAAAAAGTACTGAAATTCTTTTTTGGAAACATGAAATATGGATAGGTGACAGTATGAAGATAATGTACCTCAAGGTTCACAACTCTAGCTCCAAAATTATTAGATTTATCCCCCTTGAACTTAGAATTTTCATGAAAAAAATGTGGTTTTTTGTATATAACTTCATTATTTCTTAATGTATCTACTTCAAACTTTAAATATTGGTTTCTTATCATCAGCCACATCATATGTGGCAAGGTTCATAATTCTAGCACCTAAATTGTTAGAATTATCATCCTTGAACTTTGAATTTTTCATCCTATGTTGAAAAATTTGGTACATTTATCTTTCCCTAAAAACTGTATCCAGTGAAATATGGAAAAATGGCAGTATGGAAAATATCCACCTCATTTTTTTATGAAACTAAAGGAGGAACTGTCCATCTGTTTATCAGTCATTTCCTCTGAAAACTTTACCATTGGCCATATTTTCTTACTACTGAATGGAATTACTTCAAACTTGGCCACAACAATACCTTGGACAAGACCATTCCAATGAAGTACATTTCTGTGACCTTGACCTCTGAATGACCTTGACCTTTAAAGTTTTCTTGTCCAAAAACTATAAGTTTGGCCATAATTTCCTTATTTCTGAACAGAATTACTTCAAACTTGGTCACAACAACCCCTTCGATAAGACCTTTTCAACAACATATATTTCTTTGACCTTAACCTCTAAATGACCTTGACTTATGACATTTTCTTCTTTGATGATACTTTGTACATGGATAGAGGATCATATGGAGATTATGCATGTCTTAGACAAATTCTTTAGTCAATTTCCACATATGGGTTGGAGTTAGGGAGATGGACATTGCACCAGTAGGGGACTGTTGCTTTGTCTGTGACAAGCTTTTGTTAAAACTAGGAACCATTAAAAAGCTGTTTGATTTTTGTCTGTGAACATTTTATTGTAACCTTGTATTAATTCAGCCAGTAGACATGGGATTCAGTATGAATGAACAAGTAAAAGGCTCTTAAAACTCTATAAATGAAATTCTGTTGTCTATGGTTTAGAAGGATCACTTGAAATTGAAAGAGCCAAGTAAGCAAAACATTGGATTATTTTGTAAATAATCAGATTAATGAGCTAGGATACTGCAAAAAGAAATGATTGCCTGTTTTCTTGATTAAATGGAATGCTCAACACTAAATGTAAAAGAAAAATATGTCATGTTAAGAAACCTTAGAAATCTTTCTTAGTTTATTGGCTCCCCTTCTGTTAATTTGAATAAAACATGCATATGTAAATAGAAGTTGAATTACTCAGAATGGTTACATGCAAATACTGGTTAAGGAGTATGAGGTATATCCAACAGTATTAAGGGAAACCTTTAATGGTTTTGTTTTTATAGATCTTGGGGAAATAACTTTGTTGCTGCTGCAAACAGATGTATGATTCAAGGACAGCCTATATGGAGATCAGCTGACCTATCAAACAACAAAGTTGACATTTTGTGCACACTCTACAGCCAATCAGCATTTGATATAACTGCTGTTGCATTCTGGGAAGATATGGTAAAACAGCATAATTATAAGTGTTCATGTTAGATAGATAAAGAGGCATACCTAAAATTAAACAATTATATATTGTATATACTGTAGTTTATTGACTTATTCTTTATAAAATCAAAAAAATAGTTAATAACATACAGAAAGATTTATGTTCAATAACTTTCTTCGGAGCATATAGACTCAAAAAAGTGTTTGTTTGTGATTAAATGCTACCCACCCCAAAACTGTACAGCAGCTCTCTATATAAACTAGAGCTGTCACTGAATGTGATTAATACCCCAACAAGCAGACTAAAATACTCTGATTTTCAGCCAAGTGAAATTTCTCCTTTATGCTGTCATTGACTCTGTTGATAGTTGGGACATTGATAATAAAAGACTGAATTGTAAAAATTAAAATTGATATGACATCTCATTACCTTTTTGCTGTGGTGAGGTTAGCATTTGTGCCAGCATATTGCAAAATTCCTTAATGCATGACAAACTTAACACCAAGATATGAAAATATGGATGACCTTTAAGATAGGCCCCTGGTAGTTGGACATAACACATTGTCTCTATTTGGTCAACAGTTGTGCTAAGTTATTTGAATATCCTGTAATCCATGTTGAAGTCTGAACCCAGACAAACAAAGCAGAACCTTTTGAATAGCAGTATGGTTCTTACAAGTAACACACCATCTCATCAAGGCAGATATTTGTGCCAAGTTCTTTGAAAATTCTACAATCCATAGTGAAGTTAGAGCCCAGATAAGTTTAAGGACAGACATACTACCCACCTGGTTCACCAACAGACTGCCAAACAAAGTGATTTCAGTATAGCCCTTATACTAGTGTACGTAGTGTGGGGTATAATATTACTGAAATATGCACCTTACCTATATTATTTTGTATATTTAACAGATACCTTGACATCAGGTAACGATTAGTTCAGTAACATTTATATTTGTATGATTTTGAATGGAATCCACTTAGTGCTATGGTATACCTCTTTAAATTCAGATGCTTTTATGCAGAAGAAAGTTGTTCCTGTGCTCACAGAGGTTTGATAAAGACATGTGAAAAGTCTGTTTAAATGAAGGAAGGAGAAATCTGCTCTGAGCTGTAGCAATTCTAATGAAATAAATTTCAAAATTTCCATTGTTAAAATCAAAATTGTTTTACTGTTGACATGGGGAAAAAAACACTCGAACAATAATAATAATAATTTTTACGTATTTTGAACAAATGATTTTGTAAGATTATTGTCTAAAAGTTTCATCATCAGTTTGGTATATTTTTGTGTAATAGATGTTCAGTAGCCCTTTTTCCTTGTTGGCGGTCAAATTTAATTTTTGGGGAATTGGCACAGTATTTTCTGAACTTCTTCAAGGAATAAAAAACCGTTACAACTTACAAGAGATGTACATTTGTAAGGTAGAAGGTGAATGAAGATGATTGCTTGTAGGTGTTATCTGGTGATGAGATAGGGAACCTGTTTGCGTGGGAGGGATGTTTAGGATGTGGTCAAGAACAGAGGCAGGATATGACACAAGTTGCCAACCTCGGTAGCTGCATCAAAGCTATCTACATACTTGGAAAGAGAATTATCTGTTACACTTGTAAGTATTTTATATTTTCATTGCTAAGATTGTTTATTTAGAATTTGACATGCTGTGAAAATGTTTAAACCTAAGAAGCAGGCATTCTTTTTCTCAATTTGATGCAAGCACTGGTTAGAACTAAGGAGAATGGTTATAATTTTGAGAAGTTATTGTTGCCAGGATTTTATCTGTTAAAATCAAATATAACATGGATTTTTTAATCTTGAGCCAATTTTTAAAATGTATTAATTGCCAACTTTTCAAAGACCTGATAAAACAGATCTATTTCTGTTGTTAACATGTTTTCTGCATTTAACTTGATCATTCTTTTTCAGCTGATGGTTTCATTCATATTAGCAGATACAAGAAAGATTTTGAATTCAACAAACATGACATATACAAATGCATTTACAAATCCCCAGAGTGTGTTGTTGTACATGGATCTTTTCTTGGCATTGGGTGTAGATTTGGTAAGCTAAATTTATCATGAAAACAGAACTTTGTTACTACGTCAAAAATATTCTAAGAGAGAAGCAGACACATTTTACATTGTTAGCAGGATCAAGCTGAATGAATTTAATCAGGTCATACTTTTTCACAGTGCAAGTCATAAAATCTGCCTGAAATACCACATGAAAAATCAAGTGGAAGTAACTAGTTTAACTCATTACAAAACTTATTTCAAAAATTAAGTAGGGTCATTGTTATGAAAGGATGTGTTTCTTGAAATTAAGCTTAAAAATGTATTTGTGTTAAGGGATTATCTTGCCCTGCATGTTAATTGAAATCTTCACTATGTTTTGGACAGAACTGTAATTAAACAATAGTAGATACACAGTAAATATCATACAAAACTGGATTCTTAGAAAAAAAACTTTTTGAAATTAAATGTCTTCCTTCGACAGTCTGAAAGTGAGTGGTGGACAAGTTCATTACATACATTTGGTGGGATAAGGGATAAAATAAATTAGATTTGGTACTAGCCTCAATTCTTTATATTTTGTTACAGGTTCTGTGTACTTGTATCATATTCCTGCTGATCATGACTGGGACACACTTGATTTAACCACACCCACTTGTGTCATACAGACATCACATGACCACATAAACTCTCTAGTCATTGGAGATGATGGGGATGGACCGTTTGTTGCCATAGCAACAGAGGGCTACTGCATCACTATAGTGCAATACAGAAGACACAGACGAGTGTTATCATAAGTTTGTGCAATTAGAGAAAAGATGCTGAGAAAGTGCCATCTTTGTCTACCATTGTTTATACCTGATATTACTTTATATGCATTTCTAAGTTTTTAGCTGACATGGTTTTTTTTACATGCAAAGTTTATATGGGTATATAATTCTGTTTACATAAAAAGATTTAGTCCGAGTAAGAACAAATAAAAAAAATAAGTAAAAATAAGTAACTGTTGTGAAATATTAACCCATTACTGCCCTTGAATACCAAATGTGTTAACTATTGATGTTATTTGTTGCCATTTAGAGATTGAAAAGTATGTCTCAAAATTATTATTATTTTCATTTGTTTTTTTTACAATTTTAGTTGTGTTACGTATTTTCTCAAAAAATGTAAACTGCAATCCTGAAAAAAAGGGAAATATCTTTCAAAAATGGTGAATTGCTTTTCCTAACTTGAGGGCTTGATTCGAGACCGGAATAATTGCATTCATACATTATAGATTTGGTTCAGTCTTGTGCCAAGCCTATGCCTTATTTGTAAAAAACATATGACCAGAAAAGTGGTTCTTATAGCAAAACTAAGACAGGTTAGCATACTAGTCAATACAAGGTAATAAGTTGTATTAATTTGTGTAGTGGATATATATATATAGTGTTTGTTTTATACTGAAATTGTCTGTGATAAAATTTGTCTAATTTCTAAATACAGTGCAAGTGTTCTTTTTCATTCAGTTCAGGAAAAAATGTTTTCATATGATTATGACAGAGGTATTAAATTGTTACGAGATTGGAAAGTTTTATTTTCTTGTTCCAATATATTCTTGTCAATTTTTTAACTTTCGTCTAAGAGGTAAGTTTTTTAGTTCAAAATATGATTACTAATTAAGTTATGTAGTTAAATTGTGTTCCGGAATATGCATATATTGTTCTTGATATGTAAATATGTACCTATCTGTATGCTTATCTGTTACTGATTGTGTTCTGTTTATTTTTTATTTCATGTTTGTGCATCTTAGTTACTTCGAGCTTATATGTTTTATTACATCTGCTTTTATTTCTATGGTAAGCTCTTATAAGCTCAGATGGCAAATTGGAGCTTTTATGATTATAATGCAAATATCATCTGTGTTAGTTTTTGATGAAGTCCCATTCATTTGTGCTCAGCTAATTTTAATCTAGTCTATCATAAATCATTATGTCAGAAATCATAAATCATTTTGTCAAATCCTCATTGTAAAATTATGTAGATCTGTTTACGTGACAGCCAATAAGAAATGCTTCTTACGTCAGTCTTTTTGACAAGATCTGTTCTAACAAAGGTAGTTTTTACATCATTTATCCTTCTTGCAATTTTCAAATGATTTTTTTTAAAACAGCTTGTTAAACATTGTTTCTAGGTGTTGAAACACTTTTCTATTACTTTGCTGCAAAGTTAATTTAGAAACTTTTCTCCAGTGAAACTCATGGCTGTGAGTTAAAATCATTTTAGAAAGTTGTCCTTTTAAAACTCTTAATATAGGAACAATGGTTAGATCTTTATTTTAATACATACATGTGTCTTACATTTATCTAATAAATTATGATGCAGTGTTATGAATAATTTCTCTCTCATACATAAATTACTAGTACGTAAATATTTAAGGACCTATGTGGCCCTATTCATATCATTTTTTTTTCTATTTTGCTTCATTATAAGGAATACAGCAATTTCTTACGTATGGTTTTTTGGAACCCTGAAAAATCCACTATATTTTTTCTTTTGTCAATCTGGTTTCTGTATTAGAATTTGTATGTTTTAAGGTGATGCTATGATTTTTTTATAAGATATACATGTACATGTTCTGTGTACAAAATTTATTTTCATTGTTGATTATAGTGGAATTAGATGTTTATCTGTAAAACAGAAACCTTGTTTTAGCTCACCTGAGCACAAAGTGTTCTAGGTGAGCTTTTCTGATCAGTCTTTGTCCGTCATCCCTCCGTCCGTTGTCAACTTTTCATTCAAATGACTTCTCCTCTGAAACCACTGGGCCAAATTTAATGAAACTTTCCTGGGATGTTCCTAGCATAAAGCTCTACCAAGGTGTTCAAATGGTTTTGGTACATTGCATTTTTGGGTCACTGGAGCTAAAAATAGATTTTAAAATCTATCTTTAAAATCTTCTTCTCCGAAATTTCAAGGCCTTGAACGTAGATATTTGGTATGAAGCATCATCTAGTGGACCTCCACCAAATTTGTTCAAATAATGACCCTGGGGTCAAAACTGACCCCACCTCAGGGGTCAGTTGATTTTACATAGATTTGTATAGGGAAAACTTAAAGATCTTCTTGTCAGAAACCACAAGGCTTAGAGTTAAGAGTTTTGGTGTGCAGCATTGTCTAGTGGACCTCTACCAAGTTTGTTCAAATCATGGCCCCCGGGTCAAAAAAGATTCCGCCCCGGGGGTCACATGTTTTATAAAGAGTTATACAGGAAAAATGTCCTTGTCAGAAACCAAAAGGGGCACAGCTTAGATACTTAGTATGTATCATTGTGTAGAGGACCTCTACCAAGTTTATTCAAATCATGACCGTGGGATCAGAACTGGCCTCACCGGGGGGTCATTTGATTTTACAGAAAGACTTATATAGGGAAAACTTAAAAAATCTGCTGCTCTGAAACACCAAGGGCAAGACGTTCATTTGTTCGTTGTTATGTCTCCCCGCTCTCCCTTCTGGTGGAGACAAATTGTTAAAGACCTGTCCATGGGTGTCTGCCTGTCGGTCAGACTTCATTTCCGTTCAATAACTTGAGTACCAGTTGACCCAGAGCCATCAAACTTCACAGGGTTATTGCCCTTATTGAGTAGGAAAAAAACCTTTTGTTTTTTGGGTCAGTAGATCAAAGGTCAAGGTCAGAGGGACCTCTAGAGTGAAAACCGTTTACACTCAATAACAGGAGTACCATTTCACCCAGAGCCTTCAAACTTCATAGAACGTTTGCTTTTACTAAAAAGAAGAACCATATTGTTTTGGGGGTTATTAGGTCAAAGATAAAGGTCACAGGGACATGTAGAGTGAAAAGTATTTCTGCTGAGTAATTGTAATACCATTACACCCAGGGCCTTCAAACTTTATTGGGTAATTGTATTAGAAGAACCCTATTGTTTTTAGGGTCCATAGGTCAAAGGTCAAGTTCACAGAGACCTCTAGAGTGAAAACTGTTTCTGCTCAGTAACTGGAGTACCATTTTACCCAGAGCCTTCAAATTGCAGAGGATGATTGCCCTTACTCAGTAGGTCAAAAGTCAAGGTCACAGGGACCTGTAGAGTGAAAACTATTTCTGCTCAATAACAGGAGTACCATTTCACCCAGAGCCTTCAAACTTATTGCTAACTTATTCAGACTTGAGAACAACAAACACCCATAACAACCAATAACGATACTTGAGCAATGAGACCCAGGTGAGCGATTAGGGCCATCATGGCCCCCTTGTTTGTTAATCTTTTTTTTAAATGACCAAACTAAATCTCAGGTTTATCTATAAGTTTAGGGTCAAGTCAAGTATCATTAGCCACATTTCATTATACTAAAAAAATGTTTCCTCCTTAATGAGACAGAACTTTTGTTCTATTTCTAAAGCATTAAGTATTTGTATGAAAGAAAAGTATTCTATTGTGTTTATTACTGCTGATCCAAACTTACAATAAGAATGACGAGTTTTCAAACTTCTTGGTACTGCATTATTTGTCATTGGAATATTACGTTTATATTAGAAAAAACTTCTGAAAGCTTTTAAATGTGTTAGAGAGTTTTTCTTTGAATCAATAAAGGGAGATTAGATATAAGATAGATACTGCCGTATTCATAGAGCAGATCATTGCTCTAGTGATAATGTGCTGGACTGGAAATCCAGGGATGGCAAGTTTCAGTCCCCTCACTCCTCCACTAACATTACTGAGTGTCCTTTACATGAGACTTTAAACCAAAGCCGCATATGTTGGTTTATACACTGAGCAGGGAATAGAACCAGGGGTGTTTCTGAAATGGGATGTTTTCTGTATCTTATACTTCCCCAACAACCTAAAATAACTAAACTGCAAGAGGCGTTGGTTATATGGGCATTTGGTACCAATGACAGATATCAAATAAAGATGATGTATATTTCTGATAAGTCAGGGTAGAAGTTTTTTTTCTTTCCTGCATATGCTGCCATGATAATATGACAAATGAGTACATGTTGTAAAACACGGACAAATTAAAGAAAACATTTTATTTAGTTAGTTCCAATTCCGTTGCATTAAAGAATGGTGATTGATATAACCAAAAATATTTACCTCTAAGAAATATTTTGTATTTAATTTAAGGTATATTAAAAGTCTGTTTCATATATTTGAGTCTATATTAACTGTCGTAGCCCATTGCTGAGGGAGAATTACGTTATGACCCTGAGTCAAAAAATTCTGCCACCCCTTTTGACACAATGAGTCCGTTTTCATTTAGTAGTACTGCTGGCCAAACAACATAAACAAACTCTCGACCAGGACTGGTATGTGGCTTGAACTTCATCGCACTGTTTTCCTCTGTAAAGTCCAATGCGATTGGTGGATCTTGGCACTGCATTAACCACGTGACTTCCGTGCATAGGTCCAGAAATGTTCTTAAAGGTGGTTTCTGGATGTGGTGAGATTTAATAACTGTTTGTAGGTTTAGTTGTGATGAAATGTCTTGTCTAACTATCTGAAAGTAAATATTATGAATATACAGGATCGTAGAGTTATTTTCCCCTTAAGATGGCGTTTTGAGAAGTTTAGCTATTCACTTGTTTAGTGTTCGTCTGAATTTACTTGCACGTTTCACATAGATGTACTGATAAATAAAAATACTTTTGAAATACAATGGTTGCAAGGAGGAGATGAAATGCCAGGGGAACCAATCTCATTGGTCATATGCCAGTTTTAAATGTTTATATACAACAAAGCTATTTAAGTAGATACATTAAGTAGATAATTTTGTATTCATAGAATTTAAGCTCGAAATCACTTTCTTAACAATCGTTGTAACATATTCATCAAACAAATTAGATGTGTACAAGCTGCACTGTAAAAGACTTGTGTTGAGTGTATACCTTCTGTATAAATGGCAGAGTATAAGAAGCACTCAGTTTTTGCAGTTCTTTGATTCTCAGACGAATTACTGGTGAGCAATTGTCAATATTGTATTGTGTCGACTTAGTCAAATACTGGAGAATAAGAACAGTCTGTTTCCAGTAAAAGTCCTGGCTCCGGTGGTAACAGTACTGGAAAAGAAATCAAGTGGAAAATATTTCTTTACTCGGACTTACATTCTTGAAATTATGTAATATACAAACTTGAGAGTTAATTATTCCAGTTGACATTTTGTAACTGTACTGATTAAACTTAATAATACTGAAAACAGGTTTACATGTTACACTGCGCCAAACTGTCCACTGTTTTGATTTGCTTAGAGCTAAAGAAATAAGCAGACAACTTGGATAGGGTGGTCAAGTTTCACTCAAAGAATTTAAATAAGGAAACTTTTGTATGACCGTGACACTGTTGTCATCCCTTAAGTAAATTTTCTCTAAATTGATAGACGGGAAAATCATTCAGAAGGGCAGTGAAGTACTTTGTCATAACAAGTATACACAGCTGAAATGGAATTATCCATATTGCATACTTAACTTGTTTATTTATTGTATGAGCGTATATCGGACCACAGCAAAGTTAAGGCCCTTTGTTTCGTAAAGACATGCATCCCTTAACTTAATAGACTATCTTCGGCTCTAAGGTGTCAACTACACAAGCAGACTTTTGTGTTTGATTTTAAAGATGCTTAAGACTTTCATTGCCACGAAAGACTTCTTTTGCGACATGCATGTACCTTCAGGGTATTCCTCAGACAATCAATTATATCCTTTTCCGTTACCCTGGCAACCAATTTTCTTCTGGAGGATGTGTACATTTCTTGCCATTGGTTCTCATACACGTGGACTAGATTTTCCGCCAAGTACTTTGCATGGTTGTAACTCGTGATTTCAACAACATGGGGGCTGAATCTTTGCATCCATAATACAGTGGCCATTGATAATCTGTTTTTCGAAAAAATCAAAGTACTGAAGGAACTGTGCAGACAAAGCCAGCATTTTTGACGAATGGTAGTGGACTGTACTACTACATGTATTTTAAGGCAAAATATTCTAGTTCCTTACAAAGTACATGTTTTAAACTCATTCTAGCTTGATTAATGCCTTAAAAATGATAACATATTGCAAGCTTCAAATTTGTTTTTCCTTGATTGAGGGCTAAATTTTTGAAACTCGCGCCTTTTAATTCAGTGACCGTTTTCTTTGAAATTAAACGATCATAGCCAAACTTTATTTGCGTCGAAGAGGTAGCCTTCTATTTATGAAATGCATGAAATTTGAAACAATAGAAGCTGGCACGTATGTCTGGCTCGAGGGTCATGCGAAGTTACGATAACGACAAAATCTTACTTTTCCTCTTGTCTTTCCTTGACTTGATGGACTTCCATGTAACGTCTCTGTATTCTCTCGTTCACCTGTATCATAGACAACTGAAACGAAAAGTTGTTTTATGTTCAGGTATTCTGCTTTCGAACGAATGTCCGCTTTCGTCCTTAAATGTCTTTTGTTTTTGCTTATAAAAGCGTCTGCTCTTTCATTTCTTAACATTATGTTAATCTAATTATAGAGGTAAATTGTTTTTACTACTTCCATGTCGAAGCTTATGCACACAAAGCTTCACTAGTAACAAAAGCCCGCCGACAGGGCTTGTGCCTGAGAACCTGTAACCTCCGGATAAGAATGGTCAACCCTTACACACACGAGTGAATGCTAAAACAACAAGAGCTGTATGATGGTGGAATCTGAGCATGTCTTTAAAGAAGCGTTAATGCTTAACCATAATTTAATGTCGCAACAGCAATTCAATTGAATCTTCCAAAATAAACACGATGTTACACTTTATCAGTAAATAAAAACAAAATTTTAAATGACAGGGGCATAAATCTGAAATAATAATAAAACACTTATTATAAATTTTAACCAAATTTCTATGTAAAGAAGAGGAATAATCCTGAAAAAAATTGCTAATACATTTACGCCCATTTACCACAGCAAGGAAATTTATAAGTAAAAAGGGGTATAATTTTGTAAATATTCCTATCAAGGGTTATGCCCGTTTCAACTTCAGGGCCTTGTAAGCCATATGCTAGCATTTTAAGCTTCAGTTGAATCCCTTTCATAATAAACAAGGTATTACACTTAGTTAAAACTTTAACCAAAATTTCTGAGTTAAAATGGGACTATAATTCAGTAAATATTCCTGGAACAGTTAGGCCCCTTGTCCAACAGCAGTGCCTTGTGAATGTATCAAGTATTTAAGTTTCAACTGAATCCCTTTAATAATGAGCAACCTATTACACTTAATAAAAGACATTAACCGACCCCGACGCTGGGGCGATTGCTATAGCTTATTCTTATTCTTCGAATCATTGTATTTTCTTAACCATTTAGTCACAAATGCAGAAGCATGTTAACAGTTTATAATTCTAATCGCGCAAACCAAACTTACATAATTACCCAACTTTTCTTCACTTCTGTTTATCATTTTAGAGCCTTTGTTAATTGTCTCAAACTTTATATCTTCCTCGGTATACTTCTGTCTGAAAATTCGAATTTGATGACGTAAAAAGTTTCCCAGCTTCCTCAACTGACCTTTTACAAGGTCAATATCTTCATCCTCTTCTACTGCGCCATCGACATCTTTTCTTCCTCCACTTTTGTAAAAGTTAATTTTTCCATTGCGATTCACGTCCATTATTTAACATAAATTTGTGACTAGTTAAGTTCACAAGCGACAGAAGTTATATTGCATGAAAACTTTTTTTCACATGGTTAAGTCCTAAAAATAAATGGATTTTAAGGTGAGTACTGGAGACTTGTAATTTTAGAAGTGAAGGTTTTGTTAAATGAACGTCTTAATGGTTTTCTTTGTTGACATGATCTGAAATATAGATATGAAAGCAAGTTGATATCAGTATTGTTTTTTGCATAAGGATTTCTTTTGTAGTGCGTTTATGAATGTATGAAAAGTTTCGTTAAGGTTAGAATTAAACCAAGAAATTACGGGAAAATGGTCTCGGAGCATATCAGTGGTCTAGAGTGGTATCGCATAGGACTTTCCCGTACAACATCTTACGCTTTCCCATTTTCATTAAATTATTCTTTAGGCACGTTCTAATTGCTGTGTTCAGCAAACATTTCGAATTAAATGTCTTAGGAAACCAGGACATTAAAAATAAAATAATTTTTGCCTTATCGACGAATCCCTGCCCTGTTGTTCAGGCTTGGAAACCAGCTGCTCACCAAATGTCGTAATCAATGAAAAGTCACTTACTTACGCAAGATATGAAGACCAGACGACATTTATTCATGCAATATGCACGTTATTATCTGTAGATCCGCCATTGAGTCTTCATTTATCGTCTGCGTTTTTCCAAAAGAATGACCTTGATAAAAGTAATTTTGAAGGTCATGGTCCAGACGTACGTGTGTGACAACGACGTACGTAAAATGTTGAAAACAAGATCAACCAGATCAATTTTTCTAACTCAAATTTAAGTAACACGGAGGTTTAGGTAACACGGAGGTTTAGGTTACACGGAGGTTTAGGTAACACGGAGGTTTAGAAAATAAACATAGAAATACCCAGTTTCAACTTTATTTTTTAAAGTACAGTGTCAGAGGTTATCGCAATAACATTTATTTCTCTGGTAGAAAATTACACTTGAATAAAAAGTATGTCAGCGATTCCTAATAATTCTTCGACACCCGATTTGTAAATAGAGCACAATATCTTTGTAAATTAATTATAATTTCTTCGATTAATGATAAGACAAATACTATTAACCGCTGAATAACTGAATATATATTTATGTAATTTTTATATTCTGTGTTCCGAATGAAATATTTTATTGTATTTTATTTCTTTAAAAAGAATAAAAACACGGCCAACTTATAAAACGTTCGAAGGACACTAAATAAGTTAATGAAATTTCGCATAATTTCATGAGCACTTTTTCAACAGTTGCATTGTTAGATTAATACACATGTTTTAACTAAGGCATAGCGCAGGACAATAACAGTATAATAACATATAATATTGCATTGCTTATAGATGGGCATAAAAATAAATCAAAGTTCTCAAACATTTTCATTACTTTAACCTTTGCGTTGGCGCCATTACACTCAAAGTAAATCGACCCTCATGGTGTCAATGTTCATGACTGATACTGACCTTTGATAATTTCGAGGTCAATGCATGAAAGGTCAAGGTTTTAACTCGTCTATATTTTTACATGAATATGTTTATTTCAACTTGACCAATACATTTAAAGCAAAACAAAAAGTAATGCAACAATATCTTGTATGTGCATGTAGCAAGAAATATGACATTTCTTTGTCTGTTGCATAAGTGTGTGCAGTAGTGATCGAAACTTTCTCAATGTCGAGTTTCTTGTCATACAAAACGCAGAAAACATTTTTATCAAATACACGAGGCATGATTTAACGGGACAGTAAGGTTTATATTCATGTGCAGACGATACAAAAAAGAACGCTGACACTTAACGAAACATTATACCCTTTTAAACATTGACAATAAAAAAATCTATTAATTTATAGACAGTTGCTTCATTTTTGTAAAGAGAGAAAACCAAGGTAATGAATAGTACCCTTGTCTATTTTTGTGCAAGACAGACTGATACATAAAAAGTAATAAAACATATAAGCAACTGAACACACGTTTTATCACACACTCCTTTCATATGGAAAATCATTGATGGCTTAACAAATATTTTATGCATGAATACCCTTTAAAACATTTCTGTCTATCTATCTGAAAGAACAAGTACAAATTTCAATTACGATAAACACTAGTCCATCCGTTTGACAGGTTTGAGAAGCTGAAAAAGTATGCACAAAAGCTTCACAAAGTCGTTGATATAACTAAATTGATGCTCTTCCATGGCTCGTAGCATAAGTCTCTAGCAAATGTCTGATCGAAAGTTCCATCTTTGATAGTTTTTTGAGCATATTGCTAATGTCTCGCGAGAACACGTTTGAAGGTCCATCTGGCGAGAAAGAACGAGACGTTCTCATCAGATTGTCTGCTTGTTCGTGGTCAGGTGACCCGCCTGCATTCATCGCCTTGGTGATCTCCTCGTGCAGCCGATTCACGCGGATTTTCAGCGGAAGCATGTCGTTCTCCATTTTATTTAAAATGGCGGTTCTGTCAGTAATAAGGCTGTAATTGAAAAGTTGTGATTAAATTACCGACACATTTAAAAGCATAACAAAGATACCGCGGACCGGCACCAACGCTCGTCTGTACCTACGCATCTCCCCCTCCACACACACACACAAAAACAATAAAAAAATAATGAAAAAGACATTGGTTGGTGGAAAGTGGGGAGGGGAACGGGGGATGCGGGTTCCGTGCAGGGGAGGAGGAGGGAAATACCTACTCATCCCATGTAAGCAAATAGTTAAGCTCTTGGCTTTGTGCTTTCCCCTTAGAAGTTTTTCCTTATATTAGTATGCAAAACCAAGTGACCCCTGGGGTGGGGCTACTTTCGACCCCAGAGATATAATATGAACAATCTTTGTAGGTGTCTAGTAGAGAATGCTTTAAATCAAAGTACAAAACTCTGTGTCAACCGGTTTTAGATAATTTTCTAAGATTTTTTAAAAAGTTTTTCCTATATAACTTATATATAAGCCCCGGGGCAGGGCCAATATTTACCCTGGGATCATGATTTTAACCAGCTTGGTAGAGGTCCACTAGACAATGCTACACAACAAATATTAAAACTGTAAGCCTTATGGTTTATGCATAATCAGCTACATTAAAGTTTTTGCACGAAATGGTTGACGACACCGACGCCGACGACTCGGTGACCATAATAGCTCGACTTTTTTCTTCGAAAACAGACGAACTAAAAAGTACATAGCAGTGAAGTATCATGATAAAAAACTGATAGCAAATAAAATAGATTGCAAATAGAAACATTTCTAAAATAATTCATGTCGTCTTACTAAGACCGTGGGCAAAAGCAGCACTTGCATTCTCAAAAAAATCTAAACGTTAGTTATAGATAGGTTTGAGTGTTGAAGCTCCAATTTCCTTAACTTGCTGACAAGTACGGAAACATTCAAGTATCTTAAACTTACTTTTGAAAATGTGACACCATGGTACCTATCTGCTTCAGCTTATCGAGAAAGTCTCTCTGTTCCTGCCTGTCGGCCTCTGGGAGTTCGTCTGCGGACCCGTCTGATTTGTCACCGGCATCCTGCCGGCGTTCGAACTCAGGCATGGAAATTGAGATGTCCTGTATCTGTACAGAGATGACCTGGTCGTGAAGCTTGGCGATCTCGCTTTGAAGCTCCTCTATACTACGTCGGTATTTGATTATGTCACGTTCTTTCCGCTTCACTAAACTGGAATTCGTATAAGACGAAAACAATTACGTAAAAACCTTGAAAAATGAAATACCCTGAAACACGAAAAAAGTACACTTTTTTAATTGCTGTAACAGAACGATACTAAGTAACACATGGATTTCTGTTGTCGCGCCCCACGAAAAGAATCGTCTAGTAATGTTGAATGATTGACTGGACGATTGAAATCGAAGCTCAACAATAACACATTAAATATCGAGTCAATTCTAAGATCGACATTTTAGGGATCGATATTTTGTAATTTCGAGCTATAGGCGAATATCTAGCCTGCTTTGAGATTTGATATTCGCTTAAAGCTATCTTCTAGTAGATATGTTACAAGGATTTAAACAGGTTCTGAAGTTAACCTCGTTGTATCCGTGTGACTTTTCAACTTCGTGTTTATATTATCTTTCGTTTTCTGTAGTTTTGTCTTACAACTGTGGAGAACCATCTGGGGATCAGTTTCATAAGTTAAAGTCGTAAATTCTAGATCACCATCCTCATCGGAAAATCCCCTACAGAATTTGGAGATCTCTCTATCTAGTTCTTTGCAAGCTTTGCGCCAGCTGGACATGTCGTCTGCTTGCCTAAAAGAAAATTTTGCACGTCATTCCTGGTTTAATGCATTGATCAGCTTTTAAAGGATAATTCCAGCATATTTATTGCATTTTCGAAAAAGAAACTCATGATCTTTTACAAGCGTTTACATGTAAAGATAAAAAAAGATAAGATAAAAATTAAAGAAGAACATATGTGTACAGCAACAAAACTCTTTACAAAGATATGATAACAACAACAACTACCCTTTCACAAAATCTGAAGTCATTTCATAAAGGGCGTCGCGCTTCGGCGCGGACGCCAATTATACATTCAGTAATTCTTCCATACCAGACAGGATTTTCTACTGTATACACCGGCAGAGCCTCATTACCGCTGTAGTTACACTCGAGCCAGATATTTTGGTCTGTACCGGTAGACAGTGTAAGATTCTTATTGTCTATCTGATGTACTTGAATTTTTGACTTTAAACCCTCCCCTCATTCATTCGATAAACTATCTAACAGAAAATAATGAACTCTTATGAATGAATTTGAAAACAGGTAACACTACGATACTTCTATTATCTTAACGGTTTAAAATTCATTTTAATTTCAGGTGAAATAAACAGTTATTGCCATTAATACCGTTAAGAGTAATATAAAGACAACTGACCGCAAAAAGAATAGCCATTAGATTTAATACGAAATGGATTACCTTGAATATTCTTGGGATTTTGTTTTTAAAACTTGTACACCGCCGGCCACACTAGTTAGCATGTTCAACAAATCTTTTGTCGGCAAAATTTCAGAGTCATCGGGGTTCCTGTGAGTTGAGGGAGTGTCGTGGTAATGGCCGAGGACGATGTAGTGTAAATTGTTAATTAGATGACGTCAGACTGTCGACATCAGACCGGATATGAGCTCGTACTTCTTCTTTGTCGTGTAATAATCTAAAAAAAAGGTTAATATGAGTGAAATGAATAAAAGACCAAGCTAATTTCTGTGATCATTGCATTTCCTGTTCCTTTCAAAAGGTTCGGTGCAAGTGTCATCATTTTCTCTAATAAAATAGAGTTAATCTGTCTTCACCATGACTGTAGTGAAAACTCGATTAAAGCTAGAATCTAATATGCACTGAAATGCACTGAAATGAAAAGAAATCAATTTTACTTTGACCCATAACTACTTTCAGCATGTCTTTCAGAGAGCAGACTGGAATTCTTCCGAAAACCTGTTAAGTGGTCATAAACAAACTTACAATGCAAAATTTTTCTTCATTCCACTTTCTAATTCTATAATCTTTTCCTCCATGCCTTTCTTTTCTGTTCTGTATCTGCAAGAAAAGCATAATTTGTAGTTTTTTGACATGGTAGGCCTATAGTTATCTATGTTTTGCCAACAAATAATATTTTAGTATAGTGGGAAAAGAATAAAACAAAGTCTTTCCCATGCATGCAAGCACGTACATACACCACATATATAATGTTTCAGTTTGTTAAAAATGCAGTTATAAATATTTTAGCCAAATCTGCAAAATATTAACCTATTCTAAAGTAGGCAATGAAACTTTAGCACCATATGATGGAAAATCTGTGCTTACTTTTCTTCAAGGCGTTCAACCTGTTTGCCTTTTGCCTTTGTAACTATGGGTTGCACACCTTTTATTCTGAAATGAAATCATAGTGACTGTGATAAAATCAAAATTACACTAACAGTCTATTCTACGAAGCTTTTATGTGCTTTTCTATTAAATTTTATTTCCTATTTTTATTAAGCTGATTCAATTACGGTTTGCTCTTTGCCTTAGATTTCAGATAGCATCTTTTACAGAACAAAATATGTAATGTATTATGTCTTCACATTCTGAACATTTTAAATTTCAATAAAATTTTTACATGGAAATAGAACAAGTACCTTTCATTTTCCCGACGAAGTTCTGAACTATTTTTGTTTAGTCGCTTTATTTCTTCAAGTAATCTGAAAACATTAGCATAAAGAGTTTGTGAATGCTCTTGGAAAATGTGTATAGCTTAAAGTTATATTCAAAATTGAATGATTTTTTTAAATAAAATTATTGTAATGTAAGAAGCAGAATTAGGAAAAATTTCCAATTGAACTAAATATCTGCATGGCAAAAAAACCACACACACACAAAAACTATATATTGCTATAATTTGTAATTGTTGATTTGAAACAAATTATATATAGCTATAATTTGTAATTGTTGATTTGAAACGAGCTTTTGATCAAGTGAAGAATAGTACAAAGAAGAAAGCAGCTATTCTGTTTACAGTACGATCTCCCTGATGGACGTTTTAAAGTTTAACAAATACCTTTATTGAGTAGAGTAAATTGAAAATTATATCTAAAACAGTTCATTTTAGCATTTCTTTAGAAGAAATTGATTTATTCAGTGTATAATTTGACGCCATCAGCTTCATCAGGATGACTAACTTCTGAGCTGATACACTGCATCTTTCTGTGAACCAGTTTTAGGTAAAATGGTGATTTTTGGCTCTTGATTGTTTTAACAGACACACATCAGAAGAAGAACATGAGCTCAGCTTCTGTATTCTGTCACATTTTTCTGTTGTTTTTTTTTTTCTGCGTGGGTTTGACTTCTACATTATTTCAGTTATTTAACTACAGCTGGATACAACATCCCCAACGTCGTTTCTTGAAAGGACTAGGTATTGACCCCCACTAACAATACATGCACATGTATATGTACCTGTTATAAGTATACAGTATAGGAGAGAAATATGGTGCATACCTCATTTGTTCCCTCTGCTGTTGAACTTTCTGACGTTGAAATTCTTTTTCAAAGTTTTTAATTTTTAAAACCATATCATGAAACGTCTCGTCGGGGTGCATTTGTGACAAAGTTAAAATATTCACATTTTCTTTTTGTACAGTTCCTTCTTTAGGTGTGAATTCAGACACCATTGTTGTTTCTTGTTCCTTCGAATTCAGTTGTAGATGTCTGTACAACCTTCCAATGGCTGTGTTCAACATTCTCATATCATCCGAAGATAGACCGTTTGATTGTTTCTGCAAATGTCTGAAAAAAAGATGTAAATATTAAAGTATTAAACTTCTGGTTTTCTGAGCGTATACAGGATCTTGACATATAATTTCTGCGTTCAATGGGCGTTTTAGTTCATTTATTACTGAAGGGATTTCTTTTTGATCATGTTCATTTTATTTTATTCTTTTTTATTTTATTTATTATCTGGCAACAAACGTTGAATAAGTGCTTATTTCATAACTATCAAATTGAATCTTTTCTTGAGAATGTAATAATCTTCATTTGCTCTGAAGATTGCAAATTTAAATGATGCAATGATCACCTTTTAATGCCCCATAACTCTTGTACTTTTGCCATTTGAAGACCTATCGTTTGACAACACAGTTCTCGTTTTTGATTATGCGAATTTCAATTTAGTATCTTTTTAAAATAAATATTTACATGTACCAGTATGTTTTTAGCATATTCATTCTATAAATTTCGAATACTATTACAACGGAAATACATACATTATAAATTGCAACGGTTGAAAAACATTTAATTATATGACTAATTACCATAAAAATACTATTTATCATTCTCTATTCACGTTTTGCACTTTTCGCAACCCGCAAAGAGTACAGATAAATATCTATTAAGATAACTTTAAACAACATTAACTAAACGGAATAACCTATTGATCCCTTTATATCACGAACGTAGGTAACTTTTAAAATAACCTCAGCATTGAAAAGAGATGTTAGAGTATATATTGAGATCAAAATTTCATGTCAGAGCTCCCATATACTGGAGCATGGAACAAATTTAACACCAGTAATAAGCAGAAAGAAATTCTCTCACTAAAGATGAACTTGATGGACTAATTTAAACATTGACGATATTATTATAAACATTATAACATATTGTTGTTGTTGTTGTTGTTGTTATATAATAACATATCACTAAGCTAATGAAAGCTGTCATGATCCATATAATCTATTGCGTCCTAACAATGGCATATATATAAGAAACTAGGAAATGCTACATCATAAATATCTCATAGCTGCAGACCCTTCACATTTTGCCACGAAATTTTTAAAGGCTTTTTTTCTATAAAACTTTAAGTTAAACCAAGTGACCCCTAAGATGGGGTCAATTTTGACCCAGGGACGTACTTTTCGTGTTTTTGTGTTTCTTATTTCACAAAACAGACTTTACCACTAAAAGTCAATAGAACTTAAACTCATTTAGTCTAGTGAAATTTTATGTAAAAAACAGTCTGACTGACTGACTTACTGATTGATTGATTGATTGATTTGACTGATCATCTTGCAGTAGTTATTATATTATAACTTTACAGATGAAGAAAAAGATTGTTTCACTAGAATAAATTTACTTAGTATGAGGTAATCACAACAAAAGCCACCCTGTAATTATTTAATACAAGTATCTATTCTTCAATTTTTTTTCCTGTAAACAAAAATACATATTAAAGCACGTTTTTTTCGTACCGGGCACCAACCATCCCTCGGGATTCTGCAGATGTTATAACACGAAAAAAACGTGCGTTAACCCTATACTAAAGAGATGAAGTTCCTAGAGTAACCATTCTAATTAAAGAAAACATATGCACAGCATAATGATGGAATATTTGCTTGCAACACTATCTCTTTTTGAGGGGAATATCACTTTCTATCAACCCACACTGTGATCAGTCAATGACCAATCGCAGTACAAATAATTTATAAGTTATATAATAAATTCTTTTGTCATTTTCATTCAGGTATTTTCTTTTATTCTCAATTAAATGCTTGCTTTTATACACTAGCTGTAAATTTAAGTCCATAGCTTTAAGATCTAATATAGCTTTCTAACTGAGATTTTGCTTTTACACAATGATGCAGAAGTCACTTCTTAAAAAAACACTGACAACAAAAAAGTCTGTCTGACCTTTTTAAGTTTCCTGCAAGATGCTAAGTAATATTTATATATAAACAGTTTAAATGGAATTTCAAATCAGTATCTTTAACCACAAGAAAACAATCATTTTTTATATTAAGAAAGAAAAATCTATTACTTAAACGTTTAATTACTATATAAAAGAAGTAACTACTAAGAATATACAGACTATCTACATACCAATATTATACTGATGTTTACAGCTATAAATGGAGTTTTCCGACAGTTCGATGTCGACGGATCCCTCCCTACAGGACAGTTAGACTAGTATTGTTCATGTTCAAATTTTATAATGTTATCGAACATTGGCAAACTTTGGAAGCTACTTCTATGCTATTTCAAATGATATTTCAGGAATAAGTCTATTTAAATATTAATCTTATGCCAAGCATACACTTGTAACACAGTTACTGAACTATCTCTACTCTGTGTTAAAGGCTCAAACCATTCGGAACACCTCGGGCGACTATACGCAGTTGTCGGAAAAGGCCGAGTTGTTACGATTGAGCTCAAACCTCTAAATGTTTTAAATGAGGGCTTATTAATCAGAACATTTAGTGGTCTATAACCTACTGCTGACTTCGAGCATACATTATCACCATGGCAAAGGTATTTGGTATTGTCTCACTGCTCAGTACATCAGAGCATCTAGTGATCTGTTCACTTCAAGCATATATTATAAGCCATTGCAAAGGCATTTGGTATTTAAATTTTTCATTTCATCAGAACATTTAGAGGTCTGTTACCTGCGCTGCTAACTTCAAGCATACATTATAACCTTGTCACATGAACTACACTACAAATATACATACCTTGACTTCAAAGCAACACTAAATTAATTTAGAAACATTAACATATATTGCTAGGGAGAAATAACTTCTGGCCAAAATGAAAAAAAAAGACCTATTTTATGAGAGAGAAGCTTCATAGTTAAATATTATACAGTATATTAGAGGATTGTCACATATCCCTAAAACAGCACATTGGAGGTGATACTGAAATGAATGAGCATTACCGCATTACTATTTTATTGACTGTTGTGAAACATAAAATCGGTACAGCAGTTAATTTTAAATTAAATTCTTACGATGATGTTGCCCCTGATACCGGTCGATTGGTCATTATCAGTTTTGAGCTTTGGGGGCGATGTAGAATGTCCGGTCCTTCGCCGTATGGCTGATGCCTGGTAGTATGTGCCGAGACGATTGTGAGTTCTCTGAACCATGTAACAACTGAAATGTTAAAAAAGTTATACGTTTGTCCTGCTATTCTATTAACGTTAAGTGTTTGGAATCGGTCACAATTCGGTCACAAAAATTCCGACGATTAATCAGAGCAAAAGCAACATATGATCGATTTATCATCGACTGATGAAAAAAAATAATGATTTAACAAAATAATTTAAAATAATTTGGTTCTTGACTATAGCAGCATTTCTGTAACATTTATAACGAAAGTTATTACAATTCATGAAACATATGCATTCGAAGCATTTTTGCTATTTTTCTGACGAACAACAGTATGTGATTCTGTAATGGACCAATCAAAAATTATGTTACATATTCAAAGTTTCCGTTGTCCGTGTTACCTGTTTGGTCATGGAATTACTGAAGAAATGATTGGTCAGCCTATTACCAGTGTCCACTCATCTACATTCATTCCTTAAACTAACAGAACAAAAATAATGCGTCTCGGAATAGGTTAGAAGTTTGCTTACTTTTACATCTCAATAATTAAGAATCAGTCATTTTAGCTCGACTTTTCGAAGAATTAGGAGGTCTGTTGCACTCGCGTCGGCGTCGACGTCGGCATTGAATAATTTTTTTATAAAGTGCAATAGCTTGTTCATTATTGAAGGGATTCAATTAAAAGTTAAAATACTTGCATATAGTCATAAGGTTCTGCTGTTGAACAATGGCCACAACCGTGCGCGGTAGGAATTTTTACATAATTATATCCCTTTTTACTTATGAATTTTGCTTGCTTTGATACAATATATAAGCATTTTTTCAGGATTATTCCTCTTTTCATTTAGAAATTTGATTAAAATTTATGATAAAGTGATTTAATATTATTTCAGAATTATATGCCCCTGTCATTTAGAATTTTGATTTTATTTAATGATTAAGTGCAACATCGTGTTTATTATGGAAGATTCAGTTGAAAATGAAATACTTCTTTATGTTAATAAGTCTTTACTCTGGGACAGGGTGCTTGTGTAAATATTTTTTTTTGAATTATGCCCCTTTTAACACATATATATTTTTTTTAAATAGAAGAAAGAGTTTTTTCAAGTGAAACCTATAATAACTTGTTTATAGAGTGAGTTTAAAAAAAAAAGGTACATTACTCTGTCATGGAATTACAATACATGACTTCCTTCTGCAACATAGGATCATGGTTAAGAACTATGACTTAGTCGAGCGCACTGTCATCAGACAGCTGTTGTTGTGTCGCCCTTTCGAAGAAACGGCGATACATAGGGATCGCTTTGTCCGTCGGTCTTTCCGTCATGAAAACTTAAAGTTGGCTATAACTTTGCCATTTCTTAACATTTCCTCATCAAACATTCAAATTATATTGCTTACGACAACAGGGTCGTGATGATGTCAAAATCTTAGGTCAAGGTCACATGTGACAGGGTTATGCCCCTTTTTGTACTTGGATTTTGTCACGAAAACTTAACAATGGCTATAACTATGCCATTTATTAATATTTCTTCATCAAACTTTCCCGTTGTAATGCATACAGTTGTATTGCTTACGACATAGGGATCGCTTTGTCCGTCTGTCCGTCAATACGTCCGTCACGAAAAACTTAACGTTTGATATAACTTTGCCATTTCTTAACATTTCTTCATCAAACTTTCAAATTATGTTACTTATGACAACAGGGTCGTGATGATGCAAAAATCTTTAGGTCAAGATCACATTTAGTGGAGTTATGCCCCTTTATGTACTTGGACTAGCATTCTGTCTTTTCCAGAAGGTTCTTATTTACCTTTTTAGTTATTCTAACCAAGTATCTAAGGGCAACACACGTGTTCAACTGAACACCCATCTAGTTCTTGATATATTCTCTCTTAGTTCAATGACAAGATTAGATTTTGAAAATAAGACATTCAAAGCGATATTGGGTAGGTAGTAGTTTTACTTAAATTACGTTTGATTACAAAAACTAAAGCGCGACATACGTATATGGCTTTATGCTAGCTTGAATTTGCACAATAAACAAATTAAACTTTTTCATATGAAGTTAAAAGCCTGACTTTCGGTGTTGGTGAAAGTTAAACAATATTAACACACGCAGAGTTCAATGAACGTTTCATAGGTCATATTATAGATAACTTGATACGTTTATTGTTTTAAAACGTTCATTCACCCGAGGTTTGTTTGTTTAATTTTGCTGTCTAGTTAAAGACAAAAGATTCACTTGCTATTGGTCACACGCCTCTCCTACAATAAAACCTTTTTAATATTTATAGATATATAGAATTTCAATAAAACTTCTTCACTGTCTTTTCTGTCTAGCCATTTCAATGCATTTCTTAGATCGTAACAAATTTCATGTAATTCGGATATGTTCGGTCTCTCTTTTTTTCAGAATTCAGTTGTTCGAAACTATTGACATTTATATGAAAATCACAGAAGAAATGACTCATTTTCATTCAGAGACCACCGTCCTAAATAAGAAATAAATCATTTTTCTAAAACTTTCTTTTGTTATTTACTGCAGAAAACATATGACAACACAGACTCTGCCAATTGAATAAACGACAGAAAAAAGGAAAAACCCAAATAATTAGTCCGTCTTTGAAGTATCAATGCATGCTTCTATAAGTATTCTCCGTAGGTGTCTTACTCGTGTTATTGATAAAACAAAAACTGAAAACATTTTTTTTGCGTTCGAATGCCTGAAAAGCCACTGGAAGTTTTCAAAACTGCATGGATAAGCAGTATATTTTCCAAGTATAGTCTTGTTTGCTGGAAACAGACCATGGTCCTCAAACAAAAAACAATCATTATATGGACATGCAAACAAAATCGAAGCAGATTTACTCACTCCTGATCGATCAATTTTACTCATTAACGTTATAGTTTACTTATATATCTATTTGCTATCATTTAATCGTCGGTACTGGTTGCTTATACGAGTATGAATGATGTCCTCTGAATAGTTTAGTTATTTTTGGTTCTTAGGGTACAGTGCAAAATTCTGAAAGCATCCTTTTTTAGAGACATTTCTTTAACAGATCTAAAGAATACCATTGATATACCGAACCTTGGTTTAACACATCTAGTGAATACCATTGATATACCGAACCTTGGTTTTACACATCTAGTGAATACCATTGGTATACCGTGTCTTGGTTTAACCCATCTAGAGGATACCATTGATATACCGAACCTTGGTTTAACACATCTAGTGAATACCATTGATATACCGAGTCTTGGTTTAACCCATCTAGAGGATACCATTGATATACCGAACCTTGGTTTAACATCTCAGCCGAAAGACAACAGGCAGTGCCAGTTCAAGATCGAACTTGCGAGCTCTAGACAACAAGTTTTAAATGATATTTGTTTGCTTGCATGTGATTGCAATCGCTAAAAAGGTTTTACAAAAACTAATCGGACAAAAGTACAGTACAAAACTACAACTTCGGTGATTAAATTTCCGTGTGCAAATATGTACTTGTTATCAAGATAGTACAAAACAATCTTAATGAGACAATTAAGTAAAGAAGAATATTAGCCTGAAAGTGTATACGGTTTTCTTTTACATAGAGAAAGATAATACTAATGATTTGAGAAAAAACTGGGTTTTAAAACGTCTGCAATTAGTCATGTCTTTCTACGATATTTACAACCAGAGGACGTGCGTCACTAAAAGAAGCAAGGGGGTGGGGGGCGAAAAATATATCAGATGATAAAGCTTGACTTGTATTCACGGGGTTAGAGGGAGGTGGGGGAGTCTAATTGAAATTTTCAACATTGTCTTTTTTAAACGAGTTTTAGACTGTAACTTATATTTTCCGTATCATTGCTATCTCGATGTTCACCTGAATGCCTCGATAAAGAAAACAGACTATCGTAAACACGCACATGATTCCTTATATGTTTTCATACTATTTGTCTATCTACTTGAGTTTAATTATCGATGATACCAATCGCCTATTAAATTTAAAGTCGGTAAAGGTTATCCATATGACCGACGCCTCCTGTAAAGGTTAGTTATTCTAGGTTTTGGCAGGATACTGTAAGATAAAGAAAGCATTATATTCCAGAGACAGTCTTGGTTTTTCAAACTTTCAATGTAGAGAACCGACTAAAGGGACATTAATGTGATGTCTCTTCCAAAAGGCAATTAGCAGAGTAAGTGGAAGAACGGGGCATCGAACTTACAACCCATTGATCCCAATTTTTGAGCGCAACCACTGGTCTACTGATCCGGCCACCCCAATCCATATTCTAAGACATATTATTCTGTTTTTTTTTATGTAAAAGCTCTTTGGAATTTTCCTCTACAATGATAAAAACTTGATCGTTATTGGACAGATTTGAATTTAATTAGATTCCCTCTCAGCCAATAAGCATCTTCATAGTTCATGCTTTTTCTTCGATTAGACAGAAGATCCTCGTATAATCGCCCAGAGTCTTGATTATTTAACCACGCTATAAATAATCGCAGTTACAAAAATGAGGCTGAAAGATGGACTTACCCCAAGAATGTCTTTTCTTAAATGCACAAAATCTGACTTGACATTTTTGTATAGTCCTTCATGTTTTAGCGACTGTTCAAGTCGGCTAAGCCGCAGTTTAATTTCATATGGGTCTGCATCCTGTAAGACAAAAAAATATATGGAGTAAAATACAATTTTCAAAGTTATCACAATATCAATTAAAATGATTAATTTGTACATTTCCTTAATTTATTGCTTCGATGTAACTGGTGAAATATCGCCTGTCGTCAGTATTCGTGTCTCTCGAGTTTTATTCGTATAATTTCGATTGAAGTAGACCGCAGTACTCTCATTCTGCGACACATAAAAATCCATTTACACAGTTTCCACTGCGATGCTTTCAATACAATTTGGCGCTGTGCCAAATCTTTAAAAGGATGTTCTATCAGGTATCTCTTCGTTCGAGAAAACCCTGATTACATGTATCTTGCTTTACAACTTGTTTTTGTATACATTTAACCTCATAAGATTAAAGCGTCTTCACCTTAGAAATATAACATGCATGTCAAACTTTCAGGAAACAAAACAAAAGGTAAAAGCAGGAAATCAAAACATTATACACCAATCTTAGATCTAAATCTATGTATCACTTATGTAGAATTAACTTACCGCATCCACGGCTTCCCGCAACTGGTCATAATGTCTCGTTGTCACCTTTGAGTTAAGCGCTTTCCTTTGATTCAGTAAGGTACCTAACTGAACGTGTAAAGTCCGTAACCTCTGTTTGTTACCGTTGTCCATTTTCTGAAAAATAATAACCGATGAGTCTTAATGTTGATAATTTTCCATTCAAATATGGCAGAACTACTTTTAGTGAAAAGTTTGAACCTAAAATGAAAGGAATAAAATCAGTGAGCGAAGAAAATAGCTTCCACTAGTAGAGGTTTGTCATGAAAACTTGTGTTTAAGAAATATAAGGTGACTGATGAATCAAAAAGCCTTATCCAAGAAACAAGTGTACATACTTTTACATCACATAAAACACACAAAGAAGTCTACATTTAATAAGGGATAAGAAAAATCCAGTCACCTTCCTTGAAATTCTAAATGTCAGAAGTGCATACCCAGAGAAGTTTTCTGGACGGGGGATTCGTGGAGTTCAAGGTCACTATGAGTTAAAAAAATTTTTTTTTTTACAACGTTACTATTATAACACTTTGTCCATTCTCCTGTGAATGCAAAGTGAATCAAACAGAAACGAAATTCTAAAGTATTTTGAATTAATTTACTATTTTCGTCGCAAAACATGCCCTGTAAAATTCTTTAACATTCTTTCTTTTTCGTTCAGTTGAGGAAATATTTTTATGCTGAATCCAGAAATGGGGTAATTGAAATTGTAATTGTAATTAATTACAATCAATTACATTTTTTCAAGTAATTGAATGAAATTTGTAATTGAGGCAAACTAAAATTACATGTAATTGAACTGTAATTAATTACAATGAAATATATGTGTAATTTGTAATTGATTTTAATTACACTCCAATAACATTATTTTTTATGAACTAAAATGTTGTGCTAGTATTGTGGACAATATTTCGTGAATCCTAACACACAAAAAGCAACTATTTAATACAATGTACTGTGCTGATTAGATGAGAAAACATTGTTGCAAAAATTATGGCTGTTGCCCCTGGGCAGTATATTGACCAATCGTCCAGAAAGATTTAGACTCACAGACAAAACTTTGAAGCCTTGATGATGATAAAGTGTAATAAAACAGACTAGTGAGTGTGAAACAGAGAATTAAAATTGACATAATCATGGACTGTAGATGTGAATATGTTTATTAATTTGTCTGCTTTGTATTCATAGTCATATTACATGTAACTGTACTATGTGTCAATGTCTTTGCCATATTATGAAGTAGCTACTTGTATGTGAACATAAAATAAATTTTGGAAATGTAATTTGTAATTTAATTAATAACATTCTGAAAGTAATTGTAATTTAATTAATTACATTAAAAAGTGAGTAATTGTATTTGTAATTGAGGAAATTAGAAGTAATTTGTAATTTAAATAATTACATTGCAATGTAATTTACCCCATGTCTGGCTGAATCAACGGCAGGTCGTCTGCTTAGGTTCATTCATTATGCTACTCAATTATCGATTAATTATTTAATTCTAAATAAATAAACAGAAATGTTTTAATAAAGAAACTTACATTCAAATCAATTGCAAATGTTACTCGCCTTTTACCCAAGGCAAGCATTTTGTATTCCAGTTTTATAACAAATCCAAAAGCTTTTTTTATTTTAGAAGAACAAAAACTCTGTCGTTATCCATAAGCAACCCTTTTTATGATAAAAATTTGGTATACAATGATCTTACGAATCAACAAACACTCAAATATTTACAAATTCTAAAAGCAAACAATTAAAGATAACTTTTAAGTTTGTCGATTGTGTATATTAAAATATAGATAAAAAACAAGAAATATGTTTTATTAATGGGATTTGGTTATCGAAAAAGGAACGCAAATGTATGGATGAATCAAGTTCTTCATTATCAAAGACAGATAATGTGCTTTTGATTAGGTCTGAAGTAGTTTACTTCTTTAATAACAAGACGTTTCAATCCATTGCTAATCCTTTTAACATGTGTAAAGACTTTGACCCACTTATAAAGAAAGATTTTTTTTTCAAATGATCAAGATTTTATCATAGCTAACAGAAAGTTTCTTTTACAATGGTCAGAGTTATTAGAATGTATCACTGGCATATAATAATAATATTTAGACATAGGCAAGCGGCATCAGCCTATTTGACTTTTGTTTATCGTCGGTACCGGTTGCCCAGATAGCCGATGCCACCTGATGAATGTGGTTATTTTAGATTGGAGGATAGTGCAAGATGCAGAGACCAGGCACTCTGTTCCAGTGATATTCCTGGTTCTTTTACTTGTCCGTTGTATAACATAAATTCATAATCTCATCCGAAAGACAGTAAGTAGTGATAGTAGATGAGAGGAATTTCGAATTTGCCACCCTCGGATAATAATTCCTGTGCGTTACCACTGGACCACTGATCCACCCCTAAAATGGTCCAGATGTTCATGTGGTATAAGTTAGTTGGTTACAACCTTACCGCATGAACCTGTCCTTTATATTACTCTGCTAACTCTTTAAAGAGTCATGGATCTACCTCTTAAATTTAGAAAAAAAAATCAGGTAAATGTGAATTTAATGTAATGATTTATTCTTCGAAGTCAAGGTGTCAGTCAAACATTCTATGTGCAACAGGTGAGGTGAATGTATAAATAGCAGTCTTTATATAAAGAGTTGTTGTTGTAACTTCTTCTGGGTGGATAGCCGTTTATTTAACAGAGATTCTTAATGCGTAAAGTAGAAATTTTTAAACATATTTTTTTTTTATCGAATTCTTCTTTAAATTATCAATTATTTTTAATTTCATAAAGAATGGGTTAATATAAAACAGACATGCAGTATACCGTTGGTAAATTTAAGGGTATATCCCTTTAAGTACATAGTTTTATCTCTGTATTTTAAGTGCGCGTACACTGAACTTGTCATATCGGAAATACTTCAATCAATTATTGAGTAACGATGACTTTACTTTCCAATTTTCCTATTAACAGTTCCAAGTGGGCTATAATTTATCACTTATCCCAAATATACAGACAACATTCCCTACAATAAGAATCAAGAACTAAGTACTGCGTTATTTCGTTTGATAAAGAGATTAAAATAATGTCAAATAATACAGCCTCGCGAAAATAAATAGCAATGTACTACAAAATTGACAAAGTTAAGGACATTGGAGTTTAAGTAAATATCAAAATATCGACTTTTAAAATGAATATGCCTTTAAAGCACATTTGGACAAATTTCTTGTCAATTAATCCACATGCATTCTTCGTGCTCCTCGACGGCATAATCTCTAAACAGATTAACGATTATCTTTTGATAATCTTTAAACAGCTAATAGATTATTAATACCACCTGGGTGAATCTTCATAAGGAAAACACGTGCTGATCTCAATTTTGTCAGCAAATAAGGACACAACACAATAGCAAATAGCAGTACTAGACTGTGGTTGCAAAAGGGAGACTTAGGGATCAAATGACACATATCAGTTACGACATGCATGTCATGTGATGATGATTGCAAGTAAATGAACAAAATTCAAGTTTCAAATTTTTGTTGTTGCTGTTATAAGATTTGACGGAAACAATATGTGAAAGAGTTAAAGAAAAAACACTTCTGAAAAAAGGGTATACATGTTCTTTGGAAGTAAACTTTGTGGGGCGGGGGTGGGGTTAACTCTGCGTGGAGTTTGCTTATATCTTTAACTATTGTCTGAAACTAAAACAATTTGTATAGAGAATCAATATTTGTGCTGAAAAGGAAACAGTGATATAAGATAATGAAGAGAGACAAATGTATTTGATAAACTTTAGAAAAATCTTCTGGGCTTCATATACTTACCAAAAGGCTAAGTACTCCGGGATGGTGTATACAGGATTATGAACTTGATGTACTTATAAATCTGTTAATCTGTACTTATTAATTTGTTTTATTTGTTGATATATCATGCTGCATACAGCAGCAAACGAAATTATTAGATCTTGTTCTTGTTTAAGTTCAGTAAATGAACCTTACAATCACAAGACGATATTTAGCGGTCCGGAGTACTTAGGCGTTTTTTAAGATTGTTTATGTATTAATCCTTTGCTAATCAAACAGAAAATAAGATAGTTTGCAGATTCAGAGTTAACTGGTAGCAACATTAGTAAAAGCACCGTGTAAAAGCTTAAAAGCATACGAAGAAGTCAACCGAGAAATTTAATTAATCTCATAACTGCATCGGTATTGATTTCAAAGCAATTTTGCCAATACATATTAGCTTCACGTTCATAAATCATTCTCACATATGGAGAAAAGTTAATTAAAAGCCGTGTGACATATCAGAAAAATGCTTATTTTCGCTCTGTGAGTTTCCTATTGATCAGCAGGCATGGGTTTGATTGTACTAAAGTCATCAATCATTATGGTAAAAGTAATCATGTAGTGATAACTCATTTTCTGTTTTCGAAACAATGTTATCATTTTTATTTTTGTAACAGAATATTTTATTGTCTCAAACGTCATGAATACCGTATACATGATACCCAATACAAATGTTAAACGTGGTCAGTATTGACTTCAAAGTAGCCTAGATCTAGTCATAAAATTGATTTCTCCTTCAATTTAAAACTGACTATTAAATAAAAGCGAGAGCATGGGTTTCATAACAAAAAAACAAACAAAAGACCTTATCACTGAAAGAAGCGGCGACCTATGACATGATAAAAAAACTGCGACCTCCGACATGATATACGATATAAAAACTGCGATCTCCGTCGTTTATAACGCTAGACAAGATTAAAAATTACAGTGATCTCCGTCATTAATAACCTCAGACATGATAAAAAATTACAGCAATCTACGTCATTAATAACATCAGACATGATCGATCTCCGTAATTAATAACTTCAGACATGATTGAAAATTACAGCGATATCCGTCATTTATAACTTCAAACATGATCGATCTCCGTCATTAATAACTTCAGACATGATTGAAAATTACAGCGATATCCGTCATTAATAACTTCAGACATGAATAAAAATAACAGCGATCTCCGTCATTAATAACCTCAGATATGATTTAAAAATTACAGCGATCTCCGTCATTAATAATTTCAGACATGATCGATCTCCGTCATTAATAACCTCAAACATGATAAAAAAAATACAGTGATCTTCGTCATTTATAACCTCAGACATGATAAAAAATTTACAGCGATCTCCGTCATTAATAACCTCAGACATGAAAAAAAAATACTGCGAACTACGTCATTAATAACCTCAGACATGATTAAACATTACAGCGATCTCCGTCATTAATAACCTCAGACATGATTAAACATTACAGTGATCTCCGTCATTAATAACCTCAGACATGATTAAAAATTACAGCGATCTCCGTCATTTATAACCTTAGACATCATAAAAAAATGTTCCTTATGCCTTAAAAAGAAGCCTTCTTAGACATGCTAAAAAAGGAAATTGCTATCTCAGACATGATTAAAGGTTATACAATTCAACTTAAAATTATTCTTTCAATTTTCAGATCCGTCCTTTTAATGAAATGTTATGGTATTTTTTAATAGTAAAGGTAACATATTTTTAGGTGTTTGATGAAAAATAGTGCGTGATGGTAAGAACTATTTTGATTCCCACGCTATTTTATATCTAATAATTTACATCATTTTATAAACTTATATCGGCAATCTTCCATGGTGAATGTTTGTCATGTATGAAAAAATAATAAAAAAATCACCCAAAATATAACACACTCCTTGTCCATCATCTAGCCCGAATGAATCAAACGATCGACGTCCAACGTAAGAAATTCTAAAACGTTTTATTAGTATATATCTACTGTATTCTAATGCAAATGCTTACTTCACGGTTAAATGTTATAAGTATTAAAGGCCTAAGATTCTATCATAGGCGGTTTAGAATGAGGTACGCTGGGCGTAACCTAAATGCCACTCTGTGAGTACGACTTTTTTTCAGCAGTTGTAAAACATTAGCCATGAAGGTCTGAGGTGAAGAAATATTTTCTATATAAAACATTTTTTTAACATAAAATGAAGGTTTACACGAGACAATAAATATTTTTTGGGGGGGCCAGCTAGAGGTGACTTGATAAATCGAGTCACAAAAATATCTATTACTGAATATGGGTTAAACATTTCTATGTTTTTTATGTATAAGAGATGTATGCAACAACAATTTTTTTTTATGAGAAAACCCCCAACAAAACAAGCAAACAAACACAAAAAAGAGACAACAAAAAAAGTAACAAACAAAAATCAAACACAAACACAACTTAGTTGCGACACCATATGAACTATTCTAATCACACCATCCTTATATTCCATACATGTGGAAAAATCTTACCTAAAAGTAAAGAGAAATGTTTATGCAAAATTATTAAATTATATGTGTTATAGATAAAGTGTTTGCTAGGATTTCATAACTGGCATAGAAATAAAAATCCAGTTACCTTGACCAGCTTTTTTCTCGAGGCATACTGTCCAGCATATGTACTTTTATCCACTTTATTTTTATCCATTTTAGATTTATAAATCTCTGTGATATCTTTTTTGGTGTTCAATGATGTTTAACCGATTGATACGTCAAAACGAAGAGCATTGAAATATATTTTGAAAACGAAGTTTTATAAGCGTTTTGTAAATGATTATCAATGAATATAAATACATTTGTACATCGATCCATTCATGGAGTTCAGGAGAAAAGAAAGAATATATCTTCTTTCAAAAGACCAGTGAATCTACTTATTTTTCCACTATTCAATAAGAATTTCCTTTCTTCCAATTATGTTTACTTAAGTTTTGCTTTTGTTGCTTTTTCGCTTTTGAAGCTGTAAAAAACACGCTAAACTAGCCAATGTAAGCTTTTGTGAATAAAAAAATACAACTTTCCTTTCTTAATGTTTTCCCTATTTCAATTATCGCATGTTTTTTTTTTTTCTTATACCATTTTCTGTCCAAAATTGTATCAATTAAAAAAGTTTTCTCGCTTCCATGAATTAATGCAACTGAAACTTAAAAAATGTTTCGACAAATTTCAGCATCTGGTTTTGCTTTTTTTTAATTGCGAGTTTTGTCCTGAAAATATTCACTGTCTGTAACACCGCTTTTATGTGTCCAGAGATATTGAAAAACTACGTCATATATAATTTCAGCTAATCGATCAAAATTTATAACTAAACTTGATGACACGTTGACATTACCGGGTGATTCCATTAAAAGCTAATTAACACAAGTCTGTTTGATTTATTTATTAGATCAATATCACCATTTGATACCAATTGTCCTGTCGCAATGGAGTAAACTTTAAATCATGTCCAACATTAAAACATTTTGTTATTTTGTTTATCATCTGAAAAGAGCTGGATTTCAAAATGAGTGAAGATGCTATGTATGGAACTATTCAGCATTTCAGAGAATTGTTTCACGCGCCAGTAATCACCTATTAAATGTAGCCTCATACCTTGCTATTCCTCCATCAATTTAACTCTGTCTTTTAAAAACCGATATCAAATATTCAATGAATTCAAATAATGTTTTTCCATACATAGATATTTTATTACGAAAACTGCTTATAAGGTGGCTGCGTAACGCGTCCATCCGAGGAAAATTCATACATTCAAAAGTGCAAAAAAAACCTGCCTATGCAAGCAAACTAACAGATATTAGCCTTGCAAACAAATCTTGAAATGCGTTTCCGTTAGATTTAAATTAAATATACTGTAACTATTTTCCATCCCTCAATAACTTCCAATACTATCTATCTCGCCATGAAAAAGGACAACCGTGTAAAACAAACACTGAAGCAAACAGTAAATTATTAAAAATCACTATGTATTTGTTTCGTCGGCTTTAAGTTACCCACTAAACATCAAAAAGGTTTTTAAAATATAAACGAAAAACCTCAAAAATCAATGGCTTTTGATAAAAAAGTATCAGGAGGTATCAATGTTTTAAATAGGCTATCAGTAAAACAAATATGAAAAACTTCGCATTAATTGAAACTTCAATCCCTTGTAGAAAGATAAGTTTGAAGCGTCTATCTATCTTGTATTATTGCTGATAAGTTTCAAATCCAAGTGTATTGTGGATTATTGACATAAAACTGTCGGTTGTCAGCAAATATTACAACCCGTATTTGTTTGTGTATTATGGACGCTCAATAGTGCACCAAAAGAGATATGTCATGTCAACAATCGAACATATAGATTTAATTCGATACCCTGTTCGTCTTTGAACATTGATTTAACCTTTGTTATCTTGAACATTGACTAAGCCCCGATGATTGGGTTTTGTACATCTCTATAACATTTTAACATTGACTGAGCCCCGAGGATTTCGGTTTTGAACATCTCTTTAACATTTTAATATTGACTGAGCCTCGAGGATTTGGGTTTTGTACATCTCTATAACATTTTAACATTGACTGAGCCTCGAGGATTTGGGTTTTGTACATCTCTATAACATTTTAACATTGTCTGAGCCTCGAGGATTTGAGTTTTTGTACATCCTTATAACATTTCAACATTGACTGAGCCTCGAGGATTTGGGTTTTGTACATGTCTTTAACATTTTAATATTGACTGAGCCTCGAGGATTTGGGTTTTGTACATCTCTATAACATTTTAACATTGACTGAGCCTCGAGGATTTGGGTTTTGTACATCTCTATAACATTTTAACATTGACTGAGCCTCGAGGATTTGAGTTTTTGTACATCCTTATAACATTTCAACATCAACTGAGCCTCGAGGATTTGGGTTTTGTACATGTCTTTAACATTTTAATATTGACTGAGCCTCGAGGATTTGGGTTTTGTACATGTCTTTAACATTTTAACATTGACTGAGCCTCGAGGATTTGGGTTTTGTACATGTCTTTAACATTTTAACATTGACTGAGCCTCCAGGATTTGGGTTTTGTACATCTCTATAACATTTTTCGCTTCTGGTATCCCTTTCCTAACAGTTTTGGACTTCTTATTGTCTCCGAATAGTTTTGGCCTTCGTGCTTTTCAAAAAAAAAAAAAATGGGCTCTCTTAAACATTTTTAGTCTTTGCGTATCTCTAAAAGTAATCATTTTTGACTGTAAATCTCTAAAAATAGTTTGGACTGCTGCGCATCTTGAAAATATCTTGGTTTCTATTCATCTCTGAAATATATTTAACTGCTTTTCATCTTTTTAACATACTTGACTCTTTTGCATCTCTAAAACATAATGGTTTCTGTGCATCTCTAAAGCATATTTGACTCCGCACATCCCTAAAACATCTTGGTTTCTAAAACCTTTTTTTGACTTCTTGCATCTCTTACATAGCTTTGGCTTTTGCGCATGTTTTTAAGATTTTTTACTTTTGTGCATCCCTAAAGCATATGTGTCTTCTGTGCATATCTATAATATATTTTCGGTTATGTGTTTCTTTAAAGCATACCTGGCTTTTGTGAATGACTTAAACCATTTTTTGTTTTCTGTGCATCTCTAAAACCTAAAACAGTTTTGCGCCTATTCGCCGTTAAAATGTGGTCATATTTTTGGACATTGTGATTCTTTTGATATTATTCTTTAAGCATGGTATAACATTATTATAACGTTAAAGGACATTAAAAGGTCAGTTTTGTCTAAATGTCACTTTTGAATATCGTAACTTGGTCTTAAGGAATTGTATATCTTTGAGCACATTCAACCTTCAATAAATAAAACGAAGAAACTTCAGGTTACTTTTAATATTCACAGTTTCCGTATTTAAAAGAAAAAAAAAATATTTGAAAACCGTGACCCAAAAAAAAATGACTTTCATGAAAACATGTTAATTTGTTAAAGGTATTACAAAACATCACACGATTCTCGTACCTTTTCAAATCTTTCTTAGTATATATAACTCGTGAAAGAAAACATCAGTATATCTCTGAAAGCCTGATTTAATTCTGCCTACTTCAATCAATGTTTCACATAATATGGCTTGGAAAATTTCAGTGTCACACAAACATGGCTCACATATTAAACCGACAAAATATATTTTGCATGGCAATAGCTTACAACATTATTGATCTTATTTACTGGATTTATTAACATTCTCTTTGAATTTTAGAAGACAAGAACAGCGAGGTTAAATAATAAAGAGGAGATAAAATCATCCCTTCAACGACAAAATTTAAAACCGCCATTCAGTGGTATACAGAGTTATTTTGTCCAATGGCGTTCCAAAGAAATGTGACAAACAGACCTCCCTTGTTGACAAACTCGAAAAGAAAATATAATCGTCTTTTGGAAAATGCAAAATCATTTACCGCATGTTCAGTTTTAGATGCTTATATGAAATCGATTTTCAGCTCGAAGTGATACTAAATAAACTGCACTTTTTGTTCAATTAAAGTTGTATCAAATCAGTTCATAGCACAGGTAGAATCTAGATAAATCAAGATTTTTATTCATCAAATTCTGCTTCGGTCTAGGCTAAACTTGAATAATTATATGGTCAAGACATATAATTATAGAACATGTGAGATGCCGTTTCTCTCGCTATCTGGCTCGATTTTTTTAAAACATACATTGGGTCTTGTAATAAATCAAACTGTGCCTATAAATGGTTTAAACCAGGTATGAAAATTGAAGTTGTCGTTGTTGTTGTTTTTTTCTTGCTTAGAAAAGAATTTCTAGTATTGGTTAATTAAATATTTGAAGAAATTTACAAACTGAATTTTACCGTGGAAAAAATCACTATAACTAAAGAATTTAGACAACTTGCAAAGGCGTTGTTATTATACCTTAGTTAATTCTCGTCTGCATCCAGATGACGTAAAGATTTTAAAGTAAACTAAAGGTATTTATAGAACATGGTGGTATTTCGTATACGTTATATGATTGTGAAGAACTTGAAACTATTAATAATTTTTATGATGAACAGAACAGACACACAGACAGAAGGTGGGGATCTGATTTTTTTTTATTCGACACTATCAGCACTGCAAAGGCATGAAACTGAACATTGCCAAAAACAATTGTCTCTTAATTCCAAAACAAATTATCTATCTGAACAAATATCGGGATAATTTAATAAAATGTGTCGTGGCACTATGTATCATAATGCAGTGTGATGTCACGTGCTGTTTTGTGCTGTGCTTTGTGACGCACGATGTGCAGTGTTGTGTTGAGCTGTGCCGTGCAGTGATGCTCACGGTGTACTGTGTAAGGATGGAATTGAAAGGAACTGAATGGATCAGTATATAATAAAATAATAGGTAATGAAAAGTTTTGACGGTTCCAGAGTGCATTGTTACACTCAATTTTTTATCTATTTGTATTATTCTGAAACAAGTGTAACAGTTTCAGTAAAATTTAAATCATTAATTGAATCAGTCTACTGATGTGTTAATTCCCGATCTTTTCCTGAGCTGATCTATTGTTTTAAACTTTAATGTGACTTTATACTCTTTAAACATAGTTAATTATCTAATACATAAATACTTACTCATAACTTCAAAGGACCCTTGGCGTATTATCCCGAAACAAATCTACAACCACAAAACATGTGCACAAAGTAGCATGTAAACATTTAAGATGCCTATATTCTGATAGGCCCTGTAACAATTAACACTTTTTACGAAAACTGAAATATTTATGTTATGACTATGGAATAAACAAACTTTATTTATATTCTATACGTTTCACTTTTCACTGACCCTTTTGAATATGCCTCTTCTATACCATTGAAGAAAGCCATGATAATAACTTTTCATGCTGTATACATTTCACTTTTCATTGAACACTTTGAATACGTAGCTGTTTAGGCCAATGGGAGCATAAATTATTCTCTAAAAGAACTTTAAGTAACGCAACTCGATACATTTAAAGCGGTAATGGTTCACAAAGCGTCTATGAGTTCGTCTGTTTCACAGAGACGTTTGCACAATTTTTGAATGCTATGCCGTTTCTCATTCAAAAACAGTCGTAATGAGATTTTGAATTGAAATGTATACTTTCATAAATCTATGTGTATACTGCACGTGCTTACTCACGTCATAGCATTTAACGTGACGTGGTAGCTGTTAAGAAGAACGGGAAATTAGTTGATATAAACAGTATAAAAGTGTACGGAAACTGAATGCCATGTCTACATTAAAAACAACTATTTTATTTGAGCTCAAGACAAAAAAAAGGTCTTTATAATGAATCGGTTGCTGATTTGTTTGTGATTTAGAAGTAATTAAATTAGTTTTAAAAGCAGAACTTGCATTACTGTAATATAATGGTAATAAAATAATACATGTATGTCGGTCTCCGTTAATCTCTAAATCTATCAAAACAAAATACTATACATCAGCCAAATATACAAATGTCCTTTCTTTCAAAATCTGTTCTTCAATAGTTCGGTTAAAAGGAAGAAGTCTTAAAAGTACATCGAACAAAGGTTTAGGAGAAATGAAAAGGCGTTTACAAACTTTCAAAGTACTTTTAAGTACTTTTGCATCATGACAGTTTCGACTGCACTTATCACGGGATACTAAAAATTGGAAATCGTTCAATATGACACTGTTAGAGACATTTATCATGCCGTAGATTTCACTTTTACGTTAATCAAAATTATAATAATTGTTAAGTCTTACCTGAGTGTTTGACTGATATCCAATTACAATTTCCGACTTGATTTATGCAAAAAAAAATACGCAGATAATAATATAAAAAATGCCAGTCTATTTTACTTTGTAACATAAACATCGCAAAAACAAATATGCTGTTTATATATATATATATATTTTGAAAAATATTAAGCTATATGCTTTTAAGAGTCAAACTAACGTACCTTTATCACATATTAATAGTGACGTCACTCCATGTGTTACAAGTAACCTGCAGCAGACGACATGTGAGAGAAACTCATGAAACTCAATGTAAATAAGAATAATACGATTTATCAGAAAATCAAAGAATAAACGTGTAACGAAACTGAATGTAATGTCTTTGCATAAAAAAACAACTGATTAATCAATAAATCAATTTATAGCCTGATAGCCACCTTGTATAAGTTTTTGTGGAAAATTTATAGTAATATATACTGACGGAAAAATATAACTGTGCACACTAAAATACTTAATATCTTTTATTAGGTATAAAATTATTTTAGCAGATTTCTTTTGTGTAATTCACAAGGTAATCTTGTTTCAATAATACTGCTTTTCGCGAGTTGCACGTGCAAAATTTATAGCCCGTAACGGTCGCGCTTTTTACGTGTTTCTTTATGTTAACATCCTCGTACATGCTGTTTCGAGTTATTTTAACCGTCAAATTATAGTGAGCTACCCAGCAGTTCAGAAAAACACCTTCATTTGGATTTTAAGTCTTTGAAGACAATGCCACGCATCTTAGAAAATGATCGCCTACGTGCCGTCGGTATGCTCCAAGCAGGCATTGCTCAAAATGCGGTTGCGCAGCGTTTTGGTGTTCACCGAAACACCATATCAGCACTTTGGCGACGATTTCAGCAACGTGGCAACGTCCGTGATCTACCACGTCCAGGGCGTCCACGTGTGACGTCAATCCGTCAAGACAATTATATCCGGCTTACACACCTACGGAATCGATTTCAACCGGCCAAATTAACAGCACGAACAATTCCTGGCTTGAGACCTATCAGTGGACGAACTGTTAGAAACCGATTAAGAGAGCACAGCATTACTCCACGACGTCCTGCGATACGTCCTACTCTTCTCTTACGTCATCGACAACGTCGACGTCAGTGGTGCAGACAGTATCTAAGGCTTCCAAGAGCATATTGGAATAATGTTCTGTTTACTGACGAGTCGCGGTTTCACTTAGAAAGTTCGGACGGACGAGTTCGTGTATACAGGCGTCGCGGAGAACGTTACTTGGATCCCTGTGTTTTTCAACGTCAACGTTTTGGTGGTGGTGGGTCGATAATGGTTTGGGGAGGTATCTCATCTCAAGGCAGGACCCAGCTTGTAATTGTCCGTGGCAATTTAACGGGTGTTCGTTACAGAGATGAGATTGTCATACCCCACGTGCTGCCATTTCTTCAACGTCAAGGGCGTAACATGACGTTTCAACAAGACAACGCTCGGCCACATGTAGCACGTGTAGTTACCGGGTTTCTGGCTCAGCAAAACGTGAGTGTCTTACCCTGGCCCGCTGTTTCACCAGATCTTTCACCAATTGAGCACGTTTGGGATGAGATGAAGAGACGCCTCCGTCAAAGACGTAACCAACCTCTCACGCTGGACCAACTAGCGCAGACATTGGTCAACATCTGGAACACTATTCCACAGGCAGTTATCGCCAACTTAGTTGCCTCTATGCCTCGTCGCTGCCGTGCTTGCTTGAACGCCAATGGAGGCCACACACGATACTGACCTTGTGAAATCAGATTTCATACCTGTCAACTTCTGCGCCTTGTTACTGTAAAAATTGTTTTACATGATGAAGTGTTTGTATTGATTGTTAGAAATAAAACGTTGATTGGCTAATTTGCAAAGTTTTATGTTACTATTCCTAATATTAAAAAAAAATTCTATACCTTGAAGTATGCACAGTTATATTTTTCCGTTAGTATATATTAGTAAGACATAATTGTCTTTTAAATATATTATTAGAAAATGTAATATTTTCTTTTTTCAATAAAATATTTTTTCTTTATTAAAAATCATTAGGAGAAAATATGTAAATTAAAATGCAGTATCATTTGTTTTATTGTTTTTTTTTTCGCAATAGGAACTAAACTATCACTCATTGAAAACGAAGCTATATGTAGTGCAAATTGCAAAAAAAGTATCCTCATTTAGAGACTTTGCCATTACTCCCGAAAGCAAACATAGGAAATGGTTGAAATAGCTTTGTCACCATGAAGAATGAAAGTACTAGATAACATATCAAATGAAAGGAAGATTACAGTCTCAGGATCACAATGATTTTACTAATGCAGAAAAATAAATGTACTGGTGGATATTGGTCGAATCATGTTCTATTCATTTTAAAACAATGTTGACATATGGCCTTTTTAATAAAGTCATATCTTCATGAAAAAGACTTCCTAATCAATTTTTGCTATATCATTGAAAACATTATCGAGCTATATTTCTTACATATTCATTGATTTAAGAAGCAAAGTTAGGAATGATTTTGGTACAAAGAAAAATCATTACCACTGGTAAGACATCTGTTCTTAAATTTTTGGAAACATAAGATCTACTTGTAATTGTGATCTAGCACAATCTGCTAAAGCAACTCGTTCACAGATGGTCATTGACAAAGAATTTGATTTTAACAATCTGTATGCAGTACGTCTACCAATCAAAGAAAATCCACAGACGCCTTGCCACCCAATGGAAAATTTTGTGCTTGTAAAATAATGGGTAGTTTCTCCATCATATGCTATACCATTACGAATAGTATAAAACCTATATTTAGAATTTCTATTTCCGTATGCCGTCACATGACTGATCACATTCACTCTTCGTGCATGCGCTAACATGCGCTTATATCCGTTTCTGAATATTGGACCAAAAACCACAGGCTTTCGTTTCATGGATAAATACCCCCAAGTACTATATAACCAACACAAGATACGAAAAGCCACAATAATGAATCTGAGGGTCACACGTTACTTCAAACATTTAAATTGTCCCTCCAAACGTCGCTATCAAAGTGGTGCCATAATATTGAAAATGAAAGTATATCAGCTGATTCAAAGACTTCAGTTTATTTATTCAATAAAACTGAAACTTGATTGAGATGTTTAGATTGAGTTTGTTCAACAATTCAACATGTTCTTTCTGTTTATTGAGCAAGAGACCGGAATTGGTGTCACGAAAAGTTTTATTAACAAGCAATGGAATTCATTTAAAGAAATTAGAGGTACGGTGGAAAGAAGTTTTCACTTTGGAAAAAGTTCAACTATCAGAGACAGCAAGAGTTACACTGCATCTGTCAGCTTAAATTAGAGAAAATCTGTTTGTAGTAAATGACCCTCAGATTCATTCTTGTGAACGATAATACATGAAACCAATGCCTGTGGTGAGACGCAGTATTGCGGAATGTCTCACGTGGTACAGCAAACACCTGCTTCAGGGATTCTGGATTCTACACACCGTTCAACCGGGTTTGCGAAAACCCGTTGCTCCGAGAACGACAGCAGGCTGTGTACATGTCAATTTGTTGGTGCAGGTGAGTTTTCGTCAGATTTTTATATGTTCCCGAAAGATATCGGCATGAACAGTTGTTCTAGCTGATTCCTTTTTTAAAAAAGGGCCCTTCCGGCGAAACCATGGTATAAACAGTTAATTATTCAGCGTGCAATTGCACAAAAAGAGTAGAAATTTTCGATCGCAAAACTGAAATACTTGAAGTATTCTAATAAAATGGTAGATTATTTCTCCTTTTTATCCCAAACTACAGCTTCCAATTCGCATTTTCTGCAAAGTTATCTACTAATGAAATGGGCATCTACTGAGGATTTTGGTAATGACAACCGCCGCAAATAGAGGAATACTGATAATGACGCATGCAGTTATATAGTTTAGACTCATTTATTTTACATCGATTGCGATACAAGTTCTTTCAACTTAGATTCATCACGCTCGATGACTGCTTCCTGGGTTCCATACCAGTATTCGCGCAGCGTGGAGGAATGTGAAGATCTTGAGAGAATCTCGCCTCTGACGAGATTCGAACCCGCGACCTCCGGATCCGGAGCCCTGCGCTCTACCCCTTGACCACGGTGCCTCCTCATGCAGTTATATCATTTGATAATGACAACAGCCGTCAAGTGACAAAAATAATTCACGATCTTCAGAGACTCAGTGAATTCTCTGCTTTGAAAAAAAAGAAAAGAAGTGGCCTTTGACTTACACATGTTTTCTATTATTTGCCACCTCTTCGGCAGAGGTTATGTTTTTAGTATATTAACCTTACACTAAATGTATATTTGTCTGATCTTCAGGCACAAGTCTAAAGTTATAACATAATTCAGGGGCATTGATAAAATTTGTAGAGGGTGTCGGATTCTTACTGTAGAGCCTGTATCAGAGAGGTCCGTTACTGATAAAAGCATCTTCTTTTCGTCAAAGCAGCCCTATACTTTTCGACGAAAAAAAATAAGTTTTCTTAGAACGACTCCTTTCGATTTCCGATAAAAGGAAATGAAGCTTGTATTTTTACGAAAATAGTTTTGTAGTCTTTAAAATGAATGAATTGGAAATTTTAGTTTAGATGTCATCATTCACTGACAGTTCTTGTTTTACACGAAAATAGTTTAGTAGTCCTTTATTTATGTTCTTCCAAATTACTGAAGGCCTCACTCGCTCCTTTCTTATGTTATATACCAAAATTTCAGTATGATGTAGCGTAACTTTAGATGATAATATTAAGTCTGCAGTCACGAACTCAGATGTTCGAAGTGCTGCTTTGACCTTTGAGCTGAGGAAGATACTGTCAAGTTTGAAGTAACGAGTAGTAACGGGCAAAATGTTATGTTAGAACAAAAATTATTAGTATTTTACTTTTAACTACGCTAGATATTTCAATAATGGTAAAGGGAAATCACTCACTCTACACTGAGTATCACCGAGTTGCCAACAGTTAAGTTCTCTTTAAAGTCCATTAAAATATCAATAGATTCTTATTTCTATTTCATTTGATTTCTTTTTTTATTTAGGTAGAAAATATCTCTGTATGTTTGATGGTTTAACTTACTGAAAGTTCCTAATGCTTAATTCGTTTTATGGTTCATTCGTTTTATGGTTCATTCGTTTTATGGGTTTCCTCCATGTCATTTAAAAATCAAAGCGTTGAAAGACTGTCGGCTGGATAGGAGGCGATGGTTTATGGGCGAAACCATGGTATAAACAGTTAATTATTCAGCGTGCAATTGCACAAAAAGAGTAGAAATTTTCGACAAATAAATTGATAAATTATTGAAGACTTTAAGACAGAAAACCAGCATGAAAGAAAAAAGCAGCGAAAAAACGAACAAATGAAACTTTTTTTTTTCGTTGTTCACTAATACTTCCTGATCGCTAAAGAAATCTACACAGAGAGTAAAACGGGTGCAATGGCATTCATTTACGGTCGTATTTCATCATAGTGTTGGAGTCAATCCGTTGCCTTCGTAAGTACAGTACAAGTGAAATATTGATGCACCGGATCAAGTCGACACAGAAGATTCTGAAAACGTAGAAGTTATTTCACACCTACAAATATTTATATAACTGTAAAACAGTTAGTGTATTTAAACAGACCATCTGTAAATGCAATTCGTACTCATGTCGTCTCGATCATAAGTAGTTTACTAAAAACAACGCTCGAACCACTGAGTCAAAGAGCGATTCCCCGACGTGTTTGGCAAAAATTGTACATATACAAATACAGGTGTGTACTAAATTGTAATACACTTGCTGTTCAGGTCATTGTTCAATAAATTACTTTTAAAAAATCGGAAAAAAGCAGAATTATATGGACCGGCATCATATTATCCGCTATTTACTGATTCCCAAACTCGTTAATCGCAGTTACATCCCTAAATAAATGGGAGATTACTGCGTATAGCAACGTAGAATTCACTTTATCAATATTTAGGGATGGAATGTTGAGAAAATACTGATTATTATAAAACATGATATTTTCATTTTCATGCCGATGAAATATTCCATCACTGTTTCAGGTTAATATCTTAGTCAAATTTCAATATATTTATTCAGTAAAACGACATAATAAAAAAATAGCAGTCCATAACAACCTGTCCACAAGTTTTTGAAACAAACAAACCAACGACAAAAACGTCTAAAAGTTTGCATCGTCAGCATAACGATAGAATTTTAATCCATATTACTTTTGACCTGGTAGCTATCAAAACACGAACTGTTTGTTGATGTTTTTTTCCATTATCATAGACTAGTATATTTTGTCCACACTGGGTTATTTTGATTAATCAATAATAAAGTGGACGTTTACTTCAATGCCAGTTATTGATTTGCTGTTCTAAAGACTGTCGGGGACAGTCGACAGTCCAATCATTAATTTAGTTCTCGGAAAGGAGACTAATATGTGTAAAAATATCACAGAGAGGAGATATTCATTTAGGTTAAACACACACCAGGTTTTGTGCGGAGGTATTAAATGACGAAGTTGTCTGATTGGTTAAAAATGGGGAAAAAATTTGAAAATCATTTTTATTTGAAAACAAACAATATGTTGAAAAACAAATTGAAATTAAGCGCAACTGTGCCAGACATTAACAAACATTTTGGACAGATTTAAATAAAAAAATATCGAAGTGACTATGGTGATTTCATCTGAGAAGGTATACCGGGAAAGTTAAATTATAATGGTATTAAAAAAAGTTGTATGAGATTGTTTCTCTTGATTGCTTTTTTCCTGAAATAGGCAAAGATAACATCTTCTAGGACTAGAGAACTAAAACTGGTTACAGCGAAATAGCAGACAAAGACAAGTAATCATCCAAGTTTTTTTTCTGTCGTATGTGTTACACTCATTCCGAGCATTTCAAGAATAGATAAACTGAGAATTTTAGATATATAAACAGCTAAAAGGATGATGAATGCTTTCTAACACGTCATTATTAAGAGACGTTATTACGCGTCATTATTAAGTTTCATTATAACGCGTGATAATTAGGCATCATCATTATAACGCGTGATAATTAGGCATCATCAATATAACGCGTGATAATTAGGCATCATCATTATAACGCGTGATAATTAGGCATCATCATTATAATGCCTGATAATTAGGCATCATCATCATTATAACGCGTGATAATTAGGCATCATCATCATTATAACGCGTGGTAATTAGGCATCATCATCATTATAACGCGTGATAATTAGGCATCATCATTATAACGCGTGATAATAAGGCATCATCATCATTATAACGCGTGATAATTAGGCATCATCATTATAACGCGTGGTAATTAGGCATCATCATCATTATAACGCTCCATTATATCACATCATTATTACAAATCATCATTACACTGTATCGTTACCTTTTAATTTGATTTACCTGCTTCATTTCTGAAACTAAAGGTCTTTTTATAGTCGTGTATTTATTGAATGTGAAGGGCATAGTCTGTGTGAAGTTAGCAGACTAGCAGAACAACTCCAGCTGAAAAGCAGAATAGCAGAACAGCCCAAGCAGAATAACAATATAACCTTATAGCCAAACAACATTAATACGGAAGAAAGTCTGAATGAGTTTTTTAGTCCCCTAGTGATGTTTGCCTGTCTGTCTTCCGTTTTTTTTCTTTCTGTCTGTCTGTCCGGAATTCTGGATCCCGCAATAACATAAAAAACGTACAAGTTAAGATAATGACAGCAACATGGATATAAGTGACTTTGTTTTTTTTCCTCGAATCAAAATTATGGTTGCTATGGTAACGGAAATAGTCAAAATATGGTTTTAACTGATGGATCCTTTTATAACTGAAAAAGAATACCAGCTAGTTAAATTAGTATTTGAATAGATGGCAATATGAGATAATGCATGTAACTTTTTTTCTTTCGATCAAAATTCTGGTTGCTATGGTTACGGAAATAGTCCAAAAATGACTTAAACAGATAGATCTTTTAAAATTAGTATAGGAATAGATGGCAATATAGAGATTATACGTATCTCACTTTAGTTTCTGGTCATAATTATGTTTCGTGCAATCTGTCTATCTGCTATTTTGAAGGAGTTTTTTTCTGCTGTTTCGCTTTTCTCCAGGAGTCGTTCTCCTATTCTGCTGTTCTGCTATTGTACTTTAGTTACTCTGCAATTGTGCAATTCTGCTGGAGTTGTTCTTCTATTCTGCTGGGTTTTTTCTACTATTCTGCCATTTCGCTGGAGTTGGTCTGCTATTCTGCTGTTAAGCTATTTTGCTAGAGTTATTCTGCGATTATCTCTAGTTACTCTGCTTTGTGCTGTTCTGCTATTCTCTGTTTTGCTGAATTTATACTGCTGTTCTGCTCTTATGCTGGAGTTTTTACAATTCTGTTGGAATTGTTCTGCTTTTAATAAGATATTAAAAGATATTAAGACATTTTGTCTTTTTTAATGTTGTTCTGCTCTTCTGCTGGAGCTGTTCTGCTATTCGGCTGTTCTGTTGAAGTTTTTCTTTAGTCTTAAATGATTTACTATCTATAATGCAGATATGGTAACATGTGTGCTGCAAAATTAGTCATAGGCTAACGTTAATTGTGCGAGGTAATATGCAAGATGTATGATGCATAAAGTTGTTCTTTTAACAGACTAAAATTGTTTTCTAACAACTTACAATAGTGACATTTTTGTGGCAGATATAGTCATAGGCTAATGTTAATTGCAAAACGGATGCAAAGAAAACTTATTTAGACTTTTTAGCTTTTTTGATGTTGTTCTAAGTTCATGTGTAGTCTGACAGACATATTGCACGAACCAGAATTTTGACAAGAGGAAGGAAACAAAATAATAGGCACGGATTTACCGGGGGGCTTAAGGGGCCCAAGTCCCCCCCCCCGCCCCAGCTGGCCCGTTTGTAAAAAAATAAAAGGGCTCATTTTTAAAGGCTCTAAAACATATTTTTCAGCTCTTTACCTTGTAACAGAAACACAATCAACCTTTCAATTTGCAACGATCATGCAATGTTGCGTAACAACTGATAACGAGTTCGCAACTTTATAGCCGTGTATATTATACAATGTACCGTATATTCGGTGGCACGGATTATCCGAGAGTTCTCCAGACTGATCATGATGTATAGTTTTCAAGCTTCTGTTAACCTTGTAATGCAGATATGGTAACATGTGTGCAGCAAAAATAGTCATAGGCTTCCTTGTTTTGAGAAGGGCCGTCAGCTAAGTTGTAAGAACTTGTGGGCCACCCAATTTGCCATTGTTTTGTCGTTAAAATGGTTTTTATTTCCTTGTATCATGCATATATTAATAAGAGCAATAAAATATTATTAAAAAAATAACCTTGTATAGGGCAGATCACGACCGAGTAACCGTTGCCTATGAAATTTAGAGTCAGAAGTAAGAATCAGTCTTTATTATGTATGAATTTCTGGCTATCTCGATTCATCATTGAATGTCGCCGAAAGGACGGATCAGCATATCCACCTAACACACTATATAACATATCTGCTAGCATCTATCGCACTCTACGGGATATATACGGTAGAAACGAAGTGTTGGATGAAGCTGACATCAATTTTGCCGATTTCCGGAAGCAACTCGATGCACGCATGAAGGAGCTGACTTCTCAAGGTATGGTGAAACATTTACTACGGTACATTAGATTTGGCCATCATAACAATTATTACCATCTTCAACCAATAATTGTAGTAGTCGTGTCGTCGTAGTCACCATGGTCCATCATCATCACCACTATCATTATCAACCTTATCATCACCACAACCATTATCATCACAACTTTTTCCCAGCACAACTTTAACCAGCACTACCAACACCAACATCGTTGTTATCATCGTCGTCATTATCATACCCGTTATTATTCCTGGTTTCAGGTGTGGGAATCCATCGGCAGCGTGCTGATCCGATCACTGATGAAGACGAAGACTGCCTTTGGGAGAGTGGGGTCATCAGCATGAACAGCGCCAGGGCTTAACGTTATGGGGTCTTCTTTTACAACTGCAAAATTTTTGGGTTTCGGGGCGGGGACGAGCACAGGGACTTACATACAGACCAGTTTCGTTTGACAGAGGAAAACGGCCAGAAAGTTCTTACGTTCTATGGTAGAAACTCTAAAAATGTGCAGGGCGGTCTGAAACAACGTAGAGTAGAGCCTAAGGTGATTCGTCAACACGAGGATCCAACTAACGACAGAAGTGTAGTAAGATAATTCGAGACCTATTTACGCCACATTCCACAAGAGGATTTTTACCTCAGACCTTAACCCAGTATGCTCAACCAACCTATTGTATTTTCCTCACAGAAAATAGGGTTCAACAGTTTGGGGAAGTATATGAAAACCATGTTTCTCGATGCAGGGATTGACCTTGTGAATAGAAACATAGGCAACCATTCGGGTAAAGTAACTCTGTGCACCCGTCTATGATAAACAGTTCGACGAACAGGCAATAATGACACGTTGCGGGCACAGAAGTATTGGTGTTCGCGATTATAAGCGACCTAGTGAGGAGTTAAAGCGAAGTGTTTCTGCAGCACTCAAACCGCGACCAAGCCGACAGGCTATTCCTACACCACCCCCTCCACAGGAACCGGAATTAAAACCGTTAATTACCACTGACAATGCACAAGCATCTGGCTCTAGTCAGGATCTAGGGTGCCTAGAAATCGTTCTACCATCTACCATTCACACAGTTATTATTACAAAAGAAGCGTAAAAGTTCAAAATAGCTGCGTGAGTTTGTTTTGATGGTACATTGTACTTTCTCTGATATAAAGTACTAGTATCAGATAACGGTTTTGTGTTTATATTGTCATAAAACAAATAAAACAATGTATGGAAAAATTCTCATTCGTAATCTCTAACTGACGATATTTTTCAGGTCACTAAAAAGATAAAATTCGTAGTAAACTTTATCATGCTACGTCGAAGATAACTATAATCAGGGTTTGCAAATCACCGTTTACTGTCGGAGTGGAGGATAAATGAATTTAGCTAAGAAATATAATAATTACAAACTTTGATGTTAAAAGTTTGCTTAGAAAGTAACCTACATTTTTAGCCAATTAACTTTTTTTCATAAATGCCACGAAAGTCCAGACTCAAACATTAATTTTGGCGGGAAATTTAGCTACTATTACTATGAACTGTAGTAAACAGTACCAAATATGGGCAACTTTACAAGTAATGAAAATTCACGTTTTCCTCGTGCTCTATTTAGACAACGGCAAACTGTTGTCTACGTGATTTAGACAATGGTAATACTGGCCACTGATTGGCCAGTGGAGGGTAGCTGTGGTCTAAGACGTATTTGATAAAGTTGTTAAATGAGCGTCTTCTGACCATGATCAGTTGCCTGATGATATTGTGATGACATTGCTATTTGTTATGCCAATTAATTTATTGATAAATTATTTGTTTCAGAGGACTTTATAAATATAAAATAAAAAAAGTTAAAACTTGTCATACCGTATTTTGTTTTTGCTTTAGTTGAACATTTCAAAGAATACCAGTATATTTCCTTTTTTAATTCTCACACAAATTTCATTATATTTTAATGCCTAAAATGCACCAAAATGAGCCATTTACTCCCCCTTCACCCTCTTCCGTACATTCCCCCAGCCCCCCCCCCCCCCATATTTCAGGACAGACGGACGGACAGACGAAAAGATGGAGGCAAACATCGGTAGGGAACTAAAAACTTATTAAGATTTTTTTTTCTTTTTTAATGTTTCTTTGCTATTCTGCTAGAGATGTTCTGCTATTCTGCTAGAGTTGTTCTGCTATACTATTATTATTTATTTATTTATTATGCTAACTTTCCAAAGACAAGGGCGTTCGTCTGTTGTGCACGATGTCCAGAATCGAAGTCCGACCAGAAATACGTGTTTTATGTTATTGGACAAATATATCTTTGTCGCAGCTGTCTGGGTGGTGTCCCTTTCGCGGTCAGTCTGATCAAATATATTCCTGAAATAAGGACTACATGTACTGATACTACAGCTATAGCCAATGGTTGAAACAAATTTGAAACATATGCAAATGAAATTGTCTTTCACGAATAAATATTGTCTTATCACGCGAAGAAGTCCCGTTTTATCTGATTTCAAACAAAATTTGCATGATTTTATGTTGTAAAGCAATTTTACGGTAATACAGCCGTATTTTAAGTAGAGAAAGACAGATTTTCTTTTTTTATTCGGTGTTAAAAGTAAATGAAGGAAAGCCACAGGGAGATAAAGAAATTCAAATAAGACAATTATTTTACTATGAGTATGCAGTTTTATTCAAAGTCAATCTATGGGTTATATATCAATTGACTAAATTCCGGCAAGTCTGTGTAACCATTCTATTTCATCTGCGATTTATATATTCTTGCAGTTGAAACAATACATTCTTATATATATATGAATACCTTTTTTTCTTTTATAAGTCTTGCAGTGAAAAGTTAGCTGAATTTTTCGAACAGTCGAATATATACTCAAGGGATAAAGAAACGCAGGGTGGCATCATTTGGAATATCTTCCGAACGCGTTGTTCAAAAAACAATGAAAATCGGTCAAGCAACTCTCTAAGTTACAGTGCACGTGGTCCTGTATCGAATATTGCAAAACGGGATTGCTTAACGATGTCTCCCGGGGAAAGCATGAAACGGGGAAAAACTCGTGCACAGCAGTGTTGTGATTTTGAGTTACACTGCTCGTCATTATTTTTGATAGCATAAAATGGCACTGCTGACGGATTCAAGGTCAAAGGCAAATACAGTTGCCTGACATTTCGGTGTCCATGTTAGCACTATAGAACGTCTTGCTAGAAGTCTAAGGGAAACTGGGCAGGGTCGTTGACAGACCTAGGTCTGGGTGTCCGCGCGTGACGTCACAACGTCAGGACAGGTTTATTTGTCTCGCGAATTTGTACAATCGTTACCTACTGCCACTGAATCTGTCCTTTACACCATAGGTACTCATAACCGTCTTATCCATGCTAAAACGGTAAGGAAACGATTGCGGGAAGTAGGTCTGCGGCCACGTCACGTAGGTCTGTCCCTTACCGCTGCTCTACGCCAGTGTCGTATGGCTTTGGTGGCGGCACATGCCCCCAGACTATTCCCATTGAGGGAACAACCTCACACTCCAGCAGGATAATGCGAGGATCTGCTGCGACATTCTCACTAACATCAATATCCACCCACTGGATTGGCCGCCATACAGCCCCGACCTATCTCCTATTGAGCATTTGTGGACCAACTGGATTGACAGGTTCGACGACGCCAGCCTCCCCCTGTTACTCTGGCACCGCTGAGAGCAGCCCTCTTGGAAGAGTGGACCAACATCCCAATGAGGAGGATAAACTCACTCATAAACTCCATGCTTAGGAGAATCAGGGCTGTGGAGAGAGCGAATGGAGGGACATACCCGGTATTGACTAGCCAGTTCCCACAATCAGTCCATTTCGATTTCAGATCACAGAGGTCTCTTTCAATTCCATTCAATTACTCCTAAATCACTAACCAGATACAAATAATTGATTTTGCAGTTTGTTCTGTAGAACATTATACTCGACGTCTTACCTATAATTATGTTCAAAGTTTACCCTGCGTTTGTTTATCCTTTGAGTATACCAAACATTTAGATCACCTTCGTATAGCCTTTCGCTAATTAACATGACTCAAATTGAGCAAATTTATTTTGAGGATAAAACATTCTGCAACTTCAAACAAGTGTCTTAGAAGCTGATAAAAATATTAAAAGTGACATTGAAAACGTATGCCTTCGCAATGGAAGGCGAATGATTCGAACAAAACTAATTGTAATGGAGGTTTCTTTGTCAATGTTAGCTTTGTACGTATAAGGGGGATCACTACGTAGAAAATTCACAAGCAAACTCTGCGCAGAATTATTTCCCCTTTTTGTATCAATGCCTGTGCTGTGAAGGATTGTAAACTGTATGGAGTTTGACACTAAAGAAGGATGATATATGCCACACGTAGTCTTGTCGATAATTCGCACGCATTCTGTTCCTTACTCGTAATATAGTCTATCTGACGCAGTCTAGTCTATCTTTCTCACGCACTCTTGTAGATAGAAGCGCTCTAACACACGTGATCATTGGAAGCAGGTCATAAAAGTTAATAAACGCTTAAACCCTTATAAATTTGCAAATTTACGACGCTATAAAAACTGAATATTTTACAATCTACAAACAAGGCAATTTCAAATGCATGTATTAAGGACGCCGTCAAATGTTTTTCAAGTGCTTTCCGCTGTTGGTTGAAATGAAGACATACTTGTTATTTCAAATTTTAATTGGTCATAATTTCATCTGTCAAAACAAATAAAAATCAATATAAATGATTTGCGCCATTCATAAGTTACCCTTTATGATTTCTTTAGAACAACTTTAGATATAAATACTTATTAATAGGTTCTTCTGGGTGAATTTCTTCTCTCCATTTTAGTTATGATGAAGCTATGATGCAATAAAAAAAAAAAAAAAACAGTAACAGAGAGAGAGACAGAGAGACAAAGAGAGACAGACAGACATACAGAGAAAAAACAAAAAGAAAAATAAAGAAATGTCACGTGACCATAGGAAACACTAATTCCTTCTAATGTTCTTAAATAATGTCGTATCATTATTTTTGTCTCCATTTTAACAGTGACTACATATGCTTATAGTAGAAACATTTTCGATTTGAAAAAAAAAAAAAAAATGAAAAATTTACAGAAATATGACTGAGCCAAAATAAGATTGTGTATGCAATGTTTACTGATACAATATAAAAGGGGAGGTAACTTGTGTTATGTTTGTTTAAACGGTACTGTTTTTAATACCTATGATCAGCCTAAACTGCAGAGTAGTGAAAAATACTAGACGATCTCCTAGAAAAAAAGAAAACGTTTTCCAATACTTTTATCCTCACAATAAAACAGGATTTTAGATAAAGATATACGAAAAAGGTCTAATTGTTTTTGTCGTCCGACTCTTCGGAAAATTTAGCTAAAATATTCATTGTTATTTAGTGTAAAAAGGTTACAAAATTTGACCTCAGATCGAACAACGGCGAAGCAATTTCGATGACAGCAGCATTTTATTTTATTTTTTATTTGTTTTCCATATATATTCACGGAATTGAAATATTTCCGCCCCAATGTCTTCTTCAGATATTTTAACTGGTTTTGTAGGATTGTCAGTAAAAAGAATGGTTTCATTGTAAAGCTTTTACTCATAATTCACAACAATTTTTTCTTTTTGATCTTCAAAACCGATGACACATTATTTTCTTCCGTGCAGTGCAGACAATCCTGTACTACAAAGTAAACATACTGTATGAAAGAAAACGTTCGAAACTAACAGTTCATATACAATTAATAAAAACATCGTATCAAAGCGCTGAAGGGTATGCAAACTTGTACGGGCACATGTATTAATGCGCGTCATCTCTGATATCAAACGTGTATTCAAAGAACTCAGACTATTGTTGGAATGGCAAAGGCGAACAATGGTTGCTACAATTCTAACTCAAATTTGTGAACAGAACTTCAGAGCAGCCATACAGAAGTTTCCTTGCAAATCTATTTTTCTTTGAACTGCAAGGTCACTAACTTGAAAGAGAAAACCAGCCGTTATCATTCTATAAAAATATAGTATTCTAAAATGAGCGCTTCAATGTATCAGTTTCTAATATTTAAATTAAGTCTTATGTTTCAGTGTACTCGATGTCGAAATGATTTATAATATGAATAAATCTCGACTTTACAATTAGTCAACGATTATGTTGAAATGAGATACACCGATTTATAGATTTATATTGCTCGACAGTTAAAGCACTCAAGAGCGATGTTTAAATTTTTTATGAATGCAATATTATTCATATATACCGAAAAGCAATGGCCGAGACCCAGACTGCCGTTCTGGAGTTTGCTATATGCTGTATGCGGAAAGCAATGGCCGAGAGCCAGACTACCGTTCTGGAGTTTGCTGTATGCGGAAAGCCAAGGCCGAGGGCCAGACTGCCGTTCTGGAGTTTGCTGACTCGAAACCTCTAGAGACGAGAGGCACTGACTTTCCGTTCTCAACACTTAAAAAGTATTAGTTTGAAGCAGGAAGCAGTCAGTTAATTGGGAAATGTAATGTCATTTATAATATCTTAAATAAATAAAGAATATGACAAGTAGACAAAAAAGTAAATTGACTTCAAATATACAATAAAAATATTTAAATGCAGCGTAAACAAACAAACCAATCTAATAATGACTTAATATGTATATGTATATATGTTGATTTATCATCCGTGCTTCTTACATCTGTCAGGAACGTTTTCTTTCAAGTATATTCTTGAACGGTTTATGAAATAAAGTAAAACATTTAAATAATCAAGCACTCTTTGCTCACTGTCATAGAAGGCAACATGATTACTACACCCGACGTGCGTTATAAACACTTTCCGGCTTGAGATCAGATTTTGGACATGTTCTGCTTTTTTGCCAAAAATAATACATATCTTCATAACTAATTTCATGGGAAGTAATAATAGAGTTTCTGTAACGACATGAATCAAACTCTACGAAACTATTTCGAAACCCTTCTAGCAGAACAGGATGTAATCCAAGCTTCTTGACACAAATTGCAACATAAACGTCCTCTAAATAGAAAAATGGCACATTTGGTGATTGTCGTAAAACACCATCTACAGTATCACGTGACATTACATATCCGGTTCCGCTGCACATTGACGGAAATGTAGAATGCCTATATTGTGCGAATGAGACATACCACTTTGATTGTTTATTTCGGTGTGGAGAGCCTGGGCCCCAACACATACCGCCAATGAATTTTTCACTCGGAGCCGCCTTGAGCAACAAGGAAGTAATTCTGTATTGACGTACATATCGTCGTCAGTTTTCATCACATATTTTGCATTTTTACAAAACTCCTGACTCCATTTAAAAGACGACAACGTCTTGTATGTCAAGTTTGCATAAGAGTCATGGAAATCCATCTGAATAATATCGTGGTAAAGCTCACTTTCTTTCAATAAGTTTGTGTTTTCGATGCTGTCATTTCTATTTCCAAACACAAACACATACTTTATTTTAGACGTCCGTTTATTGCACTGTTCACACCAGGTGTTTCGAATGGCAGTTCTAGAGTTATTCCTAGAAGGTGTTGATGTTATAAGAATGAGAAGTTCAGTGTCGCCTTGACATATATCAGGCTCGTTCATAATTCTTCTGAAATTATTAGCAAAACAACCTTCACAATCATCTGGGCGACTTGGCGTATTCAAGTCAGTGTTCTCTTTAATCGAGTTATCCTTTTCCCTTGACATCCATACAAATGGTTTTAATAATTTACCTAACAACTCAAAATTTTTAAAACTCGTATGCGTGTGTTGACCTGTCTTATTCCTCTCCTCCATGTTTGAAACGTCACTATTGTTTCCAGTAATCACGTTAGGCCTTCGGTCTTCTTTTTGTTGACTTTGATATGCTTGAGGTGACATTGTTCTGGTGGTTACTATGGAATTCACTTCGCAGCTGGTTTAGCGTATCTATAATTTCTTGTGTATCTTCCTTGCTAAACTTTATACTATCCAGACCTGTCAAATTATGACGTTGTGTAGTTGTAAGCGTTGTAAATTTCTTTAATGGAGTTTTTAGACCGTAAGTTTGTTCGCTATTGGCTGAGTTTGACTTCATTTGCCTTATCAACCAACTCATTCGTATTATTCACGACCTTCATTTTCCTGACAGCCTCAGGTGACATTTCCTCTAGCTATTAGAATAGCACTTTTCTGTGGAGCAGTTTGTTATGGTTCTGTTGTTGTCCCATTTCTGACTCGAGGTGTTTGACTGAAAACCATTTTCTTTTTCTCCATTCGTATCAATACCCGGATTGGATTTAGGATTTTTCTTTTCTTGAATGGTCTCATTCCTTTTGTCATCCATTTTCACTACGATCCTCTTGGTTTCTGTTCTATTTCCTTTGTCTTTCTCTTGTATCTTTTCTATCGTCTGCTTTACTTCCGTTTGACTTGTGAATTTTTCCATTGTTTCTTTAGATTTGTTAGTAAGTAAAACAGACCTGTCCCTAACCTTTACATCGGGTAAATGTATACGTGATATTTCAAACCTGGAAATGTCACTAGATATTTTGTAAATATGCCCTCCAATGTTCCAGTTGTATGAAATCAACACGAGTATGAAACTAACTACTGCTACGGTAAGGAAATATAATTTACTTCGTTTCAAAATAGAAGTCATGATAAAGCTCACCTTTGTTTTATTTTGTTTCTCAGTTAAAAAAAAGAAACTTTTCTTCGTTTATTCCATTTTCATAATGATCCTTTAGATTTTTATATTACCCTATTAAAAATGTTTCAGTAATTTGACACTGCATTCCACTTAACGAAATATTCTTTTATGCTGCACAGGTCTGGTATGAATCCGCACATGGAAGTCGCGTTTATTGTTGTCGATAACATTTTATTCGGCCTTACACGTACCTGATTTCCAGTTTATCAGTTGAACCCCAAACGTTGAACTTTATCAGGTGAGAGTTTTATCAGTATTAATCTTAATACGTACAGCAAGATAGTAGATCCATGTTTGTCTCTAAAGGCTAAGTTGTAAGCCTGTAGGTCACCAGAATTAATTGACTTTCCTTGGAGACTTTCTGTTACTAGCTGCGGAAGACATGTTCCTTTTCAGCCTCACTGAGTAAAAGAAAGATTTCACTCAGTTTTAAAACAATTATATCAGATGTTTTATTAATAGAATGGATTAAATATGTGCCCCGTTTCCTTTCACTTTTTTTTTGAAAGCACATTACAAAACACCACTCGTTTACTTTGACGATGAATGATCAACTTCAATTCAAAACTGTAAAGCCCTTAAATAAAGCCTTTCGCAAGTGAAGTTGTCTGAAGACCAATAAAGGCCTCGTATCCGCTTTTAGATTATTTTTAACCATTATACAGGGAAGTGACATCATATCCATCACAATATTATCTTGCCACTGGTTGCATTCTTGTGGTATTAACATCCTGTAAATAAACCGCAGATAAAAGTTAACATTTTATGTTACTGGATTTAAACTGACATACCCATGATATAAAAATGATGCTGTTTAGTTAGTGGTAACATTTACCTACTCAGAAGATATCTTTAAAAAGTTGAGAAAATATAAATATCCGAAGCAACAAAATGAAGTAATTGGCCTAGTCTGTTGACCTGTTACTACGTCGCACCTCCAAGGTGTATATCAGTATGAACAACAGTAAACTGAAAGGGAATTCCACCATATCGTGTCTATATGAAGCTACAAGCGAGGTGATCTATACTTATCGTTTTAACAACAGACAGATGACACTTCTCTGGGACGATGCAAAGATGAATGCTTGAAAGAATCTTATGTATCAATAATACTAGAATGTCGCACTAGTTCATATGCCAGCTTGATATTTTGCGATATTAAGACTGACTTTAAACAGTACCAAAGGTAAAGAAACTGATCTGTAGATTCATGTCTAGGATCAATATGCTTAAAAGTAAAAATGCTATAAGTTCAACCTTTTTCTGAAGTGGCACTGAAAAGGTTATTAATATTGCCTGAAAGTCTATTAAATGCACTTGAAAACTTAATTTGCTACGTACACAAGGTACGGTCATACTTATATATGATTGATATCCCTTATGTCATTACATGGTACTAACTGGCTCCGTGTTTGTCCTTTTGTGTAAGGAACGTGATAAAATAGACTTTTTTCAGCTGAAGGAATATTCGCAAAAAATGTTTTATATAGGGGATGCAGTTTTTAATTTCAAAGCAAAACTGGTGCAATACATCAACTGTTCTAATCGCAACCTCTTGCAGTTTAAAACTATTTTTGTAAGGTAATTATAAATTTAAATAAACAAAACACAAGGTAGTGATCTAATAGTACACAGAGGCCGGCGCATCTATAAATTTGACAAATACAGTAACGCGGCTGCACATTTTAGTCGCTATAACAAGAACGACAGACCAGCTGAAACGCAATAACGTTCTGACTCAGTACTTGTCCATTACATTCCTTCGATTTCTGCCTTTGGAAAAAAAATTCAATCAAGTTAAAACCTTTTAACTGGTGATAATTTGACACCCTAGTTATTTCAATGGAAATTACAACTTGACATGTCACTGTTACCAGCAACACATTTGGATAACATAAATATATTGGTTACCTTCATGGGTATGTATGTCATTTATCTGATGCTTTCCTAGTTAAGATACAGCAGATAGGGGCCTTAAAACAAATGCCCTGGTGTAACACAAGATTGCTGTGTAACTAGGCACACTGTATGAAAACAAATATACGACAGCTGTCGTATAATCATCTGCAAATAGAAACATCCACAGTCCATTTAGCCAGCAGATATGCATAGAGCATTTCCTTCTATTTGTTGAAGCCGTAAACAATTTACCGAAATTTAAAACCCAGAGTTCGTCAGTATAAGTTGTGTTATGAAATGTAAGTCATAATCAAAGTCTTATACAGTATAGTCCTACTAATAAGTTCAGTCAAAAGATGGTACAAAGAATCAGTCTAAATAGTGGACCTTATTGTTTTAGGTCATTAAAACTACTGATTTTGCGATCTTAATAGCAGAACTTTATATGTACACAAAATGGCTTCAAAGAAATACTTCTTGGTTCCTGTTGCGGGGATATTACATAATATATTGTAGGATTAGTTTCTTTTTTTCTTCTTTTTTTGTTTGTTTTTTGTTCTTGTTTTTTTTTCTCATCTTGCGGCTTGTTACAGGAAGAGAAATAAAGTGAGATAGGGTCCCTGGTCGTATGGTAAAAGTATGATGAATAGGTAACATATTTGTTCATCTTTCAAAATCACTTAAAACATTACATGACTGGATCTAATGTTTGTAAAATTATTTAATTATAGAACAAAATCCCCTACAACATGAAGGTTGTCATAATGTTTACCTTGAGCCAATGAAGTCCATCACAATCAAAAATCATTAAATAAATCGCAGAATATAATTATAGAATACAAATTGTGTAACACATATGAATATTTCAAGATGAAATAGTTGAGTCGATTATTGAATGAAAATGATTTTTTATGTGTGTTTGTTTTTGTTTGTTTGTTGTTGTTGTTTGTTGGTTGTTTTGTGTGTTTCCTATTCGTTACTTTTTTACAATATAATTGATATGGAATATATTACAAATGATGAATATTGTAAATTATAAATATGACTATTTGACGGTATTGATAACAAACGAAACTTATGAATACCAGTGTAACGTATACTTAAATGAAGCTATTATCACATGTAAACTGAAAATATATAGATTTTACATTATTGCATTACTGAATAAAGATATAAATTCATTGACTAAATAAGTAAATACTAATGACAATTACACAATATAAATTGACTTTATAATACAATAAAATTAGGCATTATTTAAGACAAATGAAACATTGAATACTGCCATGTTTCACACGCTGTATCTTTTGTTTACTTTCTGATAGAGTTCTTATGTTATTTTATCATGCTGATACTGTGTTCTTAGTTATTCAAAGGTTGTCGAGTGTGTGTAGTGATAACGCAAGGGTGGCAAGTTTTGTTATCTGATATGTCGCTTGAAAACCAATCCCACTTGGTCCACATCCAATTTACTGTCATTTCATCAATGCTCTGTTGATAAGTGTAGTCAGAATGTGCTTCCGAAGGTAGTCATACATTAAACCATGAACTAATATCAATGCTCTGTTGATGAGTGTAGTCAGAATGCGCTTCCGAAGGGAGTCATACATTAAACCATGAACTATATCAATGCTCTATTGATTAGTAGGGTCAGTATGCGCTTCCGAAGGTAGTCATACATTAAACCATGAACAATATCAATGCTCTATTGATTAGTGTAGTCAGTATGCGCTTCCGAAGGCATTCATACATTAAACCATGAACAATATCAATGCTCTGTTGATAAGTGTAGTCAGTATGCGCTTCCGAAGGCATTCATACATTAAACCATGAACAATATCAATGCTCTGTTGATTAGTGTAGTCAGTAATGCGCTTCCGAAGGTAGTCATACATTAAACCATGAACAATATCAATGCTCTGTTGATTAGTGTAGTCAGTAATGCGCTTCCGAAGGTAGTCATACATTAAACCATGAACAATATCAATGCTCTGTTGATTAGTGTAGTCAGTATGCGCTTCCGAAGGTAGTCATACATTAAACCATGAACAATATCAATGCTCTGTTGATTAGTGTAGTCAGAATGCGCTTCCGAAGGTAGTCATACATTAAACCATGAACAATATCAATGCTCTGTTGATTAGTGTAGTCAGTATGCGCTTTCTGAAGGTAGTCATACATTAAACCATGAACAATATCAATGCTCTGTTGATTAGTGTAGTCAGTATGCGCTTCTGAAGGTATTCATACATTAAACCATGAATAATATTAATGCTTTCAAGAAGTAGGTAACAGGAAATGTTAGTTGTTACGGGAAGCTCGACATTCCTTCTTGTCAATCTGTTCTAAGCTGGTTTTTGACAAACGTCTATGTATTGTAGAAAACAACGTTAAAGAATTCTGGCACATATAACAACCAGCGTGATATAGGTAAGAAGGTAGGGAGGTAGGTTAGGTAGGTAGTTATGACATATTATTACATCATATCATATGATAATTATACACAATTAAAATACACGGCAAAACCTGCCTTAACGTCACAAAAGCAAATATTCAATATTTTATTACATGAGGAGCAATAGGATACATAAAAGTTATCTGAGAAGCCAAACACTAGACATGTTAAATGCATTTAAAATAGGAAGAAAAAACTACAGTTTTCCTAAATCACTAGGTAAATATTACATAATCTTGTTTGCAAAAATTAATCAATGGAGTTAGGTTCAAAGTAGAGTGCTACAGCTTTTTAGATATATCCTTACATTTGTTTACAATTCATGCAATGGTGGCCTTGGTGTAACGTAATATAAATGTTGAGATTCAAACTTTAAACTAATTTTTTCAGGAGAGATATAGATTAAGTAGAGCAAAATAATTAAAGAAAAAAATCTTTTGATTAGTAAGTCATAGACTTTATTTACGTAGTGAACGTTGTGTGGCAAAATATCATACAGGTGAAGCATCTGGCAGTGTTAAGAACCTGTCCATTCTGTAGTATCAAACATTGTAGAAAAATATATTAAATATATTAAAAAAGATAGGTCAGTACAAACACTCAAATTTATCACCTAATATTAGTAAGAGCTTGCGGTGGGATACTGGTCAGAAACCCTTTAACCACCTAACAACGAATGAAGGTCGTTCAATTATACACCAGTGTCCACGATTCTAGCTATTCTAGCGGTTATTCGTACAATGACCAAGTTTTGGTTTTATTGGGGTTTAACGCCATTTTCAACAGCTAAGGTCATATCCCGGCGGTCAGTACACCTAACCAGTGTTCCTGGGTATACAAACATTTCTAAACAACCAATTTCACCGCAAGTGACTGACTACTTCCTCGCTTGCTTCAGAGGTGAGGGGCAAATGACCTATAGACGCATTGTCTGAGATCAATTATCACGGAGAAATTTTGCCGGCCCAAAAGAGGATTGAACCGTAACCGTCAAGGCTGACAATCCGATGCTCTACCGATTGAGCTAGCCGGGCCATACAATGACCAAGTACGTTTATGTGAGCATTACGGATTTTCTGTTATACAAATGAATGCTTATGAGTTTACGTCAACTTAAAAGGTCACTTTTACGTATTGGAAGAAAAAATGAACCGACACGTGTTAAAGCGACTGACTCACAGAATTTTGCTGAAAATTTTGTTTTCTTTAAAATTTAAGAGAAGTTAAAATACAATGGAAATACATAATATTATGCTTCTATACACCATGAAAACTGAAAAAAAGTTTTGACTTAAACAGGATTCGAACCCATGACCTTTCGGTCAGTAAAATATAGAGCGACGATTTACTCCATTAAGCCAAAGTATCTACTTCTAAAGTTTCGTCAAAATTAATGTTATAACTAAAGTATCTACTCCGTGACTAACGGGGTAAATTTTTTACCGATAAAAGTGTGTAAAACGTTATATTTTGATGTTTTTCTGTAACAAAAAATGAGTCAGTAACTTAGTTTAGATATGTTCCTCACAATTACAGCAAGAATTTCAAAATGTAGAAACATTTTCTTTTTTTCATCGTCAGCCCATCTGTGAGTCAGTCGCTTTAATGATCGTGATATGATCAGGGAAACCATGTCTGGCTACACTTAAGCGATTTCCTGCGCGTAGTCTTGTTTGAGACCTTAGCATTGTAGTACTAGAGAATAGTTTTGCTTTCAGGAAAACGGTGAAGGTCAAGTTATGCACGCTAAGATAGCTAATAGGAACGAAATATAACGATGTTATCAGAAATGTTTGAATATATCACGGTATACAAACAACAACAACAACAATAATGATGATAATAATAAATGAGAGAGATTAAGAAAATGCCATTCGTTGAAAGGTCTTTAAGAATAAATTCGGTACGTCTTTTAAGACCTTACAGAGCTTACGTCGTAAAGAGCTTATGCATGAGCAAAATGGCGTGAAACAAATTGCTAAAGTGAGCTCTATCGTGCAAGAGCTCTAAGTCACGGTAAGAGATGCGCCTATTTCACAGATAGCGCTTACACATAAATGTGTTAGTACTTTACGGTTGGACGAGCGGATGGACGCATGCCTGTGTGTTAAGTGTAATTTGTAGAGCATTTGAAATTAATTACTTTCAACACTTATATTGTTATGCATATGTGATATCTATAAATATCAATTTTAGCATCGGCCTATATCGACATAAATTTCTGTGTAAGTATATCTTTTTGTCCTTCGGGATCTTTGATTTCAACACATTTAATTATGAACAATGAATTCCGCTTAAACCGCTGCAGGAGAAGTGTATTGGAAGGATATCACTCTTCATTAATGCTGTAATACATTTGATATTGAAGGAAAATGAGTCCGGACATAGAGTCAAACATATGGACGGGCGGACCTAAGGTCGACTTCTAGTAAATGCTCTCAAATCATTCGTTGGAATACATGCTGCCTAGGTTTGATTTCACATAACGCATCATCTTCATCTATATGTCATAAGCTGTGTGGGTAACGACCGTGACTTTTAGAGACCCATAGAGCTTACCTTGTATGTGAGCTCTATGCGTCATGCATTGACGCGTGCACTTCACATGTTAGCTGTATGCACCGTAGGATCTATTCTATGTGGTCTTACAACGACTTTCGTGGGTTTTTTTTTTTTTTTTGTTGATTTTTTGGCCACTTTTTCATTACGCAGTTATAGCGACTTTTTGCCTAAAAACACTGCGTTATAATACATGTATGAAGCCTTCGGATTAAGAAAGTAAAAGATAGGATAAATTGACTCACCAAACATAATCCTGTATATGTTTCAAACTTCCCCTATTACACTCAGTATCGGTATAAGCTAGACGGTCATGTACACAACCATATTGTCCAATTTCGTGGACCTCCTCGCTAGCGTTGTTGTCAGTTACGGAAAATAAGGTTGTTAATTACCCTTCAGCTTATGAAAATACGGAAAATTATTACTATGTAAATTAAGTGTTAGAAGTCGAAAAAGCGATGTGACTGAAGTAGGTCTTACAAGCACCAAATATGTCAATACAGTGATGCGGTTGATATTAAGTAGATTATCCGCGCCTCTAGGGGTCAGAAGTACATGTTATCAAATTACAAACAAGTAACGGTTTGGTTTTATTGGCCAGAGAACTGAATCAATATTTTAATCCATGCATATGATATGAGGGCTAAAATATAATATCGCTGGTATCGCTTTTCTTATTCTTTTCCATTGTGTATTTGTATGTATGTATTTATGTATGTGTACTGCTGATGTTTCCCGCTATTGTGGGACTTGTGCATTTTGTAAATAAATTATCTAACATTCTGTTTAGGAGAGAATGGTATCGAGCACTATTCGACAATTTAGAATTTCTTTCAAGTCCGCTCTGGCTCTTTGAACTTGGTTATAATTATACATGGCAGGTTTCTTTGTATAAAACAACAACAACAATGACCGATGTTGTGTGAATGACCGGAGATCTCAGAAAATATATCATGTGCCTCTTTTGATTCTGCAACGTACAATTCCCATAGGTAGCGAGGGTGATATTTATTTAGATCACCCTGTCAGATTTTAGATGACCCTACTAAAAATAGCATCTCACCAGCTACCTAACAATACAAAGATGCCGATTCAGTAAATGGCCAAATGTAATTGCTCAGCTCTGATGATCCTAACAGTAATGAAATGAGTTATTCTCTTGTTATAATAACTGACACAAAAAAAACCAAACAAGTCAATGTCGATCACAGTCACCTTACAAACACAAAAAACAACAAATTGATCATTTTAAACATTCAAAATAAATGATTAAATAAGATCTTTAGTATAATCAGAGACACTATATACCAGAGATACGCAGCTTGTGCTTTGTCCATATCGATTTTCTGAAAACGCGCGCGTGCTCGAGAATCAACGAGATTTCGAAGCTAAAGGTAAGTGCGATGGGTGGGGTAATTTCTTGTAGCGCGTAACACTTTGAAACCAAAAAGACCATATGTATTCTATGATTATTTTCTTATTTATTTAGTTAAAAACTGTAGCTGCCCACATCTCTAAAGATATATATGAACTGTTTTCAAAGAAAATGCTCTGTGAATGTGCACCAAGTTTGCTAAATTATTAACTGACTAGAAAGGTCTGGGCGGAACATGTTTTGTAGCGCGTAAAACTTTCGAACCAAAAAGACCATACGTATTCTATGTGTATTTTCTTATTTAGTTACTTAATATCTGTAGCTGCCCACATTTTAAAAGAGATATTTGAAGTATTTTCAAAGAAAATGCTTTGTGAATGTGCACCAAGTTTGCTTAATTATTAACTGACTAGAAAGGTCTGTGCGGAACATGTTTTGTAGCGCGTAAAACTTTCGAACCAAAAAGACCATATGTATTCTATGATTATTTTCTTATTTAATTACTTAATATCTGTAGCTGCCCACATTTTAAAAGAGATATTTGAAGTATTTTCAAAGAAAATGCTCTGTGAATGTGCACCAAGTTTGCTAAATTATTAACTGACTAGAAAGGTCTGTGCGGAACATGTTTTGTAGCGCGTAAAACTTTCGAACCAAAAAGACCAAACGTATTGTATGATTATTTTCTTATTTAGTTACTTAATATCTGTAGCTGCCCACATTTTTAAAGAGATATTTGAAGTATTTTCAAAGAAATGCTCTGTGAATGTGCACCAAGTTTGCTAAATTATTAACTGACTAGAAAGGTCTGTGCGGAACATGTTTTGTAGCTCGTAAAACTTTCGAACCAAAAAGACCATATGTATTCTATGATTATTTTCTTATTTAGTTACTTAATATCTGTAGCTGCCCACATTTTTAAAGAGATATTTGAAGTATTTTCAAAGAAATGCTCTGTGAATGTGCACCAAGTTTGCTAAATTATTAACTGACTAGAAAGGTCTGTGCGGAACATGTTTTGTAGCGCGTAAAACTTTCGAACCAAAAAGACCATATGTATTCTATGATTATTTTCTTATTTAGTTACTTAATATCTGTAGCTGCCCACATCTCTAAAGAGATATATGAACTGTTTTCAAAGAAAATGCTCTGTGAATGTGCACCAAGTTTGCTAAATTATTAACTGACTAGAAAGGTCTGTGCGGAATATGTTTTGTAGCGCGTAAAACTTTCGAACCAAAAAGACCATATGTATTTAGTTAATATCTGTGCATGTCCACATTTTTAATGAGATATTTGAAGTATTTTCAAATAAAAGTTTTTGTTTGAAAACAATATCTGCAACAACAACGTTTCGGATAATCGGGAAAAATTATCGTGGTGACAGGTGCGCGTGCGTTCTCGTTAAACTTCGCGGCACGCGTTATCTTACGTTATCTGGATAAGCTGCTTATCACTCTTATTATATGTCTCTGGTATAATCTTGTTTTCTTTGTTACCATCTTTTGTAATTTTAATGTTCCTGGCACGCGCCTGCCTAGTATAGTCAGTATTGACTTTTGGTAGTAATAAGCTGTAGTTGAAGTTGAAGTTATCACTCAGTTAACAACAATGTTTCATTGCAGTAGACAACCCAAACCATGATTTAAGGCACGTTAAATCACAGTCTACGGGTTTTTACAAAAATGCTCCAAAATAAGGCACAGTTTGTGTAATCAAAAAAAAAGAGAGAAAACAAAAAGAACAGAAGAAGAAATTGTGGTTTCCATACACCTTAAATGTATAAGATGTTAAACAGCGTTTTCATTTTTGATATGTTTGTTTAAAGAGATAAAGCAGGGGTGTTTAAAGCTCATTTAATCAACTTCTGTATATAGGTCATCTATGATATTCTCGAGTTGGACAAAGGTCAAATAATGTACCAACACTGTACTGAACTTTGACCTTTTTAACATAATCTAAAGGACATTATATTTGTCTTCATATTTACAAGAATATGTCTTAAACTGTAGCGCTACTGCAAATAACAAATATGAAAATATGATCAAAGTTAGCAAGTAACCATTCGAAACAGAATATGGCATTTTGCAAATAAATAAATAAATAAGAAAAAAATAAGAAAAAAATAAAACTAAAATGAATAAATGTTTAAGAAATAATCCCTTTATTTATAATTTGGCATCCAAACGCGACAGGGCCTATCAAGCCAGTGTGGGAACAGTATAAAAATATAACTGGCCCCTCCTTGTTTTGCAATCCCAAATGATTTGTTCCCCCCTTAAACTGGTGTCTCAAGATGCAATTTCTGAAATTTGAAGATTGCCATTGCAAAAGCGCTTAAAACAAACGTCCGTATATAAACTACATTTATCACGTTTAAACAGTTTACAGCTGGTAATATATTTCTATGGTAATTTGCATTTAAAATGCATTTCACTGTCACAGATCAGGAAAAATATGTCAAAACAAAAGCCCACACTTACGCATATCAGTTATGTTATTTCCATCTTGTTTCACTGACAATTCCCTGTCAAGTGCTATAAATAAAATGCACCTTTCCCTTGTGTTCATGTGTGTAATTCAAAGCCTAAGGTTATACAAAGCTATTCATTGAAAATCACTGATCTGTTAAATACAAAACTCCTCAAATTATATATACGCACACGTTTCCATAACAATACTTCTGTCTTACTAACATTTCCAGTACAATACTTCCGTGTTGCATTTTAATACTAACATTTCCATAACAGTACTTCCGTGTAGCATTTTATTGCTATCTTACATTATTTTAAATACAGGCACTCATTATAACCAGGCCATTATCAATATATTTGTCGCCTTTTCACATTTCTAAAACACAAATGCAGGAGGCTGTACAGTTCACTAAAAGAATCTTCCGATATTTCTTAAAGATGCAAGACTTTATGGTTCACAAACAAAGAAATGCTGTATTTCCGATTCCTTTCCGTGAATACAAAATCAAAATTAGGTATTGATAATCTGCGTTGGCATAGCAACGTCCCAGAATAATGTCCAATGAACAGTGAGTAACTTCGCGGGACTGAATAATGACAGTGCGCGCTATCGGTAATTTCGAAGATGATTTCGTAAAATTGCACAGAAACTCCAATAAATGCGTTATCACACGAATATTGACCAACCCAATAAATTGGTTATCGTTAAGCAGATACTGCGTCAGATAACGTTTCATATGTTAACCTTTGTTCTAGGCCCACTATAAACGACAAATTTAATAAGTTTGCTTCCGGTCACACTAAAAATGGCAGGATTTTTCTGTATTGCTGCTTTCTATGGCATTTTTTATGCGTCCGAAGGAGGGATATAGCTTTAATTGTCCGTCTGTCAGTCAATCAGCCCGCCAGTCTGTCCGACATTCCGTCCGAATCCTTATTAGGAAATGGATTTACTTCATACCAGAACAAAATACCCCCTTTAGGCAAGACCTTCCCACTGACATATCTTTTTACTTTGGTCCCTGATTGAACTGGACCTAGAAGGTCCAGTTGCCACAAATACTTAATATTGGCCATAACTCTATAATTACCGAAAGATTTAGTTCATGTTTGCATACAACAACACTTTGGAAGAGATCTTCCAAATGACATATATCATCTTATGATCTTGAACCCATAGTGACCTTGATATCTTTTCTAAAATTAAGTTCATATTTGCACACAACACTTTGGGAGAGATCTTCCCAATGACATATTTATATTAGTTTTGACCTTGACCCTTAAATGACCTTGACCTTGAGGTCAAATTGTCAACAACAACAAAAAACGCTTCTTTTGAAATCTTTATAATTAATCTTCATCTTGTCATCAGATCACTTCGGAAACATTGTTTTCTTTCAATGCCAGTTCTTGTCTGATAAAGTTTTCGTTGCCAACTGATTATAATACAATGAGCCATTTACATTTATTTCAGTTTTCAAAAACTTAAAATAATGGTTCAGTTGTTCGTTATAAAATATTTTGTTTTGTGGGAGATCTTCAACAGTTAGATGGAAACAATGGTGAATGAGCCCACGTTCCATGTTCCTATTGTTATATAGCCATATTGGTCATTACAAAAGAACGATAAGAAAGACATGGTAATAAATATCAAAGGGCGCCAATTTATGTAGAGAAAAAAAGTAGGTCAAAATAAGAAGATTAACAAAAAATAATGTATTACAAAAATTGCTTCAGTAAAATATCTTTAGACTTGTGATAAACTTTTGACAGTTGAATGACAGCCGATTAGTATCTTAACTTATATCAATACTTTCGAAAACAAAAAGGGTCGACATATAGACATACCGACTCTTACATACACACGCGCGAGCACGCATGCACAAACCCTACAATGCTGTGCAAGATCAATTAAAAAAATCTAAAGACAACAATGCTTTTACACAAACTACAAAGAAGGACTTTCTGGAAATAACATTGACACATGTTTCTTCTATGAGACGAAAACGTCGCTAATCATTACTCGAGAATATTTTCTGTATCTAAACCTGTTTTAAAAACAAATTTACTTGTTGAAAAGAGAACGTGTAAAAATGGTGAATACTGAAAATTTAAGACTTTATTGAAACAGAAAAAGTGATCATTTTTTATCAGACAGGTTAGTTGATAAACAGCAGTAAACTGCACATATTTATATCACTACTGTATATAATCTTCCATTTCTCCAAACAGTTCTTCTATCCCATGTTTAATAAATTGTCTCTATTTTCACGTTTCTATAAATATTCCTCCATTCCAATGCTTCTAAAAATATTCCTTTATTTATGTATTGTTTTTTTTGTTTGTTGTTTTTTGTCTTTTTTTAAATTACAAATAGCTCTCCTTTTCCACGTTTCTATGAATATTTCTTCATTCATTATATTTCTACTGATAGCCTTCATTCTCATGTTTCTACAAACAGTCCACCATTCTCATGTTTCTAAAAATACTGCTCCATTCCAATGTTTCTGAAAGATATTCCTTCACTCCTTTTTGTTTAACTATTGTAACACAAACATAACGATGGTAAAACAATATGTAACGTTAGTTAACTTCAACCTGCTGTGAGTTAAAAAGGAAAATGAAAGACATTTTGCTAAAGAAGAGAATTTTCAACATAATGCAAATAAAATTTGAAACATCAGTAACGAAAATGTACTTTGGTTAATCCCAAGTAAATCTATGTCGTAATACTTGTAACAGTTTTGTAACATTAATGAAACTTCGAGTACGTGTATCGATATTGTTAAGTATATATTTCACACATTTTTGTCAGGACTAACATAAGTAACATGTTGTAACATTTAGAAATTAAAAAAAAATGGCATGTTCAACGTAATCCGTGAAAACAACTATTTAACATTACTATAACCACGTTCGTAACTCAAGACAGGTTTAAAAAGGTTAATATTTTTGACATTTTGGTCTGTGAAAGGGTTTTCAAAGAAATCTTAGTAACATAAGTAAACAGATTGTAACATTGAGAAACGAAAACATTGTCATGTTCAGGGTAACTTCTAAGAACTAAATAGTAATCAATTAGACGAAAACATTTTAGACATTTTCGCCCGTTGAAGTGTTTTCAACGTAACATAAGTAACATTTTGTAACATTCAGAAATAAAAACTTTAGCATGTTCAAACTAATACGTAATGCGTGTAAGAACTGTGAACATTAATATAATCACTTCTTAACTCAAGACAAGCCGAGAGAAAGGTTCATATTTCTTTTAATTTCGCCCGTAAAAGAACTTCCATGAAGCATTCACATTTTATAACATCAAGAAATAAAATAATAGCATAAACCATAAACGTATTCAACAGAAACCAGGACAACCATTGCTTGCTCTACGTATTCAACAGACGGATAACAAGATACGCTTGAGTACATCATGTTTCTCAGACTCAACTGACGAGTCATGCACAATGCACTCAGGGCTTTGTGTGTATACCTTCAAATTCGCCGTAGAAAAGTATAATATGTAAGGAAAATCTTCCCTATGATTTGTTTTTTAAGAGGTGGTACCAATGTTTGACCAATGACGGGGATTTATATCTTATGAGAAATATACAAGTTACATATCAATACAAGAAATGAACGTATAAAAGCAGACAATCCGCGATCGGTAGAATCACAAAAAAATAAAATTGTGACATATGTTCGTCTTCTATAAAATAATTATAAAGGCTTTTATAACATATCCATATGCCGTAAAACGAATTCAAGACATCTCTTTAAAGCATTGCCACGTTTAAGAGTATTGATCGTTTCACTGTAAGTAATATTTGTAGCATATATTTTTGTGTACGATGGGGCAGATGAGTGGACCAGTGATAACAAGCAGGACAATTTATTCAAGGTAGCAAGTTCGATTCCCCTCCACTACCATTACTAATTGTTTTTAAGAGTGTTTTTCGGATGAGACATTAAACCTAGGACTCATGTATCAGTGGCTATGTGGCTGAGCATGGGAAAGAGCCAGTGTTGTGTATAGAATGGATGGATGGATGGATGGATGGATGGATTATTTCAATTGAATAGATGATCCCATATTTCATGTCAAACACGCTGCCAATCAATCAAGACGCGATTTCAGCTTTCCGCTTTAGTACCGTTCAAAAATATCAGTTTTGCTCTGAAAATATTGGTTCTGTTGTTTGCTAGCATTGAAGGCTGCGTGGCAAGTATAAAAAAGTAACCCAGTTTTGAGTCTAGACATGGCAATCTGGCAACCGATAAGTAGGGAGAATATTAACCTGAGTTATGCCTGTTTTAAAATATACAGAGACAATTTGAACTTTTTGTTTCTGAGTAAAAGATGAGACTAAATTATTTGCTAAATTTTCTATGTCAGATTTGGCTCTTCAGAATTATTTGAAGACATATGATAAGCTTCTTATATTTTCACAAAACATGTCAAAAGCCGCCATGGTATGAATACTTGTTTACAATAAAAACGTCAGCTTTGGTGTCTCGAGTCTTGACACTAGCTGAGAACAATACAGTCAAAAATAATAACTGTTTTGCTAGATATCAAAGATTCAACTTAAAACCGTACAAATCCAGGAGGACAATAACCGTGCACACTGTGTACAGCTCTGTTCCTCTGTTCACACACTGTGTACAGCTCTGTTCCTCTGTTCACATACTGTGTACAGCTCTGTTCCTCTGTTCACACACTGTGTACAGCTCTGTTCCTCTGTTCACACACTGTGTACAGCTCTGTTCCTCTGTTCACACACTGTGTACAGCTCTAATCTTCTGTTCACACACTGTGTACAGCTCTGTTCCTCTGTTCACACACTGTGTACAGCTCTGGTCATATTTTTCTGTATTTAAAGGCCAACTGCTTTTTTTGGATAAGTTAATTAGTTGCCTCAAGATACAGAAAAATATTCAAATGGTGACATATATTTCTGCATAAACGGATAACGCTCATTGTATTCTGCTGAGCTTACGCTATAGTTCGTCAAGATTGATTAGAGTTTAAGATTTGTACGCAACAAGTTCATATGAAGTTCTTCTGATTTTCGATTGGCATATTTTGTAGGAAATATTTTTTCTGGAACCACTATATTCTACAAGGATATAAGATCTTATCAAAAGTTAATTGATATTATTATTGGAGTATCTTGAGTAACGTCATGACGAGTTTGTATCACGTTACTATCGATACACTAATAGGAATAACATAAAATACGACGCCATCGCTCTTTTAGAGGCCATTCAAACTATCACTTCGATTTATTGTAAATGGCGTAGAATATCATCTCTTACATTCGTGAATACACTGTTTAAATGGATTTTGCATTTGCTTTCCGGGTGAGCCTGCACAAACTTCAAGTAATAAAGTATTTGTATAATAAATGCGTGCATTAATTTATGAATTCATACATTGTGAATACAAGCACGTTCTAATTACTTATTTATTTTGCTTTTATTTCTCAAAGGAGATCTAATTGACGCTTTCACTTTAAGCTCTAACAAGTACGCATGTTTTTGTAAACTGTATTCGATCACAATTTCTATAATCAGCTGGAAATTTCATGAATTTTATAAATGAAGATGTATCCAATATCAGACGTGTTCTGGTTTTTCCGCTGTACTTCGCATGTTTTCTCTTGAGGAGGTTGCGTGTAACAACTAGCAGCAAAGGACAAATAATATCTATGGCTGGTTCTGAAAGTAACAAAATATAACTACAGAGAGAGAGAGAGAGAGAGAGAGAGAGAGAGAGTTGTAAGTGCAGTTGTCAATCTAAACGTTTCCAAAGAAAGTCTGTGGAAACAGCCAGATATTTAGGACTAACAACAAGATTCAGCTCTCCAGCTATCAAAACGTTTTTTATAGTCTTGTCTCCTAAAATGGTACATAGATTTGCTCTGGTCTAAACTGCTTTCGTTTTTTATGAAACACTCGGGACATTTTGAGAATAGATATTGGTAACATAACAAACATAACAACATTTGCAGGCTAGACAATAATACAGACAGTTTTGACACGATTGATTGATAAACGGCAGAAATATACTGACGGAGGCGTAAATATAGTATATGTAAAAATACATGTATAATATATCCGTCTTTATAAATTTGTAAAAAACTTTTGAATTTATTGATCATAAAATACTATAACACAAGCTAAAGCTTCGTCATCTCTGAAAACAAAACTGCATTTTTATTAATTCAGTCTCATGTAGGTTACGAGTTCCACGTGTTAAACATGGCAAACCCGTATCTTCTCCCAAAACACTTCGAAGCGGTTTTCGTCATATACTCAGACCTTTTTCTGATTTATAACATTTACATAAGTGGCAGTGGTTTATTATTTGATTAATGTTTACCTGAATTACAAGCTGATTGTTCCAGATTTTATGCAGTTTCAAAACATTTAGAAATATAACTGGAACGTCAAAATGACCCTAGATGTAATTTCTAAATGGTTCAGCATGAACAATTATGATGATAAATCCGGTAAGTTAGAATCTAGGTTAATGGAAACTAAAATGAAAACAAACAAAAAATGATAAACAAGTACTTGGTTTGGGAACTGACTGAAAATGTTGACAATGATTTTTTTTTTCAGTATTGATAATCATCTGCAAATGACAATGCATATACGTTAAGTTTGTTAAAAAAGATAAACTGTAAAATAACTTTATTAAAATATAGTACTTATTATCTTACGCTTGAAATGAAAAATGTTTTACACTTCATACTTCATACATACTGACCTCATTAGATTACTGTTGTACTATTCTGGAAATAAATACGAAAACTGACCTTTCAAAAATTCATATCTTGCAGAAAACGAGCGGCAAAACTTGTTCTACAGAAACCGAGAAAACCACCTTTCAATGAATTATTTTCTTAATTTATTTGCCTCTCTTTTGATGACAGCAGTAAGTATCACACATCGATTTTCCTATACAAGTGCGTCAATACAAATACCACGGAATACTTCAAAGATGTAATAACATTTCTAAATTAAACCTCAGTTTCAATAGATTGCAAATCTGATATTTATATCTTCATTTAGTTCATAAAACAAAAAATACATTATGCAGCCACATTTTACAAAAGCTGTGATTTATTTGTTTATTGTTTCGCTAGTCTTAATGAGTCACTGTCACAATATTTAGATTTTATTACTAGCATAAACCAGGAGAATATAAATTAAATTATTATACCATTATTCTATCTTATCTAAAAGGGAAACACTGCACAAATTTAGTTTCGAATAAAAAAGAGAAAGCATGATGTAACGATAATCGAATTCAATCGATTTATCATCGGCGGCCGAGGTATGACGGCGACAATCGATTTTCATTTTTCGAGAATCGATGTTGCCGAGTGTCAAGGGAAGCTATTTTAACAGCATTACATTCTACTATAAAAAACATTAAATAATTGGATAAATAAGTGACTCAGAACTTTTTAATTTGTTAATTTGTTAAATCATGCAAACACCTTTTTGTTGTGATAATACCAAACCATAAGGGTGTACGTGTGTTAGACTTCTGAAAGTGTTTCCAGTTTATCTATGTTTACAATATTTCGATTATTTTCCGATAGTAAATTGAAATGCTCTCTCCGATTGAAATCGATAATTTGATTTTATTTCTGTACGATTTCACAGCACTATTGTGTGAATACATAACCAGCTCGAAAGAACCAGGTTCCCAAATTAGCACACTGATATAAAATTCTGTTTATATTGATCATGAACAAAATGGCATCACACGGCATTATTTTTACACTTGCTCTAATTAACGATTGTAGCTTAGCAAATTCAAATCACTGGTGAGATTGATAGTGTATACCATAGCTGTACAAATATATGTAATCATAGATTCTTTCTAATCTAGTGCCTGTACATATACTATGAAAAGGAAAGCTGTAGAAAAGCTAAGAATTTAAGATTGACAATCTATAATTAAAACATTTAAGTGTTTTTCAGATGATTAATTCTGCTTTGAACCAAATTGGTATTGCTTATTCCGGACCATTTTCGGAAATAAGGCGAAACCATCGTTGTACATAAGTGTCGCCAGACACGCAAATTTTGAGAAGATTACATGAAATTATAGATATGTCTGATAAGCAGTAGAAGTCCCGAAATAACTTCAATCTATCGCAAGTTTAATAGAATACAAATTAATCGTTAGATTATGATAAATGCACTTCAAGCATAGCTTCAGCAAGGAAGGTTATACAAACATGTCATGATAAAGTGCTTACAATAAATTAAATTTTAATACGCCAGCCATTAACATTAAAATAAGTGCAACTCACAACTAGCTTTTGAACTAAACTGGTCTCGTTTTCCAGAGCATATTGGGCATGTGAAGAGGTTCGGTGGGAACTTAACCAAAATATCTAATTTATCGGTCCAGACAATCAGTCAGTCTGTAAGCTAGGAAATCTTTATTGACTTATACTTTGTAATTCATATATAGGAAAAACATCGCACAAAATAGGTTTTTGAGCGAAAGATTGAATTTGTTGACAATTTCAATATTATACAAAAAGCTTGACAGCCTGTCTACATCAATTCTTTCTTCTTTTTTTCTCCAAGATATGCAGAGCTCGATATTCTTTATACACGCACGTTCATGCACTGGCTTCATGTCTTTTCTGGTTCGAGCTCCCATATCATGGGATTCTCTTCCTTTGATAGGGGAAGTGTTCGCACAGTCAAACTTTTCTGGTTTTTACATTACATTTAAAAATTAAACTGGTCAATACAGATTACTTTAGTTTATTTAAGGATGTCTGACTTCTCCAAATTTCCTTCACTTAAATTCCCTTGAGAATGTTGCATGGAGTTATGAACAATAAAGAACTTACGGTATCTTCCATTTGCTATCTGTTTTCTTTCTTCTGCACATGGTTCATTGAACCTTGTACAAACAGCTAAAATGAAAAGAAAAACAAAATTGTTAATTTATCATCAATGAAGATCATTCCTGAGCTTCGTTCCTGATTTGTTTCTTCAAAATGTCATTTTGTAACGAACTACATCTGTTTGACTTTATATATCATTTGATTTTAACGAAAATACTTGTTGTAAACCTGTAAACAGAACGTTTTTATTCAGGCACATAACTAATTAAGCAAACTCTTTTTACCTACTTAACAGGAAATTTCAGATGGACCTGGTCTCGAAATACAAAATGAAAATGAATACGGTATTTCGTTTTTTAATGAGAAAAAGTTGAATTTGTAAGTTCGACAACCTCATCTTGTGTTTGATACTTCCAGAGACCTTATATAACAATGTTATATAAGGTCTCTGATACTTCTTAATTTTCGGATACATAATGCAAAATTAACAATAAGTAATTTTTAATCGACAGAACGAAGGACATGGCAAAATCATTCAATTTTAAGAAAATGTCCAAATACAGAATGCGATGACACACCTGAACAATGGAATATGTTTTGGACCTAAGTCTTCTAGACAGATTGATATAAAATAATCTCTAATAGTATCTAAACGTCGACATAACTGGCATGACAGAGAAAGCGAACAGTACACAACACAGGTTGTGGTTAATATATATATTTTGTTTTGTTTTTACCTCAGCAAGGAATTGGGTGTTGACTTTATTTTAAAAAGAGTTATTTGTGTATAGAATAACATGCCTGTTAAAATGGACGTGGAATAAACATTACAGCTGAATGTTTAACTCATGGGTTTATTTTTCACATTTTTACAGGCCTTCCAATTATCCACTGAAAACCTTCATTACTGCCCAATTATATCACACTTTAGGGGTGTAATTATTGCTGACATTTTATTCTGTGCCGTTGTAAGACACAAATCAGGAATTATGCATAATTATATAGAGTTCAGACTTTAACGTACCGCCGGACCGTTAATTCCATAATCTATTATAATTAGTAAGTATTTCTTCGTCAGTTAAATCATCGTGACTAACTTATGGTACCATGAAGTAATGAAAACGATTTAATATCCTTCTTTATATCGGAAAATCCCATTTTTGTAAAAGTGGAATGTATTTCATTCTATTTGATAATTTTGAAAAAAAAAACAAACTGGTTCTCTGCAAATACGTGCAGCATTTTAATTGAAAATAAAAAGTTACAATCCAGGACAAAACTATTCGCTTTTTAATAGGTGTTGTATCATGTTTTTACACTGAGTGTTTCAAGACGAAAAGTTTCTTGCTGGTACTGAGGCAACAACATAAAGTTAGATAAATAACAAACAATATTAAGTTAGTCAAGAAAAAACTAATCTGCGTTTCTCGTCACGATTTTCAAAATTCTTTTAGTTTCAGTATTTTTTTAGAGAGCTAATTACGTTACTCCACTGAAGAAATTGGTTAAATTGGGAGAACCCTACAGCTTTTCTTTATAAAATATTCAAACACTGCTACAAAAGACATTTTCAAAATCGATTGAAAACATGACCAATTTCATTTTCTTTCCCTTGTTGTCACATTTATCACGCATGCTAGCGAAATTTAAGTCAGTACGATTGCTATAGAAATTCTAAACCATTCCTGTCAACGGATCCTGCATTTTCCACTTTGTCTAGTGATAAATTTGCCTGGGCCCTTGGCAGACATTATCTTGATTAATTAATAGTCTGTTAAACGTACACTCGACGAAATAGATGTGAACTCCTGTCGACAACTAGATTTCTTCTTTAATATTTTAGTAAAGGAACATTCCCTCAATGTCCTAAAGGTTACAATACCCAGACCTACCAAAACCTTTTACTAAAATTGCGGTACACGAGAGTCCGACCGGAAGAATTCATATGATACAAACGGTCCCCATAAGAAATTCAGTTTTAATTAGTTTATTAAAAAGATCATTTATTTTACGCATACACCTAAAGAAATGAAATGATTAACTGAAAAACAAAGATCATAGGCACTAGGCAAGATAAAGATATCGTTAAGAATCATCGACCGATCGGATGTTTCAAAAAATGAAAAAAAATCCCTAAAGTTCTATTCCCTTTGGATTTTAAACCCTTTCCCTGTCTGTTCCTTAGAAGTTGTCTAACAGCTGCTCTTGAATGGATTAAAAATGCTCAAATTTGAAAATATTTAAAAGCTACAAGAATCAACCGAATATTGGACATGTCACCAGAATTAGTATTTACTTACTTATAAATTAAACTCATTCTCTTCCAAATGTGTTTTCCTGAACTAATGATAATGGTGGCTTGGCAATAGTATGTCGTTCCTGATGTAGAGATACTCCTGCAGAAAGGTTTGTTTTGAAGCAGTTAAGATAGAATGAAAAAGAAAAATACAAAAAGTCAACAAAAGTAACATTTTTTACAGTCTAGACACTCCATTGATTGAATAAAATTTGGCATCTTATACGGCAGGATTGCCCTATTACATTTAATTAATTTTACCTTTAATGCACATTTAATTAATATCATGTATAATTAATATAACATTTTATTGATATCATGTTTAATTAATATATGCATCATTAATAAAGCCAGGACGAGATTCATCTACATGTCAGAATTGAAAAAAGATCTAAATAGATAATCTTTACCTGAATAATTTAATTTGTTTATCAATTATTTGTTTATCATTTAATTCGAATCTTTTTATTTTTTTATTTTTTTTGTCTTCTATTTTATTCTAACCTATTTATCATTCATTCATTTTCTTTTTCATTTCTTTGTTAATATTTTTTTTCCAAAAAGTTTACTTTGTTTTTTCATTTAATCATTTAATAATTAGTTTTTTTTTTCATTTGAATTTTCATTTTATTCTATATTATGTTTTATCTATCTTATTTATCATCATCTTTTTTTATTAAATCTATTTATCTATTTATTTCCTTGTTTAATTCTTTTTAAATATATTATAAAATTTGTTCATGAATCATTGAATGTTTTTATCATTTAGTTATTTAGTAAACAATGATGATCAAGCAAACATTTCGATTTATTGTGAGTACTACAGCACATCAATTCTTACATTCTATGATAAGGTCTGGTTTTCTCATCTGTTCCTTACATGTTTTCTCTAGAGAGCCATGCAGAATGTAAATATTCCATTCGGAGTCTAACTCTCACCGATCGGCACCAACTGCCTAGCAGTGCAAAGTAAGAACGCCTTAAACCACTCGCCCATAGCAACAGCACCAAAAAGGATGTGCCTATAACCGGCATGTAAGTGTCCACCTCACACCGCACCGGTGACAGGTGTATGATGTATGAAAACATCATGTAAGTTGTAAAATACAAATGTCGATACTCTCAGTGCCTTTGTTTCACAACTTAACCGCTAGAGGGTTGTGAAAACAGTTAAGTATGGGGAACTAACGTAGGTTTGACATGCCAACTGTCCATCAACACGCATTTATCAGCATCGTTCCTTATAAAGTCCCAGTCATAAATAACATACTCACTCTCAACTTAATTGCTTTTTTGTGAAACACTTGGTGCCTTTTGAGAATATTGGGAACCTTAGCAAAAGTAACAAATTTAGCATGCTAGATAAAGATAATAAATAAGTTAGCAGGATATTTCTTCTTTTTGCCTTGTTTCCTTATTTATGGGGAAACATTTAACGGACTGAGTGCGTGCAAAAGATAAAAATAAACTGGCTGTTCAATTTTTTACAGGAAAGGTTTGAATTCATGAGTACAGTAGTCTCATCTTGGGTCAATACTATGTGTCGATAATTTCCAAAGACGTACAATAATGTTGTGAATGCTTGAAACAAATCTTGCTTGCATCGATTTCCCGACTCCAGAGAAAATTGTACAGTAATGATAAAATATCTTATTTACATGAAAACTTTACAATAGCTGCTTCGTTCTTGGTTCAAGAGAAAAAGTCTCTCTGGGTCCCAGAAGAGGGTGCTTGATAGTGCACATGCAGTAAAAACTAGTAGCTATTTGGGATATGTAATATATATTTGCACACTATTTCGTTATGAACACTTGTATGTTGTATTATCAATGCACTTGTGATTGAGAAAGGACAGATTAAATAAATGACTAAATCGCTGATGACTTTGAAAACTAAGCCTAGAATATTCCAAACTTTGACGCTAAATACGGGGGGAGATCAAAAAGTTCTCGGAAAGGTTATCTCATTTTATTATTTTAAAGCGGTAATTATGAAATTTCTACTAAGTACAGATTGATTTAATGCAAATATATTTTCAAATTTTTAATAAATTCACACAAAAAAATAAAATAATCACGGTCACTATCGTGCAATGCCTATGGCCTTTGTGCTATCCATATAGGTCAAAAGTTTCAGTAAGATTGGAAAAATCTCAATGTGTTAAGTACTCTCAGTCTAAGAATTCTGGAGTATGAGATTGAGCGCGGAGCATATTCCTGGAGTTATTAGATGGAGTTTTAAATCATCGGGTTTGTCTTCTCAAATATTCCAATAGGTCCGTGCATAAGACTAACAGTTAAAAATTTCTTTCAAGTGCAATTCCCGAGTGTCAATTTTGCCTTGAAAAGAACTGAAACTTAAAAGGCTTTAAGCAAAACTTGCAGTCTAGACAATATTGAAATCTAAGTTATACATCTGTTACCATAAATGAATTAGTGAACATTTCTGTTAGATTCTGTGGCTGAGTACATTATGATTCTAAATTCGCTAGTCAGTTTTTCAGAAGACAGACTGTGTGTATGACTGATCTACAGACTGTCTGTAAAGACTCGATTCTTTCGAAAATGCAGAAAGACAATAAAATCATATACATTTTTATTTCCTTAAGCAGCGCATTAAAGAGTCGGGATCTATATTAATAGCTAAATAATCCAGTTATAACTGAACCGGAAAATCTAGCATATTACCTGAATACTTTTTGTTAAAGTTGATTTTAGACTACAGAGTTCTCATGTATAAGTACTAAGATTGATTTAACAATAAGACTTAAACTGATATTCTTGTTAGTTGGTGAGTTGTAATTTAAAGGATAACTCATTTTTCTTTCATAGACAATACTAGTAGAGATGTCCCAAAAATTGATATATCACTGTTGTTTAGACCTGACGTTTACAGATTCGTGTTTAATGTTGAGCCGCTAATAATAGTACCATAAAGTCTAGATGTTTTGATGAAATAATGGCATGCTGAATTAGATTCTTTTCAAAAACTAAACTGTTAGAATTAGTTACTGATCATATATCACATTTTATGGAATTTATTGCGAGCGAAGCCAAAGGCGTAGCGAAGCAATAAGTTCTAAAAAAATTGATACAGACCAATAACTTGCTTACAGTTTGTCACGTACGCACGTCGGGAACGTCCTCTGAAGTCTTGTTAAGACCGCCCTTTCATTTTGATTGACACCTCTAGCGCCCAAAATGATGTCGATTGCCTGTCAAGTTGTCACGAGGCTTTTTTCTACATGTACAGTTCAAACAAGTGTAAATTCAATGCAAGTAAACGATGGTTAGCGAAGCACATTTTATTTTTTTGGAAAATGAAGATTTTTATACAAGCAGCATTTTTGAGGAGTGCAATGTACATGGTATTAATGAAATCAAACTCAATAAAAGACAATCGTAGTTCATTTTATTTGATATTTTTCTTTCAAAATAAAGTATTTTTGTGTTTTCGTTGCTGAATTAGTTTTATTAATTTTTCACAATTTTTCTCGTTTTGTTTTCAGTTTATAATGCCCGTATGTTATTCTAGCTATTTTGCATAACTCCGCCCACATACCACATGTCTCGAGCTGTTCATATCAGAGGAAATACGTCATTTATTTTTTCATACAGATTATTTTATGGGATATATTTTTCAAATTTGAACTGAATATGGCCTCTCTGATTGGATAAGAAACAAGGGCAAACTGTAATAAGCAATGCGAGGTAATCTGTTTTGTCCAAGAAAATATCTGTAATAAGTAATGATGTATATAGTATATACACTTAGCAAGGTTAAGATGTTTATCTCCAATTTAGGAATTGAAGAGGGTCGTTATAGAAATATTGCAGAAGGTGACAGAAATTGAAGAGGGTCGTTATAGAAATATTGCAGAAGGTGACAGAAATTGAAGAGGGTCGTTATAGAAATATTGCAGAAGGTGACAGAAGATGAAGAGGGTCGTTATAGAAATATTGTAGAAGGTGACAGCCGATGAAGAGGGTCGTTATAGAAATATTATAGAAGGTGACAGAAAATGAAGACGGTGTAATTTGAATCAGGTTGAAACTGAATATCATTTCTTGTCACTTTGTCCAAAATACAGTTATCTAATAAAATATTTTTAAACGGTATTAATGTACATAGCCAAATATGGCAAAATTTAGAAAACTCATATCTACAAAAATAAATCAACTGTAGTTAAAATAGCAAAGTTTGTTCCTCTTGCAATGTACACTCGTAATGATAATAATATGAACTAATCGTGAGAATTGCTTATTAGATATCATCACTGATTCTATATTAATTGTTTTCCAGTAAGAATATCGTATGACAAGTTTGTGTTCCTTATTACAACAGAGTATTTATTAACAGCCATACAGCCATACTCTCCCTATATTTGTCCTATTTTTATAATATATTCATAATAATTTTGTAAAACATACGGCCACAAGTGTTCTGTCTGGCGAAACATGTTTATGCAAAAGAATATTTTGATTTGTCTTTTGGTGTGAATGAGTGTAACAAAAAACGCAGAAGTTATCAAATGATGACTGTTTAATTACTAGAATCATTTCGATTTATATCTGTTATATAAAGTGCGAGGCCACACATTATTAAATTTGGTCTGGTTTCTCAACTTTTTGTCTGGATATGTTAGCTAGTGAAATCTGCACAAACCAGAAACATTGTAAGACTAACAATACATTTTGCTCAGCACGCAAACTACACATCATGCCGTTCTTCTCAATACCATGCCTTAGTTGAATGACAGTTTAAACCATCAGTTTTCCTCGGTTCTAAATTGGATTCTTTTTCATGAAGCATTCGGGAAATTTTGTTGAGATATTAACTGTCAACTTGGCAAAAATATTTTTTAAAGTCTAGACACCATTCAATCCATAATTCCAAAATAATTATAAAAGATGATCCCTTTGTTCTCTTTCGTTATAGGAAATGAATAAAATTGCCTCTAAGTACAGGATCAAACTAAATGGCTATCAAGAAAGCATTCTGACATAAAATATCTTGGCATCAAGTGTTTACATTTATTCCTTATTGGCAATTTCTGAAGACAAACAGTTATCATCTTTAATGAATTTTCTAAACCTCGACATAACGCAACAACTAAATATTATGTTAATTGGGGAAAGGTATTGACAACAGTGATATCATAATTAAAGTCCTATAACCAATGATTAGAAGGCATACGCAAGGATGAATTCATCTACTTGCCTATCAGCGAAGTGACTGTTTAATTACTTTACACTACACAGCTTTTGGTGGCGTCTTTTTTTTGTAATGGATACCTTAAGTTTCTCTGTACCACTCGGATATCAAATCATGTCATGCAGATTTTTGTTTCAGAAACAACAAGGAGTTGGTAACTGGTCTTATTCAGACGTGGTGTAAAGAAACAAGTCACTCTTCTTCCAAAGAAACCTGAATATTCTAGCTTAATTATATTTAGTTTTGTCAATTTTCGTTTTATGATAACTGAAATTTTAAAAAGTCATAAACCGTACAAAGGATAAAACATTTGACTTCTTAAACGTGAAGTATTACATAAATCGTTCGGCAAGACAAAAGAAATTCTTGCCGAAATAGTTAAACCATCTTATAGGTAGGATCTATCTTCTAGCAATTCATGTTTTCTTCATTTTTGTCACTATTAAAACGAACATTCTCAAGATAATTAATAATCTCAACAGACACACATGCACGTGCGCACGCACTCGTACTTCCGCCCTAGCCAACCCTAAAATTCAAACAAACAATCAAGAAACAACTTTTATAGAAACGTTGTTTAAACAGAATAATTAGCTAGTGGGGTTTTTTTTTCGATTTGTTTTTCAATGACAAGATTTTCAGCCTCTGCGACAGAACAAACATATTAAGTTACAGAAACTAACGGAATGTTAAAAATTTCAATTTTTCCCGTGTGTCACAAGCTGCCATGATATTCTCTCCTTACTACGCAATTCCAATGATATCAGTATTCTGTTTCAAGCACTTTAAACACATCAAAAGCACCCGAACTATTCCATCTTATGTTGTTGTTGTTTTCCCATCAAAGTATGCATTTAATCAGGTCCCTTTCCCGCCGACAGAATTTCCAACACATCATGCCAGCAAAGTTTGATTGCCTCATTTTGTTTTACTTATATCAACGATGGTGAAGCGCGACAGTACGATGGTGACAGTACGACAGTACGAAGGTGACAGGACGATGGTGACAGTACGATGGTGAAGTGCGACAGTGCGATGGTGAAGTGCGACAGTACGATGGTGACAGTACGACAGTACGAAGGTGACAGGACGATGGTGACAGTACGATGGTGAAGTGCGACAGTACGATGGTGAAGTGCGACAGTACGATGATGAAGTGCGTCAGTACGATGGCGAAGTGCGACAGTACGATGGCGAAGTGCGACAGTACGATGATGAAGTGCGACAGTACGATGGTGACAGTAAGACAGTACGATGGTGACAGTAAGACAGTACGATGGCGAAGTGCGACAGTACGATGGTGAAGTACGACAGTACGATGATGAAGTGCGACAGTACTATGGTGAAGTGCGACAGTACGATGGTGACAGTAAGACAGTACGATGGTGACAGTAAGACAGTACGATGGTGAAGTGCGACAGTACGATGGTGACAGTACGACAGTACTGTGGACTGTGCTTCGCGCTCGGCGTTCTCAGGGAGAGCGCGCTGGCCGTAACGGAACACTGTAATTATCTAACTGTGAAAACTGTGTGGTTTATCTTAAATGCTGAACACGATATTAATTCTTGAACAATTCTATATGGCACCAACTTTTTCATCAGCAGTTATGTTTCTTTAACGTTAATAAAAATAAAACTATCTAAGTATTAGATGTGTAACTTAATCAAAAATCAAAAAGAAGGTTGGTGTTATACAATAACGCACAAACATGATGTATTATATCCATACTGTAGACTCAGCCATGATCTAAGACTCATCGATGCCGCTGAAAAATTCCTAACAGTTATTCATACATATCCCCTCTATGTGTATCCCAGGGGGTGTCTGGTTACGCTCTTGGCTCCACAAGATAGTCTTCAAACATGCAATGTGCTCAATTACTGAGGTTAACAATTTCTTTGACTTCTTTCGACTGCCCAAGACGAGCTCAAACGAGATTGTTTGTCAGCCTCGTTCCTAATAAAAACACATTCCAAATCATTATTTTTGCTCAGAATTTGTGTAAAGAATACTAAGCTAAGAACGTATCAGTTAAGACAACGCAACAATGCTGTTTATGTGACAGGGCAATATAGTAGGCAACGCAACAATGCCAGTCATATAACACGGCTATGTATTAGACAATGCAATTATGCTATTTATGTGACAGGGCGATAAAGAAGACAGCGCATCGATGCTATTTAAGTAAATGGGCCAAGCATTAGACAACGCTACTTATTTTCCTGTTAGCATTGCTGCATTGTCGAATATATTGCCCTCGTTGCATTGTTTAATATATTGCCCTGTTATATTGTCAGTGCCATTTCATGATTGCTTTTACCACAATAAATAATAATTAAAGTTAAAACTAAAAAGATTGTTAAAACTTTCATAAAAAACAGATTTGATCCAATATATCTCAATTCTTTTGTTTCAGCTCTGTCTATACATTTCTGAAGATATATTACAACTTTATACAGTTTTACAAAAATAAACATGTATGTGTGGGTCGAGCATGAAAACCATCGGCGTCAAATTGCGTTTACTGACCTCGTTCTAAATTTAAGTGACTGTTCGAAATACATTTTCTTATCTAACAGAAATTCAATAACACGAGTGCGGCTGTCTTGTTCTTGATATTATATCAAAAATAGAAGTTTTGTTTTGAACTAAATTGATTTTGGTTTATAACATTTATGGCTTGCGAATTGTATTCAGAAATTTTAGCCAAAAACAAACGAATTTTGTCGTCTAGACACGGATTTAGGCTACAAGATAGTCAATGTCTATTATATTTTTTGTTATAATATGAATAAGGGAAACATTGGAAAGGTTTCGTCTCTGAGCCAAAATGAAACTAAATTGTCTAGTTTCTCCGTGATAATTGATCTATAGGTCATTTGTCCTTCACCTCTGAAGCAAGTGAGGAAGTAGTCAGTCACTTGCAGAGAAATTGGTTCGTAAACTGGTTAGGTACCTAGGAACACTGGTCAGGTGGACTGACCGCCAGGATATGACCTTAGCTGTTAAACTGGCGTTAAACCCAAATTAAACCAAACCAAAGTAAATTTTCATAAGGCAGACTCTTATCTGTTTCCACGCGAGTTTATCCCCCAGTAATTTCTAAAGCTACAGACGTGTAATTTTCGTTACGAATGTATTTTTTCTTAATTCGTAACACTTTACAGTAAAATAAAAACCTTCTCTGTTCAGAACAAGTTAGCAAACCTTTAAAAAAACAACGCTATAAAAGCATACATATCGCTGACATAAGAAAACCCGGAATGTAATCAAAACTGAGAAAGCAGACTGTTAAGTGGCAAAAATTAAAAACAAAAACATCAAAAACGGGCCAATAAAATATTGATGGGACGATCAAATATTCGCATCATTTTGGGCGAGTCCAACTGCATCTTTTTTTTTTCCATACTAGAAATCAGGTATGAGGATAAGGCAGATTTACTTGGTGTCAATAAACGGCTTTATTACTGACCTATATAGAGAAGTGACATTTTATTTGACATTTGAGTCCGTTGGTCTGTAACATACTTCTCAGCTACTGCGCATATTATCTTCTTAATTAACCCCCGGAACATAATGCTGCTACCATATTTTGATCTGATGGTGTTTAAACAATAATTATCATTTTCTCATAGATCACTTGATTTTTTTTCTCACATTTATAAGCCAGTAGTGAATGTACCAAAGACCTGTCACATGTCTCATGCTGTGTCTGACTGTTTTTTTTTTTTTTTCACTTTAGGAGAGTCGTTCGATTGTAACATCAAAACTCTTTTCAATAAGAGAAAAAACAATACCTTGAAAACACTGGCAAATCTTTGAAATGTTTTTATACGACGAAAAAGTAGGGCCTTGTTTTATCATTTTCAATACCCTAGTTTTCGTGGAACAAGTGGGTCAAATTGATAAGAATGGATACGTGCAGCAATCAGTTCTGACCTAATCCAGTTTTAACATACCATTTGAAACAAGCAAGCTGTACTAGTTTTTCACATTTATGCACTCTGTGATAATTTTTTTCAGTATTACAGGTTTTTCGAACAAGGTCGTAGATTTCTTCCTGCATACCTTCTGACCGACTTTACAATAAAGAACAATAAAAATTTCTCTGTTTGGTCAATTTATTTTCAAGTATCACAAAAACAGTTCAATAATGTAATGTATCATAATAATAATAATAATAATAAAAATCACAGATCGCTTGAAATTAACTAAAATATACTGTGTCAACAAATACGTACATTGTTACAGACAACAAAAGCACAAACACTGGTTCTGAGTGAATGAAACCCTTGTTTTAGACTCTGTGTACCACATTACCAAAGTTATTTGTTTCAAGCTATGTTTAGTTATATATAATATGATATAATTGTATAGAATATAATATATGCATACAAGGAAAAAGAATATATAAATTACTTATGGATTACCTTTTAATAATGGCCATCTCTGAGTTAAGGGCTAATTACATATCAAGTTGTTTTTTCTATAACGTTTTAGATTTAATTGAAGGATTTCAAACTGGTTTAGTCAAGTTTTCAAATGTTTCAAAAGACGAAACCATTTACTTTGCAAAGCAGTGCCATATAAAATGATGAAAATTAAACTTATTAGACAAGACTTTTTCTTGTCAAGACAGGAATGCATCTGGTTTGACATTTGTCAAGTACCATCAAAAAAATTCTTGTTCAAATCACCTTTAAAATACACATGTAATACTAAATCACCATCTTAATTTCAAATTAAACTTTTGTGATACACATTTTTTAAAAGTTTTTTTTTTTAATTTCAAGATTCCCTGGAGTTTTTCCAAAATAAATTTTAAAACCTCAACAAAGGCCATCTTAAAATCAATGGATTGCCTGATAATTTCAATTATCTTTCCCTGACTGTCACATTCATCACTTGCGTTTTCTAATGTATTTCAAGCACATAGGAAACAAAACTGTAGATCTGTCATCGTCTGTATCTGCATATTCCATTTAAGTGCTATGATAAATCTTTTCAAGTTCCACACAGACAAGATCTGCATTCAACACTAATGAATAATTCATAATTAAAAGTTCACTACCATTTTATAAAACAGGATGCATGAAGCTGAATCCAATACATATTTTCTCCATTTGTTCAGGGCAAATCCTGCATTATTCCCCAAGCTTTATTTATATGACCAGGTGTATATCCCTTACATAATAAAAGAATTCTCTATAACAAAATAATTTCTTTAAATGCATTATTAGCATCAAAATACAAAATATCAAAGACTCTTATAGATATCAGGCAGAACATATTTGAAAAGGCTAAATAAAATATTAAAGAATACAGACATCTTGTAGCCATCAAAACACAGCTTAACTTTCCTTTGAATATTTTTTTCTATTCACTTTATATCTGCTTCTTATTAACTTGAACTGTAAAAGTTGTGCCACTACATTAACATTTCTGACAGACTGAAATCTGACCCAAGATTCATTCAAAGTTTGTGTATAGGACAGTAAAAAGCTCTCCAAATTATTGAAAGAAATTCACACTTTCTACTTCTTCGGGGACCAGAATTTGTATTAACGCAAAGAAAACATTTATTACATTTTTGTTTGACACAAGCTTCCTCAAAACATTCAGAAGTATACAATTTCAACACTTAGGCCTAAAATGCAATAGACACAGAACTTTATGTTACACAACATGTATATGAATGAGGCTTAGCTACTGTAGAAATAGTATTACAAGGTTATTAATAACTTAGCTAACATCTACGTAATAACCCAAAGTTTTCAAAGTTCATTTAGTGAAGCTTGTTCAACATTAAAGCACACTGTTCTAGAAATGATTTATTTTCTTTGGATTTATGTAGGTGCAAGTTCCTTTCACCAGTTAAAATCATCTGATTCTTTGTCACTGTCACTGAAATAATACACAGGAAAATACTGAGTACAGGGAATTTTTTAAACTCATATGATGATTTTCCTGTTCATAATTTTTATTTTTGAATATAAAATGTCAACCAATTAATTTACGACATCCTTTCTTTTTTTCACTGGATGAAATTTCTTTCAACTTTTTTTAAATTGTAACTTTAATCTAGAGATATCAACCTTAAAATTTAAAATCACTATATAAAATTCAATGTTCTATGTGACTTCATCTATTTTTTTATTGGTATAAAGTATAATTAAACCTTTTCTTGTGTTTCAATGAAAGTTATGATATTCAAAAGGAAAAAATACCTTTTAACTTCCTCTGTCAGTGAAACATCATCATCTAGCTGTGAGGCAGTTCTCTCAGACTACAAAAAGAGATACAAGAATTTTTAGTGCCCAAAAATTAATTTTAACCCTTATTTTCTTGAAATTTTGTAATTTTTCCTATAGACATATCAGGGTGTGTTGACCATATCTTGTCTATTTGCTTTAATCTAACTACTATTACAGTAAATTAATGACAGAGAAAACAAATCAAATTCTAAATATTTGTGTGGGATTTCATAAGAAAAACAAGTTCTGGCAAGACATACCAACAAAGGGAAGTAACCTATCTAGATAGCTTCACATTTTGCACAGGCTTTTACTGAAACAGATAATAAATCTCTTGCCATTCCTACAAGCAGATACTTAAATTTACCTCTTGTCTTTGAGGTTTTGGCTCAGATTTCTGTTGTTGTACAAGCTCCATGTATTTCTTCATCACTGGGTCAATCTGATCTGACTTGTCTGATTTTTCGTCTGCTGCATCTGCTCTATCATCAGCCTGAAAGATAATATAAAATGTACATGTAATATCTGAAATTAAACCAGTCTATGAATTTAAAACAATTTCATACATTTCACATATAAATGCAGTCTGTCCAGGGTCAATGAGATGCAGTCTTCTACAAAATCATTAGGATCTTTAGCACTTTCTTAGTAAAATGAAACACAATAAATGTAAAATGAATCTCTTTAAATGTGTTAAGGCTGAAACCTCCATTGATTTAAAAAATAACCATTCTACAAAAATTTTATCTTCAGTACAAAAAGAAAAAATAATAATAAATAAGTAAAAATTTGGAGAATGGTGTGCATGTTTGTCAAACTCAGTTAGGTAAAAGAGTTTACGAAATAAACCTTCAACTCAGATTTTGACAAACAAAACATTTATCTTACATAAAAACAGAAGCTATTGCTTTCCAATAAATTATTTTATGCACAAGTAGAACTAAGAATGTAAAAATTAAAATTCATATCAATGGTCAAAATGACTAAAATCAATTTGCAATGATCTTAACTCTTATAAAAAAAAAAGTACCCACTTTTTTTTATTTTGATATATTCAAAACAAAACAGGAAACATTCACTCACATTGCGTAAAGTTGAATTTTTTTACCTGACCCAGTCAAATATTGAATTTACAACTATACTGGAAGGTATATCTTCATATAATTGAATCCTACAAGTGAAGTAGAAATTCTTAATTATGTGATTTCTGAAAACTCCCTCTTTCAGTATTTACCTGGTAAGACTGTCATACATTTCTGAAATTTACTACAAATATAACTTTCAGCATAAAAACTTACCTGTTTATCTTGTCCACTCTGTAATTGTTCCAAAGCTTTCTGTTCTCTCTCCCATGCTTCTTGTTCTTTCTTCTTTCTCTCTTCTTCTTTCTTCCTCTGTTCTTCTTCCCATGCCTCCTGCTCTCTTTCTTTCTCTATTCTTGCCTGCTCCTCTGTAACATGTGCAAGCTTATTCTAAATATCATAAACTCCACTGAATTATCTATATATACACTGATATTAGTTTATTATGATATCAACATATACAATGTAATAAATTTATCCTAAATAATCTGATAATGTAATATGTTATATACCGGTATGACCAACAAGATGAGAAAAAGGGCACTTGGACATAATTTGAAAAACTGACCTTTTTACTAATTGTGAATGAATGATATCCCAGGATTATTTTCTGAAAGTTTCAGCTTCCTGCATAGAACAGATACGATATCCTATCATGCTGCTGAGAAACATGATGCACAAAATTGATATTCCTTAAGATAATGTCACATATTCAAATCTGACATCAGATTCTATTCAAGTTCTGGTTGGCAATAAATTAAAAAGGAAGGTTTTATATATTTGGCTTTATTTAGCTATTTTATTGTAAATTTTTTTGCCTTTTCAGTGTATCCAACCTTTAAAAAACTATAAATGTTGTTATTAAACAGTGCGTTTCATTCAGGTAATATCATTTTTTGACATCAGAAAGAACTGTCTCCAGAAACTGTTTCCACGGTAATGGCAATCAAGAAGTTTTATACAAAATAGGCCTTTTTATGAAGAACAAAATTCAGGCTATCAATTTTTACTTCAACTTTCTTTTTGAAGAGGATGAGAAATTTGTTGTATATTGCTGATTTTCAATTCAGTTTATTTCAGTAGTAAGACAAACATCTGAGTGCTGTTTTTTATGTGTTGTCAGTCATATATTATATTACAATGGGTGACCCTGTGCTCTTTGAGTGGGAGTGCTTTTTATTTATTTTTAGCTTTTTTTTTCTTTTTTGGAGGGTAGAGGGGAGGTCCTTGAAAAAATTTAAGTTCATCAAAAATATCCCACAAGCAAGTCAAGTACAACAAATCTTTGTTACCATAAGCTGAAACCATTTACGCTGCTTTATCATAATTAAATGATTCCCAATTTTTAACAATCTGGTATGTGACTAAGACAGTAACATCATATTTAGCTTAGCTGTTACCCTTGCACAATGCAGCATGCAGAATAAGCCAATAGGTCACTGATAACAATCTATAAACACAAACTACTTATTGCTTATCCCATTTATTCATTTTAAAAAGAAGAATCAGTTTTATAAGAATAAAAAAATGACATACCTTGAATAGTAGTACCTCGATAAATCATTAAATAATGAAGTACAATATTCTCCATGTTCTATATCATGAAACAACAAGCTTGTTTCTAACTCATGTGAGTTATGTTTCTTGCTTTCTGCAGACTGCAACCTCAGCTTGCAGAATTTCCTTTATTGATTGGGTAATTGCAACAAGATTGAATTACAAGGGAGGTAACCTGATCTGCCTAATCAAATGTCTTTCATCTTTTACTCTTACTTCCCCTTCATAAAGCAGAAGACTCTGTCTGATACACATACTGGTCTGAATTTCAGCAGATGTAATTTCATCATTATCTCATGTTACTTTTGGATTTAGTACTGACTTTAGTTGCATGTATTTTCTTCAATTGAAAAACAAAATCTTGAATGGTATTTCAGTTTTAGAAACAGGCAGTTTAACTAGTGAAAATATGATGGACACACAAGTTCCAGAACAACTCCTTTAGGACAGAAAATGAAACTGAACATTCTCTGATAAACATTTTGTGATAGTAGTTGATCCCTAACTGAAAACTTCAGGCACTGACAAGTCAAAATGATTTACCAGTCAAGGGCCTTAACTTCTACAGGAACCAGTCTAGACTGAGTTCCCCTAAGAAGGAATTTAATTCTGAATACCAAATTCTGTTAAGGCATGTGAATATACAACAATCAATGTCCTCTTTATATCAAAATGGCAAGGAAAACCCAATCATATGCTCTTTTTACTACATAAATTTTTTGTATCATGTTTTGATAATAAACTTGGAACTGGTCTAAATAACAAAAATTTTCTAAGTTACAAAATTTTTTCTACACATACCAGTCTTCCAAGCATCATCTAAGGCCTGGAGTTTTCCATTCTGTGTCAAGTGACATTGGAGGTAGTCTGGAAGGTGGTGGCTGAGTTACATTCCCTTGTTTCTGGTTCAACTGACATGGGAGGTAGTCTGGACAGTGGTGGAAGAGTACCCTCCCTTGTTTCTCGTTGACTGGAACTTGGAGGTATTGACACTGTAGACAAAACTAAATATATTTAACATTTATCACAGCTATTTCCTTCAGTTACTTGAATAAAAATGTTATCTATGGAAACACTATAAAGTTGGAAAGGGTGGCAAGTTTAAAACTTGAGTAAGATTATTAAGGCAGTTCAAATATCATCAGCTTTGACCAAAGACTTTATTCAAAGACTTCACTTTTTAAGAGAAATAAAATGCAGTTTTTGACAATACCATTTTCTTTAGGTGAGTTTCCGCCATCACTGGAGGGGTCTGCCTGTACTACCATAATACTAGGTGACCCTGGCCTAGCCTCAAGGTCATCTACCGTGATAGGCCGGGGCTTCTCTACACGCTCACCTCTGTAAGTTGTAATAAGCAATTCTGTCAACTATTTTCATTTTTTCTTATCATACATTTTTACAACAAATCTAAATAATATCTCTTCTTTATGAAAAACAGTTAATGCATGTGGGAATAAAACTTAAGATAAACGTAACATACTTTCTGTTAAATTAGAAACCAAACATTTATATAAGAAAATGATATTTTAGAGCTAGTGACCCTCAGGGTTTAGCTTAAAAACCATTCTTCTTTTAAACAAAAGGTTATTCAAAATGCCATTTCATAAACACAAATTTATGCTTTTATATGGCTTGAAAACAGAAGAAAAAAATCAAGCTAGTAGCAGGGTTCAAACTAATTACTCTTGTTTAAAATGATAAAATGCTAACCCTTTAGTCACGGTGCTGCACTTAAATTATGATATATGGTAAAGTAAATTTCTACCTTTTTAATATTTTCTTTTTTAAGCACTGGTAAATGATATGAGAGCTATATGACAGCTATTACTCAAATTCTCCTTATAACACTGAACTCTGACTTACCCCTGACTGTTCATCTCATCATCCGAGACATCTGATAGACTAAACTTGGGTACACCCTCCTGGGATGACTGTTTCTTTCTGCTGTGTGAAGAAGATCCTTTTAGCTCTGTTAAACTGTCTGTAAAAAAACATGTATAAATGTTGTCATTTACAAATCATTTATAAGTTCATGATATATATAAATCAGTGCAAAAACCTAGAATTTGGTTTCAACAGAAACTATCAATTCTATTGTTGCACCTACTGCAAATTCAATTAGGTACCTGCCTAATTAGCAACTGCAAGTAATACAAGGGAAGAATGCAAAAAATGTTCTAAGTGTTATAAGATAAAGAAGCAGATAGGACTTTTTCGTTTTCACGCCTCAAAAAAAATCTTTGGTCTGATTATTATTTAAAATCATGATATTTATGGTTTTAAAAACTTCTTGATGGAATGCATTTGAATTGCAATTACGCAAATCATGCTAGAATGAAATTACAGTCCTTCAAAAACCTTCTTTGGATCCTTTTGTAACTTTTGCTTATAACAAATGATGCAATAAATAGAAAATTCAACTCTGAAATAATTGTATACCCTACTGCTGATCTGAAGAATCAAGATTTGACTGTTTTTTAAGAATAAGCCAAAACAAAAAATAGATTAAGCCTTTAACATTTTTTTAAAATTTGTAAACCAAAGTTAAAATATTTTCAAACTAGACAAATCTGGCAAATATACCTGTGCTTACATCCCCATCCTCAGCTGATGTAGTTTTAGCCTGGTGATAAGGAGTAGAGGACAGTGGTCTTGCATTAGATATGGGACTGGCAGCTGGGGATGGCATATGGTGACCTTTGCTCGCTGAAATACACAAGTTTCCACACATAAATTACATTTTATATATTAATTATTAGTTAACATTAAGGAAATTAACTAGTTAACAATACAGCTCATTTTACTTCAACAAAAACTTTCCTACTAAAATTTATTTAATCTCAATGTTGATCAGAATCATATACATGTACACTATATTTAGTTATGAAATATTTTGGCAGTTCCGAGAAAAATATTTTAATAACGGTATTTTCACCGAAATTTTTGGCAGGAGATTTAAGTGTGAGATGTTTATTATCCACTTTTAGCTACTTGCTACAACAATAGCAAGTGTGCTTCATTCACAGAAGAAAGAGATGTTTCCAATCAAAGCAATAGAAACTTCAACAAAAGGTAAAAAAAAAAAAGGAAGTTTTTTTCACTTCATTTCAATATAACCACAGATTTCCCAGATATTGAGATATATTACATACCAGATCTTTCTGACTGGGATTTTCTGAAGGAATGCCTAGTTGGGTCCGGTATTGAGGCAGGATTTGTCAGCTGATAGTGAAAATCTATGTAGGCTTTCTCCAAGTTCTATAAATAAAGTTCAGATAATAAGACATTTATACAAGGCGTCAAAGAGACCCATCATATTAAAAAAAATCAACAGCACCAATATGTTTTCTTAGAAAAACAAACATTAGCAATCTTCACTTATTCATGTATATATTCATTGAGAAAAAAGGTTGAATATGGTAAAAATTTGTAATGACTGGTAGAGACCTAAAATCAGACTTACAACTTCACTGGAAGGTACATGTATTCTGTCATTTATATAAGACTATTTCTCCCAGATATAAAGGAAATCTATGTCACTTCTACATTACATGCCTCCTGAATATTCATTGTGTTTTCAGTATTTATCTTAACTGTCATGCACCTTGGCCTTTTGGACTGAATGCCACAAAGTATTAAATCAAAGTTTCCACCAAATAAGAGCACTTGCCATAATTCATGTTTTAAAGGACATACAAATATCAGTTTGAAAAACGTGTTTAAACAAGAACACACCAATTGAACTTTTCATGGAAGTAATTTTCCTGTTTACTTGAGCTTTTCAAAACTGTTACAAATAAACTTTTTTTGCAAGTGAGCTAATCTACATAAACATTTACTGTGATTCAAACTGTTAAATGTGAAAGGATTATTATACACAAGCTTACCTGAGCCTCTTTCTCTAAACTTTTCAATCTATATTTAGTATCAGCAATAATGTCTGCTGAATGGTTTGACGATTCATCTCCGTCTGTTGTAAAATCTGTAGAAATCTTGGGTGCACTGAAGTCATCTAAATCTACATCATTGTATACATCATCTCTGTCAACTGTGGGTGGGGTCTTACTCCTGCGAGCTTTACGACGACCTCTCTGTGAAAGTTCATAGTCACTATCATCACTTACTGCTGTGACCTTTGACCTTCGAGATACGTTAAAAGACACAAGTCTGGAAGAAACATCAAATCACAGGTTGTCCATTTTAATTTAAAGACTTAAATTAATAAACTGTAGTGATATAAGGAAGAACACTGTCAATACAAGAAACAGTATTATATCATATATTTTCATTCAGTTTACTTTCATATCTGTATGTATAATGAATATGAATACTTATTTTTTTGGAGTATTATAGCTGTGACTGACTGTGAAATCCCACAGGAAGCAGACAGAGGCACTCATGCTAAACATGAATAAATGCCATGGATAGCCATGTATGTAGAATGCAACCCAGTAGCCAAACATCCCAAATAGTTAATGTATATCTGTATCTACATTTATTTTACTCTTGGAGGGTATGCTGAAAAGCTTGACCATTCAATTAGAAAATCCAGTAAAAACAATAAATATAAGTTTTGGCCAACATTGAAGTCCTAAGAAGAAGTGTAAGAACCAATAGCCAGAAAACAAAACAAAACAGGCCAGACTGAAAACTTACAGAATGGTTGCCAAATTGCCTAAAGTCTGAAAATAAATTAGAGTATTCATCTATCCCTTGGGAGAATTCATTATTCTTAACTTCAAAATTACTCGTTTGAACAGTATATCAACAATAGACCATAGTCATTTCAAACAATAAATGATGTTATACAGAAATTGAACAGCCAGAAACCATTACTGAATATATTTCTGACTTATTTTCATGACCTATTGAAGGTTTGTGACACCAAAAAGCTTTTAAAGCTTGTTTCATCTTAACCATGTTATCACCTGGGTCACTGCTAAGGAATAAAAGTTAGTGGCTGAATATTCAATTCAGTTAAAACAGCAAGCATTTTGAAGTAATTTTTCCCATAAATTTTGAAAGGAAGTGTCAGTTTCAAATATTTTCAAAAGTTTAGAAAGTTGAAGCCAGTAGCTTTTTATGGCAGCTGTAAACTTAAACTTACCTTGAGGTATCAGCATCCTGAGGTTTTCTGTAGACTTCATTGTGAAGAGCTGAAAAGGAAAGAAAAAAAGAATAAAACTTTGCATGCTAATTTCATCTCCAGCTACTGTCAAAATATTAATGTCAACACAAAAGACATTTTCAATTTTTGCAATTTACAATTTCTGTAGATCTACTAAAGTTCACCATAAAAAAAATCTGTAACAAGTGAAACCTGGAAAAATCCATCTGCCACAAGCTGGGTTTGAACTCAGCTACCTTCGATTACTAGGCTGACACTACCTAGTCACTATGAAAGCTAGCTGATAGGAAAGGGTGTAGAAGTTCCGTATTATACCTCTGTTACACAAGTGCTCTCGCCCAAATTTATTTTAAAGTCAATTTACCTTTCTGAGTATATTCTAGAGTTTGTTTCACATCCACTAACTCTTGACCCATTTCTTTCATCTGTAATGTCTGAGCCTCAAACTGTCGTAACAACCTGTCATCCCTATCAGCTATCTGTAATCCAGGGTTCTTTTTGTAAATCACAGAATTTTAAACAGAGACATTAATTTTATTCTAGCACCAATTTTCTGTTCTAAGTTCAAAAAAATTGGTTCATACGGCACAATTCTGAAATAAAATGTCAAACTCTGCACTAAAATATTCTTTGCTATTGGAACAAAGAAAAGTTTTTGCTTATGTATGGAGTTTACTTAACAAAAGGCAATGACATCCATTACTTTAGGAAATTTTAAACAATTTGCAATAAACACCTCTTTCCTTTGTCCTAATTTATTATAGCTTCTTTAAACTTTGTAACCTTCACATGCTTGAAAAGATATGCAACACTGCAAGTGTGAGGCCTGTGTACATTGTTCATATAATTCGGCAAAATCATTTGTTCAAAACACACTAAAACACAGAACATTTAATCAGCTACCGCATCCCTACTTACACAGAGTTTAGGAAGAATGATTCTGTACAGTGCAGAAAGGCTGACTAATAATAACATAAAACAAGCAGAAACAGTATCATACATCATCATATCTCCTGGCACTTCTAGGTCGATGCCTATCATACGGTGATCTGTCATGTCTGCTTGATTCCTCCCTATCTACATACTCTGATATGGCTGTCGGTCTTCTTAACTCTCTCAACAATTCTTCTTGACCTAGATAATTGAAAACAAAGAACACTAATCAACCTTATCAATGCTGTCTAGTAAACATAAAATGTTGCCAAAATATTGAACCAAGTATTCTACAAATGTGTATGCTAGTATGCAACAGTATTCCACAGTCCCATTTCATATCATTTCAACAAGAATATGACTATACCTTAACTTTAGGTTAAAAACTATTATACTGGGTATGAAAACAGCACAATACTTCATTTATATGGAAAACATGAAAATTTGAAATTAACTGTAACTGCATAAAAATACTTTAACAATTATACTAAAAATACATGGATGTAAATACTTACGTATTCTTTCTCTCTCATTCAGCTGCATAATTTCAGCCATTCTCCTGTAAAATACACAAAGTGTCTATATTATCAGACAAAAATATCTTTCTTTATTAAAGAATAAAGCCCTTTCCTATAAATGATTTCAGTAATAAAATGATTATCAATTTGCCTGATAAGTATAGTATTTGGCTTACAGCTACTTTGAAAAGAATCATTTCAAAATGCCTCAAGTACAGATCTGTGCTCTTCAGTTTCAATATGCTTCAAGTACAGATCTGTGCTCTTGAGTTTCAATATGCTTCAAGTACAGATCTGTGCTATTGAGTTTCAATATGCTTCAAGTACAGATCTGTGCTCTTGAGTTTCAATATGCTTCAAGTACAGATCTGTGCTCTTGAGTTTCAATATGCTTCAAGTACAGATCTGTGCTCTTGAGTTTCAATATGTTAAAGAACTGTGCTTTGAATGGTTTAAGTCCAAAATCTCTAACTCTTACGTCTTCAAGTTCTCCAATTCTGTTCTAAATGTTATATTCTGGTCCTTGATAGCTGCATAATCTGCCATCTGGAATAAAATTGATGCAATAACTCTACAGCCTGAATTTCTACAATATTTAGAATTCAAATTTCAATCAAGTTTGTTCATATAAAAGTACATCAAATTATATTGTTTGGGTTTTCATTATGTACCACTTACTATCACCAAAACAAATAGGGCAAATGATTAATTAGGAAAAGCAATTAGTTTAAACTTTATGTGTGATTTGTTTGGTATAGGTAGCAGGAGAACATATCAATGCAAGGCTGAACTTTCAGTAAAGGCATTTATATCTATAAAATGTATTTTGGTAGGAGTGGCATTGCCAGTACAATTTTAGGGATTAGTTTTCTTTCCTTGTATCCAAAGATGTTCTCTCTATAAACATATGCTTGACAATGGTAAGTATTTTTTCAACAAACTTACATCTCTTAATTTTGCATTCAGGAACTCATTATGTTTTGTAGCATTCACTTCTTTATGTCTTGCTTCTTGCAGCAATGTCTGAAAGAAAATCACAATTAAATCAATTGATTTAACTGGTCTAATCAAGTTTGACTATCTCTGTCAAAGTCATATTAACCAACATTTTACCTAACCATTATTCATAGGTATGCCCAGTAGAAACTAACAAAATTCTCATATAACCATCAAAAAGAGAGAGGTTAAGTGATTTGAAATCAGCGACTCAAACCACTTAGCCACTTAACCAGGTTATAATTAAACTGATAATCATTTTTTCCCCAATCTGTTATCAGATTCTCAACACAGTATCTTTTTAATTACAAAGACATGGTAGCCATTTCCCTAATCTTTCATATTTTCACTTCAAAGTTTTTTTTTTCCCTGAAAAAAATCTGTTTACAAGGAAACAAGAAATACACATCAAGTAAATGAATGGTTCCAAAATGTTTTCTTTCTAATGTATATAAACTGACTTTCAGTTCCTAATGAAAACAGTGTGTCCTATGATTAACTAGACAGTTTAAACTGAATCAATCTAATACCTCAAGTTCATTGACTCTGGCTGACTTGTCCCTGAGGTCTTCCTTCAGAGATTCTATCTTATTTTGGTCCTCTGATACACGCTTTTCATTCTCTATAAGTAAAGAAGGTGCAATGTAATATGATATATTTGTCAAGAGTTTTAGGATAGTTTAAAATCTGGCCCTATGGTGAGTGGTTGATGAAAGCAGGTTTCTTTAGGCTTGTATTAACTAATCTGTAGATAAAAAATGATTTTCAGACTCTTTTTTTTCAAAGTGTCGCTTACATCTTTTGAGAATACTGCCAGTTATGTCACTGCAATGTTGGAGGCACCTTCCATGGTAGAAAAAAAAATGGAGTCAGTGTGTAACAAGTTTGGACAGCATATAAGAAAACTAAACCTTACTAAGAAATATGGGGTTTAGTTGCACACTATGGAGGCAAAGGGAATGAAAAATTGCTTTAAAAACTACTTCAGGTTTATAAATACAGGATATTTCATTTTTAATACATATTTCATTACAAACTTGGTAAGAGTCATTATGTTACAAAATTTAGCAAAGTTGCATCATTGTTTTAATGTTTTTTGTAGCAATCAAAGCACAATTTGATGTTTCTTTGCAGTTTATATTCTTCGATTATTTTATTTTTTCTGGATAAAAGTAACTTGATCACATATATGTTGTTTATAGAAAAAGGTCATTCATTCAGATATTCTATCGAAAAGGCATGCCATTTTGACTGCCATATTGTCTATTAAACTTAATAAAAGTGAAGTTTTTTAATTATTTTAAGAAAAAGTCTGCATGTTTCTTCCTTAAAAACTGTGATTTAAATGACAGTTTCAGAGAATGCTTTTAAAAACAAAAGGTCTGTTTCTACAAAAGTCTGTGCCTTTTAACAACATTAATGCATGCTCAAATGAAAGTGACTTTTCCATGCTGTAAAAATAAAAATGTGACTGTTTGTTCCACTTTGAGCAAGTTACTAATTCATCAATATCTGGAAAATTATTTTTTAAAATCCTAATCCATTTTCTCTCAGATTTTGATGATTTTACATGGTTTACATGGAAACAAACAGTTTATATGTGATACAACACTGTAATGAACCTCTTTTAAAAACCCTAGCTGATGACCCATTGTTACAGCTGTAAGATATACTGGCTCTCCTGTCATGATTTTGACCTAATGATAAAATTTGATAACAAAGAAAAACATTTCGAAATAATAAGAAATATTCATTTAATACATGTATTCTTTTTATAGTAGATTAATTCGCCATCTCATTTCCCAAGAACTTACACAGTTATATTTGAGCTACTGGCATGACAAATGAAACCTGCTTCAAAATTAAAATAAACATCAAATTAACAAACTATTAGTTAAATTTTGCTTTTCATGAAGATGTGCCAAAAATCACCTTAGGAAACAGATGTCAGTATATTACAATCAAACTTGCAGTTATATCTGTTAATCTGGCTAAACAGGTTAGGGCCATTCTAGTAAAACATATCCTATCTTAGGAATGCATTTTCAAAATGCAGCAACACTTGTCAGAAATTTATCCAACATGAGAAGACCCCTCCCTCCCCTATCATGCTATGAAGAGACTAACCCCCCCCCCCACCCCCCAAAGATTTTTTTTTCTTTATTTTGCCTTCCTGGGGCAGGATAGAATATAAGTTTGACTGGAATGGCCATTATTTGGATACAAAATTAGAACTAGTTTCTGTAATAAATTCATACAATAACTGTAGAAATATACATGTATATCTTTAACAAACATGATTACATATCGACTATGTATTTACAAGAAAAAAATGCAGGTAAATAAAATGGAAACTACCTTTATGATGTAATGATATAGATGTCATCTAAATGACTTAAATAAGAACTGTAGTAATACCTCTCAATGTAGCTTCCCTTATCTCAATATTCTGTGTCCTGTCAAGGAATTTGGCTTGATATTCCACCTTAAATCTGGAATGATACAAAAATAGACATCCATGAAAAAGGCAATGAATCAAACACAATGTTCTTCATGTAATAAAACTCATGAGCATGTTAAAAAGGAACAGGTCACTTATCTATACATGAGTGAAAAGTGTAATTCTGTCATTCATTTAAAAACTGCTGACATTTCCTTCCTTTGTTTGTAGTTTTAAATACAAAAAGAAAATAAATGTTAAATAGTTTTACGTGTACTTACTTGGTCATTTCATTTTCTAGTCTCTGATCAAACTCTCGTTCCTTCCTGCTAATTTCCTGTTCACGTCGTCTCAGATCTTGTTCTAATGCTTTTAACCTGTCTTTGTCTAAATTTTTTTCCCTTTAAGTAACAAAATCAATATTTGTATTCAACTTCTGTGGATTGAAATCATCTACATATGTATGTAAACTGTTTAGTAACCTCTCAACACTATTCCACCCAGTCAAGAGATTATGGTCAATTATATCAATCTTACTGTAGCTCAAAATGTCAAGATAAACAAAACTGTATCCGAACAGAAATGTGTTTGAAAATTTGTTTGAGCAAAAACTCATATTTTTATCTATACAAGTTGAGCATTTTATCAGTTCTTAGAGCTCCTTCCAAATCAGTGCTTATACCAAAACCAAACAGTAATTGTCATTTATAAGAAATCATTAGCGGCACTATGACTGACAAGTCAATTACATGTAACAGGTCTTATCAGTGAACAAGATCTCTTCATTTTGAGTCAAATCATTTGGCTCTTAATAGTCTGATTAATACTAAATGAACACAACTGTACTTTAAATACTATTTGGCTCTTCATTGTATACCTGGAGAAAACTTCGGTTTCTCGTTTGATTGCCCCCTCTCGCTGTCTCACTGCCTCTATCTCCTCCAGTATAGACTGACGTTGATTGTATATCTCTTTTTCTTGCATCTAAACAACAATCATCAGAACAAAAATTTTCTTAAAAAATCTAGCTTTAATTTAAACAGTAACTGATAAAACAATGCCACATTGCTATCATCAAATATAAAACAAGTCCCTTATGTCTGCTTTTTTTCATTGTTTTAGCAAACAATGCATCAGTGCTACTGTGGGGACAGATTATCAGGGCCACATGTTAGGTTCAAGAGATCAAGTGGTCAGGGTTCAAGGTTTCAGAGATAAAACATAATGAATTTTATTGAGAATATGCCTAGACCATTGACCATGTTCAAGGGAATGGTTGTATTTAAGCAACAAAACTTTGATCTAACTCTCTCAACTGACACAGTTAACCAGGACTTTCTAATCTCCAAATAATGGACTAACATTTTTCGTGCATATAAATATACATGTACAAGTATCTACATGTATGTTATTTTTCCCTGATACGGAAAGGAATGTCTACTATATCCTCTATGACTGGAGTGAGGAGAATTTTAATAAGAAAATCAAAGACTGAAATGATGAATTCACATGTACGTTAAAACTTGAATGCCTTTACCTCTTGTTCTCTCTGAAGTCTTTCTGTTGCATTTCTTTCCCTTACAACCAGAGCATCAAATTTAGCCTGGTAGGTTCTCTCCAACTGCAAGGAAAATGCAAAATTTACATTGTCAAATATAAACAATGATTAAATACATTGTATATTACATTCATTATCTGAATTCAATTTCAGATATTTCACAGGTGATATGAAAAACAGTTTCTAGAAACAGCAGAAGTGTCCTGTTTAGATCTTGCCAGCATAAAAAAAATCAAATACTCAAATGAGATTTCCTAACGAAAAGCATTCTTCGTAGATTCTTTCAAGTATTTTAAAAGGACTGATACAAGTTGTTCAGAACTGAAAAATACTGTCAAATGTATGCTTGTCACAGTTTATGGTACCTCTTTTCTAGCTTTGTCAAGCTCTCGCCTGAAATTTTCTTTCTCTTCCAATCGTATCCTTGCCACCTCATCATCTTTCACTCTTGACACCTGTAGATAAACTCCATGTTTAATATATATATTATTTATAACAGAATACATACTCACTTATTTGTTTAAAATAACCCCTACTAAACTACAGCTCAAAACCCTTGACAGATGAAACAATTCATTAACTTTTAAAGACAAAAACAATCTCACAGAGCAGAAAAATGAGTTTCTACAGTACATGTAATGCTATGGCTCTATCATTGTCAGCTAAAAAGAGACTGCTTTCTTATTGTTAACAGTTATTCTACAAATTAAGCTCTGTCTTCTACCTACTTTTTAAATGTCTACATGAAAGTATTTTTCATCAAGAAGTATTCATAAATTCCACCACAGCCTCACCTTATCTCAGGAATATGGAACCCTTGTCCTTCAGCAGGGTGCCAGAAAAAAGAACAGGGTGCACAATAATGCTGCAAGTAACAATTATTCAAGTCCTCTTTCTTTTCAGCATAAAACTAACTTACCTCGAGTTTGAGTTCAGTCTTAAACCTCTCTTCTAGCTGCCTCTGAAACTTGAGTAGTCTGTCCTCTAATGCTGTAGCCCCTGTTCTATACTGCTCCTCTCTCCTCGAACTGAACAGATCATCCAATACATTCATCTTCTCATCTGAAAACAAAAACAATATAAATCAAAATTACAATCAGTCTGTAAGGTAAGTCTTAGGCCATATGACCATAACTTGTAAATTTCTCTTTCAGCCTTCTGTTCAAACTTATCAGACTGCAGACCTAATGGGCCAAAATCATCTTGATTCACTTTTGTTGCAAAAACTTTTAATCATAACAATGATATTCCATTTTTTCTGTTGTTATTTTTCACTGTTTTTATTCATCAGGTATCTTAATAATTTTTGGGGGGACTCAATACATTTAGCCTACTCTGACAAATATTTTCTTTACAGACCAAGCTATGTCTGAAATCTATTTCTGTAAGCCTGAGAAGGGTACAGTAGTACTGTACACTTTCAACAACAAAAACCCAGAGCTACCACTGTATATGAATAAATTAAATATAAGATACATGTGCTTCGTCATAACAAGTGGATGAACCATACATTCTCACAATATGCAAAACAAACTTCTATATTCATAATATATATTTTTGTAAAGTTTTCTTTCAATAGCTAAAAATTTCAGAGAAGCAGCCATAAAAATGCCTTTCCTTCTTAATTTGTACAATAAGTTACTTTATAAACTTTTAACCCTTTTAAACAACTAATCACTGAATGAATGAATTGAATGAATTTTCATTGAAGGAAAAGGGTGTAACAAACTTACTTCTGATGATCAAAACAGTCTATAAGTCTTTACTAACTGTTTTATTTTTGTTTTTCAAGGGACCACAAATGAAATAGTCTCATTGGTCGTTTTACTAACTAAACATTGGAGAGAAGTGTAGAAAAAAGAAAAATTCTACAAACCTAATGTAGAGACTGTGGCAACTTTGATAAGGTCTGTCTGTGTTCCTGCTGATAGACTGGACTGGCTGTGTAAAGCGCACAGCTCACTGAGTAGTTGCCACAGAAACCCTTTTCTTGACTGACCAGGATGGTTTATTGTCTGAAATGTACAATCTTGTTTAACTTTTAGGTACTTGGATGTATTTTTAATTCATACACATCTTTCTGATGTCTTTTTAAGCCTGAGGAATGGTCATGTGAACAGTTTAGAAAGCTTTAACTTTTGGCTTTGAAACAAAGCAACTCATAAGAAAATGTTATTTTAAAAAGAAAAACAAATAACATATCTGTTTCCCTTTTTTTCTGCTAAGTACTATAACACTGCAAAATTACAACAGACACAACAGCTCTTACAAACTGATGATATACAGTTAAAATGTGGTCAAATGAATTATGACAGAATGGAAATTAACAGTGTTCTACGAAAACATTCTTTGTTCCCTTCAAAATTATTTTGTTTACAATGATAAATGCTTTTCCATGAAAAAAAAAGTCAAGTTTCTTGCTGATTTGAGAAATCAGAATCCAACTGCATCTTATCGACTATTTAATACATAACTTGAACACTTTTCTCATTAAGCTTTGTACTGTTAACTTATATCATATTAGCTATCTGTAAAAGTATTATAAACATTTTTTATCACACTGTAACATGTTAGAACTTAAGATCTTTAGAAACAAACTATCCTTACAAGTACAAGCGCATTGTAAACTTTGTAATTATAACTGATTAAAACTTTGTAAAGAATGCATAAGATATGCAACTGGTACCATTTTCTTGAAGAGCCTTGACTGTGGACTTATCTTCAATAGTTGAAGAATGTCTTCATTTGACAGCATCTGAAAATGAAAAGAAAATAAAAAGTGCAAATTTATGTACTTACAATTGCTTTCTCACCAGTGATCAGACAATCCTGCACACTCCAGCTATTTTCTAACATGTACATGAACCAAAGACTTTGGATAGAAGGATACTATGCTTCTTCCTGTCTCAAGTTCTTTCAAATTTACTTTAAAACAACAAAATTTACTTTGCACAGCCAAACATAAATTAGCCAACAAGTTTATTTGTAACTGCAATTGACAGAAACATGCACATTTCAATGATTCTCAATTTCTTATAATCTTAACAGACACTGAATCAATACCAAGAAAAAAAATCAAATGATTACAGGTAAAAACTCAATTATTGGTTTTCTTTTGTCTTCTTGTGATTGGCAGAAACGTGAAGACATTATGCAGCATTCTTTTCATAAAATATTCAAAACAATCAATTACTTCTTATGTTTTATGCATACACCATATGTTCCAAGAAAACAGTGAAGATAGATTACTCATTTATTAAATTTTCTTGTCAATATCTGATGTTTCTGACAGAACTAAATACAGTTTTAAAGCATTAGTAAATACATGCAAATCATGAATATATAAATAAATTATTTTTACAGAAAAGAAAATTTGCACATATTTTGACATAATCAATCAAAAACGCACAGATGAATAGATTTGTTTTCATACATGTACAAGTACTGAAAAAAATGGTTTCAGAATCACCTAAATGCTAAAATAATAAAATTCTAATTGATTCTTCTTCACAACACATATGTTGCATCTATTCACTGAGTTTGACTATGAGGAAAAAAATATCTTACATGTATATTAAGTATGTAATGGTAATTAAATTGTCTTCAGAAATATTTATTTTAATGTCAAAAGAAAATTGTAATATTTAGGTTAATTACAGTTGAGACCTTTTATATGTATGTACTTTAGCCTTTCTTAACAATGAATAACATTAACCCTGAACATGCTGTAATTGTGTAATGGATTTGCCCTGCTTTGAATTTGGAACAGTCCATTCAAAGTTCAAGGGATTTCAATATCAAAATACAAAAATGGAGCTACCAACAGTATATAGCCTGGTCAGACTGCACGGATGTGCAGGCTGGCCTGGCTCTATACTGGTGGCAAAGGCTAACCACTTTCGGTTCCAGCAGGTTAAGGGTTAAACAATTAACTAATTCTGAATATTACTTCATTTCTTCTTCATATTGGTTTTAGTTTCGAGGGTTTCAAGTGATTAAACTGAAATTTTCCAAACTTTCATCAAGTAAAGAAAAATGAAGGTATTCAAAACATCAATATACCTTGGCCTTGTCAATACCACACTCTGGCAAGAACACACTGTATGTGTAGTCATATTTACAACTGTGCAGATGATCGGCGACCAGGGAGTTTGAGGCACGGTGAATCAGGGATCCAGACTCTGGCACTTCAAGATCTTCTATGGACAGTTTACCATTGACTGATTTCTTTAGCTCACTGACCAAGTTTGTTCTCAACTGACTCTGACAAACAGAAAGTTTAGTTTTCCTAGGTCAAATGTCAGTATGTTTACTGGTTTTCTTCAGTTAAATATCATTACGGAACAGAAAACAGTAACTTTTCACAATAATTATATTAACAAGTATGAAATTTTCAAAGAAATTAAAAGCTTTCATTTCATTCCCATCAAAAATGTGTAAAAAAACAGTAAAAGATTCACTTTTTATCAATGCAAGTCAGATAAGAACACTAACTCTAATCTCACATAACACTGTTGTTCGGTCAATAAATATATACCTATTCTAAAGCCAGAAGAAAAAAAAGCGTTTATTTATATGTCATCTGGAAAGTGTCCTGATGACTGTCTGGTAAACTGACTTGCTGCTAGCTGATATTGCAATTCAATTGTTGTTTAAAGTAAATGAGAGAAAAATTAATTCTAAGTAATCATGTTCTTAACTTCATATTAATATCTGTTCTAAAACATCTTTCAGAAACTACTTGATCCCCCTAGTCTAAATAATGCGACTTCAGAAGGCGGATATCGACCATTCAAAAAACAGCATGATATTCAACTTCTTGAGTACAATTATTTGGACTACCTCAGTCCCATGCTCAGTACTATGCTAATTCCTATTTCCCTAGAACCATTTGTCTCTGGAATTTCCTTCCCACACCTGTCAAAGTTAGCCCCAGCCTAAGGTCTTTACAGAGAGACTGGCTTCGGCCAATACGTAACTCTTCTTTTCTGTCTTATTTTAACTGTAGCAAACTGTCCTTTTATCCATCACTTTTAACAATGTCTTGTTCTAACTACGTTATCAAATGACTCTCTGACAGTGCCAACCAGTCATAAATGGAAAACAATGTTGGGTCATAGATGTAGATGAAAATATAGTATCTTGTTGGTGTATACATTATGAAATATTCAGTGATTAATTCCGCTCACAGTTAATTAAAACAACTGAAATATTCTAGTTAAAAGCTGCTTTGGCAATCTCCTGAAATATACCCCTACGGGTATTGGTCGTTTCGTCAAACTGTCGTTTCGTCAAACTTATTTTTCTGTACAAAACAGGTAGTTTGTTCGTCAAACTTAATTTTTAGAGTAGATAATTACCGATTAAACCAAAGTGTCAAACAGATGCAATCACATGCAACCAGACTATTAACGTTAAAGCTGTTCACATTAAACGTCGTGCAAAGGTACCGCTGATTGTTTGTTTTACCGGTAATTATACAAGTTAGATTATTATCCCGCTAATTAAGCTGATTGCGCATTCATTTTAATGAATCAAAACACACTTCAGCAATCAATTATAATTTGATTTCAATAGGTGTGAAATACTATATATTATTAATTTGACGAAACGACTTTTTGCTTGCTATATAAAATAAGTTTGACGAAACGATGGTTTGACGAAACGACCATAATTCACCCCTACTACTACTCTATATGTCATATAATCCAAATCTTTGCACTAAACAAATTGAATATCCAGCTATTTTGCCTGAAGTCGAATTAATGAGACTATATTTTATACAGTAATATACTAAAAATACGGAATAAGCCTACGGTATATACTCCTGGTTTAGACCCTAGGGTCTATTTCAGGATATAGCCGTTGATGGCTTCAGTACAGTATTCAGCTGACCATCTCATCTGGTGATATTTAACAAAAAACATGTTGCAACATGAATTATAGGTGCAGAATATTCAAACCTATTTTCACAATCTTAAAATAGTGTGTTCTGCAAAAGAATATTGAACAAATTTGATATGATGGGATCTACAATTAAGTGAGGAGGACATTTTTGATGACAAAACGAGAAATTTAGAAACCTTCATGGAATTGACAAGTCCCTTGTCACGGAGACTGTGGTAGAGCCTATTTCTAAGCTCCTCTGCAGACATGTATTCTTCATTCTTTTTTGACATTTTGGTTACTTCTGCTTAAAGTAAAACAAAAATCGACAACGTTGTCGACAAAATAAAATTTAAAAGTCTAACTATTTCAAAATTATTTTTCCATTTTTGTTTACATGCACTGACAGGTTCGCGCTGAAATGTATTGAATGGTTTGATTGGATAAATTTCAGTCATGCCTAAAAGCCGTAAATACGATCCGTTTCCGTATCGGTACTATTACTGCCTCTTTTTATCTAGGCCCTGTTTTCATTCGACTGACTCACAGAATTAGCTTAAATATTTTTTTCTTAAAATTAAAGAATAGTTAATACACTGTGAAAAAAATATGCTTCCATACATTATGAAAACTGAAGAAAGAGAATTTAATTTTAGCAGGACCCCATGCCCCTTAAGTCAGTAAAATTTAGGACCAGCGAGCTAGACCACTGAGCCACTATGGAATGTTCTTTACATATGTCAAAAGTAACGGTATAAAAAAAGGTACCTACCTCGTGACAAACGGGCTAGATTTTTTACCGATACACAACTACAACTATAATTTTTACATATATTACCATTTTCTTTTTTATGCGTCGTCGACCCTTCTGTGAGTAGGTTCTTTCAAATGTGTGAACGACCCTGCTGTGAGTCAGTCGCTTTAATGCGAATAGTTATTGTTTTAATTTATCAAATAAAGTTTTTATCAAATTTGACCAAGCTTCATATGTGTTTTTCTTTTCTTTGGTTTGATAAATGCGCACTCATTTATTTCATGAGTGGTATATTTACAGACACGCGCAAATACCTATTTTAGAGTTTAGGTAGATTTGACGTTCCATATAGTATTTTATTACGGTACGTTTCAAAAGAATAAACATATCAATTAAATAGAAATAATAACATGGCTGTATGAAGACATTAATGTGCTATTCAATATATAAAAAAACGACTCGGAAACAACATAGCACACTGTCTATGTGTAAGTTAAACTCGATATACAATATTAAGCCTCAGGCAAGTTCGTTATTTTTAATAATAAAATTCAAATATTGGCTTTTTTGTATATACTCTCAAGCGTCGGTGGTGTAAAGGTTAGCATGGTTGCCTTCCAAGCAGTCGATCCGGGTTCGATTCCCGGCCGACGCATCTGTTTTTGGCAACAGCATAAAAACCAAGGAATTTTTAACTAGATTACTGTATATACTTACTCCACGCCGTTTTCAGCAATTTAGTCATATCCTGCGTTTTTCAATGAGCTTATTACAAATTTTTGTTGCTGACTCGAGATCTCACAACTATTAGCTGAGCAAGTAGTAATCAAAGTAACTAATAAAATTTCTTTAATCAAAATATGTCCAGTCGCTTTAACATTACAGAAATTTGTCTTTTCCATGTTCCACGGTGTCCTACTCTGTGCCACCGTAGTAAACTTACCTAGAATGGCATTCAGCTCTTAATTCGCTACCAATCAGGTGGACATATCGTGACTTTTATCCCTCACATGTAATTAATACTTCGTATAGCAACAAATACAATGACTTTTTGTTCTTCGTATGGAAACAAAGACAGAATCTGGGTGAATTCTATTCTACTAGTAATAAAAAAAAACGAAACATAACAGGAGCGGTTCCAGGATTTCAGGTTTGGGAGTGAGGGGGCGCAAAATGTTCGGCCCAGCTTGTGTCCGTTTTCTACCTCAATTCAACGGTTGTGGTTATGCTAGAGTATACTGATTTGGCAATATCACATGGGCCTCTGATTATTCAATTCATTGTTGAACAATAAATTATACATGATTTAAAGACATATTCAAAATAGACCTACAATAACACCTATGAGCCGGGAATTTTAGGTGGGGGGGGGGGGGGTCAAAAGGTTCGTAAAGGTTCGTGTCTCGTCAGGTGTTTGTTCTAACGAAACAGGTTGGTGAGCTACCAGTTAGTTAAATAATGCCCATATAGGATAAGAAATTGGGGAGTAAATGTATACATGCACTAGTACAGGCTTTTGTAAGACCGTGAGGCTACCCCTTTCAGTTGGGATGACACTATAACAACAACAACACTTCACACACACACACACACACACGCACACACACACACACACACACACACACACACACACACACACACACACACACACACACACATGTGGAGCGATAGCGCCTGAACAATATTGAACATTTTACAATTTTACATGAAAATAAACATGTTACTCCGATGACAAATGTTTCTACCTTCTGCATTGCTAAGAATTTGTATAAAAAATCATTGCGATTAATATACGAGGTTTTGCTGCGAAACAGCATACGTTGTACCTAGTTAGCCCGCAGCTGTATATAACGATGAACTGGTTTGTCTGTAACTTTTCTTTAGTGTCTATCTAACTAATGAAATGGTTCGAAACGTGGGGTTCAGTCGATGAGTTGTATGTGGTATAAATTTCTCAATTAATCTATTAACATGTTTAGGTGCAACCCACGTTAAAAATAAAGTTTACAGCAAGATTTCTTCTTGCTGCGTAATGGCAGGTCATCAGTTTAACTTAGGCGTATATCATGTGACAGATATAACGACTACTTTTGCACTTAAGTCTGCAGTTTAGGTAGACTTATCTATCTATGGATTTATTTATCGTCCGTACCAGGGTTACCATAAGACCGACGTACAATGAAGCATTTAGTTATTTTAAGTTGTGAGGGATAGTGCAGGATACAGAAACCATTTCAGTCCAGAAACACCCCTTGTACATTTACATGCTCAGTGTATAGCACTGATACAAAAGATTCATCCGAAATACAAGATTAGATGTAAGTGTTAGTGTAGGAGCGGGGGTGGGGGGGGGGGGGCTCGAACTCGCGACCCCTGGATACCAGTCCTAGCGCGTTACCACTGGCCCACTGATCTGCTCCTTGTAGGAGAATAACATGATTGCAGGCAAGGCAGATCACATGACCGCTTGAAATACATGAAATCAGTTAATCTTGCATAACACGCCGAAAGTTAATGAAAAAAGTAATCTCATTACATTTTCTATTTACAAAGTTGAAAAACACGTTTTTGTCAGAAGTCAAATGATGATGATAATACTATTATATGTACATTATTGTGATGATGATGATGATGTTGATGATGATGATGATGATGATGATGATAATGATAAATAGAGCTTTAATTGATCATAAAATTACAAGAAGCAAAAAAAAAACATGTTCATTCAAAACTTGATCAGCCATGTAAATTAGATAAAGCACCGAACTAAAGTATATTATACTTCTCAAAAAAAGTTACATCTCAAGCTCGTTTTATTTTCACCTAATCAACAAAGATGTAGAACATCGTGGACACTAAACTTTATATTAGAAACAAGTTTTAAATGATAACTCTACATCTACTGTTGAATTACTTTAATTCATAGAATAAACTCCTTAGAGAGTTGCAATTCTACGAAAGTTACCACTTCATTTTTTTGTAGAGTATACACTGAACAGAAGCAGATGTTATATAATTGTTTTTAAGTTTTAAAATTTCACTGTACACGATGGAAAGCAGGCGTCGGTGGTGTAAAGGTTAGCATAGTTGCCTTCCAAGCAGTCGATCCGGGTTCGATTCCCGGCGAACGCATTTACCTTTTTCCTTCATTTATTGCCTTTGCTTATTGTCCGACAAATCAACAATAATTAAAAATCTTAAGATTCAGAACGATGAAGGTATAAGCCGTAAACGTAGACATCTATTTTTTGGTTTTAAAGAGGCTGTACTCCAGATTTGACATAAAATTTTTTTTTCATAAATTATATATTTAGATGCCGTGAGATTATACAACATAATATTTTACTTCAAAACTGATTATAAAAGTCAAAATAGAATAAAAAAATATTTTCACTCCAGCCTGATTTGAACTCTAGACCCCTCATGCTAACAAAATATTTCCAACGCTTTTACTGTCTCCACCATCGCCGCATGTGATATAATTTTGATTACATTACGTTGAACCGTTACTCCACAGCAGCGAGTTGTCGCCATGTCTTCAACTTCTTCCGCGACGTCAACAAGTGAATTGGAGCTACGCGCAGTTGTGAAATTTTGTGTTGGACTCAAACTTACACCAGTTGAGACGTTGAATCAAATTAAAAACTCGCATACATTACAACCTTGTGGTAAATCGTTTGTCTACAAATGGCATGAGCGATTTCGGAACGGCAGAAAATCGGTACTTGATGACGATAGAGCAGGTAGACCAGCATCCGCTATGACGACGAGCAACGCAACGTTAGTGAGAGAGCTTTTGGACAACGACCGGCGCTTAACGGTTAGGGGTATTGCAGAGGAACTCTCCCTATCGTATTCTACTGTGCAACGAATTCTTACAGAAGAGCTAAATATGTCCAAAGTATCTGCGCGTTGGGTGCCCAGACTTCTGACTGATGAAAACAAGCAGCGGAGGTTAGAATGTTCTCAGCAATTTCTGGATCTGTACGACGCACAGGGTGACGAGTTTTTGGACAAAATCATCACGACAGACGAAACATGGTTATACCATTATGATCCAGAGTCGAAACAGCAGTCGTCCGTCTGGAAGTCACCAGACACACCTCCACCAAAAAAGGCCAGGACAACACGCAGCTGCAAAAAGGAAATGTTCATCTTCTTCATGGATAGACAAGGGCTTTTGCTTCAACACAAGGTGCGCGACGGATGTACCGTAAATGCCGACTATTATTCAAAGGTATGCCGCATTTTAGTCATACAAACGATCAACACTTATATATTATTTTTATAACAAACTAATATTTTACAGTATGTATTGTTTCAAATAACAAAATATATAAAAATATTATTTAAAATGTGCCGCTTTTTACTTTCTTAAACTTAAATTATTTCATGTTTTCCCGTTTGTTTGTTTGACTTCAGGTGCTTAGACGCGATCTGATACAGGCTCTGCGCCGCAAGCGCCCCCTGTTGGTACTGGATGATGTTATACTCCATCATGACAACGCTCCAGCACATCGGGCACAGAGTACAGAGTTAGAGATTTCACTGCTTGGTTTCAGTCTCTTACCACATCCGCCGTACAGCCCGGATCTAGCACCGATGGACTTTCGTCTGTTTCCAGATATGAAGAGGGAACTCAGAGGCCAGAGATTTGAAACAACATTAGAGCTACGCAATAAGGCTCGTGAAGTAATCTCTTCATTCAGTCAGGATTGGTTTAAGGTAACATTTATGCAATGGGTACAAAGGCATAGGAAGTGTGTAGCGACGGGCGGCGATTACGTCGAGAAGGTGAATCGTACGCTAGAATTTGACCGTTAGTGACGTCGACGTCGTGATGGCGTGCGTCAAGTGCCGGTCATGTATACAATTCAAATATGTACAAACGATTTATTAGTAAATGTATTTCAATGAGATTACGGCTCTGCTTTAGTATTGAGTAAACGTATCGAGTGATGTAATTTTTGTGTTTGTATAGATATTTACTTTAAATCTTATACGATATAGTTATACCGTCGCGTTACGGTATAGCACTTTGAAAGGGAAAAAAAATCAATTTATAATGTAATTATTTGACTTATTTTTTGTCAGTAAGTTATTTTTTAAGCATAAGTCATAAATATTACAAGAAATTTATAATACAAGAAAACTTTCTTATTTTGTCATCTGGAGCACAGCCCCTTTAATAATAAAAAAAAAATATCTGAAAAGTTCGTTATAATTTGATGACGTGTATACCTATTTCCTGCAAAGTCATATATTTCTGAAAGGTATCTCTAGAATTTTGACGTAGCATTCTTTTTTTTAGAGTTATTTTAATGAAAGTAGTGTCGTCGCAATGTCACAGATATAAATATTTATAAGGTGCGGAATCATTATCTTTGCTGTCTTTATTTTAGTTCAGTAAGGAAGTGAATTGAATATAACTTTTTTGTCTGGAATTTCAATAACTGAGATATTAAGTCATAAGTACAGTAAATCGTCGTTCATTACGTCAAAAGTTTCCAAAAAAAGATGCTTGTAAAATCAAAATTAAACTATCAGCTACATAGGATATATATATAAGATAAGAAGATTAGAGAGTATTGTGAAAGGTTAGAGATTAAACCTGATAGCAATTTTTTCTCACGTGGTAATAGTGCCATCCCATTCATAAATTTGCGTATTCGTCAAAAGGGTTTATCTGTTTCAAATACGGACACAAATAAAAACGTTGGCACGAGATATCAGATTTATGTTTTGTGCAATTCTGATTTTGTAATTCTATCTGTATGACAATTTCCTGTCATGGCTTAGCAATAAACAAATATAATAAAAATGCATAGTTCAAAGCTTTTTAAGCCTTTCGAGACCAAAAATAATGGACAAAATTTACCGTGACCAGCATCATTGAAATGACGCAAAGAATTATATGTATGTTTTCCTTAAACAATTGAAAATATATATATCTCTTTTTTTTTTCTTTCTTTTTTTTCAGGATTACCCACCCTTACACTTCGTTTTGGGGTCGTAATATCGATTATATTTACCAGACAGAGAACCAGACCTTACTAGTTTGCATATTAAGCCCGCATAAAAAATACCCATCTGTATAAATATTTAGCTACAACATTATTTTAGAGTCTTAGATTAATATTTACTAAGTCTTAAGGGAAATATGAAAAAAAATGTTTTTTTTTTATAAATGAAAAAAAAAGAGTTTCAAATCATGGTTTAAAAGTTTATAGCACGCGTACAAAATGTTGATATTCCACTTGGTTACATAAGCTATTAAACCTTAAGAAGATTTCGTCAGAAATATTCGAAAATTCAAAAAATATTGTTTTATATTGCCATATATTTCTTTTCTTTCAGATGTAAACAAATTATTTACCTTAAATTTCATAACTCTGAAAAAATCGCAAACTCATCTTCCAATATTGGCACAGTTAGATTTGTTTTTGCATGTTGCCTCTGTGATACCAGAAAGCTAGTAAATAAAAAGTTCAAATACACCATTAAAACATATTCTAAATTTCTGTACAGTATTAATGATTCAAAACATAAGATAACCTTTAAAATAGGCTAAAAAATATCACAAAATAATGAGCCCCGCGCGATCAAGACGTATAAAAAATTTAACTCTAATTCAGACAGATTGCAGAAATTCCATCGATTCCAAATTTTGTCGATTTTCGCAATAATAAGATTTGACATTCTATACAATTTTAAAGTAATGACACATTGACAAATGACATTTAGTTGTTTACAACCCGAGGTTTTCTTACAAAATGGTCCATTTTAATGCTTATCAGCATATATGTGGGAAAGGAATTAATTTTCATTAAGGTTAAAGGGTAACTAAGTCGTAAGTTATCTAAAAAATGCACCTAACTTTTCTTAACTCATTTACCGTCTGAAAGAAATTACCATATTATATTTTATACAGCTTCTTATATATTTTATTCATTACTACATATTAAGATGTTGGTTTAACACAAAAAAAACAGTATTACATTTTACCTATATCTAAAAAAATCAAAGAAAATGCGTGTCTTTTTAAAATGTCTCTTCTGTCACTCGTACAAACTAAAACGCCAAGCAAATAAATAGTATCTTTTTAATTAACAAAGCAGTTATATTTGATATAATTGTATTTATATAGTGCACATTAATTATCAATTTTTCAAAACTGCCTTACAAACCATGAGCTTCAGCGTATTTTTCTAGAACATACTTTGAAAGCCTGAAACACAGGCCTATGGGGAAAAGTTCATTTTGTAGAGAAAACAGACATTTTATTCTCTTTTTTCAGCATCATTGTGTATAATAGTGCAATTTACTGCATAACAAAATGTTAACCATGGAAAGAAAGCACCAAGTTTATTCTCATATCAACTGCCCTCCACTCTCCCCCACCCCTACAAAGTTGTTTTATTTTTGGAGTCTTAAGTGCTGTCATATTATTTTCGTATTTCTTCAATTTCATAATTCCCTTGTCACGAAGTTAATAAGTCCAAGAGGGACTCATTACTGATAAATTTGCTGCATTTTAGTACTACCAAATAAACTGTGTATTCGTCCGCACTATGCTAGATAAGGACTTGATGGCTGGACAAAAAAGTCCGGCCAATGATTATCAAAAGTTTAAATAAATATTGACAGCTATGTCAAAAACAGGATGATTTACGTGGGATCGAAATTATTAATAGATAAAATTACGCATTCTGACTCGTTATTAATTTTGTACTTTCTGTTCAGAGTTCATAAAGTCTGCACACACCCGTTTCGTAAGGACGGTTGAATGTAGAGGTTAGAAATTAAATTAGAAAGAAAGTTCTTGGAGACCTGACTTAATGTCGAGCGGAAATGTCAGTCAACGGATTAAATTACACCTTCAGTGCCTCTTCATAACTGGAACGGATCAGTGGTCCACTGATAACACGCTGTAATGGTCATCTTGGGGTTGTCAGTCCGACCCCTCTGTCGTTAACTAACATTATTAATGAGACGTTAAACCGAGGTCCCATGGATCAGTGACATACACTGAGCGTGGAAAAAAGACTCGGGTGTCTCTGAAATTGGATGCTTTGTGAATCCCCCACAACCTAAAATAACTAAATTCTGCAAGGGGTGTCGGTCATATGGACAACCGCTACCGACGATAAATAAAATCATAAGATAGAGAGATGTTCTTCGTTTCTTACATGAAGAGGAATGAAGGCGAAGAGGTCTGCCTCTTCAATAATCTTGATAGACCTTAGAACCACCGCTTCAACCCTCTCGAATTTAAGTGTTTTGTTTAAGAAAAGGAAAACAACGTTTTCATTTCAGAAGATCGTTGGAACTCTAAATTTGTTGTCTTCATACCAAAAAAGAGATAAGAAAAGAAAAAAAAATCCCAAAATCCTTTCCGGGTACGCACTGGTCCAATTTCCAAACATCAACAATCGCGTGATTATCCTTTGCAAGAGCTGTAACTATATTTGCTATAAGAAATTCAACTTATACTCTCTGTGAATGCTGAAGATTTGCCTTTGTATATATCTCATTTTCACCCATCTGGGCTCTTCCAACACGGATATGCATTGCAACACGTACATACATGGCTCATTCCGACTAATATTATCAATCACATTAACTCAGACAACGATATTTGAGAGTACTTTGCCTGCTCCCTTTAAAATGAATTTTTAAAGATCTAACTTCCTCGTAGGACGTATGACGACAATGACTAAGGTAGTACTGATTCGCCAATAGATAGTTTATCCCTTAACCGAATAATTCGCATAATCGCGTCATTGTCTATGCAGAAAAATATTTGGCAGTATTTACAATTGTATATATTTTTCACATTGACATATGGATAAAACAAAAACACGTCACTTCTGTAAATATAAGTATAAAAACTTCTTCCGTTTCATGAAAAAAAAATCATTTACTGGATTTTCTTCATATGTCAACTGAAAGTAACATAAAAACTAATATTTTTAAGATATCTGATTTCAAAAAAAGAACTGATTCAATAGATTTATTGTAATTTCAAAAAAGCAGCAAGATTTCAGTAAGCCTTATTCACTTTTTAATTAGCTTTCGCCACGCTGCTGTTTTTCCATCCATGTGGATTTCCTGACAGTTTCGTTGTCTTAATGTTCAGCTGTGAAATTTTTTTCCAAACTTAATAATGCCATGGAAAAATTAGTTTGTTTACTTCTTTAAAAAAAAAATCTAACTTTTTTCAACATTTTCGTGGTTCGTCATTGCCATGTTGGTCACTGAATGCCAGTGCCCATGCGTCCAATTTCAGGATTAAGAAAGTAAAATGCATTTGTTACAAAACAATTAACTGGTAGGTTTTACAATCGATTTCGTATCAAAACAGCACGAAAATAAAACCATTTATCTTTAAACTAAATGCAAATACAGAAAACCCACAGTCTGTTATTACATAGAGACGCCAAAATGACTGCGGGTGTTTATCAACCGTCAAAGAATTGTACAGCATAAAAATACATCGTTCATTAATTTCTACAGCAGAAAAGAACCAAAGGACATATATGCCAACTTCTGACAACTGTAAGCTCTCCTTTGATGTCTACTATCAAAGACACTTCAAAGCGTGACAGGCCTGTGATATCAAGCAAGTTAAGTGTTTTACAGACGTGAAATATATGTTCATATGATACGAAGGTAGGATCCGATCTGGTCAAAATTGATCATTAATTGAGCGATAATTGAAAAGGTCTACGCAAAGCTGTTTTAACCACTAAGACAAATGGTTGATTAATAAATACTCGATTTTAAATGTCCAAATAAAAACTTGCCTTTGTGAAATGCAGTACGCATTGACTTAATTGTGTGTTGCAAAACTATGAGGTTTTGACTTATGGCAATGTGAATAATTACCTGATAAACTTGCTGCAAGCAATACAGACCAATTTGTTGGATTCCAGAAGCAAATCAAAACTGAAATTGAAAGTAGACCGTAGTTGAATAAATTGCTAGAAGTTTCTACATTAATCTCCGTATGACTTTTTATCATTTGATAATATTGTGTATGTGATCGTATATATGAATATATATTTATTGACCTCGTGCTTAATTTGAATGCATTTATGCAAGTGGAACTACGGTTCAATTCCAATCTTTGAGAATAAATGTTCTGTTCTGTTCTGTTCTGTTAAAAGAAAATAAAAATAAAAAAACCGGTTAACTCTACGAACAGACATGTTTAAAATAGTATTTTCATTGCTTTCAAAAATCCCAAACTGATTAGAACATTTCATTCAGTAAATGGAAGGTTGGAAGTGTTGATTTATTGTCTCTTGTACGATTTAGACAACGTCAAATGGAATGGTTCTTGTATATAATTCAAGTCGCTTGAATCACCTGTTAAATTTATATAAATGAGCCATTATCATATTTACTATACGTCTTGTCATGTTTTTATAGTAAAGATCCTCTTATCACTTGAAAGTCTTTCATTTGTATCAACCCTTACCCTGCATATTTTAATAATACGAGTGAACATTTATCATATTTAGGCGTACCTGTAAGTATTCATTGTTAAGGTATTTGGTTGGTTTTCGTTCGGAATTTCTTTGAAACCAATGACACTAATGACTGATGCAGTGTACTACATACGCGATTTTTTTTATATACATTGTATTTTATATTCGTAACATCGTTTTCAACTAGTTTTTTTTAAACATTTATTTCTTGTTTCTCTCTGCATAACATTTGCAACGTTCCTACCAAGTTCTGAACGTCTTTATCTTTGAACACTCATTTTGACTTCAGTATTTCGCACAAGATATCTGTAAACTTGAAAATCAAGCTTGTCTTTTTTTCTAGGTCCATCATAAGATTTTAGCGTTATGTTTGCCATTTTTCTTGCGGTTTACATTATTTTTCTCTTAGTCACTTTTTTTTCTCTTAGTATGCTTAAAATCTATACATCAAGAAAAAATGAAAAGATTAATAAATCTTTACATCAAGAAAAACATGAACAGATAAATATATATCGATACAACGACAGAGACAAAGAGGATGAGATATCCAATAAATGAATGTCAGTTAACATTATTTATGCATGAATTTATTATTTTGAATGCTTTGATTAAAGACTTTGCAAGTCTGAATAATGTCTCCTTTTTTCGGATTATAGAAACTCAATAGATTTTGCCATACTTGGTCTTGTCCAAAAATGAATATACTGCTTTCTAATATCCTTATAGTTTTTGCATATGAAAACAAAATGGAATTCGTCCTCGATTTCATACGGCACAACACGCATTACATTACACGCAGTCTCTCATTTCTTTTCTCTCTGTTTCTATTATACCGTCTAGTTTCAATTCTTAAGTTCTGAGCTAACACTCTCAGTTCTTTCAACACATCTTTTTTTCCCTTGGAACACAGTTCGAGCAATTTTCATATCTTAACTCAGTTTTACACAGTGTAGACAACACTCTATTAGTTTGTAGACTTTCAGACCATTCCTGATAGAAAATTTCAATGAGTCTTTGTTTAGAAATTAAAATAAATTGTTTTTCATTGATAATTTCAGGGTTATGCCATACATTAGTGAAACCATTATCACAAAATAACTTTTTTTATTTAACTACACCAGTTAGATTTGCCCGTAGTCGTATCGTTTAATGCAGTATAATTAATCGCTTTAAATATACAATTATTAGTTCGTAAAAGCAATAGCACGTACATAATGCGTGCGTAGATACTGAACTGTTAGTGCTTGTCTTAACATTTCAAATTTGTTCGCAAAATTTCATGTGAATGCGTTCTAGTTCTTTAGACTTCACCATACCCCATACCTCACATGAGTAGTTCAAAATAGATGAAACAAATGCATCAAACAACTGCAAGTACACGGAAGGTTTCATGTCAAATTGTTCTATATTATTCAATTGGAAATTCATAGCTTTTAAACCTTTTCCAGACAAACAGCTCCAGTTAACAGTAAATCTACCGGACGAGCTGAATTTTACACCTATATTAATAAATTGCGTTACCGCTTAATTGTGTATAAAAATTTAATGGGATATAGTACTACTCATCATTCAGGTATGATCTTAAACCTTATTCATTCAGAGAATAAGAGCGGTAAAGGATATTGGAAATTTAACGATTCTCTCTTCAAAGACGAATAGCATATGTATGTGGTAAAAAAACAACTTAATAAACTAACATAAACTTTATCTATACGAACAAATCCTTCTGATTCCGATACAAATGTGTATAATACTTTTGATATCAATCATAACATTTTTATTATTCCTAGTGGGACAACTATCAAATGTACATCGGAAAAAAAGAAAAAAATCAGTAAAACGAGAGAAAAGAATAAATGTATATTTTCAACAAATAAGTGATGTTGCAAATCTCTTTCTTATCAGATAATAAAAATATTACTACCTGTTTTCCGATTTTGTTTTCATTTATCAAGGATATCTTTTTTTGCAATATCGTGTGTGTCTCTACTATTGATGCCAGCGTTGACGAGGCGGCGCATATAACTAACGTAAGGTCAAATGACGTCACGAGGAATGATATTCCATTCTTGAGTAAGAGCGTTTTGAAGATCAATCAGATTGTTTATACGGCCTGTAGACCTAACCCTGCGACCAAGCTCGTCCAAGATATGTCCAATAGGGTTCATAAACTGGAAAGCCCAAATCGCTCGTCCCCAGCGCATGCCCAGTGCAAACGAGCGGCGCGATGACGCAATGTCAATACTGGTCGGAGGTATGGTCTCCTTGGTTGAATGAGACGGCGCACTTATACCGTATTGCCCAGCTGTACTTGATGGTGTTTGATAACGTTGTCTTAGGAGCGTCAACTTTATGTTGCGGTCCTTTGTAGCCGTTTTCACCCGAGCTCTACAGGATCTATGGCGGTCAGCGACACCACCAGTTTGCTGAAAAATGACGTTCCTGTGTCACACGAAAGTCCTGCTGACGTAAGGGACGTTGTCACCCCGAGCAAACATATTTAATACTTCGGTTTGCTGAGTTTCACTAAGTCGTGGCATTTCATTACAGTACATACTTGAAATCTAATGTGTTCTTCCTTTCACCAAAGGCATACGGAAAGTGACGAAATAGGTTTATGTACATTTCTTATGGGCAACATTTGTACATGCTTCGAGTGTATTCTGTTGACAATTTGAGATCGATAAGTCTTTTGAAACTGGAGATATTCCCGTTTACAAAGTGCACACTTTCTTTTGCAACAGAGAATATATCGCTCTAACCAAATAAATTTATTTTTTCAATCAGAAACAATTAAATCCCAGGGAACTACTTATCTTTGCTTCTAAAATATTACGTATATGAAACGAAATTCAGAGATAATAGCAACGCCTGTTTACATATAGAGCACTTCAAAAGTTTTTAAAGAGTGAATTAATGTGTAGTAAGTATGTTTTGTCTAATGCGAGTAAATAAATTTCAAAGAAACACTTTCGCAATATTTACCAAATGCTTAGAGATACCGACAATCAATTCCTGAGAGTTTTTTCCAAGACATTTAATATCTTTTTTTATACATTGAAAGCAAGTGTAAGGTCAGTGGGAGATGGGTCCCGGATCCTCACTTGTACCTATGACGGGGATAATGGGGGTTACCTCACGAAAGGGCCTGAAAGAATGCAAATAAATGTAGGTGCTGGCTTTCCCATTCCGGAAGCATTTTGTAACTATGACTTTTCAAAAAAGCATTCATGTCCATTTAAATGTTATCTCAAACTTGGCGAATTTTCCAGTAAATGTACGACTGCAAAATCCCCTTTTCTACATAATGACGAAAGTGTGCTTTCCTTGGCGATCCTAAAACAGTTTATGGGATTACTATGTGGTTATTAGACTGCTGAAAAACTATAACAGTTCTTCCTGAATTGAAAAAAGGTACAGGATCTAAGTTTTTATATGAGATAGACGTGAATTCCATATCTTTTTCAATTAGTTGAAAAATCGCAATGTCAATTACCGCAAAACGTGAAAAAAAGTTAATAGAACAGAAATATTTGAGATTATCTGGATCAGCTCTGGAACTGGTGCGCTAATTTTTTCAGAGATGATAGACTATATCTTTTATATGCAGTTATAGCCAGGCATTCTATTTCAATACATTAAGTTCAGCAATGAACTTTATGTGCATATCAGAGTACGCATCTGATCTGCAGTTCTTAGAACCAAGTTCAGGATTAGAATGAAAAAATCTTCAAGTTTATTTTACCATTTTATTCTCTAGTAATTATCAACTTTTACGCATGGAATAGTGGACATATGAACCACATTTATACGACAAACGCAATCTCAAATGAAACAAATTAAATTTTTACCTGGCTACAAAATAATTATGCTAGTCTTAACTAAGTTTGACGAGCTTGTGGTAATACTTTGAGACCATTTACTTCTTTGGTAGCATAAGAAGGGAAAAATGTTTTATCTGATTTAAATGAGACTCCAGCTAGTCTTGGAAAAGGTATTTACTACAAAACATATTAAAACCATCTTTACAATCTGTAAAAAGGTGCTTGTAACATTCTTATATATATGTATTTTCAAAATGATATGGCATATAATACTAGTAACTCATCAAATAAAAATTATTAATACCAGGTTTATCAAAATTTATTTATTTATTTATTTATTTTATCAATTGTTCCATGATGTCAGTGTTATCGTAAGCATATTTTAGGATGACAATCTTTCGGGAATGGTATCTCGTTTCTACCGTAAATACAACTTATATTATTTGTATAGCATAACATTATCTAAATCCAAGTTGACCAATATCGCATTTAGTTTTGACATTCCCATTGGCGTATCAGTTGTGATTGGCATAAAAAGGCGGAGCATAAAATGTTTTCTATTATAAAATAACAGGCGGGCATTTGATGTAATTAAAATTGATCGCGGTCGTAAATCCTGCAAATTTTGTGCTCTAAGAACTCAGACCATTATAATTCAAGTTGCCATTTAATACTGTTCTCAGTTTTGAAGAAAAAAAATCGATTTTGCGAAGGACTCATTACTCTAGAGGTCGCAAGCACATATAAAAAAAAACAACAATTTCACAAAGGCATTAAACTTAGATTTGACAGTGTTGTGAAGCTGTGGTAAAAAGGGATAAACAGAGGAGTGAATATTTTTGTTGAAGATAACCGTGTTGTTGTTTTTGTTTTCAAAGATTTTAAAGATGGAGAGATCTTTTATAGTGAACGCTTTAGTTATAATTTGGATACTAAATATTGACAGAACATGTGTGTTGTCATGTCCAACACAGTGTAAATGTAGAGGAAAAGCTGCGGCATGCTCTTCGGGATTTTCATCATTTCCGTCAGCTTTAGACCAGACGACAGTATATCTTTCCGTGTCAGGCACAGTGTCTCAGAAAAATACAATCTCTAATTTACGAAAAGCAGACTTCCAGGGTGTTTCCAATCTTTTTACGTTGGTGATTACGTACAGCCGTGTGCAAACAGTTGAAAATGGTGCGTTTTCATCTTTGTCAAATCTTCATGATTTGAGTTTGGCTGATAATGAACTACAAAATCTGAACGCGGAAACTTTTAAAGGATTAGCAAAATTAAGAACTCTTGATCTTTCCGGAAATACAAAGTGTAAAATAGACAAAACAATTTTCACATATCTTTCTAACGTTGAGGAACTTAACCTAGGTAACATGAATCTTCAGGAGCTAGACAAAGACTTATTTTCATCTTTGACAAAGCTCAAAAAGTTAAAACTTTACATGAACGGAATTGAGAAAATACTTGCAGATGTTTTAAAACCTCTGGCACAACTGGAGACTTTAGATTTGAATGGGAACTTGCTACTCGGGCTTCCTGTTGAATTGAAGCCTATGTTCAACACAATGAAACACGTGCATTTCTCGGAGAACCCTTGGCAGTGTAACTGCCGGCTGCTTTGGTTACGGGAACTTCCGGAGAGTTTCGTTTCAAGTCGTACGGACACGAGCGAAATAATATGCCATGGACCAGACCGTCTGAAATACTATTCCTTTGTGAATGTTCCAGAAGCTGATTTCATCTGCATTCCACCAAAGGTCATAAGATGCGAAAAAGCGCAGTATTCGTTAGACGTGAATTTGCAATTATCAGTGGTTTGCCGATACCAGGGCGACCCAGTACCGGAAATAAAATTTATTCGCCCGGACGGTTTTGAAATCGACGGAAGGGAAACCGTGAGCGGAAAATACCAAATTGATAAAAACGGAACTCTGACGATATCTAGCGTTTCTACCGAAGACGATGGTGATTGGACAGTTTCTGCGTACAACAGTTCTGCCCACGGCGACAAGAAATTCAACGTTCATGTTATTGTAACCACGACTTCTACGACGACTACAAGCACATCAACAACGACTACAACAACGACTACGACAACAACTACTCCTACGACAACAAGAAAATCTGCACAGACCAAATCGACCGCAAAAGCGGTAAGTGCGCCAGCAATAGCAGTAAGTGCGCCAGTTTCGTCTATTCTGTCGCACATATCGTCGTCACCTGCAGTGAAGACGACACATCAGCCAGGGGTCATACCAAAATCTACAATAAATCCAGATCTAGTTGGGCCAGATGTTAACTACGGAAAATCTTCAACACAAAGGTTAGTTACGACCACAAAATCTGTGAGTAGCGACAATACAAAAACTGTAGTTAAGGAGAACCCAATAAATTATGGACTTCTGGCGGCCGCTGCCGCTGGTGGGGGCACAATTGTTGGCATAATTTGCATCATTGTAATGTGTTGTAAGAAGAAACAGCATAATGAGAAAAACAAGGTTTCTCCTTTTGAGGATGATTTCGATTTATGAAGGAAACAGTTCTGGAAATTCTACATAAGAATTTGATGAGACAAACTAGAGATACCGGTGAAAACTGAAACCCTCGTATTTCTATTTCATCTTTTTCGTGTTAAACATCGACTTGAAATATCTTTTATTAGAATTTAATGTTAATATGTTGACATTCTCTTTTTTAATCAGTTTACAGTACTGTGGACGACGCACTCGTACGCGAATGCCAATACAGCCAAGGTTTGCGCTTTAAGATTAACAGTAGAGAGCCAGTGGATATTTTTTCTTTATTACACATATTTCCGCTGTATCACATTTTAAGCTCAAATCCGTTGTATGTTCCTCCACCAAGACATGCTCTAAATTAGATAAAAAGTGTTTATATACGCGCCAGTTAGAAAAACACACATTCACAATATAACAGAAAATAATGTATTATCTATAAGAATGCAAATCGTTTCACTGTATTTTTCATACCACGGGATCTTACGAAAGACAGCCCTTATAAAATTTCTCAGTTCCAAATAATTGGTGATTTGAATGCGACTTTATCAAAACGGACTTCATTTCATATAGTTGGTGATTTGAATGCGACTTTATTAAAACGGACTTTATTTCATATAATGGCTGATTTGAACGCGACTTTATTAAAACGGACTTAATTTCAAATAATGGGTGATTTGAATGCGACCTTATTAAAACGGACTTTATTTCATATAATGGGTGATTTGAACGCGACCTTATCAAAACGGACTTTATTTCATATAATGGGTGATTTGAACGCGACCTTATTAAAACGCACTTTATTTCATATAATGGGTGATTTGAACGCGATTTTATTAAAACGCACTTTATTTCATATAATGGGTGATTTGAACGCGATTTTATTAAAACGCACTTTATTTCATATAATGGGTGATTTGAACGCGACTTTATTAAAACGCACTTTATTTCAGATTGAAAGTATGAATTGTATAGGAGTTGCATTTGTCTGAATTTTTCAGGTAATATTTCTATAAATACATTAAGAAAATTCAATTTTGAAATTAAGCTTTGGGTCAGTAAGGTTTCCCTTTTTATCAAAATGAGTATTATCAATAGATAAATCACAATTAACAGATGATGAAATTATGAACGATTATATATACATGTATTTGGTTCCATTTAAAGCGCATGTAAATAAACTTAGATTTACGACACATATAGAATATCCTTATCAATGACCTATTTTCTGAAAAAGGGGTAAAACCTTTATTTATGTCTTCTAAGGCCTCAAATTTAAGGTAGAAACACGTTTTGAAACTTTTCCAGAGTCCTGAATTGACCAATCAAAATGTAAATTTACAAAATGTACACATTTCTAAATCACAATCAAAATTTGCTCACATATTTTTGTAAAGGTATCAATAAAATATATTTAATTACTAGTTTATATTTAATTTCAACTTTCCTAATCATTTGGGTTTTATTTGTTTGGAATTATATTCTATCGTTCTGGCTATAAGTTCAATAGCTTATAGTTTGTTTATATGTATATATGTTTACTTAAAACCTATAATCACCTCAATAACTTACCGTTACAAGATAAAACTGGCTTCTTACACTTTGAAATTTATCTTTAAGTGATACGTTTTTTCTCGAGTTATAACCTAGACAAGTATTTAAATGCCATCCCCTGAAGATTTAAGGAGAAAGGTTTTGCCAAAGAGCTGATCTTAATGTTTTTTGTTGTAGTGACGTTTTTCTCCGTACAATTTATTTTTCTCCACTGATTTTCATGATGCGGACGGCAGCGGGTGTAGATTTGAACGTAATAGATGTATTGCTGGTTATAAGATGTATTGAAGGCACAGAATTTATCTACTACAAAACGTTTTACAATTCCCAAAGGCATATAAGTCATGTAAATTACAATAATTCCAAGTGGATGAATTTCTTAAAAAAAAAATCACAATGCTGCTGGTCTCCATTTTATTGACTTTTTGGGGTCATTTTTTTCTTAAGATATATCAATACCAGCATAAAAAGTTGCTTAAAATTTTCTTCACATATGTGAGACTGTGTGGGTTCAGTGCTTGTTATCTCTGTGTTGTCATATTTTCAGATACGAGGTGTTATTTCCTTTGCTATTTAAATTGTTTGACAATGTTTCCTAAATGTATTTTAGCGCGCTGGAGTGCTGAACGGCGTTACAATGTTACAGTGTGTGTGTGTGTTGTTGTTGTTTTTTTACAAGAGATATCTTTGTGTTAAATACCTACGGTATGTGTGCATTTGATGTTTGCGTCATGTTACCAAGCCAGTATTAGGTCTACTAATACATGTTTATTTATCGCTTATAGAATTATACTTCGTTGATAGGAATTGTCGTAATTTAGGATTGGTTTTTTATAATTGTTTTTTGTTTTTATTTTTTTCTGTTGAGGCATACTTCAAGACTTGTAAATCGTTGTATCTATGTTATTTATTTGTTAATGTAGATCGGTTATTATTGCATTACTATGCGTGCTTTGTAAAGTTCAACTTTTTTCGTAAAAATTTAACTGCGCGTTTGGATGTTTTAAGTTTTGTGCAATAAGTATTTAAAAATGAATTTAGTTTTTCTACTTAATATTGGCAAACTAAGAAAAAAATACATATGTGATTCCTATTTGTTTTTGATCTTCTTTGACAGGGGTTGATTTTTTTCATGAGTTAAAATATGTTGGTGTTGTAACATATGCCATTTACTAGTATATATTATTTATTTCACACTCCGATATCTTATTTATATATATTTTTGCCAGATGCAAAGAGTTTTCATTGTTAATAATGTGCTCATTATTTCACGAGTGCTATAAATATTTGCATGTAATTATTTATTTCGCATTTTATCATTTTTATTTTGATTTGTTGTTTTAATAAAAAAGTGTTTGCAAACGACGTTGCTTTGAGTTTTACTCCGGTCTGAAATCTTGTTATCTCTTTCACTTTGTTTTTATAACTGTTAGCGGTTAGACAGTCCACGGGTAAGAGCGTCGGACTCCCGATCTGAAAGTTGCTTGTTCGTATTTCACCAGGGGTTAGTGTCTCCAGCAACTTTCCGCATTCCACACGTACGGCGTAAGTACAGGTCTGAACCTAGGAAACAGCCATTGAGCGAAATCGATTATGTCGCAAGAACTTTTTTCCCAATCGTTGTAAAATAATAGGTTTAGTAAGTAAATTTAAACTATTCTTTTGAGACGCATTCCATTTAATTAGAATTGCCTACAGCCATAGATAACCAATTTCACGTCGAGGTGCCTAGTCGTCGTATAAAAAAGTTCGGAAAAGATTCGCTTCTGTTTTATTATTATATTCTAAATGAATGAGACAAATTTGAATTTAGCTGATAAAATTTTTCTGGCATTTTTCTTACTAATCTTCTAATCTAATCTTTAAAGAAGAAAAATGTAACATTCCCAGAGTAACTAATTATGCCTACATTTTGCTTGCACACTACATGTAATACCGTCTGTCAGGAATTAATTTAATACCTTCTGACCACCTTTGACTGGACATGACTGTCTACTTTTGAGCCTGTTCTTTTGATCAGCTTATCCCTGAAGTCACACATTCATTGAAACTCTAGTTTCTTTGATTGAGATAGGGCTATTGAAACAAGCATTTAGTCTAACACCTGCCAGGTCAACTATAGCTATATACCAAAAGGTTTGAATTAAACTAATTTGAAATAATTAATATTCCAGAGATAGCTAATATGTCAATCTTTTTGTAAAAAGGTATCATAAACGTATCTGGGGATTCTAACAGACATGAACAAAAAATAATGTATTAAACATTCTGACAATGGGGCATGTAAGAATTGGAAGACATATTATGTTTGTATCTGGAATAGTTTTGAAGCTTGTTATAGGAGTGTGCATTTTATACATGCATAGGTGACGAGTGTGAGTACATTGTTCAAAACAACGTGATGATTAAAATTTTCCAGAAAACACCAACCGCTGATATCACCTCCACGTCTGCTCAATAGATTTAATATAATTAAAAAGTTTTTGTTCTTAATTTTTTTTTTGTAAGTGAAAATATTTTTTGTAATGTCTAAGATAGGCTGCTGGTTATTTTCATTCTGACCAATCAAACTACAGCTTCTTATTTCTACGACAAGAAAAAATTTAACCAAATGCCAAAATTAGTCTACATGAAATTTACTTCCTCAAAACTCATTTTCAGTTTTTCATATAGACCCCTTATACAATTTCGGCTATATGTAAATGAACCAATCAGAATTTGTTACAATAAACTTTGAACAACGCCTCTTTTTTTCCACAAGACGTCAAAATAAATCAACTTTCGATCATCCAGTTATCTAAAGCGAGGTTAACGTGGTTGCTCGGGAAAGATGCCTCATGTCTCGTACATCAAAATAGCCAATGTTCTTTTATCAAGAAATCGAACCCCCGCAAACGGCAAAGGTGTTTGCTTTACTTACTCTTGTATAGATATAAATTCAGTGTGCTCATAAACAAATCACAGAAATAGTGTGGTTTTCCGTACGTGATATATGAATTGACATTTCAGCATTACCTTACCCCAGATCTAATTCAAGCGAGTTTGATGATAACAGAGCCTATTTAGTGGACACAGAACTAATAATTAGTCTTTACAAAGATGATGTAAAAGCTAGCTTTTGGAGCCATTGTGATTAATGTCATCCATCGCTCATTCCGTCACTTTCCCACCATAATTTATCACGTTTTGCACTACGGCCGTCTTCATTTGGTAACAAAGATTAACTTTAAGCAATGTTGAAAGAAAATTAAAACCACTTGCATCGGATCAAAGCAGATTTATTGAAATGTGAGTGCAATCAATTCTTTATTTATCTTGAACATTTTACACGTAAATATGAAACTTATAATTTAGGTGGAGGTTAAGACCATGGCCTGCTTTTAAACCATTTATTAAATCTATGAAGAAAAGATTTGGTTGTTTCAAAACTGCATTTCCTTATAAGCAAATACCGAGAAATACCTCAGGTGTCAAAAGTTAATAAAAGTAGCAAAGGAAAGGCACCCTTTCAAAATTAAAAACAAAAATAGTAATAACAGAAAATAAAAAATAATAATAAATTCTCTTTTGAAATATACAATTATCCTGTACCACACGTTTCATCATTTTATCGGTCAGAAACCGCATTGATGGGATGAAAAGGATATTTGACACATTTGAGAATCAAAGGAAAAAAAAAACAATACCGCTTATGCCGGTCTTTGATCAAAGGTGTTTCACTTAAAACTGGGACCTAAAATAACTAATAGCTGGGACATAATATATTTCATATGTTGTTCCCAGCTCCAACGGGAAGAGTGAGAAAACGGCGTCTAGCATTAGATGACTGGTACCACAAAGTACTTCTTTTTGTGTATAGCTAGATTCATATTCCAAAGATCACTAGACACAGGTAAAGTTCTTAGAACTGAAAACATGCCATCATCACAGCAGCATATAAAAAGGGACAAAGTAAAAACCTAGCGACTACAGACCAATATCACTCACTCATATAGCCTCTAAACTAATGGGACACATCATTGTTCAAACATGATGGATTATTTAGACACACACAACATGATTTGCCCCCAGCAACATGGATTCAGGTCAAAACATAGTTGTGAGACACAGCTCATCGGCTTCACACAAGAAATAGCTGACAACTTAGATCATGGGCAAAAAACTGATGTCATTGTCATGGACTTCAGTAAAACATTCGACAACCACAGACTCGTACACAAGCTTTCGACTACCACAAACTCGTACACAAGCTGAAACACATGGGTATTCACCCACACATCACTTCATGGATAACAGACTTTCTCAAAAACATATCCCAACAGGTCTTAGTCGAAAACAAGGTCTCTGACAGGCTCCCTATGCTTTTTGGTGTCCCTCGGGGATAGGTTCTAAGTCCTTATCTCTTTCTCGCATACATCGATGTCCTATCAGGAATTAAGTGTCAGGAGCCGGGTGCGTCTGTTTGCGGACGAAACCATATTCTACTTATCAATTAAATCACAAGCGTCAGTACAAAGCTTACAAAATGATTCGCAAAACCTCGAAATAGTGGAAAAGGAAGGGTCAAAGGAGTTCAGCCCTGACAAGTGTGAAGTACTCAGAATACACAGGAAAATTGAACCGGTCATCTTCCCTTACACCTTACAAAGCACGGTTCTGAATACCACAGAAAATGCAAAATACCTAGGAGTTACTATTGGTAACCCCACATAAACAACATCACAACAAAGCAAAAACAGTTTGAGATTCATCAGACGAAATGTCCAAACACACAACAAACAGATCAAAGAAGCAACATACAAAACATATGCACGGCCCCAGGTCGATTATTGTTCAACCATATGGCACCCATGGCAGAAATACCTCACTCACAGAATAGAAATGTTCCAAAGGTCAGCTGCAAGGTATGCTCATAATGATTACCACTATACAAGCAGAGTAACAACAAATGATTACGGCATTAAAATAGTCAACACTACAGCAATGGCGAAATCAAGCCAGCCTGGTCATGCTGTATAAATGAAAAAAAAATAAACAGGTGAATGTCGATCACCTCACAGACACAAGAAACAACAAAGTCCGCAGTCAAAAACGCAACATCACATAAAACTCATTCTTCCCGCGGACTGTACGAATCTAGATCAACTTACCACTTTAATCAGTGGATTGAACAAGTTTTATGGATTTTAAATATTCACAATAAATGCTTAAGTAAGATCTTTAGTTAAAATCTTATTTACTTTGTTTTTAACTTTGACAATTGTAATGTTCCTGACACGCGCCTGCCTAGTATAGTCAGTATTGACTTTTGGCAGTAATAAGTTTAAGTTTTGGGGGTTTCTTTCATTTGCAAATAAAAGAAGACGATACTTTCCTTTTTATAAATTCGAACAGGTTACAAATATAACTTCTGTACGCCAGGGCCTTAATTGAGGCCCTGTGTACGCTAATGTTGAAGTATTCAAGATAGCATGAGAATAAACAAATATATTTTAAGTAAAAGAATTTTGAACAATCCTTTATTTACAAAAAGATACATAAAACTGGGGTGTGACTAATTACCGGATCTAAGCTTTTCTAAGGACAGAGTTTCGTACTGAGCAGATATTTGATAAAATCCAGATATTTATTGTACAAATTGAAGAATTATATAGAAATGTATGTTTCAACCAAATTTTGAATAAATATCTTTTTGGGGATTGGAAAATTCACGATTTTTTGTCCACGGATCTAAGATTTTAGACCCGCGGATCCAAGATTTCATTACGGACATTTAGCTTTTTTTAGAACATTGAATTAATTAAATCCAGATTTTTTTATTAACAGATTGAAGAATTATATAGAAATGTATGATTAGACCAAATTTTTAATAAAAATCGTTTTTACAGATTGAAAAAAAGAAAGATTTTCTATCCGCGGATCTAAGATTTTACATCTGCGGATCCAAGATTTTAATACAGACATCTAGCTTCTTGAGAGCATAGAATAAATTAAATCCAGGTTTTTATTACAGATTGAAGAATTATGTAAAAAATGTATGATTAAACCAAATTTTGAATAAATAACTTTTTTGGAATTGAAAAAAAATATGAGATTCTGTCTTCGGATCTAAGATTTTAGATCTGCGGATCAAAGATTTTACTTCGGACATCTAGCTTCTTAAGAGCATAGGCTTAATTAAATCAAGGTTTTTATTTGCAAATTGAAGAATTATATAGAAATGTATGTTTCATTCCATAATCTATGTATGACTAAAACTAAATCGATAGTGTGCCTTCTTTTTCTGTTTTTCCTTTTTTTTTTCCTGGTATTTTTTTTTCTTTTCAAATAAGGAATATGGTTGTATAATTCATGTCACGTTTGAAGTATCAGCTTTATGTTTAGTTATATGAATCGTTATACTCATAAGTGTTAATATGTATAACATATTGAGTGAAATAAAGTTTTTTGTTCTGTTCTGTTCTGTTCAGCCAAATTTTTATTAAATATCTTTTCTGGGGATTGAAAAGTTTATGATTTTAGACCCGCGGATCCAAGATTTCACTACGGACATCTAGCTTCTTAAAAACAGAGAATTAATTAACTCCAGGTTTTTATTTACGAATTGACGACTTATATAGAAATGTATGTGTTAACCAAATGTTGAATACAAAGCTTCTTTTTTTTTTTTTGATTGAAAAATACATGAATTTCTGTCCGCGGATCTAAGATTTTAGAGCCACGGATCCAAAATTTCACTACGGACATCTAGCTTATTAAGAGCAGAGAATTTATTAACTCCAGGTCTTTATTTAAAAATTGAAGATTATACAGAAATGTTTGTTTCAACCAAATTTTTAATAACTTTTTTGGAGATTGGAAAAATCATGATTTTTTGTCCGCGGATGTAAGATGTTAGATCCAGGGATCCAAGATTTTACTCCCGACATCTAGCTTCTTAAGAGCAGAGAATTAATGAAATCCAGCTATTTATTTACAATTTGAAGAATTATGTAGAAATATGTGTGTCAGCCAAATTTTGAATAAATATCTCTTTTTTGGATTGAATAATTCACGAGATTCAGTCCGCGGACCTAAGATTTTAAAGCCGCGGATCTAAGATTTTAAATTCGCGGATCAAATATTTTACTACAGACAACTAGCTTCTTTAGAACAAAGAATTAATTTAATCCATGCATTTATCGTATAAATGGAAGAATTATATAGAAATGTATGTTTCAACCACATTTCAAATAATCTATTTTGTATATTTTTGATATGAATATTTAAGATCTTCTGTCCGCGGACCTAAGATTGAGATACGGACATTCGTATCTATTCGTACGAGTAGATAAACGATCGACAGAGATATATTTTGTAAAGAGAGAACTTCTTATGAAAAATTTCAATTGTTTTAGATAATGAGTAACATTTGAACGAACAATTTTTACAAACTTGTATGATTAAAGTTTTATACTTTTTCAGGTCCATAAATAGCAGATGGTCATTGCCCAGGTGGAAAATATGCCATAGGATCTAAGTTTTTAACTGTATGATATAATGAAATAAGTTGGTTTGCATTTTTTTTTTTAAATTAATCGGTAGTAATTGATTATAATACTAACTGTTTATATTCTCCACTCTTACCAATTGATATATCTTTATCAGAGAACATTTCTTTATTAGAACACCTCTTAAACGGTAGTATTAACGCACGCGTCAATTAACTTAATCTGACGAAATTATCCCGATTATAACACCTCTTTAACTAATCGGTAGTGTTAAATCACGCGTAAATTACCACGTGTTTTTGAGAAACAAGTGCCATGTCGGGTTTCTTTCATCACAGTTAATCAAATCGGCTTTTGTTTTCATCTCAGATTTTAAGAAAAATGTAATTGCTATTACTTATTGATAGGTAAATATAAAACTAATAGTTACTAATCATTCAAAACGTTCTTTTAACTTAGATCCGCAGACAGAATATCATGAATTTTTCAATCCCCAAAAAATGTTTATTAGAAATTTGGCTGAAACATACATTCTTATAACATCTTCAATTTGTTATGAAAACCTGGAGTTAATTAATTTTCTGCTCTTTAGAAGTTAGATGTCCGTAGTAAAATTTTGGATCCGTGGATCTAAAATCTTAGATCGGCGATCGGAAGATCATGGATTTTTCAATCCCCTAAAAAGCTATTTCTTCAAAATTTGGTTTAATGATACATTTCAATATAATTCTTCCATTTATACAATAAATTCCTGTATTAATTGATTTTCTGTTCTTAAGAAGCTAGATGACGTATTAAAATCTTTGATCCGCAGATATAAAATCTTAGATCCGCGGACTGAATCTCGCGAATTATTTATTTCCAAAAAGAGGTATTTATTGAAAATTCGATTGAAACATACATTTCTATATAATTCTTTAATTTCAACAATAAATACCTGGATTTAATTAATTCAATGTTCTAAAAAAAAAGCTAAATGTTTGCAGTAAAATCTGTGATCCGCGGATCTAAAATCTTAGATCCGCGGCCAGAAATTTATGAATTTTTCAATCCCTTAAAAAAGATATTTATTCAAAATTTGGTTGAAACATACATTTCTATATAATTCTTCAATTTGTACAATAAGTATCTGGATTTTATCAAATATCTGCTCGTACTAAACTCTGTCCTTAGAAAATCTTAGATCCGCGGATCTAACATCTTAGATCCGCGGATCTAACATCTTAGATCCGCGGATCTAACTTAGATCCGGTAATTAGTCATACCGATAAAACTGCGCATGTTTTCAAATTTTGCAAAGGCCAATCCAAAATAAGAATAACCAAATTAGAAGTAGGCGGAAAGCAAGTATAAATGCATAAGGCCATAACTTATCTATATTTCATCGTACGCACCGCTTCAAACTCCGCGCACCGGTTACGCTACGATCAGTAACCACTGCGTTAAATCTTTATAACCACCTATCAAGCAGATGCAAAGCCACCTATGAGGCAGATCCCGCCTACACGTCATTTCAGCAGGCCGCGAATATCTAATCGTTTACAATTTAGTAACTAGCTAGGATTATATTTCTATATGTACAACAGGTCTTATTTAAATGTTGAAAACTTCTTTATTTATTTATTTTTTTACCAAATTTATGATTAATTCTATCCGTAATGTGCAGAGGCATTATATCGTTCCTTTGTCGGCTTTTAATGCCTTAATATGCATTAATTAAATTTTTTCTTACAACTGCCGTTGATTTCTGCCTGAAAGGTGTACCGGCTCATAGTACAGTCTAAAGTATCTGAATATCATTAATATAAATGCCGTTGTGACTTGAAAGGTTGCAAAAGTTAATATTAACAGTAAAGCATGATCAGGTGGAATTTAACAATAACGTATACAAAAAGATACCTGCATGAAAGGAGTACGCCGTTGATTTCTGCCTGAACTGTGTGTTAAGTATCTGAATTTAATTAATATCGATCAAAAATCCGTTTTAACTTGAAAGGTTGCTAAGGTTAATTGTATCATTAAAGCTTGATCAGGTTGAATCTGTTTTTTACGTATAAAAAGTATCTGCTTGAAAGGTGTACGCCGTTGATGTCTCCCTGAAAGGTGTACTTCAGGTACACCTATAAGGTAGAAAAAACGGTGTACACCTATAAGGTAGAAAGCACGGGGTACACTTTTAAGGTAGAAAACAAGGGCGTACACCTGTAAGGTTGAAAACAGAAGTACACCTTTCAGGTAGAAAACAATGTCGTACACCCAGTAAGGTAAAAAACACGGGCAAACACATATAAGGTAGAAAATACAACGAACACCTTTAAAGTAGAAAACACGGGGTACACCTGTAAGGTGAAAAAACCCAAAGTACACCTATAAGGTAGAAAACTGTTGGTACACCTTAACGGAAGAAAACTCGGGGAACACCTTTAAGATAGAAAACGCGGGGTACACCTTGAAAGTAGAAAACCCCGGGTACGCCGAAACGGTACAAGGTAGAAAACACAGGGTACACTTATAAGGTAGAAAACACGGGGTTCACCTGTAAGGTAGAAAGCACAGGGTACACCGTTAAGGTAGAAAACACAAAAGTACACCTATAAGGTAGAAAACACAGGGTACACCTTTAAGCCAGAAAACAAGGGCGTACACCTGTAAGGTAAAAAACGCAGGGTACACCTTTAAGGTAGAAAACCCCTGGTACACCTATAACGTAGAAAACACGGGTACAACTGTAAGGTAAAAAACGCAGGGTACACTTATAAGGCAGAAAAACCCTGGTACACCTGTAACGTAGAAAACACGGGTACACCTTTAAGGGTAAAAAACATGGGTAATACACCTTTAAGGTACAAAACACGGAAGTACACCTGTAAGGTATAAAACACGGGCGTACACCTATAAGGTTAAAATCACGGGGTACACCTTTAAGCCAGAAAACAAGGGCGTACACCTGTAAGGTAAAAAACGCGGGGTACAACTATAAGGTAGAAAACCCCTGGTACACCTATAACGTAGAAAACACGGGTACACCTTTAAGGTAAAAAACAGGGGAAATAAACCTTTAAGGTAGAAAACACGGAAGTACACATGTAAGGTATAAAACACGGGCGTACACCTATTAGGTAGAAAACAATGCGTACACCTATAAAGTAGAAAACCTCAGGTACACCTATCAGGTAGAAAACTCGGGTACACCTATAAAGTAGAAAACAGGGGGTACACCTATAAAGTAGAAAACGTCGGGTACACCTATAACGTAGAAAACACGGGGTACACCTATCAGGTAGAAAACCTCGGGTACAACTATCAGGTAGAAAACTTAGGTACACCTATAACGTAGAAAACACGGGGCACACCTATAAAGTAGAAAACCTCAGGTACACCTATCAGGTATAAAACTCGGGTACACTTATAAAGTAGAAAACAGGGGGTACACCTATAAAGTAGAAAACGTCGGGTACACCTATAAAGTAAAATACACGGGGTACACCTATCGGGTAGAAAACCTCGGGTAGAACTATCATGTAGAAAACTCAAGTACACCTATAACGTAGAAAACACGGGACACACCTATAAAGTAGAAAACCACGGGTACACCTTTCAAGTAGAAAACTATAAAGTAGAAAACGTCGGTTACACCTATAAAGTAGAAAACCACGGGTACACCTTTAATGTAGAAAACACGGGGTTCACCTATAAAGTAGGAAACACGGGGTACACCTATAAAGAAGAAAGCACCTGGTACACCAATAAGGTAGAAAACACAAGGTACACCTATAAAGTAGAAAACACGTGGTACACCTATAAAGTAGAAAACTTTGGGTACACATATAAAGTAGAAAATACGGGAAACACCTATTTAGCAGAAAACAAGTGGTACACCTATAAAGTAGAAAACCTCAGGTACACCTATCAGGTAGAAAACTAAGGTACACTTATAAAGTAGAAAACAGGGGGTACACCTATAAAGTAGAAAACGTCGGGTACACCTATAAAGTAGAAAACACGGGGTACACCTGTAATTTAGAAAACGTCGGGTACACCTATAAAGTAAAATACACGGGGTACACCTTTAAAGTAGAAAACCTCCGGTACATCTATAAAGTAGGAAACACGGGGTACACCTATAAAGAAGAAAGCACGGGGTACACCTATAAAGTAGAAAACTACGGGTACACCTTTAAAGTAGAAAACTATAAAAAAGAAAACGTCGGGTACACCTATAAAGTAGAAAACACGGGGTACACCTATAAGGAAGAAAGCACGGGGTACACCTATCAGGTAGAAAACCTCGGGTACAACTATCAGGTAGAAAACTCAGGTACACCTATAAAGTAGAAAACACGAGGTACACCTATAAAGTAGAAAACCACGTGTACACCTTTAAAGTAGAAAACTATAAAGTAGAAAACGTCGGGTACACCTATAAAGTAGAAAACCACGGGTAACACCTTTAAAGTAGAAAACACGGGGTTCACCTATAAAGTAGAAAACGTCGGGTACACCTAACAAGTAGAAAACCTCGGGTACACCTATCAGGTAGAAAACTCGGGTACACCTATAAAGTAGGAAACACGGGGTAAACCTATAAAGAACAAAGCACGGGGTACACCTATAAGGTAGAAAACACAAGGTACACCTATAAAGTAGAAAACCCTGGGTACACCTATAAAGTAGAAAACACGGGGTACACATATAAAGTAGAAAATACGTGAAACACCTATTAAGCAGAAAACAAGGGGTACACCTATAAAGTAGAAACACGGGGTACACGTATAAAGTAGAAAACCACGGGTACTCTAGTAAGGTAGAAAACGTCGGGTACACCTATAAAGTAGAAAACCACGGGTACTCTAGTAAGGTTGAAAACGTCGGGTACACCTATAAAGTAAAATACACGGGGTACACCTATAAAGTAGAAAACCTCCGGTACACCTATAAAGTAGGAAACACGGGGTACACCTATAAAGCAAAAAGCACGGGGTACACCTATAAAGTAGAAAACTTTTGGTACACCTATAAAGTAGAAAACACAGGAAACACCTATTAAGCAGAAAACAAGGGGAACACCTATAAAGTAGAAAACCTCGGGTACACCTTTCAGGTAGAAAACTCGGGTACACCTATAAAGTAGAAAACACGGGGTACACCTATAAAGTAGAAAACGTCGGGTACAGCTATAAAGTAGAAAACACGGGGTACACCTATAAGGTAGAAAACCTCGGGTACAACTATCAGGTAAAATACACGTGGTACACCTTTAAAGTAGAAAACCTCGGGTACACCTATTAAGTAAAAAACCACGGATACACCTTTAAAGTAGAAAACACGGGGTACACCTATCAAGTAGAAAACTCGGGGTACACCTATAAAGTAGAAAACCTCGGTACACCTATAAAGTAGAAAGCACGGGGTACACGTATAAAGTAGAAAACCACGGGTACACCTATAAAGTACAAAATACGGGGTACTCCTGTAAAGTAGAAAACCCTGGGTACACCTTTAAGGTATAAAACACGGACGTACACGTGTAAGGCAGAAAACACGGGTGCGTACCTCTCCAATAGATACTTATTTTTCTAACTCAAAGTCAAACTTATGCAACATAATATGTAAACGTATAAAGCCAAAATGGATTGTTCTCCAAGCAACGGGGAATTGAACACATTTTATTTATAAATGATAATTTTAAGATAGTAAGCTGTACACCTTTCAGTCAGAAATGATGGGCGTACACCTCTCAGGCTGATAGCATTTATTTGTAGTTATAAGAAAAAATAAAGAAATAAACATTATCCGTCAACTTTAAAAGCTGACAAGGAATACTTCCGAGCAACTCATTATTTTGCACTTTTTTATTGATGATTATACTAAGCTTTACACCTTTCAGGCAGATAACATAGGCATACACCTCTCAGGCAGATATTCCTTTTTTTCTAATTGTAACAGAGATAGAAGCAACATTATATGTCCATTTTGGAAAGTGACATGAAACACGGGTACATGCAGATACTTTGATGTATGCCTTCAAGACAGATTATATCCCTTGTCAAGCTTTTTAATACTGGTTAAATCTATGGCAACCTTTAAAAAAGTTTAAATTTTATTAATTATGATCTTTTAAGTTACATGTGCAAAGCTTTGCAACTTTCTGACGAAAACACAGGCGTCGTGCAAATTTCAGGCAAACATACCTTTATTGAGCTAAAAGACAAGTTAAACCAACATGATATGTAAACTTTAAGTAGACACTGAATGGTATCAAAGCCACACAGATTTATTAACATTACATTTATTTATGATAATTTTCAAGACTTTTCAAGTAGACAAAAACGGGCGTGCATCTTTTAGGAAAAAAAGGACGGCTTAAACTTCAAGACTGATAACCTTTTTTCACAAATTTGTACTACATTTCTTGTGGACAGAAAAGTTGTTTAATTTTATCAGTCGTTATAATCGTTAGTTCGTGCGTTTATTTGTTTGTTTATTTGTTTGTTTGTTTTTAAATGTTGATATTTTCGTCCACTTTTCAGGCGGACACGTATTTGTATACCTTCAAGTCTGTTTCACCTTTATCAAGCTTAAACCAAAAACCAAACCCTGTCTGCCTTCTCAGAAAACGTGGATTTTTTAATATTCTTTTATTAATCATTTTTAGTTGTAAACCTGCAATAAAATTACAAATAATATTCGTCCGTACAGAAAACACCGTCGTACACCTTTCAGGCAGATATACCTTTTTCTAGTTTAAGACAAACTTAAATTACATAATATGTAGGCATTTTTAAAAAGCTTACACGCTATGTTACAATGCCTCGAGTTTTCTGCCTGTTAAATGAAAGTTTAGTATCTCTAAATTATCATAGATCAATTAAATGTGGAAAATTGCCTCTTGCCTGTAAACTTAAAAAGTTTATATATAATACTGTTTTATTCTTTACATAACAAGATAAAAGATATCTGTCTGACAGGTGTACGTACATTATAGTATCTTATTTCTTTAAAGAAAATTCCATGTTGGTTGGAAAATATATCCGTGTCGTCTGTCATAGTTCACATATAATATTGTTAACAGAAATTTTCTTAGAACTACAAGGAAAAGAATATCTGCCTCAGAGGTGTACGCCCATATCGTGGAAAACTTATCAGAAATTGAAATATTGTGGAAAATTACACGTGACTTAAAGAACAGTCCGTGTGTGATTTAAAATATGACACGTAATATTATTTTATTTGTCTTATAACAAGATAAAAGGAATATCTGCCTGAAAGGTGTACGTCCGTGTTTTCTTCCTTATAGGTGTACCCCTTGTTTTCTACCTTATAGGTGTACGTCCGTGTTTTCTTCCTTATAGGTGTACCCCGTGTTTTCTACCTTATAGGTGTACCCCGTGTTTTCTACCTTAAAGGTGTACCCTGTGTTTCCTACCTTATAGATGTACCTTGTATCTTCTACCTTATAGGTGTATGTCCGTGTTTTCTACCTTATAGGTGTACGCCCCTGCTTTCTACCTGTAAGAAGTACTTGTGTTTTCTACCTAACAGGTTTCCCCGTCTTTTCTACCTTAAAGGTGTACCCCGTGTTTTCTACCTTATAGGTATATCCCGTGTTTTCTTCCTTATAGATGTACACCCTTGTTTTCTACCTTATTGGTATACGCCCGTGTTTTATACCTTACAGGTGTACCCCTTGTCTTCTACCTTAAAGTGTTTTTCCCCATGTTTTCAACCTTAAAGGTGTACCCCGTGTTTTATATCTTTGAGGTGTACCCCGTGTTTTCTACCTTATAAGTGTACCCCTGGTTTTCTACCTAACAGGTGTACCCCTGGTTTCCTACCTAACAGGTGTACCCCGTGTTTTCTACCTTATAGGTGTACTTCGTGTTTTGTACCTCAAAGGTGTACTCCGTGTTTCCTACCTTATAGATGTACTTTGTATTTTCTACCTTATATGTGTACGCCCGTGTTTTCTACCTTATAGGTGTAAGCCCTTGTTTTCTACCTGTAAGGTGTGTCCCGTGTTTTCTACCTTACAGGTGCACACCGTGTTTTCTACCTTATTAATATACACCGTGTTTTCTACCTTATAGGTGTACGCCCGTGATTTTTACCTTAAGGTGTACGTCCGTGTTCCACATTTTATTTCTTTATCATCATTCTTAAATACTAAGATGTACACCTTTCAAACAGAAAACACGGGCGTACACCTTTCAAACTAATATTTGTTTTACTGAAGTTAGAGATAAAAATCAAACAGTATAATATGATCGAAAGTGCAATTGTATATATCTCCAAGGAATAGGCAAGTTTCCACATATCGTTTATTAATTATCCTTCTAGAATACTAAGAGGTACACCTTTCAGGCAGAAATGAAGGGCGTACACCTTTCAGGCAGATATCCGTTTAAATCTAGTTAGAAAAGAAAATCAAATCTGTGTTATATCATATACAGTTGACATGAAATGTTGTTCAAGCAACATGGAATTTTCCACATTTTATTCATTAATTGTCATTCTGAAATACTAAAATGTACATCTTTTAGACATAAATTACGGGCATCCACCTTTCAGGCAGATATTCCTTTTTATCTAGTTACAAACGAATTAAAACGACATTATACATGTACGTTTCCAGTTCACACTAATTGTTTTCATAGCGTCAGGGAATTTACCTTTAATTTTTATAAATGGTGATTTTCAAGATGCTAAGCTGTACTGCTTTAAGACAGAATACGCGGGTGTACACTTTTCAGGCAGATATTCCTTTGTATCTATTTACAAGAGAAATTAAATCTAATGTGAACTATGAAAACCATCACCGAATGTTCTCCGTGGAGAAAAGGTTTTTTCCATATTTTATTTGTTAATTATAATTTAACGATACAAAGATGTAAAAACACAGGCGTACACCTTTCAGGCTGATATTCGTTTCAGTGAAGTTAGAAAAGAAATTCAAACAGTATTATATGATTAAAAGTTGAGATGAAATGTTCTTCAAGCAACAGAGAAGTTTCCACATGCTATTTGTTAATCATCATTCTAAAATACTGAGATGTACACCTATCAGACCGAAAACACGGGCGTACACCTTTCAGGCTGATATTCCTTTTAACGAAGAAAACAAATTTAAACAGTAATATATCATCGAAAGTTAAGATGGAATGTTCTTCAAGCAACCGGAAATTTTTCACATAATATATGTTAATCATCATTCCAAAATACTAAGATGTACACCTTTCAGACAGAAATTAAGGGCGTACAACTTTCAGGCTGATATTCGTTTTAATAAAGTAAGAAAATAAATTTAAACAGTATTATATGATACAAAGTTGATATGAAATTTTCTTCAAGGAATAGGGAAGTTTCCACAGTGTATTTATTTATTATCATTGTAAATTGCTAAGATGTACACCTTTCAGGCAGATATACCTTTTTCTATTTTAGGACAAACTTAAATTACAAAATATGTCGGTATTTGAAAAAGGTTACACGCAGTGTTGCAATGCCTTGAGTTTTCTGCCTGAAAGATGAACAGTTTAGTGTCTCTAAATTATCATCGATGAAATAAATGTGGAACATTCCCTCTTGCGTGTCAACTTTCAAAATATATAATACTTTTTTTCATAACTAGATAAAAAAAGAATATCTGCCTGACAGGTGTACACCCGTGTTCGTCTTAGTCTCTTATAAATAAAATTTGGAAAATTCCATGTTGATTGGAAAACATTCCTTATTGGCTGTCACAGCTGACATATAATTTTGTTAACATATATTTTCTTAGAACTACATAAAAATAAATATCTGCCTGAAAGGTGTAAGCCCATATCTTCTTTCTAAAAGGTGTATAGCTAATCATAAATTAATTAACTGTGGGAATTGCAGGAGGCTTTGAGAACATTCCGCTTGTGATTTTAAAATATGACATATAATGTTATTTTATTTGTCTTAAATCATGATAAAAAGGAATATCTGCTTGAAATGTGTACGCCTGTGTTTTCTACCTTATAGGTGTACGCCCGTGATTTTCTACCTTATAGGTGTACGCCCGTGTTTTTCTACCTTATAGGTGTACAGATTAAGGTATTTAATTTATCATTCATTAAACAACTTTTGGAAATTCTGTGTTGCTTGCAGAATATTCCATGAGGCCCTTCAAAGTTGACACATTATATTGTTTTAAGTGTTTTTTAAAAAATGAAAAAAAAATCTGCCAGAAAGGTGTGCTTGTCATTATATATAGTGATTATACATAAATAAAATATGAAAAATACCTGTTGCTTGGAGATTATTCCGTGTTGCATTTCAAAGTTCAGGTATAATGATGTTTTTATTATTCATATAACTAAATAAAAAGGAACATCTGCCTGAAAGGTGTACGCACATGTTTTCTGACTGAAAGGTGTACATCATATTATAATATAAAATGAGGAGCATATCCTGTTGTTTAGCGAACAGTCTTGTGTAGTTTTAAAGTTGACATAATAATTATGTTATTTTAACTTGCCTTGTAACAAGATAAAAGGAATAGCCGCCTTTTAGATGTACGCCCCTAGGTTCTGCCTGAAAGGTGTACAGTTTAGTAATTTGAAATTATCATTTGCACATGAAACCTAGAAAATTACTAATTGCTTGTAGAACTTCCATTTTAACTTTCAAAAATTATTTTTTATACTTTTATGATATATCTAAAAACTACATAAAATGTAATATCTGCCTGTAAGCTGAACGCTCATGTTTTCTGCCTGAAAGGTGCAAATCTTATCACAAATGAATAAAATGTGAAATTTAACCTACTTTTCTTTAAACTAGATAAAAAGGAATATCTGACTGAAAAGTGCACGACTGCGTTTTCTGTCTTATATATTAAAGGTGTACATCTTAGTATTATGAAAATCATCATTAATAAAAAAAAAATCCCTATTGCTGGAAAAACATTCCTCGTCACGAAAAAAGTTGATATATAATGTCGTTTTGATTTCTTATGAAACTATATAAAATAAATAAATCACTCTGTTTAGAGTACGACCGTGTTTTAGGCCTAAAATGTGTGTCTGCTTGAGAAGTGGACGGAATATCTACATTATAAAGAAAACAAACATCAAAAAACAAAAACATAAACAAACAAACCAACACACAAGCAAAACAAAAAAACAACAAACTATTATAATAAATGATAAAATTAAACAACTTTTCTAGTTCACTAAATGTAGCATAAATTTGTCAGAAAGGGATATCAGCCTTGAAGTTTACGCCGTCCTTCTTTTTTTCCTACAAGGTGTACGCCCGTTGTTTTTTTTGGTTTTTTTTTGTCTACTTGAAAAGTCTTGAAAATTGTTAGTAATAAATATAATGTTAATAAAATCTGTGTTGCTTCGAGAACATTCAGTGTCTACTTAAAGTTTACATATAATGTTGTTTTAACTTGTCTTTTAACTGAACAAAGGTATGTCTGCTTGAGATTTGCACGACGCCTGTTTTTTTTTTTTTTTTTTTTTTTTTTTTTTTTTTGGTTAGAAAAATGCAAAACTTTGAAACTTAAAAGATCATTATTAATAAAATCTGTTAAAGGTTGCCATTAGAAGTAGAAAGGTGAATTATTTTAAGTTATATGTGATTGTATATGAACATATACTTCATGTCTCCTATAATTCTGTATAGAATGGTCTTGCATGATTTTTACTGATGTACTATGATAAATATTATTTGTAAATGCAAGAATGAGACTTAAATAAAGAATTAAATTGCCATAGTTTTAACCAGTATCAAAGCTTTACAAGGGATACAATCTGTCTTGAAGCCGTACAAGAATCTGCTTGTAAACGTGTTATTCCTGCAAGAAAGAAAATGTATACACTGCTTTTTATGAAGAAAAGAGAAAATAAATATAATTTATAAAGAAGAAGTAGGTCATGCTTTGTCAGCTTTTAGGCGTTCATATATGGTGTTCAGCTTACGAAATTATAATTATCATTTATAATAAAATGTAGACAATTCTCTGTTGCTTTGAGAACAGTATATCTAGGCTTTCAAAGAGGACATATAATGTTGCGTAAATTCGTGTTGTAAGTAGAAAACACGGAATATCTGTCTTTGAGGTGTACAGCAATCTTTTCTGCCTGAAAGGTGTACAGCTTACTATTCATTAAAAACATTATGTAGCCTGTGGGATATTCCCTGTTGTTTATAGAACATTTTATAGAACATTTCGTGTCACCTTCCAAATTTGACGTATAATGTTGCTTTTATCTCTGTTATAATTAGTAAAAAGGAATATCTGCCTGAGAGGTGTACAGTAGTGTTATTTGCCTGAAAGGTGTTAAGCTTAGTATAATCATCAATAAAAATGTGCAAAATAATGAGTTGCTCGGAAAGTATTCCTTTTCAGCTTTAAAAGTTGACGGATAATGTTTATTTCTTTAATTTTTCTTATAACTACAAAAAAATGATATCTACCTAAGAGGTGTACGCCCATCATTTCTGCCCGAAAGGTGTACAGATAACTATCTAAAAATTATCATTTTTAAATAAAATGTGGTCAAATTCCCGTTGCTTGGAGAACATTCCAAGTTGTTTGTTGCTTTTATCACTTTTATAATTAGAAGAAAGAGATATCTGCCTGAGAGGTGTACGCCCGTGTTTTCTACCTGAAAGGTGTAAACATTAGTTTCGAAATCTTAAAATTATCCATTATAATTCCCAGTTGCTTTGAGTACATTCTATGTCAGCTTTCAAAGTGACCGTATATTGTTGCTTAATTTCGTTTTGAACTACAGAAAAGGAATATCTGCCTGAGAGGTGTACGTCCATCTTTTCCCCCTGAAAGGTGTACATCTTACTATAATAAAATTAGTATTTATAAAGCACATAATGTAAGCTGTGGAATATTGCCTGTTGATTGTAGAACATTTCGTGTCGTCCAAAGTTAACATATAATGTTGCTGTTATCTCTTTTAGAACAAGAAAATAAGCAATATCTGCCTAAGAGGTGTACGCCTGAGTTTCCTACCTTAAAGGTGTACAGGCTAGTATCTTATAATTACCATCTATGAATAAAATGTGGAAGATTCAATTTCGCTCGGAGAACAATCCTCTTCGTTGTTCAAAATCGACCATTTTCGTTGTTTAAATTTTTCATATAGCTAGAAAAAAGAAATTTCTACCTGATAGGTGTACGCAAATGTTATCTGTCTGAAAGGTGTAAAGCTTGGTATAATCATCAATAAAAATGTGCAAAATAATGAGTTGCTCGGATTCCTTTTCAGCTTTTAAAGTTGATTGATAATGGTTTTTTCTTTAATTTTTCTCATAACTCCAAAAAATGCTATCTGCCTGAGAGGTGTACGCCCATCATGTCTGCCTGAAAGGTGTACAGCTTATCATTTATAGATAAAATGTGGTCAAATCCCCGTTGCTTGGAGAACATTCCATTTTGGCTTTAATAGTTTACATATCATGTTGCCTAAGTTTCACTTAAAACTAGTAAAAAAGGGAATATCTGTTGGAGAGGTACGTGCCCGTGTTTTCTGCCTGAAAGGTGTACAGCTTTGAATTTTAGAATGATAAGTTATAAGTCATTGTACAAAAAATTGTCTGTTGCATGTAGCACATTCCATAACGTCTTTCAAAGTCCACCAAAAATATTGCTTTTATCACCTTAAAAGTTTGAAAAAAGGAATATCTGCCTGAGAGGTGTACGCCCGTGTTTTCTACCAGAAAGGTGTACACCTTAGTTTCGAAATTTTATGATTATCCACTATAAGTGAAATGTGGAAAATTCCCAGTTGCTTTGAGTACATTCTATGTCGGCTTTCAAAGTGACCGTATATTGTTGCTTAAATTCGTCTTTGAACTACAGAAAAGGAATATCTGCCTGAGAGGTGTACGTCCATCTTTTCTCCCTGAAAGGTGTACATCTTACTATAATAAAATTAGTATTTAAAAAGCACATAATGTAAGCTGTGGAATATTGCCTGTTGATTGTAGAACATTTCGTGTCGTCCAAAGTTAACATATAATGTTGCTGTTATCTCTTTTAGAACAAGAAAATAAGCAATATCTGCCTGAGAGGTGTACGCCTGAGTTTCCTACCTTAAAGGTGTACAGGCTAGTATCTTATAATTACCATTTATGAATAAAATGTGAAAGATTCAATTTCGCTCGGAGAACAATCCTCTTCGTTGTTCAAAATCGGCCATTTTCGTTGTTTAAATTTTTCATATAGCTAGAAAAAAGAAATTTCTACCCGATAGGTGTACGCAAATGTTATCTGTCTGAAAGGTGTAAACTTAGTATAATCATCAATAAAAATGTGCAAAATAATGAGTTGCTCGGAAAATATTCCATTTCAGCCTTTAAATTTGATGGTTTATTTCTTTAATTTTTCTCATAACTCCAAAAAATGCTATCTGCCTGAGAGGTGTACGCCCATCATTTCTGCCCGAAAGGTGTACAGCTTACTATCTAAAAATTATCATTTATAGATAAAATGTGGTCAAATCCCCGTTGTTTGGAGAACATACCATTTTGGCTTTAATAGTTTACATATCATGTTGCATTAGTTTGACTTAAAACTAGAAAAAAGGAATATATGTTGGAGAGGTACGCGCGCCCGTGTTTTCTGCCTGAAAGGTGTACAGCTTTGAATTTTAGAATGATTAGTTATAAGTCACTATAGAAAAATTGTCTGTTGCATGTAGCACATTCCATAACGTCTTTCAAAGTCCACCAAAAATATTGCTTTTATCACTTTTGTAGTTAGAAAAAAGAGATATCTGCCTGAGAGGTGTACGCCCGTGTTTTCTACCTGAAAGGTGTACACCTTAGTTTCGAAATCTTATTTTTTTTCCATTATAAGTGAAATGTGGAAAATTCCTAGTTGCTTTGAGTACATTCTATGTCGGCTTTCAAAGTGGATGTATAATATTGCTTAAATTCGTCTTTGAACTACAAGAAAGTGATATCTGCCTGAGAGGTGTACGTCCATCTTTTCTCCCTAAAAGTTTTTTTTCGTTCCCGTTTGGCCTATTCAATACTTGTATTATGTAGTGCGAATAAGCGTGAAAATGATGATTTCTTCAGTAATAATTATTCCAGGTGGGATATTACTTCTCAGGATTACCTACAGGGATATTTTTTCTTCTTTTCGGCTGGGTCCGGGTTAAGTATTCTCAGTTTATTTTTTTACAATTCTATTTCTATTTCAGATTCATTCCTATCTTCTTTAAATTACAAATGTAATTTCGGAATTTTTTTTTTGTATGTTTGAATTTTTTTTCTTATTATTATTATTATTATTCATTCTTTAATTATGTATTCCTGTAATGTTTTAACCCAGTTGATGTAAGGCAGGTTTCCGAAACGTGGACAACCTGATATCCTGTAGAGCAAAATCTTTCTCAACTATTTTCCGCCAAAATTCTTAAAGATCCGGCCTTGACACAACTGATTTCGTTTTCCAGCTTTTTGGGGATTTCAATAAACATTCCAGTTCTAAGCAATGAATTCCATAAGTAACTAACATTAAATTTTGATGTCTCTGAAATAATTTTACAGCCATTAAGTCTGTGCAGACTGATTTTACTAAACATTCCAATCGGTATTCAGGCCAATCAGGGTTGTATTGAATGCCCAGATCTGTATTTAATTACCTGGGGATGCCAGACAAGCTGCCAGAATTCTTTTGGGTAAAAAAGACAAATATGCAGATAGCCTTCTTAGGCCTCGGATATCTATGGGCCATTAAAAGTAACTACAGATGGTGGACTTTTTTCAAAATTTGAGAGTGCTTGCATTCAAAGTAGAAACGTAATTTGAGAAAAGACAGTGATGAGTTTTAGAAAAGGTGGGATACTAAAATATAATGAACTGTTTGAACTAGATCTGGCTCTATATCTACCTAGCCTAGGTCTACACGACATACAATTAATTATACCGATGAACGAATGACGCGGATATTATAATAATAACTATTTTTAAAATGACACAAAAACGTAACACTAAGTTCGCCAAGAAACAAGCATGTCGCGAAATATTATGAAAAATACACCATTCCTTCAAATAAAAAATACACATTATTTTTATACTGTCTCCTGTTAAAATTCACTGAAAAAAGTCAAGTATAAAAAAAGAACATTTCTCAGCGGTATTATTGTATTTTAGTAAAATTAATCGGTAAAACATGAACTTTATAAGCTACTGCGCAGTTTTACACACCATTATCGGAAGCATTTTCTGTAGGTAGTGTTGTGACATAAACTGGGCGGTACCAGCTTGATAGGTGGATGCCGTATTTCACTTTAAAAGTGTACATAAAGCGACATCCGTAACCACTGCCTTCACACGAATCACGTGATGATGGTCTTATCACATGATTGTGTCAAGATGGCGGATACGCCAAAGAAACCGTTGAAAAATTGTTTCATCTGTGATAAACAGCGACACTATAATTTGAGCTCTGCTGTCAAGTCTGCCGATATGATTGACAAAATTTCATTTCTGTTAAAAAAGAACTTTAGTGCAGTAGTGACTTGAATGATTTCTAATCCTCTAAGGGGAGATCACTGCGTTGGAGATTGGCACCGTTTAAGAATTTCATCCGGGTACCGTTTACGTGAATAAAACATTATCCCAGGACCAGTTTTTAGTTATACATCCAGGTATATTTACCAACCAAAAAGCGTCAAGAGACCGTGGTCTCTTCTTAATCACGTGATAGCCAAGGGACGTAAATGATGCTCTTTAGAAATGGAGTAACATGGTAAGTACAAATTAAAAAATAGAAAAAAAACAGAAATCCGAAATTTTATCACTTTCAACGAGTTGCATGAACACGTACGTCATCATAAGCATGTGGCTAGTTCCTTTAACTGGTTGACACAAATAAAATTTCAGATTCCTGTCAAAAAAAGTAACTTCAAGTATCGTACGATAATCCTCTCACTCAAAATTATGGAACACAATTTTTCGAAACTAGTTTGAAATAAATTAAATCGACACGAACACATGTCTGGTTTTTTAAGATTTAAAGATCGGCTGCTGAAGGACAAGTGGGAACACATTCTAGTCTCATGTACGATGTCAGATAATCAGACCGGGCTGTTTCAGAACCTGTGCCACACACTCTGGTCTCATGTAACATTTCAGATAATCAGACTGGCTTGTTTAAGAAACAGTGCCACACACTCTGGTCTCATGTACCATGTCAGATAATGAGACTGGGATGTTTTGGTCCAACACACTCTGGTCTCTTGTACCATGCCGGATAATGAGACCAGAATGTTTAAGTCTGTCACCCTCTGGTCTCATGTACCATGTCAGAAAACGAGACCAGGCAGTTTAACAACCTGTGCCACACACTCTGGTCTCATGTACCATGTCAGATAATGAGACCGGGCTGTTTCAGAACCTGTGCCTGACACTCTGGTCTCATGTTCCATGTCAGATAATGAGACCGGGCTGTTTGAAGAACTGTGCCACACACTCTGGTCTCATGTACCATGTCAGAAAATAAGACCGGGCTGTTTCAGAACCTGTGCCACACACTTTGGTCTCATGTTCTTAGCCAGATAATGAGACCGGGCTGTTTTAGAACCTGTGCGACACACTCTGGTCTCATCTACCATGTCAGATAATGATAATCACACTCTGGTCTCATGTACTAAGTCAGATAATGACCAGGCTGTTATAGAACCTGTGCCACACACTCTGGTCTAATGTACCAAGTCAGATAATGAGACCGGGCTGTTTTAGAACCTGCACGACACACTCTGGTCTCATGTACCATGTCAGATAATGAGACCTGGCTGTTGAGAACCAGTGCAACACACTCTAGTCTAATGTACCATGTCAGATAATGAGACCGGGCTGTTATAGAACCTGTGCCACACACTCTGGTCTCATGTACCATGTCAGATAATGAGACAGGGCTGTTTTAGAACCTGTGCCACACACTCTGGTCTCATGTACTAAGTCAGATAATGAGACCAGGCTGTTATAGAACCTGTGTCACACACACTGGTCTCATGTACCATGTCAGATAATGAGACCGGGCTGTTGAGAACCAGTGCGACACACTCTGGACTAATGTACCATGTCAGATAATGAGACCGGGCTGTTATAGAACCTGTGCCACACATTCTGGTCTCATGTACCATGTCAGATAATGAGACCGGGCTGTTGAGAACCAGTGCGACACACTCTGGTCTAATGTACCATGTCAGATAATGAGACCGGGTTGTTATAGAACCTGTGCCACACACTCTGGTCTCATGTACCATGTCAGATAATGAGACAGGGCTGTTTTAGAACCTGTGCCACACACTCTGGTCTAATGTACCATGCCAGATAATGAAACCGGGCTGTTTAGAACCTGTGCCACACACTCTGGTCTCATGTACCAAGCCAGATAATGAGACCGGGCTGTTAAGAACCTGTGCCACACACTCTGGTCTCATGTACCATGTCAGATAATGAGACCGGGCTGTTTAAGAACCTGCGCCACACACTCTGGTCTCATGTTCCATGTCAGATAATGAGACTGGGCTGTTTTAAGAACTGTGCCTCACACTGGTCTCATGTACCATGTCAGATAATAAGAATGGGCTGTTTTAGGACCTGTGCCACACACTATGGTCTCATGTACCATGTCAGATAATGAGAACGGGCTGTTGAGAACCAGTGCGACACACTCTGGTCTCATGTACCAAGTCAGATAATGAGACCAGGCTGTTTTAGAACCTGTGCGACACACTCTGGTCTTATGTACCATGTCAGATAATGAGACTGGGATGTTTAGAGCCTGTGCTACACAGGGACCGGGCTGTTGAGAACCAGTGCGACACACTCTGGTCTAATGTACCATGTCAGATAATGAGACCGGGCTGTTATAGAACCTGTGCCGCACACTCTGGTCTCATGTACCATGCCAGATAATGAAACCGGGGTGTTTAGAACCTGTGAGATACACTTTGGTCTCATATACCAAGTCAGATAATGAGACCGGGCTGTTTAGAACCTGTGCAACACACTCTGGTCTCATGTATGATGCCAGATAATGAGACAATGTTAACCATGCCAGATAAAGAGACCAGGCTGTTTTAGTTTTAGAACCAGTGCCACACACTCTGGTCTCTTGTACCATGCCAGATAATGAGACCGGGCTGTATAAGAGCCTGTGCCACACACTCTGGTCTCAATTACCAAGTCAGATAATGAGACCGGCTGTTTAGAACCTGTGCCACACACTCTAGTCTCATGTATCATGCCAGATAATGAAACCAGGCTGTTAAGAATCTGTGCCACACACTCTGGTCTCATGTACCATGTCAGATAATGAGACCGGGCTGTTTAGAACCTGTGCAACACACTGTGGTCTCATGTACCATGCCAGATAATGAGACCGTATAAGAGCCTGTGCCACACACTCTGGTCTCAATTACCAAGTCAGATAATGAGACCGGCTGTTTAGAACCTGTGCCACACACTCTAGTCTCATGTACCATGCCAGATAATGAAACCAGGCTGTTAAGAATCTGTGCCACACACTCTGGTCTCATGTACCATGTCAGATAATGAGACCGGGCTGTTTTAGGACCTGCACGACACACTCTGGTCTCATGTACCATGTCAGATAATGAGACCTGGCTGTTGAGAACCAGTGCAACACACTCTAGTCTAATGTACCATGTCAGATAATGAGACCGGGCTGTTATAGAACCTGTGCCACACACTCTGGTCTCATGTACCATGTCAGATAATGAGACAGGGCTGTTATAGAACCTGTGCCACACACTCTGGTCTCATGTACCATGTCAGATAATGAGACAGGGCTGTTTTAGAACCTGTGCCCCACACTCTGGTCTCATGTACCATGTCAGATAATGAGACCGGGCTGTTGAGAACCAGTGCGACACACTCTGGTCTAATGTACCAAGTCAGATAATGAGACCAGGCTGTTATAGAACCTGTGCCACACACACTGGTCTCATGTACCATGTCAGATAATGAGACCGGGCTGTTGAGAACCAGTGCGACACACTCTGGTCTAATGTACCATGTCAGATAATGAGACCGGGCTGTTATAGAACCTGTGCCACACATTCTGGTCTCATGTACCATGTCAGATAATGAGACCGGGCTGTTGAGAACCAGTGCGACACACTCTGGTCTAATGTACCATGTCAGATAATGAGACCGGGTTGTTATAGAACCTGTGCCACACACTCTGGTCTCATGTACCATGTCAGATAATGAGACAGGGCTGTTTTAGAACCCTGTGCCACACACTCTGGTCTAATGTACCATGCCAGATAATGAAACCGGGCTGTTTAGAACCTGTGCCACACACTCTGGTCTCATGTACCAAGCCAGATAATGAGACCGGGCTGTTAAGAACCTGTGCCACACACTCTGGTCTAATGTACCAAGTCAGATAATGAGACCGGGCTGTTTTAGAACCTGCACGACACACTCTGGTCTCATGTACCATGTCAGATAATGAGACCTGGCTGTTGGGAACCAGTGCCACACACTCTAGTCTAATGTACCATGTCAGATAATGAGACCGGGCTGTTATAGAACCTGTGCCACACACTCTGGTCTCATGTACCATGTCAGATAATGAGACAGGGCTGTTTTAGAACCTGTGCCACACACTCTGGTCTCATGTACTAAGTCAGATAATGAGACCAGGCTGTTATAGAACCTGTGCCACACACACTGGTCTCATGTACCATGTCAGATAATGAGACCGGGCTGTTGAGAACCAGTGCGACACACTCTGGTCTAATGTACCATGTCAGATAATGAGACCGGGCTGTTATAGAACCTGTGCCACACATTCTGGTCTCATGTACCATGTCAGATAATGAGACCGGGCTGTTGAGAACCAGTGCGACACACTCTGGTCTAATGTACCATGTCAGATAATGAGACCGGGTTGTTATAGAACCTATGCCACACACTCTGGTCTCATGTACCATGTCAGATAATGAGACAGGGCTGTTTTAGAACCTGTGCCACGCACTCTGGTCTAATGTACCATGCCAGATAATGAAACCGGGCTGTTTAGAACCTGTGCGACACACGTTGGTCTCATATACCAAGTCAGATAATGAGACCGGGCTGTTTAGAACCTGTGCAACACACTCTGGTCTCATGTATGATGCAAGATAATGAGACAATGTTAACCATGCCAGATAAAGAGACCAGGCTGTTTTAGTTTTAGAACCAGTGTCACACACTCTGGTCTCTTGTACCATGCCAGATAATGAGACCGGGCTGTATAAGAGCCTGTGCCACACACTCTGGTCTCAATTACCAAGTCAGATAATGAGACCGGCTGTTTAGAACCTGTGCCACACACTCTAGTCTCATGTATCATGCCAGATAATGAAACCAGGCTGTTAAGAATCTGTGCCACACACTCTGGTCTCATGTACCATGTCAGATAATGAGACCGGGCTGTTTAGAACCTCTGCCACGCACTGTGGTCTCATGTACCATGCCAGATAATGAGACCGTATAAGAGCCTGTGCCACACACTCTGGTCTCAATTACCAAGTCAGATAATGAGACCGGCTGTTTAGAACCTGTGCCACACACTCTAGTCTCATGTACCATGCCAGATAATGAAACCAGGCTGTTAAGAATCTGTGCCACACACTCTGGTCTCATGTACCATGTCAGATAATGAGACCGGGCTGTTTTAGAACCTGCACGACACACTCTGGTCTCATGTACCATGTCAGATAATGAAACCAGGCTGTTGAGAACCAGTGCAACACACTCTAGTCTAATGTACCATGTCAGATAATGAGACCGGGCTGTTATAGAACCTGTGCCACACACTCTGGTCTCATGTACCATGTCAGATAATGAGACAGGGCTGTTTTAGAACCTGTGCCACACACTCTGGTCTCATGTACTAAGTCAGATAATGAGACCAGGCTGTTATAGAACCTGTGCCACACACACTGGTCTCATGTACCATGTCAGATAATGAGACCGGGCTGTTGAGAACCAGTGCGACACACTCTGGTCTAATGTACCATGTCAGATAATGAGACCGGGCTGTTATAGAACCTGTGCCACACATTCTGGTCTCATGTACCATGTCAGATAATGAGACCGGGCTGTTTTAGAACCTGCACGACACACTCTGGTCTCATGTACCATGTCAGATAATGAAACCAGGCTGTTGAGAACCAGTGCAACACACTCTAGTCTAATGTACCATGTCAGATAATGAGACCGGGCTGTTATAGAACCTGTGCCACACACTCTGGTCTCATGTACCATGTCAGATAATGAGACAGGGCTGTTTTAGAACCTGTGCCACACACTCTGGTCTCATGTACTAAGTCAGATAATGAGACCAGGCTGTTATAGAACCTGTGCCACACACACTGGTCTCATGTACCATGTCAGATAATGAGACCGGGCTGTTGAGAACCAGTGCGACACACTCTGGTCTAATGTACCATGTCAGATAATGAGACCGGGCTGTTATAGAACCTGTGCCACACATTCTGGTCTCATGTACCATGTCAGATAATGAGACCGGGCTGTTGAGAACCAGTGCGACACACTCTGGTCTAATGTACCATGTCAGATAATGAGACCGGGTTGTTATAGAACCTGTGCCACACACTCTGGTCTCATGTACCATGTCAGATAATGAGACAGGGCTGTTTTAGAACCCGTGCCACACACTCTGGTCTAATGTACCATGCCAGATAATGAAACCGGGCTGTTTAGAACCTGTGCCACACACTCTGGTCTCATGTACCAAGCCAGATAATGAGACTGGGCTGTTAAGAACCTGTGCCACACACTCTGGTCTCATGTACCATGTCAGATAATGAGACCTGTCTGTTTCAGAACCTGCGCCACACACTCTGGTCTCATGTTCCATGTCAGATAATGAGACTGGGCTGTTTTAAGAACTGTGCCTCACACTGGTCTCATGTACCATGTCAGATAATAAGAATGGGCTGTTTTAGGACCTGTGCCACACACTATGGTCTCATGTACCATGTCAGATAATGAGAACGGGCTGTTGAGAACCAGTGCGACACACTCTGGTCTCATGTACCAAGTCAGATAATGAGACCAGGCTGTTTTAGAACCTGTGCGACACACTCTAGGTCTCATGTACCATGTCAGATAATGAGACTGGGATGTTTAGAGCCTGTGCTACACAGGGACCGGGCTGTTGAGAACCAGTACGACACACTCTGGTCTAATGTACCATGTCAGATAATGAGACCGGGCTGTTATAGAACCTGTGCCGCACACTCTGGTCTCATGTACCATGCCAGATAATGAAACTGGGGTGTTTAGAACCTGTGCGACACACTTTGGTCTCATATACCAAGTCAGATAATGAGACCGGGCTGTTTAGAACCTGTGCAACACACTCTGGTCTCATGTATGATGCCAGATAATGAGACAATGTTAACCATGCCAGATAAAGAGACCTGGCTGTTTTAGTTTTAGAACCAGTGCCACACACTCTGGTCTCTTGTACCATGCCAGATAATGAGACCGGGCTGTATAAGAGCCTGTGCCACACACTCTGGTCTCAATTACCAAGTCAGATAATGAGACCGGCTGTTTAGAACCTGTGCCACACACTCTAGTCTCATGTACCATGCCAGATAATGAAACCAGGCTGTTAAGAATCTGTGCCACACACTCTGGTCTCATGTACCATGTCAGATAATGAGACCGGGCTGTTTAGAACCTCTGCCACACACTGTGGTCTCATGTACCATGCCAGATAATGAGACCGTATAAGAGCCTGTGCCACACACTCTGGTCTCAATTACCAAGTCAGATAATGAGACCGGCTGTTTAGAACCTGTGCCACACACTCTAGTCTCATGTACCATGCCAGATAATGAAACCAGGCTGTTAAGAATCTGTGCCACACACTCTGGTCTCATGTACCATGTCAGATAATGAGACCGGGCTGTTTAGAACCTGTGCCACACACTCTGGTCTCTTGTACCATGCCAGATAATGAGACCAGGCTGTATAAGAGCTTGCACCACACACTCTGGTCTCAATTACCAAGTCAGATAATGAGACCGGCTGTTTTAGAACCAGTGCCACACACTCTAGTCTCATGTACCATGCCAGATAATGAAACCGGGCTGTTTTAGAACCAGTGCCACACACTCTGATGTCAGATACAATGTCAGATAATGAGACCACACTGTTAAGAACCAGTGCCACACACTCTGATGTCATGTACAATATCAGATAATGAGACCAGGCTGTTTAGAACCAGTGCCACACACTCTGGTCTCATGTACAATGTCAGATAATGAGACCGGACTGTTATAGAACCTGTGCCACACACTCTGGTCTAATGTGCCATGTCAGATAATGAGACCGGGCTGTTTTAGAACCAGTGCCACACACTCTAGTCTAATGTACCATGTCAGATTATGAGACAGGACTGTTATTGAACCTGTGATACACACTCTGGTCCCATGTACCATGTCAGATAATGAGACCAGGCTGTTTAGAACCTGTGCCACACACTCTGGTCTCATGTACCATGTCAGATAATGAGACCCCTGGTCTCATATACCGTTTCATAGTATGAGGTTGGGCTGTTATAGCACCAGTGCGGTGCCCCCTCTGGTCTCATGTACTGTTTCATAGTATGGGGTCAGGCTGTTGTACATGATGTGTAAACATTCTGATTGCCTGAACAAAAATTATTGCCTTTCATTCTTTTCCTTGTGCAGATAAGTCATCCTTTATGGCCAGATAGATTATTTTTGGAAACTTGCAGGCCTGTGTGACATTATGTGTTGTTGTGCGTGATGACAGCAAACTGATGTTGTTTTTTTTTTTGTCTTGGTATTTTTGTATAGGCAATTTTTTATATGGACAGTAACACCACAAGTGTGAAAAGAGATTCTTTCTAAGCTTAGAATTTACTGAAACAAAAATATAGAATTATGTGCTTTGTGCAAGTATCATAACTCGTCTACTGTTTTATGTGTCTCTTCTATCGTATGTATTTTCTGTTTCTTTAGATAAACATATAGGAGGGAAATTTTGTGAATGCAACTGTTCCTACAAACTGCACAGTTACTGCTTAAACAAGGATCATTGTTTCTTCAAAAATACAGAGTTCAATGTAGACAAGCTCCACTGGGAGAATCATACAAGTAAGTGTGTAATAAACATTTTATGATTGAGATTAAAAATTAACTCTTATTACTTACAATGTATAACACGATTATACTCATCTACTGATGTTAATGTCTGCAGATATTTAGTTCAATTCTGTTTACACATTTTGATAGAAGTGAGTCATCTTTTTCATGGCTTTTCAGAATAATGCTTATCACATTTCTGATATTTTTTGGCAGTTACTTAGATAATTTATTCTTAATGTTCAGGTCCTGAACATACAACATTAATTCTCTATTACAAAACAACCACAACCAGGTATAGACTAGAGAATATGTCTTATTTTCCTTTTCTAATTCAGTGGACTGTACAGTGTTTAACTGACTTTTCTCTTACAGTATTCATTGTATTTCTTTTACATGTGTGATAAGATCAGGCTTTATTTTACAGGTTGCAGCTATGGATATGATTTGTCTTTGTATTCAGACCTAGAATGTTAATAGCCAGTGCAGTGAGCAGGCCAATGCTGAGTTAGAAAGAACAAAGGACCAGCTCTCATATATGACACCATCCAGTTTTATGGGCCATTGTGCATTGTTTTTGAGAAATCAAGAAATGTTTAGACTTAAAACTTTCGGATATAAAAGTGATGGATTCTAACTAATTATACCACCAGATAGAATATCTGGGGACTATTTTGGAATCTTGTGCGTTGGTCGGTCACTTTATCTGCCATCTGTAGACAGACTTTGTCCAGACTGTTTTTCAGCAACTATTTCTCAATTAAAACTTTACAAGAGTCGTAAGTGCCAAGCCTAGTTGTCATGTCAGACTTACTTGATTTTTCACCCACTTATGGCCCTTTGATTTCTTTTACACACCAATTTATCATGACTGTTTCTCATCAACTATTATTCAGATTTTAATTATACTATGCAAGAACCATTAGTACCAAGCCTAGTTGTGTATGTTGTTACTGCACTCCACTGTCATGACTTCTCACTGAGTTATGGGCCTTTTTTTAATACATGAATTTTTCCATGCTTTTTGTCAGGAACTTGCACTTTGATTCTTTTTTTCTGTACATGACCCATATTGATTTTGAGGTCTAAGGTCTAGGTCACGTGTAGAAGTCAATGTGACATGACTAACTGGTTGCCATTATGGTGGCATACATGTTTCACAAACATCTCTTGTTTGTTATTTAGAGTAAAAAATAACATATGATAATTTACAAGTAGTTTAGAGTAATCTCTGTATTTAGTCATTTACATTGTCTATCAAGATCTATTGATAAAATACAATGAAGATGAAGGTGAAAATATATGTCACTGTGCTTGTTTCAAAGTTACAATGTATGTGACTGTTTCCATTGTCTCAAAATGTAATATTCTCTTTATAGCAGTTTTGTAACTATATGCTTAAAATTTTAACATGAGTTCTCATATTGCATGATGAAGTGAGATTGAAATTATTTACCAAAAGCATGTAAATCCAGGTTATGACATAAGAATTGGCCCTACCACAAGGGTCATTTAATTTCACATATTGTAACATCATGGTTTTAATCTAAGATTTGTTTTTATCTGGATTCATTCTGTTTACAAATCAAAGCTTAATAGTTGTAAATTAAGCAATAGTTTACCATTTGATCAGACTTCGGCAAAGCAAAGACATTTTTATATTAATCTAAACAATAATTTTGTTAATTTTTGTAAAATATTTTCACTGTAATGATATCAGTCTTCCTGACACTTTGCAACGTTTACATGTTGAACTTGGCTGCCATTTTTATCTCACTTAAGCACTGCACTGCAGCTCAAGGTGAGCTTTTGTGATTGCCTTGTGTCTGTTGTGCATCGCACACTGTCAACTTTTTACTTTAAACAACATTTCCTCCTAAACCACTTGGTGAAAGATGATAAAAGTTCACAGAAATGTTCCTAGCATTAAGCTTTACCAAATGTGTTCAAAGAGTTCTATTCCATGAAGAACTCTGGTTGCTATGGCAACAAGAATGAAAAACTTTTAAAATCTTCTTGTCTAAAACTGCTAAGGCCAGAGGTCTGAAATTTGCAGTGTAGCATTGTCTAGTAAACCTCTACCAAGTCTGTTCAAATAATGTCCCTGCAGTTACTATTTTACTTTAACTTGAGCTAATACTCTTAGCGTTCAGTGTGTTTACTTGTTATTGGTGGCCAGCATGCCAGCATCATTACCAGCATTTCGTCATCTATAAAAATGTCAACACTAGCCGACAAGGTCGGTTTGTAGCATTAAGTTTTTTGGCAGCTAAAGTTTAAATCAACAACTTAATCATTCACTGTGCAATGTCTCTGACATCTAAATCAGGTAAAGGTCAATCATTCTTGTGCTTAGTATAACTCATTTACAGTAACAAGCTTCAGTTAGAACAATTTTAATCATTAAATCAATCATGTTTACAAAATCCTTGGTCCAAAAGTAGTGCAACTGACACCTGTGTCTGTCGTTGGGATTAACTAAAATCCCATTTTTCTCAAATTCATTGGTACATTTTATTAGCTCACCTGTCATGTAGTGACAGAGTGAGCTTTTCTGATCACCTTTTGTCCGTCGTCCGTCTGTCCATTAACAATTAATTTGTTAACACTCTAGTGGTCACATTTTTGCCTCAATTGTCGTGAAACTTGGTCAGGATGTTTGTCTCATTAATATCTCGGACGAGTTCGAACATGGGTTATCAGGGTTGGAAAACTAGGTCACAGAGCCCAAATATAGAAAAACTTTGTTAACACTCTAGAGGCTACTTTTTCAGTCCAGATATCCTGGAAATTGTCAGAAAGGTTCTATCGATCATTTCTAGCTCAAGTCCAAATATGGGTCATCTGGGTTCAAAAACGAGGTCACGGAGCCCAAAAATAGAAAAATCTTGTTAACACTCTAGAGGTTACATTTTCAGCCCAAATAATATGGAAATTTGTCAGAAAGGTTGCTTTGACAATTTCTAGGTCAAGTTCAAATATGGGTTCTCTGGGTTCAAAAACTAGGTCACAGAGCCCAAATATTGAAAAACTTTGTTAACACTCTAGAGGTAACATTTTTAGACCAAATAATCTGGAAATTTGTTAGGAAGGTTGCTTCTATGGTTTCTAACTCAAGTTTGAATATTGGTCATCTGGGTTCAAAAACTAGGTCACAGAGCCCAAAAATAGAAACATCTTGTTAACACTTTAGAGGTTACTTTTTCACCCCAAATAATCTGGAAATTTGTCAGAAAGGTTGCCTTGAAGATTTCTAGATCAAGTTTGAATATGGGTCATCTGGAGTCGAAACATCTAGGTCACTGTTTACAAAATCAAAAAATTTTGTAAACACTCTAGAGGCTACATTTTCAGTCCAAATGTTCTGGTAATTTGTCAGAAAGGTTGTTTTAATGATTTGTAGCTCAAGTTTGGATATGGGTTATCTGGGGTCAAAAACTAGGTCACAGAGCCTAAATATCGAAAAACCTTGTTAACACTGTAGAGGCTTCTTTTTCAGTCTGAATATCCTGGAAATTTGTCAGAGAATTTGTTTTGATAATTTCTAGCTCAAGTTCGAATATGGGACATCTAGGTTAAAAAACTAGGTCATAGAGCCCAAATATGGAAAAACCTTGTTAACACTCTAGAGGTAACATTTTCAGTACAAATAACCTTGAAATTTGTCAAAGAGATTGTTTCAATAATTTCTAGGTCAAGTTCGAATATGGGTCATCTGGGGTCAATTAACCAGGTCCATAGCAACTTTGTTAAAAGCAGTCATACTCAGGTGAGTGATACAGGGCCATCATGGCCCTCTTGTAGTTTATTTGTGATAATTAAAATGTTATTTATTGTCTTAGACTACTCAAAGATATAAACCTACTTCTAGTAGTAGTGAAAAATAAATATTTACACAACACATGGATTTGTCTTCTTAGCCCAAACCCTTCAACTGCCTAATGCACTTCAGTCTGTATAAGATAGTCTGTCAGTCTTGACCAGTATTCATGAGATACCTGTCCATGGTTCATGATCTAGAAGTTTATGTTACTTTAAGTCTGAACTGTGCTGTTAATGAAATACTGAATCAGCTGTACTTCAAAGTATCTACTCCACCCACTTTAAGAGAATGCAGACTTTAATCATCGTCATCGTCGAGAAACAACTATCCTGACGACACCTATGTCAGTCACAGCAATGCTAACTATATTATGGAAGCATCTGATAACCATCATGCGTAGTATTGAAAGTTGGTAGGATTGAGAGGTGGTGCAACTGCATACTTGAAGACATATAATTAAGTTAAATTTACTGTCAGTCTTGTGATCTTCCATTTAAGTTGCGTACCAGCTTGGTTGTATACTTTTTGGAGTGATAAAGCGTTGGAGTGGTAATCCAGTGGCCGAGAGTATGATACCACGCTTCTCTTTTATCATTACTGTCTTTCGGATGATATATTAAAAGATATCTGATTAAATGGTGCTATAAACTGAGGATGCAAGAGAACCAGGGATGTCTCTGAAATGGGACGTTTTCTGTATCCTGCACTATCCCCACAATACATACTCTGCCGGAGGCGTCAGTCAGATGGGAAACCGGTAGGGTCTTATCCAGGTTATTCAGCAGCAATGACTCGTATACGGTCACATGCGCGATATAGTCTGTAGTCTATTATAATACGTAAAACAAACACCGACGTCAATAATACAAAAATGTAATAAACCTTACTAACCTGAAATATTTCAAAAATTTAGAAATACTTAGGTAATAATAAAAATCAACTTGTATATTTTTGGCATCAAGTAAATAAACCATGCAAAAAATCAAATAAACGAGGTGATTGTTATCAGTGTCCAATGACTTGATTGAGAGAGTGTGCTAATGATATTCAAGTAAGTGATTCTTCCCTTTACATTATTTCTATAGTAATGATAAAAATTCAGATTTATATTCGATCTCAGGGTCTATAAGCATTACACCTGCACAACTAACATATAAATGCTGTAATATTTCATTGTCTAGTGTTAAATGGACTATTGACTGCTGATAGATGACGACTTCCATGTATACACAATCACCATTTCTCTTTTAGACTGCTTGTTTTAACCATAACTTTAGCAAAACTGCTTTTTCCCGCATTAGTAACTAATTTTCTCCGAAACTTTGAAAATTACCGACACGATACATTACCCAAGTGGCATTGATCCTGCGTGCATAATATCACGTAGATTTTGTTAGATAAAGAAATGTTCTATATCTATTTCAATCTCACCACTAACTTTGATATTTTTTTCATCCAGGAACATGTAAGAAATATAGTTCATTAATTTATCAATCATATATAAGTCTCATCTTTCGATATTTAACTAAAGAGACCATACACTGAAAGGGACCTTTACTAAAGATCTGATCCCCATTCATTTTCTGTACGCTCAGACTACTCCAAATTTATAATTTCCAAACGAATACTAAACGATTTCTACATAAAAAAACAGTATTGTTTTGTAATGGCATTGTACTGGTCTCATGTTAATTTTAACTGAAGAGCCCAAACAATAACGAGAGATCTTAACAAGGCATAGTACCCACATCGATACGCCTTTAAGGAGAAACACAACAAAACTCATAATTTCAAAACGAGTTCTCAACGATTTCTAAAGAAAAGACTTGAATATAGTGTAATGACATTGTGCTGGTCTCATCTCAGGATTTTTGACAGAAGAGACCAGACATTCACGAGAAACCTTTACAAAGGCAATATATTCCCACTAATGTGTCTTTAAGTAGAAACACCGCCTAACTCATAATTTCAAAACGAGTTCTCAACGATTTCTAAAGAAAAGCCTTGAAAATTGCGAAATGACTTTGTGCTGGTCTCATCTCATGATTTTTGACATAAGAGACCAGACATTCACGAGAGACCTTTACATAGGCAATATATTCCCACTGATGTGTCTTTAAGTAAAAACACCGCCTAACACAATTTCAAAACGAGTTCTCAACGATTTCTCAAGAAAAGACTTGAAAATTGCGTAATGACATTGTGCTGGTCTCATCTCATGATTTTTGACAGAAGAGACCAGACATTCACGAGAGACCTTTTCAAAGGCAATATATTCCCACTGATATGTCTTTAAGTAGAAACACCGCCTAACTCATAATTTCCAAACGAGTTCTCAACAATTTCTAAAGAAAGACTTGAAAATTGCGTTATGACCTTGTGCTGGTCTCATCTCATGATTTTTGACAGAAGAGACCAGACACTGGCGAGAGAACTTTACAATGGCAGTGTTTCCCTTTGATATGACTTTTTCCAGAATCACCGCCTCGTGACCTCGCCTTACTTATGATTTCAAAACGCATTATCAACGATGTCTAAAGAAAAGAGTTGAATATTTCGTCAAAGCATTTTGCTGGTCTCATCTCATGATTATCAACAGAAGAGACCAGGCACTGACGAGAGACCTTTACAAGGGCGGTGTACACTCACTGTTATGACTCTAAGGATAAACACCGCATTATTTATAATTTCAAAACGGGTACTCAATGATTTATAAAGAAAAGACTTGAAATATTTTTAATGGCATTATGCTGGTCTCATCTCATCATTTTTGACAGAAGAGACCAGACACTGACGAGAGACCTTTACAAAGGCAATATATTCACACTAATGTGTCTTTTAGTAGAAACACCGCCTAACACATAAGATAAAACGAGTTCTCAACGATTTCTCAAGAAAAGACTTGAATATAGTGTAATGACATTGTGCTGGTCTCATCTCATGATTTTTGACAGAAGAGACCAGACATTCACGAGAGACCTTTTCAAAGGCAATATATTCACACTAACGTGTCTTTAAGTGGAAACACCGCCTAACTCATAATTTCAAAACGAGTTCTCAACGATTTCTAAAGAAAAGACTTGAATATATATAGTGTAATGACATTGTGCTGGTCTCATCTCATGATTTTTGACAGAAGAGACCAGACACTGACGAGAGACCTTTACAAGGGCAATATATTCACACTAATGTGTCTTTAAGTAGAAACACCGCCTAACTCATAATTTCAAAACGAGTTCTCAACGATTTCTAAAGAAAAGACTTGAATATAGTGTAATGACATTGTGCTGGTCTCATCTCATGATTTTTGACAGAAGAGACCAGACACTGACGAGAGACCTTTACAAAGGCAATATATTCCCACTGATGTGTCTTTAAGTAGAAACACCGCCTAACTCTTAATTTCAAAACGAGTTCTCAACGATTTCTAAAGAAAAGACTTGGAAATTGCGTAATGACTTTGTGCTGGTCTCATCTCATGATTTTTGACAGAAGAGACCAGACACTGACGAGAGACCTTTACAAAGGCAATACATTCCCACTGATGTGTCTTTAAGTAGAAACACCGCCTAACTCATAATTTCCAAACGAGTTCTCAACGATTTCTAAAGAAAAGACTTGAAAATTGCGTAATGACTTTGTGCTGGTCTCATCTCATGATTTTTGACAGAAGAGACCAGACACTAACGAGAGACCTTTACAAAGGCAATATATTCCCACTGATGAGTCTTTAAGTAGAAACGCCGCCTAACTCATAATTTCAAAACGAGTTCTCAACGATTTCTAAAGAAAAGACTTGAAAATTGCGTAATGACTTTGTGTTGTTTTCATCTAATGATTTTTGACAGAAGAGACCAGACATTCACGAGAGACCTTTACAAAGGCAATATATTCCCACTGATTTGCCTTTTAGTAGAAACACCGCCTAACTCATTATTTCAAAACAAGTTCTCAACAATTTTTAAAGAAAATACTTGAATATTGAGTAATGACATTGTGCTGGTCTCATCTCATGATTTTTGACAGAAGAGACCAGATACTAATAAGAGATCTTTACAATGACTGCAACCCCACCGACCCTTTGTTTTACCTGAAAATGCTGCTAAATTTATAATATCCAACGACTATATACTAAACGATCAATATAGAAAACTATTGAATATTTTGAAATGATACATATTGCTGGTCCTTTCTCTCGATTTTTGACAGACCTTAACAACGGCAGTGTACCCCATTGATTTGCTTCTAAGATAAAACAGAACCAAATTCATCATTTCGATACTTATGCTAAACGATTTCTATCGAGAAAATACTTGGACAATTTATAATGGCATGTGCTGATCATAACAGAAGTGGCTTTACGGTCAAACACCGCCGAATTTATAATTTAATAAAAAAACGAATATTAAACGATTTCTAAAGAAAATAAAGCCACGTTTTGTAATATTTCTTGCATCTCGATTAACTAGAAACCGCTATTTTTGAGACAGCAGTAAAACATTTTGTGACGGCAATTAAGCAGTGTAAATGGGCATCCTACTATGTTTGGTGAAGTATGGGTTGACGTATAGCTTCCGTTCCACCATGTCAAGTGTAGCGGTACAGAATTATTTAGCATAGGCTTTCACCAATCTCGGGGTTAAACAAGGGCATCTCTGATTGATCCATACATTGTCTCTGTGAACTTACATAGTAATATATATATTTTGCGTATCATTTTTACGGGCTATATTGTAGAGCTCCCTTATTGTTCTCCACCGTGGGAGAAGGGTTATTCTGATCATCCTCTGGTGTCAATTTATGACTTTAATATCCAGTGGAATCATTCAAGTCATTTAAGTACTCTGATAGTGTAAGTAAAAAGAATATCATTTCCAATAAACAAATTTTATTACTCATATGTTACTCATATGGAACTGAAGACATTGAAATTCATACAGCTGTACTTTTTAACGTATTTTTTAAAAATACAATAAATATGGAGCAAAATACCAAAAAACTAAATCCTGTAAAAGAATTATAGCCCGTACAATAAAAACACTACATGCCTATATCCTGTAGAAGAATACACATTACATACTCACAACCTGTACAACAATGCCATTACAAATTCATATTATGCAGAACTAATACCTCTCAATTTTATTTTCTGTAAAACAAAAACAACCTGTAGAACTAAAAATATTACATATTTTCAACCTGTAGAAGCAAGAAATTACATATTCACAACCTGTGGAACCTAACAGGAGTGCCATGATGGCCCTTCATCCCTCACCAGAATACTTTGGCTATTGGTCTGCTGCTGAGCTAATATCAGAAGCAAAATTAACGTTTCTGATTTGAATACTTTCAAAGATCTGATATTTTGACCAAAGGGGCATGATTTAAACAATCTTGGTAGAGGAGCTCTAGCTGATGCTCCAAACAAAATATATAAGTTCTAGGCCTTATGGATTCAGCCAAGAAGTTTTCTTAAGATTTTCCTTATAAAAGCTAAGAAAAATAAATAGAGCCCCGGGGCAAGGCCATTTCCGGTATCCTATATATTTAAGTTCTAGGACCCTGATTTCAGACAAAAAGTTTTTCAATATATTTCCTTTCTGTTTCCATAGCAACCAGATTTCTTGACAGAAATCAATTTACTGAACAACTAAGGTAAGGAATACCTATCAATTTTCATCAACTTTGATCCAGTGGATTAGAAGATTTCATTTAAAGGAAATGTCAATGTGGCACAACACAAGACGGACAAAGGACATAGGCCGACCAGAAAAGCTCACCATAGGCATATTGTGCTCAGGTGAGCTAAACATGACATAATCACATCTGTGGAACAAAAACGTTACATGTTCAAAACCTGTACATCCAAAAATACATATTAACAACCTCTGGAACATATCATTACTCCATCACAACTGTAGATCAAAAACATTACATATTCATACCATGTAAAAACATGAGGGCCATAATGACCCTAAATGGCTCACCTGAATACTTTGCCTATAGGTCTGCTATTGAGCAAATATCAGAAGCTTTTTTAAGGTTCTCCATATATAAATCTATACGAATTTAAGTGACTGCCAGGTAGAGCCAATTTTTAGCCAAGGGGCATAATTTGAACAAAATTTGTAGAGGACCTCTAGCTGATGTTCTATGCAAAATATCTAAGTTTTACACCTTGTGGTTTTAGACCAGAAGATTTTATAAGGCTTTCCCTATATAAGTGTATGTAAAATAAACTGACCCCCAGGGTAGGACCAATTTTGATCTAGGGGCATATTTTGAACAAACCTGGCGCAGGACCTTTAGTTTGTGTTGAATGCAAAATATTTAAGCTAATGGCCTTGTGGTGTCAGACAAGGAACTTTTTAAAAATCTTCCCTATATGAATCTATTTAAAATCAAGTGACCCCCCTGGGGCAAGGCTATTAATGTCCCATGGGGCATTATTTGAACAATCTCAGTAAAACACCTCAAGATGATGCTCCATGCAAAAAATCTTAGGTTTAAAATTTATGGTTTCTCACAAGAAGATTTTTAAAGATTAAATATTCTGCAAAAACAGGACCTCTGGGATGTAGCCAATTCTGATCACAGGGACATAATTTGAACAAACTTGGTAGAGGACCTCTAGCTGATGCTCTATGCAAAATGTCTAAGTTACAGGTTTTGTGGTTTCAGACAAGAAGATTTTTCAAGTCTTCCCTGTATAAGTCTATATAAAATCAAGTGATCCCTTGGGCAAGGCTATTAATGACCCAAAGGGCATTACTGCACAATCTCAGTAAAGGACCTCAAGATGATTTTCATTGCAAAAAGTCTAAGGTTTAAAATTTATTGTTTCTCACAAGATTTTTAAACATAAAATATTTTGCACAAATAGGACCCCCATTTTGAAACCCAGGGCAAAACTGGAAGAACTTGGTAGAGGACCTGTAGCTGATGCTCTGCAAAATGTCTAAGTTCTAGGTTCCGTGGTTTCAGGCAAGAAGATTTTTAAGTCTTTCCTATATAAGCCTATGAAAAATCAAGTGACCCCTGGGCCATTTATGACCCCAGGAGCATAATTTGAACAAACTTGGCAGAGGACCTTGAGCTGATGCTCCATGTTAAAAATCTTAGCCCTTGACTTCAGACAAGAAGTTTTTAAGTTTTTCCCTATATAAGTCTATTCAAATCAAGTGACCCCTTCAGGGCCAATTTTGACCCAAGGAGCATTATTTTAACAAAATGGGTAGAGGACCTCTAGCTGATGCTCCATTAAAAATATCTAAGTTCTAGGCTTTGTGGCTTCAGACAAGAAGATTTTTAAGTTTTTCCCCAACACAGCCTTTGTAAAATCAACTGACCCCCGGGGCAAGGTCAATTTTAACCCCTGGGGTGTAATTTGAATAAACTTGCTAGAGGTCCACTAGATAAAGCTACATACTAAATCTTAAGGCTCAGGGTCTAGTGGTTTCAGACAAAAAGATTCTGAAGGGAAGTTTGCCCTTTCTGTTGCCATGGGAACCAGAGTTCTTGATGGAGTATGATTCTTTGAACAAGTATGGCACAGCTTCATGCAAGAAAAATCCCAGGCATGTTTTGTCAAAGTTGGCTTAGAGGTCATTTCAGTCAAATCATTGACTATGCACACTGCACACGGACAATCAATGATCCCAAAAGCTCACCCTTGAGCACTTTGTGCTCAGGTGAGTTAAAAAGACATACCATGTTTATAAATTAAAGCACAAACATGAAAAAAGATTGCCCATAAGTGTGACCATGACCTATAAGGTACACACTTGAGAAACCTACACTACACATCATCTCATGTGAAACACTTGTGCAAAATTGTTTCGAAATCTTTTCATCCTTGACAAAGTTACAGCTCACGGGTATAATTATTCATCAGATGCCTTTAACATGATGCACTGTATCTGCTAGGAGTCTTGTAACTTCCTCTTTGAACATGATGATTCCAACAAAACCTATAAAGAAATTATATAAAAACAAGATAAACTCATTCTTCCCTAAATCGGCAAAGTATGAAAAATGGAAGGATAGTACGGTATATAGTTACATGCTTATTCCAAAGACACAGATCTACCAAAAAAGCTGTGGTTGTTCTTTCTTATCATAAGTAAAATATAAGTACTCAAGGTACTATGGTTCTTGCACACTGCACTGCATAAAAACACATGAAAGGTTCATACACTTATTATATGGTTTAAAAAGGTATTGGCTGGATATAATAGAGTGAAAGACAGGCAGACAGATGACAGACAGACAGACAATTATATGGTCACCTACCAGCTCCACACAGGCAAGCTTATAATAGTTACAAATAACTCTTGAATAAAATTCATATTAAATAACAATATATGTCATATCATCTTTATCTGTTAAAGAAAAACTAAAGAACACAACATTTTACCTCTGTTAAATAAATGTCAGGTTTGAGATATTTTTCTGTGTCATCTGAAAGCTGCCAGCTTTTCATTAACACTGTCAATCTGTGAAAGGGGAAGAACTAATTACACATTATTCTGATAAAATAATAATACACTTCTACTTTATTCATATATTTACAAAAGTAACTCTGTCTTATACTTCTACCAAGGAAGTCAAACATATAATCTCTGTCATTATTCAATATGGCTTGTACATGGCTATATGTAAAGGACCATTTAACAGACTTTAAAGTTACTTGTCTTAGATAAACTATTAGCCTTCCACAATATCAACAACTGACTCAAACTCATCAGGTGAATGCTTAATACTAGTAAACAAGTGTTTTGTACTCACAAATTCTTCATTAAAGGGGCCTAGCTGGCATCTCAGGTGCCTAGCCATCTATAACCAGACTTCCTAAATAAACTGTCTGAAGACAGTCTGGTATATTCTCAACAATGGCCTGTAAAAATAGAAATATTGTATCATTTACATGTTATTTTTAAAAAAAATGGATGTGCAACTAACACCTTCATTAAACTTTGGCTTTAAAGCGCAACTACAAATGTATATGTAAACTTTGCAATTTATCTGCCAGCTGATGTGAATTTAATATACAAAGTTAATATTTAACAATGATTATATCTATAATACTGATTAATATTTCAGTTGCTGGAGCTTAAAGTTATCTTTCACAAAATTTATTAGTGTTTCAAAATATGAATTTATTTAGTTGCAAGGTGAGGTTCTAACAAATTTCACCTTTTGATTTTTGAAATAAAGAACACAATATTTTTCTTTTTAATACTCCATAAAAATAACTTTCAAAGTCTCCAAATCAGAAATAATACATGAGACCAAAGGCGCCACACTGGTGCTACAACAGCCTGGTCCCATAATCAGAAAAGGGACATGAGACCAGGGGCACTGTCACTGGTGGTACAACAGTCTGGTCTCATAATCAGAAAAGGGACATGAGACCAGGGGCACTGTCACTGCTGTTACAACAGTCTAGTCTCAAATCAGAAATGGTACATGAGACCAGTTGTGCTGAAATGGTATATGAGACCAGGGGCACCACACTGGTGCTACATAATCTGATATGGTAAAGGACACCAGGGTTGTGACACTGTGGCTACAACATTCTGGTCTCATAATCTGACATGGTACATGAAACCAGGGGTGCAACACTGGTGGTACAATGGCCTGGTCTCATTATCTGACATGGTACATGAAACCAGACAGTGTGGGACTAGCTCTAAAACAGCCCTGTCTCATTATCTGACATGGTACATGAGACCAAGGAGTAGGACTGGTCCTGAACCAGATCGGTCTCATTATCTGACATTGTACATGAGACCAGAGTGTGTGGCATGGGTTCTAAAACAGCCCGGTCTTATTATCTGACATTGTACATGAGACCAGAGTGCATGGCACGGGTTCTAAAACAGCTCGGTCTCATTATCTGACATGGTACATGAGACCAGAGTGTGTGGCACAGGTTCTAAAACAGCCCGGTCTCATTATCTGACATGGTACGAGAGACAAGAGTGTGTGGCTTAGGTTCTAAAACAGCCTGGTCTCATTATCTGACATGGTACATGAGACCAGAGTGTGTGGCTTAGGTTCTTAAACAGCCCTGTCTCATTATCTGATGTGGTGCATGAGACCAGAGTGTGTGGCACTGGTTCTAAAACAGCCTGGTCTCATTATCTGCTGTGGTACATGAGACCAGAGTGTGTGGCACGGGTTCTAAAACAGCCCGGTCTCATGATCTGATGTGGTACATGAGACCAGAGTGTGTGGTACTGGTTCTAAAACAGCCTGGTCTCTTTATCTGACACGGTACATGAGACCAGAGTGTGTGGCACTGGTTCTAAAACAGCCCGGTCTCATTATATGACATGGTACGAGAGACCAAAGTGTGTGGCTTAGGTTCTTAAACAGCACAGTCTCATTATCTGATGTCGTACATGAGACCAGAGTGTGTGGCACTGGTTCTAAAACAGCCTGGTCTCATTATCTGACATGGTACATGAGACCAGAGTGTGTGGCACTGGTTCTTAAACAGCCCGGTCTCATTATCTGATGTGGTACATGAGACCAGAGTGTGTGGCACTGGTTCTAAAACAGCCCGGTCTCATTATCTGACATGGTACGAGAGACCAGAGTGTGTGGCTTAGGTTCTTAAACAGCCCGGTCTCATTATCTGATGTGGTACATGAGACCAGAGTGTGTGGCTTAGGTCCTTAAACAGCCCAGTCTCATTATCAAATGAGGTACATGAGACCAGAGTGTGTTGCACTGGTTCTAAAACAGCCTGGTCTCATCATCTGATGTGGTACATGAGACCAGAGTGTGTGGCACAGGTTCTAAAACAGCCTGGTCTTATTATCTGATGTGGTACATGAGACCAGAGTGTGTGGCTTAGGTTCTTAAACAGCCCAGTCCCATTATCTGATGTGGTACATGAGACCAGAGTGTGTGGCACTGGTTCTAAAACAGCCTGGTCTCATTATCTGATGTGGTACATGAGACCAGAGTGTGTGGCGCTGGTTTCTAAAACAGCCCAGTCTCATTATCTGACATGGTACATGAGACCAGAGTGTGTGGTACGGGTTCGAAAACAGCCCGGTCTCATTATCTGACGTGGTACATGAGACCAGAGTGTGTGGCACGGGTTCTAAAACAGCCAGGTCTCATTATCTGATGTGGTACATGAGACCAGAGTGTGTGGCACGGGTTCTAAAACAGCCCGGTCTCATTATCTGACACAGTACATGAGACCAGAGTGTGTGGCATGGGTTCTAAAACAGCCTGGTCTCCTTATCTGACATGGTACATGAGACCAGATTGTGTGGCACAGGTTCTAAAACAGCCCGGTGTAGCGTGAGACTTGTAAGACCCGTGAAAATCGTAAGATCTTACGATTCTCACAGAACCCCCGTGAAAAATGTAAGACGTGAGAAGTGTAAGACTTTTTATTTCTGTCCGATTATGAACTAATATTGAATGGAAAAATATCAATTAAAAAGCTGTTTTGAAAGTGAAATAAAATGTAATTGATGAAAATAATGATGAAAGCATATGATACTCTGTCTTCGAATAAAATATCGTGACGTAAAGCTATAACACCAAGACATAATCGGAAATTGATTGTTTGGTTATACAGTAGATGTAGTTGTCATGAATGATGGTTTAATCAAAACTTTGTTAAAGAATTGTTGTAATCAAAATTTGAATACTTCTTAAACCTAAAATTTAATTTTCTGGCAGTTATTTTTATGTTGATACATAGAGAATGAACAAATAAACGAATGACTAATATTGTAATAGAGGCCGTTGCGAGCTATATTTCATATTCATATAAATGGATGAATGAACGAAAATCTGATAGAATGATTGAATGAAAAAATGAGTGAACAATATAACAAATGATAGTATTAAGTGATAAATGAACAACTGAGTGAATGAATGAATGAATGAATGAAATAAATAAGCAAATGAATGAAGTGACTGACCGACATGACACTATCTTTTTACTTTACAAATGATTACCAAAATTTTATAACCTAGCTTGACAGGCTTCTTTACAACAGCCAATGATGTTGTTAAGCACAATAATAAATTACATTACAACTGTTATAGTCTATAATTTGACTTAGATTTTATCCTATATAGTAACAGCCACTTTACATTCTCGTCAAATAACATATTTAACATTCTCCCACTCTGATAATTCGTTGAATATTTATTGGAAACTTTACTAAAGTTACAACATACATATTTTCACTTCCACTGCATAGAATTCCACTTTGACCTTTCTTTTTAAAACTTATTACCACTGCCGGCTTGAACATATGACTTCTGCACAGCTCCGGATTCTCCTTATTTTATCTTTCATTCAACGTGTTCATGATTTTCATATAATAATTATCAATTATCAGTTGAATTTTTCTTGACAACAGCAGGTTTCTCTTGATGACAGTTGGATTTCATTCCAACATGATTCAAGGCTGCATTATTATTACTATGTTAAACTTTGTTTAATAAAACAATATCAGATAGATACTGAACATAATAGAACAGATTCTATCACATCTTTTCTCCTATTCACCTCAACACTACAGCTCATGCATTTCATTATAACCATGAAAACCATAAGACCACATTGGTAGTAGCATGTTTTGCACAATTGCTGTTAAAACTGGTCGTTTTTTGACTCCAATATTTGCAAAGGAACAATTTGAAAAATGTAAATAAGCCAGTAGGACAATTAAGCACAGAATCTTCATGGAAATAAGCATACTAGTTCTTCTAAATCTAAGAAAAAAGATCAGGTGTGAAGAACGTAAGACTTATTGAAGGTAAGTTCCCTGTCTTGCACTTTTCCAATTCCAAAATCTGAACTGCAGTTTCACTGTGTACAAAAGAGACCTGCCTGTCAGAAGAAATGATTCATTAGGTTTTTTTAGAGAAATTTAGATTTCATATCATCAAGATTTAAGGCCAGGCTGTGAGAATTGTAACACTTCAAATACATGCATTATGTGTAGCAAACTGCTGAGATAAAAAAGCTCTGAATCAGACAAAGACACAAATACTGTTAACCTGTATCTAATTAAATACTAGTTATAAACTTAGCGAAACAGAACAGATTCTATCACGCCTTTTTACCTCTTTTCAAGTGATTAATAGAGCATATCACTATCCCTGTGATAAACCAAAAGACCATACTTTGACCAGGATAGCAAGGTTCACACACTTGCTGTTATAATTGATTTTTTATGTTTTTAATTGAAACTTTTTCAAAGGAATATTTATAAATCATTTTATAAGCCATTATGACAATTAATGCAGAGAACCTTCTAGGAAGTAAGCTATACCCGTGAAAACCACAATACCATAATTTTACAAGGATTGCACTTTTTACACTTTTTACACAACTGCTGACAATTGAAGCACAGAACCATCTAGAAAATAACATACTACATCTTTATATAACAAGAGGGCCATGATGGCCCTGTATCGCTCACCTGAGTATGACTGCTTTAAACAAAGTTGCTATGGACCTGGTTATTTGACCCCAGATGACCCACATTCGAACTTGACCTAGAAATTATTGAAACAATATCTTTGACAAATTTCAAGGTTATTTATGCTGAAAATGTTACCTCTAGAGTGTTAACAAGATTTTTCCATATTTGGGCTCTATGACCTAGTTTTTGACCCCAGATTACCCATATCCAAAATTGAGCTACAGATCATCAAAACAACCTTTCTGACAAATTTCCAGGACATTTGGAATGAAAATGTAGCCTCTAGAGTGTTTACAAAGTTTTTCGATATTTGGGCTCTGTGACCTAGATGTTTCTACTCCAGATGACCCATATTCAAACTTGACCTAGAAACCATAGAATTAAGCTTTCTGACAAATTTCCAGGTTATTTGGAATTAAAATGTTACCTCTAGAGTGTTAACAAGGTTTTTCCATATTTGGGCTCTGTGACCTAGTTTTTGACCCAAGATGACCCATACTCCAACTTGAGCTAGAAATCATCAAGAAAACCTGTCTGACAAATTTCCAGGATATTTGGACTGAAAATGTAACCTCTGGAGACTTAAATTTTTTTTTACGTATTTGGACCATGTGACCTAGTTTTTGATCCCAGATGACGCATATCCAAATTTGAGCTAGAAATCATTGAAACACTCTTTCTGACAAATTTCAAGGAAATTTGGACTAAAAATGTTACCTCTATAGCATTAACAAGGATTTTCTACTTTCGGGCTCTGTGACCTAGTTTTTGACCCCAGAAAACCTATATTCAAAACTAAGCTAGAAATCATCGACAGAACCTTTCTGACAAATTTCCAGGTTATTTGAACTGAAAATGCTACCTTTAGAATGTTAACAAGGTTTTTCCATATTTGGACTCTGTGACCTTGTTTGTGACTCCAGATGACCCATATTCGAACTTGATCTAGAAATCCTCAAGGCAACTTTTCTGACAAATTTCCAGATTATTTGGGCTGAAAATGTAACCTCTAGAGTTTTAACAAGGTTTTTCCATATTTGGGCTTCGTGACCTAGTTTTTGACCCCTGATGACCCATATTTGAACTTGACCTAGAAATTGTCAAAGCAACCTTTCTGACAAATTTCCAGATTATTTGGGCTCAAAATGTAACCTCTAGAGTGTTAACAAGATTTTTCTATTTTTGGGTTCCATGACCTAGTTTTTGAACCCAGATTACCCATATTTGAACCTGAGCTAGAAATCATCAATAGAACCTTTCTGACAAATTTCCAGGATATTTGGACTTAAAAAGTAGCCTCTAGAGTGTTTACAAGGTTTTTTCTATATTTGGGCTCTGTGACCTAGTTTTCCAACCCTGATAACCCATGTTCGAACTCGTTCGAGATATCAATGAGACAAACATCCTGACCAAGTTTCATGACAATTGAGGCAAAAATGTGACCACTAGAGTGTTAACAAACTAATTGTGGACGGACGGACGACGGACAAAAGGTGATCAGAAAAGCTCACTCTGTCACTAAAAAGCTAAAAAGATAAGGAGTGGAAAACGTAAGACAGTAACTTCCCAGTCTTGCACTTTAAAACAATTCAAAGTCATGAATGAACTATTCAAATTTTGTAACAGCAATTCCATAACAAAGGTTTGATTTAAACATCATTTATAACAATTTAAGAACTTACATTTCATATCATCACGATTTGAAACCATCTGAGAAAATTATTGATATGCATGTTTTAAAAAAAAATCTGTTTTAAGGGTCAAGTTTCTTTTTTTTGTTATTTAAAATTTCCACGAGTAGCTAATCTGAGAAATTTTTGGCCTATGATTATGATATATAATTTTAAGGAATTTTTTTTGTGAACATCTACGAAAATAAATACCAGTGTTACAACATATGATTTGCTTCAGCTGAGATTTGAACTCAGACCTCTTTCCATTAAGGAAAGTGTTCTCACCATTGAACTACCAAAGCGTTTTTTTTACGGTTTGTAGACACTAGGTATGTTTCACATCTAACTGCTTTATTAAAAAGAGATTGGTATTAGCAAGACAACTACGTGTTGGTATGTATTACAATTAACAAGTCAGGTTTCACTTTAACTAAGACATATAATACAATGGTCTTTTAAGAATTTCACTTTAAACTTTTTCCTGGAGTTGTTCGACAGGACGGGGTGGGGGGGGGGCAGCAAATGTCCATTGATACATTTAAAGACTGATGGGCAGCCATTACTTTCAATACAAGTAAATGATACAAAAGCCTTATTGGGCAGAAATGCAATAAACAAAGGAACTGCAGGAAATTGACAAATAAGACTTACTGAAAACTTTTATTTAGATGGGTAAAGACTAAATAATTTAAAACTTAACACAACGTATTTCCTAACATTACACATATTTTTGATTCACCTCCATATAATCTTGAATATATCCTGACCAATTTGAATTACACTGTCACATTTTTCACAAATAATAATAATATCAACTAACTGGATTTCAGTTTCATCATCATTCTCAAAGGCAACTTAATTCACACTTCACACAATTCATCTTTTTTCACTTAGAGATGACATAATTTCCACTTTTATTTCACATAGTTACGATCCTCTGTCATATTATCCTTTGAAAAAAATTTCCAGTTTCATTCCAGCTATAAATATTGTTCAGTTTTAACTGTACTGAGCATCACAGATCTCACACTGAAAGTGTTTCTTCTTATCCACAGCCTTAGAAGAGCACAACGTGTGTATCCATCTATAACAGACATCACACATAACCCACTCAATTCTACGTTTAGGGTCCTTGCAAGTCAAAGAATCACACAGCTGAGTATTTCGGGCGCCATTTATAAGTAAACGCTCGACAATGTATCTTCGAAACATTGGCACATGTATCTGGCGCAGAATCCATGCAGGTTTCCCATTCACTAGGCATTCAATGGTCTGAAATTGATAAAAATTTTCACATTTAAATAGGTTTAGTAGCCCCCTTTTTTCACTTCAGAAAGAAACTACTTGCGACATACTTGTCTATATTATCAATGAGATGACAATTTATTTTTAAATAGATAATGCACACTATATGTACATTTGTTAATTAATTTCAAAAGCTTTTCAATATTAATGGGAGTCTACTTTACCCAGTTCCTATCTGTAATGACAAATAATCAATTAGACATGCCATCATTATCAAACCATACTGTGCACCTTAGAATTTCAACTATATTAACATTGACTCACCATTAACACAAACACTCCACAACTGGATCCATCCGTCTGTTTGTTTGGGGTAGGCCTTACTGGCTCCCATTGATGAAGGGAGTCATTCACAATTTCCGACCTCATTGTCATGAACAAGCTGAAAAAAGGCAATAAAACTAGTTCCTACCTGTGTCCAAAATTCTTTTAATCAATTCTCATGTCAATTATATTTGTACACTTGCTAGGTTACAAATTTTAATTGAAAGTGGTGCAAAAACAGGCTATTTTTGTTTTTAGTTATCTCATTCGAAGGAACTGATGACTTAATTAAGAAAAGTTTTGGTCTATAATATTCTTACCAAAATTTCTCAATGAGGCTGCTGTTGTCTGCTGGTCAACTGTAGACTAAAGTAATCCTAAGTAAGAGTAACTAGACAAAGCACTACTGAAACTGACCAACTCAAACCATTTAAATGCAGACTGAACAGATTGGCATGACTAACAAAATATTATAGATATTTTCTTTCAACCTGTGTTCGGGCCGTGAGAACTGTAAGACTTGAACAAAATTTTAAATTACTGGTCAACTGTAGACTAGAAGAAACCTTAGTAAGAGTAACTAGACAAAGCACTACTGAAACTGACCAACTCAAACCATTTAAATGCACACTGAACAGATTGGCATGACTAACAAAATATTATAGATATTCTATTTCAACCTGTGTTCGGGCCGTGAGAACTGTAAGACTTCTGCTTGCTTTTAAATTACTGGTCAACTGTAGACTAGAAGAAACCTTAGTGAGAGTAACTAGACAAAGCACTACTGAAACTGACCAACTCAAACCATTTAAATGCAGACTGAACAGATTGGCATGACTAACAAAATATTATAGATATTTTCTTTCAACCTGTGTTCGGGCCGTGAGAACTGTAAGACTTCTGCTTACTTTTAAATTACTGGTCAACTGTAGACTAGAAGAAACCTTGGTGAGAGTAACTAGACAAAGCACTACTGAAACTGACCAACTCAAACCATTTAAATGCAGACTGAACAGATTGGCATGACTAACAAAATATTATAGATATTTTCTTTCAACCTGTGTTCGGGCCGTGAGAACTGTAAGACTTCTGCTTACTTTTAAATTACTGGTCAACTGTAGACTAGAAGAAACCTTAGTGAGAGTAACTAGACAAAGCACTACTGAAACTGACCAACTCAAACCATTTAAATGCAGACTGAACAGATTGGCATGACTAACAAAATATTATAGATATTTTCTTTCAACCTGTGTTCGGGTCCGTGAGAACTGTAAGACTTCTGCTTACTTTTAAATTACTGGTCAACTGTAGACTAGAAGAAACCTTAGTGAGAGTAACTAGACAAAGCACTACTGAAACTGACCAACTCAAACCATTTAAATGCACACTGAACAGATTGGCATGACTAACAAAATATTATAGATATTCTATTTCAACCTGTGTTAGGGCCGTGAGAACTGTAAGACTTCTGCTTACTTTTAAATTACTGGTCAACTGTAGACTAGTAGAAACCTTAGTGAGAGTAAGTCAAAGCACTACTGAACTGACCAACTCAAGCATATAAATGCAGACTGAACAGATTGGCATGACTAACAAAATATTATAGATATTCTATTTCAACCTGTGTTAGGGCCGTGAGAACTGTAAGACTTCTGCTTACTTTTAAATTACTGGTCAACTGTAGACTAGAAGAAACCTTAGTGAGAGTAACTAGACAAAGCACTACTGAAACTGACCAACTCAAACCATTTAAATGCAGACTGAACAGATTGGCATGACTAACAAAATATTATAGATATTCTATTTCAACCTGTGTTAGGGCCGTGAGAACTGTAAGACTTCTGCTTACTTTTAAATTACTGGTCAACTGTAGACTAAAGTAAACCTTAGTAAGAGTAACTAGACAAAGCACTACTGAAACTGACCAACTCAAACCATTTAAATGCAGACTGAACAGATTGGCATGACTAACAAAATATTATAGATATTTTCTTTCAACCTGTGTTCGGGCCGTGAGAACTGTAAGACTTGAACAAACTTTTAAATTACTGGTCAACTGTAGACTAGAAGAAACCTTAGTGAGAGTAACTAGACAAAGCACTACTGAAACTGACCAACTCAAACCATTTAAATGCAGACTGAACAGACTGGCATGACTAACAAAATATTATAGATATTCTATTTCAACCTGTGTTCGGGCCGTGAGAACTGTAAGACTTCAACAAACTTTTAAATTACTGGTCAACTGTAGACTAGTAGAAACCTCAGTGAGAGTAAGTCAAAGCACTACTGAACTGACCAACTCAAGCATATAAATGCAGACTGAACAGATTGGCATGACTAACAAAATATTATAGATATTCTATTTCAACCTGTGTTAGGGCCGTGAGAACTGTAAGACTTCTGCTTACTTTTAAATTACTGGTCAACTGTAGACTAGAAGAAACCTTAGTGAGAGTAACTAGACAAAGCACTACTGAAACTGACCAACTCAAACCATTTAAATGCAGACTGAACAGATTGGCATGACTAACAAAATATTATAGATATTTTCTTTCAACCTGTGTTCGGGCCGTGAGAACTGTAAGACTTGAACAAACTTTTAAACTACTGGTCAACTGTAGACTAGAAGAAACCTTAGTGAGAGTAAGTCAAAGCACTACTGAAACTGACCAACTCAAACCATTTAAATGCACACTGAACAGATTGGCATGACTAACAAAATATTATAGATATTCTATTTCAACCTGTGTTAGGGCCGTGAGAACTGTAAGACTTCTGCTTACTTTTAAATACTGGTCAACTGTAGACTAGAAGAAACCTTAGTGAGAGTAACTAGACAAAGCACTACTGAAACTGACCAACTCAAACCATTTAAATGCAGACTGAACAGATTGGCATGACTAACAAAATATTATAGATATTCTATTTCAACCTGTGTGCTGGCCGTGAGAACTGTAAGACTTCAACAAACTTTTAAATTACTGGTCAACTGTAGACTAGAAGAAACCTTAGTGAGAGTAAGTCAAAGCACTACTGAAACTGACCAACTCAAACCATATAAATGCAGACTGAACAGACTGGCATGACTGACAAAATATTATAGATATTCTATTTCAACCTGTGTTCGGGCCGTGAGAACTGTAAGACTTCAACAAACTTTTAAATTACTGGTCAACTGTAGACTAGTAGAAACCTTAGTGAGAGTAAGTCAAAGCACTACTGAACTGACCAACTCAAGCATATAAATGCAGACTGAACAGATTGGCATGACTAACAAAATATTATAGATATTTTCTTTCAACCTGTGTTCGGGCCGTGAGAACTGTAAGACTTCTGCTTACTTTTAAATTACTGGTCAACTGTAGACTAGAAGAAACCTTAGTAAGAGTAAGTCAAAGCACTATTGAAACTGACCAACTCAAACCATTTAAATGCAGACTGAACAGATTGGCATGACTAACAAAATATTATAGATATTTTCTTTCAACCTGTGTTCGGGCCGTGAGAACTGTAAGACTTGAACAAACTTTTAAATTACTGGTCAACTGTAGACTAGAAGAAACCTTAGTGAGAGTAACTAGACAAAGCACTACTGAAACTGACCAACTCAAACCATTTAAATGCAGACTGAACAGACTGGCATGACTGACAAAATATTATAGATATTCTATTTCAACCTGTGTTCGGGACGTGAGAACTGTAAGACTTCAACAAACTTTTAAATTACTGGTCAACTGTAGACTAGTAGAAACCTTAGTGAGAGTAAGTCAAAGCACTACTGAACTGACCAACTCAAGCATATAAATGCAGACTGAACAGATTGGCATGACTAACAAAATATTATAGATATTCTATTTCAACCTGTGTTAGGGCCGTGAGAACTGTAAGACTTCTGCTTACTTTTAAATTACTGGTCAACTGTAGACTAGAAGAAACCTTAGTGAGAGTAACTAGACAAAGCACTACTGAAACTGACCAACTCAAACCATTTAAATGCAGACTGAACAGATTGGCATGACTAACAAAATATTATAGATATTTTCTTTCAACCTGTGTTCGGGCCGTGAGAACTGTAAGACTTGAACAAACTTTTAAACTACTGGTCAACTGTAGACTAGAAGAAACCTTAGTGAGAGTAAGTCAAAGCACTACTGAAACTGACCAACTCAAACCATTTAAATGCACACTGAACAGATTGGCATGACTAACAAAATATTATAGATATTCTATTTCAACCTGTGTTAGGGCCGTGAGAACTGTAAGACTTCTGCTTACTTTTAAATACTGGTCAACTGTAGACTAGAAGAAACCTTAGTGAGAGTAACTAGACAAAGCACTACTGAAACTGACCAACTCAAACCATTTAAATGCAGACTGAACAGATTGGCATGACTAACAAAATATTATAGATATTCTATTTCAACCTGTGTGCGGGCCGTGAGAACTGTAAGACTTCAACAAACTTTTAAATTACTGGTCAACTGTAGACTAGAAGAAACCTTAGTGAGAGTAAGTCAAAGCACTACTGAAACTGACCAACTCAAACCATATAAATGCAGACTGAACAGACTGGCATGACTGACAAAATATTATAGATATTCTATTTCAACCTGTGTTCGGGACGTGAGAACTGTAAGACTTCAACAAACTTTTAAATTACTGGTCAACTGTAGACTAGTAGAAACCTTAGTGAGAGTAAGTCAAAGCACTACTGAACTGACCAACTCAAGCATATAAATGCAGACTGAACAGATTGGCATGACTAACAAAATATTATAGATATTTTCTTTCAACCTGTGTTCGGGCCGTGAGAACTGTAAGACTTCTGCTCACTTTTAAATTACTGGTCAACTGCAGACTAGAAGAAACCTTAGTAAGAGTAACTAGACAAAGCACTACTGAAACTGACCAACTCAAACCATTTAAATGCAGACTGAACAGATTGGCATGACTAACAAAATATTATAGATATTTTCTTTCAACCTGTGTTCGGGCCATGAGAACTGTAAGACTTCTGCTTACATTTAAATTACTGGTCAACTGTAGACTAGAAGAAACCTTAGTAAGAGTAAGTCAAAGCACTATTGAAACTGACCAACTCAAACCATTTAAATGCAGACTGAACAGATTGGCATGACTAACAAAATATTATAGATATTCTATTTCAACCTGTGTCAGGGCTGTGAGAACTGTTAGACTTAAACAAACTTTTGAATTACTGGTAGAAATATTACACTTACTGCAACTGACTTACCATAATTGCATTTTTACTATAAAAATGTCAAAAAGAAATTGATTGTAGTTTCAATGTGAACAGAGGAGATCTGCATTTCTGAATGAAATGAATGTGTCTGTTTCTCAAATTGTAATGAAAATTATCTTTGAATCTGAGTGCAGGCTATGAGAACTGTAAAACTAGAACTAATTTCTAAATATATAAGTCAGCTACAGGCTGGAAGATACCTTAGTCACAAAAAACAAAGCACTATTGAAATTGACCAAATCACCATGATAAAAATGCACACTGAACAATACTTTGATGCCAGAATGAAGCAATTATGTCTTTTTCTCAAAAAAATATTGAAATAATATTTTAACCTTAGTCCAGGCAGTGAGAATTATAAGTTTTCAAATAGTGTCTTTGGATTAAGTCAACTTTATCACATGCCATCTGCTTTAACCAATAGTAAATTATATAATAAAATTTTATATCCAGTACACTTTAATTCAGGCAGATTCAGTCAGGAATAAATTGTACAGACAGAAATGGATGAACTTTTGGAAAAAGCAATGGTATTGCCAGTTTTTCTATTTTTGAAAATAATAATTACACTATTTTCAGAGAAATTAGATCATTCAGTTTCTAAGATACAAAGGATACCACATTATTCATAGTGGATCATACACAAGGTATCAAATACTGATTCTAAATACTAATTATTGCTTGAAGGAATTACCTTTGATGTAGAAGCCTTTCGCCTTTTTCTTGAAATGATGTCTTTTGTTGACTAGAGATCTACCATTCCCTGTCATACTCTCTGGATAAACTCCATCTACAAGAAACATAGAGAGTTCATCATACTCCAAAGAATCCATTTTCACTTATTTCAGCTACTTTATTTCCAATCAACTTGTATTGGTTTCTCACCAATAATGTAATTGTAAAGGCACTCAAGGTGTTGAGATAATGTATCACATAAACTTAATGTTATTTGCTGGGTATGTATACTGCATAGAAAACTTCATTTATATACAGAAAATGTGTAAAGCAAAGAAGTTGCACACAATTGATTGGACAACAAGCCCCTCCCAACTAATTAATATTCAGAATATTCATTGTCCTTTCAAACAATGGGCATAACCATGTTCCTGTATATCCTTCCAATATGACACTTCCTTCCTGCCACATTATACTGCATAGGACAATCTTGTGTCAATGCATTTATACCATTTGAAGGTATACCTTTTACTGACATAACCATGTTCGTGTATACCTTTTACTGACATAACCATGTTCGTGTATTACCTGTCAAAATGACACTTTCTTCCTGCCACACCATACTGCTTACATAGAATCAATGATTTGATGCCACTGGAAAATATAGTTTAATTACAATTCCAATCCCTACATAATAATACTTCATGATGATAGAAAAATAAATTCAGAGTTATATTACCAAAAAACAAATATTACAACAACAAAAAAAAACACACACACATACGTACCTGTACTTCAAGTAATATATCAGTTAAACAGACAAATAGAACATATTAAAGAAATATGTTCCCCTGTGTAATTATGCTTGACATTACATAAAATAAACCATAAAAAACTGGGCTGTTCAGTAAGAATATAAAAAAAATTACAATGGCATACAACAATATTAAGTGAATTTTTTTCTAACATTTATTAGAAAAAACAGGAGAAAAAGGACTGAATACAAATCAAACACCTTCCAGAAAAATTGAATGTCCATCATATGCATTATAACATTTAGAACTCTTGAGTGAACCAACCATGTAATGTTAAACAATGTTTCCTAGTGACAAGCAACAGCTAATTGAAGATGAATAAGGAAACTATCGATGAAAGATATATTCTGTATTCATGCTCTTTTTCTTCTCATAGATTTGATTTTGGCAAATTTTTACCATCCATGGTAATATATCTCCCATGAATTCAACAATGCAGACAATCTTTTTCATGGTAACTGTTTTCCCTCTCACAATAAACCTTTACTTTTATTATAAAGTGTACATGTAACATTAATAATCCTGACATATTATGAGAGATGTCCTACTTTTAACTCTAAACAATTGAATTACAAGTCTGGTATCCTCTTACCAGAAAACAAAATTTCAGTCTGATAAACCAAATTAGTCAACAATATAATAAGATGGAGAGTATACTGGCCAACTAAACCAAACTATTATGATAAGTAAGAAGAAACAATGAAATACAATTATTATGACAGCAAAAGCAGTATTTACATAGAATTATAGGAAAATCCAAACTATATATTAAGTGTATGATGTTAAAAAGTTACAATAGGTGTTACCAATGAGAAGGTGTCTGTACCAAGTGCTTTTTATTAACCCAAGCTCATTAAAATATTTTTTTTCTAATCTCTTTTTTGGATAGTGTTTTCCTTTTTTTGAGCTTATATATCATTGGTACCGGTAGCTGAAATGATTGATTCCCCCTGAAGAGATTGATTATATTATGCTGCGGTGGTAGTACAAGATACAAGAAAGCATCCCATTCCAGAGACACCCTCTGCTTTTTGGCATGCCATCCGAAAGACAATTAGTAATGTTAGTGGAGGAGCAGGGGATCCATCTGGGGACCCAGGGGTTACCAGTCCAGTGCATTAGCAAGAGGTACACATTTAATGCATTAAATACTGCGCTGTAAAAAAATGGGATATCTCACTTGGCACAGCTGTCATATAAAGCATTTCAAAAGAAATAAGTGTATCATACAGCATGATGGGTGTGTGGTCATAATGCCCTACGGACAAATCCCCTAGGTTTATTTGAAAAAAAAAATGGACAAAATCAACACCATGTCCCTAATAATCCATTGTGGACCAAATCCCTTTGGTATATATATCTCTTACATGTCGGTTTACTAATAAAATGACTAAAAAAATAGGACATTAACTAGGAATATTTAAATGATTTAATTGCATTATTCTAGACTTTTAAAATATTCTTTGATTAAATAACCACCGGAATTATAAGGACTGGAAACTTTGATGTGACTTCCGAATTTCAAGGTACCTGTACTCGTTTGTTACTATGGCTTTTATTAAAAGTAATACGTATAATAGCAGATTATTAAAGAGAAATATCTATCTATCTATTCGAGTTTATTTATTGTCCATACTGGATGCCCCTATGATCGATGCCCCCTGAAGAGAGTAGTTATTTTATGTTGTTGGGGAAGTGTAAGATACAGAAAGCATCCCATTCCAGTGACACCCCTGGTTTTTTTTCATGCTCAGTGTATAGCACTGACACATGGGACCTTGGTTTAAAGTCTCATATAGAAGACTAAAAGTATATTAGTTGTGGAGAGGGGAATCGAACCCAGGACCCTGCTTAGGCTGTGTGTGTCTTTTAACAATGTCCCTATAAAAAAGTAAAACCTGAGTAAATACTGTTTATTATTATAGAAATCTATCTTGTTGCTGTGTTTATCTATCTGAGCTGCTGTATGTAAATTCCGATAAAAATGGTTTATTTTGAATTAAGATTACAATATATACGAAGATGGAGTGATCAATAATATAAATATATATCAAATATAGATAAAAATAACTGACAATGTGGTTTTATCCTAACAGCGATCATTCGCTTTACAAATCGTGTACAGTATAATTGGACTATTAATGAATACTGCTGGAGGATTTCTCTAGTGTTTGAATGACATGTTGTAAGCACTTAATTCTTACTCGTTTTGATGAACTGTCCTGTAAAATAACTTGCAGATCAAACAGTTATGTTTACATTATTTGTTATCGTCTTACACTTTTCACGGCCATAGTGAAACTCTATGTAAACATTTATTGCGCATGCGCAAATGGGAAAGTCTTAAGGATTTCACGGGTCTTACGTTTTTCACGTCACACCGGTCTCAATATCTGACGTGGTACATGAGACCAGAGTGTGTGGCACAGGTTCTAAAACAGCCCGGTCTCATTATCTGACGTGGTACATGAGACCAGAGTGTGTGGCACGGGTTCTAAAACAGCCCGGTCTCATTATCTGATATGGTACATGAGACCAGAGTGTGTGGCACAGGTTCTATAACAGCCAGTCTCATTATCTGACATAGTACATGCGACCAGACTGTGTGGCACTGGTTCTAATCTAGACCTGTCTGATTATCAGACATGGTACCTGAGACGTTTGTGTTTCCACTTGTCCTTGAGCAGACGATCTTTAAATTTTACATGGTTAATTCGACCAGACGATTTAATATATTTCAACCTAGTTTCTAAAAATTGTTTCTCTTGAGCGAGACGATACAGTACTTACTTGAAGTTACTATTTTTCCGGTATGACTAATTACCGGATCTAAGTTAGATCCGCGGATCTAAGATGTTAGATCCGTGGATCTAAGATTTTCTAGGGACAGAGTTTCGTACGAGCAGTTATTTGACAAAATCCAGATACTTATTGTACAAATTGAAGAATTATATAGAAATGTATGTTTCAACCAAATTTTGAATAAATATCTTTTTTAGGGATTGAAAAATTCATGAATTTCTGGCCGCGGATCTAAGATTTTAGATCCGCGGATCACAGATTTTACTGCAAACATTTAGATTTTTTTCATAGCACTGAATTAATTAAATCCAGGTATTTATTGTTGAAATTAAAGAATTATATAGAAATGTATGTTTCAATCGAATTTTCAATAAATGTCTCTTTTTGGAAATAAATAACGAATGTCCGTATCTCAATCTTAGGTCCGCGGACAGAAGATCTTAAACATTCATATAAAAAATATACAAAATAGATTATTTGAAATGTGGTTGAAACATACATTTCTATATAATTCTTCTATTTATACAATAAATGCATGAATTAAATTAATTCTTTGTTCTAAAGAAGCTAGATGTCTGTAGTAAAATATTTAATCCGCGAATTTAATCTTAGATCCGCGGCTTTAAAATCTTAGGTCCGCAGACTGAATCTCGTGAATTATTCAATCCAAAAAAGAGATATTTATTCAAAATTTGGCTGAAACACATATTTCTACATAATTCTTCAATTTATAAATAAATAGCTGGATTTCATTAATTCTCTGCTCTTAAGAAGCTAGATGTCCGGAGTAATATCTTGGATCCGTGGATCTAACATCTTAGAACCGCGGATCTAACATCTTACATCCGCGGACAGTAAATCATGAATTTTTCAATCTCCAAAAAAGTTGTTTATTAAAAATTTGGTTGAAACATACATTTCTGTATAATCTTCAATTTTTAAATAAACACCTGGAGTTAATAAATTCTCTGCTCTTAATAAGCTAGATGTCCGTAGTGAAATTTTGGATCCGTGGCTCTAAAATCTTAGATCCGCGGACAGAAAATCATGTATTTTTCAATAAAAAAAAGAGCTTGTATTCAACATTTGGTTAACACATACATTTCTATATAAGTCGTCAATTCGTAAATAAAAAACTGGAGTTAATTAATTTTCTGTTTTTAAGAAGCTAGATGTCCGTAGTGAAATCTTGGATCCGCGGGTCTAAAATCATAAACTTTTCAATCCCCAGAAAAGATATTTAATAAAAATTTGGCTGAAACATACATTTCTATTTTAGTCTTCAATTTGCAAATAAAAACCTTCATTTAATTCAGTCTATGCTCTTAAGAAGCTAGATGTCCGAAGTAAAATCTTTGATCCGCAGATCTAAAATCTTAGATCCGCAGACAGAATCTCATATTTTTTTCAATTCCCAAAAAAGTTATATATTCAAAATTTGGTTTATTCATACATTTTTTACAAAATTCTCAATCTGTAATAAAAACCTGGATTTAATTTATTCTATGCTCTCAAGAAGCTAGATGTCTGTATTAAAATCTTGGATCCGCAGATGTAAAATCTTAGATCCGCGGACAGAAAATCTTTTTTTTTTTTCAATCCGTAAAAACGATTTTTATTAAAAATTTGGTCTAATCATACATTTCTTTATAATTCTTCAATTTGTTAATAAAAAATCTGGATTTAATTAATTCAATGTTCTAAAAAAAGCTAAATGTCCGTAGTGAAATCTTGGATCCGCGGATCTATAATCTTAGATCCGTGGACAAAAAAAAATCGTGAATTTTTCAATCCCCAAAAAGATATTTATTCAAAGTTTGGTTGAAACATACATTTCTATATAATTCTTCAATTTGTACAATAAATATCTGGATTTTATCAAATATCTGCTCGTACGAAACTCTGTCCTTAGAAAATCTTAGATCCGCGGATCTAACATCTTAGATCCGCGGATCTAACTTAGATCCGGTAATTAGTCACACCCCTATTTTTCACAGGAATCTGAAATTTTATATGTGTCAACCAGTTAAAGGAACTCGCCATATGCTTATGATGATAGACTAGTTCATCCAACTCCTTGAAAGTGATAAAATATCAGCTTTCAATGCTTTTTTTCCATTTTTTATTTGTACTAACCATGTACCTCCATTTCTGAAGAGCCAGAAATTACCTCCCTTATCTATGGGTTGGTATAAACAGCGAAATGAAGACTGCATGGCGAAATGGGCGAAAAGGGCGAAATGATGATCAAAAAATTAAAATACTGTTATTATCCTTTTATTAAAGATAAAAGATCTAAAATTGATCAAAGGTTAATTGTTTTAAATATTTCATATGTTTTCAGACTAGATATAAATGAAAACAATGTACGGTAAATTTCACTATGACCATTTGCTTTCAAGTTCTTGCTATAGCGAAATGAAAAAGAGCGACGGCGAAATGGAGAAAAATGTAGAACACACTTCAATTTTTAATTACAATTAATCACTTATCGTTTTGTTAAATTGTCAAAACACATATGACTAGAAGTTGAATTAGTGAATTTATCTTTTGTTATGTATTTGAAAGACGTACTAAACATGGGCGAAATGGATCTAACTCGGCGAAATGAAGATATAATCCTGATTACTCAGTTAGTATTTATTTCGGCGAAAAGAAGATCGACGGCAAAATGGAGAAAAGTACAATAAAAAGTCTAATAAAATTTTGAAATTCCACCAGAACTTTATCTTTAAATTTCTTCAAAAGAGTGGTATCATAAATGATAATTGAAATACCACTGGTCCTTTTTTACCGTATTTATTATCCCCCCGCCAAAGGCGGAGGGGATATTAGAAATGCCCTTCGTCCGTCCGTGCGTCCGAAACAATTTTGTCCGGAGCATAACTCCAAAACTACTTGAGGGATTTTATTCAAACTTCATACACTGACAGAGCACATTGGTAGGTAGTGCAGTGTGCAAGTGCAATACCTCTACCTTGCCTATTTTTAGAGTAACTCCCCTTTTTCAGAATTACTTGATAAATTTTGTCCGGAGCATAACTCCAAAACTGCCAGAGGGATTTTATTCAAACTTCATACACTGACAGAGCACATTGGTAGGTAGTGCAGTGTGCAAGTCCAATAACTCTACCTTGCCTATTTTTAGAGTAACTCCCCTTTATCAGAATTACTTGATAAATTTTTTCCGGAGCATAACTCCAAAACTACTTGAGGGATTTTATTCAAACTTCATACACTGACAGAGCACATTGGTAGGTAGTGCAGTGTGCAAGAACAATAACTCTACCTTGCCTATTTTTAGAGTTATTCCCCTTTATCAGAATTACTTGATAAATTTTGACTGGAGCATAACTCAAAAACTACTTGAGGGATTTTATTCAAATTTCATACACTGACAGAGCACATTGGTAGGTAGTGCAGTGTGCAAGTCCAATAACTCTACCTTGCCTATTTTTTAGAGTTATTCCCCTTTATTAGATTTACTTGTTTACATTTTAAAAATCCCAGCATATTCATGTATATCTAATTCTTGAATTCTTGAACTTATTATCCCCCCGCCAAAGGCGGAGGGGATATAAGAAATGGTCTCTGTCCGTCCGTGCGTCCGTCCGTTCCATTTTTGTCTGAAGCATAACTCCAAAAGTACTTGAGTGATTTTCTTCAAACTTCATATACTGAAAGAGCACATTTGGAGGAGGTGCAGTGTGGAAGAATAATAACTCTACCTTGCCTACTTTTAGAATTATTCCCCTTTATCAGATTTAATTGAAAAACTGTCAGAAGCATAACTCCAAAAGTGCTTGAGCGATTTTCTTCAAACTTAATACACTGACATAGAACATTGGTAGGAAGTGCAGTTTGCAAGAACAATAACTCTACCTTGCCTATTTTTTGTGGGATTTTCTTCAAACATTATTACATTGAGTGTTTGAAAGAACAACCTCCAGGTAGCTTCTTCCCGGCGGGGGGATTAACCATGTGTAACATGGCTCTTGTTTATTTTTATTCAAAAGTGTAAATCAAGATAAACAGATATTGGTTTAGAAAGGGTCTTTCAAATAGCAATTTGAAAAACCCTGGTTTAAATTGCAATTTATTTAAACATACGACAAAAAGTGAAAACTTTTTAACTGTTGGTAAGGAAATGTATTTGTTCGATACTTTAATATTTTTAACAAAGTTGCGGCATGTATAAGTTAAAACTTCTGAAAGTATATCCACTGTGAGTTCCAAGGAAAGTAAAACAGATTTCTCAAGCTCTCTTTTCACCGTCGCTCTTTTTCATTGCACTATGACAAGATTGCATTCTTAGTGAGGTACGTTTTTCTTGCAATTAGTATATACAATTACATAGCATCAATTTGTGATCGGTGTATATGAATGCAAAAAATAATAAATGCAAATACAGTTGTCTCTCTTTAGCAAGTTAGACGCAATCTTTTGATTCTAATATAATATATTATTAGTTTTCATATAATGGTTTTAGTTAGGAAATAATACAAGATACAAAATTTAAAAATGCACTTTAGAAATCTAGAAAATGGCCATATAATTTTAATTTCAAAAAGTTAATGAAAGTTAAAAATAAACTTATATTTTTCATACTGTATAACCAAAAAAAGGCAAGAAAAGGAATTTCAAAATTTTATTCGACAGTTTATTGTACTTTTCTCCATTTTGCCGTCGATCTTCTTCATTTCGCGTTATCAGGATTATATCTTCATTTCGCCGGGTTAGATTCATTTCGCCCACGTTTAGTGCATCTTTCAAATATATAACAAAAGATAAATTCACTAATTCAACTTCTAGTCATATGTATTTTGACAGTTCAACAAAACTAATTGTAATTAAAAATTGAAGTGTGTTCTACATTTTTCTCCATTTCGCCGTCGCTCTTTTTCATTTCGCCAAAGCAAGAACTTGAAAGCAAATGGTCAAAGTGAAATGTAACGTACATTTTTTTCATTTATGTCTATTTGAGAACATATGAAATATTTACAACAATTTACCTTTGAACAATTTTAGATATTTTATCTCTAATAAAGGATAATATCAGTATTTTGATTTTTTTATCTTCATTTCGCTCATTTCGCCCATTTCGCCATGTAATCTTCATTTCGCTGTTTATACCAACCGCTTATCTATCACGTGATGTAGAAGAGACCACGGTCACATGTAGGAAAATTGCCGGTAAATATACCTCGAGGTAGGTTGTTAGAGGACAAAATGTGTTTGAATAAAATGTAAAACTATTTTTAATTTTTATTTATTGTTTTTAAGGTTTAGTCAAATTTTTGTTTCTAATATATTTAAAAGGGTTTTTAGAATATTGACATATTCGTGGAACAGAAAAGAAAATTAATCTCATACAGTCGATGCTGATCCCTTCCCGCGGGTGAAAACCAAAATTAGTTTTTATTTTGGAAAATTAACGTCTATGACAGTCGTAAAAAGGGAAATTGTTCTGTAAATCACCATGACCAACGTGTTTTTTTTTAAACTGAACTCTGTATTTGGTAGATATGTAAAGGGCGGAAGATTTCTGGTGACCAGTCTTTATAGTGGAGTGACAATCAGTCAAAAAGTGGCTTATTTAAGGAGTAGGTGGCCATAAAAGTAGAACAAGCAATGTTATATACCAAAATGTTTGTCATAGTCTGTAGTATATGGAACTGGCGGCATAAATTGCCAGCACGTGGTGCGGACCCGGCAATCCAAGATGGCGTCCAAGATGGCCGCCATAAATTTCTTACTCGTTGCAAGTTCTATGTTCAAATGTGACAGTTTTGTTTATACAGTATATACTAAAGGCTTGTAGGGATATTAATGTTATTACTGTGTGCATCAGATTGACATACAACAACGACCACTTTAAGGTCAATGTCAAGGTCATTTCAAGGTCAAAATACCAAAAATACGTAAAAAAATAAGTATTACCTTCATAGTTACTTCATTGTGACGAAGATTTTATTCAGAATTTGGTTGCAAAAGCTCTATCAGTATAATTTATTATATCCTTTTTAATTTAAAGCAAGGTTTTTAATGAAGAGTATTCATATTACATGAAAAAAGCTAATTTTTATATCAAGTAAATGTTGTCCAAGATGGCCGCCATAATTTGCTGTTTTTCAGATAGAGTAATGGCCAAATGTAACTGCTTTCATTTCAAAGGTATGGCTAAATGTTTGGATGGGTGTTATTCATTTCATTATCCACATTATGCTGACATGCAATACTGGTACCTTGAAGGTCAAGGTCACTTCAAGGTCAAAATACAGAAAAAGTGATGAACAACCAATATTTTGAGACTCCTTTTCACTTCTACAGATTACTTCATTGGTAAAATCTAGTAAGAGGCTGAAGTGCTTGGCTAAAAAGCTGTTGATAAGATCTATATTGCAGACTCATTTAGAAATGCTAACCAATTTCATGTCAGTATTTGTTCGGTGCACTACAAAACTAATAAATCTAATTTTGTCTTGTCAAGAAATGAATATCAGCTTTATGCTTCTACCAGAGTAGATTTATGTAGTCTTCATAATGTAAGTGTTATGCCTGCAAATCTAAACTTCTTTTTTGCTACAAAATACAGACATTCAAATTTATGCATTGAAAAAGCTATAGGACTTATTTGATGGGATGATTTTGCACATGACACCAATAGGTTTACATGGAGGGAAAATTCCGATCACAGGGACGTGAAATATCACCGCTTTTTCAGTTTTGGGATGACTATCTGACATACATTTCTGCCCCTCTCAAATTGTTTATAGCCTCATCAAGACAGGCATTTTGGGATGCAAATCTGTTCTCAAAATTTCAACTCATGTCTCTATAATTGTTTGCCTCAAACAGGCACACCTGTTCCAGATATATGACATATCAGTTGCTTCAGATGACTCGTATTCCTCCTGATTTGCTGGAAAGCTTCCACAATGGTCATTTTGTTGCTAAACTTACAAATGGCACATTCAACTCTGTGTGGATTGACTATTTATTGGAAGCTACAGAGAATAAATCTCTGAAATCTTCAGGGGGTATTATTGGGCTAACTTATAAGATGCTGCACTTGCTCGTTGGTTTTTGTCCAGACCACTAACTGCAGAATAATCTCTGACATTCAAAGGGGATTCGGACAGATCAAATCCAACATCATGCCACATCATATAGAAACTGGTTTCTACAAAGTAGCTTTCAATACAGAATGATGCTCAGAAAATTTCTGACTTGTTTACCTCAGAAACATTTATTGACCCATTCAATTTATCCTCTCCACCAACTAAGCTGGTCAATTTTGCTACCGGTGTAGAGGCATCAGTAGACGTACGAAGTAGTTTACTAAAATGGCCTGACACTGGTGAATCATGATTCCGAAAGTTTGCCCTGGAATGGTTTGTTGTTGATGGGGCTTGTGAGCCACTGAAAAATTTCTATGATCCTTAGCCAAAAAGCAAAGTGAAGACAATGAAAAAATCACTAAGTCCAAGGAAGTTCCAATTGATGGAGAAGAAATGTATTTAAGACTTCTTTCCATAAAATCCTTCAAAAAAGTTTCTTTGGAACGTGTCATGTCCTTTGAAAATTCCTCAGTTCTTTTAAGTCTTTTTACGGATGATGGTATGATGTGTACAACAAAAAAGTCTGATTTCATGGCCAAACTGGAAGAGCTAGTCCCTAATGAAACAATAGTCCAAAACGTCAGTGACATTGATTGTATTCTGTTTAATGGTATGGCAGTGATACAAATATTGCTCCCACCCCAGTCATCTGTTTAACCAACTTATTTTGACATGGCCTCTATGTTTTGGAAGTATGTGGTAGACAAAAGCAGGAATGTACCATGTGTCCATGTTGTCTTTGACAATTATTTCACTGAAGGTAGTCTCAAGTCTCAAACCAGACAGAGACAAGGACAGCAGTCAAGCTCTTATAGTGCTCCAACTCACTTACAGCCTAACATGTCAATACCAGACTGGAAGAAAGTGCTCAGTAATAGTGATAGCAAAAGGGAGGTAACACATTTATACACCAAACATATTGCACTTTATGCATTTGAGATTGTTGACTCTAGAAAAACTATTTTTGTAAGTGGTGGATTTGGTCTCAAAACATTGAAAATAACACACTACTGTGTGTCGTTTGTAGAAGAATTGCACTCCAACCAGGAAGAGGCTGATACACGCCTCATTCTTCATGCTGAATATTGCTCACTTCATGGAAGTAACAGTGTTGTAGTTATCAGTCCTGATACTGATGTATTAGTATTGTTAGTTCACCATTTTGAATCTCTGGGTCTTAAACAGTTATTCTTTAAAACAGGTAGAAAACAGCGGCACTGCAACCAAACACGTTATGTTCCAGTTCATGAGATAGTGAAAATGCTGTCTAAGGAACAGCAAAACATACTTTTGACGGTTTACTGTTTGACTGGATGTGACTCTTGCAGTGCTTTCTATGGTATTGGCGAGAAAACAGCTTTTAAAGTCATGATGTCATGTGCTTCTGATTTGTAGTCTTTATCTGATTTGGGAAATGATCAGTCCCTGTCTGCTAATGCTAGGAGATGTTGCACTTACTTTGTTGGCCTTCTGTATGGTTCTAAAGCATGTATTTCACTTGACAAACTGAGAATGCAGAAGTCACTTTCAAACAAACATGTTAAACTAAAGAAATTACCTCTAACAGATGACAGTTTCTTGCTACATCTGCTGTGATGTCTTTATCAGTTACTTGCATACCTGCCATATGTCCTGGATCGTCCCGGAAATCGAGGGCCCGTCCCGGAGTCCTGGAAAGGCATCCGATGTCCCGGAAAACATGAAAAACGCGCATATCTTTGATCAGGCCAGTCAAATTTTTGACACGCCGCTAATTCTTTAATTATTTGTTATGATAATATGTTCTGATTCGGCGAATACACCGCGTGTCATTGATAACCAATTTACAAATGACCGCTATCGGCTATCGATTTATTGACTTGCGGTGCATTAATTTGTAAGATATCTGCCCCTTTCAAAGACTGTTGCCGCGGTAATTGGTGTTAATACAGATGCTACAGTGCTAAAATTAAATTTAATGCAAACGCGCGTCAACATTGCCGACAAAGACTATGATTTTTAAATCATTAACTTGTTTGTGGTTTGTTTGCCGTCGTTGGAATTTGGTATCAATAGAGATGCTGCTTAAAATTAAACTGAGTTTTTCACATATCGGTCCGGCAAAGAAAAGGTAAGTTTAAAAGGTATTCGTGACGAACATTGTAATTAAGGCCCTGTTGTACTGTTCGATCAAATCACGCCGATACTTGTAATGCGAAGCATAGACAACGCTGTCATCAAATGCCCATGATTCAACTAGAATTTGAGTTTATGATGTTAATTAATTAATGGTACACAGTTATTATTTTATGATTACTGCTTCACAATTACTATGCTCTTGCAACTAAAATTAAAGGTATGAAACTTATGGTACTGATGTGTATTTGAATCACGTGCAAGGCTTTTCCCGCCAAAAATGGAATCCCGTCCAATTTTGTGTACTGCTAACGGTAGGACATTGAAAGTATATGAATAGTTGTATGTCCCGGAAAACTGGCTCAAGTCCCGGAAATTCGATATCAAAATCCTGGAAATGATCAGAAAAATTATGGCAGGTATGGTTACTTTTTTGGAAAGGCTGTTTAACAGCAATGCAGAGACTGCCTGACCCACTTGAATATGGCTGTCTGTCTGATCCCATCTATGGTACACTGATTCCACAGATGATGAGTCAGCCAGCTGCTGCCCCTTAACTTCTGAGTGACCTGATTTGTAATTGCAGAAATCATTGTGTAGAAACCTGTATTTGCTCATTAAACAAGCAGCCATGCACACTTGCCTGTGAGTGCCAGGGTACCATTCATGTAGATGGAAATGAGACTGATCTATGTAATAACATGTTCAATGCACTTGCAAATGTCACATGTGACATTTCCATGGAATAAAACAGGTCTGTTAACAGTGTTATCTCCAAAGTTATGATTGGATACAGAATTTTGATATATCAGCATTTAACCATATAATGACCTTCAATGACTTTGAAGAAATCAGTCTTGTTTGTTTTAACAGTTTGTCTTTTTGGTATAGTTGATAAAGTAAATGATACATTTAATAACATGTGTTCCTCTAAAGATATAGCTGCTGCACTGGAAGATTAAATAACAAATGGAAACATAACTTATAGCGGCCATCTTTGACAACACGTACTGGCATGATAACATTTTTCACAAAAGAATAATCTATGAAATCTTGGACAAAATGTTGTTATAAATAAGCAGTAATACATTAAGCAACTTTTCTATCACTTTTGTTTGTCAGCTGAGCATAAAATATTGTTCACAAAAGTAAAATATTTAGAAAATTAAGAATTTTTGAGTGTTTTTATGTTTTGACCTTGAAGTGACCTTGACCTTGACCTTCAAGGTGCCTGTATTGCATGTCAACATAATGTGCATTATGAAATGAGTAACACCAATGCAAACATTTAGCCATACCTTTGAAATGAAAGCAGTTACATTTGGCCATTACTCTATCTGAAAAACAGCAAATTATGGCGGCCATCTTGGACAACATGTACTGATATAAAAATTAGCTTTTTTCATATAATATGAATACTCTTCATTAAAAACCTTGCTTTAAATTAAAAAGGATATAATAAATTATACTGATAGAGCTTTTGCAACCAAATTCTGTATAAAATCTTCTTCATAATGAAGTAACTATGAAGGTAATACTTATTTTTTTACGTATTTTTGGTATTTTGACCTTGAAATGACCTTGACATTGACCTTAAAGTGGTCGTTGTTGTATGTCAATATGATGCACACAATAATATCATTGATATCCCTACAAGTCTTTAGTATAAACTGTATAAACAAAACTGTCACATTTGAACATAGAACTTGCAATGAGTAAGAAATTTATGGCGGCCATCTTGGACGCCATCTTGGATTGCCGGGTCCGCACCACGCGCTGGCAATTTATGCCGCCAGTTCCATATACTACAGACTATGACAAACATTTTGGTATATAACACTGCTTGTTCTACTTTTATGGCCACCCTTTCCCAAAAATTCACTGATTGTCACTCCACTATTAGTCTTGTTAATCTCCACCTTCGACGTTTTTCTTTTTGAGGGATTTTATTCAAACTTCATACACTGACAGAGCACATTGGTAGGTAGTGCAGTGTGCAAGAACAATAACTCTACCTTGCCGAGTAAGATGTCCACCATTGAGGAGATGAGCATTCTGGGAATCCGAAGTTTCGGCCCTGAGGAAAATGATAAACAAGTGATCACATTTTACAAACCTCTGACACTTATTTTGGGACCAAACGACACTGGCAAAACTGTAAGTTTGTGACAGGTTGTACTGAATTGACACGTCTGAAGTTATAGAAGGTTTTCATTACTTCTTTTTAAATAATAATTGATTAATTTTCAGAGTTAACAGAAGTGTATATAGTTTTTATTCATGGTTATATGATATATCTTATAGAAGTAACAGTATCGCCTTGTAGGTTACTTTACAATGAAGATTTATATTATTGATTGGAACATATTTCCTATTGTGTGCTATGCTGCATTTTACTCTGTTGTTACTTCAGTCTTAATTATTGTTTTCATTTCCAGACAATTATTGAATGTTTGAAGTACATGACAACAGGAGTTATGCCCCCTGGATGTACTGAAGGTGGAGCTTTTATTCATCACCCTGAGGTAGGTTTCAGATTGTCACCTAATCTTTTAGGGGAGAAACCTGAAGTCTTTTTACTACTGAGCGATGTACAGCAAATCCATCAAATAACTGCTCCCCTGTTTGAAATTAGTCAGACCACTGTGTAGTGTGTTGGCATAAATTAGCAGCAGAATTATGAAGAGAGCCAGTCACTTGAGACTTTATCATAGTATGAATATAAGGCTCCCCAAAAACTATAAATGTTTCAGTGGACATAGTTGAAAAAAAATTAAGGTTGGTAGGTAAGGTTTTTTTTTTTTTTTTTAAAGAGCCAGCATATGGTGTGACTTCTGATTTTATTATGTACTCTTTGGCTTTTAATCATCCTCTACAATGTGCAGATCTGCTGGTAGACATTTTTATAAGTTAATAAAGACATCTACTTTCATATTATCAGGATGCCGATGAGAGGGAGGTCAAAGGTCAAGTTCGATTACAGTTCCGTGATATATCACATAAGTCAGTTTTCGTACAAAGGTCACTAACAGCTACACAGAAGGTAAAATCAGTAAAAGTTACATAAATGAGCACAGTGTTCTTTATACTCTTTGAGAGAGAAAAACATTTTTTTTATTCTACATTTTTGTGTATGTCACCTACATGTAAGACAGTTCAAAGATATTTTTAAGCAAGGTGTTGCAAGCTTTTGACTGTAAGATAAAGTTTAATATATCAGTATAAAGCTTAGTCCCAGTTGGAATCAAACTCAAGACTGCAGTCTGGCATGAAAAACCAAAACTCTAGACCATTCAGCTATAGCAAAGATTCCATGACAGGGAGATGATTTCCTGATACAGCTATTGTACACTCATTTACAACACGGGTCATTAAAATATATTAGTAGTTTAGTATAATAATAGATACAGAAATTCTAATAGTCTTTATAATCTCACTTCATCAAATGTACTTGTCACAAGTCTGTTGCAGGTAACATCATAATGGGATGAATCTTGAAATAATCTGTATATTAATCCAAATGGGAATTGGCCTTGCAAACGATTTCTTCAGACTTCATCCTATTGAAAATTGTTTACTTTAGGCCAAGAAGGTGGAAATGAAGACACTGGATGGTGTTATAACAAGGTTAAATGCTGAAGGCGAAAAACAGAGCATTAACTCGAAATGTGCTGATCTTGACAGAGAGGTTCTGTTTTTTATGAACTGGTTTCTAAATTATGATGATTTAATATAGAGTGGTCCTTTTGCATATTACTTTTTAGCTCACCTGAGCACAAAGTGCTCAGGGTGAGCTTTTCTGATTGGTCTTTGTCCGTCGTCCGTCAGTCCGTCCGTCGTCAACTTTTCATTCAAACGACATCTCCTCTGAAACCAATGGGGCAAATTTAATGAAACTTGCCTGGGATGTTCCTTGCATGAAGCTCTACCAAGATTGTTCAAATGGTTCTGGTCCATTGCATTTCTGGTTCACTGGAGCTAAAAATAGATTTTATAAGTTGGATCTTTAAAAATCTTCTTCTCCGAAACCACAAGGCCTGGAGCTTTGATATTTGGTATGAAGCATCATCTAGTGGACCTCTACCAAGTTTGTTCAAATTATGTCCCTGGGGACAAAACTGACCCCACCCCAGGGGTCAGTTGATTTTACATAGAGTTATATAGGGAAAACTTGAAAATCTTCTTGTCAGAAACCACAAGGCCTAGAGTTAGGATATTTGGTATGTAGCATTGTCTAGTGGACCTCTACCAAGTTTGTTCAAATCATGGCCTCTGGGTGAAAAATGGCCCCGCCCCAGGGGTCACTTGTTTTACATAGAGTTATATAGGAAACTCTTAAAAAAATCTTCTTGTCAGAAACCTTAAGTTATAGAGCTTAGATATTTGGTGTGTAGCATTGTCTAGTGGACCTCTACCAAGTTTGTTCAAATCCTGTCCTCTGGGTCAAAAATGGCCCCACCCCAGGGGTCACTTGTTTTACATAGAGTTATATAGGAAACTCTTAAAAAAATCTTCTTGTCAGAAACCGTAAGTTATAGAGCTTAGATATTTGGTGTGTAGCATTGTCTAGTGGACCTCTACCAAGTTTGTTCAAATCCTGTCCTCTGGGTCAAAAATGGCCCCACCCCAGGGGCCACTAGTTTTACATAGAGTTATATAAGAAAATCTTAAAAAATCTTCTTGTCAGAAACCGTAAGTTATAGAGCTTAGATATTTGGTGTGTAGCATTGTCTAGTGGACCTCTACCAAGTTTGTTAAAAAAATATCCCTGGGGTCACTATTGGCCCCGCCCGAGGGGTCACAAGTTTTAAATAACAATATAGAAGAAAATCTTTAAAAATCTTCTTGTCTGAAACCACAAGACCTAGAATTTTAAAATTTGGCATGAAGCAAGCTTTATCAAGCTTTTTCAAATTATTGGATTAGGTTAAAGGTCACGGAGGCTAAAAGAAGATTTATCTACTGTACCTCATAGAGCCTTCATTTATAGACCAATATCTTTGATATTCAGTATAGAGGTTCCTTGCATGGACCTCTACCCATGGGTAGGGTTTGAGGTCACTGGGTCAAGGTCACCATAGCTTACAATAGATATTTTTACTTTCTGTCATAGAGCCTTTATTTATTTACTGATATTTTACATATTTGGTTTGTAGGCACTTACATATATTCAATTAAAAAATGAAATACTGCTTAACAGAAAACCTACAGCCAAAGTACTCAGGTGAGTGATCCAGGGCCATCATGGCCCTCTTGTTTAAGGTAGAATTGTCCAGTCATAATTTGCCTTTCAATAAAAAAAATATTTTAAATCATAAGGCATTAAAATATGTCCCATTCTTTCAGCTTTGTTTAAAAAGAAAGAGTGGTGTGTTTAAAAACAACTAAGCAGGACATGGAAATTTATTTATATATCCCTTGTGATGATTGTTGTAGAATAAACTTTTTAACAAACAGTGTTTCAGTTTGCTGTCTGCTCTATTTCTTATTTAGATGATAACTGCTCTTGGTGTGTCAAAGCCAGTTTTGGAAAATGTAATATTTTGTAATCGGGAAGAGGCTAATTGGTAAGTCCATTGTATCTTCAGCCCCTGCTGTTTTGTAACAAGATGTTTCTATCCTGTTTAATAGTTCAGAGACCATCTACAGAATTTGAAGTTCTTCTTCGCTTGGTGGCCTTTTCAGTTCAAATAAGGTTTCCATTGACAACTTCCATCCATATTGACAGAAAAATCAAGGTTGTTTGAGCTTTATAAAATCATCACAATCTCAGATTCTGTATCTTTAAGAGCGAGTTTTGACAATGCTAGCAGGTGACTAGCAAGGTTTAAATAACATGAAATTGTCCATTCTTTTGTAGGCCTTTCAGTGAAGAGAAGCAACTGAAAGAAACGTTTGATGCAATATTTGCATCCACCAGATATGTGAAAGCTCTTGATAGTATCAAGAAGACAAATGAACAGGTAAATATAAACGCTTTGAAGACTTCTTTCTTATCAGGCCTTGTCTGTCTGGTCTTTTGATTTGGTCTTGTCGATTTTGTTGGTCTAGTCTGTCCATCTGTCTGGTCTATCTGTTGGTCTATTCTGTCCATTGGTCTGGTCTGTTAACGTCTTGTCTATCTTTATGTCTGGTCTGTTCATCGGTCTAATCTATCTGTATATCTAGTCTATCTGTATGTTGGGTCTATTTGTCTGTCGTGTCTCTCTGTAGGTCTGGTCTATATGTTGGTCGAATCTGGCCTGTTTTCTAAACAGTTGCAGCCGATATCACATTATTGGTAAACAATTTTAATAACAAATACATGAAACACTCAAGAAATAACTAATTTTGAGCTAAGTAATTGATAAAAAGAGACAGTTATCAAAATAATGTCTTTCTTTATTGCTTATTTTTTTATGCTTCTAGTATTTGTTGCAGTCCCGATGACTTTGAGTCATAGAGGATTCTATACAAATCTAAACAGGAATGTAATATCACAGCATTTGATAGTTTATCAGCAAGCAGAAGTTCATTTATACAAGTTTTGATATTTAAAGGTGCTCTAGGAAGAGCTCTCTCTCCTCTCTCTCTCTCTCATCTCTCTCTAATTTTTGTGTATATTTTTCTAGGATGAGAAGTTAAAGTTATACAGAAATGAAGTACAGTTCCTGAAACAACAGGTAAGTCTTTCAAGAAAAAACAAGAAATTCCATTTTATGAAATACCAGTAGATTTGATCTATTGGCAGCAGAACTTCACATGTATGCTTCAAACCCCAATAAAAACAAACAAACAAAAAAGAATTTCTGTATATTATCCTGCAGTTATATATTTTAAATGTTTTGAAGGCACTGTATAACTACTTACTTATTACTTTCTAAACTCTGTTTCAATTGATATTCTTGCTTATTTGAGAACATCACATATTTGATTTTTAGCTTGTCTGTTTCGAAGAAAAAGTTGAGCTATTGTGATTGCTGCATCATTGTTGATGTCGTCTTGTAAAAACTATAATGTAGTCCATTACTCAAACACTTTAAAAGGTATCAGTATGAAACGTTCAGTGCATTCTTATCATGACAAGAGGCAGTTGTAACACAAGGGGCATTATTCTGAAAGCTATATTTTTGGAGTAATGTCCCTTTTTTAACTTTGTCAAAACTGCGTAAAACAGACAAGCATTGGTGCCGCACTGCGGAGCTTTTGTTATGATTTCAGTTGGAGTGTGATCTAGCAGAGCAAGAAGCAAAATTAGAAGCTTCAAAGGAATCTGTAAACAAAGTGAACAATCAACTGAAACCTATTGAGGTATGTTACATGGTAAAATGTGAACCAGGGATCTGGAAAGCAAACATCTGTTGATTTTGACTGGAATTCAGGTTTATTGGCTGAATTTTGTGTCCAAAACTCCATAAAAAATTGATCCAGATATTTGAAAAAAAAAATCAAATTTAAGTAAAACTTCCTTCACACCTATCATAAACTCATGTAATTGCTGCTGTGACCAGTGGACTGAGGCAGTTATAACAAATTAACTGATTAACTCGTAAACATGCGTTTCTTGATTGCAGTTGGTCAGTCAATAAGTGTTGGAAAATAATAATGTTGTGAAATTTGCACTACTTTCGTTTTTCAGTTGCACTTCGAACTAAACATTTTTTTGTGACTTGAACAAACCGAGGAAAGCAGCAGAATTCAATTTATTTGTCAGTGAATAACTGATAATAAATTGTATTTTTCAGTTAGCCTTTTAAGCATATATTAGCCATACTTACGTTAAACATTGAGATTTTGAAAATTTCTGGAGCCCTGGTGTGGACAGTCGGTAAAACCTGTCAAGAGCATAACTTGCAGTTGAGTGTAACCAGTCAGTTAAAACATTTTGAACAAGATTAAGAATTAAATTGAAATGGATTTGCCAGTTAGATATCACCTGTAATGATTAAGTATGAATGAGAACCAAAAAAAAAAAGTCCTGGAAGTGGCAACCAATTTAAGTGAAATGAAATGGAAAGGGCAAGTTAACCTTGTTTAATACAGAATTATTTTATTATGGATTATATTAATCTGCCTTGAAGACTGCTTCTTGTATTCAAACCAGTGCACAAGCCAAAAATGTGGGGTGCATAAAGCCTCTTAAGACTCGCAGTTTTTTAACTTGCATCAGTGTTTTGTCATTTTTATGCTTCTGAAGGGAGGCATATAGTTTTTGAACTGTCTGTCCGTCAGTCCGTCCGAAAACTTTAACATTGGCCATAACTTCCTTATTAGTAAGTGGATTTACTTCATACTTGGACACAACACCCCATTGGACAAGACCTTCCAACTGACCTATATGTATTTGACCTTGACCTCTGAATGACCTTCACCTTGAAGATCCAGTTGTCCAAAACTTTAACATTGGCCATAACTTCCTTTTAGTAAGTGGATTTACTTCATACTTGGACACAACACCCATTTGGACAAGACTTTCCCATTGACCTATGTTTATTTGACATTGATCCCTGAATATCCAGTTGTCCAAAAACTAACATTTGGCCATAACTTCCGCATTAGTAAGTGGATATACTTCATACTTGACCCCTGAATGACTGGTCCTCAGCACAAAAGGTCAAAGCACCACTTTCAGGGGGAGTTGTCATCTTACATTGACAGTTCTTGTTATAAAGCCATTTTTTCACCTTTATGTAGGAGAATATGATGCGAATAGATGAGCAGTCAGCTGAAATATTTGGTATCCAGAATAAAATCAGTAAGTTTATTAAATTTAAATGTTATTACATCTCAGTAATTGAGGGCCTATGCTTAAAGTCTCACTGTTGGCTTTAGAAAGTTGGCAGTTGGCATGTCCCAAGTTCAGTATTTGAATACACTGAAGTTTTGCCAAAAGGATCAGAGAAAAAGTGTTTTAAATAATGAATGAGTCTGCATAGCAGACCATATTTTTTCTAGATTTTAAAGTTTGATGCCTTCTAATTCCTGATTTACACTTGATTTTTAAATAATTATATTAGTCTTAAGAGCAGAATTTACTTTGTAAGTTTTTATTGTCACTTTCTGACCAGTGAACATGACTGATTAATTTTGCGTTGTTCAGACAGGTCTTTTACTTGGAAACAGTCCCATAATTTGACTGTTAATGAAGTTTGGTTTTATTGTGAGAGACATCTGTAGGTCAGGTTCTCTTTTATACATTATCAGATGGAATGTCTTGACAGAATTCTGACATCTTTTGGAAATCTGGTACTGACTAGCTCAAATTTAACTGGTAATTATAGTTGTTCCTGCTGTGTTACTAATTTTAGATCTTGATAAAATATTTAGAATACATGAAGACTTATTCTTGGTTGTTTAACTGTTATATTTTATAAATTACAGCTCAGATGGGCAGCGAAAAAAAACAAATAGAAAAACATGCAGAGGAGCTCCAAGAACAGATAGAAAATGAATTTCAAGGTAATATATAGAGGATTTTAAATAAATGACAGGTCATATAATACAGAATTTATTGCACAAGTTATTTGAAAGCAATAAAAACAAGGCTCGGCCGAGTTTATAATGTATTCTGATAATAAGTGTAATAAATGACCATGGATATGATGTTCTATTTATATCACAGTAAGTTTTGTAAGTGAATGGTGACAGAAATGAAAGAAATTTTGTCCATATACATGCGAACATCATAAGCATATTGTTAATGATGTTGATGCGTAAGTGTTATTGCATTAGTGTTATATCAAAAATATAACATGGCTTTATTACACACCCACGTTGTTGTCTATGATACAAACTAATTAATCAATGTATTTATTGATTACCATGGTGGTGCTAAGAAACTAGAACTTAGTAGGAAACACACCATTTTCATCAGAATTACAGCTCATTATGTCTCCCCCCAAAAATGGGGGAGACATATTGTTTTTCCCCCGGTTGTCCGTCCGTCCGTCTGTCTGTCCGTCACAAAATCGTGTCCGCTTTGTATCTTCCAAAGCCCTTGAAGGATTTTTATGAAACTTGGGTCAGATGTTCACTTCATCAAGGCAACATGCAGAACCCACTTTGCGGGTGTGGTGTCTCAAGGTCAAGGTCACACTTGGAAGTTAAATGTCAAATGCCACAAAATCGTGTCCGCTCTGTATCTTCAAAACCCCTTGAAGGATTTTTATGAAACTTGGGTCAGATGTTCACCTCATCAGGGTGACGTGCAGAACCCACTTTGCGGGTGTGGTGTCTCAAGGTCAAGGTCACACTTGGAGGTTAAATGTCAAATGCCACAAAATCCTGTCCGCTCTGTATCTTCAAAAGCCCTTGAAGGATTTTTATGAAACTTGGGTCAGATGTTCACCTCATCGGGGGAGACATATTGTTTTTCCCCGGTTGTCTGTCTGTCCGTCCGTCTGTCCATCACAAAATCGTGTCCACTCTGTATCTACCAAAGCCCTTGAAGGATTTTTATGAAACTTGGGTCAGATGTTCACCTCATCAAGGCGACATGCAGAACCCACTTTGCGGGTGTGGTGTCTCAAGGTCAAGGCACACTTGGAGGTTAAATGTCAAATGCCACAAAATCCTGTCCGCTCTGTATCTTCCAAAGCCCTTGAAGGATTTTTATGAAACTTGGGTCAGATGTTCACCTCATCAAGGCGACATGCAGAACCCACTTTGCGGTTGTGGTGTCTCAAGGTCAAGGTCACACTTGGAGGTTAAATGTCAAATTTTACAATCGTCTGATTCAATACTGACTGCAGCAACTGGCTGTGGGGAGACATATGTTTTTGTTCAATCAAAAACCATTTCTAGTTTTAAAATGTTTTTTTCTGAAAATTGTAAAATTGGTGTCAATTTTATAGAAATTTAAGTAGCCGTCAGCTATTTCAGCTTCTGGAAAATTACCGGTCTAAAAGGATATTTTGGGTTTTGCGGTTGATGTTCAGAATACATATGTAAATATTTAGGCAAGATTCAAGAATAATGAAAGGTAGAATGAACGTTATTAGTGTTGTCACTGTCTTGATTAATTAAAAAAAAATACTGTTTTTCGCCATCAGTTTGTAAGTTAACTGTAATAAGGGAGAGCACTCTTGTCTAAAATATGAAGAATGACTTATTGCTTTAAAGGATCTGATGAAGAATTGAAGAGGATGTTGTCAGACTTTGAAGACAAACTAAGAGAGAGGAAGAACACCTTAGAAGAGGTAGCTTATGTATTCACTTTCTGATTTAGTTCACTTATTAATAAAATTTTTTTTTTAATTAATAAAAGTGTCTTTGATGTGTTAGAGGTTCAGATCTGGTGATCAAACCAGAGGATAAAGGACTTTGGACAATAACAACACTTCTGCAGATGGCCCAATCTGAACTTCAAGCACATGATTCTTTATTTTTCTTGTGCATTATTTGTTTCTTGAATTTTCAGTCATTACATGTTGTTATACTGTGCACTCTTAATGTCATCAAAGTTGGACAAATGACATAGCATACATTGGTGTGTAGGAGTGGTACATGTATGTCTTTCACTGGTAAAAATGACATACATGTTTAGGCTACATTACTTTGTACTCAAGGGCCTTAAACACCTCATTCATTCTTAGTCAGGGGGTCTTAAAGCTCTTCTGATTATTCTCTCATTTCAAAAGAGGGTTTAAACTGATAGGCCTGCCAGAATGTAATACAAAACTCACATGATCAAATATCTTTTGTGGAATTTATGGACTCTTCCTTATCATGTGCCTAGCTGATGCAGTTGTTGCTTGGGATTGCTTGGGGTGTCTACATTCAGTGTCAAAGTCACTGCTATAAAAATAAAATGTTTCCAGTGTATAACTTCATTTTGAAATTTTGTAATACTATGAAAATCGTGTAAATAACATTTACAGTTTTTGCTTGGAAATGTGCTTGGGGTGTCTTTGATGATGGTCAAGGTCACTTTTATTAAAAATACAAAAAAAGAGATAATTTCTGATCATTGACTTTACTTCGAAAAGTTGCAATGCAATGGTATTTGGTGTGTTGCTTGTTTGCAGTTGTCAGCTGAGAAGGTGTTTTGGGATCAAGGTCAAGGTCCCTGTACTAGAAGTAAGAAAACAGATTCTAATCAACAATTTGCATGGGAATGTTGTATTGCAATGAAACTTGATGTTTTAGTAGCTTACTTAAACAGGGAGCGCAGACGATTGCAACGGGAAATGGAGAATCTAACAAAAGAGGTAGGGTTTTTTTTCAGTTAAAGTTAAAAAATCAGGTGAACCTATATTGTGTACTGTAGTATATACCTACTATATGTTAATTGTAAAAACTGTGGAAGAAATTAAATCATATTATTGTACTTACTTTTGAATACAGTTAGATCAAAACCACAGAGAAAGGGCATTTTTAATTGGTTAGGATTTTTAGCTCAACTATACAAAGTAAGTCGAGGTATTCTACACACCCAGGCTTCGGCAATATCACACCTTGGTTAAGGTCTTGCACGCAAGTTACTGTCATGCGTATATATTAATAACCAGCAATGCTTACTGATTTAACACTTCACTGATGTCTTTAGGGGCATTTAACAAACAAGTTAGATAACTCATGACCAAATTTTAGGCAAATATGACCCTTTTTTACTTAGAAATCTTTGTTGAAGTTTTGCATGCAACATACTGTCATGCTTATTTCTTATTAATGGGATTGACTTGAAACTTAACAAAGATGTTAAGGGACATCAGACCTCCAAGTAAAGAACTCTTGGCAGAATTTATTATAAGTAATTGCGTTTTTTTAAACTTAGAAGTTTTGGTAAAGGTTTTGCATGCAAAAAAAACAAAAACTCCAGTCTTGCATATATTTATAGGACTTCTCTCTTTACACTTCACACTCTCCCTTTAAGTTGCACTACACCACACAGTTTCTTGGTCACATGAAAGTCATAACAGTTGGCAACAGAATTTCATGCACAACAATACATTAAGAGTCCTATTTGACAGAATATGGTTTGTTTGAGTTTTGATATGAACCATAGAGTACAATCTTTCGAGATCTGCATTGCTTTGTGGCAGTGGAAGTATAGTAATTACCAGTTTCTGGTCTCCCTTGTGTCTTTGATATGTGCCTTATCTTCATGGCAATTAACAACTTCATAACTACAAGGTCACAATGCCTGGAAATAAGTAGACTGTTTTTGGACCATAACTTGCTTTATCTCCTACCTGCATGAAACCTTACTCATGGACTTCAACCTCATCAAGCATAATCCCTGATTTGGGGGTCAAGGTCAAAGACAATTGATATAAAAACCAGTTTCCAGATACAGCTTGCTTTCCCTATCATCTCCCTACATTAAACTGAACATCTGGGCTTGCCACACGTCAGTGATTATTCCTGTTGCTTTTGGGGTCAAAGGTCTTGGTCACAGTGCTAAGACATTGTTTTTATTACAATGTTGCATTTCGCAAGTAGCTTAAAGTCAGTAAGCTGTGAATAGTCTAGCTTGCTGTCTTACGCACAGCTCTTGTTAAGATTGAGAATTGTAGAGTTTTACATAATGTGATTGAAATGCCATTATTTTGATGTTTTGACACTTCAACAAGACTGGATAAACTGTGTCATTTATATAAAAACTTTTTGAAATTTTCAGCGTCACACGGCTGAGGGTCGACAAGCAGAACTAGAGAACCAGATTAAGGGCATCAAAAGGGAGTTACAGACAGACATGTATAAAGGGGCAGAGGAAAAACATAGGAACAGGGTAAGATTATCTAAAGACAGTTCTAATGGTTTTTATACCAAACTTCCAACCATTTGTATGTAAATCTTTTAAGATTTTTCAGTTAGATGGTCTTTCAAGGAGATTAATGCTTTTTCTGGAAAGAGTAAAAATGTGACAGTGACTCAGATGTATTAGACATACATCAAAATACATAAGGAAATTTTAGGCAGTCCTTGGTGGTGTTGTGGTTAGGGCATCTGACTATGAATCAGTAGATTCGAGTTTGATCCCCAATTGTGTCTGTTTGGATATGACCCTAGTTCAACTGTTGTTGCAAGGGACCTGAGATCATTGAATACACTTAAGAATTTAGCCAGACTGCATATTGACATGTATGTCTGTTTTCTCAGATAAAGTGTAGGCCTTAGTGCCATAAAACTAATTTCAAGTTTAGATAGCTTTTGAACGTTAACTTCATGACATTCAACACATTGTTACTGGAATACCGTTACAAGATATCTTACCTCTTTTTTTACAGACCACAGAATTAGCAAATGGAGATCCTGAAAAGTATTACAAGGCCTTGGACAAGTAAGTCATGTCAATTATTACAGACTCTTGGATCAGTTGTATAATTAAGCTGTTTCAGCATGAATGAATAGCTGAGAATAAAAGTTCTAAATCTAAAATGTTCCTTATTTGAATAAAAAAGCACAAAAACGTCTGGGTTTTTTTTTTTTTTTTTAATAATTTTTTCCCAAATATGAATCTGTCATTTCAGGGCTATAATGAACTACCACAATTTAAAGATGTCGGAAATCAACAAGATTATAAGAGACTTGTGGAGACAGACTTACAGAGGTCTTGGTAAGGAAAGTGGTTGTTCGAGTGTGTGGTTTAAACTACTAGTAAAAGTCATATGACCTTAGACCTTAGATTTAATCTGCTGAGATAAAATACTTTTTTGGGGGTAAGAAAGAATGAATTAAGTACTTGAATGCATCAGTGGGGGGGGGGGGGGACTCTGCCAGCTGCAATTAGTATGTTTCAGTGATTGAAATGAGGTATTAGAATTACCTTGTATGTAAGTACAAAATTATCTTTATCAAGAATTGGAAATGTACCGGTAGGTAGAAATTCAGACTTTGGAACATTAGTAGAGTCATACCAGTTTTCTGTTTCCTGCATACCAGACCAATGAAATTTGATAATGATGAAGAATCCTATTTCAGAATATAAACTGTTGGAGAAAAAATTCACTATCAAATTTTTACTTCTTTCACTTACAGACATAGAAACGATTGAGATTCATTCTGATGAAGACGATAGTGCGACAATGAAGACAAGAAAGACGTATAACTATCGTGTTGTGATGATAAAGCCATGGGATAGTGGTAATAGACATGCGGGGAAGATGTAAGTACGGGACAGAAGGTTCTGGCGTCACTGATCATACGACTTGCCTTAGCAGAGACATTCTGTTTGAACGGTGGCATTCTTGCCCTGGATGAACCTACCGCCAATCTGGACAGGGAGAATGTAGAAAGCTTAGCAAGTGCTTTGGTTGAGTATGTATATTTGATGATGATGATTGAACACATGCAGTAGATCATTAGTAAACTTAAGGGTATATACCTTTAAAGACTTCTTCCACTGCAAAATGCAATAATACTTAATGAAAAACAGTATCAACTGATGCAGGAATTTAATAAGCCTATCTTGACATTTTCTGATTTCTTTTCCAAGAATAATCAATTGCCGAATACTCAAAAAGCATTAAAGGGAATTCATTCATATTGCATACATTAATGGTGGACCTAAAAGGGGAGTGCATTGTCTAAGAACTATAACTCTTCCTTGCCTAATTCTTGTACATGTCTTGTATTATGTCCCTTTATTGTAATGCGATAAGAATGTGCTAAACACACCTAAAAAACTTCTGGCATATGTTTCAATTTTCTGATTTCTGTTTTAAAAGAATAATCAAAGGTCGTATTCACCAGAATTGTAATACTATAAGAATGTGCTAAACACACCTAAAAATCTTCTGGCATTTGTTTCAATTTTCTGATTTCTTTTTCCAGAATTATCAAAGGTCGTATTCACCAGAAGAACTTCCAGCTTGTGATCACTACCTATGATGAAGATTTTGTAAAGTTACTGGGTATATCAGAATATGTGGATTACTTCTACAAAGCTGGTAAAAACCAGTAGTAAGTAATAGCTGTTTTATTGTGTACAACATAAAGTGACTATTTCCTGTAAGAAAAAAATTGTCATCACTTCACCATAAGCTTTGGCATTCATAGATTTCCATCCAGTATATTTGTATTTAATTGGAGTTAATTGTGTGTGTGAATGTTATGTTAGATGTTGCGTGTAGATTTTTTTTAAGATGTGAATATGAAAAGGTTTGAAGTGCTTTGAAATGAAGAAACAGATAGCATTTTCTCACATTCAGCTCTCGGTTTACACTCTTACCTTTATGAGCTTGGCTTCAGATTATTTGAATAGACTTTTTCTGTTTCATTGTCTTCTTTTTTTTGTTAAAATCCTTTCAGAATATTCAGAGTGGTTTATATATTACACAACTGTGATAAATTTCAATATTAGCAACAGATTTTAACATCAGCATTTGTGAGAATTGATTCAACATGACTATCTTGAAGGACAACGTAAACACAAGGGTCAACAAAAATGGTTAAGACCATAAGTAGGTGTGGCCATTGTGGTTTTACTTCCTGTTTTTTTTTAATATCATATTGTGAAGTAGTGATATTAGATTATCTGTAGTAAAGGACAAGAAATGTCTACCATACCTTACAGTTATAGCATGGCTGAATATACCTGCAAGGTTCATCTGAAGTACATAAGTCATAGAACTAAATGTCATTTTCTATGGTATAATTTTATTTTACAGTGGATGTTCAAGACTTACTAGAACAGAGGTAGCTGAACTCAGCAGACGAGAGGTCAGCAGTATAACACCACAGTAAAGGGAGACAACTTTCAAATGCCATACAAGAAGAGAAGATAATTATGTACTATGTATCAGCTATTGAGCTTTATGTCAAAGGGAGAAAACTGCTTGTTCATATACAGAGAAAAGTGAAGCACTGTTTCTTTCAACAAATTTGAGGTTGTGTTAGCAACAAAATCATAAACCATAATAAAACAGTGTTAAAACATTTATTTTTTAGTTTAATTGCTAGAATGCTATTGACAGTAAAACTTTCTTTTCTGAGTTATGATTTGCTGTTTTAAAAAGAAGTATGTATATACATGCTTTTGAATAGTGTATTTTACAGTGGCAGTCTAAACCTTGGTATAACCAGATGCAATGATAACAGGATGCTATCTGACGAACAGTAAATTCCCACTATTAATACCACCAGTAAGCAGGAAGGGGATTATAGGAATGGCCTCTGTCTGTCAGTCCGTCTGTCCGTTGTAACACTTTCATGTCTGCTCCATAACTTTTAAACTGCTGAAAATATTTTGAAATAACTTGGCACAAGTGGTCACCGTTATGAGATGATGTGCAGAACACAATAATTGGGTTGCTACTGTCCATCCGTCTGTCCGTCTGTAACACTTTTGGGTCCGCTCTATAACTTTCAAACTGCTGAAAAATTTTTGAAATAACTTGGCACAAGTGATCACCATTATGAGACGATGTGCCGAGTGCAATTATTGGGTTGCTGCCCCCAAGGTCAAGGTCACACATAACAGTCAAGTGTTAAAAAATCTACATTTTGTGTCCGCTCCATAGCTAAACCGCTGAAAATTTTTTGAAATAACTTGGCACAACTGATCACCATTATGAAACGATGTGCAGAGCATAATAATTGGGTTGCTACCCCCAAGGTCAAGATCACACTTAAAGGTCAAGTGTTAAAAGTCTACATTTCATGTCCGCTCCATAACTTCAAAACCGCTGAAAAATTTTTGAAATAACTTGGCACAATTGATCACCATTATGAAACGATATGCAGAGCGCAATAATTGGGTTGCTACCCACAGGGTCAAGGTCACAGTTAAATGTCAAATATCCACATTTCACATCTGCTCTATAACTTACTAACTTGGCTTACAAAAAGTTTTTAAATTACTTTGCACAAATGATCACCACTATGAGATAATATGCAGAACCCAACATCCAGGTTGCTACCTCCAAGGTCAAGGTTAAATGTTCTCCATAACTTTTTGACTTTATGGAAGATTTTAAATAACTTGGCACAAATAATTACTATCATGAGACTATGTGCTTAAAATATCATGGCACAACATCAAGGTCATGGTTGGTTAAAGGTCAAGAAGTACACATTCATGTCTGCTGCGGAAGGGGATTTAGCTGTCCTTCTGACTGCCTTGTTGAATTTTGTATGCAACTTACTGTTCTGCATATATCTTATCTATTTATTTGAGCTTATTTATAGTCAATAGCATTTGCCCATATGACCAACGCCCACTGAAGAGATTATTTATTTTATGTTGGGGTAGTGCAACATACAGAAAGCATCCCATTCCAGAAACACCCCTGTTTCTTTTGTATGCTCAGTGTACAGCACTGATACATGGGACCTTGGTTTAAAGTCTGTTCCAAAAGACAAATAGTAATATTAGTGGAGGAGCTAGGGATCAATCTCGGGACCCCTGGGTTACCAGTCCAGCGCGTTACCACTGGACCACTGAACCGCTCCTATATATGTTAAATATCAGCCATGATTTTTATACCCAATGAAGCTGTTGGAGTATACTGGAATTAGTTTCCCTTTCTGTCTGTCTGTCCATCCATCTGTTCATAGACACAATGATTTCCGGCCCATCAGTTGCTCTCATTACAATCCACCTGCATAAAAACTTACACATGTACCCAGTCATGAATGATCCTTTTGATTTTGGGGTCAAACCATCAAAGGTCAAGGTCACAATGCCTGGAAATAAGGAGACTTTATGGAAGATTTTAAATAACTTGGCACAAATAATTACTATCATGAGAATGTGCTTATAATATGCATGGCACAACATCAAGGTCATGGTTGGTTAAAGGTCAAAAAGTACACATTCATGTCCGCTGCGGAAGGGGATTTAGCTGTCCTTCAGACTGCCTTGTTTTCATTACTATGAAATTATTCATTACCAGCATTATCCATAAAGTGGTCTCTGTCATGCGTGAATGTTTGACAGTTTGTTTTCATCATCATCAGTTTCATGTATAATCTGTAAAGTGGTCTGTATAGCACATATCAAAGTTTGGGGCTCTGAGGGGGGTGTTTTATTGTGAAATGAAACTTCAGTGGTTTTGTTAGCAAACATTATCAAGAGCCAAAAATGCCAATAGGACTGACACCAGTTGTTGGATTAATGGTTTAGCAGGGTAAATAGTGAACAAAATATCTGTTTAATATCAGTAAAAGATAATCTGTTCATTTGTATAAGTGGAGTTGTAATTACAGAGTCGTAGTAAGGTTTCATACTGTGCTACATTATTAATCTGTTTTATATATAAAGATTTTTTTTCTTCATCTTTTGTAGTAATCGGGTCTGTTTTTGTTTTGTTTGTTTTTTTTTCCATACATTAAAGGAACATTCATCTGCTGCTATAGATAAATAAGTCATACTGTTTCATAAAATTTAATGTGTTCACAATTTGTCTTGCCATGCGGTGGGTGCTATAGTTAAACATGTTTTCAATCCCTGAACTTGTATACATGTGTTACACTATGTATTGCATTTAGGGATATAAGTGTTCAGATGTATGGGTGTGTTTTGTCTGTTTATGAATAAATGTTAGAGGTTGTGGGTTAACACATGTACTGTACTGTACTGCACTGCACTGCACTGTTGAAATGTAAAATGTACCATAGTTTTTTTTTTTTGTTTTTGTTTTTTTCACTCCTGTTTCTTGTTTTGCCACTGTATCCATCAAAATGTTTTCTTGTCTTGTTTTTGTTGTTTTTTTTTTTTTGTCAAAAATATTTTGTTTAAAGAATATGGAATAAATTGTTTGATCAGTCCATAAATATGGAAAAATGTTAAATAAATACATGAAATTAGTTTGAGTTTAGTGTGGGTTTCTCTTTGAGACAATGTAACGATTTGGTGTGGGCAAAATGTAAAAAATCTGGTCTAGTCATTCACTTTCATTATTTTGTTTTCGCTGTAGCCAACTTTTAGAACCTGTAGAAAGCATTGTGCATGACCTGTAAAAAACCAGAATCTTTGAAGTCATAAGAAGAAGTAAGGAGGAGGCACCGTGGTCCAGAGGTAGAGCGCAGGGCTCCAGATCCGGAGGTCGCGGGTTCGAATCCCGTCAGAGGCGAGATTCTCTCAAGATCTTCACATTCCTCCACGCTGTGCGAATACTGGTATGGAACCCAGGAAGCAGTCATCGAGCGTAATGAATGTTAGTTGTAAGAACTTGTATTGCAATCGATGTGAAATAAATGAGTCTAAGAAGAAGTACATCTCAGCAGTTTTAAAGAAGTTTGTGACAGTGCAATTTTGCAATGTAAATGGCATTTGAAATATAGAAGTTCCATAACTTCCAGAAGGACTCGGTAAATTATCTTAGCATGAGCAGTAATTGATCACTTGGCCATCCTGCAAAACAGAAAATGAAGAGGAAATACAGCATGCAAGTCCTGTATTGTCTCAGTGATGTCTTGGAAATTTGCTTTGCTCTTGTACTTGGTTATACTACTATCACGTGTTTATTTACCGTCAGTACTGGGTTACATTAACTAAACCCTTGCACCCAAAGATTACAAGTCCATGTGCGTTGCCACTGAGTTGCCCTTGCTTTGTTGTGTTATCATGCAACTTTTGTGCATTCAGTATATATTTTGACTTAATAACCGCAAAAGGGTAGGTCTATTTTGCTGACCAGACCTAGCTGACCAGCTGACTGCTGACCAGTCAGCAAGCTGACCACATGGTCTATTTTGCTGACCAAATTCTGCTGACCAGGTATATATTGCCATGGAAACAGGCCTGAGAGTATATATGGACTATAGTTTTTTTCTTTATTTATAGCTATTTTTATTATTAATCATTATCCTATATAAATAAGATGATGTTAATATGGCGATTTACATCTATTTTTATATCTTTTAATTATTTTATTACTTTATATTTATGTAGTTATTTGAAAAATGTAGATGTGACTTTTACATTTATTTTTAGCTTCATACAGAAAGTGTGATGGAAACTGATACTATATATTTAATATCATTGTCAATTTATTTATTTTTCATTTTGTATTAAGTGGCAATTTTATATCTGTTAATTATTTTATTACGTTATATTTATGTAGTTATTTGAAAAAAAGTAGGTAAGACTTAAACATTTATTTAAGCTTGACACATAAAGTGTGATGGAAACTGATAATATATTTAATATATTGTCAGTTTATTTATTTTTCATTTTGTATTTAGTATTTTCAAATTCTACAGGCAAGAAAAGTAATCAGTTATTGTTGTGATTCTTTTTATTTATTGGAAAACTGTAGGTTCAACTTCAAGAATGTTCAAATCTCGATAAATGAAATGTAAAGGAAATTGATGTTTTAAATATACTCATTTTACATAATTTACTTTTGTATTTATTATTTCCAAGTCCTAGATAAGAACAGTAATGTGTTATAGTTGTTTTTCTCTTTTTCTCTTAGAACAGGTCTTTGGGTATACTGACCTTTTTTCAAATAATAGCTAATATTATTTAACTAGATTGATTCTGTACTGTGTATTGAGTAAATTTAATAATCTTAAAGATTCGAATTGCGTATCTCTGTGATTATTTGTATTGTAAGTGTTGATAAAAAGAATGAAATGTGACAAGAATACTTAACAGATGCATTGACTGGAGCAAAGTAACAACAAATATGTCTTCCATATTAAAGTAAAGATCAGTATATGATAAGAGGCTACAATACACAGGACAATTAACCTCCTGTGGTGACCCCTGTGGTGACTTGGAAATATACAGGCATAACCAGGCATAATTCACATGGCTGGTTAAATTCGTACATACCGTACTTGTATGCCTCTTTTCGAGGTTTTGTAGTTGAATATAATATTAGATTAGCCTTGTAATGTAAAATAATTGTGGCCATGTCAGAGGATGTGCATTGGATACAAGAAAAGTATTTTATAAAATTTCTTTTTAAAACATTCCTTCTCAATGAGCTGGGCTATAAAGTAATGATAAATCAAGTTTCATTTTGAGTAAATTAATATTAGACAGGTCAACATTTGTAACAAGCACCAGTGAATGACCCTGGCAGTGCTAGGAAACCTTTGACTTTAAAATAGATATTTTTATTAGAAAAAGATGAACTTTGACATTAGGGTTTTGACAGTTGATGACTTTAACTGATATGATGAATAGTGACTAATGTTTACCATAAGACTAAAGTCAGAATTTGTCTGATAAAATGTCATGCACGTAGATGCATACAAACAGGATGGTTAAAATTTGACCCAATGTAACTGTATTTCTATAAATGATTAATTTTAATTTTCTTGTCTTACTTTAAAAATTGTAATGGTTATATCTTGTGGTATAGAGACACTTTATAAAAAATAATGTTCTTCCATTTGGTATATAATTGAATTGACGTCCAATTTAAGCGACAGTTAGTTTAACACTGTTCAAATTTTGCGAGCAACTGGCCCTTTGCTGATGTTGAAATTGGTGAAAAAACAAATACAAAATATTATGATATGACAGAATTACAGTTTTCTGTAAGATTTCAATAACACGTGTCTAATATACATACAATCTATAATTATATCTTATAATCCTGTATACCATAAACGTACTTATAATGATTATGGATTATGTTTATTTGAATTCAATTACACTTTAGCCTTACTTGATTATTACATGAATGAGAATCTATAAAGTAATATATTGAGCATTATGTTTTTTATAATTACACATTACATTTTCTTTGTACTTCAGGAATATTTCTCAATACATTTTCAAAATGAAAAATAGAAAATAAATCATTCAGATAAACTGTAATTCCAAGAGAAAATAATGTATTATAGAAGCAGTTTGATATTGTTAGGATTGTATTTTTCAATAGTTTTGAACAAAGTTTTAAAAAACAACATTTCGGTTTTGATTATATAATTTGTTGCTCAATTAACTTTTCAGTATTATTTAATATGAGACAAGGAGACTCTGTCATTTATTTGTGTGAACAGGGAAGTATTGTGAGTCTGCATGCTCTCATCTAGATCAAGGATGGTCCATTACAGCCAAGTGTTCTTCTAGTACTTAACAACTTTGCATTTATTTTTACACATTTTCAGACGGGGCAGATTTTGGGAAATAAGGCATTTTAAATTGAAAGTATTGTCTGATTTTTGTAACATTAGACCACAGCATAAAATTTATCATTCTTCTACTGTTTCACATTTTTTCCTATTGTCAATGTAATAAGTTACAGAATTGGTCGCCTAATTATGTATTATGATGTAGGAGTCTAAATGTTACTTCAATGCAGGAATAAGTTATGCCCCCTGACTAAGAGACAGACAGATGGAAAGTGTCAACATCTACATGATTCCCTTTGTATATAATGCTTAAAAACTTCCATCTGCAGCACATACAAAAACAGCTAATGTAAATGAAAATGTAAAATATTCTCACATCTACAGCAACTACATATTCCTCAAGCTTCTCCCACAACTCACACACTTTGGCACCGGAAAATGACATTGTCACAATATCACAATTTTCAAGATAATGAGCTATATTATATTTGGTTTGACTATGACCTATAATAAGAGCCATGACTTTAACACAAAATATTATTTCCAGTATAAATTTCCTTTTGGAAGTGAATTCCTTGTTTGGCATAAGACAAAATACTGGTATAACATTGTGTGTAGGGCTCTCTTTTTTGTTCTTAAGGACTTCTTCTCACCTGCCTACAGACAATAAACAAAATGACATGGAAACTAATATTACATAGCAATATTAATTATTTGGTGTAACTCACAGGTATTTCACACAAACTTTTACTACAGTACAATCATGTCCTCATATGCCCTATATACCTAATAAAAACAATTAGGTATATATGGCCACTTAGGCTAGGTGGGAAAAGTTTCGTCAACTGAACCGAAATCTAAAGGCAGTCGGGTGTGTGAAGTCCTTATAACCTTATTTATTTATATAGGAGACATTTGTGTCAAATACCTGCTTTCATGAAAATGTCCTGAAAAAAGGGGACAAGATTTGCAGCTCAATAAACTTCTGCTTTAGACAATAGTTACAAAACAATAACTCATTACTGTAGGATTTGAAAATACTAAAAACAAAATGAAAAATAAACTGACAATATATTATATATATTATCAGTTTCCATCACACTTATGTATCAAGCTTAAAATTAATGTTTAAGTCTCACCTACTTTTTTTTTCAAATAACTACATAAATATAAGGTAATAAAATAATTAATAGATATAAAATTGCCACTGAATACAAAATGAAAAATAAATAAACTGACAATATATTAAATATATTATCAGTTTCCAGTTAAAGTCACATCTACATTTTTCAAATAACTAAAGTAATAAAATAATTAATAGATATAAAAATAGATATAAATTGCCATATTAACAACATCATATTTATATAGGATAGTGATTAATAATACAAATAGCTATAAATAAAGAAAAAAACTATAGTCCATATAAATATACCCTCAGGCCTGTTTCCATGGCAATATTTACCTGGTCAGCAGAATTTGGTCAGCAAAATAGACCATGTGGTCAGCTTGCTGACTGGTCAGCAGTCAGCTGGTCAGCTAGGTCTGGTCAGCAAAATAGACCTTCCCCTTTCTGGGTAAAGAAAGCTCAGGAATTTTTACCCAACACATTTTTCAATTTGTTTTCTCAATAAATCATTATGGCCAAAGCCTCTATGTGTTGCCTGTGCAAAAATTATACGTGTTGTTCATTTCAAAACTAAAACAAGAACTGTCACTGTAAAATGACGATGTCCCCGAAGTGGTGCTTAGACTTTTGAGCTGAAGACCAGTCAATCAGGGGTCAAGGCCTAATAAATATAGGTCAATGGGAAGGTCTTGTCTACAGGGGTTTTGTGTTTAAGTATGAAGTATATCCACTTACTAATAAGGAAGTTATAACCAATTTTAAAGCTTTTTGACAATGAGGGACATTCCTGAAAACAAATTATCTCCCTTTCTCAGATAACATCAAAGGTAGACCAAAGGATTGGTCCTTTCAGATGGAATCCTCTAACTCGATCATTGTTTCTAATTGTGAAGGTCTTGACGTTTAGTTGTGAAAATGTTCACGTACATATTAAATAAAAAGTTAGGATTATCAAAAAAAAAAAAAAACCCCAAAGATAATGGTGTTAACAAAACATGTTGCTTAACATAATGTATAATCTGACTAACATTGTTGCAAATAATTAGTCTTAATTATCACCATACCAAAAGAGAAAATAGCGATAAAAGCAGACGAATCAAAATGGAAAATCCAATATAATGTCAGTGAGTATTCAGGGTAGATAATCCACTAATGTCCCCCATTTGATCTTCATGGTGAAGGTGTTTCAGAGAACAAGGTCAGATAAATATAGGTCAATGTAAACTCGCGTCTTGTCCAAAGGGGTTTGTTTCCAAGTATGAAGTACCTTAAGGAAATAAGGAAGTTATGGCCAACCACTCATTCATTTGTCAAGGTCAAATAAATAAAGGTCAATGAAAAGGTCTTGTCAAAATATGGAGTATATCCACTAATTAAATAAACAATGTTAAAAGTTTTTGGACAATTAGATCTTCAAGGTGAAGATCATTAAGGGACCAAGGTCAAATTAATATAGGTCAGTGGGAAGGCCTTGTCCAAAGGGTTTTGTGTCTAAGCATGAAGCATATCCCTAATAAGGAAGTTATGGCCAATGTTAAAGTTTTCGGACGGACGGACAATTCAAAAACTATATGCCTCCCTTCGGAAGCATAAAAAAAGCACTTTGAATTAAGAAATCAACTTGCGGCCGTGAAAAATTGAAGCAGTTGCGAGATTTCTTTTTAACTTACAGGTAATTTTTTTCGAAGGAGTATCGCAAGAACAATTTCAAGCGTTTTGTATGGTCTCTCTATGCACGATGTACACGATTTCCCTCAAGCGCACGGAAAGGCTGAGTATTATTTTACACAAATACACAGCATTTTCATGAACCATGCACATAGACTGTCATCTGTAAATCTGAAGGCATATTTTAGGTATTTGGTAAATCAGAATAAAAACTTTTCTTTAAAAGTTTTTTTTTTTACGGTCCATAAGTGCAATTGTTAAAACACGATATGCATGTAGAGTGATTTTCGTGAGAGGGACTTAAGGCGTTTAACCAATTTTGCACATAGAAGTGAGATTTTGGTTTCAAGCATAACATGCCCGAGACGGGAACAAAAGTTTCTTTTATTAAAAGCATCAAGACTTAATTCCACTTACTTGGTTCTTTGTTTCAGTGTTTTGAAAATGTAAATAACACCTTAGAATCCTTAAATACATACAAACTGGAAAGCAGATTAACTATGTCTATCAGTCAATTGATCGTCAACACCTGTCACAGGATTTAAGTATTCAGCTGTCTCTATCTATCTATTTGAGATTATTTATTGTCGATTCCGGTTGCCCATATGACGGACGCCCTCTAAAGAGATTATTTATTTATGTTGTGGCGGTAGTGCAAGATACAGAAAGCATCCCATTCCAGAGACAGCCCTGGTTCTTTTGCATGCTCAGTGTACAGCACTGATCGGTTTAACGTCTCATCCGAAAGACTATTAGTAATGTTAGTGCAGAAGCGGAGGATCTAACTCGGGATCCCTCGTTTATCAGTCCAGCGCGTTACCACTGGACCACATCCGCTCCTAAGACCGCAGCTGACATAAAATCCTCCGCTTTATAAAAGGGCGGATCAGCGGTCCAGTGGTAATGCGCTGGACTGGTAACCCAGGGGTCTCGAGATCGATCTCCCGCTCCTCCACTAACATTACTAATTGTCTTTCGGATGATACGTTAAACCGAGGTCCCATATATAAGTGCTGTATACTGAGCATGCAAAAGAACCAGGGGTGTCTCTGGAATGGGATGCTTTCTGTATTTTGCGCTATCCCCATTAACATAAAATAACTAATCTCTTCAGGGGACGTAGGTCACATGGGCAACCGGTACCGTAGATAATAAACTCAAACAGATAGATAGACGTACATACTGTAACATATTTACAAAAGCGTCCTTGGATGGGCCAGTTCTAGTCATGACTACGGTCAAGCCATACAGTCCGCTGTATCATACCAGTTATATTGGTTACAAAGTCACTAGTGACCCTAAATATATATATAAAAAACGAATTTCCATTCAAATTATTTTTTTATTCCCGTGATTGACTGGTTCAGTCATAAATGCAATACACAGCTGTTCTGAAAAGTATAATTCCATTTGTATAAATTAGGAGTAAAAGAACTCTGTATTTCTTCCAGGTGATATAATTTCTGAACATTCACATCACTCAACTGTTACGCATCTTGGTCAATTTGAACCGTAATATAACTTTAAATGCTATATTTTTATTGTTTGAAGAGCGCAATATGTGTGATAAATGAAACCGTAGGTAATAGGTTTTTAGTTGAACCAGGGACCGTATATTAATAATAGTATAGCCCAAGGATGAACCCAGAAAGCAGTCCGGGTAAAATAAATTGAAAGCACTTGTTTCGATGTAAGATGACTAAGTTTAAACTAAACTAAACGACCTAAACTTTTATTCACTAGGCTGGTGGTCCCTGACGGGCATTACCGTATTTGGAATATAGAAACTCTAATGCGCATGCGTGACGGAATTCCGCACGGAGATTTACGAAGAAAAGTGTAACAGTCGCCATTTTGAATTTTTAGCTTTATAGAGTGAGTACTATCTGAGTTAAAACGAAATTATTTGTGGTAAGTAGTACATTAATTCGTTTAACAGACAAATATTTATAATATCTATCCGTATATTTTTATTTGCATGCTACAGGAACTGAAGCTTGTCGACAGAGCTCCGTTTCCTTACACTTTCAATACAATATTTGCTCCAATCTCATTAAAATCATTTCCTAATTTCGCTCCTCTACTTTACGCGATTAGCGTATAGAATAGGAGCTTAAGACTGGAGCTGATTTTAATGAGATTGTATTTGCTCAAGCCCTGGCTACCGCTATGAAAATTATTTAAAATGAATTATTATATTGGATTTATATCGCTTCATTACTAGAAAATCATGGTAAAATAACGGGTTTTATATTATAATGGTGTCGATGGAGGGTATCATATCATAGTTAACATGGTAAGAAAAGTAATAGGGGCATTTTCGGTGGTCGAAAACGTACCCAAGCCAAAACGTCCACATGTATATTTGACTTCGAACGTCAAACGATTAGTTAGAATTCGTATGTTTTCAGTAACATTTAGTTAAATTTCAACACTCAAGCAGGCTGGATTTATATATTTTGAATATTTATAGAAATGGAAACTAAAACTCTAAACCTAACCTTGACTAAAAAGTTTTTTCAGCAGTAATGTTAAATATTGAAAAGAAATGAAAACACAAGCTGATGAATGATCGATTTCTTTAAATAGTTTTACTTTATAGTAACTGAATTTAATTAGTGCAGTTAGATCTTATTGATGGAGAAATCACAGTTTAATTGAATTTATGTTAAAGGGTTTTAAAGATGTAACAGTTTTAAAGTAATTTTTTAATATAACAAGTTTAAAAAAATGAATGTACATTGTGTGTACATGTATATAAGAAGAGGATCTAGTAGCCTAGCAGTTTTGCATTAATACTGATATAAGGGGCCAGTAGCAAGTTGACTGTTATGATCATGAATTGTCTATACCCATAAAGAGCTCTATCTATTTGAGTTTATTTATTGTCGCTGCCTGTTGCCTATATGACCAACCAGAGAGATCAGTTATTTTATGTTGCGGGGATAGTGCATTACTGCAATATACAGAAAGCGTCCCTGGTTTTTTTCGTTCCTCGGTGTAATCCGTGTATAGCACTGATACACAAAACCTCGTGTTTAACATCTGATTGGAAAGACAGATGGATGCGCCCATGCAAGGAACAACCCTGCCATGCCACAAATGGATCTCCTATAATTAATAGAGTGTTTAGAGAAATTATATTTCATAAAAATGCATCCTTTTACAATCTTTGAATTTATTTTGACATTTAAAAATAGAACTGATTTTTCAGTGGATCGGGGCATGTAAAGTGCATACATGTGAAGTGTGTTCTACCCTCCTGATGGGGATATTATCACAGGAAACCTTCATTGGGAATCTTACAAGTTTGTGAAGATGAGGATTAAAGAATTAATTCATGTAGGTTTTACTGTTCTGTTCATTTGCTGTGTAATTTGTATCAAGTATTCATAGCTATAAAGATTAGTCTTTAGATGTTCATAATGAATGAATGGAAATACTGCCTTAAAGTTACCTCAGTATTTCCCAAGATTGTGCTAAATAAATTCAAGTAAGCAAAGCTGTAAACCTCTGTCTGTGTATATTCAGTATGTACATATTGATTACATAATGTTCAGTGTATGTCATAGTGATTACATTTATTCAGTACAGACAACTCTTTTCATCATGAACTTCTTAGCTTCAAAGTGCTAATGGAGGAGCACTGCGAGCAGCCTTTGTGCATTGTAAGTACCCGGTAGTGCATCATTTGCATGTAGCTTGCTAGAACGTAAGTATAAAATGAAGATAATTTAATTTCAGCATGGTGTTGGTCATAGGGTAGTTCTTCTGTGGGATAATGGACAGGCTTGGACATTGGTTAGAAGTGGCTTGAGGTGAAGAGTCCACACTGCTGCAAGAAGCAATAAAAAATATAAGGTAAGGATATAGAAAAATCACCAGTATGCAGACTATGTTCAGTTTGCTGTTATTGAAGACATTAACCCTTATTTACTCTCAGTTCTGACTTTTCTGGAATGTTAACCTGAGCATAGGGTGTTACTGTGACTTTTTATAACCCCCACCAAATTTTGTGTGGATATCTAAGAGTCATCTTATGGGTGGTTTGTTTGCCATTGCAGAAATCTTGTGAAGAGAACTTTTTCCAGATTCTTAGAATTCTCAGTTTGAAACTTGGTGTGCTTGCTCACCAGTAAGTGTAGATGTGCGTGTTGCATTTTTTATATGTGCCAGTGTGTGCTCGGTTAAATTACAGCACATGCAAGCAAAACCTGAGTGACACAAACTAAATCCATATTTCTAGCAGTATCAAATTTTTGTAACTTGACATGGTCACCAATAAGTGTACATTTGTATGAGGTGTTTTTCATGCACACCAGTACCTGTACTGAGGTTTCAAAGTCTGTCATAGTAAACTCTTGTGAAGCAAACTACATCAACATTGAAAGGACTATCTGTAACTTGATGTGCATGATCACCAAAAATTGTTAATCATGCACACCAGTAAGTGTAGTTGTGAGTAAGTAGTTTTCATGCACACCAATGTCTGCACTGAGGTTTTCCAGCCCATTATAGCAAAATTTTGTTACACATACATCCACATTTCTAGGACTATCTGTTTGTAACTTGATGTGCATGATCACCAAACAGTGTCAATTTGTTTGAGGTGTTAATCATGCACACCAGTGCCTGCATTGAGGTTTAATCAAAACATGATGCAAACTTCTTTCATATCTCTAGGACAGTCGATTTGAAACTTGGTGAGCAAGATAACCAATAAGTGTATATGTGGAAGGCATGTTTTATATTTCCCCCTTTTGTGTCACCTGCTACAAAGTAGCTGCGACATATAGGGATCACTTCTCTGTCGTCTGTCTGTCCTTCTGTCACAAAACTTGTGCGGACTACTCCTCAATAACTACTGGGGCAATTTCATCTAAACTTTATAGGAATAATCAGTACCAAGTCTAGTTGTGCATATCATCGGCATTTTCCAGTTTAATGATTATTGAAATTTGCTCATAAGGATAATGTCTTGAATATTTTTGAAACTGTATCAAAATTGTTAAAAAATTATGTCACCATCTAGGAAACCTTGTGATCACTTGTGATAACACTTACCTCCCAATCTTGATGAGTTTGAAACTGGGACACATTGAGTCAAAAATTTAATCATCAGCTCATACATTTGTATCGGTGGAGAGCCTGGCAGGCATTCCAGTTCAAATGTTTTTCAAAATCTTTCTAGAAATTGCTTAGGATGTCTTCTAGACAAACTCAGAATTACAATTTATTGGGTAAAGAACTAGGTCACCGGATACCCTGTGCATACTCTTTAGAGGTCAGCTTTTTGGCTGAGTCTTCATGAAACTGTTAGAATATTTGTTTTGTTTAACTTTCAGATGAGTTAGAAATTAGGTCTTACAGTATTGGAAAAAAGGTCATAAGTATAGATTGTGAGCACTCTAGAGGTTGCATTTTTAATGGAAGATTCGTTGAAACATGACCTGAATTTTTGTGTTGATGGACTCTAGATTTAGTTCAAAATTATGTCATGGGCAGAAAAACTAGGTAACAAGCTGTGGTCATAGATAAACTGTGGTACTCATATATGCACTTTATGAAACTTGGACAAGTTCTAAAATAGGTCATTGTCAAAACCAGATAGATGCATGTTAATAATTTTTACTATTATGCTTTTCAGTGAAAACAGTGGTACCCATTTGAGTGTTATAGAGCCATTACACCCTCTTGTTGAAGTAGGGTATTGAATATTAAACTATTATTAATAAATATGTAGTCTGAATTTTCCTATTCCGTTTTAGCTCATCTGAGCACTGTCTGCTCAGGTTTATCTTTTGTGAAGATCTCTCTCTCACTCACCCTATTACTTACAGGTGTTGTTTTTATTTCAGATAATGCTATTGTCTTGAAATGACTAGCACCAAACAGATGGGTGGTTAGAAGGCTTAACATAAAATCCCATGTACCAACTGTGTCAAAGGAAGATGGCTGGGTAACTTTTCTTGTTAATTATTTTTTGGACTGAGCATTTGCTCAGTGAGAGCTATTGTGAACACATTCTGTTCATCATCAACCACCTTTATTTAACAACATCTCCTCTTTAACACTGGACCTAAGTTAATGAAACATTGCAGGATTGTTCCTTACATGAAGCTGTACCAAAGTCATAGTTACTTTAAAAAAAAAAATAAAATAATCCTGAGCATAGGCTGAGGGCAAGCTATTGTGATTGCTGGATAAGTCAGCTTTGATATCTCTGTTAAGTTTGAAACGATCATTTAAGATCAGGGATGATGTCACCAGGCCAAATCAAAGGAAAACCTTGTTAACACTAAAGAGAGCACATTTTTAAGTCAAGTCTTGATGGAAGTTTTTCAGTATGTTTGCTGCTATGATATGTAGGACAAGCTTGTAACTTGGTTATGTCAGGTCAGCATGATTTTCTGTCAGTGTTTGTTTTTATGATTCCTTGGATGAGTTCAGACAAGGGTCATCTAAGGTCAAAAACTAGGGCATAGGCTTAAATCCAAAGAAAATCTTGTTAATGCTGTTCAGGCCAAAAGTCTGTCATCACGATTTTCGGTCACAGTGTTTGTGTTGAAGATTTCTAGGTCATATTTGAATATGTGTTTCCTTGGGTAAATCAACCAAAAAACCGTGTTAAGACTCAAGAAATCACGTTTAAAAGTCAGGTATCATGTTGTTGTTTTTTTTAATGTATGTGTTGTAGATGTCTAGGTCAAATGTGAATATAGGTCATCTGGGGTAAAATACTAGGCCATAAGGTAATAAACTAGGGCACTGGATTAAATGAAATTATGGATATTCTACTTGTCTGAAACTGTATGCCTTAGAGCTAAGTTATATTGTTTGTTGCATTGTCTACTGGATATTTACCAAATTTGTTGAAATTATGCTCCTGGGGTCAAAATTGGCCCTGCCTCAAAGGGTCATATTTGTGTACAATGTTTGATATTTGAAAATCCTTGTCAGAAACTGTATGCTCTAGACCGTCTAAAGATATTTGATATGTAACATTGTATAGTTGCCCTCTCTGAAGATTCTTCAAAGTACTACCCTGGGGTCAAAATTTACCATGCCCAGGTGTCATTTATTTCATGATTCATTTTTTGAAGGAGAAATTTGAAAATCTTCCTGTCTGAAACCTTTCGGCCTGTGCAGCATAGTATAGTGGATACATACTAAGCATATTCAAATTATGTCCCTATGGTTAAAATTGGCCCAGTCCAAGGGTTTTATTTGTATAGAATATAATATCTATAAAAATCTTCAATTCAAGATCTGTTATTTTGCTTTTAATGTTTTCTTAACAGCAGACCCTGAGCAAAAGTACTCAGGTGAGCATTCAATGGCCATCATGGCCTTCTTGTTACTGGTACTCACACTGGTGCTGACAGGGTGAACTTAGTGCATGTGACATTGTCTTTGTCACAACTCTGGGTACGATTTAAACGGACAACCTTGAATATTAATGACTATATTACATTTAAGTAAATAGAGCTATTAAAGGGTAATATCTTGTTCCAAGTTAACACAATTTTTTCAATATAGGTCCTTCCGTGTAAAAGTAAGTGTGGTCATTTTTCTAATTTCTAGTTATTATTTCAGCTATGGTGCTCAGTGGAGAAATGCTTTAGTATCAGTAGATGACTATGCCAGAGTTGACTAGAAAAAGACATTCAGGGAACTGACAATACTATCATAAGCACTGGAGATGCATTCCTGAAAATTGTTTTGAGCAACAGGTGGATCCAGTCTTTGCATTTAAATTCGATATTCAAGGACAGAATGGACACAGACTGGAAACTAAGTTGTGAAATTCTGATTGCGCAGTATTGAGGATAGCAACATAAATTTTGTACTAAAAAGATATTATATACACACTTTTTTGTGCCACTGAGTATGTACAAAAACAGGAACAAAGATGTGTGGAAAAATCAGTGTTGTTATAAAAATTATCTGAAACAGCTTAGTTTTCTAATTTGTTGCACTGAAAAATGAAAAAACATGATTTTCCAGTTATAAATTTCTTTTATTAAAAAAACAAGCATTTTGTGCCTTTTCAAAATCACACACCAATTATCATGATTGACCTGCATGGATACAGAATAGACTAGTATATTTTAACTGAAAAATATTGAACATTAGTATATTTTAACTGAAAAATATTGAACATAAAGTTCATGTTTTGAGAGTAACATGGTCAAAAAGAAATATTTTTTTATTTTTTTTTTTCATGGAGTAAATGACTCTGGACAAAAGTTCAACTTTTTGGTTTTTTTTTTACCTTACTGCTCCCCAGAGCTGAGGGTGAGCTTAAAGGATTGTTGAATGTCTGGTGTCCGTCTTCTTCAATTGGTTTGTTAACACTCAGAAGGTTATAATTTTTACATAATTTAGTAATTATCATAAATCTTGTTCAGAATGATTGTCTCTATAAAATTTTGGAAAAGTTCGAATATGGTTCATGTCAGTTTTAAAACTAGGTCACAAGGCCAGATTGAAGGACATCCTTTTTAACACACTAGAGGCCACAATGCCACAATTTTTGTTCAAATGACATGAAAACTTGTCAGAATGTTTGTCTTGATGATAACTAGGTCAAGTCAAATATGGGTAATCTTTTGTCAGAAACTAGGTTATAGGGTCAAAACATAGAACAAATGTGGTTAAAACTCTAGAGGCTACATTTTCTTTCTAAATGTAATGAAAATTTGTCAGAAAGTTTTTCTTGATAGTATCTAGGTCATTTTCAAATGTGGGTCATCGGGTCGAAAACTAGGTCCTGGGGTCAAAACATAGAAAAACCTTAATAACATTCTAGAGGCTATGTTTTCTTTCTGTCATGAAAATTTGTCAGAATGTCTTGATGATGTCTAGGTCAACTTTGAATACATGTTATCTGGGGTAAAAAAAAAGGTCATCGAGTTAAAACATAAATTTACTTTAAGGGCCACCATGACCCGCTTGTTTTATTTCATGCTGATTTCCTGTCTTATTGTCTGCATTAATTCATGTTTTGATAATAATCATGTTGTAATAGTAACATTATGTTGTTGTGCATGCATCAGTCTTGTGACCTTTACCTTGATCTACCAACCTACTTCCTTGTTTTTTATAGCTGCAACATTTAAATTTGAACTATATAATTTTGAATGTAGGTTTAAAAAATGACATTTGACCTACTTTCTGATTGTTTAAGGTGTGTATATATAATTTAGACCATGACTGTGTACACTTGCTTTCAGGCTTTAACTTAAGTTGAACCTCTTTTATTTTAAGCCTCTGCAGTGAAATTTGTCAGACATGTTCAGTTTTGCTTGCACATTAATACATTTCCACTTTAAAAACTTGCTTTTTAGTGAACTTAATTTTGTATGTCATAGTATGCTGTACTTCATCTGATTATGGCCCTCTTGTTGACACCACTGACACTTTACAGCACACAAAAGGCAAGGTAGGAATGATTTGGGTACAAATAAAGATCATTCGTGCTGGTAAAATACCTTGCGGGGAAATAAGAACTGGGACATTTTAAACTGAAATAGTTATCAACTCATGTACTTACGGTATTAATATTTTATTGTAAATTTCAGTTTTAGAGAAAATAGTTTTAAGTTCAGACCACTTTTTGCATTTCAGTTGCATGTTTGCGTTGAATGTCCAATGTGAAAATAAATACTTTACTTCAGTCATTGTTATTCAGTTCATTAAACCTTACACAGGAAAGAAGTAAGCTGTGATATGCCATTATATATAGTCTTTAGAGAAAAAGTATTGTACATGATTTCTAGGCCTTCAGCAGTGAACGTTAAAAGGCTTAATGGTTTTATAATTAGGGAACTGTTTGTTTGTGTTAGGATTTTTAGCTCCACTTTTTGTTGGTTGACCTATTTGTTAAGGTCCATTTCCTCAGACTATCAAAGATATTCACTTCAAATTTGGAATACTAGTTCACTATCAAAATGTGACACCATTTCTTAAGGGCAGATAACCCTCAAATTTATTTTTACAAAGTTATGCCCCTTTTTCGACTTAGAATTTCTCAAAAAGTGTCAAAGATATTCCCTTCAATCTTGGAATATTGATCGCCATCAAGACCTATACCAGTATTGTTGGCACTCATGTCCCAGGGATAAAAATTAGCCCCACCCTACGGGCAACATGATTTTGCTTAGACATGTAAAGGAAACAACTTATGGCATAGCACAAAGCCTAGAACTGAACTATTTACCTACTTGGGATGGGTAGGTACTTTCCCCTCCCCACAAAAAAAATTATGCATGAGTAACCCCCACTACACCCTACCACCCAATTTCTTTTGCCTGACTTCTCCAGACGCACACAAACAGCCATTCCACTCCCCCACCCCACCCCTTAAAAATACTCTTCTTACATGAGTAGGTACTTGCTTCCCCACTCATTTTTTTTTCACTTTGGCCTCTTGTTTGACTTAGCATATATTTTTTATGCAACACTGAGAAAAGTGAGCGTGCTGTCCGCGGGAAGGTCTTGTTTTAACCAGGCATCATGAATATTTAATGTGTTGAGAAAGACTAGTCCATTCAGCTTGGTGGATTTTTTGGCTACATTTTTGTCATAACAGAAGAGAGTCTTTTTCCGTATCAAACTTTGTGCATGAACGTATGCGCCTTACAATTTGTCGTTGTTCATATGATAAGACATTATTGGCCATATTCTGCTCTAAATCGTCATTTAAACTGTCTCAGTCGAACATGCATCAAAACTGAAAACACTGAAATCTCTTGTGTTAAAAACAAAAAGAAAATCATTTGCAGTATAACTTCCTTTTAATTAATCTCGATTTGAATTTATCGTCGGTACCTGTTGCCCATGTGACTGACGCCCCCATGAAGAGACTAGCTATTTTATGTTGTCGGGGATAGTGCCACATACAGAAAGCATCCCATTCCAGAGGAACACCTGTACTTTTCCATGCTCGGAGTATAGCGCTGATACATAGGGACATCGGTTTAACCGGAAGACAGCTATGTTAATGGAGGAGCGGGAGATCGTACTCGCGACCCCTTGATTACCAGTCAGGTACAAATATATTGCAGGTTTGGCGTGAGTTTGCGCAAAGTTGGCTGAGTTTGAACGCTGACATTTCTGTCACTAAGTAAACAAAAATCTTAACTTGTTTGGTATTGATACGAGTCACATCAACGGATTAGAGAATGCTTTTACCGACCACGTAACTTTCAGTGCAGCCAAACTCAGTAAATACACAATCTTAATTTCCTTCGAACCGTTCCCTGTATACGCATTTGAAAAGTGGATAGAATACGTTTTGGTGTTAGTCTAAAAATCAAAAAATACCAATAAGAAATATGTAGAATAAGCCCTTTGGTCAATATTTGTGTCGCTTAGATGTCTCTAACATAGGGAACTGTACTGCACAGCAATCATTGAAACAGTTAAAGACCTATACAATGTTCTCATTCCAATTCTATAATTGATAAGAACATGACAAAGTGAACATGTGTTATTATCTTGTTGGTAGATACTTCTTTTCTATCCATATGTAGCGGGTTAAGTATTGTTCTTCTAATGACAATATCTTAATGGCATTTAAGTAGTCTTGAACGCCCCAATGTTTTCCTTCAATCAAGAGGGCCGGAGTCCCGATCTGGAAGTCCTTAATTCGAAACAAAGGAATTAAAGTGTTAAGAGTCTCCGAATTCTACATCATCGGGGCGAGTACTGGTCTAAACCCAGAATACATACATCGAGTGGGATTGCTATAAGTCGCAAGAAATTGCTGAACTATTACGTTTAAGCTTATAAAAATAAAAAAAGAAACTAGGGTTAGGGTTAGTCCTTACTCTGGTAAGACTGATACCCTAGGTAACAGATCTATTTTATTGAGTTAAAGTTTAATTTTGTTTTTGCTATGCCCAAATAACATAATAATTATATGGCGAATATTTTTGTTCTATTGAGGACTTACGTTTCACATATTTCACTAACATGTATTACATCCCCAAGTACAGTTACACACATAACGCATATCAAATCTCCTCTGATATTTTAAAATATGTATAAAGTTATGCTATAAATTTTAGATCGTTTTTTTTTTTTTTTTTTTTTTTTTGCCTGACCTTAAGGTCACGATACAAGAACACTACGACAGATATGGTTCCCAAAATGAGCAGTGAACACTAATTAAGCCAAAATTGTTACTTCTACACGATAGTGACAAAAATCAACATTCACTCCTTGATCACCGCTTTGCGTTTGCACTGTGACAAGCATCCAAGATGAGAGATAATGCAGTAATTGTTGTGCTGCATTGATCAAAATAAAATAATCGAGTCATACGTAAAACTTTTATAAAAGCCTAGCCGAAAGAAAACGGTCAAAAATGCATGTTAAAAACTCTACAATAGAACGACAGTAATAGAGTAACAGTAGTAGTGATATGATACAAAAGAGTTCTGTTAAGAGAAGCTAACACTATGTTATATTCTACATGTTATATGCCTGTTTTTTTAAATTTCTCCTTTCTCTTTAGAAAAAATGAGATTATGTTGCTAGCGTATCACACTGTGTGCAAGTCAATGTAAATCTTTAATGATTCAAAACTATACGACGAGTTGACACAATGTGACTGGCTCGATATTCAGAAATTTCGAGAATACAACTAGTACAAGGACAACAAGTAAATTCGTGGAATTTACAAGCTGGAAGCAAATAAATTATGATGGCAACTGACATGCAGATTCCTACAACCTTACCAAATAGTAACTAAATATATTCAAAGGTTAAGTAGTCATGGCTCCGGACGGATGCGAGGACACAACGCGGACGGACAGACGACGCCAAAACAATATTCCTCGCCGGCAGAATAATATATGTGATAGCTCATACGGTGAAATATTTTTTCCAGTAAATCCAAGGACCATAACTTATGTTGGACACAAAATGTCAGATCAACTTCACTAGTTCCAGATTATTAGTATTATAAAGTGATGGTCTTAACATTGTTTGACTATGGACAAGATTTCATTGTTTATACATTATAATTCTGAGCCTGATAGAACTCGCACATGTACAAGTGGTTTACGCTGATACAAATTTATCTAAAAAAATAGAGATCGTTTGGGAAAAAAACATGTCTTCACCCAAATGTCTTTAACCATGAAGAATACTAGTTATAACAAAGGGGCATGTAAAAGTACTCCGACCAGAATAAGCCAATATCATGCATAACTGCACCTGCTAATGATAATTTCTGTGAAGTTTTGTTAAAATCTAATCAACAGTTACGGAGAAATGCCCAACTGTGTTCAAATTTGGGCAAATCAAGGGTCCTAAATTTGCTCAAAATCATCGGACGGGAAATATACATTAGTACTTTTGTTTATTATCATACCTGTCAAGTTTCCTCTAAATCCTATCAGCAGATACGGAGATATGCTCATATGTATTCCAATTACTATCAAGTTCCAGAACACCGCTAAAAATCAGCAGACCGGAACACATCAAAAATACGCATAACTACACTTGCTAACGAACATTCCAGTGAAGTTTCATCAGAATCCACCAAACTGTTATTGAATTATACCAATATATATTCAAATTTTGAAGAATCAAGGTCCATTACTCCACTAAAACTCACTTGAAATCCAACCAGTGGTAATGGAGAAGAAAAGCAGACAAACTTTGTGACCTACAGACATATGGAAAGTACAAAAGCAATGTCTCCCACCCCTGTATGTTTGGTGAGACATAAATACAAACTGTTTCAAGACACTGCTCAGTTTTTGCTAAATTTAAGCACACAGAGAGCCATAACTATTTTGTTTTAAGGTCTAGGAGAGTGATACTTGCAGGGTTATATTTCACTATTTAAAATTTTCAGAGTGTTTCATAGTTGTGACTCCATACGGACAGACAATGGCAAAACAACATCCTTGCCATTAGAGAGAGAAAATAAACAGATATAAACCCCGTAAAGTTATAACTGTACTACTCAATGTCGTTGTGCACTGCTGTGGAAAACAAACAGCACCAACAATTCTGGTATGAAGCTGGAAACTCAACTATAATCAGACTGTTATTATATTTCAATGATGAAACATTTCAAATGGTTACAATTGTTGGGCACAAAATGATAAACAATAACATAATCATGTTGAAAACAAAATATTTATTATTTCAATAAAGATTTTTTACAGTAAAAATGAAAACTTTGTAACATTTCAGTAAACAAGTGGGCCATTATAGCCCTTAAACACTCACCGGAATATTTCTGATCTAACAGACAAGTGCTATATACTGGACTTAATATCCAGTGGCAAAGATGGAACAGTCTTTGTACACTTAGCGATGCTTATGTTAAACTACTGAACTATGGGCCTTGTGCATTCAAACAAGAAAAAATTGAAGATCCTCCTATATATTTTTATGCATATTATGTTACTTTTCACGCCTTGACAATAATGTATAACAGGGATATAAGTGAAACAATCTTCATACAGGTCAACAAGACAATGGTACACATCAAATTTCATAGCTCTGGACTGGGTAGTTTTAGGTCAAATTATAAAGTTTTTCATTATTGTTGCCAAAGCAACCAAAGACTTTAAGTTCTGCATCAAATAAATTTTGAACAAATATGGTATTTTATGGTAGAGCTTTGTGAAAGGCACATCCCTGCATAGCTTATCAGCCTTGACCATGAAGTTTAGGAAATGTTGTTTAAAAGAAAAGCTGATGTATGCCTATGGACACCAGATGATCACAAAAGCTCACCATGAGCACAATATGCTCAGGTGACCTAAGAATTTCTTTTCTTCTACCATCTGTTTGCCTTGTTAGTCTTCCACTGAAACAATACAAAAATATTTAATTATATAGGTAAACAACACAGATGTCTAATCCTTAACTGAGTAAAATGTTACAGTATCACCTAAACTGATAGAAACACACTGTTGACTGCTACAAAATTTTCTTCAAATGAACACCAGTTACCAAATGTATCAATGTGACCATAGTGATTGGGAAAACTGCTCCAACTATAATTCTGAGGATTCCTTTTGCAAACACAAAGCTACATGACCCTAATTACAAAACAAAAGCACAGCAGAGTGGTACCAACTCTTGTCTGTATTATTTATTGGAAACAAGCTTGCAAGTACCTGCCCATCAAAAAAAAAGAAAAGCAAAGAGACAAGTATTTCTTCCCAGAAGAGAAAATAGGAAACAAAGTCTGTTATTTAATTACTTTACAACTTTGGTTGGGGTGGGGGGGGGATGTTGCAGGGATTGGGAAGTACCTACCCATCCAAAAAACTAAAGAGACCGACAACAACAACAACAAAATATTTATTCCTCCCCCACCAAAAATATTTTTCAAACCAGACCTTCTTCCATAGGACTATACTTATTGTGGTCAAGTGTGACAACTAATATTGATGGCCCTGTATCGCTCACCTGAGTATGACTGCTTTTAACAAAGTTGCTATGGACCTGTTTAATTGACCCCAGATGACCGATATTCAAACTTGACCTAGAAATTCTTGAAACAATCTCTTTGACAAATTTAAAGGTTATTTGTGTTAACAAGGTTTTTCCATATTTGGGCTCTATGACCTAGTTTTTTAACCTAGATGTCCCATATTCAACCTTGGCTTAGAAATTATTGAAACAATCTCTCTGACAAATTTCAAGGATATTTGGACTGAAAAAGTGGCCTCTAGAGTGTTAACAAGGTTTTTCGATATTTAGGCTCTGTGACCTAGTTTTTGACCCTTGATAAACCATATCCAAACTTGAGCTACAAATCATCAAAACAACCCTTCTGACAAATTTCCAGGACATTTGGAGTGAAAATGTAGCCTCTAGAGTGTTTACAAAGTTTTTCGATATTTGGGCTCTGTGACCTAGTTTTCCACTCCAGATGATCCATATTCAAACTTGAGCTAGAAACCATAGAATTAAGCTTTCTGACAAATTTCCAGCTTATTTGGAATTAAAATGTTACCTCTAGAGTGTTAACAAGGTTTTTCCATATTTGGGCTCTGTGACCTAGTTTTGGGGTAGAAATCATCAAAAAAACCTGTCTGATAAATTTCCAGGATATTTAGACTGAAAATGTAACCTCTGGAGTGTTAAAAAGGTTTTTTTAATATTTGGGCCATGTGACCAAGTTTTTGATCCCAGATGACCCATATCCAAATATGAGCTAGAAATCATTGAAACAACCTTTCTGACAAATTTCAAGGACATTTGGACTAAAAATGTAACCTCTAGAGCATTTACAAGGTTTTTCTACTTTCGGGCTCTGTGACCTAGTTTTTGACCCCAGAAAACCTATATTCAAAACTGAGCTAGAAATCATCGATAGAACCTTTCAGACAAATTTCCAGATTATTTGGACTGAAAATGTTACCTTTAGAATGTTAACAAGGTTTTTCCATATTTGGACTCTGTGACCTAGTTTGTGACCCCAGATGACCCATATTAGAACTTGAGCTAGAAATCATAGAAGCAACATTCCTGACAAATTTCCAGATTATTTGGTCTAAAAATGTTACCTCTAGAGTGATAACAAGGTTTTTCAATATTTGGGCTCTGTGACCTAGTTTTTGACCCCAGATGACCCATATTTGAACTTGACCTAGAACTTGTCAAAGCAACCTTTCTGACAAACTTCCAGATTAATTGGGCTGAAAATGTAACCTCTAGAGTGTTAACAAGATTTTTCTATTTTTGGGCTCTGTGACCTAGTTTTTGAACCCAGATGACCCATATTAAAACTTGAGCTAGAAATCATCGATAGAACTTTTCTGACAAATTTCCAGGATATTTGGACTGAAAAAGTAGCCTCTAGAGTGTTAACAAGGTTTTTCTATATTTGGGCTCTGTGACCTAGTTTTCCAACCCTGATAACCCATGTTCGAACTCGTCCGAGATATTAATGAGACAAACATCCTGACAATTTCATGACAATTGAGGCAAAAATGTGACCACTAGAGTGTTAACAAACTAATTGTGGACGGACGGACGACGGACAAAAGGTGATCAGAAAAGCTCACTCTGTCACTACGTGACAGGTGAGCTAAAAAGAAACAGAAGCACTTATACATATAATTTCTGCTAGAAGTGTAAACAATAAGATACTAATGCTGTATTAAAACACCTTTACATCTTTGTTTACAGAAGACTTATTTTCAAGAATTAGAAAACATTAAGTGTTTAGTATAATAATAGATGACTGCAACAGCAACCAAAGCATAAGTTAATTTTTTAGTATATACTGAAGAACTGTTATATGTTTACCTCCATGATTTTTAATGGCCTCTGACCTTGGCATCTTCTCAATTTTCACATTCTGTACCGAAACACACTATAAAATTATCAAATAAAAGTAGATAAAGTCATAGATTTTAAATATTTATATCAACAATATTTCATTATTAATTTAATTATTGAAATGAAAATTTATAAAGAACAAGAAATGTTTGTAAAACATAAATGCCCGCTGGCAGCACCTAATTGCTTGTGGTTGTGCCAAAGCGTTCTCTAGTTATTGATCAGAAACCGTTTTTAGGATCAAGGTCCCTGTGGCCTTGACCTTTGACCTAATGACCTCAAAATCAATAGGGGTCATTTACTAGTCATGACCAACCAGCATACCAAGTTTGGTGAACCTAGGTCAAAGCATTCTCTAGTTATTGATCGGAAACCGTTTTTAGAGTCAAAGTCTCTGTGAGCTTGACCTTTAAACTAATGACCTCAAAATCAATAGGGGGTCATCTACTGGTGATGACCAACCAGCATACCAAGTTTGGTGAACCTAGGTCAAAGCATTCTCTAGTTATTGATCGGAAACCGTTTTTAAGATGAAAGTCTCTGTGATCTTGACCTTTGACCTAATGACCTCAAAGTCAATAGGGGTAATCTACTGGTGATGACCAACCAGTATACCAAGTTTGGTGAACCTAGGTCAAAGCGTTCTCTAGTTATTGATCAGAAACCGTTTTTAGGATGAAGGTCCCTGTGAGCTTGACCTTTGACCTAATGACCTCAAAATCAATAGGGGTCATTTACTGGTGATGACCAACCAGCATACCAAGTTTGGTGAACCTAGGTCAAAGCATTCTCTAGTTATTGATCGGAAACCGTTTTTAGAGTCAAAGTCTCTGTGAGCTTGACATTTGACCTAATGACCTCAAAGTCAATAGGGGTCATCTACTGGTGATGACCAACCAGCATACCAAGTTTGGTGAACCTAGGTCAAAGCGTTCTCTAGTTATTGATCGGAAACCATTTTTAGGATGAAGGTCACTGTGAGGTTGACCTTTGACCTAATGACCTCAAAATCAACAGGGGTCATCTACTGGTGATGACCAACCAGCACACTAAGTTTGGTGAACCTAGGTCAAAGTGTTCTCTAGTTATTGATCGGAAACCGTTTTTAGGATGAAGGTCTCTGTGATCTTGACCTTTGACCTAATGACCTCAAAATCATTAAGGGTCATCTACTGGTGATGACCAACCAGCATACCAAGTTTGGTCAACCTAGGTCAAAGCGTTCTCTAGTTATTGGTCGGAAACCGTTACTACCTACAAGGTCAATGTGACATTGACCTTTGACCCCTTGACCCCAAAATCAATAGGGGTCATCTACTGGTGATGGACAATCATCTTACCAAGTTTAAAGTTCCTAGGCCTAAGCGTTCTTTAGTTATTGGTCGGAAACCGTTTCTACCTACAAGGTCAATGTGACCTTGACCTTAGACCCCTTGACCCCAAAATCAATAGGGGTCATCTACTGGTGATGGACAATCATCATACCAAGTTTGAAGTTCCTAGGCCTAAGCATTCTTTAGTTATTGGTCGGAAACCATTTGGTCTACGGACCGACGGACCGACCGACAGACAGACAAATGCAAAGCAATATACACCCACTTCTTTGAAGAGGGGGCATAATTACTTTACACTGCTAAAGCACTTTTTTTCGAATATATTCACTAAAGTTCTGAAGTAAATCATAGAAGTTCAAGATCAAAGAAAGAATTCAACATTTTCAGATAACTAAATTGAAATAACATTACATTTTGTATACTGTCTTACATCTAAGAGATAGAACAGTCATACTATAATCCATGGATACATAAACCCATGGGCCATTCCAGTAAAATATACATACTGGAATGGCCCATGGGCTCTTGAAAAGCAATACACTTTTGAAAAGCTTTATTTTACAGAACACAAAGACTTACATAGAACTTACCTTTCTTGCTATGTCTGCATAAGAAATACTGTTATTTTCCCTCTTGTTGATCTTATTGTCTCAGCATTTGTAAGTAATGACCAAATGTCTTCAGAAAACAGGATAGATAAGTTGTGTAAAGCTGGCCGCTTGTAGGATATTCTGTCTCTAGATATCTCTCTGCAACACACATCTGCTCCTTTGTTTTTGAGATGAAGCCCAGTGAGCTTTCTAAATATAAAATGTCAACTTCATTTCAGTTGGATTAAAAGGTGATCATTAAGTATACATTTCCAATCTCAGCTAGACAATAATAGAAATACAGGTTTTAACAATATCCTGTTTTCAAAATTAACCATATATTTAATACTGACACGGGAACAGGTATATAAAATCCATGTAAACAAGTTTGAGAAGAGAGCTTGAATAAATCTGTATCAATGAAGAGATTTTTGTCTAAAAACTATTTGATTGTAAAAATCTCATATTAAGTCCTGGCCAAGCGGGTGTGACCAAGTGGCCCTGGGTCGCTCACCTGAAGCATGTGGTGCAAGGTCCAAAGGAACATACGACCAAAGAACAAATTCATCAAGATAAACATTATGATTAAATATCCATTACGATCAGATAAAAAATCATCGTCGGTGACCCCCGGTCCATATTCCTCACAACTACATTATGTACAGTGGGATAATTGACTGCTGATTATTCGTTTTCATGAATATTTATTAGCTAAGGGATGTAACTATTCGTCGAATGAGATGCCGCATTACAAATAGACACTCTTCAGTGTGGAGAGTAGGCATAATGACAAGTTACTTAAAATAGACGTATTTCCCAGGATTTAAACTTAGGCGCGGAGGCAAATTGTAACAAGTAATTTCATTGGCTGAGATTCCGCAAGGGTAAACTTGCGGAAACCAATGAAAGTAGGTAATGAATTACTCATGAGTACAAAATTTTACCAGCCAATTGTCCAACGGTAGATAAATAGAGTGAAATGGAATGGATCGAACATGGATTTCCGACGATGATAAAAAATGTGATATCTAGAACATCAACAAGGTTTTCTTATGATAGACCTGGTGACTTAGTTTTTAAGCAGACGATGACCAGTTCTTATTACTTCAATAATTCATCAAGGCAAGCATTCTGACTAATTTTCATTAGAAGATCAAAAGAAAAATGTGTACCTAGAATATTAACAAGGTTTTCTAATGATCTGACCTGGTGACCTAGTTTCAGGCCCAATGTGACCCAGTTTGGAATAAATCAAAGAATCCATCAAAGCAACATTCTGACTTATTTTTCATTCAGATCCAATAAAAAATCTGACCACTCGAGTATTAATAAATTAATGACCTAATATAGGTTCCCTAATTAGCTTACGATTCAAATTAAATAATTAGCCAACATTAATCTCACAGTTCCGCTAGTACCATATTAATAGGTGTTATTATCACCTAGCATACCGCAGATACCCACTATGTATTTTATTTATCCATTTAAATGTTATCTCAAACTTGGCGAATTTTCCAGTAAATGTACGACTGCAAAATCCCCTTTTCTACATAATGACGAAAGTGTGCTTTCCTTGGCGATCCTAAAACAGTTTATGGGATTACTATGTGGTTATTAGAGTGCTGAAAAACTATAACAGTTCTTCTTGAATTAAAAAAAGGTACAGGATCTAAGTTTTTATATGAGATAGACGTGAATTCCATATCTTTTTCAGTTAGTTGAAAAATCGCAATGTCATTACCACAAAACGTGAAAAAAAGTTAATAGAACAGAAATATTTGAGATTATCTGGATCAGCTCTGGAACTGGTACGCTAATTTTTTCAGAGATGATAGACTATATCTTTTATATGCAGTTATAGCCAGGCATTCTATTTCAATACATTAAGTTCAGCAATGAATTTTATTTGCATATCAGAGTACGCATCTGATCTGCAGTTCTTAGAACCAAGTTCAGGATTAGAATGAAAAAATCTTCATGTTTATTTTACCATTTTATTCTCTAGTAATTATCAACTTTTACGCATGGAATAGTGGACATATGAACCACATGTATACGACAAACGCAATCTCAAATTAAACAAATTAAATTTTTACCTGGCTACAAAATAATTATGCTAGTCTTAACTAAGTTTGACGAGCTTGTGGTAATACTTTGAGACCATTTACTTCTTTGGTAGCATAAGAAGGGAAAAATGTTTTATCTGATTTAAATGAGACTCCAGCTAGTCTTGGAAAAGGTATTTATTACAAAACATATTAAAACCATCTTTACAATCTGTAAAAAGGTGCTTGTAACATTCTTATATATATGTATTTTCAAAATGATATGGCATATAATACTAGTAACTCATCAAATAAAAATTGTTAATACCAGGTTTATCAAAATTTATTTATTTATTTATTTATTTTATCAATTGTTCCATGATGTCAGTGTTATCGTAAGCATATTTTAGGATGACACTCTTTCGGGAATGGTATCTCGTTTCTACCGTAAATACAACTTATATTATTTGTATAGCATAACATTATCTAAATCCAAGTTGACCAATATCGCATTTAGTTTTGACATTCCCATTGGCGTATCAGTTGTGATTGGCATAAAAAGGCGGAGCATAAAATGTTTTCTATTATAAAATAACAGGCGGGCATTTGATGTAAGTAAAATTGATAGCGGTCGTAAATCCTGCAAATTTTGTGCTCAAAGAACTCAGACCATTATAATTCAAGTTGCCATTTAATACTGTTCTCAGTTTTGAAGAAAAAAAAACCGATTTTGCGAAGGACTCTTTACTCTAGAGGTCGCAAACAGATATACAAAAAACAACAATTTCACAAAGGCATTAAACTTAGATTTGACAGTGTTGTGAAGCTGTGGTAAAAAGGGATAAACAGAGGAGTGAATATTTTTGTTGAAGATAACCGTGTTGTTGTTTTTGTTTTCAAAGATTTTAAAGATGGAGAGATCTTTTATAGTGAACGCTTTAGTTATAATTTGGATACTAAATATTGACAGAACATGTGTGTTGTCATGTCCAACACAGTGTAAATGTAGAGAAAAAGCTGCGGCATGCTCTTCAGGATTTTCATCATTTCCGTCAGCTTTAGACCAGACGACAGTATATCTTTCCGTGTCAGGCACAGTGTCTCAGAAAAATACAATCTCTAATTTACGAAAAGCAGACTTCCAGGGTGTTTCCAATCTTTTTACGTTGGTGATTACGTACAGCCGTGTGCAAACAGTTGAAAATGGTGCGTTTTCATCTTTGTCAAATCTTCATGATTTGAGTTTGGCTGATAATGAACTACAAAATCTGAACGCGGAAACTTTTAAAGGATTAGCAAAATTAAGAACTCTTGATCTTTCCGGAAATACAAAGTGTAAAATAGACAAAACAATTTTCACATATCTTTCTAACGTTGAGGAACTTAACCTAGGTAACATGAATCTTCAGGAGCTAGACAAAGACTTATTTTCATCTTTGACAAAGCTCAAAAAGTTAAAACTTTACATGAACGGAATTGAGAAAATACTTGCAGATGTTTTAAAACCTCTGGCACAACTGGAGACTTTAGATTTGAATGGGAACTTGCTACTCGGGCTTCCTGTTGAATTGAAGCCTATGTTCAACACAATGAAACACGTGCATTTCTCGGAGAACCCTTGGCAGTGTAACTGCCGGCTGCTTTGGTTACGGGAACTTCCGGAGAGTTTCGTTTCAAGTCGTACGGACACGAGCGAAATAATATGCCATGGACCAGACCGTCTGAAATACTATTCCTTTGTGAATGTTCCAGAAGCTGATTTCATCTGCATTCCACCAAAGGTCATAAGATGCGAAAAAGCGCAATATTCGTTAGACGTGAATTTGCAATTATCAGTGGTTTGCCGATACCAGGGCGACCCAGTACCGGAAATAAAATTTATTCGCCCGGACGGTTTTGAAATCGACGGAAGGGAAACCGTGAGCGGAAAATACCAAATTGATAAAAACGGAACTCTGTCGATATCTAGCGTTTCTACCGAAGACGATGGTGATTGGACAGTTTCTGCGTACAACAGTTCTGCCCACGGCGACAAGAAATTCAACGTTCATGTTATTGTAACCACGACTTCTACGACGACTACAAGCTACATCAACAACTACTACAACAACGACTACGACAACAACTACTCCTACGACAACAAGAAAATCTGCACAGACCAAATCGACCGCAAAAGCCGTAAGTGCGCCAGCAAATGCGGTAAGTGCGTCAATTTCGTCTATTCTGTCGCATATATCGTCGTCATCTGCAGTGAAGACGACACATCAGCCAGGGGTCATACCAAAATCTACAATAAATCCAGATCTAGTTGGGCCAGATGTTAACTACGGAAAATCTTCAACACAAAGGTTAGTTACGACCACAAAATCTGTGAGTAGCGACAATACGAAAACTGTAGTTAAGGAGAACCCAATAAATTATGGACTTCTGGCGGCCGCTGCCGCCGGTGGGGGCACAATTGTTGGCATAATTTGCATCATTGTAATGTGTTGTAAGAAGAAACAGCATAATGAGAAAAACAAGGTTTCTCCTTTTGAGGATGATTTCGATTTATGAAGGAAACAGTTCTGGAAATTCTACTTAAGAATTTGATGAGCCAAACTAGAGATACCGGTGAAAACTGAAACCCTCGTGTTTCTATTTCATCTTTTTCGTGTTATACATCGACTTGAAATATCTTTTATTAGAATTTAATGTTAATATGTTGACATTCTCTTTTTTAATCAGTTTACTGTACTGTGGACGACGCACTCGTACGCGAATGCCAATACAGCCAAGGTTTGCGCTTTAAGATTAACAGTAGAGAGCCAGTGGATACATGTTCCTCCACCAAGACATGCTCTAAATTAGATAAAAAAGTGTTTATATACGCGCAAGTTAGAAATACACACATTCACAATATAACAGAAAATAATGTATTGTCTATAAGAATGCAAATCCTGTATTTTTTATACGACGGGATCTTACGAAAGACTGCCGTTGTAAAATTTCTCAGTTCCAAATAATTGGTAATTTGAACGCGACTTTACCAAAACGGACTTTATTTCATATAAGTTCTAGTTTAATCGCTCGAGATTAAACTTCTTTATTTTACACTGAAGACCTTCTCCGATTTGTCGTTCTGACCTATGACGTAATGAATTCTATGAGCTAATTTTAGATCACTATTTAAACCCAGCTCCATGCTTTTCAAATTCTTTTCCAATTGGGAACTTGAACTGGAAGGTAGAAATACGATTTTTATTTTGAAAGTTTAAAAAATTATTTTCATGATTTAAAATTATATTTGAGAATTATTTATAAATCATTTTACTCTTGTCCAATAAATATTATAATTAAATTGAGAATTTAGAGATAAAAATTATAAATAGTTTAAAGTTGACTTCCGGCATTCTGCCACGCGGGACTTTTCGCATGTTGTGTCTCATTACTTGTATTCGTTTACAAGTCTGAGGACCCCTGTATTCACACAGATAGATGAATGTGAAGTTTGTGAGAGCGAATCTTTACGGGTTTTGAACCCACAGCTGCAAAGTGCTGCCTTAATCCTTTAATGCTTCATTGAAGATTTATTATTTATTTCTGACTTAATACTGACGAGGATAATAACAAATACAGCATTTTATTGATAATTTTATTAATACTGACGAGGATTATAGCAATACAACATTTTGTTGATAATTTTATTATCACTATTATGTTGGGTTTCGAACCCACAGCTGCAGAATTCTGCCGTACTCTTTTAATGCCTCATTGAAGAATTTTATTTATTTCTGACTTAATACTGACGAGGATTATAGCTAATACAACATTTTATTGATAATTTTATTATCACTATTATATCTTGTCGTCACCTCTCTGATTGTCTTAATGTTACTGGTTTCATAAAATTATCTAGATCTACATTTAAGCATTTCATCTTTACTTAAATTTCATATCAAATGAGATGCCTAAACGTCAAAGTCGTACGTCGGAACGTGAGAATTTGGCTGACCTAGTGGCTACAAAGAGATCAAGAGTTCCCGCAGAGCCCGTGGAAATGGACAGTACGTGGTCTAGGAACCAGCAAAATGACAGTACGCAGCAAAATAACAGTACGCCGCCTAGGAACCAGCACCAGCAAAAGAGCGGAACAGGTGTTATTTCTTCTTTCCATTGTTCTAACATTTTAAGGAAAAAATATGGTCCAATAGTTTTGTAGAACTTAACCAGCTTCTCCCGAAACCACAGACTGACAACAAACAAAAAATTCAGATTATTAATGGAGAACTTGTTGTATCAAGCAATGAGCCACCTCCCAAAATTACGGAAAATATTGATAAGTGGACTGACGCTTTCCACATTTTCATTTCTGTTTTCGTTGAAAAACATCCATCTGAAATTAACAATCTTTTGCAATATATCTCAAACGTTAGACAAGCAGCCCAAAAACATACGGGATGGTCCACTTATGATAGGCAGTTCAGATTAAAGAAGTCTGTAAATGAAACTGTTAAATGGGAGGAAGTTGATCCCCAACTTTGGACTATGTACATGGAACCCCAGTTAAGTGCTTCAGTCATTTCATCAAAAAGATGTTATATCTTGAACAACACAGGCTACTGTGTAAATAGATTGTGCTCATACATGCACAAGTGCTTGGAATGCTCTGGAAATCACCCTGCTCTTTCCTGTCCTGCAAAGGGCTCAAGGCCATTTTCAAGTTATGGTAGCTCGTTCCAACCTTGGCAATCTTCCCCTAGTACTCCTTTTGCACCTGGACATGCCATAAGACATTATGGTGCTCGTTTCAGGCAACCTCCTCAACAAGTTCCATCAGCCGCATCAAGGTCGTACCAACCCAGACGATTTATGGGACCTAGGGTCAACACCAATTAACATTTACAATTTAGAGAAAGAGTTAAGGGGGTACGATAAAAAAAGACGCCTCATTTATTTTGTCTGGTTTTAAACATGGTTTTAGCCTAAATTATTCCGGGCCAAGAATACCGTTAGTTTCCGAAAATCTCAAGTCTGCAAAAATGAATAGTGATGTTTTAAGTAAAAAATTGAAGGACGATAAAGCACTTGGGTGGATTGCCGGTCCATTTGTGACCCCACCGATTTCAAACTTACGCATAAATCCCGTCGGTCTCGTTCCTAAACGGTCAGGCGGCTGGAGGTTAATTACTAATTTGTCTTTTCCGGAAGGACATAGTGTTAACGACTTCGTTGAGCCTGATTTTAGGCACGTTAAGTACGCTTTATTCGATCGAGCTGTGACTATTGTTCAAACTATAGGAAAATCCGCATTCTGTTGTAAAGCTGATATAAAGTCTGCCTTCAATTTATGTCCGGTAGCACCTGCCGATTTTGATCTACTTGGCATTAAATCTGAAGATGGTTACTGGGTACAAAAAATGCTACCTCAAGGCTCAGCTAGCGCATGTTTCATATTTGAAAAATTTGCGTCGTTTTTAGAATGGCTAATAAAAAAGAAATCGGGTACAAATAATATCACACATCTCCTTGGTGACTTTTTCATGGCAGGTTCTACCTTTATACATTGCCGAGATATTTTTGAGCTATTTCAAAGTGAATGCTTTAATTTAGGTATACCTTTATGTCCAGAAAAACTTATAGGACCTCTAAAGGTCATTACGTATTTAGGACTTGATATTGATGCGGAAAAACAAACCATTCGAGTACCCGATGATAAGATCGATAAAGCAAAAATCGAAATTTCTCGCCTGTTGTCTTTTAAAAAGATTCGTTTGTCCGAACTACAGTCTATTGTCGGCTTGCTGAACTTCATAACCAAAGCCATTCCCACCGGAAAAGCCTTTCTGCGCAGGTTTTACGATGCAATGTCACATGCTAATAAACCACACCACTTTATACGGGTGAATAACGGGATGCGTGACGACGCTTCGATATGGTTATCATTTTTAAACGAATTTAATGGAACTGCATTCTTCAATGAAAGTGAATGGTTTGAAAACACTTTTATTGAGTTGTATACAGATGCTTCAGGCAATAAGGATTTTGGTTGTGGTTGTTATTTCAAAGGTGACTGGTGCGTATTTAAATGGCCTGATAATTGGGACACCAATATATTTCATGATATCACATATCTAGAGCTTGTGCCGATCGTTCTAGCATTCCATTTATGGGGAGCGACTATGAAAAACAAAAAGATTCTATTAAGATCAGATAACCAGTCTTTAGTTCAAATTCTTAACAAAAAGTCCTCGAAAAATAAACGTGTTATGGATCTAATCAGACACTTGATGCTTCTTGTTTTAAAGAACAATATTCAGATCAAAGGCAAACATATCGGTACAAAATTCAATACTATTGCTGATTCTATTAGTCGTTTCCAGTGGTCGAGGTTACATCGGGAATTGCCGCACTACGCAGCAAGACAACCGTGCAGTGTCCCAGCAGACTTTCTTTTGATCTTCAACCGGAAGTAGACAGACTGATCAATTCCTCCCTCTCTTTAAACACCCAGAAGAATTATGAGGTTGCTATCAAATCATTTACAAATTTCTGTCTTCTACTGGATATTCCACTTGTATGGCCCCCGACTGTTCAACAAATAACAGAATATATAGCCTATATGTCTCTACAACAATATGCATTTCAAACTATAAATTCGCATGTGTCTGCCATCAGCTACGTGAACAAGCTTAATGATCTCGCTGATAACACCAAGAAATTCGTAGTAAAAAGTATGTTGGAAGGTATTCGTAGAACAAAGGGCAGAAATAATTATTTAAGGCAGCCCATTACCATCAGCATATTGCAAAAACTTTTGTCTTCTTTAAAAATCATTTGTCGCTCCCAATATGAATGTATGCTGTTTTCGGCTGCTTTCTCGTTGGCTTATATAGCGTTACTACGAATAAGCGAATTCACTTCGGCTAATAAAAAGTCTGATGACTATTTGCTCACGAAGGATGATATCGTTATGGGCGATAGTAAAATCCGTTTATATTTCAAACGTTCAAAGACTGATCAAAAAGCAACAGGCAGTTTTATTGATGTTGCACTTGAAGACAAGAATATGTTTTGCTACCATCATATTCAGACATATCTTAGCTATCAGTCTCGGCCTCACGAAGATGGTCCGCTTTTCAGCCATTTTGACGGAAGTCCCTTGACGTCATACCAGTTTAACGCTGTTCTTAAAAAAGCTCTGAAACTTATCGGCCTTGATATAGGCAACATAAAAGCTCACTCTTTTAGAATCGGTCGAGCTACGGGAATGTATCGAGACGGTTATCCTATTGAAACTATCAAATCCAATGGTAGATGGAGATCAAGTGCTTACAAATCTTATATTCGGTTAACATAAGATACAACAATGATACCGACGACGGATCATAGTGTTTTATCTCTCATTCAAGGTTATCCTATCGAAACTATCAAATGTTTAATCCAACCAAGTGCTTACAAGTCTTATATTCGGTAAAATTAAGTTATAACAAATGATACCGACGACGGATCATAGCGTTTTATCTCTAATTCATAATATCAAGGCCGTTAAGATTTCGCCCAATCTTTACTTAAGTCATAAATTCCCATAACGTCTTGTCATCGACAAAGTTTAGACTTCGAGCTCTATAAATTACTTTTGTACATATGTTGAAATGTTAAGCTTTAGCTATTTTATCGCTTAATTTGGTGACATTTCAATGTTATTTCCCAAGTTTAGTGTTATTTACTCATTTGCGTTATTTACCTAATTATACAAACATAGAAATTATCATGGGATAAAGACCCTAGTTATTCGATACAATATATATATTGCCTCAGTTTCACGGATGAAGATTTTAGTTCAATAGATGCTCTGGTACAGTCTATTATGATAAATGTTTTAATCTATGCGGTGTGGAACAAAGATCATGTTATTTTTGATTGATAAAGACACAATGATTATTGGAAAGACATAATGATTATTGAAAGTCATAATGATGTATTGGAAAGATAGATGATCTATGAGAAAAATGTGGCGATAAAGATAAAAAGATAAGATGCTATTACACAAACCAATGTGGCACTTACTGCATTCTTTCAAAATTATGAAAATAAAGTATAGGACCTGCCCTTTGCCTATAAAGTGTTTAGGCCGGCGGTCCGCCTTTGGCTTATAAATAGTAAAGTTGCCATCGCGCGTATAGAGAGACCGATGTCGGATCTCTGTACATCGACATTATGATAAAGATATATGAAGATAAAGATGTAAAGATAAAGATATACAAAGATAAAGATGTATAGATAAAGATGTAAAGATAAAGATATACAAAGATAAAGATGTAAAGATAAAGATGTGAGATAAAGATGTAAAGATAAAGATATATAAAGATAAAGATATAAAGATATATAAGTAAAGATAAAGATATATATAAAGATAAAGAGATGTAAAGATGTAAAGATAAAGATGTAAAGTTAAAGATACATAAAGATGTAAAGATACAGATATATAGGATTCAAAGATAAAGATATAAAGATGAATGTATGTTTCATCTATAGGTACTCGTCATTGTGTTCATTCCACTCATACGATGACATTATCAAAAATTATAAAGACTATATACAATTCGGCCTAACACCGCATACGATTAAGATATTTCTCATATATACGCATATACACATTTGAATATTATGTATGCTACTTCTAAATCAAACATCGAATTATATTAGTGTCTCAGAGAAGAATTAGATTAAAATATCTGTTTAAGGACTTTCAGAGAAATTCAGTGTATGGGTAATTGGTTCTTCCTTGATAAGAGGTGCTTACCAACGTCTTTGTGACAGACCCGATGGGGAAAACCTTGGCTTAGACTTCATAGGAGGGAATCTTACATGGGAATTTATAAGCGGTATGAAAATTGATCACATTCAGGCAGCAGTCGACTATTTACTTAGCTTTAAAGAAATTCCCGACTATGTTATATTTCATTGTGGGGGCAATGATATAGGACCCAAAGCATCTGCTGTTATTATAGCAGAACTGAAGCAAATTTTTGAACACTTAAAGATTATACTGCCTGGATCAAAGTTCATTTGGTCGCAAATACTTCCTAGGCGCACTTGGAGATACATCGAATGTACACATTTCGCCGATCGAGCGCGCAAACGCATTAACAGCTCAATCAGTACCTTTGTAATAAAGAGTGGGGGTCATTATATTAAATATCCTGATATAAAAGGAGATTTCAAATTTATTTGCCATGATGACACGCATTTGTCTGCTGTTGGGTATGACATAATGTTAAACAATATCTCAGCAGCACTATATGCATTTCACACTTGCGGCCATCCTGTTTTTCCAATGTCATGACTGGATGGGTATGTTATGTTCATCCGCTAGTGGCGGAAGGTCCTCTCATTGAAATTCAAGCCCCTTTTGGCATAAATTCACATAACATTCTAGTTTTGCGACCGACGTCGGAGCAAAACGTTTGATGAATTTACAAAATAGATTTTATTCCAGTCATGACGGAAAATTATGCCAAAACTAAATGTCATATTAACAATTAAAAGTTATTAATTTGATATTGTTCTTGAGTTTTCATTTCTGCCTTCAGTTGGAAAATAAGTTCTAGTTTAATCGCTCGAGATTAAACTTCTTTATTTTACACTGAAGACCTTCTCCGATTTGTCGTTCTGACCTATGACGTAATGAATTCTATGAGCTAATTTTAGATCACTATTTAAACCCAGCTCCATGCTTTTCAAATTCTTTTCCAATTGGGAACTTGAACTGGAAGGTAGAAATACGATTTTTATTTTGAAAGTTTAAAAAATTATTTTCATGATTTAAAATTATATTTCCCTCCCTCCCTGCCCTTGCTTTCCTTTTATTTCTATTTTCAGGAAGCTTGAAACATCCCATCTTCGTCATGGCGGGAATAAAAATACAATGACATTCTGTGTTTAGACAGAAAATAAAAGATATCCAAGACGATTCGTGTACCTGAAGATGGCGCTAATCAAATAACCACAAGACACTGTCATGAGTATCCGATGTCGGTGCTCACAATTTAAAATGTGAAAATCGGTCATATTTTGTATTTACATGCTAGCATAAGCATAAATTCACATAACATTCTAGTTTTGCGACCGACGTCGGAGCAAAACGTTTGATGAATTTACAAAATAGATTTTATTCCAGTCATGACGGAAAATTATGCCAAAACTAAATGTCATATTAACAATTAAAAGTTATTAATTTGATATTGTTCTTGAGTTTTCATTTCTGACTTCAGTTGGAAAATAATTAGTGATTTGAACGCGACTTTATCAAAACGGACTTTATTTCATATAATGGGTGGTTTGAATGTGACTTTATTAAAACGCTCTTTATTTCGTATAATGGGTGATTTAAACGCGACTTTGTTAAAATGGACTTTATTTCATATCATGGGTAATTTGAACGCGACTTAATTAAAACGGACTTTATTTCATATAATGGCTAATTTAAACGCGACTTTATTTAAATGGACTTTATTTCATATAATGGGTAATTTGAACGCGACTTAATTAAAACGGACTTTATTTCATATAATGGCTAATTTAAACGCGACTTTATTAAAATGGACTTTATTTCATATAATGGCTGATTTGAACGAGACTTTATTAAAATGAACTTTATTTCATATAATGGGTGATTTGAACGCGACTTTATTGAAACGGACTTTATTTCATATAATGGCTAATTTAAACGCGACTTTATTAAAATGGACTTTATTTCATATAATGGCTGATTTGAACGAGACTTTATTAAAATGAACTTTATTTCATATAATGGGTGATTTGAACGCGACTTTATTAAAACGGACTTTATTTCAGACTGAAAGTATGAGTTGTATAGGAGTTGCATTGGTCTGAATTTAAAAGACATTTACAAGACAATTTCAGGCAATATTTCTATAAATACACTAAGAACATTCAATTTTGAAATTAAGCTTTGGGTCATTAAGGTTTCCCATTTTCTCAAAAATAGTTTTATCAATAGATAAATCACAATTAACAGATGATGAAATTATGAACGATTATATCAGGGCCTTAATTGAGGCCCTGATTATATATAAATGTATTTGGTTCCATTTAAAGCGCATGTATATAAACTTAGATTTACGACACATATAGAATAACCTTATCAATGACCTATTTTCTGAAAATGGGGTAAAACCTTCATTTATGTCTTCTAAGGCCTCGAATTTAAGGTAGAAACACTTTTTGAAACTTTTCCAGAGTCCTGAATTGACCAATCAAAATGTAAATTTACAAAATGTACACATTGCTAAATCACAATCAAAATTTGCTCACATATTTTTGTAAAGGTATCAATAAAATATATTTAATTACTAGTTAATATATTTAATTTCAACTTTTCTAATCATTTGGGTTTTATTTGTTTGGAATTATATTCTATCGTTCTGGCTATAAGTTCAATAGCTTATAGTTTGTTTATATGTGTATATGTTTACTTTAAACCTATTATCGCCTCAATAACTTACCGTTACAAGATAAAACTGGCTTCTTACACTTTGAAATTTATCTTTAAGTGATACGTTTTTTCTCGAGTTATAACCTAGACTAGTATTTAAATGCCATCCCCTGAAGATTTAAGGAGAAAGGTTTTGCCAAAGAGCTGATCTTAATGTTTTTTGTTGTAGTGACGTTTTTCTCCGTACAATTTATTTTTCTCTACTGATTTTCATAATGCGGACGGCAGTGGGTGTATATTTGAATGTAATAGATGTATTGCTGGTTATAAGATGTATTGAAGGCACAGAATATTTTACTACAATACGTTGTACAATTCCCAAAGGCATATAAGTCATGTAAATTACAATAATTCTAAGTGGATGAATTTCTTATAAAAAAAAATCACACTGCTGCTGGTCCCCATTTTATTGACTTTTTAGGGTCATTTTTTTCTTAAGATATATCAATACCAGCATAAAAAGTTGCTTAAAATTTTCTTCACATATGTGAGACTGTGTGGGTTCAGTGCTTGTTGTCTCTGTTTTGTCATATTTTCAGATACGAGGTGTTATTTCCTTTGCTATTTAAATTGTTTGACACTGTTGCCTAAATGTATTTTAGCGCGCTGGAGTGCTGAACGGCGTTACAATGTTACAGTGTGTGTGTTGTTGTTGTTTTTTACAAGATATATCTTTGTGTTAAATACCTACGGTATTTGTGCATTTGATGTTTGCGTCATGTTACCAAGCCAGTATTAGGTCTACTAATACATGTTTATTTATCGCTTATAGAATTATACTTCGTTGATAGGAATTGTCGTAATTTAGGATTGGTTTTTTATAATTGTTTTTTGTTTTTATTTTTTTCTGTTGAGGCATACTTCAAGACTTGTAAATTGTTGTATCTATGTTATTTATTTGTTAAAGTAGATCGGTTATTATTGCATTACTATGCGTGCTTTGTAAAGTTCAACTTTTTTCGTAAAAATTTAACTGCGCGTTTGGATGTTTTAAGTTTTGTGCAATAAGTATTTAAAAATGAATTTAGTTTTTCTACTTAATATTGGCAAACTAAGAAAAAAATACATATGTGATTCCTATTTGTTTTGATCTGCTTTGACAGGGGTTGAGCTTTTTTTCCTGAGTTAAAATATGTTCGTGTTGTAACATATGCCATTTACTAGTATATATATTATTTATTTCACACTCCGATATCTTATTTATATATTTTTTTGCCAGATGCAAAGAGTTTTCCATTGTTAATAATGTGCTCATTATTTCACGAGTGCTATAGATATTTGCATGTAATTATTTATTTCGCATTTTATCATTTTTATTTTTATTTGTTGTTTTAATAAAAAGTGTTTGCAAATGAGTTTGCATTGAGTTTTACTTCGGTTTGAGGTTTTTTTTATCTCTTTCACTTTGTTTTTATATCTGCTTGGGGTTAGACAGTCCACGGGTAAGAGCGTCTGACTCCCGATCTGAAAGTTGCTTGTTCGTATTTCACCAGGGGTTAGTGTCTCCAGCAACTTTACGCATTCCACACGTACGGCGCAAGTACAGGTCTGAACACAGGAAACAGCCATTGAGCGAAATCGATTAAGTCGCAAGAACTTTTTTCCGAATCGTTGTAAAATAATAGGTTTAGTAAGTAAATTTAAACTATTCTTTTGAGAAGCATTCTATTTAATTAGAATTGCCTACAGCCATAGATAACCAATTTCACGTCGAGGTGCAAAGAGTTCGGAAAAGATTCGCTTCTGTTTTATTATATTCTAAATGAATGAGACAAATTTGAATTTAGCTGATAAAATTTTCTGGGATTTTTATTACTAATCTTCTAATCTAATCTTTAAAGAAGAAAATTGTAACATTCCCAAAGTGACTAATTATGCCTACAGTTAGCTTGCACATTGTAATATCGTCGGTCAGGAATTAATTTAATACCTTCTGACTACCTTTGACTGGACATGACTGTCTACTTTTGGGCCTGTTGTTTTGATCAGCTTATCCCTGAAGTCACACATTCATTGAAACTCTAGTTTCTTTGATTGAGATAGGGCTGTTGAAACAAGCATCTAGTGTAACACCTGCCAGGTCAACTATCTATACCAAAAGGTTTGAGTTAAACTAATTTGAAATAATTAATATTGCCGAGATAGCTAATATGTCACCCTTTTTTTTTAAAAAAAAGGTATTATAAACGTATCTGGCGATTCTAACAGACATGAACAAAAAAAATAATGTATTAAACATTCTGACAATGGGGCATGTAAGAATTGGAAGACATATTATGTTTGTATCTGGAAAAGTTTTGAAGCTTGTTAGGAGTGTGCATTTTATACACGCATAGGTGACGAGTGTGAATAAATTATTCAAAACAACGTGATGATCAAAATTTTCCAGAAAACAACAACCGCTGATATCACCTGCACGTCTGCTCAATAAATCGTATATAATTAAAAAGGTTTTGTTCTTAATTTTATTTTGTAAATGATTTTTTTTAATGTCCAAGATAGGCTGCTGGTTACTTTCATTCTGACCAATCAAACTACAGCTTCTTATTTCTACGACAATACGATTTAACCAAATGCCAAAATTAGTCTACAAGAAATTTACTTCCTCAAAACTCATTTTCAGTTTTTCATAAAGACCACTTATACAATTTCGGCTATATTTAAAGGAACCAATCAGAATTCGTTACAATAAACTTTGAACAACGCTTCTTTTTCCACAAGACGTCAAAATAAATCAACTTTCGATCATCCAGTTATCTAAAGCGAGGTTAACGTGGTTGCTCGGGAAATATGCCTCATGTCTCGTACATCAAAATAGCCAATGTTCTTTTATCAAGAAATCGAACCCCCGCAAACGGCAAAGGTGTTTGCTTTACTTACTCTTGTATAGATATAAATTCAGTGTGCTCATAAACAAATCACAGAAATAGTGTGGTTTTCCGTACGTGATATATGAATTGACATTTCAGCATTAGCTTACCCCAGATCTAATTCAAGCGAGTTTGATGATAAGAGAGCCTATTTAGTGGACACAGAACTAATAATTAGTCTTTACAAAGATGATGTAAAAGCTAGCTTTTGGAGCCATTGTGATTAATGTCATCCATCGCTCATTCCGTCACTTTCCCACCATAATTTATCACGTTTTGCACTACGGCCGTCTTCATTTGGTAACAAAGATTAACTTTAAGCAATGTTGAAAGAAAATTAAAACCACTTGCATCGGATCAAAGCAGATTTATTGAAATGTGAGTGCAATCAATTCTTTATTTATCTTTAACATTTTACACGTAAATATGAAACTTATAATTTAGGTGGAGGTTAAGACCATGGCCTGCTTTTAAACCATTTATAAAATCTATGAAGAAAAGATTTGGTTGTTTCAAAACTGCATTTCCTTATAAGCAGATACCGAGAAATACCTCAGGTGTCAAAAGTTAATAAAAGTAGCAAGGGAAAGGCACCCTTTTAAAATTAAAAAAAAAACAATAATAATAAAAAATAAAAAAATAGATAAAAATAATAATTTCTCTTTTGAAATATACGATTATCTGTACCATACGTTTCATCATTTTATCGATAACATTGGTCAAAAACCGCATTGATGGGATGAAAACGATATTAGACACATTTGAGAATCGAAGGAAAAAATCAACAATACCAGTCTTTGATTAAAGGTGTTTAACTTAAAACGGGGACCTAAAATAACTAATAACTGGGACATAATACATTTCTTATGTTGTTCCCAGCTTCAACGTGAAGAGTGAGAAAACGGCGTCTAGTACGAGGGTTGATCCAAAAGTAATGTCACTGACGTGATGAAATCTTTTCTGATGGACGTATCAAACGGAAAATTTGTACTGCAGCACTTCATTATCTTTGAAGTTTACTCTGCAAAAATTATTTAAATCGGACTTGCCACTTTCGAAATATAGGACAATTAAGGAGGCAGGGTATTGACTAGCGCCGCGCACCAACGACGTCACGGACGTTATTTGAATCGTACGTCGTTTAGGTTATTTGATTGTCACTCCTTTTCAAAGTACCGTCCTTGATGCAATACGCATCGTTCGTGTCTGGACACCCATTTTCTGAAAACATCCCCAAACCAATCTCTGGAAAGAGCTGAGAAAGTCTTGTTGCAGGCTTGCTGTAGTTCACCCAATGTCTGGAAATTAGTTCCACGGAGCTGTTTTTTCAGGTAAGGAAACAAGGCAAAGTCACAGGGCGCGAGATCCGGACTGTATGGTGGGTGCGGAAGTGTCTCCATTCCCATGACATCAAGAGTGAGTCTTGTCTCACGTGCCGTATGAGGCGTGGCATTGTCGTGATGTAGGATACACCGCTCAATGTCTTCATAGAAATGTCTTCTCTTTTTACGCAATGCAGTCATGAGTTGGGTGGTTAGCACCTGCAGTAGAGCAAATTTATAATCACTCAAATATTGGGTAGACTCCACATTGCAGCTAGGCATATTAATCAGCGATCATTTGTCATAAAATCTTAAAAGGAATTAGTCATATTCAAAAACAGGAAGTGGTGTTTTTTTAATATGAAAGCGCTTACCTTCGAATAATACTTTGCATTGACAGTTTGGCCCTTGGGAACAGCATGGCATAACACAACACCCTCCATGTCGAAAAACACAATAAACATGTGCTTTCCAACGGTCCTGCAGGTGCGTGCCTTCTTTGGAGGCGGCGAGTCGATGTTTTTCCATTGGCTCGATTGCATCTTGGACTCCGGATCGAAGAAATAAACCCATGTTTCGTCTGCTGTTATGATTCGTCTCAGAAAGTCGTACCCCTCCTTCTTCCACCGCCGTAAAAATCGCTGTGATTCCTTTACACGAGTTGCCATTTCTTCATCTTTTAATAACCGGGGAACCCAACGAGCACTCACCCGCCTCATTTTCAAGTAAAGTCTGTCCCACCTAATTTTGAAACCTTCCTCACAGCATTTAAACTTAGAATTCCTGCAACATATTGGCATTTTTATATTCCTAATATAAATATCTCCAGACACATTTTTCATTTTATCTTTCTTGTTTTTTGTTTTGACAAATTTCGCCTTTTAATAAATTTCTCCATAGACAGTAATGCAAATGACGCAACGTAGTATTTTCAAAATGGCGGCGCCCATACGTATGTCAGCTGGGGATCTTCTCAAACTAATTTTGGGGGAAGTTGCATTCCAGTTTGCTTTACATTTTGTCTTAATTGTCAAGAGAAATATGAGAATTATATTGTTTTCTTATCTTATAGTGAGATATGCGATGTTTTTACTGTGATGTAGGTTAATTATAAAAGTAAATTGTTTTAAATGCGCGTTTAAATATGCTGCTACACATAATATTTTATTCACTCAATATTTCAGTCAGCCTATGATCTCATTCTTCTGAGACAGTTATACCTGTTCGATCTCTCTAAAATTGTTATATAAATGAAATTGCACACAAGATACGCGCGGCAATTTTTTGCAGTTAACGAGAGTAACGAACGTTTAATAAAAAACAAAAAAGAACTCAATTGGTTTCATCACAGAAAATTTACATATTCTGTATACCAGTCTTACACCGATTCTCATAAAATATCCGAAGTATATTTGATATAACATGCATTAAAATGATTGCAAAGAATTGAAAACGTCAATGCATTTGCATGGATAAAAATAATTAAAGTAAAAATTAAAATTACACTCTTAATTAGTAAAGTAAACTTCCCCACTGTATGATGGAGGCTCAAGTGAACTAGTTCATTTCAAGTGTGTACATAAACTATTTCAACTGAACACCGATAACCACTCGCTCATACATGATTATACACATTATTTTTACAGAGCACAAAAATAACAATAACACTTTATTAACAGATTAAAAAATAAAAATTACGTGCAAATGAAATAAAGTTACATGTAGTTGTATAACATATATGGCTTAGTTTAAATATATCACACACTGATTTTAAATACATCCTTCGACGAGTTATAAGGGCACGAGACTCTTTTAAAAGTTTTACACGAGCACAGAGTTTACAAGGGCAATCTTTAAATTTTAGGGGAACTAAAATGTAATCGGTGTTCATATGCCAATAAAGGAAAAAATTGATACATTTTCACAATTTCATTTCACCATTTGACGGAACTCGAGAGAAAACTTTTGTATAATTAAGAGCATTGAAAATACTTTCATATATGAATTAAATCTTAATTTCAATCATCTTAAAGTTCAACACAAAAGTTATTGAGAATTTAGCCTGTTTAAAACTTCCTCGCTTACTTTAAATCCATCTTCAAGACTTTGAAATCGTTATATAATGAGATTCAAGCCTTGTATGTAAAGATGTTAGGGTGATATGTTCCTAGAAAAATCCCTAGTAAAACAAATGCCACAGCTGTTACTACCGCTTGCAAAACTGATTAGAGTTTACACTGTTAGGTAAGGAACGAGACTTGTCGGTACACCTGTCAAAAATCAATTAAAGCGCCGCCCAATGTGTTTCTTTCAAACTCCGCCTTTTACATGTCAATAGTGTCATGCTGGCGTCATTCTGTGTACGAAATGGAAAAGCGGTCATGAAAATAATATTGACTGAAGATTTCCGATAGTAACGCAGCGACAATTACGACACAGCAACTTTGGCGCTGCCCAGGCACATTTTTTCTGGCTGCGGGTAGATTGCAAGACGCAGATTTATTGACAGCTATACCTGAGAAAACTGCCCCGCTGTGATTGGATTATCAGTAAAGTGACAGATTATGCTACTGAAAAAAATATCGTAAAGTCACTTTTTACCGCGGTCAGAATACGTGAAACTCAGTCTTGCAAGCGGTAGCAACCCTATGTATGCATATTCTCTATATAACCAGTGCTTCCCGAATTACATTCGTGTATAATCTTTGCATCTGGCTGTTGGTCTATTGTACATGGGAGTAGCCGGAGACTTAAGTATTGGTTTATACAAGATAACATTACAACGTCACAAAACATAAGGTCCGCTGATAAGACTGTTCAGTTACAGAGAATACTTCTTTGACTGGTCATTTTGCCATCACGCACCTCAACCACATATTGAAACGGTCTGAGACATTAATGTGTTATGGCTTTGTTTGCACTGTGTGAATTTAGTGTTATAAATGACGTAAATGTTTAGTAGCCAAGGATTTTATTCCGGTTTGCACTTATTGCAATTTCATTTATAAACAAGATGTAAACAACCGCGCGCACCTGTTTGGGTTAATTAAAAAAGGGCAAAAGCGTTAATTATGAAGCGTCACGCTGTGTGAAACATAACGCTTCATAGAGTAACTACCTTTCAAAAGCTCAAATTTTCCAAAGCCACGAACAGGCTGAAGGCCTCAGTGACAATAGTAATTTGACAACAAAAACGAATAAGCAAATAAATAAGCAAAACTTTTATGAACCAACATACCTCCAAAAATCTCAGACAGTTACCTGTCCAGTAGATGAAATACTCAGTAGTTTCTATGCAAATCGCCTAGCTTCTACTGTCAAATATTTTTGAGTGAATTTATGGGCAAACATGAAAAGGAAGTTGGTGAAGTGAGCTCTTAAAACCAGATGTAAAGTTGTACATATATAGACTTTAGTTTAGACTCATTTATTTTACATCGTTGCGATACAAGTTCTTACAACTTAGATTCACCACGCTCGATGACTGCTTCCTGGGTTCCATACCAGTATTCGCGCAGCGGTGAAGAATGTGAAGATCGTGAGAGAATCTCGCCTCTGACGAGATTCGAACCGGCGACCTCCGGATCCGGAGCTCTGCGCTCTACCCCTGAACCACGGTGCCTCATCATGTATAAATAGACAAGTATAAATGAGTCGCCCTTTTGGGGAAAGATTTAGTATAGCGATAATAATTTTTTAAGACATGCTCTCTCTCACAGGATATTGATTTTTTTATATCACTTGATATACATTTGCCAGTTATGTGGTTCAGAAAATAAAACACGACACCTGGAATGCTGTTTTACTGATATTTACAACCCTTTATTATGAAATTCATAACTTTTCACGTGTCATTAAATATCACAGTACCAATCATTTCAACAACCCTGCAAAGGGGGGATTAAATTTTTCTGTCCAGTTTTCAGAGAACAAGTAGTACACAAGCTGGCCCATCGTTCGCTAGTGATCTGATTGAACTGAAAGCAATTAAAATTATTGAGAATACCCCTGTATAAAAGTACGTCACATATTATACACACGTGATAAATTATGACGTCAGATATTAGAGGGTGCATACTGAAAGTTGATTGGATATAGAGTATGCCTACTATGTGTTTGTGTAAAGTTAAGAGGCGCATTTTTCAAAACTCGTCAGTGTTAGTGGTGTAGGAGTTGGGTAGAACTTGTGTACTTCTTATGATTGCATTAATATGTGTTGTCAATAGCAGGATCATATGATGAATTTCAGTTAACTGATGAACTGTAAAATCAGGTTTATTTGAACTATACGATTTGAAAATACTGCAATTATAGTTATTGTTTCACTTGTATAGTTCAGCTTCTACCTGACAATTTCAACACTGTCCACTGACTTTTTATTTTAAAGATCAAGGATAAATTCACTCGTTGATTTGGATTCGTGTTTTATATGTGGATTTGGAGTTCTGCATAGTGAGTGAATAAGATTAAACATTGCAGTTATAATGATTTAATTTGGAATATTCTGTAATGATGGATACATTGAAAGGGAAATTATGGAATTTAACAAGTAAGTGGATCTTATACCTCTTCGTCTCCAAATTGAGGTCTTAGGCAAGCGTGTAGCTAATTCTAATCGTCTCGGAACATTGCTAGGACTCACCCGTGTATTTCTCTTTTTCAAAAGAATTCTTGTAAGATCTCAATAATCCTGTAACTTCTTCTCTTTTTTTTTCATTTTTCAGTCCAAGTATCTTAATTACAAACAGTTTTTATGGCAACAAATAATTGTGAAACTTTCCCCTGCACTTTCGCGAGCGACTTCCCGCATTTCTTCAAATTAGAGAGCTATAGGCAATGGCGTCACGATATAAACAATAGCGATTTGCCGTAGAGAAAAATCGACGGAGGTTTATATGAAAACGGGAAATATAAAAAGAAAATCCTTGAAATTCCTGAGGGTGACTTTTTTCTTTAACGCAAATATGCAGTTTATTTGTCGAAATATGATGTGGATAAACGAATCTAGGTCAAAGTTGGGGTTTCAAAATGGGATGGGACAGACTTTTTTTTTTTTAGTAGTATTCTTTGAACTGTACCGAAGCTCATATCAAGATCTTCGCATAACGCTCTAATCGTTGAACGTCGATCTTCATTGACGGCGTCTGAAACAAGTTTGACGTTGTGATCCGATCGTGCATCAACTGGCCTTCCAGGTCTCTCTTTGTCCTCAAGTGACTCATCTCCGTCATTGAATCGCTGGAACCATCTATACACTAACCTTCTGTTCACTTTAGTTTCGCCGTATGTTTCATTGATCATGCAGACCGTATCTAATGGCGACTTCCCGAGTTTATAGCAGAAGTGAATAATTGCCCGTTGTGGCGTTTTGTCGGATATTGACATCTTTGGCTTACGCACCACCCGACTTCAAACATAGGTTACGCACGCTAAATTTAAACCACATCAATAGAATTCCAGCACATGATAACTGACATTCATGACGTCACGTCATCATAACATCCTATGATTTCGCGCATTGTTACTCAGCAAATTTTTACTTTAATTTGAGATCGTAAGTCCACAACACGGCATATTTTTCACGCGCGGCGACCATGCATCACTACGGTTTTATGATAGTGTGTAGTGAAAATATGTGAAGGTCAAATTTAACGCTACTTGGTCAGTGAATAAAAAAGTCTTAGAGAACTAACATATAGAAATTTCGATACCATACCTTAAGAAATAAAAAAAATATGAAGGTAGTGACATTATTTCTGGATCAACCCTCGTATTAGATGACTGGTACCACAAAGTACTTCTTTTTGTGTATAGCTAGATTCATATTCCAAAGATCACTAGACACAGGTAAAGTTCTTAGAATTGGAAACATGCCATCATAACAGCAGCATATAAAAAAAGGGTCAAAGTAAAAACCTAGCAACTACAGACCAATATCACTCACTTGTATAGCCTCTAAACTAATGGAACACATCATTGTTCAAACATGATGGATTATTTAGACACACACAACATGCTTTGCCCCCAGCACATGGATTCAGGTCAAAACATAGCTGTGAGACACAGCTTATCGGCTTTACACAAGAAATAGCTGACAACCTTGATCATGGTCAACAAACTGATGTCATTGTCATGGACTTCAGTAAAACATTCTACAACCACAAACTCGTACACAAGCTTTCGACTACCACAAACTCGTACACAAGCTGAAAGACATGGGAATTCACCCACACATCACTTCATGGATAACAGACTTTCTCAAAAACATATCCCAACAGGTCTTAGTTGAAAACAAGGTCTCTGACAGGCTCCCTATGTTTTTTGGTGTCCCTCAGGGATAGGTTCTACGTCCTTATCTGTTTCTCGCATACATCGATGTCCTACCAGGAATTAAGTGTCAGGAGCGTCTGTTTGCGGACGAAACCATATTCTGCTTATCAATTAAATCACAAGTGTCAGCACAAAGCTTACAAAATGATTCGCAAAACCTCGAAATATGGGAAAAGGAATGGTCAAAGGAGTTCAACCCTGACATGTGTGAAGTACTCAGAATACACAGGAAAATTGAACCGGTCATCTTCCCTTACACCTTACAAAGCACGGTTCTGAATACCACAGAAAATGCAAAATACCTAGGAGTTACTATTAGTAGTAACCTGAGCTGGTCACCCAACATAAACAACATCACAAACAAAGCAAAAACAGTTTGAGATTCATCAGACGAAATGTCCAAACACACAACAAACAGATCAAAGAAGCAACATACAAAACATATGCACGGCCCCAGGTCGATTACTGTTCAACCATATGGCACCCATGGCAGAAATACCTCACTCACAGAAAAGAAATGGTCCAAAGGTCAGCTGCAAGGTATGCTCATAATGATTACCACTATACAAGCAGAGTAACAACAAATGATTACGGCATTAAAATGGTCAACACTACGCAATGGGGAAATCAAGCCAGCCTCGTCATGCTGTATAAATGAAAAAAAAAAATAAACAGGTGAATGTCGATCACCTCACAGACACAAGAAACAACAAAGTCCTCATTCCGCAGTCAAAAACACAACATCACATAAAACTTATTCTTCCCGCGGACTGTACGAATCTAGATCGAATTACCACTTTTATCAGTGGATTGAACAAATTTTATGGATTTTAAATATTCACAATAAATGCTTAAGTAAGATCTTTAGTTAAAATATTATTTACTTTGTTTTTATCTTTTACAATTGTAATGTTCCTGACACGCGCCTGCCTAGTATAGTCAGTACCGACTTTTGCAGTAATAAGTTTAAGTTTTGGGGGTTTCTTTCATTTGCAAATAAAAGAAGACGATACTTTCCTTTTTATAATTCGAACAGGTTACAAATATAACTTCTGTACGCCAGGGCCTTAATTGAGGCCCTGTGTACGCTAATGTTGAAGTATTCCAGATAGCATGAGAATAAACAAATATATTTTAAGTAAAAGAATTTTGAACAATACTTTATTTACAAAAAGATACATAAAACTGCGCATGTTTTCAAATTTTGCAAAGGCCAATCCAAAATAAGAATAACCAAATTTGAAGTAGGCGGGAAGCAAGTATAAATGCATAAGGCCATAGACTTACGCACCATCGTACGCACCCGCTTAAGAATTTTATCCGGGTACCGTTTACGTGAATAAAACACTATCCCAGGGACATCCTTATTCTGCGGCCCTGCGGCCCTATTTGCGGCCCTATTTGCGGCCTCATTTGCGGCTCTAGTTTTATCACCTTTTGTTCTGTAATTGTCATAGTACAGGCCTATTATAGTACAGTATTATAGTACAGGCCTATATATGTTACAACAAATAATAACGAGTGGATAATAATTTGTTACATATATTTCATGAAAATATAATATATAATGGATGAAATTAAAATATACAAAACATAATTCTAGTAGAATTTAATTAATAATTATATAAACTATCGAATAAAATACTTTATCATCATATAAATATTATTTATAAAGGATGAAAGTAAAATCTACACAACATAAGAAAACCTTTCGAATGTCGTTTTAAAGTGAACGTGTAATGTAAGTACAAAGCATAATACAACAGATTTACACGAATTTACTACAGAATAACTTGAAAATAGCCTATATCACGTAAATATTTTTAAAGGATGCAAGTACATTCTATGCAAGATAACAAAACTTTTCAAATAACGCTATGAAATTATCAAAAATAGAAGAAAAAACATACTTAAAATTATTTTTACAGTATTTTTTCCAGTTCAATTCTATCCCACAGACATATAAAAACGGGATCGACACGCATTAAATAGACGCTATAATCCGATGATTGCATTATCGGATATCGGAATGTATATGTTTATTGGGTTGACGCGTGACCGTAATTGACAATAAACAAGTTGTTGTTGTTTTTTTTCACATAGAAAGCATCAACATTCAACATACAATTCAATTCAATTCAATTCAATTTTTTATTTTGCCAATACGTTTACAATGTATGGCGGTAAATATTAACAAACATGAGAAAAGTATGACATAATTGATTAATCACATCAACATATTTACAATACATTCGAAAAGTTACAGATATATACTTCTTCGTTTAATCTTACATTTCTTACAAATTTTTAGATTTCTTGTATACTTGGCCAAGAATTGTAATATTTTGGCAGATATTCCATTCTTATTGTTCTATAATATGGACATACAATCAAAATATGGTATTCGTTTTCAACCATATTCATGTTGCATTTAGTGAATTTTCTATTATTTCTATCAATATTACGATGTCGGCCTTCTTCTTTCAACCAGTCACGAGCAGAGCATCTAAATCTACATAGTGCATTTCTGTAATTTACATTGTTGATACAATTAAGATATTTCTCTACGTAAATTCGTTTTTAAAGAAGCATTGCAATATGTATCTAATTTTGAAATACTATGTATATCATTAACAACATGTATTACAACATGTACATATTTACTTATACGATACATTACAATACAATATAAAAAAATCAAATTTGTTCAAACTTTTTTACAATTAAGGAATAATAACAAATATTTGCCTATCACTATGATAAATCAGATACACTACATTAAATGCAGATACGTTCATTGATTTGACTCCCAGTAGTAAAAATTTAGATTTTAGATGCGTAAATAATAATTTCATCAATTATATATATCTAATATTTACATGAAATGTATGTAATATGTTATTACCCAATCGCTATTATTTGTTTTTACATATACTATGACAATTACAGAACAAAAGGTGATATAACTAGAGCCGCAAATAGGGCCGCAAAGAGGGCCGCAAATAGGGCCGCAGGGCCGCAGAATAAGGATGCCCCTATCCCAGGACCAGTTTGTAGTTGTACAAAATGTGTTTGAATAAAATGTAAAACTACTTTTAATTTTTATTTATTGTTTTTAAGGTTTAGACAAATTATGTTTTCTAATATATTTAAAAAGGTTTTTAGAATATTGACATATTCGTGGAACAGAAAAGAAAATTAATCTCACACAGTCGATGCTGATCCCTTCCCGCGGGTGAAAACCAAAATTATTTTTTATTTTGGAAAATTAACGTCTATGACAGTCGTAAAAAGGGAAATTGTTCTGTAAATCACAATGACCAACGTGTTTTTTTAAACTGAACTCTGTATTTGGTAGATATTTAAAGGGCGGAAGATTTCTAGTGACCAGTCTTTAGTCTTGTTAATCTCCACCTTCGACGTTTTTCTTTTTGCAAGTTTTGCAGTTTTAGATCTACTTATTTTTGTTTGTTTGTTTTTTTACAAACTTGGATGTATGGCACCAGTGACTGTCAATTTCGTAATTTTAACGTATTTTTTCATCAGTAACAAATGCAAGGGTTTGGTTCAAGTTCTGTATTACTTGTTAGACAAATTGAAAATGAAAGTAGAACTCTTGAAAAGGCGTGTCTTCGTTAAGCAAGGAAAATTGACCTGATAGGATGATGGGACATTAATCTGTAGCTGTACCATTTGAGCCTGGTGCTTGCAGTGGTTCTACACAATGCTGCCATTAGGCACTCGAACCTCTCTTTCTACATGTGCTCCTGCCTTTCAGCTCTGACACCAGCAAAGCAAACCTTGGTCCTATTTTAGTAGGACCTAGGGTAAACTAAGAGAAAAACACAGGAGCTTGAAATTGTATTTTAGTCATTCAAGCGTCGAAACTGTTAATCTAGCTTCTTTTTCTGTACATAAAAACACAAGGAATGAAACGCCACCTGCTCCGCCCACTAAGAATTTTGGGTCGCATCAGCTAAAATGCGAAAAGGTGCAGATAACTATCAGTCCTGTCAATCAGCAGACACAAAAACTAACCAAAACAAACCGCTAATTGTTGTCATTAAGCTACACACTAGTAGAAAACCGCTGCTTTCCATGCATTTCCAACAAAATTTGCTTGTTGCCGAAGCCTTGCACGACGTCATAGAGCGGACTGTAATCTCCAAAATATTTCTTGATCAAAAGCAGTTTTGAACTGGAAAACTTTTCTGTACTTTACTTTTATGCATCCTCCAAAAAAATTGTGAAGTACATTTTACAGTTTTTCATTATAAAAGCATCTATTTAGTTTGATTTTGCATTTATTCTTTCTATCTATTGAATCCAGAAATAGATTTTCCTGGGAAACCGCCACAATTTTTGGGATTCCGTGATGTCCCGCAATGGCTTCGGCGACAAACTGATTTTATTCGAAAATGCATGAAAACCAGCTGTTTTCTTCTTCTGAGCAGCGTACTGAAAAAATTAAGCAATATGCTTTAGTTAGTTTTAGTGTCTGCTGAGTGACCGGACTGATAGATATCTGCACCTGAGTGCAAGTTGCTGATGTGACCCGAGTTCTTATTGAGCGGAACAGGTGGCGTTTTATTCCTTGTGTTTATATATATAGAGTAGAAGCCACAAATACATTTTGAATCTTGAAGAACTAAAAACTCAATTTCAAGCTCCTGTGGAGAAAAAAAAGTGCACCCGATGTGAGATTTGAACGCACTGATTCCAGGATATTAGTTTGTAGCTTTACCAACTGAGCTAAGTGGTTGCTAGTGGAGTTCTACCAAATGTTGCCGTTACTGTTCATACCATATATTCACTGAATACAATATATAAATACTTTATATGTATTTCAACAGGGTCATGACATTTTAATGCGTAACTGTACTAACTGAGAAGCAAGAAGAGTTAAGATGTCCACCATTGAGAAGATGAGCATTCTGGGAATCCGAAGTTTCGGCCCTGAGGAAAATGATAAACAAGTGATCACATTTTACAAACCTCTGACACTTATTTTGGGACCAAACGGAACTGGCAAAACTGTAAGTTTGTGACAGGTTGTACTGAATTGACACGTCTGAAGTTATAGAAGGTTTTCATTACTTCTTTTTAAATAATAATTGATTAATTTTCAAAGTTAACAGAAGTGTATATAGTTTTTATTCATGGTTATATGATATATCTTATAGAAGTAACAGTATCGCCTCGTAGGTTACTTTACAATGAAGATTTATATTATTGATTGGAACATATTTCCTATTGTGTGCTATGCTGCATTTTACTCTGTTGTTACTTCAGTCTTAATTATTGTTTTCATTTCCAGACAATTATTGAATGTTTGAAGTACATGACAACAGGAGTTATGCCCCCTGGATGTACTAAAGGTGGAGCTTTTATTCATGACCCTAAGGTAGGTTTCAAATTGTCATCTAATTTTTGAGGGTAGAAACCTGAATTCTTCTTACTACTGAGCGATGTACAGCAAATCCATCAAATAACTTCTCCCCTGTTTGAATTTAGTCAGACCACTGTGTAGTGTGTTGGCATAAATTAGCAGCAGAATTATGAAGAGAGCCAGTCACTCGAGACTTTATCATATTATGAATATAAGGCTCCCCAAAAACTATATATGTTTCAGTGGACATTGTTGAAAAAAAATTAAGGTTGGTAGGTAAGGTTTTTTTTTTTTTTTTTAAAGAGCCAGCATATGGTGTGACTTCTGATTTTATTATGTACTCTTTGGCTTTTAATCATCCTCTACAATGTGCAGATCTGCTGGTAGACATTTTTATAAGTTAATAAAGACATCTACTTTCATATTATCAGGTCGCCCATGAGAGGGAGGTCAAAGGTCAAGTTCGATTACAGTTCCGTGATATATCACATAAGTCAGTTATCGTACAGAGGTCACTAACAGCTACACAGAAGGTAAAATCAGTAAAAGTTACATAAATGAGCACAGTGTTCTTTATACACTTGGAGAAGAGAGTAAGCTTTGACTGTAAGATAAAGTTTAATATATCAGTATAAAGCTTAGTCCCAGTTGGAATCAAACTCAAGACTGCAGTCTGGCATGAAAAACCAAAACTCTAGACCATTCAGCTATAGCAAAGATTCCATGACAAGGAGATGATTTCCTGATACAGCTATTGTACACTCATTTATAACATGGGTCATTAAAATATATTAGTAGTTTAGTATAATAATAGATACAGAAATTCTAATAGTCTTTATAATCTCACTTCATCAAATGTACTTGTCACAAGTCTGTTGCAGGTAACATCATAATGGGATGAATCTTGAAATAATCTGTATATTAATCCAAATGGGAATTGGCATTGCAAACGATTTCTTCAGACTTCATCCTATTGAAAATTGTTTACTTTAGGCCAAGAAGGTGGAAATGAAGACACTGGATGGTGTTATAACAAGGTTAAATGCTGAAGGCGAAAAACAGAGCATTAACTCGAAATGTGCTGATCTTGACAGAGAGGTTCTGTTTTTTATGAACTGGTTTCTAAATTATGATGATTTAATATAGAGTGGTCCTTTTGCATATTACTTTTTTTAAGGTAGAATTGTCCAGTCATAATTTGCCTTTCAATAAAAAAAATATTTTAAATTATAAGGCATTAAAATATGTCCCATTCTTTCAGCTTTGTTTAAAAAGAAAGAGTGGTGTGTTTAAAAACAACTAAGCAGGACATGGAAATTTATTTATATATCCGTTGTGATGATTGTTATAGAATAAACTTTTTAACAAACAGTGTTTCAGTTTACTGTTTGCTCTATTTCTTATTTAGATGATAACTTCTCTTGGTGTGTCGAAGCCAGTTTTGGAAAACGTGATATTTTGTCATCAGGAAGAGGCTAATTGGTAAGTCCATTGTATCTTCAGCCCCTGCTGTCTTGTAACAAGATGTTTCTATCCTGTTTAACAGTTTATAGACCATCTACAGAATTAGAAGTTCTTCTTCGCTCAATGGCCTTTTCAGTTCAAATAAGGTTTCCATTGACAACTTCCATCCATATTGACAGAAAAATCAAGGTCGTTTGAGCTTTATAAAATCATTACAATCTCAGATTCTGTATCTTTAAGAGCAAGTTTTGATGATGCTGGCAGGTGACTAGCAAGGTTTAAATAACTTGAAATTGTCCATTCTTTTGTAGGCCTCTCACTGAAGGGAAGCAATTGAAAGAAAAGTTTGATGCGATATTTGCATCCACCAGATATGTGAAAGCTCTTGATAGTATCAAGAAGACAAAGAAAGAACAGGTAAAAAAAATGCTTTGAAGACTTTTTTCTTATCAGGCCTTATCAGTCTTGATCTGGTCGATTTTGTTGGTCTGGTCTATCTGTTGGCCTGGTCTGTCAATTGGTCTGGACTACTGTCGGATTGGTCTGTCTGTATGTCTGGTCTGTTCTTCGGTCTGGTCTATCGGAATATCTAGTCTATCTGTATGTCGGGTCTCTCTGTAGGTCTGATCTATCTGTTGGTTGAATTTGGCCTTTTTTTTAAACAGTTGGACCTATATCACATAACTGTAAATAATCCTATTTACACAGACATGAATGAAATCTAAACAGGAATGTAATATCACGGCTTTTGATAGTTTTATCTGTGAGCAGAAGATCATACATACAAGTTTTAATATTTAAAGGTGCTCATGGAAGAGTGCTCTGTATGTATATAGTTTGTAATTTTTGTGTATATTTTTCTAGGATGAGAAGTTAAAATATACAGAAATGAAGTACAGTTCCTGAAACAACATAAAGACAAAGCCCACCAGGTAAATCTTTCGAGAAAAAAATTCCATATGATGAAATACCAGTAGATTTGATCTACTGGCAGCAGAGTTTCACATGTATGCTTCAAATCCCATTAAAAACAAACAAAAAAGAATGTCTGTATAATATCCTGTTATGTAATGTTTGTAGTTATATATTTTAAATGTTTTGAAGGCACTGTATAAATACTTTCTAATTACTTTCTAAACTCTGTTTCAGTTGATATTCCTACTTATTTGAGAACATCACATATTTGATTTTTAGCTAGTCTGTTTTCAAGAAAAAGTCGAGCCATTGTGATCGCTGTGTCGTCGTCGTGGTGCAAAAACTATAATGTAGTCCATTACTAAAACACTTTAAAAGTTATCAATATGAAACGTGCAATACATGCTTATCATGACAAGAGGCAGTTGTAATACAAGGAGCATTATTCTGAAAGCTATATTTTTGGACTTATGTCCCTTTATAACTTAGAATTTTTGTCAAAATTGCGTAAAACAGACGAGCCTTGGCAACGCACAATGGAGCTCTTGTTATGATTTCAGTTGGAGTGTGATCTAGCAGAGCAAGAAGCAAAACTAGAAGCTTCAAAGGAATCTGTAAACAAAGTGAACAATCAACTGAAACCTATTGAGGTATGTTACACGCTAAAATGTGAACCAGGGCTCTGGAAAGCAAAAATCTGTTGATTTTGACCGGATTTCAGGTTTATTGACTGAATTTTATGTCCAAAACTCCTTAAAAATTGATCCAGATATATGAAAAAAAAAATCAATTTTAAGTATAACTTCCTTCACACCTATCATAAACTCATGTAATTGCCGCTGTGACCAGTGGACTGAGGCAGTTATAACAAATTAACTGATTAACTCTTAAACATGCGACACTTGATTGCAGTTAATCAGTCGATTACTTTAAGCAGTGTTGGAAAATTATAATGTTGTGAATTTTGCACTACTTTCTTTTTTAAGTTGCACTTCGAACTAAACATTTTTTTGTGACTTGAACAAACCAACTGAGGAAAGCAGCAGAATTCAAATTTATTTGTCAGCGACTATAAATTGTATTTTTCAGTGAGCCTTTTAAGCATATATTAGGCATACTTACGTTAAACATTGAGATTTTGAAAATTTCTGGAGCCCTGGTGTGGACAGTCCGTAAAACCTGTCAAGAGCATAACTTGCAGTTGAGTGTAACCAGTCAGTTAAAACATTTTGAACAAGATTAAGAATTAAATTGAAATGGATTTGCCAGTTAGATATCACCTGTAATGATAAAGTATGAATGAGAACCAAAAAAAAGATCCTGGAAGTGGCAACCAATTTAAGTGAAATGAAATGGTAAAGGCAAGTTAATCTTGTTTAATACAGAATTATTTTATTATGGATTATATTAATCTGCCTTGAAGACCGCTTCTTGTATTCAAACCAGTGCACAAGCCAAAAATGTTGAGTGCAGAAAGCCTCTTAAGACTCGCAGTATTTTAACTTGCATCAGTATTTTGTCATTTTTATGCTTCCGGAGGGAGGCATATAGTTTTTGAACTGTCTGTCCGTCAGTCAGTCTGAAAACTTTAATATTGGCCATAACTTCCTTATTAGATAGTGGATTTACTTCATACTTGGACACAACACCTCATTGGACAAGACCTTCCAACTGACCTATACGTATTTGACCTTGACCCCTGAATGACCTTCACCTTGAAGATCCAGTTGTCCAAAACTCTAACATTGGCCATAACTTCCTTATTAGTAAGTGGATTTACTTCATAATTGGACACAACACCCATTTGGATAAGACCTTCCCATTGACCCATATTTATTTGACCTTGACTCCTGAATATCCAGTTGTCAAAAAGCTAACACTTGGCCATAACTTCCATATTAGTAAGTGGATATACTTCATACTTGACCCTTGAATGACTGGTCCTCAGCTCAAAAGGTCAAAGCACCACTTTCGGGGGGAGTTGCCATCGTACAGTGACAGTTCCTATTATAAAGCCATTTTTTCACCTTTGTTTAGGAGAATATGATGCGAATAGATGAGCAGTCAGCTGAAATATTTGGTATCCAGAATAAAATCAGTAAGTTTATTAAATGTTATTACATCTCAGTAATTGAGGGCCTATGCTTAAGCTCAGCTACAAGTCTCACTGTTGGCTTTAGGAAGTTGGCAGTTTTTACTAAACATAAGGCTCTTGTTCTGGCATGACCCAAGTTCAGTATTTGAATACACTGAAGTTTTGCCAGAAAGATCAGAGAAAAAGTGTTTTTAATAATGAATGAGTCTACATAGCAGACCACATTTTTTCTAGATTTTAAAGTTTAATGCTTTCTAATTCCTGATTTACACTTGATTTTTAAATAATGTTATTAGTCTTAAGAGCAGAATTTACTTTGTAAGTTTTTATTGTCACGAGTAGGTATTAAAACTAAAGTAAAAGCAGCATTTGTAATGTTAACTTGAAAACTACTTACATGCATGTCCTTGAGACATCTGCCATTTTGAACTGCAGATTTACTCTAAACATTCTGACCAGTGAACATGGCTGATTAATTTTGCTTTATTCAGACAGGTCTTTACTTGGAATCATTCCCATAGTTTGACTGTTAATGAAGTTTGGTTTTATTGTGAGAGACATCTGTAGGTCAGGTTCTCTTTTATACATTATCAGATGGAATGTATTGACAGAATTCTGACATCTTTTGGAAATCTGGTACTGACTAGCTCAAATTTAACGGTAATTATAGTTGTTCCTGCTGTGTTACAAATTTTAGATCTTGATAAAATATTTAGAATACATGAAGACTTATTCTTGGTTGTTTAACTGTTATATTTTATAAATTACAGCTCAGATGGGCAGCGAAAAAAAACAAATAGAAAAACATGCAGAGGAGCTCCAAGAACAGATAGAAAATGAATTTCAAGGTAATATATAGAGGATTTTAAATAAATGACAGGTCATATAATACAGAATTTATTGCACAAGTTATTTGAAAGCAATAAAAACAAGGCTCGGCCGAGTTTATAATGTATTCTGATAATAAGTGTAATAAATGACCATGGATATGATGTTCTATTTATATCACAGAAGTTTTGTAAGTGAATGGTGACAGAAATGAAAGAAATTTTGTCCATATACATGCAAACATCATAAGCATATTGTTAATGATGTTGATGCGTAAGTGTTATTGCATTAGTGTTATATCAAAAATATAACATGGCTTTATTACACACCCACATTGTTGTCTATGATACAAACTAATTAATTGATTTAGATTACCATGGTGGTGCTTAGAAACTAGAACTTAGTAGAAAACACACCATTTTCATCAGAAATACAGCTCATTTTAAAATGTTTTTTCTGAAAATTGTAAAAATTGGTGTCAATTTTATAGAAATTTTAGTAGCCGTCAGCTATTTCAGCTTCTGGAAAATTACCAGTCTAAAAGGATATTTTGGTTTTTGCGGTTGATGTACAGAATACAGATGTAAATATTTAGGCAAGATTCAAGAATAATAAAAGGTAGAATGAATCTTATTAGTGTTGTCACTGTCTTGATAAATTAAAAAAAAATACTGTTTTTCGCCATCAGTTTGTAAGTAAACTGTAATAAGGGAGAGCACTCTTGTCTAAAATATGAAGAATGACATATTGCTTTAAAGGATCTGATGAAGAATTGAAGAGGATGTTGTCAGACTTTGAAGACAAACTAAGAGAGAGGAAGAACACCTTAGAAGAGGTAGCTTATGTATTCACTTTCTGATTTAGTTCACTTATTGATAAATAAAAGTGTCTTTGATGTGTTAGAGGTTCAGATCTGGTAATCAAGCCAGAGGATTAAGGACTTTGGACAGTAACAACACTTCTGCAGATGACCCAATCTGAACATCAAGCACATGATTCTTTATTTTTCTTGTGCATTATTTGTTCCTTCAATTTTCAGTCATTACATGTTGTTATACTGTGCACTCTTAATGTCATCAAAGTTTGACAAATGACATAGCATACATTGGTGTGTAGGAGTGGTACATGTATGTCTTTCACTGGTAAAAATGACATACATGTTTAGGCTACATTACTTTGTACTCAAGGGCCTTTAACACCTTGTTCATTCTTAGTCAGGGGGTCTTAAAACTCTTCTGATTATTCTCTCATTTCAAAAGAGGGTTTAAACTGATAGGCCTGCCAGCATGTAATACAAAACTCACATGATCAAATATCTTTTGTGGAATTTATGGACTCTTCCTTATCATGTGCCTAGCTGATGCAGTTGTTGCTTGGGATTGATTGGGGTGTCTACATTCAGTGTCAAGGTCACTGCTATAAAAATAAAATGATTCCAGTCTATAACTTCATTTTGAAATTTTGTAATACTATGAAACCCCGTGTGTAAATAACTTTTACAGTTTTTGCTTGGAAATGTGCTTGGGGTGTCTTTGATGATGGTCAAGGTCATTTTTATTAAAAATACAAAAAAAATAATTTCTGATCTTTGACTTTACTTTGAAAAGTTGCAATGCAATGGTATTTGGTGTGTTGCTTGTTTGCAGTTGTCAGCTGAGAAGGTGTTTTGGGATCAAGGTCAAGGTCCCTGTACTAAAAGTAAGAAAACAGATTCTAATCAACAACTTTGCATGGGAATGTTGTATTGCAATGAAACTTGATGTTTTAGTAGCTTACAGCAATTATCAGGAATGCATTTGGAAGTTTTTGCTTTTTGTTCCTGTGACAAGGAAGAATATGGGGGTATATATCAATTTCAGTGGTAGCTCTAGTTTTTAGCCTTCTATCTGCTTTGTTTTAATTTTCTAACTTTTGTTAGTTATTTTCTGTCTCAGTTTGAAGATAAACAGACCAGTTTGACAAGACAGTCTGAGAAGTTAGACAAAGAAAAATCTGGCATACTAGTTGAGGTTGGTCGTCTTGAACAGGAAGCAGAGGTAATATAGACTTAAAATAAATATTTTTTCCTTTTTTTGAGTTCACATTCCCTAAGTCGTACTGACAGTTTAGTAGTAAATTCCTGTAAGATTTGTATGGCCAGTTTTGGATTGCATTACTTTGTGTGGAAACTTTTTTTTTTGAAATTGTCCATCGTTGAGATACTGACACTGTTCATCTACTTTGTATATAACTTGTGTTTGCAGTGTAAGGCAGTGACTCAGTGGTCAGGTCATAGATATACATTTAAATTGTATAGTCCATTCATGAAAATGACTGTTTCCATAAAACATGCAAGCTTCTATTGCTTGCCTTTACATGTAAATGTATCTTAATGTTTTTTATTTATTTCAGTGGCAGGAAGAAAGTATAAGAAAGAGAGATGAGTTGATAAAAAAATTTGCTGCAGAGTACAGTTTTGAAGGTAATCTAACATGTGTTTGCTCACAGCTTCACTTTGCTATCACTGCTAAGATTATAAGGCAGTAGAAAGTAGACCTTTAATATTAAATCTGATTAACATCTAAGAAGCAATGGTCAAGGGTGATTCTCCTGTGTAGAACACCAGACTCTGGTGATCTGGAGGTTATGGGCTTGAATCCAACCAGGGGTGACAGCCTCCAGTGACTTTCTGCCTTTCTGCATTCTGCACTTTTGTTGTGAATAATAGTTGGAGCCAAAGTAGCAAACATCAAGAGAGGTAAATATTCAAGTTGCCAGAACTTGTTTCCCAGCTCATGTAAGATAGATAAATTAAATCTTTACTAAACCACTGAGAAATTCATTGAAAAACAAAGAGTAGTAATTGATATACCATTTTATTCATTTTGCACCCAGTAAGACCATGGTGGAATATTCTTTCATTTGGTTAAGTATACACATAATTTCTTTACAGGTTTGACAGGGGCACTAACTGATGAAAACTATACACTGTTCTTGAAGTGTATGAATACTAAATTAGAGTCAATGGTAGAAGAGATGAAACAACAGAAGGTTTGCAAAAGTGTTGTTTTTCTGTTTTTAGATCACCTGAGCAAGTGCTCAGGGTGTCAGGGTGAGCTTCTGTGATCACTCTCTGTCCATCTGTCTGTCCATCTGGCATCTGTTCAAATCTTCTTTTGGAAAACTGCTGGGCTGAATTTGCTGAAACGTCACAGGAATGTTCCTCAGATGGTTCTCATTCATATTTATTCAAAGAACTCCATTCCAGGCAGAACTCTGGTTGCCATGGCAACAAATAGGAAAAACTCTAAAAATCTTCTTGTAAGAAACCACAAGTCTAGAGCTTAGATATTTTGTATGCAGCATTTTCAAGATGACCTCTACCAAGTTTCTTCAAATCATGAACCCAGGGTTTATATAGGCCCTGCCCAGGGGGTCACTTGATTTTACATATACTTATGTAAAAATCTTCTTGCCAGAAACCACAAAGCTTAGCATTTAAATATGTGTTGTATAGAATTGTCTAGTGGATCTCTGCCAAGTTTCTTCAAATCATGACCCAAGGGTCAATATTGCCCCTATCCAGGGGTCACTTGATTTTACATGGACATTATATAGGGGAATCTTAAAAAATGTTCTTGTCCAAAACCACAGGGCATACAGCTTAGATATTGGTATATAGGTTCGTCTAGTGGACCTCTACCAAGATTGCTCAAACTATACTCATGCAGACTAAATTGGCCTGGCTCCAGGGTCACTAGGTTTCACAAAGACATGTAAAGGAAACACTTTTAAATAATCTTGGTCTGGAGTTTTAATATTTTGTTTGTAGCATTGTTTAGTCGAAGTCTACCTAGATTGTTCAAATTATGCCAAGGGGTCAAAGTTGGCCCCACCCCAGGGTCACCTGGTTTTATATAGACATATATAGGAAAACTTTTAAAAATCTTCTACTCTAAAAGCACTTGACACAGAGTTTTGTAATTTGGTGTGAGGCATCCTCTTGTGGACCTCTACCAAGATTGTTAATATTATGTCCAAGGGGTCAATTTATTTTTATATATTTTTTTAACAGAAACCGTAAGGGTGAGACTTTTGAAATTTGATGCGTATCATTATTAAGTAGACCCTCTACCAAGTTTGTTCAAATTATGTACCTGGGGTTACTTTTGGTCCTGACATAGGGTCACATTTTTTACATAGAAATATAGAGAAAAATCTTTAAAATTCTTCTTCTCTGAAGCCATAAGACCCAGAGTTCTGAAATTTTGCATGAAACCTTGTTTTATGTAGTATTATATAGTGGATAAATTATGTCCATTAGGTGATAATTGGCCTTGCCTCAGGTTTCTCTTTGTATAAAATATAAGTTCTTTGAAAATCTTCGCTTCAGAACCTTTCATTTTGTTTCTGATGTTTCCTCAACAGCTGACCCATGGCTATAGTACTTAGGTGAGCAACCCAGGGCCATCATGGCCCCCTTGTCTATAAGTTATAATTACTTGCATTACAATTAATAAAAATGGCTTTTTTTACCCTGTTTCTAAGTCTGATTGTCACTTGAATTTTAAAGGGTAAATTGCTTTGATCTGAAATGTGTTAGCCTTTATGTACTACTAATTGTTAGGTTATAGTGTTTCGATAGCGTCTCATTTTCCTTGGAACAGATTGAGTTTGAAGAGAAGGAGAGAGCCATACAGCAGAAGGTGGATGAATTGAGAGACACCAAAACTAAACTGGAACAGAACGAGAAAATAAAAAGAGGAATGATGGTAAATATAACTGTCACAAGAGCAACTATGTAGTCAATTATTGTGATAGATAATTGTAGTCAGCATCATTCGGTTGTCAGTGTTTCAAGCTATTGATACACATATAAATTATAAATTCAAGGGATAATACTGATAACATTTTAACTCCTTAAATTGAAATAATGAAGGTGATAGAACCTTTAAGCTTTAACCCCTTAGAGTGGTTTGATCAAATTAATTGATGGGCAAGTCTATTTTAATGATCACTTGGAACTTTGCACATAGTGATTACATTGTACTTCAATCAATCTGTCCATGTATACATTGTGTTCATTCTGTATCTCTGCCAGAATTATAGGATTGACACAAAATTAAATGTTTGTCACACTAAGGCAATATATTGCAAACAAGACCTAAGTTTTTAGATATACTGCCAACCATTATGTTTGTAATTCTGTGTAACATCAAAGGGTTTTAAAATAACTTGGCACAGATGTTTATCATACAGCTGCAATTGTTGTACAATTGTCTGTACTACCAAATATCCTAGAGTACTGTCTTCCTACTTGTTTATATTAGTGTTTGCTCTTTAGCTGGTATCTGACTGGATTTTTAAATGACTTTGGTCAGTGTGTTGCAGACTGACCATCTTTATATCTGTCTGTTTGTCTGTACCAACAAATAATATAGAATATTATATTTAGAATAATAACCCATCTGTATGTTTGTCACTGGTTTGGCACTTTAGTCAGCAATTAAGATGGATGTGTAGATGGAGTTGCTTTGCTTACTACAAACAAGGCAGACCCATCACTCCCATGGTTTTCACAGGTTTGTCATCATTTTACTTCAATAATGCTTCAAGCTGGACAGCTGTTTTAGGAATTTTAAAGATAAGGGTTAGTTAACTTTGTATGAAATTTCTGCAGGGAGACAACTCAGAGAAGATGAAGGAAATAAACAAGAAATTGAGTGCTATAGAAGCATCAGGTGGACGGCTGGACCAAATCAAGAGAGAACTGAAAAGACATGTAAGTTTTTTACGGTCTTTGAATACATCTTTTGACGGTCTTTGAATACATCCTTTGACGGTCTTTGAATACATCCTTTGATGGTCTTTGAATACATCCTTTGACGGTCTTTGAATACATCTTCCTTTGCACTGATGCTTTAATGGCCCAAGAAATAATGAAACAATTTTAACACAGCAGTTGTAATAGGGTCCAATGGCGTATTATAAATTAACGTATTAGTCCCTGAGGGTCGAGTGGGTACGGGGAGAGTCCAAATCAACAGTAGACAAGTTACGGTTTCATACTTCTATTATCGTGTAGCAAGTTACTCTGAAACAAGTATAACAAATACTCAATACATGGTAAGACAAGGTTAAAACAATACATTATCATGGTCAGCATTAATAAATGATCACATACAATATATAATAAATATGTTATCTAGTGGCCAACATCTAGTTACACAGAAATACTAATTACGCAGTAGTACTTCAACATGATTACTACATAAATTATATACTTTTGGTTATCACTTAAGTTTTAACATAAAATCATAACATGACACATTACACAGAACTTACCATCTATGGGATGAGTACTGTTCATACAAAGGTCAACACACCACTCTCCTCCAAGTTTGCACACCAGTGACTGTTAGCTGTAAGGTTAAATATTAATGGTGAATAACAGAAAGAAATGTGATTTAGTGACACCAGTCAAGTCTTAGTGTATTCTGAAACTCATCTAGATTATAGGATCCTAGATTATAGGACTTACAATACTTAATTTAGTAGAATTTAAGATAAAAGAATTACAATAATGCAATCCTTCAATTTACAAGGTAGTGCTTACAGACAGTCAGGATGAATACATACCAAGCTAAACATCATTCTTGACCACCAAACAAAACCAAACAAAACACATCTTCTCCACAAAGAACAAAGACTAGCACTGGCTACTCAGTGCTTTCTTACACAACACCTGATATACAAATACCTGTAAATCATTCACCCATGAGCCAACCAGGTAATACCTTAGAACACTGACCAGATAACCAATCAATTCAAAGTTAAGATAAAATCAGAATAAGATAAGACAGATTATCTCCCTTTGTAAACATGAAATTGCAACAATACTGGAGAAGTTGTCTCCCTTAGACTATATCTAAAATTAGACCCTGTTACACAGTTATCATGTGAGAATGTAAGTTTGGGAAAACTAGTCTTCCTTTGGGTTTATTTATTCAGACTGCTGAATAATGAACTGTTACTGTTAAGGTACTAGGTTTGTGTTGTGATACATACTTGTCCATTTGCAACATTGACTTGAGAAAAGTTTTGCACTTTTAGAATTAATTTCCAAAAATATGTTTTTGTAAAATGCTACTCTTCAAATTGGAAATAGACAAAAAAGTTTACGTATTTTATAGCCTGTTAGTCATCTTTTTAGATGTTTCAGTTTTTGTGTCACCCTTTCGAAGAAATGGGGATACATAGGGATCGCTTTGTCTGTCATGAAAACTTAACTTTGGCTGTAACTTTGCTGTTTCTTAACATTTCTTAATCATACTTTCAAATTATATTGCTTACGATAACAGGGTCATGATTATACCAAAATCTTTAGGTCAGGGTCACATTTGACAGAGTTATGCCCCTTTTTGTACTTGGATTTTGTCACGAAAACTAAACATTGGCTATAACCATGCTATTTCTTAATATTTCTTCATCAGACTTTCCAATTGTAATGCTTACAGTTGTGTCGCTTAAGACATAGGGATCCCTTTGTTTGTCTGTCTGTCAGTCCGTCTGTCACGATAACTTAACGTTTGCTATAACTTTGCCATTTCTTAACATTTCTCCATTAAACTTTTAAATATATATTAGTTATGACAACAGGGTCGTGATGATGCAAAAAAAATTTAGGTCAAGATCACATTTATTGGAGTTATGCCCCTTTTTGTACTTGGACTAGCATGCTGTCTTTTCCAGCAGGCTCTTGTTTACCTTTTTAGTTATTCTGACAAAGTATCCAAGGGCAACACAAGTGGTCAACTGAACACCCATCTAGTTATAACATCACATACTTAAGTGAACTTTTTTGCAGTTTTATGCCTTTGGAAGAAAGTTGAAATAAAACAATATGGACATATGATTTCATTACTTTTTAAATGTTCAGAAACTGTTTTGCTGTCTGTCTGTTGGCATCATTCTCAGGCATATTGTTTTATTAATGTGTTAAGAACTGTATGCCTGTTTCCTGGGCTCTTTTCACTATTTTGTTGAGTGATTCAAAAAGATGAATAAGAATTCCTTCCTGCCATTTCTTGACTCAGATGATACAATATGTAAGAAATTTATTCAGTTTGATATACTGGTATATATTTCAGGAGCATGATCTTCAGACACAGGAGTCATCCCTTAACACTGATGAACTCAAACAGGAGATTACTGACCTGTCAAAAGAGAAATCTTCAATGGAGGCTAAAATTAGTGAACTGAAGTAAGATTTACACTTTGAAATGAAATGAAAATACACACAATCTCAGACATTATTTTTTACCTTGTAAATCCCCATGTTACAATACTCAAAGGATAGGAAGCAATTTTTTGCACCAATGGAAACATCTCATGAGACATCCATTACAACCATTTGGGAGAGATTTCACTTCAGTATTGTCTAGGCTATGTGCAGAATACCAAAAAAACATTGCACCATGGCAGCCTGTGTATTGCTGTAGGGTTAAAAGATAGGATTAGAGATACTGTCATTGAACTATTAACTTGATTTTTATACAGTTATTTAACACTTAGTTATGAAAGTCATACATAAGAAACAGTAAGTTTTTTTTTCAGTTCGGAGATGAACAGGCTACATCTACAATCAAGTGCTCAGGCTGAGTTAGATATGCTGAAGAAAGATAAGGCAGCCAAAGAAGAACAAGTCAGAAGGCTGTAAGTTGTTTGTGCATCTGAAAGATACAAGAATCAAAATGAACCTGAAAATTTGAAAATATTCAATTTGTACTGATGTAAATCCCTAGAAAAACAATTAGTTCACTTTAATATATTCATGGAGGAAAAAGTTTACTTCCACTTTGTAAAATTGAATAAAATTGTTTATGACGGTCAGTCATATACAAGATTTATGATTATACTGAAAGGTATTTTTTTATTTATATATCTGTAAAAGAGAAATGTCTTTGTGCAGAAATCATATAAATAAGAACTAACAATCACTGTGGTTTCGGCATTTATCTTCACTGTGATTATCTTGATCATTTTGAACACTAGTGTAACTTAAATTTCCTTTTTTATTCCCTTTAAAATCTGTTTCCATTTACCATGTACATGTACATGTATCACTTGGTTCACTCTTTCAGGAAAGCAAAGCATGAGGACACATTGAAATACCTTCTGGCCCATGAACCAAGTAGAAACAGCCGGGATGAACTAGAGGACTATATTAGGTAAACAAAATCCATTTAATTACTAACCCATGACAGAAAGGTTGTTTGTGGTCCTTTTAAATATAACACATTACCTTTCTGCACTGGGGTGTCCATTTGTTCAGTATTATTGTACCCTTGCAAACAAAGTTTGATGAGGTATACTGGAATCACCAAGTCAGTCAGTTGTTCTGTCTGTCACATTTGATATGTAAACAGGGTTTCCACTGGCCAATTTTATTTTTCCGCCAATGGGGAGGGTTCCGGGAGGGAGCTCCCGGCCGTCGAAAATTTTTCAATTTCTCATTTTTAAAGACTGAATTTACAACATATCTAGAGCTTCAACTCTTATGAATATTTTATGGCATTAAAGCATTTTAAAATGATAAATCTAATATTTTTCTGACCTTAATTTTCTAAAATCTACATACATCATATCAACAAATTACAATTGATTTATCATTATCAGGGCTCACACTGGCTTAAAAAATAATAGCCAATATTCTAAATTAAAAAAAAATGATAGCCAAAAGTTCAGATATATTGATACCTCCACTGTTTTCTTAGATCTACATAAAACCATGGCTTTAATTAGCGTATAGAAATTAAACTTGCAGACATTCACAGAATGCAGCCCTTTTTTCTGAATCACTTACTGAAAAATGGCATCATCACCAATGTACTTATATTTTTTTGTCTTTGTACTAAAATTTGATTTGATTTTTAAACAGAACATTGCTTCTTTTCGTTTTAAATAATTATAAAATGCAGACATATACATAATTTTGGTTGTTCTATATTAAATTGTGTGGGAGTAAATACTTTTTAATTATTTTAACATTGCTTTCCACTGGCGATGTAATCAAGCAGCCTAAAACAAATTTCAAAATTTGCAATTTCGGCGAGTAATTCTCCCAACATGTGACCGTCGACAATAAGGTCAAATTGACATGTAATCGCGCTGGCAGTAACACTTTTCACAACTTTCATCTGGATTTATCAATCAGCAATCAAATAGGGCATTTTTTTAAATATATATCGGAAAAATAATTTTTTATGCTTTTTTTTCGCCACTTCCAAATATTTTTTCGCCATTTGTGAAATTGGCGAATTGCAGTGGAAACCCTGTGTAAAGTTTGTGTTGTGAATTAGTCTTTCAGTTTTCAGTGGAGAAAAGTCAAACCTGGTACATGTTTTTTTTTTTAACGAAGGGTAGATTCATTCCAGAGTTATCTCCCATTGAACTTAGACTTTCTTAGATGGGGCCCTCATACATGTATATGTGCGTTGTGTCAGAAAATATTCTTTCCATTTTTAATGCACAGGAGATAAAACTAGGATCATATTATCCCCAAGAAGTTTAGATGTGCAAGAAGTACTTTACGCATGCATCCCTCGAGGCATTCCCTAGTTATTTATCTCCCATTGAAGAGTCAGACTTAGCACATGTTTCTGTTATGTTGTGTAGATGTGCAAGACATAAATTCTTTGTGTTACTGTGAAACCATTTTGGAGTTATCCTTGATTGAACCCTCACTTGGTTCAGTGGAGATTTGCAGTCATATACGTTGTGTCAGAAACTACTCTTTCAGTTTTCAGTGCACTGGAATAAAACTAGGAACATACTATCACCAAGAAGTGTAGATCTGCAGGGAATACTTTTCATGTGCATCATCCAAAGTTATTTCCCATTCAAGTTTAACTTTAACACGTATTTGTTTACACTAAGAACAAAAATTTACTATACTGCTGCAGGTTGGTAGTGGTATCTGTCACTTTTAGGTTATTCTGTAAGGCTTAATTCATCAGGTGCTAACTTGGTCTGTACTTTGAAAAACCTTATGGCTTATGTCCCATTTAAAAAACTTTTTTTCCCCTTATTTCTGTCTCCAAACACTTGTATGGTTAGCCTAAAAACAGATCATGCCTTACACAGATTTTTTTTTTTATTAAACAAGCCTAACCCAATCTAAAAGCTTTGATACTGTTAGTGAACCAGTCTGCCCAAATCTTGAATCACTGCTGCAAGATGATTGTTTTCATTTTAAACTGGAATGAACTAGTTCTTCTTACATTTTTTATGCCTCCAAAGGGAGACATATAGTTTTTGAACTGTCTGTCCGTCTGTCAGTCTGTCCGAAAACTTTTACATTGGCCATAACTTCCTTATTAGTAAGTGCATTTACTTCATACTTGGACACAACACCCATTTGGACAAGACCTACCAACTGACCTATATTTATTTGACCTTGACCCCTGAATGATCTTCACCTGGAAGATCAAATTGTCCAAAAACTTTAAACTTTAAAAACTTCCTTATTAGTAAGTGGATTTATTTCATACTTGTACACAACACCACTTTGGACAAAGCCTTCCCACTGACCTATATTTATTTGACCTTGACTTCTGAATGACATTCGCCTTGAAGAACCAATTGTCCAAAAACTTAAACATTGACATAACATCTTTATTAGGTAGTGGATTTATTTCATACTTAGACACAACACCCCTTTGGACAAGACATTCCTACTGACCAATATCTATCTGACCTTGACCCTCGAATGATCTTTACCTTGAAGATCCAATTGTCCAAAAACTTTAACATTGCCAATAATCTCCTTATTAGAAAGTCAATTTACTTCATACTTGGACACAACACCCCTTTGGACAAGACCTTTGCATTGACCTATATTTATTTGACCTTGACCCTTGAATGACTGGTCTTCATCTCAAAGTCAAAGCACCACTTCGGGGGCATTGTCATCTTACAGTGACAGTTCTTGTTATGAATGATGTTGCTCCAATGTATAAAATACATTAGAATATAAACTCTTCTTGCAGTAAACAGAATGAAGATGTGAAACAATGTTCCACACAGATGAATCAAACTAAAAACACCTTGTCTAAAATGGAGACAGAGAGAAAAATGGTCATGTAAGTTTTATAGTTCCTGCTTAGTGTATAGGATGTTTGGTTCATGGGATGAGGATAAGTATATGGGATAGGGATAAGTATTTGGAATAGGGATGGATAAGGAGACACTGTCATTAGAGAGGTTATTGGTAATTTATACAAGTATTTTGTACCATCTTTTGAGTACAGAAAACTGTTGGATTATTCATATATGAAAGGCTAGAAAACAACAGGGACATTTCCTGATATTCTGTCATAGTGGTTACCGAAAAGTTCGAATATAATACGCACTTTTTTTCAAGAATTTTCAGTATCCACAAAGGGGTGCGTATTATACACGAGGGTGGGCCGTCAGACAATTTTTTTCCAGCTTGAAAACCCGTAAAATATTGGCCAAAAGTCAATAATTTCTGTCCAAATGATCATGTTTTCTTTTTTGGTACACCTTATTTTGGAGAGCGTTATTAAGAGGAGAAAACCAATGTCATCAGTAATGATAGTACGGTATCGTAAAAGCTGTTGTAACGCTGTTTTTTTTTCTTTCTTCTTTCTTTTTTTTGTTTTGTTTTTTGTTTTTCTCTAAATGTATAACTGCTAAAGATTCAGTCATATAACCAGTGCTTACCGGTATTATGCCCGTCAATATTCGCACTCACACAATTATCGACCAATTAATTTGATAAAGGAGTCGTCCGTATATTGTTAAACAAACATAATAATTAGTGTCGTTTGATGTCGCCATAATTACGAGATGTTTGTTAACACATCCAAAAGGTATTGAGAAGGTGTTGACACTTTGAGATAATGCCATGTTTATTCGATATTTCCGAAAGAAAAGTTTCTAGCGCTAATTGTTGTTAATGAAATAAATAGTTAAATGTGACCGTAGCTATATTCACGCTATGTAATTGTTACGCGCACCGACAATGGCCGCTTCCTGAACAAAAAACATGGACAAATGGTAACTCTATTTCCAGACGAAATTTGTGTGCGTATTATATTCCAATGCAAGCTTTTTTCCCAGATATTGAGGCCAGACCAGGGATGCATTTTATACACGCAAGCGTACAATATTCGAGCGTTTACGGTATTTAAAAAGGTGTACAATAATCCTTTCAGACTTCATACTTCAGTAATTTAACCCACTCATTACAACTTTTCTCTTATCCCCAGCTGATGGTTTAGGTGAGGGATATTGTTTTGGCAATGTCTGTCCCTCAGACTGCCTGTATAAAACGCATCAGAAATTGTATTATACCCATACTTCACTTTGTGGAGAGGGCTTTAAAGAAATCACACAAGTAATCACATAATTTAATGTCACTTCTTGTTCCCATTTGGATTCACAAGCTACCCTCCTTACTGGAGGTTCAAATCATGTTGTTGCGGTTGTATTACTTCTGCTGTCATGCTTTATTCTGTGAAGTACATATACACATCCCCTTCCGCTATGTAACATTCAGCAGGTTGATATCGGTTTCTCAGATTACCTTGTAATTTCTCTTTTTTCAGGGAACAACTCAAGAAAAAGGAGACAGAATTTAAAGGTTGTCTTGATTGGTTTTACCCTGAGATTTTTGTAGTGTTCTTGCTTAAAATGGAAACTGGTCAAATTGTTTAAAATAATGACATTCAGTCTAATATTTCATCTGGTCTAGGCTCAGTTTTTTTATACGGATGTTACGTATATATTCGTATATCACATTCCATGGAAGATCATCTAACATGGCACACATTTATGTCCAACATGGCACACATTTATATCTGACATGGCACACATTTATAAAAGTTTGTGTTAACGTGTATCCTATCCTTCCTCACACAGGTTTGGAAGAGAGAGTGTATAATGTGTGTGGAAGCCAGAACTTTGATGAGGGACTCTCAGTGATACAAGAAAAAATGGAGAAAGCTAGAGAGTAAGTTTATTGTCTTTTACTGAAAAGATGCAGTCATTCTTATTAAAGAATTTACATCTTTAAAGGGGCTGTGCTCCAGATGACAAAAAAAGGAAAGTTTTCTTGTATTATAAATTTCTTGATATATTTATAATTAATGCTTAAAAAATAACCTACTGACAAAAAATAAGTCAAATAATTACATTATAAATTGATTTTTTTCCCTTTCAAAGTGCTATACCGTAACGCGACGGTATAACTATACCATATAAGATTTAAAGTAAACATCTGTAATATCACATGCAGCGATGGTGGTGACAGTAAAAGCATTGGAAATATTTTGTTAACATGAGGGTCCAGAGTTCAAATCGGGCTGGAGCGAAAATATTTTTTTTATTCTATTTTGACTTTTATAATCAGTTTTGAAGTAAAATATTATGTTGTTATAATCTCACGGCATCTACATATATAATTTATGAAAAAAAAATTTATGTCAAATCTGGAGTACAGCCTCTTTAATGTAACAGGTGGTCAAAAAATACTGGCTTGACAGAGGCGGGACCTTGCTCTTACAGGGTGAACACTATCAAATGAGCTACAAAGCCACACAGTACCGTTCAATTTATCACTAGTATACCTGTACCTGGCTACGTGGATAATGAAAAAAAAATTTAATGTTTTAATGCTATGAATTTGTCTTCATAATTTTTGCAGTGTGTTTGTGAGTATTAACTTATTGCAAGAAATATAGGAAGGCACCCCCCACCTCCAAAATGGCTTTTACCAGAAAGTGCTTGTAAATTCTGATTGCCATAATTATTTCTGTGCTAGCCTGTACTTGAAACAATAAACTATCACAAGTTGAGTGAATGACTACATTATTATATCACCTTTCCCTGTTTCAGAAATATTTGCAAGAAATGTTCCTTTGTATATGGTTAATTTTGAATGTAGAAGTACATGAATTTAAATTGTAAATTTTTCAGTCAACGTGGTTCTCTGCTTAGTGCTCAGCATTTCTTTAAGAAGTATGCCAAAGATTTAGAGAAAGATGACCCATGCTGTCCACTGTGTCACAGGGGCTTTGAGGCAGATAGGGAAGTTAGAGAACTCATACAGGAGGTATGTGTTTCTTTAATTATGAAATTCAGTCCCTTTTCAGATGAATTCAGTACTTAATGGATGTTGTAAAAATCTTAAATCTTTTTCTGTTTTACTTAAGAAAATATTTGTCACAAGTCAGAAGCAAAAACTAAGGATAATTAGTAAAATTTATTGGTGAAATGCCTGTATGCCATTTTGTCAAATTAACTTGGATGACGATTGCACCAACCTTGTTACATCCTTTTTTCCATCTATCTTGCATGCTTGAACATGCTTTTTGAAGAACATTTGCATTTACAGCAAGAGGGGTAAAATCGAAAAGTGCTACTGAAATCAGAAAGCAGTCAGAACCATCACACTGTGATACCTCAAGTTCTACTTTGCATCTTTTGTTACTATATTGACAACTTTGTATCTTTTGTTACTATATTGACAGCTCAATGACAAGTTACGTATGGTTCCAAGCAAATTGAGGACTGCTGATAAAGAAATTGATGAGTGTCAAGAAAAATATGATGCCCTTATGCAACTTAAACCTCTGCGTGAACAAGTATGTACCTAGTATTTCATTTACAGTTGAAATGCAATTCTTCAAATTTGCCACAAAATTTCTTGGCATAATCACATTTTTCTTGTTACATATCTAGCATACTGAAGGGACCAAGAAATGTTTTCATAGTGTGCTGTTATCTTGTTTTATTGCAAATTGTTTGATTGCAGTTTGACTGTACGTGTACTTGCTTGAATACAAGTGACATTGTCTCTTTTAAGCAATGACATTGTCAAGATTTGTGATTGTGTCGAGATTTACAGGTTTATACACCTGTGAATTAAAGATTGAATTATGCAAAATGGACAAGATGCAGGTTACAAAGTGCTCAGGGTGAGCTTTTCTGATCAGTCTTTGTCCGTTGTCCGTCCGTCGTCAACTTTTCATTCAAATGACATCTCCTCTGAAACCAAAGGGCCAAATTAAATGAAACTTGCCTGGGATGTTCCTTGCATGAAGCTCTACCAATATTATTCAAATGGTTCTGGTCCATTGCATTTCTGGTTCACTGGAGCTAAAATTAGATTTTAAAAGTTAGATCTTTAAAAATCTTCTTCTCTGAAACCTCAAGGCCTGGAGCTTAGATATTTGGTATGATGCATCATCTAATGGACCTCTACCAAGTTTGTTCAAATTATGACCGTGAGTTATATAGGGTTATATAGGAAAAACTTTAAAAAATCTTCTTGTCAGAAACCGCAAGGCCTAGAGTTTAGATATTTGGTGTGCAGCATTGTCCAGTGGACCTCTACCAAGTTTTTTCATATCATGGCTCCTGGACCAAAAATGGCCCCGCCCCAGGGGTCACATGTTTTACATAGAGTTATATAGGAAAAACTTTTAAAAAATCTTCTTGTCAGAAACCGCAAGGCCTAGAGATTAGATATTTGGTGTGTAGCATTGTCCAGTGAACCTCTACTAAGTTTGTTCAAATCATAGCCGATTGGTCAAAAAAGGCCCTGCCCCGGGGGGTCACTTGTTCCCTGTGCCTTACAATGGTAGCATGACAATGTTATTGACCAGTCACAAAAAAATAGTACTATTAGTTAAGCCTTTACTGTACTTTGTCAATCTTGACGATCCCGGTTCAATCCCAGTCAGGGCCGGCAAAATTTCTCAGTGGTAATTGATCTCAGACAATGCATCTATAGGTCATTTGCCCCTCACCTTTGAAGCTAGTGAGAAAGTAGTCAGTCACTTGTGGAGGAATTTGTTAGTAAACTGGTTGGATACCCAGGAACACTGGTTAGGTGGACTGACTGCCGAGATATGACCTTAGCTGTTAAACTGGCATTAACCCCCAATTAAACCGTAAACTTAAACTTAATAGGGGGCATTATTTTTGCCTTGCAACCAGTCAGATCATGGTCAGCCTGTATGACAGTGCAGTCTATTCATAGCCTACATTGTTCTGTGTTAGGTTCAGAAGTTTTCATTGAATACCTCTATAGGTGATAAGTAGTATCATCCACATTAATAAGGGACAAGTCCATTTTGGACATTTAGTGGGGTAAAGGTTATATAAGTAAAAGTGAATGTCTTGTATTTAAGATGGAGATCCTAGAAGGCACAGAGTTACCACAGATGAAGTCATCACTGAAGAAAACACAGGATGAGATACATAGACTGAAAGAACAGCTCTCTGAGGTAAGGAACAGCTCTCTGAGGTAAGGAACAGCTCTCTGAGGTAAGGAACAGCTCTCTGAGGTAAGGAACAGCTCTCTGAGGTAAGAAACAGCTCTCTGAGGTAAGGAACAGCTCTCTGAGGTAAGAAACAGCTCTCTTAGGTAAGGAACAGCTCTCTGAGGTAAGGAACAGCTCTCTGAGGTAAGGAACAGCTCTCTGAGGTAAGGAACAGCTCTCTGAGGTAAGAACTCAGCTGTTTTATTATTATTATCATTGTATTCTGAAAACAGAGCAATATGTCCAACATGCTATTAAAATTTGATGTTTTTTAATACTTTTAGACCTTAGAGATCCATTTATTAATAAACATGTAATAATAATGATACTTTTGTAAACTAAAAGTTGCATGTAAATAAATATATGTAGAATCCTTTGATATGGATATGAAATGCTTATATATATAATTACAGTCCCCATTTGTGTATACGTTGGATAGTTATGAATATACTTAAGAATCATGAATAATTGTAAGGTGTGGATTGTGGATAGTTCCCCAACCCTCACACACCTATGACGGGGAGAATAAAAGTATAAAAAAAAATAAAATAAAAAAAAAAAAAAAGAACTCAGCTGTGTGTGTGTATTTCATGCCCTGTGGTAGGGGTTTGTCAATGTAAAGCTAGGATATTGTAAGTTTTAATTCTTTTTTGACCTTAAACTCCAGAAAACATTTATTGAAATTGAATAGATAAATTTGAAAAGGACAAGTCTTCAGGTGAAGTCTTTCAAGAATAATGCAAGAATAAGATTTTAAAGGAGAAAGTAATAAATGGAATTAATCTGTATATTATGTCTGGTCACAGTGTCTATTTGGTTTAAGGTGGCTGACTTCTAATCACTTAACTGCCTACCAACTGAAGGTCATGAATTTAGGTTGGTTACAGATTATGACCACTCGTGTCTTAATGCTGGTAGTTTTGGGGTTTTTTTTACCAAGATTAGCATCTAGTACAGCGTTTTTATAAGAATGATGGTTAACTTAACTCCCCACCAAATATGACTGACTTTCAAAGGGAGCTAACCTCAACTATACCTAAACCTGTATCTGTTGACCAGCCCCCTGGTGCAGTAGTCATTGACCAAAGAATCCTTAACAAACAAAATGTATTGAAAATAGTAGCTGGAACTTGCATGTATTATACAGGTAGAAGAAGAATTGAAAGTGAAAGAAGACGATGAGGCAATGGCTAAACAGATACATTCTGACATCGTCATGATAGACCGTTACTTTGGTGATGTATCTGAGCTGGACAAGAAAATAGCTGTACAGTCTGCTAAACTTTCAGGCGGGGGTATGTTTCATTTGTACAACCATTGCATTGTTGCCTTGAAATTGGAACAAAGTTACCCTCTTTTGGGTTCAGAAATTTTCTTTTTTGCTACAGAAATGAGTAATTAATCTTTGGTCAGTTTAACCATTGAGTTTTCTTTTGTTTTTCTTTAATTCAGAAAGATGCTTATTTTTCAGGACAAGAGGATAATACATGCTTGAACATTTTCAACTTTTAAACTAACAAGTTTTTTGTTTATAGTCATATTCTTTCTGTCTTTTATGTGCATATTTTAGCGTAGGATAATATTCATGGATTTTTTTTTTCAGATTCAGGAAGAACGTTACAGATGGTTATAGATGAAAAGGAAGATCTCCAAGTAAAAGTGTAAGTGTAGATAGGTGGCAGATTTTTAGTTCAAATATTATTCACCTAAAAACACACGGACAATCAAAATGTGATAAAATAGACTGGGATACACTGAAATTACGGTATCCTCTGAAAACATTCTTTGCTCTCCATTGTTTGCTCTGCATGGAACAGAAATGCAATAATTGAAAAATTGGTTTTTGCGAAATAATTGACAGGACATTCCCTGATTCATTTTGAAGAAGCGTTTAATTAATACCTGATGTACTTCATATATACATTTATTATATACTTATAAGTGAAATATTGATGAAATAAAATGCGTATTTTCATTTCCCGTATTTTCACTGTAAAAATTTATTTTTCACTGCAGTGAAACATATTTTCCGTATTTTCACTGGTGTCTTGCCGGACTACTTTCTTCTAAATTCAATCAATACTTAAAATTAAAGGGGAATTCTTTCGAATCGTCAGGTCAAAAAAGAGAGAATGTATATAATAAACAGAAAATTCAAGTTTCTTCTATAAATACGGGATTTTTTTTCATCTGGTGGTATGAAAATTATCATATTTCACTCGTGGCTGTTGCCACTCGTGAAATATTTATTTTCATACCACTCAATGAAAATATATCCCGTTTTTATAGAAAAAACTTGAATATCCTCTATGTATTTACAGTTAGATGATAACTTCTTGTTAAAAATGTGAATAGGACTGGTGGAATTATCAGATTTGTTAAAGCTATGGTGTTACATTGTAAGAGAGAAAAAAATGATGTGATACACATTTAGTTAACAAATCATGGGAGAAGTTATCTCCTTTTTACATTGGTTGATTATCAAGAGAGACTGACAACATTTTTCATTAAAAAAAATCATTGTTCAAATACATTTGATAGGATATTGATGTAAGTAACCCCTAGTTATACATTTATCTGTACTAATAACAGGTGACTGTATTAAACTAATTTCTTGTCTTGCCTTGACAAAAAAACATGATTGAAAATACATTCCTACTTTGTCAGGGATTCAGCGACAAGAAGTCTAGACCATAAGCGACAGAAGTTAGCGGACCACTCAGAGCAGGTTCAGATACTGAGGGCCACCATTAACAGTCTGAAGGAGGAAAAGTTTGGTATAGAGAGTGATCTACAACAGAGAATTAAGCTGGAAGAAGACAAGGAGAATCTGCTATCGGAAAATGCCACATATGAACAGGATGTAAAAGTGAGTACTTTATGTTACATTTATTACATGATTTTTGAGATATACACAATATTCATTATGTTTCACTTAAAATAATGACATTTATTTTTATCAGAATTAATTCTCATGTGTTTTCATATTGTTATTTACATTGTTGTCAACCATTTGGAATACTCCTATTTATATGCAAAAGCAGGTTCCCGACTTCATACAGTAATGTATTAAGTACACTAAGTATTGGAACCAGTCTCCATGATCTACTTCCTTTTTCCTGGAATTCCAGACAAGGCTCAACAACCATTTTTATAAGAAATTTAAATCCAAAAATATTTTAAGTTAAAGAATTTCTTTTTTGCATATTATTTCATCTTTGGCAAGTTAAATATGCCTAGAAGAGGTTTAAAGCGTAAGATGCCAGCTAATGAGGAGTTAAACCTTGACAAACATGAAGAGAATGGGGCAGGTAAGGAAAAAAGCACACCTTCAATTATAGATTTTGAGGAAATAATAAGAGCATCAAACATTGTACCTGACACAGGGTGTGGTGGTAGCCAAAGCAATAATAAAGATACCCAGCTCAATCAACTTAATTTGCACAAAACCTCACTGGACTTGCATTCAACAGGCACTTTGCAAACAGGTCAAGTTAACCCTTCTCAGCCCAATAGCAATGACCAAATATCAACCATTAGATTAGCCAATGATGACCTTGCTGCACATATCCCTTCATCCATCAAACAGCAAATAGGTAGAGGGGAGTACATAAATCTGGCATTGTTGTTGAAGGGTGCAGTTGACCTTGCAGAATTTTGCAGTGGCAGTTTTCTTAAAATTTCAGCAGACGGCAGAATAGAATCAAGTCAGCGTGAATGCAAAGACAAAATAAATTCCATTGAAAAGTGGACTGATGCATTCATCGTCTTTAGCTCTATTTATTTAATGTATCATCCAGGCAAAACACATGAGATGTTGCACTATATGTACAACATTCGTGAATGCGCCAAATATCAGGGCGGTGAAGCCTGGAAGGTGTATGATGAACAGTTTAGGCTGCGCCAGGCCTTGAACCCTTCTCCATGGTCCCAAATAAATAATGACTTATGGTGGAGGTGTATGCAGGTAAGACATCCGAATAATGGTACACAGAATAAACCTGCAACTCAATCTTTCATGTACTCCTGCAACGACTTTAATAGTGGTGTATGCAGGTGGCCAAACTGTAAATTTGCTCATGTATGTTCAAAATGCAGGGGTCCTCATGCATTGACTAACTGTAGCAATAGCAATTCTGGATTGCCTCCCTTTGCAACACAAAGTACAGCAAATGCACCGTTTAAGGCTAGGGATCGTCCTTTTCAACAGTCAAATATTTTTCGAGGTCGTGGTAGAGGATTCAGCAGGGGAAGAAGGCAGTAGTCTGAATATCGAGCCAGAAAACAAAAATTTAGACAGTTTAGCGAGTTCACCAATAAATGTTGCAATGCTTAAAAAATATGCTCTTAATTACGACCCCTCTGAATTGGCTTTCTTAGTGAATGGCTTCACATTTGGCTTCCCTCTACAATATTCTGGCCCAAAAGGAGGCAGAGATTCGAAAAATCTGCGCTCTGCTATGGCTCACCAGACCATTTTGGCAGAAAAAATTAACACAGAGATAGAGGCAGGCAGGGTTGCAGGTCCTTTTAAAGAAAAGCCATTTGAGAACTTAACTGTTTCTCCCCTCGGGCTTGTTCCGAAAAAATGTGTTGACCCTAGTGTTCCCGAAGCCAAACGGTTTCGAATGATTCATCATTTATCTTATCCTGAGGGTGGCTCAATTAATGACTTCATCGACCCCAAATTGGCTTCTGTACAATATACAAGTTTCGATGAGGCAGTTTCGATGATACAAAAATTAGGCAGAAACTGTCAGCTTTTCAAAATGGATCTAAAAAACGCTTTTAGACTTATTCCAGTCAGAAAAGAGGATTTTGCACTCCTTGGTTTCAAATTTAATGAAAAATATTATTTTGATAAAGCATTGCCCTTTGGTGCTGCAATCAGTTGCAGCACATTTGAAAAATTTGCAAGATTACTGGAATTCTGTATAAAGGAAAAAATGGAATCAGGCAATTTAATTCATTACCTTGATGACTTTCTTGGGGGTGATAAAAGTAAAATATCCTGTGCACAGTCCATGAGCATCTTTCAGACAATAATGTCTGCTATTAATGTTCCTATAGCAGATGAAAAAACTGTTGGGCCAACAGAGGTGCTGGTTTTTCTTGGTCTTGAGCTTGATTCAATCAACATGACTGTTAAAATACCTTTAGAAAAAATTCTAACTACTCTTGAGAAAATACAACAAATGTTAGCAAAGCAAAAAACAACATTAAAAGAAATGCAATCACTTATAGGTACTCTGAATTTCTGTTGTCGGGCAATCCCAATGGGGAGGCCTTTTTGCAGGCGCCTGATTAACGCAACCTGTGGCTTAACCAAACCATACCATCACACACGAGTTAATAATGGCATTCGAAAAGATTTACAAATGTGGCAATGTTTCTTCCAAAATCACAATGGTATATCTGTTTTCCATGATAGATTTTGGGTCTCAAGTGAGGATTTAGAACTTTTCACCGATAGTGCAGGTGGGGCTCACCTTGGCTTTGGGATCTACTTCAAAGGGCATTGGTGCAACGCAAAGTGGCCCAAGAAGTGGCACATCATGGGAATTACAAAAGATATTACTGTTTTAGAACTATTCCCTATTGTTGTTACTTTGTTTATTTGGGCAGAAGATTTCAAAAACAAAAAGATCAAATTTCACTGTGACAATAGGGCAGTAGTAGACATTATAAACAAATTGTCATCAAAATCTGAGTTAGTCATGTGCCTAATTAGAGTTCTGACTTTAAAATGCCTCAAGCTTAATGTTGTATTGAAGGCTTGTCATGTACAAGGCAAACAAAACTCTATATGCGATGCACTATCTCGTTTTCAGTTGGACCGCTTTCACCAGTTAGCGCCAAATGCAGACCCAGCACCAAGAAAAGTCCCAGACCATCTCTGGACAGTCTTCAGTACAGAGCTGGAAGACTTCTTCAGGCTGGAATAGCATCAAATACCCAGTTGGCATACACAACTGGTTTGAATGCTTTTGAAAAATTCCGAGTCAGTTACTCTTTGGCTAAAAACTGGCCAGCCACACAAGAACAAATAGTGCTATTCATAGCCTACTGTTTTGAAGTTGGCCTGTCTCCTAAGACCATTACAACATACCTTGCAGGAGTTAATTACTTTCATAAACTGCATGGTTGGATTGCAGTTGATAATTGCTTTGTGGCAAAGAAAATGCTAGAAGGCTGCCACAGGTCACGGAAAGCTAAAGACTTAAGAGCTCCTATATCCTGCAGGGTTTTAATGGCAATCTCCACTGTCATCCCAGAAACATGTTACAGTGAATATGAATCCACACTTTTTAGATCCCTGTTTACAACTGCATATTTCGGCCTTTTCAGAGTGAGCGAATTGGTCGCTGCCTCTAATACATTAATAAGCACTGCCTTGACATCTGAGAATATATGTATTGACCAAAACTCCCTTGTTATCACCCTGCAGAAGTACAAAACAAATCAAAGAGGTGATGAAGTCACCATTAAGCTTCCCCCTGAGACTAATCAATCAATATGCCCTGTACATGCTGTAAAAGAATTCATTCAAATGCGTCCAAAGCACAGTTCCATATTTTTCTGTCATGCTAATGGTACCCCAGTTACAAGACAACAGTTCTCTGCAGTTTTAGCAAAATGTTTAGGGAAAACTTCATATGCCTCCGGCCATTATAAGTCACACAGTTTCCGCATTGGTAGAGCTTCAGATTTAGCAGCACAGGGACTGCCTATGTCACAAATAATGAAGTTAGGCAGATGGCAATCTATGTCATACAAGCTATATATCCGCAAATAGTTACCAGTTTTTAAACAATGAGTGTAGTCAGTTATATGCCATAACACAATTATATACAGTCAAGGCTCGTTAACTTGAAATCAAGGAACCAATAAAACACCTCGACTTAGCCGAAGTTCGACATAATCATTTTCGAATTAACCAAGGTCAAAGTAGGTAGATAGGATTGGGACAAAAGATGTCGGATTTAAGCGAAAATTCCACTTAAGCAAGTTTGAGTTATCGAGTTTGAACTGTAGATATCAGCCTATGATGATTAAAAATTTTATCATATATAAATTTAATCCACATGTTAATTAATATTTTACTATAGAAATCTGGATCCTTGGTGATTCAATTCCATATTGGGCTGGCCAGGAGGCAATGAAAACAGGGAAGCCTAACATCAAAATTAACCATTCCATCTCGTGGAAATGTGTCAGGGGGCTAGGGTGGAAAGGCCTACGCCACAGCATAGAAGCTGATGTGTTGTTGGAGGAACCACCAAAATTAATCATCTTGAATCTAGGTGGGAATGATCTGACCACTCTGTCCATTTGGCAACTCCATAATGTTATGAGCAGGGAGGTAGGGTACCTCAGAGCAGCATTCCCAAATATTATATTCATATGGGTTGATATTTTGCAACGCCAAGTTTGGCGTGGGGGTCTATGCCATCAGGCTATTGAAGCAAAAAGCGTCCGTATAAATCGGCTGGGTAGGAAATTAGTTAAGAAGACTGGGCCATATAAGTTTTTGTCAGTTGATATTAAGTCCGGGGAAGGTTTCTTCAGGGATGATGGGGTTCACCTAAACCAAGTCGGCCTTGAGTTTTATCTGGACTCTTTGCGTGATGTAATATTAGAGTGTATTTAAAACTTTAAATGCAGAATTTTTTGGGGGAACTTTTTTCAGGATTTTATCCTGTTCAAGTTCTGTGGCGGAAAAAATTCTTCCAGGGGAGAGTTGGTCAAGCATGACTTAAGTCGTCTTTGCTTCAGGTCTAAACCGTATATATATATACACTGTATTGTTGTTTTATCAGTTTCGGGTTAATGGTTGTGGCCAACCTTGACATGATGGTGTTGCTACGGCTTCATACCCAGCATTGAAAGGGCAACCACGATCAGTGGGCAAAAATTTTATATTATCATGTCCGACTACCTTGTGTCTAGCCTTGCGCATCAAGTTGGACTAGGTTATTACTCGGTGGATTGGTAATACCTAGCTTTGCAGTTTGCACTTACAGCAATGATTGCATTGCTTTGCATGTTGCATATATAGCCTTGCTTTGCGTGTTTGCAGCCATGATCGCGTGGCTTTGCTTTGTCATGTTATTCTGCACTATAGTAGTAGTAGCCAGTCTTGTCTTGCCTTGACAAAAAAACATGATTGAAAATACATTCCTACTTTGTCAGGGATTCAGCGACAAGAAGTCTAGACCATAAGCGACAGAAGTTAGCGGACCACTCAGAGCAGGTTCAGATACTGAGGGCCACCATTAACAGTCTGAAGGAGGAAAAGTTTGGTATAGAGAGTGATCTACAACAGAGAATTAAGCTGGAAGAAGACAAGGAGAATCTGCTATCAGAAAATGCCACATATGAACAGGAAGTAAAAGTGAGTACTTTATGTTACATTTATTACATGATTTTTGAGATATACACAATATTCATTATGTTTCACTTAAAATAATGACATTTATTTTTATCAGAATTAATTCTCATGTGTTTTCATATTGTTATTTACATTGTTGTCAACCATTTGGAATACTCCTATTTATATGCAAAAGCAGGTTCCCGACTTCATACAGTAATGTATTAAGTACACTAAGTATTGGAACCAGTCTCCATGATCTACTTCCTTTTTCCTGGAATTCCAGACAAGGCTCAACAACCATTTTTATAAGAAATTTAAATCCAAAAATATTTTAAGTTAAAGAATTTCTTTTTTGCATATTATTTCATCTTTGGCAAGTGAAGAAGACAAGGAGAATCTGCTATCGGAAAATGCCACATATGAACAGGAAGTAAAAGTGAGTACTTTATGTTACATTTATTACATGATTTTTGAGATATACACAATATTCATTATGTTTCACTTAAAATAATGACATTTATTTTTATCAGAATTAATTCTCATGTGTTTTCATATTGTTATTTACATTGTTGTCAACCATTTGGAATACTCCTATTTATATGCAAAAGCAGGTTCCCGACTTCATACAGTAATGTATTAAGTACACTAAGTATTGGAACCAGTCTCCATGATCTACTTCCTTTTTCCTGGAATTCCAGACAAGGCTCAACAACCATTTTTATAAGAAATTTAAATCCAAAAATATTTTAAGTTAAAGAATTTCTTTTTTGCATATTATTTCATCTTTGGCAAGTTAAATATGCCTAGAAGAGGTTTAAAGCGTAAGATGCCAGCTAATGAGGAGTTAAACCTTGACAAACATGAAGAGAATGGGGCAGGTAAGGAAAAAAGCACACCTTCAATTATAGATTTTGAGGAAATAATAAGAGCATCAAACATTGTACCTGACACAGGGTGTGGTGGTAGCCAAAGCAATAATAAAGATACCCAGCTCAATCAACTTAATTTGCACAAAACCTCACTGGACTTGCATTCAACAGGCACTTTGCAAACAGGTCAAGTTAACCCTTCTCAGCCCAATAGCAATGACCAAATATCAACCATTAGATTAGCCAATGATGACCTTGCTGCACATATCCCTTCATCCATCAAACAGCAAATAGGTAGAGGGGAGTACATAAATCTGGCATTGTTGTTGAAGGGTGCAGTTGACCTTGCAGAATTTTGCAGTGGCAGTTTTCTTAAAATTTCAGCAGATGGCAGAATAGAATCAAGTCAGCGTGAATGCAAAGACAAAATAAATTCCATTGAAAAGTGGACTGATGCATTCATTGTCTTTAGCTCTATTTATTTAATGTATCATCCAGGCAAAACACATGAGATGTTGCACTATATGTACAACATTTGTGAATGCGCCAAATATCAGGGCGGTGAAGCCTGGAAGGTGTATGATGAACAGTTTAGGCTGCGCCAGGCCTTGAACCCTTCTCCATGGTCCCAAATAAATAATGACTTATGGTGGAGGTGTATGCAGGTAAGACATCCGAATAATGGTACACAGAATAAACCTGCAACTCAATCTTTCATGTACTCCTGCAACGACTTTAATAGTGGTGTATGCAGGTGGCCAAACTGTAAATTTGCTCATGTATGTTCAAAATGCAGGGGTCCTCATGCATTGACTAACTGTAGCAATAGCAATTCTGGATTGCCTCCCTTTGCAACACAAAGTACAGCAAATGCACCGTTTAAGGCTAGGGATCGTCCTTTTCAACAGTCAAATATTTTTCGAGGTCGTGGTAGAGGATTCAGCAGGGGAAGAAGGCAGTAGTCTGAATATCGAGCCAGAAAACAAAAATTTAGACAGTTTAGCGAGTTCACCAATAAATGTTGCAATGCTTAAAAAATATGCTCTTAATTACGACCCCTCTGAATTGGCTTTCTTAGTGAATGGCTTCACATTTGGCTTCCCTCTACAATATTCTGGCCCAAGAGGAGGCAGAGATTCGAAAAATCTGCGCTCTGCTATGGCTCACCAGACCATTTTGGCAGAAAAAATTAACACAGAGATAGAGGCAGGCAGGGTTGCAGGTCCTTTTAAAGAAAAGCCATTTGAGAACTTAACTGTTTCTCCCCTCGGGCTTGTTCCGAAAAAATGTGTTGACCCTACTGTTCCCGAAGCCAAACGGTTTCGAATGATTCATCATTTATCTTATCCTGAGGGTGGCTCAATTAATGACTTCATCGACCCCAAATTGGCTTCTGTACAATATACAAGTTTCGATGAGGCAGTTTCGATGATACAAAAATTAGGCAGAAACTGTCAGCTTTTCAAAATGGATCTAAAAAACGCTTTTAGACTTATTCCAGTCAGAAAAGAGGATTTTGCACTCCTTGGTTTCAAATTTAATGAAAAATATTATTTTGATAAAGCATTGCCCTTTGGTGCTGCAATCAGTTGCAGCACATTTGAAAAATTTGCAAGATTACTGGAATTCTGTATAAAGGAAAAAATGGAATCAGGCAATTTAATTCATTACCTTGATGACTTTCTTGGGGGTGATAAAAGTAAAATATCCTGTGCACAGTCCATGAGCATCTTTCAGACAATAATGTCTGCTATTAATGTTCCTATAGCAGATGAAAAAACTGTTGGGCCAACAGAGGTGCTGGTTTTTCTTGGTCTTGAGCTTGATTCAATCAACATGACTGTTAAAATACCTTTAGAAAAAATTCTAACTACTCTTGAGAAAATACAACAAATGTTAGCAAAGCAAAAAACAACATTAAAAGAAATGCAATCACTTATAGGTACTCTGAATTTCTGTTGTCGGGCAATCCCAATGGGGAGGCCTTTTTGCAGGCGCCTGATTAACGCAACCTGTGGCTTAACCAAACCATACCATCACACACGAGTTAATAATGGCATTCGAAAAGATTTACAAATGTGGCAATGTTTCTTCCAAAATCACAATGGTATATCTGTTTTCCATGATAGATTTTGGGTCTCAAGTGAGGATTTAGAACTTTTCACCGATAGTGCAGGTGGGGCTCACCTTGGCTTTGGGATCTACTTCAAAGGGCATTGGTGCAACGCAAAGTGGCCCAAGAAGTGGCACATCATGGGAATTACAAAAGATATTACTGTTTTAGAACTATTCCCTATTGTTGTTACTTTGTTTATTTGGGCAGAAGATTTCAAAAACAAAAAGATCAAATTTCACTGTGACAATAGGGCAGTAGTAGACATTATAAACAAATTGTCATCAAAATCTGAGTTAGTCATGTGCCTAATTAGAGTTCTGACTTTAAAATGCCTCAAGCTTAATGTTGTATTGAAGGCTTGTCATGTACAAGGCAAACAAAACTCTATATGCGATGCACTATCTCGTTTTCAGTTGGACCGCTTTCACCAGTTAGCGCCAAATGCAGACCCAGCACCAAGAAAAGTCCCAGACCATCTCTGGACAGTCTTCAGTACAGAGCTGGAAGACTTCTTCAGGCTGGAATAGCATCAAATACCCAGTTGGCATACACAACTGGTTTGAATGCTTTTGAAAAATTCCGAGTCAGTTACTCTTTGGCTAAAAACTGGCCAGCCACACAAGAACAAATAGTGCTATTCATAGCCTACTGTTTTGAAGTTGGCCTGTCACCTAAGACCATTACAACATACCTTGCAGGAGTTAATTACTTTCATAAACTGCATGGTTGGATTGCAGTTGATAATTGCTTTGTGGCAAAGAAAATGCTAGAAGGCTGCCACAGGTCACGGAAAGCTAAAGACTTAAGAGCTCCTATATCCTGCAGGGTTTTAATGGCAATCTCCACTGTCATCCCAGAAACATGTTACAGTGAATATGAATCCACACTTTTTAGATCCCTGTTTACAACTGCATATTTCGGCCTTTTCAGAGTGAGCGAATTGGTCGCTGCCTCTAATACATTAATAAGCACTGCCTTGACATCTGAGAATATATGTATTGACCAAAACTCCCTTGTTATCACCCTGCAGAAGTACAAAACAAATCAAAGAGGTGATGAAGTCACCATTAAGCTTCCCCCTGAGACTAATCAATCAATATGCCCTGTACATGCTGTAAAAGAATTCATTCAAATGCGTCCAAAGCACAGTTCCATATTTTTCTGTCATGCTAATGGTACCCCAGTTACAAGACAACAGTTCTCTGCAGTTTTAGCAAAATGTTTAGGGAAAACTTCATATGCCTCCGGCCATTATAAGTCACACAGTTTCCGCATTGGTAGAGCTTCAGATTTAGCAGCACAGGGACTGCCTATGTCACAAATAATGAAGTTAGGCAGATGGCAATCTATGTCATACAAGCTATATATCCGCAAATAGTTACCAGTTTTTAAACAATGAGTGTAGTCAGTTATATGCCATAACACAATTATATACAGTCAAGGCTCGTTAACTTGAAATCAAGGAACCAATAAAACACCTCGACTTAGCCGAAGTTCGACATAATCATTTTCGAATTAACCAAGGTCAAAGTAGGTAGATAGGATTGGGACAAAAGATGTCGGATTTAAGCGAAAATTCCACTTAAGCAAGTTTGAGTTATCGAGTTTGAACTGTAGATATCAGCCTATGATGATTAAAAATTTTATCATATATAAATTTAATCCACATGTTAATTAATATTTTACTATAGAAATCTGGATCCTTGGTGATTCAATTCCATATTGGGCTGGCCAGGAGGCAATGAAAACAGGGAAGCCTAACATCAAAATTAACCATTCCATCTCGTGGAAATGTGTCAGGGGGCTAGGGTGGAAAGGCCTACGCCACAGCATAGAAGCTGATGTGTTGTTGGAGGAACCACCAAAATTAATCATCTTGAATCTAGGTGGGAATGATCTGACCACTCTGTCCATTTGGCAACTCCATAATGTTATGAGCAGGGAGGTAGGGTACCTCAGAGCAGCATTCCCAAATATTATATTCATATGGGTTGATATTTTGCAACGCCAAGTTTGGCGTGGGGGTCTATGCCATCAGGCTATTGAAGCAAAAAGCGTCCGTATAAATCGGCTGGGTAGGAAATTAGTTAAGAAGACTGGGCCATATAAGTTTTTGTCAGTTGATATTAAGTCCGGGGAAGGTTTCTTCAGGGATGATGGGGTTCACCTAAACCAAGTCGGCCTTGAGTTTTATCTGGACTCTTTGCGTGATGTAATATTAGAGTGTATTTAAAACTTTAAATGCAGAATTTTTTGGGGGAACTTTTTTCAGGATTTTATCCTGTTCAAGTTCTGTGGCGGAAAAAATTCTTCCAGGGGAGAGTTGGTCAAGCATGACTTAAGTCGTCTTTGCTTCAGGTCTAAACCGTATATATATATACACTGTATTGTTGTTTTATCAGTTTCGGGTTAATGGTTGTGGCCAACCTTGACATGATGGTGTTGCTACGGCTTCATACCCAGCATTGAAAGGGCAACCACGATCAGTGGGCAAAAATTTTATATTATCATGTCCGACTACCTTGTGTCTAGCCTTGCGCATCAAGTTGGACTAGGTTATTACTCGGTGGATTGGTAATACCTAGCTTTGCAGTTTGCACTTACAGCAATGATTGCATTGCTTTGCATGTTGCATATATAGCCTTGCTTTGCGTGTTTGCAGCCATGATCGCGTGGCTTTGCTTTGTCATGTTATTCTGCACTATAGTAGTAGTAGCCAGTCTTGTCTTGCCTTGACAAAAAAACATGATTGAAAATACATTCCTACTTTGTCAGGGATTCAGCGACAAGAAGTCTAGACCATAAGCGACAGAAGTTAGCGGACCACTCAGAGCAGGTTCAGATACTGAGGGCCACCATTAACAGTCTGAAGGAGGAAAAGTTTGGTATAGAGAGTGATCTACAACAGAGAATTAAGCTGGAAGAAGACAAGGAGAATCTGCTATCAGAAAATGCCACATATGAACAGGAAGTAAAAGTGAGTACTTTATGTTACATTTATTACATGATTTTTGAGATATACACAATATTCATTATGTTTCACTTAAAATAATGACATTTATTTTTATCAGAATTAATTCTCATGTGTTTTCATATTGTTATTTACATTGTTGTCAACCATTTGGAATACTCCTATTTATATGCAAAAGCAGGTTCCCGACTTCATACAGTAATGTATTAAGTACACTAAGTATTGGAACCAGTCTCCATGATCTACTTCCTTTTTCCTGGAATTCCAGACAAGGCTCAACAACCATTTTTATAAGAAATTTAAATCCAAAAATATTTTAAGTTAAAGAATTTCTTTTTTGCATATTATTTCATCTTTGGCAAGTGAAGAAGACAAGGAGAATCTGCTATCGGAAAATGCCACATATGAACAGGAAGTAAAAGTGAGTACTTTATGTTACATTTATTACATGATTTTTGAGATATACACAATATTCATTATGTTTCACTTAAAATAATGACATTTATTTTTATCAGAATTAATTCTCATGTGTTTTCATATTGTTATTTACATTGTTGTCAACCATTTGGAATACTCCTATTTATATGCAAAAGCAGGTTCCCGACTTCATACAGTAATGTATTAAGTACACTAAGTATTGGAACCAGTCTCCATGATCTACTTCCTTTTTCCTGGAATTCCAGACAAGGCTCAACAACCATTTTTATAAGAAATTTAAATCCAAAAATATTTTAAGTTAAAGAATTTCTTTTTTGCATATTATTTCATCTTTGGCAAGTGAAGAAGACAAGGAGAATCTGCTATCGGAAAATGCCACATATGAACAGGAAGTAAAAGTGAGTACTTTATGTTACATTTATTACATGATTTTTGAGATATACACAATATTCATTATGTTTCACTTAAAATAATGACATTTATTTTTATCAGAATTAATTCTCATGTGTTTTCATATTGTTATTTACATTGTTGTCAACCATTTGGAATACTCCTATTTATATGCAAAAGCAGGTTCCCGACTTCATACAGTAATGTATTAAGTACACTAAGTATTGGAACCAGTCTCCATGATCTACTTCCTTTTTCCTGGAATTCCAGACAAGGCTCAACAACCATTTTTATAAGAAATTTAAATCCAAAAATATTTTAAGTTAAAGAATTTCTTTTTTGCATATTATTTCATCTTTGGCAAGTTAAATATGCCTAGAAGAGGTTTAAAGCGTAAGATGCCAGCTAATGAGGAGTTAAACCTTGACAAACATGAAGAGAATGGGGCAGGTAAGGAAAAAAGCACACCTTCAATTATAGATTTTGAGGAAATAATAAGAGCATCAAACATTGTACCTGACACAGGGTGTGGTGGTAGCCAAAGCAATAATAAAGATACCCAGCTCAATCAACTTAATTTGCACAAAACCTCACTGGACTTGCATTCAACAGGCACTTTGCAAACAGGTCAAGTTAACCCTTCTCAGCCCAATAGCAATGACCAAATATCAACCATTAGATTAGCCAATGATGACCTTGCTGCACATATCCCTTCATCCATCAAACAGCAAATAGGTAGAGGGGAGTACATAAATCTGGCATTGTTGTTGAAGGGTGCAGTTGACCTTGCAGAATTTTGCAGTGGCAGTTTTCTTAAAATTTCAGCAGACGGCAGAATAGAATCAAGTCAGCGTGAATGCAAAGACAAAATAAATTCCATTGAAAAGTGGACTGATGCATTCATTGTCTTTAGCTCTATTTATTTAATGTATCATCCAGGCAAAACACATGAGATGTTGCACTATATGTACAACATTCGTGAATGCGCCAAATATCAGGGCGGTGAAGCCTGGAAGGTGTATGATGAACAGTTTAGGCTGCGCCAGGCCTTGAACCCTTCTCCATGGTCCCAAATAAATAATGACTTATGGTGGAGGTGTATGCAGGTAAGACATCCGAATAATGGTACACAGAATAAACCTGCAACTCAATCTTTCATGTACTCCTGCAACGACTTTAATAGTGGTGTATGCAGGTGGCCAAACTGTAAATTTGCTCATGTATGTTCAAAATGCAGGGGTCCTCATGCATTGACTAACTGTAGCAATAGCAATTCTGGATTGCCTCCCTTTGCAACACAAAGTACAGCAAATGCACCGTTTAAGGCTAGGGATCGTCCTTTTCAACAGTCAAATATTTTTCGAGGTCGTGGTAGAGGATTCAGCAGGGGAAGAAGGCAGTAGTCTGAATATCGAGCCAGAAAACAAAAATTTAGACAGTTTAGCGAGTTCACCAATAAATGTTGCAATGCTTAAAAAATATGCTCTTAATTACGACCCCTCTGAATTGGCTTTCTTAGTGAATGGCTTCACATTTGGCTTCCCTCTACAATATTCTGGCCCAAGAGGAGGCAGAGATTCGAAAAATCTGCGCTCTGCTATGGCTCACCAGACCATTTTGGCAGAAAAAATTAACACTATCTCAGAGATAGAGGCAGGCAGGGTTGCAGGTCCTTTTAAAGAAAAGCCATTTGAGAACTTAACTGTTTCTCCCCTCGGGCTTGTTCCGAAAAAATGTGTTGACCCTAGTGTTCCCGAAGCCAAACGGTTTCGAATGATTCATCATTTATCTTATCCTGAGGGTGGCTCAATTAATGACTTCATCGACCCCAAATTGGCTTCTGTACAATATACAAGTTTCGATGAGGCAGTTTCGATGATACAAAAATTAGGCAGAAACTGTCAGCTTTTCAAAATGGATCTAAAAAACGCTTTTAGACTTATTCCAGTCAGAAAAGAGGATTTTGCACTCCTTGGTTTCAAATTTAATGAAAAATATTATTTTGATAAAGCATTGCCCTTTGGTGCTGCAATCAGTTGCAGCACATTTGAAAAATTTGCAAGATTACTGGAATTCTGTATAAAGGAAAAAATGGAATCAGGCAATTTAATTCATTACCTTGATGACTTTCTTGGGGGTGATAAAAGTAAAATATCCTGTGCACAGTCCATGAGCATCTTTCAGACAATAATGTCTGCTATTAATGTTCCTATAGCAGATGAAAAAACTGTTGGGCCAACAGAGGTGCTGGTTTTTCTTGGTCTTGAGCTTGATTCAATCAACATGACTGTTAAAATACCTTTAGAAAAAATTCTAACTACTCTTGAGAAAATACAACAAATGTTAGCAAAGCAAAAAACAACATTAAAAGAAATGCAATTACTTATAGGTACTCTGAATTTCTGTTGTCGGGCAATCCCAATGGGGAGGCCTTTTTGCAGGCGCCTGATTAACGCAACCTGTGGCTTAACCAAACCATACCATCACACACGAGTTAATAATGGCATTCGAAAAGATTTACAAATGTGGCAATGTTTCTTCCAAAATCACAATGGTATATCTGTTTTCCATGATAGATTTTGGGTCTCAAGTGAGGATTTAGAACTTTTCACCGATAGTGCAGGTGGGGCTCACCTTGGCTTTGGGATCTACTTCAAAGGGCATTGGTGCAACGCAAAGTGGCCCAAGAAGTGGCACATCATGGGAATTACAAAAGATATTACTGTTTTAGAACTATTCCCTATTGTTGTTACTTTGTTTATTTGGGCAGAAGATTTCAAAAACAAAAAGATCAAATTTCACTGTGACAATAGGGCAGTAGTAGACATTATAAACAAATTGTCATCAAAATCTGAGTTAGTCATGTGCCTAATTAGAGTTCTGACTTTAAAATGCCTCAAGCTTAATGTTGTATTGAAGGCTTGTCATGTACAAGGCAAACAAAACTCTATATGCGATGCACTATCTCGTTTTCAGTTGGACCGCTTTCACCAGTTAGCGCCAAATGCAGACCCAGCACCAAGAAAAGTCCCAGACCATCTCTGGACAGTCTTCAGTACAGAGCTGGAAGACTTCTTCAGGCTGGAATAGCATCAAATACCCAGTTGGCATACACAACTGGTTTGAATGCTTTTGAAAAATTCCGAGTCAGTTACTCTTTGGCTAAAAACTGGCCAGCCACACAAGAACAAATAGTGCTATTCATAGCCTACTGTTTTGAAGTTGGCCTGTCATCCTAAGACCATTACAACATACCTTGCAGGAGTTAATTACTTTCATAAACTGCATGGTTGGATTGCAGTTGATAATTGCTTTGTGGCAAAGAAAATGCTAGAAGGCTGCCACAGGTCACGGAAAGCTAAAGACTTAAGAGCTCCTATATCCTGCAGGGTTTTAATGGCAATCTCCACTGTCATCCCAGAAACATGTTACAGTGAATATGAATCCACACTTTTTAGATCCCTGTTTACAACTGCATATTTCGGCCTTTTCAGAGTGAGCGAATTGGTCGCTGCCTCTAATACATTAATAAGCACTGCCTTGACATCTGAGAATATATGTATTGACCAAAACTCCCTTGTTATCACCCTGCAGAAGTACAAAACAAATCAAAGAGGTGATGAAGTCACCATTAAGCTTCCCCCTGAGACTAATCAATCAATATGCCCTGTACATGCTGTAAAAGAATTCATTCAAATGCGTCCAAAGCACAGTTCCATATTTTTCTGTCATGCTAATGGTACCCCAGTTACAAGACAACAGTTCTCTGCAGTTTTAGCAAAATGTTTAGGGAAAACTTCATATGCCTCCGGCCATTATAAGTCACACAGTTTCCGCATTGGTAGAGCTTCAGATTTAGCAGCACAGGGACTGCCTATGTCACAAATAATGAAGTTAGGCAGATGGCAATCTATGTCATACAAGCTATATATCCGCAAATAGTTACCAGTTTTTAAACAATGAGTGTAGTCAGTTATATGCCATAACACAATTATATACAGTCAAGGCTCGTTAACTTGAAATCAAGGAACCAATAAAACACCTCGACTTAGCCGAAGTTCGACATAATCATTTTCGAATTAACCAAGGTCAAAGTAGGTAGATAGGATTGGGACAAAAGATGTCGGATTTAAGCGAAAATTCCACTTAAGCAAGTTTGAGTTATCGAGTTTGAACTGTAGATATCAGCCTATGATGATTAAAAATTTTATCATATATAAATTTAATCCACATGTTTTACTATAGAAATCTGGATCCTTGGTGATTCAATTCCATATTGGGCTGGCCAGGAGGCAAAGAAAACAGGGAAGCCTAACATCAAAATTAACCATTCCATCTCGTGGAAATGTGTCAGGGGGCTAGGGTGGAAAGGCCTACGCCACAGCATAGAAGCTGATGTGTTGTTGGAGGAACCACCAAAATTAATCATCTTGAATCTAGGTGGGAATGATCTGACCACTCTGTCCATTTGGCAACTCCATAATGTTATGAGCAGGGAGGTAGGGTACCTCAGAGCAGCATTCCCAAATATTATATTCATATGGGTTGATATTTTGCAACGCCAAGTTTGGCGTGGGGGTCTATGCCATCAGGCTATTGAAGCAAAAAGCGTCCGTATAAATCGGCTGGGTAGGAAATTAGTTAAGAAGACTGGGCCATATAAGTTTTTGTCAGTTGATATTAAGTCCGGGGAAGGTTTCTTCAGGGATGATGGGGTTCACCTAAACCAAGTCGGCCTTGAGTTTTATCTGGACTCTTTGCGTGATGTAATATTAGAGTGTATTTAAAACTTTAAATGCAGAATTTTTTGGGGGAACTTTTTTCAGGATTTTATCCTGTTCAAGTTCTGTGGCGGAAAAAATTCTTCCAGGGGAGAGTTGGTCAAGCATGACTTAAGTCGTCTTTGCTTCAGGTCTAAACCGTATATATATATACACTGTATTGTTGTTTTATCAGTTTCGGGTTAATGGTTGTGGCCAACCTTGACATGATGGTGTTGCTACGGCTTCATACCCAGCATTGAAAGGGCAACCACGATCAGTGGGCAAAAATTTTATATTATCATGTCCGACTACCTTGTGTCTAGCCTTGCGCATCAAGTTGGACTAGGTTATTACTCGGTGGATTGGTAATACCTAGCTTTGCAGTTTGCACTTACAGCAATGATTGCATTGCTTTGCATGTTGCATATATAGCCTTGCTTTGCGTGTTTGCAGCCATGATCGCGTGGCTTTGCTTTGTCATGTTATTCTGCACTATAGTAGTAGTAGCCAGTCTTGTCTTGCCTTGACAAAAAAACATGATTGAAAATACATTCCTACTTTGTCAGGGATTCAGCGACAAGAAGTCTAGACCATAAGCGACAGAAGTTAGCGGACCACTCAGAGCAGGTTCAGATACTGAGGGCCACCATTAACAGTCTGAAGGAGGAAAAGTTTGGTATAGAGAGTGATCTACAACAGAGAATTAAGCTGGAAGAAGACAAGGAGAATCTGCTATCGGAAAATGCCACATATGAACAGGAAGTAAAAGTGAGTACTTTATGTTACATTTATTACATGATTTTTGAGATATACACAATATTCATTATGTTTCACTTAAAATAATGACATTTATTTTTATCAGAATTAATTCTCATGTGTTTTCATATTGTTATTTACATTGTTGTCAACCATTTGGAATACTCCTATTTATATGCAAAAGCAGGTTCCCGACTTCATACAGTAATGTATTAAGTACACTAAGTATTGGAACCAGTCTCCATGATCTACTTCCTTTTTCCTGGAATTCCAGACAAGGCTCAACAACCATTTTTATAAGAAATTTAAATCCAAAAATATTTTAAGTTAAAGAATTTCTTTTTTGCATATTATTTCATCTTTGGCAAGTGAAGAAGACAAGGAGAATCTGCTATCGGAAAATGCCACATATGAACAGGAAGTAAAAGTGAGTACTTTATGTTACATTTATTACATGATTTTTGAGATATACACAATATTCATTATGTTTCACTTAAAATAATGACATTTATTTTTATCAGAATTAATTCTCATGTGTTTTCATATTGTTATTTACATTGTTGTCAACCATTTGGAATACTCCTATTTATATGCAAAAGCAGGTTCCCGACTTCATACAGTAATGTATTAAGTACACTAAGTATTGGAACCAGTCTCCATGATCTACTTCCTTTTTCCTGGAATTCCAGACAAGGCTCAACAACCATTTTTATAAGAAATTTAAATCCAAAAATATTTTAAGTTAAAGAATTTCTTTTTTGCATATTATTTCATCTTTGGCAAGTTAAATATGCCTAGAAGAGGTTTAAAGCGTAAGATGCCAGCTAATGAGGAGTTAAACCTTGACAAACATGAAGAGAATGGGGCAGGTAAGGAAAAAAGCACACCTTCAATTATAGATTTTGAGGAAATAATAAGAGCATCAAACATTGTACCTGACACAGGGTGTGGTGGTAGCCAAAGCAATAATAAAGATACCCAGCTCAATCAACTTAATTTGCACAAAACCTCACTGGACTTGCATTCAACAGGCACTTTGCAAACAGGTCAAGTTAACCCTTCTCAGCCCAATAGCAATGACCAAATATCAACCATTAGATTAGCCAATGATGACCTTGCTGCACATATCCCTTCATCCATCAAACAGCAAATAGGTAGAGGGGAGTACATAAATCTGGCATTGTTGTTGAAGGGTGCAGTTGACCTTGCAGAATTTTGCAGTGGCAGTTTTCTTAAAATTTCAGCAGACGGCAGAATAGAATCAAGTCAGCGTGAATGCAAAGACAAAATAAATTCCATTGAAAAGTGGACTGATGCATTCATTGTCTTTAGCTCTATTTATTTAATGTATCATCCAGGCAAAACACATGAGATGTTGCACTATATGTACAACATTCGTGAATGCGCCAAATATCAGGGCGGTGAAGCCTGGAAGGTGTATGATGAACAGTTTAGGCTGCGCCAGGCCTTGAACCCTTCTCCATGGTCCCAAATAAATAATGACTTATGGTGGAGGTGTATGCAGGTAAGACATCCGAATAATGGTACACAGAATAAACCTGCAACTCAATCTTTCATGTACTCCTGCAACGACTTTAATAGTGGTGTATGCAGGTGGCCAAACTGTAAATTTGCTCATGTATGTTCAAAATGCAGGGGTCCTCATGCATTGACTAACTGTAGCAATAGCAATTCTGGATTGCCTCCCTTTGCAACACAAAGTACAGCAAATGCACCGTTTAAGGCTAGGGATCGTCCTTTTCAACAGTCAAATATTTTTCGAGGTCGTGGTAGAGGATTCAGCAGGGGAAGAAGGCAGTAGTCTGAATATCGAGCCAGAAAACAAAAATTTAGACAGTTTAGCGAGTTCACCAATAAATGTTGCAATGCTTAAAAAATATGCTCTTAATTACGACCCCTCTGAATTGGCTTTCTTAGTGAATGGCTTCACATTTGGCTTCCCTCTACAATATTCTGGCCCAAGAGGAGGCAGAGATTCGAAAAATCTGCGCTCTGCTATGGCTCACCAGACCATTTTGGCAGAAAAAATTAACACAGAGATAGAGGCAGGCAGGGTTGCAGGTCCTTTTAAAGAAAAGCCATTTGAGAACTTAACTGTTTCTCCCCTCGGGCTTGTTCCGAAAAAATGTGTTGACCCTAGTGTTCCCGAAGCCAAGCGGTTTCGAATGATTCATCATTTATCTTATCCTGAGGGTGGCTCAATTAATGACTTCATCGACCCCAAATTGGCTTCTGTACAATATACAAGTTTCGATGAGGCAGTTTCGATGATACAAAAATTAGGCAGAAACTGTCAGCTTTTCAAAATGGATCTAAAAAACGCTTTTAGACTTATTCCAGTCAGAAAAGAGGATTTTGCACTCCTTGGTTTCAAATTTAATGAAAAATATTATTTTGATAAAGCATTGCCCTTTGGTGCTGCAATCAGTTGCAGCACATTTGAAAAATTTGCAAGATTACTGGAATTCTGTATAAAGGAAAAAATGGAATCAGGCAATTTAATTCATTACCTTGATGACTTTCTTGGGGGTGATAAAAGTAAAATATCCTGTGCACAGTCCATGAGCATCTTTCAGACAATAATGTCTGCTATTAATGTTCCTATAGCAGATGAAAAAACTGTTGGGCCAACAGAGGTGCTGGTTTTTCTTGGTCTTGAGCTTGATTCAATCAACATGACTGTTAAAATACCTTTAGAAAAAATTCTAACTACTCTTGAGAAAATACAACAAATGTTAGCAAAGCAAAAAACAACATTAAAAGAAATGCAATCACTTATAGGTACTCTGAATTTCTGTTGTCGGGCAATCCCAATGGGGAGGCCTTTTTGCAGGCGCCTGATTAACGCAACCTGTGGCTTAACCAAACCATACCATCACACACGAGTTAATAATGGCATTCGAAAAGATTTACAAATGTGGCAATGTTTCTTCCAAAATCACAATGGTATATCTGTTTTCCATGATAGATTTTGGGTCTCAAGTGAGGATTTAGAACTTTTCACCGATAGTGCAGGTGGGGCTCACCTTGGCTTTGGGATCTACTTCAAAGGGCATTGGTGCAACGCAAAGTGGCCCAAGAAGTGGCACATCATGGGAATTACAAAAGATATTACTGTTTTAGAACTATTCCCTATTGTTGTTACTTTGTTTATTTGGGCAGAAGATTTCAAAAACAAAAAGATCAAATTTCACTGTGACAATAGGGCAGTAGTAGACATTATAAACAAATTGTCATCAAAATCTGAGTTAGTCATGTGCCTAATTAGAGTTCTGACTTTAAAATGCCTCAAGCTTAATGTTGTATTGAAGGCTTGTCATGTACAAGGCAAACAAAACTCTATATGCGATGCACTATCTCGTTTTCAGTTGGACCGCTTTCACCAGTTAGCGCCAAATGCAGACCCAGCACCAAGAAAAGTCCCAGACCATCTCTGGACAGTCTTCAGTACAGAGCTGGAAGACTTCTTCAGGCTGGAATAGCATCAAATACCCAGTTGGCATACACAACTGGTTTGAATGCTTTTGAAAAATTCCGAGTCAGTTACTCTTTGGCTAAAAACTGGCCAGCCACACAAGAACAAATAGTGCTATTCATAGCCTACTGTTTTGAAGTTGGCCTGTCTCCTAAGACCATTACAACATACCTTGCAGGAGTTAATTACTTTCATAAACTGCATGGTTGGATTGCAGTTGATAATTGCTTTGTGGCAAAGAAAATGCTAGAAGGCTGCCACAGGTCACGGAAAGCTAAAGACTTAAGAGCTCCTATATCCTGCAGGGTTTTAATGGCAATCTCCACTGTCATCCCAGAAACATGTTACAGTGAATATGAATCCACACTTTTTAGATCCCTGTTTACAACTGCATATTTCGGCCTTTTCAGAGTGAGCGAATTGGTCGCTGCCTCTAATACATTAATAAGCACTGCCTTGACATCTGAGAATATATGTATTGACCAAAACTCCCTTGTTATCACCCTGCAGAAGTACAAAACAAATCAAAGAGGTGATGAAGTCACCATTAAGCTTCCCCCTGAGACTAATCAATCAATATGCCCTGTACATGCTGTAAAAGAATTCATTCAAATGCGTCCAAAGCACAGTTCCATATTTTTCTGTCATGCTAATGGTACCCCAGTTACAAGACAACAGTTCTCTGCAGTTTTAGCAAAATGTTTAGGGAAAACTTCATATGCCTCCGGCCATTATAAGTCACACAGTTTCCGCATTGGTAGAGCTTCAGATTTAGCAGCACAGGGACTGCCTATGTCACAAATAATGAAGTTAGGCAGATGGCAATCTATGTCATACAAGCTATATATCCGCAAATAGTTACCAGTTTTTAAACAATGAGTGTAGTCAGTTATATGCCATAACACAATTATATACAGTCAAGGCTCGTTAACTTGAAATCAAGGAACCAATAAAACACCTCGACTTAGCCGAAGTTCGACATAATCATTTTCGAATTAACCAAGGTCAAAGTAGGTAGATAGGATTGGGACAAAAGATGTCGGATTTAAGCGAAAATTCCACTTAAGCAAGTTTGAGTTATCGAGTTTGAACTGTAGATATCAGCCTATGATGATTAAAAATTTTATCATATATAAATTTAATCCACATGTTTTACTATAGAAATCTGGATCCTTGGTGATTCAATTCCATATTGGGCTGGCCAGGAGGCAAAGAAAACAGGGAAGCCTAACATCAAAATTAACCATTCCATCTCGTGGAAATGTGTCAGGGGGCTAGGGTGGAAAGGCCTACGCCACAGCATAGAAGCTGATGTGTTGTTGGAGGAACCACCAAAATTAATCATCTTGAATCTAGGTGGGAATGATCTGACCACTCTGTCCATTTGGCAACTCCATAATGTTATGAGCAGGGAGGTAGGGTACCTCAGAGCAGCATTCCCAAATATTATATTCATATGGGTTGATATTTTGCAACGCCAAGTTTGGCGTGGGGGTCTATGCCATCAGGCTATTGAAGCAAAAAGCGTCCGTATAAATCGGCTGGGTAGGAAATTAGTTAAGAAGACTGGGCCATATAAGTTTTTGTCAGTTGATATTAAGTCCGGGGAAGGTTTCTTCAGGGATGATGGGGTTCACCTAAACCAAGTCGGCCTTGAGTTTTATCTGGACTCTTTGCGTGATGTAATATTAGAGTGTATTTAAAACTTTAAATGCAGAATTTTTTGGGGGAACTTTTTTCAGGATTTTATCCTGTTCAAGTTCTGTGGCGGAAAAAATTCTTCCAGGGGAGAGTTGGTCAAGCATGACTTAAGTCGTCTTTGCTTCAGGTCTAAACCGTATATATATATACACTGTATTGTTGTTTTATCAGTTTCGGGTTAATGGTTGTGGCCAACCTTGACATGATGGTGTTGCTACGGCTTCATACCCAGCATTGAAAGGGCAACCACGATCAGTGGGCAAAAATTTTATATTATCATGTCCGACTACCTTGTGTCTAGCCTTGCGCATCAAGTTGGACTAGGTTATTACTCGGTGGATTGGTAATACCTAGCTTTGCAGTTTGCACTTACAGCAATGATTGCATTGCTTTGCATGTTGCATATATAGCCTTGCTTTGCGTGTTTGCAGCCATGATCGCGTGGCTTTGCTTTGTCATGTTATTCTGCACTATAGTAGTAGTAGCCAGTCTTGTCTTGCCTTGACAAAAAAACATGATTGAAAATACATTCCTACTTTGTCAGGGATTCAGCGACAAGAAGTCTAGACCATAAGCGACAGAAGTTAGCGGACCACTCAGAGCAGGTTCAGATACTGAGGGCCACCATTAACAGTCTGAAGGAGGAAAAGTTTGGTATAGAGAGTGATCTACAACAGAGAATTAAGCTGGAAGAAGACAAGGAGAATCTGCTATCGGAAAATGCCACATATGAACAGGAAGTAAAAGTGAGTACTTTATGTTACATTTATTACATGATTTTTGAGATATACACAATATTCATTATGTTTCACTTAAAATAATGACATTTATTTTTATCAGAATTAATTCTCATGTGTTTTCATATTGTTATTTACATTGTTGTCAACCATTTGGAATACTCCTATTTATATGCAAAAGCAGGTTCCCGACTTCATACAGTAATGTATTAAGTACACTAAGTATTGGAACCAGTCTCCATGATCTACTTCCTTTTTCCTGGAATTCCAGACAAGGCTCAACAACCATTTTTATAAGAAATTTAAATCCAAAAATATTTTAAGATAAGAATTTCTTTTTTGCATATTATTTCATCTTTGGCAAGTGAAGAAGACAAGGAGAATCTGCTATCGGAAAATGCCACATATGAACAGGAAGTAAAAGTGAGTACTTTATGTTACATTTATTACATGATTTTTGAGATATACACAATATTCATTATGTTTCACTTAAAATAATGACATTTATTTTTATCAGAATTAATTCTCATGTGTTTTCATATTGTTATTTACATTGTTGTCAACCATTTGGAATACTCCTATTTATATGCAAAAGCAGGTTCCCGACTTCATACAGTAATGTATTAAGTACACTAAGTATTGGAACCAGTCTCCATGATCTACTTCCTTTTTCCTGGAATTCCAGACAAGGCTCAACAACCATTTTTATAAGAAATTTAAATCCAAAAATATTTTAAGTTAAAGAATTTCTTTTTTGCATATTATTTCATCTTTGGCAAGTTAAATATGCCTAGAAGAGGTTTAAAGCGTAAGATGCCAGCTAATGAGGAGTTAAACCTTGACAAACATGAAGAGAATGGGGCAGGTAAGGAAAAAAGCACACCTTCAATTATAGATTTTGAGGAAATAATAAGAGCATCAAACATTGTACCTGACACAGGGTGTGGTGGTAGCCAAAGCAATAATAAAGATACCCAGCTCAATCAACTTAATTTGCACAAAACCTCACTGGACTTGCATTCAACAGGCACTTTGCAAACAGGTCAAGTTAACCCTTCTCAGCCCAATAGCAATGACCAAATATCAACCATTAGATTAGCCAATGATGACCTTGCTGCACATATCCCTTCATCCATCAAACAGCAAATAGGTAGAGGGGAGTACATAAATCTGGCATTGTTGTTGAAGGGTGCAGTTGACCTTGCAGAATTTTGCAGTGGCAGTTTTCTTAAAATTTCAGCAGACGGCAGAATAGAATCAAGTCAGCGTGAATGCAAAGACAAAATAAATTCCATTGAAAAGTGGACTGATGCATTCATTGTCTTTAGCTCTATTTATTTAATGTATCATCCAGGCAAAACACATGAGATGTTGCACTATATGTACAACATTCGTGAATGCGCCAAATATCAGGGCGGTGAAGCCTGGAAGGTGTATGATGAACAGTTTAGGCTGCGCCAGGCCTTGAACCCTTCTCCATGGTCCCAAATAAATAATGACTTATGGTGGAGGTGTATGCAGGTAAGACATCCGAATAATGGTACACAGAATAAACCTGCAACTCAATCTTTCATGTACTCCTGCAACGACTTTAATAGTGGTGTATGCAGGTGGCCAAACTGTAAATTTGCTCATGTATGTTCAAAATGCAGGGGTCCTCATGCATTGACTAACTGTAGCAATAGCAATTCTGGATTGCCTCCCTTTGCAACACAAAGTACAGCAAATGCACCGTTTAAGGCTAGGGATCGTCCTTTTCAACAGTCAAATATTTTTCGAGGTCGTGGTAGAGGATTCAGCAGGGGAAGAAGGCAGTAGTCTGAATATCGAGCCAGAAAACAAAAATTTAGACAGTTTAGCGAGTTCACCAATAAATGTTGCAATGCTTAAAAAATATGCTCTTAATTACGACCCCTCTGAATTGGCTTTCTTAGTGAATGGCTTCACATTTGGCTTCCCTCTACAATATTCTGGCCCAAGAGGAGGCAGAGATTCGAAAAATCTGCGCTCTGCTATGGCTCACCAGACCATTTTGGCAGAAAAAATTAACACAGAGATAGAGGCAGGCAGGGTTGCAGGTCCTTTTAAAGAAAAGCCATTTGAGAACTTAACTGTTTCTCCCCTCGGGCTTGTTCCGAAAAAATGTGTTGACCCTAGTGTTCCCGAAGCCAAACGGTTTCGAATGATTCATCATTTATCTTATCCTGAGGGTGATTAATGACTTCATCGACCCCAAATTGGCTTCTGTACAATATACAAGTTTCGATGAGGCAGTTTCGATGATACAAAAATTAGGCAGAAACTGTCAGCTTTTCAAAATGGATCTAAAAAACGCTTATAGACTTATTCCAGTCAGAAAAGAGGATTTTGCACTCCTTGGTTTCAAATTTAATGAAAAATATTATTTTGATAAAGCATTGCCCTTTGGTGCTGCAATCAGTTGCAGCACATTTGAAAAATTTGCAAGATTACTGGAATTCTGTATAAAGGAAAAAATGGAATCAGGCAATTTAATTCATTACCTTGATGACTTTCTTGGGGGTGATAAAAGTAAAATATCCTGTGCACAGTCCATGAGCATCTTTCAGACAATAATGTCTGCTATTAATGTTCCTATAGCAGATGAAAAAACTGTTGGGCCAACAGAGGTGCTGGTTTTTCTTGGTCTTGAGCTTGATTCAATCAACATGACTGTTAAAATACCTTTAGAAAAAATTCTAACTACTCTTGAGAAAATACAACAAATGTTAGCAAAGCAAAAAACAACATTAAAAGAAATGCAATCACTTATAGGTACTCTGAATTTCTGTTGTCGGGCAATCCCAATGGGGAGGCCTTTTTGCAGGCGCCTGATTAACGCAACCTGTGGCTTAACCAAACCATACCATCACACACGAGTTAATAATGGCATTCGAAAAGATTTACAAATGTGGCAATGTTTCTTCCAAAATCACAATGGTATATCTGTTTTCCATGATAGATTTTGGGTCTCAAGTGAGGATTTAGAACTTTTCACCGATAGTGCAGGTGGGGCTCACCTTGGCTTTGGGATCTACTTCAAAGGGCATTGGTGCAACGCAAAGTGGCCCAAGAAGTGGCACATCATGGGAATTACAAAAGATATTACTGTTTTAGAACTATTCCCTATTGTTGTTACTTTGTTTATTTGGGCAGAAGATTTCAAAAACAAAAAGATCAAATTTCACTGTGACAATAGGGCAGTAGTAGACATTATAAACAAATTGTCATCAAAATCTGAGTTAGTCATGTGCCTAATTAGAGTTCTGACTTTAAAATGCCTCAAGCTTAATGTTGTATTGAAGGCTTGTCATGTACAAGGCAAACAAAACTCTATATGCGATGCACTATCTCGTTTTCAGTTGGACCGCTTTCACCAGTTAGCGCCAAATGCAGACCCAGCACCAAGAAAAGTCCCAGACCATCTCTGGACAGTCTTCAGTACAGAGCTGGAAGACTTCTTCAGGCTGGAATAGCATCAAATACCCAGTTGGCATACACAACTGGTTTGAATGCTTTTGAAAAATTCCGAGTCAGTTACTCTTTGGCTAAAAACTGGCCAGCCACACAAGAACAAATAGTGCTATTCATAGCCTACTGTTTTGAAGTTGGCCTGTCTCCTAAGACCATTACAACATACCTTGCAGGAGTTAATTACTTTCATAAACTGCATGGTTGGATTGCAGTTGATAATTGCTTTGTGGCAAAGAAAATGCTAGAAGGCTGCCACAGGTCACGGAAAGCTAAAGACTTAAGAGCTCCTATATCCTGCAGGGTTTTAATGGCAATCTCCACTGTCATCCCAGAAACATGTTACAGTGAATATGAATCCACACTTTTTAGATCCCTGTTTACAACTGCATATTTCGGCCTTTTCAGAGTGAGCGAATTGGTCGCTGCCTCTAATACATTAATAAGCACTGCCTTGACATCTGAGAATATATGTATTGACCAAAACTCCCTTGTTATCACCCTGCAGAAGTACAAAACAAATCAAAGAGGTGATGAAGTCACCATTAAGCTTCCCCCTGAGACTAATCAATCAATATGCCCTGTACATGCTGTAAAAGAATTCATTCAAATGCGTCCAAAGCACAGTTCCATATTTTTCTGTCATGCTAATGGTACCCCAGTTACAAGACAACAGTTCTCTGCAGTTTTAGCAAAATGTTTAGGGAAAACTTCATATGCCTCCGGCCATTATAAGTCACACAGTTTCCGCATTGGTAGAGCTTCAGATTTAGCAGCACAGGGACTGCCTATGTCACAAATAATGAAGTTAGGCAGATGGCAATCTATGTCATACAAGCTATATATCCGCAAATAGTTACCAGTTTTTAAACAATGAGTGTAGTCAGTTATATGCCATAACACAATTATATACAGTCAAGGCTCGTTAACTTGAAATCAAGGAACCAATAAAACACCTCGACTTAGCCGAAGTTCGACATAATCATTTTCGAATTAACCAAGGTCAAAGTAGGTAGATAGGATTGGGACAAAAGATGTCGGATTTAAGCGAAAATTCCACTTAAGCAAGTTTGAGTTATCGAGTTTGAACTGTAGATATCAGCCTATGATGATTAAAAATTTTATCATATATAAATTTAATCCACATGTTTTACTATAGAAATCTGGATCCTTGGTGATTCAATTCCATATTGGGCTGGCCAGGAGGCAAAGAAAACAGGGAAGCCTAACATCAAAATTAACCATTCCATCTCGTGGAAATGTGTCAGGGGGCTAGGGTGGAAAGGCCTACGCCACAGCATAGAAGCTGATGTGTTGTTGGAGGAACCACCAAAATTAATCATCTTGAATCTAGGTGGGAATGATCTGACCACTCTGTCCATTTGGCAACTCCATAATGTTATGAGCAGGGAGGTAGGGTACCTCAGAGCAGCATTCCCAAATATTATATTCATATGGGTTGATATTTTGCAACGCCAAGTTTGGCGTGGGGGTCTATGCCATCAGGCTATTGAAGCAAAAAGCGTCCGTATAAATCGGCTGGGTAGGAAATTAGTTAAGAAGACTGGGCCATATAAGTTTTTGTCAGTTGATATTAAGTCCGGGGAAGGTTTCTTCAGGGATGATGGGGTTCACCTAAACCAAGTCGGCCTTGAGTTTTATCTGGACTCTTTGCGTGATGTAATATTAGAGTGTATTTAAAACTTTAAATGCAGAATTTTTTGGGGGAACTTTTTTCAGGATTTTATCCTGTTCAAGTTCTGTGGCGGAAAAAATTCTTCCAGGGGAGAGTTGGTCAAGCATGACTTAAGTCGTCTTTGCTTCAGGTCTAAACCGTATATATATATACACTGTATTGTTGTTTTATCAGTTTCGGGTTAATGGTTGTGGCCAACCTTGACATGATGGTGTTGCTACGGCTTCATACCCAGCATTGAAAGGGCAACCACGATCAGTGGGCAAAAATTTTATATTATCATGTCCGACTACCTTGTGTCTAGCCTTGCGCATCAAGTTGGACTAGGTTATTACTCGGTGGATTGGTAATACCTAGCTTTGCAGTTTGCACTTACAGCAATGATTGCATTGCTTTGCATGTTGCATATATAGCCTTGCTTTGCGTGTTTGCAGCCATGATCGCGTGGCTTTGCTTTGTCATGTTATTCTGCACTATAGTAGTAGTAGCCAGTCTTGTCTTGCCTTGACAAAAAAACATGATTGAAAATACATTCCTACTTTGTCAGGGATTCAGCGACAAGAAGTCTAGACCATAAGCGACAGAAGTTAGCGGACCACTCAGAGCAGGTTCAGATACTGAGGGCCACCATTAACAGTCTGAAGGAGGAAAAGTTTGGTATAGAGAGTGATCTACAACAGAGAATTAAGCTGGAAGAAGACAAGGAGAATCTGCTATCAGAAAATGCCACATATGAACAGGAAGTAAAAGTGAGTACTTTATGTTACATTTATTACATGATTTTTGAGATATACACAATATTCATTATGTTTCACTTAAAATAATGACATTTATTTTTATCAGAATTAATTCTCATGTGTTTTCATATTGTTATTTACATTGTTGTCAACCATTTGGAATACTCCTATTTATATGCAAAAGCAGGTTCCCGACTTCATACAGTAATGTATTAAGTACACTAAGTATTGGAACCAGTCTCCATGATCTACTTCCTTTTTCCTGGAATTCCAGACAAGGCTCAACAACCATTTTTATAAGAAATTTAAATCCAAAAATATTTTAAGTTAAAGAATTTCTTTTTTGCATATTATTTCATCTTTGGCAAGTGAAGAAGACAAGGAGAATCTGCTATCGGAAAATGCCACATATGAACAGGAAGTAAAAGTGAGTACTTTATGTTACATTTATTACATGATTTTTGAGATATACACAATATTCATTATGTTTCACTTAAAATAATGACATTTATTTTTATCAGAATTAATTCTCATGTGTTTTCATATTGTTATTTACTTTGTTGTCAACCATTTGGAATACTCCTATTTATATGCAAAAGCAGGTTCCCGACTTCATACAGTAATGTATTAAGTACACTAAGTATTGGAACCAGTCTCCATGATCTACTTCCTTTTTCCTGGAATTCCAGACAAGGCTCAACAACCATTTTTATAAGAAATTTAAATCCAAAAATATTTTAAGTTAAAGAATTTCTTTTTTGCATATTATTTCATCTTTGGCAAGTTAAATATGCCTAGAAGAGGTTTAAAGCGTAAGATGCCAGCTAATGAGGAGTTAAACCTTGACAAACATGAAGAGAATGGGGCAGGTAAGGAAAAAAGCACACCTTCAATTATAGATTTTGAGGAAATAATAAGAGCATCAAACATTGTACCTGACACAGGGTGTGGTGGTAGCCAAAGCAATAATAAAGATACCCAGCTCAATCAACTTAATTTGCACAAAACCTCACTGGACTTGCATTCAACAGGCACTTTGCAAACAGGTCAAGTTAACCCTTCTCAGCCCAATAGCAATGACCAAATATCAACCATTAGATTAGCCAATGATGACCTTGCTGCACATATCCCTTCATCCATCAAACAGCAAATAGGTAGAGGGGAGTACATAAATCTGGCATTGTTGTTGAAGGGTGCAGTTGACCTTGCAGAATTTTGCAGTGGCAGTTTTCTTAAAATTTCAGCAGACGGCAGAATAGAATCAAGTCAGCGTGAATGCAAAGACAAAATAAATTCCATTGAAAAGTGGACTGATGCATTCATTGTCTTTAGCTCTATTTATTTAATGTATCATCCAGGCAAAACACATGAGATGTTGCACTATATGTACAACATTCGTGAATGCGCCAAATATCAGGGCGGTGAAGCCTGGAAGGTGTATGATGAACAGTTTAGGCTGCGCCAGGCCTTGAACCCTTCTCCATGGTCCCAAATAAATAATGACTTATGGTGGAGGTGTATGCAGGTAAGACATCCGAATAATGGTACACAGAATAAACCTGCAACTCAATCTTTCATGTACTCCTGCAACGACTTTAATAGTGGTGTATGCAGGTGGCCAAACTGTAAATTTGCTCATGTATGTTCAAAATGCAGGGGTCCTCATGCATTGACTAACTGTAGCAATAGCAATTCTGGATTGCCTCCCTTTGCAACACAAAGTACAGCAAATGCACCGTTTAAGGCTAGGGATCGTCCTTTTCAACAGTCAAATATTTTTCGAGGTCGTGGTAGAGGATTCAGCAGGGGAAGAAGGCAGTAGTCTGAATATCGAGCCAGAAAACAAAAATTTAGACAGTTTAGCGAGTTCACCAATAAATGTTGCAATGCTTAAAAAATATGCTCTTAATTACGACCCTCTGAATTGGCTTTCTTAGTGAATGGCTTCACATTTGGCTTCCCTCTACAATATTCTGGCCCAAGAGGAGGCAGAGATTCGAAAAATCTGCGCTCTGCTATGGCTCACCAGACCATTTTGGCAGAAAAAATTAACACAGAGATAGAGGCAGGCAGGGTTGCAGGTCCTTTTAAAGAAAAGCCATTTGAGAACTTAACTGTTTCTCCCCTCGGGCTTGTTCCGAAAAAATGTGTTGACCCTAGTGTTCCCGAAGCCAAACGGTTTCGAATGATTCATCATTTATCTTATCCTGAGGGTGATTAATGACTTCATCGACCCCAAATTGGCTTCTGTACAATATACAAGTTTCGATGAGGCAGTTTCGATGATACAAAAATTAGGCAGAAACTGTCAGCTTTTCAAAATGGATCTAAAAAACGCTTTTAGACTTATTCCAGTCAGAAAAGAGGATTTTGCACTCCTTGGTTTCAAATTTAATGAAAAATATTATTTTGATAAAGCATTGCCCTTTGGTGCTGCAATCAGTTGCAGCACATTTGAAAAAATTTGCAAGATTACTGGAATTCTGTATAAAGGAAAAAATGGAATCAGGCAATTTAATTCATTACCTTGATGACTTTCTTGGGGGTGATAAAAGTAAAATATCCTGTGCACAGTCCATGAGCATCTTTCAGACAATAATGTCTGCTATTAATGTTCCTATAGCAGATGAAAAAACTGTTGGGCCAACAGAGGTGCTGGTTTTTCTTGGTCTTGAGCTTGATTCAATCAACATGACTGTTAAAATACCTTTAGAAAAAATTCTAACTACTCTTGAGAAAATACAACAAATGTTAGCAAAGCAAAAAACAACATTAAAAGAAATGCAATCACTTATAGGTACTCTGAATTTCTGTTGTCGGGCAATCCCAATGGGGAGGCCTTTTTGCAGGCGCCTGATTAACGCAACCTGTGGCTTAACCAAACCATACCATCACACACGAGTTAATAATGGCATTCGAAAAGATTTACAAATGTGGCAATGTTTCTTCCAAAATCACAATGGTATACCTGTTTTCCATGATAGATTTTGGGTCTCAAGTGAGGATTTAGAACTTTTCACCGATAGTGCAGGTGGGGCTCACCTTGGCTTTGGGATCTACTTCAAAGGGCATTGGTGCAACGCAAAGTGGCCCAAGAAGTGGCACATCATGGGAATTACAAAAGATATTACTGTTTTAGAACTATTCCCTATTGTTGTTACTTTGTTTATTTGGGCAGAAGATTTCAAAAACAAAAAGATCAAATTTCACTGTGACAATAGGGCAGTAGTAGACATTATAAACAAATTGTCATCAAATCTGAGTTAGTCATGTGCCTAATTAGAGTTCTGACTTTAAAATGCCTCAAGCTTAATGTTGTATTGAAGGCTTGTCATGTACAAGGCAAACAAAACTCTATATGCGATGCACTATCTCGTTTTCAGTTGGACCGCTTTCACCAGTTAGCGCCAAATGCAGACCCAGCACCAAGAAAAGTCCCAGACCATCTCTGGACAGTCTTCAGTACAGAGCTGGAAGACTTCTTCAGGCTGGAATAGCATCAAATACCCAGTTGGCATACACAACTGGTTTGAATGCTTTTGAAAAATTCCGAGTCAGTTACTCTTTGGCTAAAAACTGGCCAGCCACACAAGAACAAATAGTGCTATTCATAGCCTACTGTTTTGAAGTTGGCCTGTCTCCTAAGACCATTACAACATACCTTGCAGGAGTTAATTACTTTCATAAACTGCATGGTTGGATTGCAGTTGATAATTGCTTTGTGGCAAAGAAAATGCTAGAAGGCTGCCACAGGTCACGGAAAGCTAAAGACTTAAGAGCTCCTATATCCTGCAGGGTTTTAATGGCAATCTCCACTGTCATCCCAGAAACATGTTACAGTGAATATGAATCCACACTTTTTAGATCCCTGTTTACAACTGCATATTTCGGCCTTTTCAGAGTGAGCGAATTGGTCGCTGCCTCTAATACATTAATAAGCACTGCCTTGACATCTGAGAATATATGTATTGACCAAAACTCCCTTGTTATCACCCTGCAGAAGTACAAAACAAATCAAAGAGGTGATGAAGTCACCATTAAGCTTCCCCCTGAGACTAATCAATCAATATGCCCTGTACATGCTGTAAAAGAATTCATTCAAATGCGTCCAAAGCACAGTTCCATATTTTTCTGTCATGCTAATGGTACCCCAGTTACAAGACAACAGTTCTCTGCAGTTTTAGCAAAATGTTTAGGGAAAACTTCATATGCCTCCGGCCATTATAAGTCACACAGTTTCCGCATTGGTAGAGCTTCAGATTTAGCAGCACAGGGACTGCCTATGTCACAAATAATGAAGTTAGGCAGATGGCAATCTATGTCATACAAGCTATATATCCGCAAATAGTTACCAGTTTTTAAACAATGAGTGTAGTCAGTTATATGCCATAACACAATTATATACAGTCAAGGCTCGTTAACTTGAAATCAAGGAACCAATAAAACACCTCGACTTAGCCGAAGTTCGACATAATCATTTTCGAATTAACCAAGGTCAAAGTAGGTAGATAGGATTGGGACAAAAGATGTCGGATTTAAGCGAAAATTCCACTTAAGCAAGTTTGAGTTATCGAGTTTGAACTGTAGATATCAGCCTATGATGATTAAAAATTTTATCATATATAAATTTAATCCACATGTTAATTAATATTTTACTATAGAAATCTGGATCCTTGGTGCTTCAATTCCATATTGGGCTGGCCAGGAGGCAATGAAAACAGGGAAGCCTAACATCAAAATTAACCATTCCATCTCGTGGAAATGTGTCAGGGGGCTAGGGTGGAAAGGCCTACGCCACAGCATAGAAGCTGATGTGTTGTTGGAGGAACCACCAAAATTACAGTCCAACCTTACTTAAGCAGCCAGCCAAGGGAAACAGTAATTTTGGCTGCTTAAGCAAGGTGACCGCTTATTTAGGGGTAATGTTGGCTCGCTTTTTTTAGTTCATAGTGGTTACTTTTAACACAGAATTATAACACTTTGTCAATTGTTGTATACAAATGTATCTTTATTAACTTTTTAATATGAAAATTCAAGTTCAAAATAAATACATACAGCATATTGCAATCATTTAAATTCTTTTAGATATCATCACTATTATCACTGACTTTCTAATCGCGACACGAGCGGTCTCAGCTTAACTCCAAGAAAGTAAAAACATTTGTTTCTTAAGTGCTGTCCTAAGTAACGTATGGCTCAGTAATAGCATATTTTAATAATTTCCTCTTTGTTCTAAGATTACATTTTATCTCTGAAAGTAAGAAAACATTCTTAAAAGAACAGAAATTAATACAAATTTGATTTAAAGGTGAATCGCGAAAATTGATTCATTACATGGTAAGAGTTCTTTCCCTTCCGCGTAATCGGGATGATTCATACAAGAAGGTTTTCTCTTAACGAGCCGAGATATAGAATAAAGCATATTACTTAGCTTCGTTTTTCTTTTACTCCGTGACAGATTTAAATCAGAGTTCAATTAAGAAGCCTGTTTCTTGGGTGCTTAATTTATTTTAATTTCTGTTGACTACTGAAATCAATACTTTTTATAATTATAAAACAAACTTCTCATCACCTAATGAGGTCTAAGGTTAAATCGACCGTTTACTGTGAGAGTCTAGTGTTATTTTTGTAATTAAGCAGTTAAAATTGAAACACAATATAATGCGTAACAAATAGTCGCCGAATTAACACACTCAAACGTTAAACAACACTGTTATTGTCACGTGTTTGCCTCGAGGGTTTATTCTAGGGTTTGTCAAAAATTATTCACACCTTGAACAGACGATACGAGACCGTTAAATTGGGTCGATTTTTGGCAAATTGGATGCAATTACTTGGCCGCTGGCCGCAGACATAAGGTGACCGTTTAATTAACGTATTATTTAGAAGGATATTTTCGACGGGAGCGTCATGATATGACCGTTGACACCAGGTGACTGCCGTATAAGGTGACCGTTAGGGCAGGTTATACTGTAATCATCTTGAATCTAGGTGGGAATGATCTGACCACTCTGTCCATTTGGCAACTCCATAATGTTATGAGCAGGGAGGTAGGGTACCTCAGAGCAGCATTCCCAAATATTATATTCATATGGGTTGATATTTTGCAACGCCAAGTTGGCGTGGGGGTCTATGCCATCAGGCTATTGAAGCAAAAAGCGTCCGTATAAATCGGCTGGGTAGGAAATTAGTTAAGAAGACTGGGCCATATAAGTTTTTGTCAGTTGATATTAAGTCCGGGGAAGGTTTCTTCAGGGATGATGGGGTTCACCTAAACCAAGTCGGCCTTGAGTTTTATCTGGACTCTTTGCGTGATGTAATATTAGAGTGTATTTAAAACTTTAAATGCAGAATTTTTTGGGGGAACTTTTTTCAGGATTTTATCCTGTTCAAGTTCTGTGGCGGAAAAAATTCTTCCAGGGGAGAGTTGGTCACGCATGACTTAAGTCGTCTTTGCTTCAGGTCTAAACCGTATATATATATACACTGTATTGTTGTTTTATCAGTTTCGGGTTAATGGTTGTGGCCAACCTTGACATGATGGTGTTGCTACGGCTTCATACCCAGCTTGAAAGGGCAACCACGATCAGTGGGCAAAATTTTATATTAATCATGTCCGACTACCTTGTGTCTAGCCTTGCGCATCAAGTTGGACTAGGTTATTACTCGGTGGATTGGTAATACCTAGCTTTGCAGTTTGCACTTACAGCAATGATTGCATTGCTTTGCATGTTGCATATATAGCCTTGCTTTGCGTGTTGCAGCCATGATCGCGTGGCTTTGCTTTGTCATGTTATTCTGCACTATAGTAGTAGTAGCCAGTCTTGTCTTGCCTTGACAAAAAAACATGATTGAAAATACATTCCTACTTTGTCAGGGATTCAGCGACAAGAAGTCTAGACCATAAGCGACAGAAGTTAGCGGACCACTCAGAGCAGGTTCAGATACTGAGGGCCACCATTAACAGTCTGAAGGAGGAAAAGTTTGGTATAGAGAGTGATCTACAACAGAGAATTAAGCTGGAAGAAGACAAGGAGAATCTGCTATCGGAAAATGCCACATATGAACAGGAAGTAAAAGTGAGTACTTCATGTTACATTTATTACATGATTTTTGAGATATACACAATATTCATTATGTTTCACTTAAAATAATGACATTTATTTTTATCAGAATTAATTCTCATGTGTTTTCATATTGTTATTTACATTGTTGTCAACCATTTGGAATACTCCTATTTATATGCAAAAGCAGGTTCCCGACTTCATACAGTAATGTATTAAGTACACTAAGTATTGGAACCAGTCTCCATGATCTACTTCCTTTTTCCTGGAATTCCAGACAAGGCTCAACAACCATTTTTATCCCACCCACCACACCCTGCAATGTTGTAATTAAGTGCAGTAACTGATTGCTTGCATATTCAAAATCCGTTTTTCCAAGTAAATTATTAAAACATATTGCAATCTGTCAAATACAACTGCTATGTAGTATTCAGTTTAATGTAAAGTATTCGGAGGCTTAATTTTGCTCATTTCACTGTCAGTAGATTGTTCTTTCCTAAGAAAGTTGCTGCTGTTGTCTTCATGTATTTTTCAGAACTGACGTTTAGTGTTTCCGACGTTTGCTAACGAGTTGTATCTTTTCAACGGGGGGTTGCTATGAGAAGGATCATCACCATCTAAGTCTTCCTAACAATTACCAGCATACCATAATGCAGACAGCTATTTTGAATTTTTAAAACATTAGCAGTAATTAAACTATTTTGAAATGGAAAATGGAAGCTGCTTGTTACTAAATATCCAGTGGAATTCCAGGAGAAAGCACAAGCTCTAGTGTTTCTGAAGAAAATATAAACATGAAGTAAACTGTGGTGTTATTGAATATTTTATGAATGGTTGATCAATATTAACTGTAGACATTAATTCTTCATAATGTGGAATATGCGATGTTGAACTGATGAATTTCCCTTGCTGACACTAAATTCCAATTCTATTGTCGCGAATTTCCATGTGTGGCGGAAAAAATTCTTCCAGGGGAGAGTTGGTCAAGCATGACTTAAGTCTTTGCTTCAGGTCTAAACCGTATATATATATACACTGTATTGTTGTTTATCAGTTCGGGTTAATGGTTGTGGCCAACCTTGACATGATGGTGTTGCTACGGCTTCATACCCAGCATTGAAAGGCAACCACGATCAGTGGGCAAAGATTTTATATTATCATGTCCGACTACCTTGTGTCTAGCCTTGCGCATCAAGTTGGACTAGGTTATTACTCGGTGGATTGGTAATACCTAGCTTTGCAGTTTGCACTTACAGCAATGATTGCATTGCTTTGCATGTTGCATATATAGCCTTGCTTTGCGTGTTTGCAGCCATGATCGCGTGGCTTTGCTTTGTCATGTTATTCTGCACTATAGTAGTAGTAGCCAGTCTGGAATGCTTCTGTCTCCCTTCAATACTTTGGGTGAAACATTAAACATGCTTGACCTTCTCTTTCCTGGATGAATTGAGGCAGACTCGATAGTGCCTTAAGCATACCTAAGCGGGTCTTGTTTCTTCGCGGCCAAACTCATCCACTATTTGACAAACAAATAATAAATAGCAACCCCTAAAGTTTCAATAAATTTAATAAATGTATAAGCTGTTGCAATGGGTTATGTTATTATTAATTCAATATTATAAAATAATTTATACTGGTTCTTGAGGACTGACAGCAGATTGAATGTGCTGTAAACATGTATTTACAAGAATAATTGCTGTATATAGTTGATACCCTAGTGCAAAATATTTATGCCCGCCCGCTTAGCTCAATAGGTAGAGCACTGGATTAGTAATCCATCGGTCGTTGGTTCGACCCCTGGGCAGGGCAAAATTTCTCCATGACAATTGTTCTCAGACATTGTGTCTCATGTTCATTTGTCTCTCACCGCTGATTCAGAGTAGATCATGTGGGAACAGTAGTCAGTCACTTGTGGAGAAATTGGCAATTACAGGTTAGTTATTCAGGAAAACCTGTTAGGTGGACTGACCGCCGAGATATAACAAATGTTGAAATCGGCGTTTAAACCCCAAAACAAACAAAAATATTTATGACAGTTTGCCTGCCTGAAGGATAGGAAGCTTGCTGATACACCAAGGCTAGATGTACCTTCCCTGGCAGATCAGAAATAAACACATACACACAAAGTGTTGTTCTATGGTATGAAATGAAATATAAGAAAAAAGGCTCAGAAATTCATGTCTGAATCATGCCATACAATAATGTTGGATAGAAAACATCACAGATGATCATTGTGTAACTTGTCATGGAAGCACATTGCTGGTAATATTCATTTTATAAAGAGTAGCTACCATCACTCCTTAAAACTTCTAAGATTTTACTGAGTGAGTAAATTGGTATTAAAATGTATGAAAATTTCCTTTCTGCTTCCAGGATACAGGGGCAAAACTAAGACCACTGCAGGTATGTATCATAAGAATCTTTTATATGTTTGTTGTACAGGTTTGACTTATCCAGCCAAATGACAACTGCACAAGACTGCCAATGTAAAGAGGCTGGCAAATGTAGAGAGGCTGCCAAATGTAGAGAGGCTGCCAAATGTAGAGAGGCTGCCAAATGTAGTTGCTCTAGGGCTGGATCACCTGATTCGAAACTCAAATACGTGAATGATAAATTTAATTCCATACAATGTGTTGTCTGAATATTTTTATAGCAAAAAAAAAAATTTCAAATTTGCTTTCTTTTTCAGTATAAATGCATAGATGTTTTAGAACAAATAGCTGATGACATCAGCATTATGTCAGCATAAATGTAAACAATGCAGTGTGAAGATGGTTATGTGACTTACCATGTATCATACAGGAGGTGGGGGGAGGGGGGCGGGAGTGAGATCACACTATTGTAGATGGGTAAATATGTCCCAGAGCCTGATCCAGTATGCAAAAAAAAACTGATTTACAAATTCTTTCGCATTAGAAGGGAAATGAAATGTTGACATTTTGTTTCAGTTGAACATTTAGCATTATGTGCTCATTTTAGAGACAGGTTTACATTGTATGTTAAATAAAAGCACATTTAAGGCTATTGAATCCTTGCTAATTTCCAAGTTACAATATTACTAGCAAGCTATCAGAACTGAGAAGTAGCGAGTTTGTACATAATTCATTTGTATATTCCAGAGCCATAAAATTGTTACAGAATATAATTATGCAGCTTTTAATCCGAACGCCTTCATTGTTTTCAGAGTAAGATGGACAAATTGAATGGAGAAAAAGAAGAAATAATAAAACAGAAAGAGGAAAAGTTAGACAGTGCTAAAGCAGAGGTAAGTTTGCTAATGCTGTGAATGTATTGCTGAAAATGAACAAATCTGACTGACATCACAAAAAGTTATGTTATTAAGGAGACCTAAACATGATTTTGAAACACGGTTACATAACTCTGAAAAACAATGTATGTGCATTAGTGACTGAAATCCAGATACAACATTGCACATTGGACCCCATTGGAAATAAGCTTTAAGCTTAATTGGTTATCAGTTGGACATTTGACCCCATTGAAAACAAGCTTTAAACTTCAGTAGGTCTTTTTATTTGACTTGAAATTAGTGCAGTAATTTTTAAATGATTTATGTGATATATTAGAGGTATGCTGATTTTAATTTCAGTGATATATTAAAACACTGTCTTAACTATACAGTACATGTATTTTTTTCTTTTTACCTGTATTTGTTTCTGTGTCTTAGTATTTCTGTTGTAAATTTGTCTGTAATAATTTGATAGTAATAAAAGTTGAAATCTCCAAGTATTTTCACACGAGTTATGGTTATAAAGCCAATTTTTGCAAATTATATTACTATCTTTCAGGTGGAAACTGTGAGAGGCCATGCTAATAAAGTAAAAAATATTAACCTGGAAATCAAGAGGTTTGTTGAATCCTGATGAAGGCTTTAATTTCACACTTAGGTCTTTTTTAGCATATATATTGCATACATATATATACTCAAGTGAGCACTTTAGGACCATGAATGGCCCTCTTTTCATACTGTCACACTTCACCATTGTACTGACACCGGTGTACTGTCGTGCTTCACCATCGTACTGTTACCATCATACTGTTTTCACTTCACCATCATACTGTCACCAGTGTACTGTACAGCTTCACTATTGTACTGTCACAATGGTACTGTCACGCTTCACCATTGTACTGTCACCATTGAACTGTCCCTCTTCACCATCGTACTGTCACCATTGTATTGTGGCGTTTCACCATTGTACTAGCGCCTTCCTGTCAATAATTCCAAAGCATTAACCTTCATCTGACCCCATGCTGATTGATGTGAATTGTTTGCGTATGCATGACAGGAAGCCGACAGTACAGCCGATCCACCAAAATGGGTACATTTCTTTAAAATTGTTGTCGCCGAAGTTTGTAGACATTTAACCTACTTAATACGTTTAAATACGTGAATAATCGATGTTATTTGTAAAAATATTACATTTCAAAATATTTTAATGTTATTTTCAGTTAATTGTTATAGTATTTTTATACTTTATTGACAGTGGGAAATGAGAAAGATAGTTAATATTCACTGTCGTCGGGCCTTTTTATTACTTGTTGTGAGTCAATTTCTAAGTTCAAAAACTGGTAGTAGGCCTTACATTCATCGTAAATGGTGGAGTCATATATGTTTTATAAGATAAAAATAACAAAAAGTTAAAGCTTATCTAAGTTTGACTGAAGACGTGATGTAAATCCGTGTCGCCAAATACGTCTATGACGCCGTAACCTTTTCGTTCAATCCAGAGGTGAAAATAATAATCTAATTAGGATAGCCAATCACTGATAAAATCCAACAAAATAATGTATCTGCATATATATCTGAAAACAAAATGTATATATCATGATTTGGGCAAACACAAAATGATTTAAAGTAAAATAAATAAATGTCGTGTTTTAAAGCATATGCTTCCGTAACTCTTATAATTAAAAGAATAATGTCTTAACAGGTAACTATATCATGTTTTCCTATTCAGCATTCCTCATGTAGTAAACAAAATGGAATTCGTCCATAATACTGTTCTTATAAACATTTGGTTGGTGTAAATTTAAAAAATCCGCTATGTTTCCGTAATGTCTATTTTCCATAACGAGCCTTATTAGCGATAGCTTACGTAGTTGTACAGAGTAAATGTAACAGCAAATTAATTTTTCGCACCGTTTAAGATTGACCTTTCAAAACATCGTCTGCAGCCATACCAAAAGCATCTGGCCATAAACAGTTTTTTTCAGAAAGAGAGAATAGGTATGCATTTTTGTTTTTCTTGTATTTTGATGTTTTGAACTTTATGTGTTGATAGAAGTGTACAATATTTTGCATTTAATTATCTCAGTGTATGCTGTATGTCGATTTGCGCAATTGTGCAGCATTAAACGGTGGTTAGCATCATTTTTCCTACTTTTTAAATATCCGTTATGGAGCATAGGGATTTCTAAGTAATGTCTAACTGACCACTTTTTCCAAACTGAATTGCTAGCATTGTCTATTTATAGGTAAGTATCTCATGCAATTCCAGGAAGAAACATAATTAGCACAAATAATGAATTTTTAAACCATCTTTGCTATGAAAAATCGTAACGGAAGCATAGATTTAGAAGTTTGAAAATACTTTTGCTGTAGAACATTACTTGATATTGATTGGTCAAAATCTGCTTACATTGTTTAGAATAAGATAAATTAGGCATTTAAGAGCGTTTATAGAACACTAAACAACTTAGTACTGGTTCTAGTGCTTTTGAAAAACAGTTACGGAAAACAGCAATTGTTACGGAACATAGATTTCAAAGACTTGCGAATTATTAATTCGTAGTAAGCTAACAGTGACCCAAATATGTTCGAATGGAAATTATTTAAGTAACTATAAATAAGATAAATATAGTTTAGTGCAACTGTTTAGATTAGTGCTTGTTTATTGCAGTCAGAGCTTGTTTATTGCAGAAACAATGCCTCTCTCTAATGCCGAAAGGCAGTACCGTTGGAGACAACGACAACGTGAGAAGAATAAAGAAGAATACCTGAAAAGGGAAGCGGGCGAGAAAAAGAGGAAAATATGTTGCCTACCAGAGATCTGTCTGATGAACAAGAAAGAAGAACGACGCAGAAAAGGAAGAAATGATTTCCGAAAACATTACCAAAAGGTTTTGAAACTAATGCGAGAACAGGAATCAAGAGAATGTGAAGATCAGAGTATGAAAACCCGAAACTAAGAAATGATGGGCCACTCAAAGTTAAGTTATCATTTGGACAGAACCAAAAGCATGCGGTGTGAAGAAAAGATACGCCCCGAGCACTTAGAAAAGCATACAGAGATATGGGAAAGCTGAGGAGTAAGTGTGAATCTCTTCAGAGAGAGAAGAAAAGTCTACAAAGAAGAGTTCCAACGACAGAGAAAGTCTGGAAAGTTTAAGCATGTCACAAGATGACTCAACATTATCTTCAACGTCTGCTGATACAGCAGAACTTGATGGGCCACTGACATCCACACCAAGAAGTAAGACTAAGCTCATGTTAAGAAAAGCGGGATTAAACCTTAATAGGAACAGTGTAGCATACAAGAGGTTGGTGTTAGGCAACGCATTAGTGGATAGCTTGAAGAATAGCAGGGGAAAGAAGAAAAAGAAACACAACATATGTAAACCAATAGAAGCCCCTACTTATCAAGAAGTACAGATGCATGGCGCAAGTAAGCAAAAGAAACAGGATTATCCAGGAAAAAGATCACGGGATTAGTTATACCTAGAGTGAGTAAATCAATAAGATTGATGTATGGTGATGTTGTTAAGAATTTCCTAGAAAGAGAAGATAACAGCACTATTCTTCCAGGCAAACGTGATGTGATTAGGACAAACAAAGAAGTGGCTCAAAAGAGGGTTTTGAATGATTATTTACACAACCTATACCAGAAGTTCAAAATAGAAAACCCCTGAAATTAAATTATCGAGAAGCTCCTTTTGTGCATTGAGACCTGAAAACATGATACTTACCAGTTTCTCTTCGCGCAAAACTTGCCTTTGTACATACCATCAAAATTTTGCTCTGAAAGTGAAAAGCATTGCAGAGAGAAGGTCTCAAGTGCAACAGCAACCCTGATGTTTTCATAAAGGAATTTGAAACAAGTGAAACGCTGACAGAAAGGTTAAGTGAAGTATGTACAAACAATGACGTTACATTTAAGATGTGGAAGAAGGTTCCTGAAGGTGACAAGATACGTTGGAAGGAAGTTGAAGAAACTTTGCCAAAGGAAGAATTTATTAAAACGGTTGTGGGTGAAAGGGAGAAATTTTACAGCTCATGTTAACAGAGTAAGAAACCAATACACCGAAATGCGTAAACTCAGAGAAAATTTGCCAGAAAAAGATGTTCTCATTTGGATGGATTTTGCCGAGAACTACAACTGTACCTCGGTGGAAGAAGTCCAGAGTGCGTATTGGAATACGCAGATGGTCTCTCTTCACACAATGGTAGTGTACTTTCCCTAAAAACCACGAGGAAAAGTATTCAAAGCTACGTCGCTATATCAAGTTGCCTGAGCCATAATGCATCTGCTGTGTATGCTATCTTGAAGAAACTAGTGCCAATGGTGAGAAACGATTTCCCGGCGCTTGAGCAGATACATTATCTTACAGACTCGCCAAGCTCTCAATATAGAAATAGAAGCATTTTTCAGTTAGTTTGTGACCATGCTGATGAGTTTGGAGTTCGCGCTCGATGGAATTATCTGGAGACAGGACATGGAAAAGGGCCATGTGATGGTCTGGGGGCGAGCGTGAAGAGGGGTGCTGATATGGCAGTGAAGAGAGAGAAATGCACCATTCAAGATGGAGTTGACTTCTTTGAGTGGACAAAATCAGTTGAATCATCAACGAAGGTCAAATACATATGGTATACAGAAGAGGACATAACCAATGCGTCGTCTGAGATGAAAAGCAAAGACCAGATATCCGCCATATCAGGTACCATGAAAATACATGCTGTTGTTCCAATTAACAGGGACACTTTATTAATAAGAGAGCTTTCTTGCTATTGCAAGAATTGTCTGTTAGATTGCAAAGAGAGCTCTTGTGGTTGGAGCAGCAGATCGTTAAAGAGCAAGAAATCAAAGACACTGAAGTCACATGATGACATGGAAGATGACGGGAATCATCACATTGCTCCCAAAATGACTGAGACACAAACTAGTACAAATGTAGAACCACCAGAGCAGGCTATTGAAGTGAAGCTAGATGATTGGGTAGCTGCTGTCTATGAGGACAACTGGTATATTGGCCAAGTCACAGAGTGTGAGAAAGATAGTGATGAGATACAAATAAACTTTTTGGAGAAATCTGTTAAAAACGAAGATGCGTATAAGTTTCCATTGAGAAAAGACGAACTTATGATACCAAAGTCTGATACTCTTGTCGTGCTTCAGGAATTCCAAGCAGTAGGAAAAACAAAAAGAAGCTACAAACTTAGTGACAACAACAAACAGTTGATTGGTGATAGGTTTACTGAGTGGCTAATAAAACATGCTTAGTTTATTAGACTCGGACTTTAACTGGCATATATAAACATTTGAAACTTGCACCTAAGTTCCGTAACAAATTAAAATGGAACAGTTTTCATTTGTTATGTTGAGATTTGTTAAATATTTTGAAATACCTATTGTTACCCAAGTTTTTTCTTCAACATTTTTAAGAGCAGTGTTGGACCTTTTGTTTGATAAGTGCAGTTGTTTTGGTGTTTAAGCATCATATTTGTTACAAAATATGAACATATTAACATTTTCATACTTTTTAGAGTTAAAAACACAAATGGAACCATTTCTTTCTCTTTCCTGGTTTTAATTATCACTGTTAGGAAACAGTACTGTTTATGTTAAATTTGTAGATGTTTTTGAAGGATGTTTGTGATATTGTAATATTGTTTGATTTATTACCTATTTTCCGTAACATTGTATGCAGTGTTTAGAAACAAAAATAGAAATGGCAAAATTCCATATGTGTACTTGGAAATGTTTTTATGGGTTGAATATGTATTAAATTTTAATACAACAATTTTTTTTTCGTTTATTACAATATGTATAGTTTATAACAAAAGTCATTCACAGAGTTTTTAAATGTAGTTGGAGACGAACAAAAGCAGTGGTTTAAATTTCATAACGGAACCATACTGGTCATTAGTAGACAAATAAGTCCTATTTATTTTGAAGGTTCAAAGTACATATGTTACCAGTTTTAAACAAAAATATGTGTTATCAAAGTAGCATTTTATGCATATCAGTGAACAGATTTTGGCATCTCGATATATGTTCCGTAACGAAGGCAATAGGTATATATTTTCTAAGAAGTATATCTCATACGCATTTAAAGCGGTGTGTGTCAATTTTTAAAAAATAGGTAGTAGGTATAATAGATATCAAAACAAGCTATCTTTCAATGATCAAAACCGATTTTGAATTTTTGAAATGTTTTATCCTTTAAATGTACCTATATTGGTGGAATGGCTGATATACCACTATACCACTACAACACCCAAGCACTAAGCACAATAACACACTACAACACCAAAGCACTATAACGTTACACCACTATGTTACTACAACAACAAAGCAATATCTTCATACACCAAATCACTTAAACATTTCACCACTTTATCACTGTAGTATCAAAACACTAGTATACTACACCACTAAAATCACTAAAATAAAGCACTATGTCCACCAATCACTATAACGCTGTAACACTATATCACTATAATACTAAAACACTACGAACACTAATCACTATATATATTACTGCACCACTATAATAGACACCACTATAAACACTATATCAGTATAACACTACACAGCTGTTTCATTATAATGTTAAAGCACTATAAATACTAATACACTATAAACACTACACTGTTATATCACTACACTACCTTGTCACTATAAACACTACAGTGTCATATTTCAATTAGCCGTTTAATTCACTGACATTCCTTGCAACAGAAATATTCTACCATTGCTGTGTCTCTTTGAATACAATATTCAATTCACTAAATTCAACAAGTTATCTTCAAAGCAACACCCTTCCACTACACCAACAGAAATTATCTATATTCAATGTATATTCTGTTTTCAACATCTACTACAAAAAAACAACCAAGTGTCAAAATTCAGACATATGATTCTGAATATTTGGTACAGGATGCAAAAATTCCGGCACAAAATTCAGAGCTCTGATTCGCAACAACGACGCGTATCTAAGAGTTTGCGCACAATTTACAAATAATAATCACAATTCTATCAATGTATGAATGAACTGTGAACTTTTGATTGAACTATAGTACTTAAGTTTCAAGAAAAACAATTTCTAAATAACCAACTGTCATTTAGAATCAAACTGGATTTTAATTTAAAGTGTTTTGAAACTATTTCTGTTTCAAGACACTAAAGATATTGTTACTTGAATAAACAAGTCTATTTCCAACCTTGGTTTCAAATTCCAACCTTGGAAACTATTTTTATTTTATTAAATTATTGTATACTTAATGTATACTTATTTAATAAAATAATTTAATACTATTGAATGGATTTATCAATAATGTGTAACTGTTATTTCAATTACCTGAAACACTTCTGTTTTACATCAGTACATGTGGACTCTGACCTATATTTTAACCTGGTGTTAAAAATATTACTATCAGCTGATTAAGGCTATTTATAAATACTACTGTTGCTAATAATAGTTATCACCTGGTGGTCACATGTTCATACATGTCATTCTACCCAAAATTACTACCCAATGAAATCCTTAGGATACAGTCAAGTGACAGTCACGTGTCAATTACGTAATCAATGTCAAAAATATCAGCCAATGAAATCAAGTTATTCAAGTCATGTGAGTCACATGGTATTTAGCCTCTTTCCCGGTGTAGAAAAATGGGGGGGCAAAACAACCAAATCCCAGCACTCATATGAAAATAAATACTCTACCGTCTCTATTTTATCAACAGAAAGAAATATCCAAATAAAATGACCATGAAATATCAGGACTGACCCATAGCCAAATTAGACACCTGACAAAACTCACACAGAAATTCCTGATTGACTGACCTTGTTTACATCAAACCGAAAGTAGGTCAATTTGTGTTTAGCAATTGAGTTTCAAAATACACTTTTGCTAAAAATAATTCCTTGATGCCGTAGACAGGTTTACTTTTAAGAAAGAATCTAGAATTTAGTAAAGAGAATACCGTCACCAATTACCATCACCAGTTATTTTGTTATTATGCAGTTGTGAAGTTCTCTTACACTCTACAATATCATTCTTATATATACATGTATATGTATACATGTCATAAACTGCAGTCTAATTGATTATAAATAGTCTCTTATAAAAAATTTAAAGAATCTGTCTTTAAATATGAGTATTATTTATGAAAACAACTGCAATTTATGAACATATATATCAAAATTTTGTACTCACACTCAGTTGACTGTAAACTGTACTGTAAAAAGGAAATATATCTGGCCACTAGAAACTGTCACTAGTATAGTTTATATATTTCACTACTCTTAAGTCCAAAAATGACAGCGTGATAACTGTCACTTATTTTTAAAAGTCTTATCTTTCTTCTTGCCTCCTCCCTGGAAACTTGCTGACCTCAGAAAGTAAGGGGTGATTATCGTGTTCCTGATCGTAACGTTATCGCCATCCTTTACCCCAAGCGTATTATCGATATCGGTGTCCTTTATCCAATCGTATGGTGTTCTCTAGCCAAACTGTATTGGTCAGTTTGACATCCTCTATGAAATGGTATTGGTTATGGTTTTTCTTAACCAAATCGAATCCCATAATGACATGGATTCTGAATAACTCCACTTGTGTTTTCAATACATATGCAGTCACTTGTTTCTTTGGAAGAACAAAATTAACCATAGGTAGTGGTACTGCTTTATAATTCTATTAAAACCCAGCGTTAACAAAACCACAAAATCTCTTGTGTTTCACAAATGTATAGTTTTACTGTTGAAATCGACGTTGGGCGCCATTTGTAATAGGGTCCAATGGCGTATTATAAATTAACGTATTAGTCCCTGAGGGTCGAGTGGGTACGGGAGAGTCCAAATCAACAGTAGACAAGTTACGGTTTCATACTTCTATTATCGTGTAGCAAGTTACTCTGAAACAAGTATAACAAATACTCAATACATGGTAAGACAAGGTTAAAACAATACATTATCATGGTCAGCATTTAATAAATGATCACATACAATATATAACAAGAAACATGGCAATGCCACGAAACCAGGTTTTCAAAATGTTGTTCTGATTCTATACTATAGTATGAATTTTGGAATGAAGATTGCTATGAATATTCAAAAGATTATAACATGACATGAAGGAAAAGATAATATTCATGAGAATACATGATAATGAGTAGGATGTAAATTTCGGCTAACAATACTGTCTGCAAGGAGTATACTTAATAATGAGACAACAATTTCTGCACGTCATCTTGATGTGGTAAACATTTGTCTGAAGTTTCATCATCAAAATTCTCAAAGGGTTGAAGAGTTTACAGAGCGGACAGGATTTTCAATGTTAATGTCACTGTGACCTTGACCTTGGAGCCATCAAAATTCTTCAAAGGGTTGAAGAGTTACAGAGCGGACAGGATTTTCAATGTTAATGTCACTGTGACCTTGACCTTGGAGCCAGCCATGCGGAACATGCGTTCTGCACGTCATCTTGATGTGGTAAACATTTGTCTGAAGTTTCATCAAAATTCTTCAAAGGGTTGAAGAGTTACAGAGCGGACAGGATTTTCAATGTTAATGTCACTGTGACCTTGACCTTGGAGCCAGCCATGCGGAACATGCGTTCTGCACGTCATCTTGATGTGGTAAACATTTGTCTGAAGTTTCATCAAAATTCTTCAAAGGGTTGAAGAGTTACAGAGCGGACAGGATTTTCAATGTTAATGTCACTGTGACCTTGACCTTGGAGCCAGCCATGCGGAACATGCGTTCTGCACGTCATCTTGATGTGGTAAACATTTGTCTGAAGTTTCATCAAATTCTTCAAAGGGTTGAAGAGTTACAGAGCGGACAGGATTTTCAATGTTAATGTCACTGTGACCTTGACCTTGGAGCCAGCCATGCGGAACATGCGTTCTGCACGTCATCTTGATGTGGCTAAACATTTGTCTGAAGTTTCATCAAAATTCTTCAAAGGGTTGAAGAGTTACAGAGCGGACACAATTTCGTTTGACGCCCGCCCATCCGCCATCCGCCCGCCATACCCCAATCTAATAACCAGGATTTTCAAAATTGAAAACCTGGTTAATAAATATGTTATCTAGTGGCCAACATCTAGTTACACAGAAATACTAATTACGCAGTAGTACTTCAACATGATTACTACATAAATTATATACTTTTGGTTATCACTTAAGTTTTAACATAAAATCATAACATGACACATTACACAGAACTTACCATCTATGGGATGAGTACTGTTCATACAAAGGTCAACACACCACTCTCCTCCAAGTTTGCACACCAGTGACTGTTAGCTGTAAGGTTAAATATTAATGGTGAATAACAGAAGAAATGTGATTTAGTGACACCAGTCAAGTCTTAGTGTATTCTGAAACTCATCTAGATTATAGGATCCTAGATTATAGGACTTACAATACTTAATTTAGTAGAATTTAAGATAAAAGAATTACAATAATGCAATCCTTCAATTTACAAGGTAGTGCTTACAGACAGTCAGGATGAATACATACCAAGCTAAACATCATTCTTGACCACCAAACAAAACCAAACAAAACACATCTTCTCCACAAAGAACAAAAGACTAGCACTGGCTACTCAGTGCTTTCTTACACAACACCTGATATACAAATACCTGTAAATCATTCACCCATGAGCCAACCAGGTAATACCTTAGAACACTGACCAGATAACCAATCAATTCAAAGTTAAGATAAAAATCAGAATAAGATAAGACAGATTATCTCCCTTTGTAAACATGAAATTGCAACAATACTGGAGAAGTTGTCTCCCTTAGACTATATCTAAAATTAGACCCTGTTACACAGTTATCATGTGAGAATGTAAGTTTGGGAAAACTAGTCTTCCTTTGGGTTTATTTATTCAGACTGCTGAATAATGAACTGTTACTGTTAAGGTACTAGGTTTGTGTTGTGATACATACTTGTCCATTTGCAACATTGACTTGAGAAAAGTTTTGCACTTTTAGAATTAATTTCCAAAAATATGTTTTTGTAAAATGCTACTCTTCAAATTGGAAATAGACAAAAAAGTTTACGTATTTTATAGCCTGTTAGTCATCTTTTTAGATGTTTCAGTTTTTGTGTCACCCTTTCGAAGAAATGGGGATACATAGGGATCGCTTTGTCTGTCATGAAAACTTAACTTTGGCTGTAACTTTGCTGTTTCTTAACATTTCTTAATCATACTTTCAAATTATATTGCTTACGATAACAGGGTCATGATTATACCAAAATCTTTAGGTCAGGGTCACATTTGACAGAGTTATGCCCCTTTTTGTACTTGGATTTTGTCACGAAAACTAAACATTGGCTATAACCATGCTATTTCTTAATATTTCTTCATCAGACTTTCCAATTGTAATGCTTACAGTTGTGTCGCTTAAGACATAGGGATCCCTTTGTTTGTCTGTCTGTCAGTCCGTCTGTCACGATAACTTAACGTTTGCTATAACTTTGCCATTTCTTAACATTTCTCCATTAAACTTTTAAATATATATTAGTTATGACAACAGGGTCGTGATGATGCAAAAAAAATTTAGGTCAAGATCACATTTATTGGAGTTATGCCCCTTTTTGTACTTGGACTAGCATGCTGTCTTTTCCAGCAGGCTCTTGTTTACCTTTTTTAGCTCACCTGAGCATGCTCATGTGAGCTTTTAGGATCCTTGATTGTCCGGCGTCCGTCCGTCCGTCCGTCGTCCACAATTCATTCAAACGACATCTCCTCTGAAACCACTGGGCAAAATTTAATGAAACTTGCCTTGAATGTTCCTTGCATGAAGCTCTACCAAGTTTGTTCAAATGGTTCCGGTTCATTGCATTTCTGGGTCACAGGAGCTAAAAACAGATTTTTAAAGTTGGATCTTTAAAAATCTTCTTGTCAGAAACCACAAGACCTGGAGCTTTGATATTTGGTATAAAGCATCATCTAGTGGACCTCTACCAAGTTTGTTCAAATTATGATCCTGGGGTCAAAAATGGCCCCGCCCCAGGGGTAACTTGTTTTACATAGAGTTATATAGGAAAAACTTTAAAAATCTTCTTGTCAGAAACCATAAGGCATAGAGCTAAGATATTTGGTGTGCAGCATTGTCTAGTGGACCACTACCAAGTTTGTTCAAATCATGGCCTCCGGGTCCAAAATGGCCCCGCCCCAGGGGTAACTTGTTTTACATAGAGTTATATAGGAAAAACTTTAAAAATCTTCTTGTCAGAAACCATAAGGCATAGAGCTAAGATATTTGGTATGTAGCATTGTCTAGTGGACTTCTACCAAGTTTGTTCAAATTATACCTCTGGGGTCAAATTTGGCCCCACCCAGGGGTCATTGGTTTTACATAGGCTTATATAGGAAAAACTTCGAAAATCTTCTTGTCTGAAATCACAAGGTCCTGAGCCTTAAGATTAAGTATGTAGCATTGTCTAGTGGACCTCTACCAAGTTTGTTCCAATTATACCCATAGAGTCAAATTGGCCCCACCCCGGCGTCATTGGTTTTCCATAGGCTTACATAGTGAAAACTTTGAAAATCTTCTTGTAGAAGGAGAAGTAACATTTTCAGACCAAATAATCTGGAAATTTGTCAGACAGGTTGTTTCTATGATTTCTAGCTCAAGTTCAAATATGGGTCATCTGGGTTCAAAAACTAGGTCACAGAGCCCAAAAATAGAAAAACCTTGTTAACACTCTAGAGGTTGCATTTTCAGTCCAAATATCCTGGAAATTTGTCAGAAAAGTTGTTTTGATGATTTTTAGCTCAAGTTCAAAATTGGGTCATCTGGGGTCAAAAACTAGGTCACAGAGCCCAAAAATAGAAAAATCTTGTTAACACTCTAGAGGTTACATTTTCAGCCCAAATAATCTGGAAATTTGTCAGAAAGGTTGCTTTGACGATTTCTAGGTCAAATCTAAATATGGGTCACCTGGGGTCAAAAACTAGGTCATATGGCCCAAATATTAAAAATCCTTTTTAACACTCCAGAGGTTACATTTTCAGTCTAAATATCCTGGAAATTTGTCAGACAGGTTGCTTTGATGATTTCTACCTCAAGTTGGAGTATGGGTTATCTTGGGTCAAAAACTAGGTCACAGAGCCCAAATATGGTAAAACCTTGTTAACACTCAAGAGGTAACATTTTAATTCCTGATAACCTGAAAATTTGTCAGAAAGCTTAATTCTATGGTTTCTAGCTCAAGTTTGAATATGGGTCATCTGGAGAGGAAAACTAGGTTACGGAGCCCAAATATCGAAAAACTTTGTAAACACTAAAGAGGCTACATTTTCACTCCAAATGTCCTGGAAATTTGTCAGAATGGTTGTTTTCATGATTTGTAGCTCGAGTTTGGATATGGTTTATCTGGGGTCAAAAACTAGGTCACAGAGCCTAAATATCGAAAA